>OX326997.1:86069194-87338123 GCA_946800695.1 Geum urbanum
ACAAAAAATATTGTATTAAAGAAAATAGAAAATATTTAAAAAATATATTTTTTAAAAGTATGTAAAGTACAATTTAAATAAATAAAAATACAATTATACTCATCATATGCATGGCATATGATAATATTTAGATGGAATCCGTCAAATTTGACGGAGAGGGTATAAATCAACAATTATTCCTAAGAAGAGACAAAAATTCTCAATTAATAATTTTGGGTGTAAATTAAAAATTACAAATAAGTTTAATTACGAGGCAAGTTTGCCGTAAACTTTGTAGGGGGTTTACCGATTACACTAGTTAACAAAACCACTTGGACCAGTTCCTGTGTATGGGGACACATCACTTGTGAAATTGACACGTGCGGGTCTCTCCACTATTTGGGGTTAGTCTTATCTCGTTCACAAATATGAGTAAAAGTCTCAATTCTTTTCCATGTAAGAGGCAAGAAAAGAATGAAAAATCTCATTTTGGTAAAAATGAGGTCGTTCATTTGGGTAATTTTGAAAATGTCATTGACCTAAATAGAATTCCGATTAGTTATTTAGGAGTTCCAAAATATTATGTGTCTATTGATGCGGGATAATCTGATTTGCACACTTGAGTTTTGTCTGTTTCTAGTGATCATGTTTTAGTTTTATATACTTGTCGAGTATATGTACAATTAAATCAATTCAAAATACGGACAACATTCCAAACTTTAATGTACCAATCAAGCCGTTTAAAAATTAACAGTCACGCACGATATAATTTCTTAAGTCCTCTTCATAGTTTTCTCACGTCTTGTTCTTATGTATAGAGACCTTAAATATTGCTGCGGTGGGGGCAATTACACGATGAACAGAAACATATTGTGACATCTTATTTGTCTTGATAAAAAGTAAAGGACATGTCCCTCTTCTCCTAGGGGTTTGTTGGAAAGAAGTTGTGATCAGAAACCTATTGTGACATCCTATTTTAGCTACAAAATGCATATCAAATTACCACTATTCCATCCCGAAAATAAGTAGGAACGAAACCAAACCTTACCCACATTCCTACATCACAATAGCATGAAGTTTATGGCCCCCAGGAGAGGAGAGAGAACAAATGTAGTCTTAACAGAGAGCAAAGAACGATAAGCTAGGAAAGATAAGGACTCGGATTGATTTAGTTTGTGGTCAGAGAGAAAGTGGATAAGGGAGGACCTAGTGAACAAAGGAACTGTCGGAAAGGGTCCCGTTTGAAACTTGAGAATAAGACTGAAAGCAAATGCAGGAGGAAAATTGGTCCACCATAATTTTCCCCACGTCGGTGCCATCAGGCAACTCCAAACCCAAGCTTTTCCGAGAATGCGCTTTGCCAAGAAATTTAGAAGCAGCTAGCATTCTCACACGTGCAAGCCGCATCCTCCGTCACAATAGTCTTTAAGACTATATTAGTCTACAACTCGGGATCATAAGTCATAACAACAGAGCAAGTATAGAAACTCTCCACCATACAACACAAGCCCGACTCTTTCAGACATTACTGCTTTCATATATGATCTTACAACACATTAATGTCATAGCAAAGCCAGAAAAGAGCCTAATCAGACTTAAGTTCCATCATAATACCGACTCTAAAGCAGAGTCCGGTGAAAAAATAAATAAATCAGAGAAGATATAATAGACAAGCACAATCATATTAATAGCACCTCAGGCAACCAAATTTTCGTATTGCCAGGGGTTGAACTCTATTGATTTGACATCAATGGCTTCAATGCTGTCTGAGTCATCTATTGCAGCCCGGTGTTCATTGTATTTGCCATTGTATTGGTACACTTGCAAATCATCCCAAGTTGTAGGACAGATTTCATCTGTTTTGTCAAACCATCTTGGAACAAACTCATGATCCTTTGCCTCTCTGTTTTTCTTTTCAGCTCTCTGCCTCTCTTCCAGACTGAAATAAAATAGGTCAACAGGTTTAAAATGTCAGCTTCTTTCCCCGAGTTAGTCTTGAAAATAAATGCTCAAAGCATCAGCGTAGTGGCTTCTTGCAATCAATGAGTTTCATTTCTCTATTCAATCTTCTTACTGCAGTGATCGTGTGTGTGTGTGTGCGCGTGTTTGTGAGAGAGAGAGTACCTGCTCTTTTCAAAACCAGCTTTGGACATGTCACCATGCTCCAGGGCAAATCTGTCAGGACGCAACCGAGAGTCTGATGCCAATAACTTCTTAGGAGCAGTGTCAAAGCTATTTATTTTATGTGCAAAATATGTGTACTGGAATTTGTCATTCTCTGGAACTTTAGCAACTCTCCACGACTGAAATGGAACAAAAGCAAACATTATGAGCTTGATACAAGGAGTGAAGGACATTTAAGTTTCCGGAGTTACATGACAAAAGAAAAGGAGGAAAGTAAAGTAGTTAGTCAACTTTATATCTCATGGTAAACATGAGAATGCATTTTTAACATTCAAAATTGACTCTTAAGACATTAGTGGTGGTGATAAACTCAAACAAGTCCATGGTTTGTACAAGAGCTTAATTTGGATTCTTCATACTTCAAGGTGTAGCTAGTGTGTGGTAAGAAACCAACCTCTTTTAGTTCCGTGCCAGCAAGTGGTTCACCTTCAGAGTCACAAGGTTGATAACTCATTGACTCATTCCACTTTCCAGTCATCAATATCTTGGGTTCCTCGGTAGAATTATAAACATATCCATCAACTTCATATCGACCAGCTCTGTAAGCAAAAATGAAAATGAAGATAAGTGTGAAATTAACATAGATCTGACACTAGTTAACTAAAGACAAATCATTTAACATAAACTATGTCACTATGCCAAAATACTTCAGTTAGCTACTTGTGAATATAACTAGTTGTTAACCTCAACTATTGGATGTTCTCCCCTGCCATTGAGGCTTAAAAAATATAACTGTTATCAAACCTCCCAGTGAATATAATATTGAGATCTCACTAGGTAAATTTGTTGCTAATTGTTGAAAACATGTCCGCTGCATCTTAATGAAAAAAAACACCTCTTTCTGTTTAAGGACATTTTACTTGGTAAAGTCTAGAAGAAAGATTTTGACCCGAAACTTTTCCTTGAATTCCTAGAATAACCTCCAATAGGATACCACTCTATAAAGCACTTGTAACTCTACTTCAAGAAACAAGTAATCATACCCAAACCAGCCGCATGGTTGAAAATATAGTACAACTTTATCCCCTGTGGTTAGATTGGTCAGGACCATGTCTCCTGGTGAATCAACCCATGTCCGTCCAAAAATTAAGTTGTTAACTTTTGTAGGTGGGGGAGCCAAATCCAAAACTACACCAGACTTTTTTAGGGTCAAATGTGTCCTGCATTAAAAATATTTTATTTAGCAAATTAATTAATAAAATATGCTTAGTATGCAACTTTAACTCTCACATAAACAGAAATTATTAGATGACGGAGAAATCCCTATTATTAAATTTCATAGTTGAATGCCAGCACATATGACTTTAGATGATTTGACTAGACAAGAAAGAAAAGTATTTATCAACAAATTATAGCAACTGAGAAAATCAAATAACCAAGGTTTACCTTCCAACTGGATAGATATCAATCGAGTTGCCTAGAAATTTGGTCTTCACCTTTGAGGTAATGTCATATATGAAATGCTCATTTTCTGCATGTGCAGCACTCATAGGTGGGTGATGACTAACCTGAAAGGAATAAACAAACAATTTCTAAGATAACAAAATAACATACGAATATTCTCATTCTTAACACAGATTAATCAATGATATATAGCTACCTCTAATATTGAATGATTAGAAACTTAAAAGTAACCAGAGAATGACAGCTTTGAAAGTTAAAACTGACCTGTTCTGCTACAAATGTAATGCCACCATGGTTAACCATTTCATAAGTCTCACCAAGAATCGGGTTAAATGGCTTCCAGGTTCGTTGAAAGGCATAGTAAACAGATATAAAGAAGGATGCTGCAACAAGTAAAAGTAAGTTAGTCATCATACAACGTGCAAGAACAGTTAAGGAGACAGAGAGAACATGGAAACAGAAAACAGGTAGTGGAAACATCATATGACACACATATACATTGAAGGGACAGAGATGTAGAAACTACTTACCAGAGTATACCATTTGCATGTATGGATCCTCACATTCATCTGCCAGATCTAACAGATAGGAGTATTCCATCAACTGAGAAACGGTTGGAAAATTGTAAGCTACACAGTAGGAGCAGAACACTTAAATTTTGGAAAAAAATATACAACAATTAACAACACAAACCTCTGCCATTTTCTGTAACATAGTCATTGGCTCGAATATAAGAACTGGAAGGGTCACCATTGATGTCACATCAGCACCTACATACTTCTGCATCACCTTCCAGTAACCATCCCGATCCTGTGAAGAAAAAACAAGAGAGAAATGAGCAGACTTCAAGCACTAGGAAGTAGAAAAACACAACACCTTCTTCACGCAGCAGCCACAAGTACATGATGTTGTACAGATTTCTGTTGTTTGACTCATTACTTGGTAGCTAGGCCGGAAAATTTTCTAAAGCAATAAGCGTGATTGCCAAAGAGAGGAGTGTAAAGAAAAAAAGGCTCTCATGTTAGGTATAGATGATAGATCTAATGCCAAGTCCAAACAAGGGCAGCCTGGTGGTAATCCACCACAGGTCCAGAATAACATGTTCAATTTGTGTACTTAAATCGCCTTTACTGTTTGCATTATGGTCCTCTACATGACATCGCCACTTCCAATGCCATCAGAGTTCAGACACAATCTAAATACCAAGGCTCACCATCAAGCTCGAAATACAACCTTTGACAATCAATATATGAACAATTGGTATTTCCATAACAAGGAATTAACATACCTCCTGCTTCCATCTTCCTTTACTAGCTTCTTCATGAACATCATCGGTCCCTCCATCCGGATTAATAACCTCCAGACCCTCGTATCCCACTAATCTGTACACCAAAAAAGCCACAGCTTTTCTATCACACACTAAATATTAAAGTAATAATACTAATCTAATTGCTTCAACATGCTCTGATACAAAACCCTAGATTGCTGCAGACTAAATAATTCTAACTAAAACCAAGATCATCTAACCAAATCAACATCATCAACAACTACTTCAGAACCAAGCGAAGCATTTCAAGCCTCAGAATCCAGATCAGCCGTCATAGTAGCAGAAGTGAAAATTCAACAAGCAAAAAAATCAAGCTGAAAAAAATAGAGATCAGAAAAGAGCGAATGGATTGGGTACCCGTTGACGGATTTGGTCATGGCGCTGATCGAAGAAGCTATGGAGGCGAAGAAGCCACCGCCTTGCTTGGGATCCTTAGGCGCCATCTCCGATTCAAAACCCTAAGTCAAAGTCCGGTGAAGTCTCTCTGCAGTCTTCGCAGAACCAAATTCCACAGCGAGCGATGAAGAGAGAGAGTGAGAGAGAGGTTTTGATTCTGAATTTAGAGAGATAAAAAGGTGAGGTGGAAATTCTGATTTCTTTTTAAATTTAAAAAAGCAAATGAGCAACAGCGAAGATTAGCAAGACGACTCTTCGTTGGCGCTATTTATCGTATTGGCTTTGAAGTCAATCATTCAATTCAATGGAGGCGGTGCGGGCACGCGTATTGGGACGCGCGTGGAGAAAGATCTAAAAAGGCTGCTAGAGCAGAGGCGTTGTAAGCATCGAATGGGGAAGCCGGCGAGGGAAGCCAAACGACATGTCGTGGACGTGTGTTGAACGCGGTGGAAAAGGACAATACTTGACTTTGGACCCTTAAGTTCAAAGTCATCTCATTTTTATCACTTTCGATTCGTGATTTCAAATTTGAGACCACTCATTCTATATAATATTGGTTGGAGATTAACTCTACAAAAAATGAATCAAAATGGAGATCATTTGAGTATCCAATCTTACAAAACAAATGAACGGTTATGATGAATTTTAACCAAATGATTTTCATTTTGATTCATAGAATGATCTTCATTTTGTAGAGTTGATCTTCAACCAATAATCCATAGAATGAGTGGTCTCAAATTTGAAATCACGAATCGAAAAATGAGATGACTTTAGACCTTTGGGTCCAAATGACTTTAGACCCAATCAAAGTCTGGTGGAAAACCTGGGCTTGGTTGTCCATTATCATTTTTGACGTGGCCATGTGGTCATTCACTACGACTAGTAGTCTAGTCTAGTACTATATTACAACTAGGGCCATCGTTTTTTTTTATGAAAGAGAACTTACTAACACAACTAAGGAAAGTTTACAAACATATCAAAAGCCAAAAACACTTGCTAAACGAAGAAAAGGATCTTGAAACCAGTTTGGGGTCGAAACCAAACTTGAAGCATTTGTTGCCACTAGGTCTGCCACTGCATTTGCTTCTCTACTGGCCCAATGTCAGTTAACATTCCGAAAAAAGGATACCATTCTCTTAATCTGTTGGAGCCATGGAATCGAAGACCATTCAGTTGCCATTTGCTCTGAACATAGTGTCTTAATTAGCCTTTGGCAATCTGACTCAAGAAATACATTCTGAAGCCCCATCTTCTTTACCAACTGTAAACCTAAATAGTATACCTTGGGATTCAGTGGCTTCTGTCGAAATCGACTTGGTCAGCTTTGTCTCACCATGTACCAAATTACCTTAAGAGTCTCTAATAAGAGCTGCAAGACCAGACGACAAAGTGATAGGATCCTAAGACACATCCATATTTATGTTTAGAGTATCAGCATAAGGGTTCTTCCAATGCCTCACATCTTGCCTTTCTTGATTTGCAAAAATTTGTATTTCCTTACCTTGAACAGACATATACTCTTCTGCTGCTTCGAAAGCCATATTTGCAATAACCAAAGACTGCAAAGGAACACCTTCCAAAACTGCTTTGCACCAGTATTTCTAAATATACCAAAGTAGAAACGAAATGAGAGTAAAAACTCGTTCACCTTCATCCACATGATACTTGGCTTGAGCAAGCAACATTTCCCCAACATTGAAATGATGAAATTTGGTGATCTTCTACCCTATACCCCAAAGGGTGTGCAAACCAAACTTGTTTGACCTAGGGACATAAAAAGAAACAATGCTCAATAGTTTGTAGAGCCCCGTCAAGAAAATGTGACTACTTCTCAGGTGGTTGATAATGTAGAATGACATTAAGAGGCAAAAGAACATATAAATCTTTCCAAACAAAAAATATTATCTTCAGAAGAGTTTTCACATTCCATACCCATTTTCAGATTGAAACAAGAATCGTATAAGACGTAGATGGAACATCAACATCAACTGTATTACCTTGCAGATGGGTGAGGTATTTGTATCCTGACTTGACCATATATTGACCAGATCGAGATGGATTCCAACATAAAAAAAACTTTAGAACTCTGAGACCCAACGGGAATAGCTTCAATTGTATTCAGCTCTAAAGGTAATAGAATGTCACTTACCGAAGACAGGTCCCAGGAATGGCTCTAAGAAGTGATAAGATTAGACATGTGGTTGGGGAAGATAGTGAGAAAGATTATATGAAGGTACCAAAGGAATCCAATTTTGTCGCCAAAAATCTAGTGAATCACCATTACCAACTTGATATAACAAAGCAGGCTTGACACGAAGGCTAAAAGATCGAATACTTGACCAAGACCAAGATGGAGCAGGTGAACGCTTGGCATTCCAAATACAAATGTCATGAAAATACTTTCCTTTGATAATCTTAGCCATCAAAGAGTAAGGTTGTTGCAAAATTCTCCAAATCTGCTTAGTCAGTAAAGCTTAATTGAAAGTTCTAAGATCTCGGAATCCCATACCACCCTCTAATTTTGATTTTTGCAAATTCGATGCTTTATGTCAATGAATATTATTTGAAGATGACGAAGACCACCAAAAATTAGTTAACGTACTCAAAATTTGAGAACACAAACTTTTTGGATATAAAAAACAGCTCATCGAGTAAGAAGGAATAGTTGTTGCCACTTATTTAATCAACATTTCTTTACTAACTTGTGAAAGTAATTGCTGCTTCCAACCTTTACATTTCTAGTCCACCTTCTCTTTAATGAAACACAGATCTATAACCTTAGAACAAGGCCACAGAATCGGAAAACTAAGAACTTTCCAGGATCATTTTTAACCTTGACATTCATCACAAAGGATAAGAGTTCCACAATCGCATGCCTTGTATTCAGAGAGAAATAGAATAACGACTTATCATGATTAATGTGTTGACCAGAAGCCTGGCAATAATGATGAACTATGTCAGACAAAAGCTCACAGTTTTCCATAGTAGCTTGGAGGAAGAACATGGAGTCATCGGCGAAGAACAAATGACTAACAAGAGGACATGTTGGAGCTATTTGAACTACCCTAGTGATATTAACCTCAGACAACTTACATAGAATTTTGGAAAGGACATCATTATCGAGGAGAAATAAAAAAGGTGATAACGAATCACCTTGTCGTAGGCCTCTAGATGGCTTGAACTGTGATCATGGCACCTCATTAAGAAGCACCGAAAAAGAAATAGTGAAAACACACTGCATTATGATGTTCACCCATCTCTTATCAAAACCTAGCTTAACAAAAGCCTTAAGAAAGACCAGTCTACTCTAGCATAGGCTTCGTTCATGTCCAACTTAAGTGCAAAAGCCTCATTGGTACTAGATTGTTATTGACGAAGATAATGGAACATTTTGTGAGCTACAATAATGTTATCATGGATTTGTCTCCCTTCCACAAAGGCAGCTTGATTATCCGAGATTAGCAGAGGCATAAGAGGATGCAACCGATTGACCAGGATGTGAGAAAAGATTTTGTACGAAAAGTTACATAATCCAATTGAACGGAGTTGAGATACGGTTTGAGGATTTTCCACCTTAGGCAAAAGAGCAATAAAAGTGTGGTTGAGTTCTGCTAAATTAGTGTGAAGATGAAATGAATTAGATGAAGTCTGAGTGATAAGAGGACTTAACATAGACCAATATGTACGATAAAATATCTTTGAAAAACCATCAGGACCATGGGCCTTGTTTGCACCAAGATAAAAAACAACAGCCTTAACCTCTTCAATTTGTATTGGTTGCAGTAACACTTTATTCATATCCTTAGAAATATAAGGATCAATGAAGGACAATACTACTTCCTGCGATGAAGTGTGTTCAGCAGTAAACAGATTCTGAAAAAAAGATGTCAGATAAGAATGTATCTTTAATGTTGTGTTAAGCCAATGACTTGAATCAGATTTAAGCCTTATAATCTGATTATATTGCATATGCTGCAAGGTTGTATGGTCAAAGAAAGTTGAATTACAATCTTCATCCCGAAGCCATTGAACTCTCGACCGTTGATGCCAGTACAACTCCTCAAGTTTCCAATGCACATCTAAGTCCATCAACGTCTGACTAATCTGTCTCTGATCAGCATTAGAATTTTGAAGTAAGTCAATCTTCTGAGTCAAGATTTCAGTTTGACGAAGAAATTAAGGAAATGCATTCTTTGCCCATGATGATAATAGTTTGTTGCATCGCATCACATTGACATGCCAAGTATGCACTGAGCTTGAAATAGTTATTGATTTTCAGGCTTTCTCAACCATCAAAGAACAATCAGACCTAAAGGTCCAGAAATTTTCAAAACGAAATTCGCCACAAGTATTTGAAACTGTAGGATTTGTATCCAACAACAACGGTCTATGATCTGAACCAACACATGGAAAATGGATAACTTGAGTATGTGCCTGAGAAGAACACCAGGAAAGATTCGCAAAACCTCTATCTAAACGTTCCTTAAGATATGGAACACCATTCCTATATGAAAACCAAGTATATTGAGAGCCTTTATAATGCAAGTCACAAAAGCAACAATGATCAACAAATTGTTGAAAAAGCCCTAAACGCCACTGAGGATGCAAATTTCCACCCCCTTTTCCCAGATAGCCAAAGTATTTCATTGAAATCCCCTATACATAACCATAGAATTGAAATAGCTGAGAAAGAGCTACACAAGCCATACCAAAAGGATACTTTATTTAGATTACAAGGAGTACCATACATCCATGTAATTTTACAAGTAAAATTCCCATGAATGAAGAGTACATTAGTATCTACCAAGTTTAAACTAATATTATTAATACTAAGACACACATCATCTAACTATAGTAAAGCTAAGCCACCACCATTAATAGGAGATACAACAAACACGATGAGCATATCCCAAATGGAACTGCCAATCCTTAATCACATTGTCCCGTGCTTGAGTCTCCATTAGAAACATAATACTAGGCTTATACTTCCAATGCAAACGATTGAGTGCCTTTTTGTCAAGGATGACCATAATCCCTGACAATTCCAGGATAAAAACTTCATTTTGGGTTGGGTGCTGTATTGGGACGGCTACCACTCCCATTATCAGAATCATCCTCATCGATAGTCACAGTAGATAAGGCTATGCCAGCAGATGTGTGCATCATAACTGAGTCAGAAGGACCAGCCATACCTCCAACTATTGAAGCAAAATTATCAGCCTGAGATTGTACCTACTACCTAATAACTTCTCTAGAGCTATCACGAACACGAACAAGAGTAGTAAAAGCAGAAGATTGCAGCACAATATCTTGATTACCAACCACAATAGAAGAAATAGGCATGTTATCAGATCTAACCATGTTTGTAATTGCAGTTCCTGGATAGGAAATAAAAGGCACAAAAACATGGCTAACATGTGCTGAAGAAGCTAAAGCAGGAGTGGTTGTAATCGCATCAAAAGTAATACAATCCATGGATGGCAAACCAAGCTCAGTACTTGTCACATCAACAGGTTCCCTATCAACCGTTTTCTTTGTTCAACCACGCCCACGCCCACGCCCACGCCCACGCCCACGCCCACGACTACCACCACCGCGGCCACGTGGAATAGCAACATCAGATTTAACCATTGGGTTCTTATAGCGAGGGCACTGAACAGATGGCTCAAGAGCATAAGGAATTGGAACATCCTTAGAAACCTCAGCCTTAGAACGCATGTGCTTAGTAAGACGCAACGACTCCTCAAAGACCTCTTGAATTCTCTGCTTAAGATTGAGCTGCCTGAACTGGGTTAACAGGATTTGTAGGGATCCCAAAGGAGTAATATCAAATTTATGATCAGACCCAGAAGAGTTATAATTGTTGATATCCTCTGAGACTTTAAATAATTCTGAGGTGGAGAAAACCCGAATTGGAGCAGATGTGGATGAAGAACTAGAGACTGGGAACACGCATGCTAGATGTGGTAGACCGAAACCAGGATGAGGATCCTGGGCTTGGGCCTCCAAATGGGCCAAATGTATTTGAAGTGAGATTGAATCCAAAGGAGTGCGAATCACTGGATTTGGACCCAATAGACCAACAAGCACTTGGGGGCCTAATAAACTGAGGCGCCGACTCAGCCTCGACCATATCCTAGAGAGAAAGTTGGATAGCTTCATGCATGTCATCATCACTATCCGAAGAAGAGATTACCTCAACATCGATGTCACTATCTGAATCCACCATTAACTATTTTCCTTTATGAGAGGGAATGACAGGTTGGATGGAGGATGCTGACATGTCCATAACATCGAAACCAGGTAGTAACTGAAAGGACCCAATCCCGATTTAATTACCTAAACCGGAATCAAACCCTTTCGAAAACACGAACCAACAAAAAATTTTCAAAATTTCGGCAGAGTTTCGTTACTAGCGTGGAATTACCATAACCTGCACGCGGAAATTAACACTTCATCCTATGCCACAAAAAAACAAACCGTGGGCACCAATCCCATCCGGATTTCTCAACATCAATATAGTCAACATCAATAAATAAACTGTACTATGTATATATGTATATCTGTGAAAATCCGCACAACATGTATCAAAATGTATCAGAGCGACCTCTAAAGTAAAACATATATAATATGTACATCAGTAGGCGAAACAAGAACCTACTGGAAAACACAGGTAACTCTGATCACTAGCCTCCAAACCGCGACGTGATCGAAACACCAAACCTGAACTGCAAACTGGGCACGGAAACCGAAAAGCCCAGGGGAAAGACATAAAACACGTTAGAGTGAGTGGACGAAAATAAATGTCTTTCACCAAGTAATATATATGTTATAAAAACATATGCGAGTCGAAAGTATAAACAACAAATGGTACGCGAGGGAGACTCTAACTCCTCACGCGTCCGGGTACACGAGGGAGACTCTAACTCCTCACGTATACGTACACGAGGGAGACTCTAACTCCTCACGCGTACAGAGCATGTGTATAAATCACACGGGGCCACTCGTGGACATATAACAACATATAGGTATAATCACATAACACATGCTCAAAATAAACATAATCTCGTACGAAAACTCATATTCGTAAAACCATAATCATACTGCATATTCAAGCTCATAAAACGTATATAAAGGACTCGCAATAATTCCGTGAAAATAAATTGTCCACTCACAGACTCGCGTAGCGCGCACTCGCGCTAAACTCGTGGTCCGGCGGAAGATCCCTCGCCTGAAGCACGACTACGATCCAGATCTCGATCTCGATCTCCTGAACATATTTATAAAACATAACTGATCAATATAGTAATCCACAACACTGTACTGATGCACGGAAACCAACCGTTCCCGGAAACTCGAAATGCAGTACAAAATGAATTACAGAAATCCCAAAATCCCAACTCGAAATCTCGACTGAAAATCGGCTAACCAAATCAACCCGAAAACCTCCGTATGATAACCAGGGCGTGATTACGAGAAAAATGACACTAGTTACATCAAAATCTGAAAAGTTGACTTTTCTCGCCGTTGACCGCCGCCGCCGCCGGCGGCGCGCCGTCAACGGTGGAGTTTTGCGGCCAAAATTTCCAGATAACAAGATCACAGCAAGACCAACCTCTTTCCCTTCTATCCCGAAAGCTAATTCATGACGAAACCTTTCCAAAATCAAGCAAACCCGATCGGAAATCATTTCCGGCAACCACCACGGGTTCGCCGGAAAACTCAACAAAACTCCAATTAAAACCAAGGAAAAGCATCCTATGGACGAAAGAAACTAAACCCCCATCAACCCAGCCACGAATACCTACCGAAATCACCTCCCCCGTCACCGGTGAATCAAACCGAATCGGCCATAACCGTTCATCCACAAACCTCGATCAATTTCCATAATTCAAAGTGCAAAACCACTCGAAATCACCTAAGGTTTCTAACCATACCTTCCTCGAAGCCCAAGGTGGCCGGAATCCGGTCGCCGGAAAGTGAAGCCAAAAATGGAAACTTTCCCTTTCGGGCAGCAGGTCAACTTTCCAATTTTGGAAAGTCAATGACTGGTCAATGCAATTCCGTGTTTTTGTGACTATTTCTCGACTTTTCGATATTTATACTCGTCCCTCGGGTCGATCAATGGTCCGGAATGAATATACGATGTGATTCGGATAAGCTCGAAACAATCGGATAAACTCGTCAGAACCTGAAACTTCGAATAATCATAAAATATTCCTCGATTATCGGAAAAATCTTCCGAAACCGCCCACAAGCTCGAAATCACGTACTCTACAATTTCCGTGAAAACACCCAGCTCAAATTCTTGACCAAAAACATAGTCGCGAATCGAATCGGCAAATCACACAATATCGTAAAACTGCGACTATAACCAAATCTCGAGAATCGTGCCAAACACACAACTGATTCTGGTTCGGGTTGTCACAGTAACCTACAGAACGAGGAAGCCCTAATGATGGTCGGGCGAACCAAAGCTGGAACTGGTACAAATTCTTGAACCACCATGGTCTGCGCCATCGAGATTAGAGGGTCAACATCAATAAAAGGCGAAGATGAACGTGAAAACCATCGATTTCTTCATGCATGCAAACCAGAATACTGGTGAGGAATTGGTGACCTAGTCCTAGGAGGAGAAAAAGGCTAAAATTCCTGAATAGCATTCCAAGCTCCCATGCGATGTGTGGATGGATGCTCATTTCAGCTGCAACCGCGAATAGTGTGACCTAAATGACCACACCAATAACACTAATCTGAAAGTCGTTCATATCTTACTTTTGCCCAAGTTGGTGCCTTATATGGTTGGTCAAACTAAAACCCAGGAATCAAAGGAAGCGGAGAATCTATCTTAATACAGATTCTGACAAATCCAAAGCAAATGGGTTGATCCTCCGGTAGGTTATAATTGAGAACTCATTCCACTTGAGCTCCAAGCTAGTCAACATTCTTCGTAGTCATCAAATTTGGGATCAAACCAAGCACTTGGATCCAAAAAGAAACCAAGTGAAAAGGGATGTCCACAAACCTTCTATGAGATAACCAACTATGCACAGAGAAGATGCTTCCATCTACAGACCAAGGACCACGATCAATAAGGGATTGCGCAGCCTCTTTAGTTAGAGCAGTGATGAAGTACACGATCTGACCATAGATAGGGATTAATGCCCATGCATGCTGAAGGATCTCAATAACATTTGGAGCATGTAACGCACGACGAGAGAGTAAACGACCAAGTAACCTAACATGTCATGGAGGTGAACCCTGCTTAGGTTTTTTGAAATGGAGATAAAGTTCACCCATACCATGTTGATCACGATCATGAAGGGGCTATTTAGGTGGCATTGTTTTAGGAATCAAACAAGAAGGGTTTTCTGGAATGAGAATGAAATGAAAAAGAAAGATGACAAAGAGAAGGCATATAAAGGGTCATGCCATGCAAATACCAAAACACGCAAGCAGTATTACGGAGAAACGGAAAAAAGATGTAATCTCAAAAAATCTAAAGAAACAGATCTAGACATGCAACAGCGAGATCAAAATCCATGGCAGGATTCAAGCCATGTGTGACATTGAAACAAGAGAGGAAGCCATATCAGTACCAAATATTACGCGTGGGAGGAAGAACAACAGACATGAAATAACCGTACCTCAAAAGTGATTAAAAGATGTAAAGATTATTGAAGGAAAACGAAATGAAAATTAGCAGACCATAAACACTCAACCAGAGGATAGTTGGACACAAATGACAGCACACATGCACGTAATAGCAACAGGCCGAAATAGTCTAAGCAAACAAATGAAAAGGAAACGGGAGGCAAAACAACAAGGAGCCCAGAAACAACAAGCCCAGAGACAACAAATTCGAATGGCTTATTTAACTATCAGAAGAAAACTCAAAACTCTCACAAAGGAGAGAGAAACTCTCAAGAAGAGAGAGAATGAGAGATCATCATTTTGATTAAGACTTTACATAGGGTCGTCGTTTATTATAAGCTAAGGAACAAATTTGTTATGTTCTTTTGAAACACAGAGAATGATTTTCATATGAAATGATGGTTGGTTTGAAATTAATGAATCTTTTCGAATCAACCATTGGATCTGACCCAATCTATGACGAGGTTGACTGTTCAAACATTGTTCTTACTATTAGTCAAAAGAATCTGCAATTTCAAACTTGGCCTAAAACCCTAATCATACAGTAAAGCTCCTGTGCAGCCTATCAAACAAGCACTAAATGCAGGCCATATATGGCCTATATATCCTTTGTTGAGACTTGAGACTCAGATCAAAATAGCCTATATTGCCGATTTAGGAATTTTTCTATTGTTTTACGGTGTTAGAGCAACTCCAGCAGATTTTCTAAATGAGACTTTTACCAATAATATGAGAATTTTGAGCAAGTATAAGCTCCAACATATCCCTCATCTCCATCTTTATTTTGGAGAATCCCTAAATACTTCATTTTCATCACCCATTCCTATACCGAAAAGTGAGAATATAAATAACGAGAATAAGCAAAAGTGTAATTAATAAATGTATTAAATTAAATACATGTATTAATAATTTATGTTAGCTAACCAATCAAATTTAAGCATATGTTGAAGTATAGCTAAATTTTAAGTAATATTGATGAAGCAAAAGTTTAAAATTAGCTAGATAAGATGACTTTGAGACTTTATTTTGGGCAAAATAACCACATTTTAAGTAATGTTGGTGGAGATGCTCTTAGATATTAGGTATTGCAAAGGCTTTTTGGACCCTGAAGTGAATCTCTCGGTGCATGTGAAATTGTCCAACTATGCATTGCAGCATAGTGTCTAGACATTTTGATAGCTTCAAGAGTTCAAACTTATGTTGAGGAGCACAACTAACTAAGCAAGAATCATTAGGCCAGGCTCGACCCTGACAAATTTAGGACCCAGGGCGAAGAAAAAAATAGTGCCCTTTATTAACTCCATTTTGTTGTTTTTTTCACTATCGGAAGTGTATTACTTATTACTATAATTTAAAACAAAGAAAACAATATATCAACCGGACAATGCAACCAAAGTTTAATAAATCTAATACGATGTCTATTTGTAGAGAATCTTGTCAAGTCTCCTTCCTACCGAAGAACTCGAGCTCTAAGACAACTAGAAGGCGAAAAACAAATATGAAAATAACCAAAAACTAGTAGTGAATAAGAAAATTATTCATTCAATCGCTCATTCTTTACAACTTAATAAGCAAATAACTGAAATGTGGAAAATAATTAAGCAAACCATTCATTCAATCACATATATATATATTCCAATCGTTACAATGTAGTGTTGTAGTAGTCAAAATCAAGTTGCAGACCCCATAGAAAGCTACACGGGAACGAAAGCCTTTGGTAGATTTATATGTTCATCTTCCATAAATTGTTTTGGTCCAATCTCTTAACAGGATAAAGAAAGAACTATCTAACAAGGATTTCGAGTTAACCATAACACTATTAAATTTCAGAGTAAAGAGTAAAAATGCAGTATAAGATTTCATACAACTTTATTATAAAACCAATAAACAAAGCAACTAATTTGTACAATAATAAAAATCTAAGATATGCTAGCTCACCACTTCGATAGGTCGTCAGTAGATTTGCCAAAGGAAATCTGGGTTTATGGATTTGACAAAATAGATAGAATGAGAAATTGAGAGAGGGAGATTGAGAAAGAGTTAGAGATGATGAAAAAATAGGGAGAATTCTTAGCCTTATATATAGAGATTGTAAATGGTATATTACTCCTTGATTAATGCTAGAACTTGGGAATTGAAGAAGAAGAGAAGAAGAATCGCGCGACATCGTCGATTGTGCTATGGGTAGTCGAGTAGATGAATCGAGAGCAATTGCTCCTCTCACTGCGCGACTTCCATGTTTAAGATTTTTTTTTTTACCTTTTACACACGATTAATAATAAGAAGAATTGAACCCTTATATTTTGAGCCATGAGCCATCGCACTATCTGTCCTGCCTCAAGGCCGGACCTGCACTAGGCTACTACTCTGTAGCTGTTCGATATGGCCATATGGGATTACTTGTTAGAGATAGTTTTTCTATTTCAATCTTGCGAGTTTAAGAATAGACGGCAACAGTCATCTCCTTCATCACCACCGTACCAACTTTTGAACCCCTACAGTAGGGGAGGAAGGCATACGCCTTAGCCACCAAAGTATAGGGAAAACCGGTCCGCGTATATATTTTATCAGGTCGCGATCATTGGTTTTCTAGATATCCAAATTATGTTACTCCAATTCACATGTGGGTTTGAAAGTGCACCTAAAATATGTAGGCAATCATGGCTTCGATTAATCAATTTGTTTGGCATGTATATACTTTGTGATATTGAAGTTGGGCCGGTCTTTTCTCATGCATCCAAATTGGGCTATTTCAATTCTGATAACTGTTTCATCTTGGGCTCTACTTCACTTTTGTCCTTTCTAATGAATAGAATGATTTTTCGGCCCAAAATAAAACAGAAAATACATTGCGTTGGAGTGTTGGACATGAGGTATTACTGGTTGCCGCATTTTCATACAGCATCTATTTATTTTTATTTAAAAGATTAAATTACTTGAATTTGAATTTTTATTAAGTCAGTTAATAATATGATGTCCAGATTTTAAAAATTATCAAAGTGGTACCCAGATTTTTAAAACAGCGTATTCATGATGCCTAGAACTATTTTTCATCACAGTATTATCTATGTCGATGACGTGACAATTTTTTTTTTCAAAAAATGAAGTGAAAAGACTGTAATACCCTTACATTTTTTTGCCTTTTTTTATTTACTCTCTCTCTCTCTCTCTCTCTCTCTCTCTCACACACACACACACACACACACAAAAGCCTTGACCATGGCAGATAAGAGACGAACCACAAAAAATGGAAATTTTCTCTCACCCACCGCTGTGAACTACCGCCGGTGGCGGCGACACTGCTCCAATTTCTGCCGACCAGAAACCATATATGTCTAAAATCAACCCGACAACAACTTTCTTAACTACACCTAAGATGTCAATTCCAAATATAACTCACCGAATTATCTTTTTTTGAATCCAAGAACACCAAAAATTCCCAAATCTTCAATTCATTAATTCTTCCTCCTCAGATTGAATTGGGGTTTCTCCTTGGTATGAAAAGATTCACAAGGAAGAGGGCTACAAATCCCATTGACTTATTTGGGTCGAATTAATCACAAATCAATCAACACCAATATCTAGGGTTCTTGAGATTTTCGATCGATTTCTGCAAATTCGAGCTTCTTTGATGAAAGGTAAAAGCCAAAGTTATTAGAAAAAAATAAAGGGTGTCAAGGTGGTCAGTTTGACATCTTGGACGCCATGTCCAGTGGCTAGCTGATGGCAGTGGGTTGTCGGCAACCGGTGTTTGCGAGAGAGAGAGAGAGAGAGAGAGAGAGAGAGAGAGAGAGAAACTAAATAAAAAAAGGTAAAAAAAAAGGAAAATAGAAATTAAAAAATTTATTAAAAACTAGAAAACTGTAAGGGTATTATAATCTTTTCTCCTCTATTTTTGAAAAAAAAAACGGTCACATTATCGATATAGACAATGCTGTGACAGAAAATGACTCTAGGCATCC
Source organism: Geum urbanum (assembly GCA_946800695.1). NCBI lineage: Eukaryota > Viridiplantae > Streptophyta > Magnoliopsida > Rosales > Rosaceae > Geum > Geum urbanum. Next base: position 86,088,101 of record OX326997.1, read on the forward strand.
CAAATATGTTGTTTTAAAATTTGGACATCATATTGACGACTTTGTGAAAATTCAGATCGTTGAATTTAATCCTTATTTAAACTATATAACTAATAGTTGATCTAATGATCTCTAATTGAGTTAAACTTTTACAAACTTGATACAAGTAAACGAAACTTCACTCTATTTGGATGATTAAATTCTATGTTTAGAATGTATTTTTACAAATAGACTCCACCCAGCACATCGCCACAACTTGATGTGGATACAATTGTGTAGCGTAAAGTCATGCACTCATACTACGTAGCAAATGTGCATTAGTTTTTTTAATACTCAATCATACAACTTTTGTGCATGTATTACTCAATCACTTTAACTATTCACTAAATATCAGTGCCACAATAATTAGAAATGACGTAATGCTTTTGTTGATCTCTGCATAGCGACATGGCAATATATATCCTCATGAAACATCAATCGTGACATCTACTTTTCCGTTGAAAGAAAAATATATCCTCATATATTTCTGGTGTCGACAACATGTTTAAGCTTGTGTTTGTTGTTTAGCATGACGTGCCAAAACGATGAACTAATTTGGAGATATATATATATATATATTCGATTATGTACCCTTGCTTTCAGTCTTTCACAAAGTAATTGGCCAAATTTTACGTAATTTATAAGTTTGGACGTATAATTTTGAATTTGATAAAGCAACTTTTTTTTTGAGATGACAGAATATATTATATCTGACAAGTTATAAAGGAGAACGCCATTTGGCGACCTGATAGAAAGAACTTCTTATAGTAACATATACTACAACGTGCTCGGTACAAGCTTATCATTGACATAACTAGACGAGATAGACGTAGGGAAATGATTATAAAAAAAAATTAAGCCATACATTCTATCTAATTATGCACCTCAAACTATAGCAACGCATGTTGCTTTTCAACCGTCATTTCAACAACTGGAATTAGTGTCACCTTCTTCTACGGGGACTCATACTTTGACACCTCGCTACAAGGTCGCTCGATGCCCTGCTGCCTCCAGCTCCCGGTGGTGGTGCTCCTCCAGTGTCCCTCTCTTCTTTTTGCTCACCAAGATCGGGACAGTCGTTCTAGATCATCCAGAAGTCAGCATAGATGTCTCCACTGTGTGTACCGAGGCTACCACTTCCAGAGATGATCTAACCATCTGCGACGCCATGACATAAGAACTCATATCCTTATAAGCATCCCTCACAGCTTGTTAGGTTGTAGGGTTTGCTCTAGATGGGCCTGACTGTGGATTTCCAGCTGAATCTAGAAATGCAAAAAAATAAATTGGGTCAGTGGGTCCCCCTCAAAAAGAGGGTTTCACTGCATGTAGGACATGTGTCCCAAATTCTCAACCCGAACACCGTGCATGCTTTCCATGTGTCCTCCATGCTCCACCTCGGCTATCTGGATCACTCCCACCGAGGTCCTCGGTATCTCCGCCGCACATTGCGGTTGCGCCGCTAACCCTTGTTTCCTTGTCGCCGATTTTGGCTGCGCCACCATGGTAGAGGCAGACTTATTCTTAAAGACTGGAGGTAGTTGTGTAGCCTGAGCCTCCAACCTCTCAGCTCGCTGCTCCTCCCGATCCCTCTGAACCATGCACCCCGAAGTGCCATGCTCAAATAAGCCTCAAAGAGAGCCAAACCCTTTCACATTCAGGTACTCAAAAGAAATCGGTATCACACAGTCCGAGGCAAACCAAATTTTTATCTTTACCGCAACGCCTCGAAAAAGATCCACTTGAATGTTGATCTTCATCACACCATTTGCGAGCAAAGCCGGATCATGCTAGATGTATTCTCCAACAAAATTACTGATCCGCTCCGCCCAGCCCCGAGTGAGCGTCGCCTTAAAGATGTTGTGAGAAACTACCCAAGTTTGTATCACCACTATCTGTACCACTGAGGGATCTGAGAAGCCACAAAATTCTTCAACTACCACCATGTAGTCTAGAAAAATCACAGACCACGCATGACTCGATTAAGGGCTGCCAGATCTCCAAACTTGCAGAAAAACCGGATCGCATCATGCCAGTGTAGCATAATCTGACCCGGACAGAGCGGACCATGCCACAAACGTACCATGGTGACCTTTAGCAACTGATATCGGACCTCTGGAAAGGTCACAGGTCCAAAAAGTCGCGCGACCCCACAGCGCAATCCGGCTTCATTTCCGTTGTTTTCCACTTCATCGAATTGTACCCCTGCACTTTGTGAACTATTATGTAGCCTATAAGTGCAAAGAATTTCTCTACCCACAAGTATACGAGGTCAAATTATAATATTCATAAGAAGTCGAGTGTCAAACCCACAAGGATTGACCACTTAAACTCCTTAGCTTGACTCAATTAAGCACTTTAATTACAAATTAACTAGACACTAACTCGACACTAAAGCTAAAGTAAAATGTGGAGATGTACCTTGCAAGACTAAGTTATTTGGAGACTTAGCATTGCAATGGGTGGTTAAACTATGGTGAGTGATTATAAAAAGGTTGATTGATTGATGTATTAGTCTAATGCAAAGAGATTAAAATAGAACCAAATTCACAATAAAGAAGAATAGTTGACCAGGGAAATCCTCACTAACCATTTGATGCTAAAACAATGTCCCAATTTATAAAGGTGGATTATTAAAATTTGTTTCACACAATTTATGTCCAAATCGTGACCTTGTGAGTCATGTTTAGTTTTAAACCCAAGTTCCTAGGTCATTTTGGACTCTAGACGACTTCAGCCCAACCTTGAAGCATTTAGTGAACCGGGATCAAGACTTAAGCCATTTCGGGCTTATGCCTTAACCGTATGTCATGTAAGTGAAGTTAACAAGCATATAATATGATAATTATGGAAGGTTCCTGTTATGACCTGAAACAAAATTACGCATTTATCGAATCGTATGAAGATTTATCGCGGATTAGTCACTTTGAGTAAGTTGTTAACGAATTTTTCATCAGACGAGAATTTGATTTGACTTTTTTCATGAAACATATAGAGTAATTAATTTTGAGCTTGTAGAAATTTTTGAGGAATTTTTCAGGTAAGCGAACTATTTTTGGTGATTATTAGAAGTCAGTATAAGAAAATTTGAAAAAGAATTAATTTTTAGGTCGGTTTAATCACAGCCATTGGATCTTGATCAGATCAATTTTGGACCGCTGATATTGCCAACTGCTTAGGGGTATAAATAGGTATTTTTTTGAATTTTTATTTCAGAAAAATCAGAAAAACTCATCAGGCTCGACCTGTTTTCACCTCCACCGACCCGCACCACTTGACCCAACCTGACCTACTGTTTTCGGCCACCTTCGACGATGAAACAGGTAGGAAAATGAAGCTTTTTGGTTCCTTGATTGTTTGATGTGATTATTTTTGGGATTTGCAGGTGTTAGGATGTCACCCGAATCAGGTTTTAGTTTGTGGGATTGCCGCTGACGGTGGCAGTTCTCTGAAAAGTTTTGGGGTCAGGGGTAGGGGTCAATTGAAACCCCCCCTCCTCCTGAGTCTAATTAGGTAGGTAGCAAGGTTTTTCGAAGCTCCATGGTGGAGCTTCGACGCCATGACATTTTTTGGCCAATTTTAGGGTTGTTGATTTCGACGTTAATTTCGGTGAATTGGGGGAGAGTTGGAGCGCGTAGGTTTAGGGTTTTGGTTGGGCTCGAGGACACGAACATTTTGAGGGCCAAATCTCCGCCGTTGGTGGCTCTTGCAGGTGTTTCGATCCACGCCGTTCACAACGGTTTTGAACCTCAACGTCGTCGAATTGGACCTCGATCTAATTATGATAATGATAGGCCTCGTTGAGAGATTTTCAATGAGGTATCAACCATAAAAAACGTAGCACTTTTTCTAGACGCGTGTGTGACCCACACGCTGCCTCTTGTGGAGGTGCATGACGGCCACGCGTTGCCACCATAAAGCTTCGACGAGGCAGATTGTAGGATTCTTCAATAGGGTTACCGAGGTTGTTTTTCGAGACGATTTCCGATTTGTCCTCAGGTCTTCAACAAGCGGGACATTCTTTAAGCAAGGAATTCCGGGAGTTGAAACAGTGCCTCTCCCTACGGTCTCCCACTTCGCTATGCTCAAATTCATGTAATTTTAGCTTTCCTTCCATCACCAAACGTGACAGCTCCACTCACACATTCATTATAAGCAGTTTCACGTTCTTCTTTCTCATTAATGAGGATCCTGACAAGATTTTTCTATTCATCAACTTGTCTTTGGACAAAATTACATTTTTCCAGTAAGGATGAACGAAGCTTCTCACTTGTCTCAAATTGAGTAGTCTTAATCTCAGACCCCTTAGTTTTACATGTTCTGATATAGTATGATCCGTATTTACAGGACATCGAGATCAGGACTCCAAGGAGATAAATTCCATTGGATCCCAACAATAGACACAGATTTGTGAGTTGACCTTTTTATTTTCACAGTCGATAACGAGTTTTGTTTTCAAAATTTTAGTATTTCAGTTTATTTTACGGTATGTTTCAGAGCATTTTTATTTTGGAAGTTTTTCTTTGTGATGATATTAGTTAGTTGCATCGATGCATTGACTGTTCGGATGATCACCGAATAGGCCAGTCAGGGAATGTCAGGATGCCTCGTTTGACTATTAGGGGAGGTTATGATACCTCGTCTGGCCGTTAGGGGAGGTCAGAATAACTCGTCTGGCTCATCACCTACATTTTTTTATACAGATAGTCGAATCAGGTTAGGGATAAACTCATGAGCAATCACCTCCCTTGGGATTCAGATTTATACTTGAACTTGCTTTATTTTATATAGATCAGCAGAAAGGCATTAAACTATATTTTATTATTTACACAAATTATCCGAGATTTTTTTCACTCACGCTATCGTTTTATATATTTTTTTGAACACCTTTCCCTAGGCTTTTCAGTTTCCGTTGCCCAGAGTGTAGTGTAAATCCTGAGTTTGCGTGGTATCGTCGAAAGCTTTGAGTCCACTAGTCATCTCTTCATTAGTAGGTTTCAGCTTACTATCAGTTTGTATCATAGGTTTGTATAAGTCGCTCTGAATACCAGTTGTTATATGTTGCTTTCAGTTACTCGAGTAGTAGTCGAGTTTACTTTTCTTTGTATTCAGAACCTGCACATTGTAAATATATTTTTAGATTCCTGAGTTGAGTTTTTGATTTTAGTTTATGACATTTGTAGAGAAATCTGGACGGACAATCGATGGTCTACATTTTGTTTTTGGAAATTTGGTTTTAGAAGTGTTCTCTTCTTGCAGATTTTTGGGTTGTTCAGTTTTCAAGGGAAATTATGTCAAAATTTTTATAGAATTTCTCAGAGTATGGTTATTCGTTAGGACTTAGTTCTAGTTTACTAGCTATATTAGGGTTTGGTCCTTTCAGTTCCCCTTTCTGAACCTCTATTGGAGGGTCTATTGGAGGATCATGGAGAAAGTATAAGTGAATCTTTCAATCCGCACATATTGGGTTACGAATCAAGAGAGTCAACTAATAGCTACAATAACCTTTTCCATTCAATGTGTGCTTGACTAAAGCTTATCAAGTCTATTGAGACTCAAGGAGGCTCTAGTCCTTGTTTAGTGCTAAGGAAACCAAACCTTAAGGTAAACCCTATTTGAATAAACCTTAATCATGTTTACATGTTCATCTAGCCTTATGTGAGTAGCTAATTTAACCAATGTCCCATTTTTAGTTTCTTTATACATACATTAACTTAGCTAAGGTCAACACATGCATAGGTGAAACCAATCATGAAGCTCAAGCACATAAACACCCACAAACACAAAATAGCTCATTCACAAACACAACTTCACAAAATATACACAAAAGCATGACCCATTCATAAACCAAATCATCATTTATTCACATCAAAAATGCTAGGGTTCAAACACTAGTGTCACACCCCGTCAACCTTCAAGGGGTTTCCTTGAGCAATCTCGAGGTAAGAATGACTCAAGGAAGTCTTTAGAACATTCCGACAGCATCCGAGATATCATGGAGTGTTACAAAATGGTCCGGAACATTATGGAGTCCTCTAAAACATTATGGAAGCATCCAGAATACTATGGAAGTCTCTGAAAGGCCATGGAAGGTTGCAGAAGTCTCCGGAAGGTTTGGAAAGCATCAAGGCAAGTCTTGAACTCTCTAGAATCCTATAGAGGCTCATGGGTCAAGACTACTCCGGAGATCTCTAGAACCATCAAGGTATCTCTTAGGCTTGTATAGAATTCTCTAGAATTGTCTATACTTGTAAATGTCCTAGATTTCTCAAGAACACTTAGGCATGGAGGAGGAGGCTATAAATAGTTAACCACCCCTCCCATTTGAAGTAACTTAGAGCTTAGAACATAGCAACTTAAGGGATAGAGCGAAGTAGCTTAGCAACAAGCTATCAAGTACTCTTGTAAAGCTTTCCTTCAGCAATACAAGTTTCTTCTTTCAAAGTTTTTCTCTCTTTGTTCTTTTGATTGTTCTAGCCAAGCGTTCACGAGAGTTAGTCAGACCTGCATAAGAGCATCTCCAATAGAGTAGCTAAAAGCTAAATTTTAACTACTTTTTAGCTAAAATCATCTCCAACAGAGTAACTATAGTTAAAGTCAAATATATTTTAGTCATATTGGTAGCTATATTTAGCTACCAAGGAGAGATAAAATGATTTAAAGCTAAATATTTAATACTATATATTTAGCATTAGTTTTAGAATATATAGCTTACCATTGCTAAAATTGAAGGGAAAAAATGATAAGCCACATTTAGCTTTTCTAGTTAAAAATAGCTATAACTTTAGCTTTACTATTAGAGATGCTCTAAGGGGAGTGGTAAGGCCACACGAGTGCATAGCTAAAAAATAAGCTCGTGACAGTTGGTATCAGAGCCGAAGTTTCTTCGGAGCCTCAGCCGAGACAATGGTAAAACACCAGCCAGCAAAGCTATGTCGTCTAAAATGGCGATGTTTGATGCTACCAAAGGTGCGTCGGGGTCCATCTCTTCAGAGGTGGTGACACAAGAGGGAGTTTGCGAAGAGCTTGCCAACCCAAAACGGTCTACCAAGGACATGATCTATTCCCTTGACTCACGCCTAGCTCAAGTGGAAGAGGCTGTGAGTGGCATGAGGGCCTAGGTGGAGGATCTAAGCCTACAAGTAGAGGGATTAGAAGCAAAGGACACTGCCATCCACACTGCAATAAAGGGGATGCTGATCCAATCGGAGAAGACCTTGCGAGGCGAGATAGGGAAGATTCACGAGGAGTTCATGGGAGAACTCGCAAAAATGCGTCAAGTCCACGAGAAGGATTTGAACAACATGCTTGCATGCATGGAGACTTGACCCTACGCAAGCGTGCGTCAGTGACATGGAAAAGCACCAGTGGTTTTGGGGAGGCTAGGCACATCGAGGTGCCAAAGCCAACGAGTTTTGGGGGTTCGTGCAACGCTCATGAAGTTAACAACTTCCTAGGGCTAGATCAATACTTTGGAGCCATAGGCATCAACGAGGAGGATGCTAAGATTCGGGCAGTGTCTCTTTTCCTCACTGACATAGCCATGTTGTGGTAGAGGCGAAGGCGAGGAGACATTGAAAAAGTTACGTGCACTATCTCTACCTTTGATGAATTTAAAAAGGAGATTGAGAGACAATTCTATTCCGAGAATGCTGAGGATGAGGCAAGAGCTCAATTGCGAAGGTTCAAGCACTTGGGGTTAATTCATGATTATGTCAAGGATTTCACAAATCTAGTGCTTGAGATCCCTGATATGTTCGACAAAAATGCTTTCTTCAACATCATATTTGGTCTCCAATCATGGGCCAAGACCGAGCTAAGGCGACGTGGGGTGCAAGACTTTGCTACCGCTATAGCTATGGTCGAAAGCCTAATCGACTACACTAGTCGTGAGGAGTCCACCAGCCAGCCGAGGGAAAAATAGAGTATCCATTCTAATGGTGGGGGAGACAGAGGCCTACGCGAGGGGAACAGAGGCCCACGCAAGGATGAGTTCCGGCAAAACAGCCACTCGGGACAAAGATGGGAGAAGGGCAAGCAAAAGGACACAAGGAGCTCTGGAGAGCCCAAAAACAAGTGTTTCCTTTACGACGATCCGCACTGGGTTAGGGACAACCCGCAAAAGAGCGCATTGAGCACACTCCTAAGGAACCATCAAAGCGAGATGGATGCCAATGGTGGTCACGGAGGTGCACGCTTGGGGTCTATGCAATTTCTAAATGTGATCGAATCCACTCCCAAGGATGAAGCCAAAGGTTTACTCTCTGTAGACATAACTATAAAGGGGAAGCCAACGGTGGTGATGCTCGACACAGGTGTAACCTACAACTTCATCTCAATAGAGAAGGCCCAGAGGTTGGGACTTAGGGGAAGTGATGGAGGGGGCTCCATCAAGGCGATCAATTCACCAGCTTAACCAATTCAAGGGAAAGTTCAAGGAGTCAAGACAAGCATAAGAGCTTGGCAAGGGAACTTAGACTTTTCGATAGTGCCAATGGATGACTCCAAAGTAATCTTGGGGTTGGAGTTCCATGATCGAGTCAAGGCATTCCCGATACCATTCGCCAACAAAATTTACATCATGGACGGTGAAAAATATTGTATGGTGCCAATAAATAGAGGCATTAAGCAAGAAGTGAAGATGTTGTCAACATTACAACTTCACAAGGAGCCATCAAGGGAAGTTGTGCATCAGAGACCAACAAAGGTGGTGGACAAAGTGTTCGTGGATAGAGTCACTCATCGCCGAGGTAGGCCAAGCCACAAGGAGTACCTCATCAAGTGGAAAGGTCATCCTGATACGAAAACCAGCTGGGAACCCAAGGATACATTATGGCGGTTCAAGGACAAGATCCAATGCTACAAAAGGGAAGTCGCGATGAAGGCATCGCAAGACCGGATGAGAGAGAATGTCATGCCCCGCCAACCTTCAAGGGGTTTTCTTGAGCAATCTTGAGGTAAGAATGGCTCAAGGAAGGCTTTAGAGCATTCCGGCAGCATCTGGGATATCGTGGAGCATTCCGGAAGGGTCCGGAACATTATGGAGTCCTCGAATTATGGAAGCATCTAGAATACTATGGAAGTCTACGTAAGGCCATGGAAGGTCGCAGAAGGTCACGGAAGTCTTCAGAAGGTCTAGGAAGCATCAAGGCAAGTCTTGAACTCTCTAGAATCCTAAAGAGGCTCACGGGTCAAGATCACTTCGAAGATCTCTAGAACCATCAAGGTATCTCTTAAGCATGTATAGAATTCTCTAGAATTCTCTATACTTGTAAATGTCATAGATTTATCTAGAACACTTAGGCATGGAGGAGGAGGCTATAAATAGGCAACCACCCCTCCCATTTGAAGCAACTTAGAGCTTAAAACATAGCAGCTCAAGGGATAGAGCAAAGTAGCTTAGGAGCAAGCTATCAAGTACTCTTGTAAAGCTTTCCTTTAGTAATACAAGTTTCTTCTTTCAAAGTTCTTCTCCCTGTGTTCTAGCCAAGCGTTCGCGAGAGTTAGGCTGACTTAGCATAAGGAGAGTACTTAGGCCGCACGAGTGCATAGCCGAAAATAAGCTCATGACACTAGCCTCCCAAATAGACTACTCATTACTCATAACTAAAATTAAGTTTAGGTACATAGATAAGAGTCAACAAGTGCAAGAAATAACCGAAGAGTCCTTTAAGCAGAGCCCTTCAAGCTTCTTCAAGTCCCTTCTTCACTTCTTGGATCCAAATGCACCCAAACTTGTAGAGGATTTAAGGAAGACCCCTAGAAACCCAAGATACAAGAAGAAGAATGATTATTTCTTACCTCTTTGAACTCTAGAAATCTCATTAAACCTTAAGAGACAAAGATGAGAGGAGAAAGTGAGGGATGGCGGTGAGGGGGAGTGGAGGAGGTTCAGCCAAGGCTAGGTCTCTTATATTTATACATGATTAGAAGATAAGAAGTGAGGAAGATAAATCTAGCTTCTCTCTAGAGAACTCTCTAAGAACTCTAGAGAGAAGCTAGAGAGAGAAAACTCAAAACTAGGAAAAGAGAGTAAAATGAAGTGTGTTGTGTATGCTGGTGTGGAGCTCGAACTAGAGGGAGTAAGGATGAGAAAATGAGTTTTTTTGTGTGAGACCTTAGACGTGCTAGAGTAGCCATGAAGTTTGATCTAAGGGCTACAACATTCCTTTTTCTTGGCTTCTAGCTAAAGTCCAAATTTTGCATAATACTTCCAAAATTCAAATGTGTGACACCCTAATCAAATCATCTAGGGCTTGTATCCTAAGTGGTTTGGGTTTTCCTTGGGCCTAGTTCAAAATGTTTGGGCCTCATATGGTAGTTCGGGTGGCCATGGACAAAATCCGGCTATTTTTCGGCAACTTCCAATAACTTTCGGCGACCATTTTTTGTTATTTTCCCAAAGTTGCTCCAAGTTTCCTTGTGACTTTGGAATTATGCTCAGCTTCTTTAAAAAGTTATTAATTTCCATCTTTAAGAGCGTTTCCGTGAAAACTCCCAATTTCATAGCATAATCAGGAAATGTTATCATAACGATGCTTTATTCATAGAAGACAAGCAATAAACATGAAATTAGAGACATAATTAGCACATAAATATGGACCTAACAAACTGCCTCACACTTAATCTTTGCTTGTCCTCAAACAAACAAATAAGAAAAAAAGAGTAAGCTAAGCTAGACTCAAAGTATAAAAGAAATACAAGACTAAACACAAAAGTATATAAGTGTCCCAAATGGTGAATATTTTCTCTAAAAGAACCATGGCTAATGAATTAAATTTCTTTTAAGCACAATTGGAATATAAAATCAATGTATGTATAATAAGCCAAACATGTCACATGTCAAACCAAATGCATGCAATGAGATGTATTTAAACTAACATGTTCCTAACCATCTAACTAACAAGATATCACTCAATGTGCTAAAGTGTTTAGAGGGTTAGTGTTTGCACTCAAAAATCAAATTGATCGCATATTCTCAATAAGCTTCATTTTCAACCAGATACTCCAAAACTCCGCAAACACAAGAATTTCAAATCAAGAGGACTTATTAGAGTTTGTAATGGGGTTAGGGCTAAAGCATTCAAAATTTGGGTATGTGGTACTAAAATATGTTTCGAAGACTTAGTCATAGCATCAAAACTTATCAATCTTGCACTCCTCCCCTTGCAAAGCATCACCATGGTCAACCTTTAGTAGCAAGAGCTAGATTTAATCTCGTTGGGCCCAAGTTTCATTCTAAACTACATTTGAGCTTTGTGGATAGGACAAAGGCTAAAGTTCTTCGCTCTTAAGCCTTCTTTTGGTGACAAACTCCATATTCAGAAGTATGGGGGACATTAATCCAAACCTATTATATTTAAACCTATTGTCGGAGAGCATCACATATTTTTACATTCTTTTCCTAGCTCTCGACATAACTTTTTTTTTCTTTTTCTTTTCGGCAATCTAACATACAAGTTGTTTGAACAAGTCTATCCTCATACACACAATATTCCTTAGACAACATCATCTTCACTCCATCTTTTGAATGCTAGCTTTGAAATCTCTACCTAGTTTTTAGAACAAGGGTAAAAATTACTATACTAGGCTAAGTGTTTAGGTATATGTATGGAAATGAAAGAGAGGCTAAACGTGGGCTCAAAAGGGTTATTTAGGGGTGTCGCAACTCGTGCGCACTCAAAGGACACATGGTTATTTGACAAGAGTGGTGATAATCCTAAATGCCTCTATCATATTTGAAATAACTCATGATTGGAAAACGATTTGCACGGTTTAAAGTAAGTTTTAGATCACACATAACCAATTGATATCACACATGAAAGAAATGGTGCGTTTATTAAGCTAGTCATGCACAAATTGGCTCAAAATCTCGCATAGACAATGATAGCTTTGAAACATGTTAATCCTTCTTTTTCTCAAATGCACACATTTTGAGAGACATACGCTTTTCGACCGATTAAAAATGCATTGTTTCTATTTTTTCACACATGCTTAAAATCATGCAATCCACTAGCCATTAACTCAATTTCATCATCTATAACCATTATTAGAACACAAACACACCAAAACACACATATTTTTATATTACATTTTCTCAAATTTTTTGAATTTTTATGGATTTTTAGGATAAGGAATGATAATGACTTAGCCTCCTACCTCACACTTTAAAATCAAATTGTCCTCAATTTGCATCAAGCCACATAATAAACACAAGTGTACACAAGATAGCATATGCATCATCATTTCATAATTTTATCATACTAACACATGTTTTCCTAGGCATAACAACTAGCATGCATTCACACTTAAAGAGTCATATAGTTTGTAAGAAGTAATGAAGCTATTAAAGTCCTATCAACTACAATGGGGGCATACATACTTATCATATTTCAAAGGAAAAAGACAACGTAATCAAGCATATAGCATGAGGGGACCTCACACTTATACAAGACTACCACATTCTAACAAGACTCCAAACAAAACTCTACTTAAGCATCGTTCACAAACATATCCGTATTATGCAAAGAAGTAAAATGTGTAGGGATATAGAGGGTGCAAACGCTTTGAAGACCGGCTCCTAGCTCCATGTGCATGAACATGTAGACCAACGAATGCCAAGTTAGGCCTGGCCATCCAAAGGTGCATACAGGTTGGTCACGAATCTCCAACGATGCCTTCAGACTTATCTTAGCCTCAAGGGATTACTATGCTCCATGCCTCAAAGTCCCAAGCTCTTGGTCTTCAAACTAAGCTTGAAAAATTTGAAATGGGAAAAGACCTTCGATGGAGGAAGGAATGCTTCGATCCATCGAGGATGGGCCTCAGATGCAAAACTGTAGGTAGTCTTCAAGGCATCGGAGAAATAAGCTTCGATGGATCGAATGACTGTCTTAGGTTTGCATTACTTCAACATTTTCAGAAATGTTTCCATTCTTCAAGTTCTTGACTTCCATACCTATTCCACAATGTTCTATACTCTTCCAACCTCAAACTTATTCTCGATCATACTAATGGTATTCGGTCATCGCGGGTTGTAGTTTAAGGACGTAAATATGGTCTGTAACTCCACCATCTTGTTATGGTTGATACTTCTTAAGTAGTACCACTCTACTACATGGAGGAAGAGGACTTCTGGACTTGTCGTAGAGGAAAACATCAAAGTGATCCGTGCATTTGCCAATGTTAGATCGAAATGGACACCTTTATTGTTGTCTTCCTCTTCTTCTCAACTGCTTTTCAAAGTAGCATTCCAAACTCCTCCTTCAATGTTGATGTGGACTTGGTGTGTGAGAAGGAAGTAAGTGGTTATGGTATCTCAAGACAAGGTAGAGAGTTGGCAACATAGCTTTCTTTATAATCCTTCACTTCTTTGTAGAAACATTAGTTACTAAATGGAGGATCAAGAGCCAAGAATGCCTTAATCTCAATCCTATCGTCATAATCATAACTCAATGCTTCTTCTTGCTCCATGTGGAGTTCTTGGTGGTACTTTTTTAGTGGTGGGGGAAGGAATGGTGGTGCTTCTTCAACTTGGTCTTTAATCCTTAGCACAAATACATTCTTTTTATTTTGAGCATCCCTTTCATCTAGCTCATTCATTAATTCTTCACGATAGCCCATAACCGGTCACGTAAATGAGTTCAAGAATATATTTTTCTCAACACTCTAAGCTTCATCATACACGGTTGAGCCTTCATCATCAGATGAGGAATCATCATACATGGATCCTTGAGAAGTTTCCACCAAAGCTTCATGGTTGATAGAAGGTTCATGAGGTGCCACTTATTCTTGATTAAACTCTTATGATCTCTTGGATAGTATACTCGCTTGAGTTTTCAAACCTTAAATGTCCATTTGAAATTCCTCTCTCGCCCATTGAAGTTCCCCTTGTATACATTAGAATTCATTCCTCATACATTGCCTTGAAGCTTCTTGTTGAGCAAGCAAATTGTCAAGTATCTCCTTCAAGTTCATATTAGGGCTTACTTCTTGAGGTGGAGGGGGTGCCACTAATTGCCTAAAGTGTGCACGGGTCTCCTCTTATCGAGCTAGGTACTCTTCTACTCGGGCTAGGTGAGTGTGAATGAGTGCTTCCAAATTTTAACTAGATGCTTCTTCTTGAATAGGTACCGGGTGTGCTTGATGCATCCTCATATTGTACTCGTACTCGGGATACTCATATCTCAAGTTGCACTCAAGAGGTGAATGCACTTGAGAACCACATAGAGCACATGCCTCCACATAAGAATACGTCAGTTTTTTAGCTGTATAATTCCACTCTTAATAGCCTTCATTGTGGGGTACTTGTTGCCCATAACCATTTGAGTTCTCTCAACCGTTATACCATCCATCCATGGTGAGTTCTTCCTTGAAAAAAAGATTCGAAGGCATGAAATCTGAAAATACACTAAGAAACCAATAGATATTAGTCATCCAAACTCTTAGAGTGACTTAAAGTCTTGAGGGTCTTCCACGGTACATATTTAGCACCCCCCCCCCTCAAGGAAACATCAATGAGCACTCTAAGAGTTTGATTGAGATTTTGGTACATGGCACAGTGGCATTCATAATGCTATGGACACTGATGTGAACCATGGTAAAAGCGTGCATAATCCAATATACCGGATTCACCAAATAAAGTCCTAAGAATCTAGGGTGTAGCGAGAATTAAGTTTGCTAAATCTAGACATATTAACTACTATGCTTGAAAGTAAGACACTACTTAGATATGCTCTCAAAAATATAAATATTCAATGTAAAAGAGGTAGAGATAAATAAAATAACCTTAAGCACCGCACAATTTTTGATGAATCGAAACAATAGGCTTCAATGGATTAAAGCTAAGCCCCGGGTATAGATTTCAGGTTACACGTTGATGGATCGAGAAAACTTCTCGATGCATTAAAGGATACCCCCGGGTCTCCTCTACAACGATGCTTCGATGGATCAAAAGTAATCCTCGATGGATCGAAATAATGTCCTGCAAAAAGGTTAGAAGCACAAATTTTAGCACAATTTCACATCAAAGTATCTGCCAAAGTATCCTAGAGATCAAAGACAAAGAAAACAAAGTTCTAAGTGATAAAATGAAGAACACTACAAAGTTAACAAACAAATGTCACATACATGTTTGAATATTCCGCAATCAAAGGCCAACCGAAGCTAAGAAATCAAAGTGAAATCAATCCCCCCCAACGGAGCCAGAAACTTGTTGGAAAGAATTGTCCCCTACATTTTGTGAACTATTATCTATCCCATAAGTGCAAAGAATTCATCTACCCGCAAGTAAACGGGGTCAAGTTATTGTATTAATAAGAAGTCGAGTGTCGAACTGTGACGATCTGAATCGGAATTAGCACGTTAATCGGCTTAATCCATGAGTTTGCGAGTAATCGAGATTTATCATAATTAATTAAATTGGCGGTTTGGTTCACGACTTAATTATCGGGTGAGAATTTGAGTTGAGTTTCTTCACGAGAATTTGAGTTGAGTTTCTTCACGAGAATTGTAGTATGCGTGATTTCAAGTCGTGGGCGGTTTCGGATAATTGTTTTGACAACCGAGGAATATATTATGAATATTTGAAATCGTGTAATTTCGTCGTGTTTATCCGTTTGAGTTTGAGTTATCCGAAACGTGGATGTGATTCGATTTTGGACTGTCGATCGTATCGAGCCGCGAGTATAAATATCGGAATAGTCGAAAAACACTGTTTGGAAGTTTGACCGACGTTGACCACCGTTGACCCGCGTTGACTGAGTCTATTTCGGACCGTCGTTGACTCGCCGTCGAACCTTCCGTTTCTGGGCACCTCCAGCCTTTATTTTGGGGATCGAGATCGTACTTTGGGCGAGGGATTTTCCGCCGGATCTCGTGATTAATGCGTTTGCGGGCTATGCTTGTCTATGAGTGGAAAGTTTTTTTCACTGATTAGTTGCGAGTCCTTATTACATGTTTTACGAGCATGAGCATGCATATGAGATTATGATTTATACGAGCATGTGTTTTACAATTATGCATTTGCGAATACGTATCGATGAATATGCTTATACAATTATGTATTACGTATATGAATTTACATTATGCTTTATACACTTGCATAGAACTATTTATGATTTGGTTTAAACAGAGTACAGTCACAGTATATATTGTTGTATCGATACACTTGCATCCCGGCTGATCCCTGAGGATGTTTACCGGGGGAGGCTGTGACCCCTGACCCGAGGGGGGGGGGGGGGGCAGACCTCTGACCTGAGGCCTTTCTGGCTTGAATCACGTGTGGGTCTGGGATCCCGTCATTCGGACTGTACTAGCGCGGACGTGTCCATGAGTGACCCCGCGGAGTTTTACGATGCATGGTCTGTACGCGTGAGGAGTTAGAGTCTCCCTCGTATACTATATCATATTCATTCATTTTGACTCGCATATACTTTTATAACATATATTGTTCGGCGAAAGACATTTATTTTCGTCCACTCATTCTAACGGTTTATATGTCTTTCCCTGGGCTTTTCAGTTTCCGTGCCCAGTTTGCAGTTTAGATTCTGGTGCTGCACGTCTCTATTGGAGGCTTAGTGTTCGAGCTACCTTTCTTTTCCAGTAGGTTTCTTGTTTAGCCTATTATTGTATATTTATGTATATATACACTAGAGGTCGCTCTGATTACTCTACTGTTATACTTTTATATAATTTTTTTCCGGATTTATGTTAAGTACAGTTTTGCTTATTACTTTACATTATAGTTATGATATTGAGAAATCCGGATGGGATTGGTGCCCACGGTTTGGCTTTTGTGGCATAGGACGAAGTGTGTTTTCGGATGCAGGTTAATGGTAATTCCACGTTATAGTGAAACTATGCCGAAATTTCTATGGTTTTTGCAAGTTCGTGTTTTCAGAAGGGGTTTGATTCCGGTTTAGGAAACTAAATCGGGGTTGGGTCCTTTCACGAACCCACGAGGATTGACCACTTAAGCACCTTAGATTGACTCGATTAAGCACTCTAATTACAGATTAACTAGACACTAACTTGACACTAAAGCTAAAATAAAATGTGGAGATGTACCACGCAAGACTAAGTCCTTTGGAGACTTAGTATTGTAGGGGATGGTTAAACTATGGTGAGTGATTAGACGAATGTTGATTGGATGATGTATTAGTCTAATGCAAAGAGATCAAAATAGAACCAAATTCACAATAAAGAAGAGTGGTTGATTAGGAAAATCCCCACTAACCATTTAATGCTCAAACAATGTCCCAATTTATAAAGTTGGATTATTGAAGTCCATTTCACACAATTTATGTCCAAATCGTGACCTTGTGAGTCATGTTTGGTTTTGAACCCAAGTTTCTAGGTCATTTTGGACTCTAGACGACTTGAGCCCAGCCTTGAAGCATTTAGTGAACTGGGATCAAGACCTAAGCTATTTCGGGATTATGTCTTGACCGAATGTCACGTGAGTAAAGTCAACAAGCATACAATATGATAATTGTGGAAGGTTCACCTTCCTGAACCTCTATTGGAGGATCCGAGAGAAAGTCTAAGTGAATCTTTCAATCCACACCTATTGAGTTACGAATCAAGATAGCCAACTAGTAGCCACAATAACCTTTTTGATTTAATGTGTGCTTGAATAAAGCTCCTCAAGTCTATTGATACTTGAGGAGACTCTAGCTCTTGCTTAATGCTAAGGAAATCAAACTTTAAGGTAAGCCCTTTTGGAATGGACCATAATCATGTTTATATGTTCATCTAGCCTTAGGTGAGTAGCTAATTCAACCAAGGTCTAATTTTTAATTTTTTTATACATACATTAACTTAGCTAAGGTCAACACTTGCATAGGTGAAACCAATCATGAAACTCAAATACATAAACACCCACAAACACAAAATAGCTCATTCACAAGCACAACTTCACAAAACATACACAAAAGCATAACCCATTCATAAATCAAATCATCTTTTGTTCACATCAAAGGGCTAAGTTTTAAACCCTAGCCTCCCAAATAGACTACTCACTACTCATAACTAAAATCAAGTTTAGATACATAGATAAGAGTCAACAAGTGCAAGAAATAACCGAAGAGTCCTTTGAGCAAAGCCTTTCAAGCTCCTTCAAGCCCATTCTTCACTTCTTCGCTCTAATTGTACCCAAGCTTGTAGAGGAGGTAAGGAAGACCCCTAGAACCCTAAGAGCCAAGGATAAGAAGGATTACTTCTCACATCTTTGAATTCTAAATATCTCACCTCTTTGAGAGGAGGAACTGAGGGATGATGGTGAGGGGGAGTGGAGGAGATTCGGTCAAGGCTTGCAAAGCTAGATCTCTTAGATTTTTAGAGGTTTAAAAGAGAAGAATAGAGGAAGATAAATCTAGCTTCTCTTTAAAGAACTCTCTAAGAACCCTAGAGAGAAGATAGAGAGAAAACTAGAGAGAAAAAAGCTCAAAACTAGGAAAAATGAGTAAAATGAAGTGTGTTGTGTATGGTGGTGTATGGAGCTCGAACTAGAGGGAGTAAGGATGATAAAATGTGTTTTGTGAGCCCTTAGATGTTCTAGAGTGGCCATGAAGTTTGATCTAAGGGCTATAACTTGTGATCCTTTTTTTTGGCTTCTAGCTAAAGTCCAAACTTTGCCTAATACTTCCAAAATTCAAATGTGTGACACACTAATCAAATCCACTAGAATTTGTATTCTAGGTGGTTGATATGACGGAAACATGCATTTAAATTAAACACATAAATCAACCATAAACAATTTAAAACCCTATAGATGTAGTATAATATAAGCAAGTAGGGATCGTTCTAAACCGGGGATTGAAGGGTGCATGCAATTCTTGTGTAGTAAAAGGGGGGTATAAAAGAGTTGATTTTAATTACTAATTTATTTACTAAAAACGTCAATCACATAGCAAGTATTCCTAGGACTCTAACATGCATCAACTCATAGACAAGCAAACACATAAGAAAATCCCAAAAACCCTTACCATATTTTCGACAAAAATAAATCTAAGCTAATTATTTACATGTGATCATCATATTCAACCTAGCCAATTTTCTCTACCTAATTAAGCTACCTTCGAAATTCATGCTCCTAATTTTTATTATCGACATGCCATGTGGGTTAAAGCTTAACGCCTTAAAATCTAAGAATCATTGAATAACTTCCAGGCGAAAGGTTAAAACACAATCATCCCGCACTACCCAACGCATTAAGAACTAGACATAGCATGCATCAAACAAAACTAAGAACATAAACACATGGAAGATATACTCAAGTAAGTATTAAAAATCCAAAAGTATTCACCAAAACCCAATGTCAAACAAAAAGAATACAAGAACAAAATATGACTACGGAGTAAAGGGTTCATGGTTACACTTTGAAGAAATCCCGCTTAACGCTGCAAACTCCCAAGGTGTAGATGACTCCAAGGATGGTGGTTCTCACTTGTATGGACTTAACGTGTGCAAGCGATCCGAGTGATGGTGGATGGCGGTGTAGTCACTTTGTGCTCGGCCTTGGTGTTTGAGGGAGAGGGTGGAGAGTAATTTTGCAGAGCTTAGGCCTAGAATATGTGATTATTTGCTTTGAGGCCGAGCTCTTGTATTTATAGGTGAAGAATTCCAACTTTCCTCTCCAAACTAGGTTTTCCTAGTGTACTCGGGTAGAACTGCCAGCCTGTCTTGAAACGTCTTTTCCGGGAGTTCTAGAGCTCAGAGAATTCCGATTCTTGTTTCATTGGAAAGCTTATTCAAAGGGCTATAAAATCCATATAATGAACGCCATATTTGGAGTTGACTTGAATTTACTACGGATTTTAGAAGTTGAGTGACCTGACTGCCCAGTTTTCTTCTTCTTCAAGGAAAAGGAAATCTTTATATCTTCAAATCTTGCATTCCTTATTCCCCAATACTTCTTGGCCGAATATACCATATTCTTGCACATATTTTGGCCCTTAAATAAGGTATTTTTCTTCATGGAATATCCTTCAAAAATTCGTCCATTATATGCTCCATATATTCCGCCATATTTGCTCTTTCCTGGGTCGCGCAGGAGAAATGTCTTCATCTTTTTGTCCACCATTTTGGTATCCATTTTATTTGGCATTTGGTTTCCAATTCTTGACACCATATGGGAATGTATTTTAGTAACCATTTGAAGACCATTCCTCGGACTATTTCTTCTCCGGATTTATTGCGTTTTGCGTGCTTGTAGACTCCTTTACTCCGTCTCTTTTGGTCAACACCTGAATTTAACAAAATAAGTTAAAACTAATAAAACTAAGCAATTATCAAAGTAAAAATGTAGAGAAAACACATTAATTAATACGCCTAAAATGCGTAGATCAAATCCCCCACACTTAAACTTTGCTAGTCCCTTAGCAAATACTAAATTAAACTAAGACTCAAAAATTTTCCAACAAAAATACTACTAAGCCCTTTAACAAATGAATTTCGAAAATTCATGAGAATTCACAAAATTAAAGCACAAGGAATTCAAGAGTTAATAAAGATATTCTCATGCATGAACAAGTAAGACTTAGATGAAAACAATGGTGATTTATAAGCTATGCATGCTTCGAAAAAGTTTAAATCAATCTCACATGGATGCACTCATCATGTTTTCACTCATGAAAAGAGGTTCACTCAAATGTATATGTATTGCATCGAAATACCTCATAATTACTTGCACAAATGAACCAAACCATATGCTTACTCATGTAACTTACTCAACCAATTGAAGGCTACTCATCTTAAGGATCATAAAGGACTTTAGAAAGGTTGTAATGGGGCTAAGGCTAAGGCATTCGAAATTTAGATAAGTGGTGGTGTAAAAACGTTCCAAAGACTTAGTTTAGCACTTAGAATTCTTCAAATTCGTGGCTCATCCTTTCTACACTTCTTCTTGTGTCAAACTTCAAGATCGGGGGTCAATTTTCATCTTTTTGGGCCCTAACTTCATTCTAAACTTCACTTGTCCAAACTTTTACACTTAGAACTTTTGCCGGAGAGCTTTTTCATACATTTTTTCTTTTCTTTTTCTTTTGCTCTCGATATTTTCTTCTCTCTTTTTTATATTTTTTTTTTTGTATTTTCGGCAATCATCTTTTGGACAAGTCTTCCCTTCTTTTGTATTCTTCCATCTCTTTTTTTTTTCGCCACTTCTTTTATGCTAGCTTCGAAACTTCTTCACCAAGTCTTTGAACAAGGGTTGGAAATTCTACACTAGGCTAAGTGTTTAGATATGTATGTGGTAAATGAAAGAAAAGGCTTAATGTAGGCACAAAGGGGTAATCTAAGGGTGTCGCAACTCGTGCGCACAAAAGGACACAAGGCCATTTGGTTTAAGTGGTGGTAACCTAATTTGCCTTTAATCATATCCAAAATCAGAGCATATATCAACTTAATAGCGTTGTAAATCTACATGAGTAAGTTCTAGTAATCTCTAGTTCATTAAAATCTATGGCAAGTAATTAGATGAAGCATGTTTTGTTTTTGAAAACCATATGCACGAAATTCACTCTCAAATGAAGTAATGTAGGCTCAAAAACTCACTTTTAGGTTTGTATGATTTAAAACTTATTCTAACATGCGAATTCTGTACCAAGTTTTACTATCTATATCCACTACATGTTAATGCAATCAAAACATCTCTATCAACAAAAGAATTCCATAGTTTAATAATATGAAAGCCATGAACTCGAAATTGTCTCAGAAAAATATCATCATCGACGAGTTAAGGGCATCCTAAGACTCTGAAAAACATTAAAATACACTCAAAAACTACCTAAAATTTTTGAAAACTAAAAACCCACGAATTTTTTTTATTTTTAGGGCATCATCCGCCGAGAAGTTTCATTGTCCGCCCAATTTTTACAATTTATGACTCAAATAAAGTGTAAACCATTCAAAAATTCACACTCCCTCATAATTCTTGTAGACTCCGCCCTCAACCTTATGTGTAAAACATAAGGGGTTAAGGAGATAAACAAGAAAAAGAGGCACCATCTATTCCAAGGAGTGAGACCTAATTAATCAAGCATGTAATCAATGTAAATCTAAGACTATCCTTTAACATGCTTAACAATTATTAGATATATATATACAAACACCGATTAATATTTACAAAAATTAAAATTTACACTAACATTTATTCACATGTATTTATTTACGAAAAATTAAATCAATTAGGGCACATATACAAGGCATCAAAAATTTGTAAGTAAAATTAGCATATATACTTCGAAAATTCCTGAAAAAAAAAAATGGTTAGTAATATGCACAAGTATAAATTTACATATATACACACAAAAATTACAAACAATTAACAATCCCCGGCAACGGCGCCAAAAATTGATATGACGGAAACATGCATTTAAATTAAACACATAAATCAACCATAAACAATTTAAAACCCTATAGATGTAGTATAATATAAGCAAGTAGGGATCGTTCTAAACCGGGGATTGAAGGGTGCATGCAATTCTTGTGTAGTAAAAGGGGGGTATAAAAGAGTTGATTTTAATTACTAATTTATTTACTAAAAACGTCAATCACATAGCAAGTATTCCTAGGACTCTAACATGCATCAACTCATAGACAAGCAAACACATAAGAAAATCCCAAAAACCCTTACCATATTTTCGACAAAAATAAATCTAAGCTAATTATTTACATGTGATCATCATATTCAACCTAGCCAATTTTCTCTACCTAATTAAGCTACCTTCGAAATTCATGCTCCTAATTTTTATTATCGACATGCCATGTGGGTTAAAGCTTAACGCCTTAAAATCTAAGAATCATTGAATAACTTCCAGGCGAAAGGTTAAAACACAATCATCCCGCACTACCCAACGCATTAAGAACTAGACATAGCATGCATCAAACAAAACTAAGAACATAAACACATGGAAGATATACTCAAGTAAGTATTAAAAATCCAAAAGTATTCACCAAAACCCAATGTCAAACAAAAAGAATACAAGAACAAAATATGACTACGGAGTAAAGGGTTCATGGTTACACTTTGAAGAAATCCCGCTTAACGCTGCAAACTCCCAAGGTGTAGATGACTCCAAGGATGGTGGTTCTCACTTGTATGGACTTAACGTGTGCAAGCGATCCGAGTGATGGTGGATGGCGGTGTAGTCACTTTGTGCTCGGCCTTGGTGTTTGAGGGAGAGGGTGGAGAGTAATTTTGCAGAGCTTAGGCCTAGAATATGTGATTATTTGCTTTGAGGCCGAGCTCTTGTATTTATAGGTGAAGAATTCCAACTTTCCTCTCCAAACTAGGTTTTCCTAGTGTACTCGGGTAGAACTGCCAGCCTGTCTTGAAACGTCTTTTCCGGGAGTTCTAGAGCTCAGAGAATTCCGATTCTTGTTTCATTGGAAAGCTTATTCAAAGGGCTATAAAATCCATATAATGAACGCCATATTTGGAGTTGACTTGAATTTACTACGGATTTTAGAAGTTGAGTGACCTGACTGCCCAGTTTTCTTCTTCTTCAAGGAAAAGGAAATCTTTATATCTTCAAATCTTGCATTCCTTATTCCCCAATACTTCTTGGCCGAATATACCATATTCTTGCACATATTTTGGCCCTTAAATAAGGTATTTTTCTTCATGGAATATCCTTCAAAAATTCGTCCATTATATGCTCCATATATTCCGCCATATTTGCTCTTTCCTGGGTCGCGCAGGAGAAATGTCTTCATCTTTTTGTCCACCATTTTGGTATCCATTTTATTTGGCATTTGGTTTCCAATTCTTGACACCATATGGGAATGTATTTTAGTAACCATTTGAAGACCATTCCTCGGACTATTTCTTCTCCGGATTTATTGCGTTTTGCGTGCTTGTAGACTCCTTTACTCCGTCTCTTTTGGTCAACACCTGAATTTAACAAAATAAGTTAAAACTAATAAAACTAAGCAATTATCAAAGTAAAAATGTAGAGAAAACACATTAATTAATACGCCTAAAATGCGTAGATCAGTGGTTTGGGATTGCCTTGGGCCTAGTTCAAAGTGTTTGGGCCTCACATGATGGTCCGGTGCCCATGGACAAATCAAACTATTTCCCGGCAACTTCCGATAATTTCCGGTGACCACTTTTTGTCATTTTCCCAAAGTTTCTCAAAATTCCCTTGTGACTTCGAAAATGTGCTCGGCTTCTCCAAAAAGTTATTAAATTCCATTTTTAAGAGCGTTTCCGTGTCGAGTCCCAATTTCCTAGCATAAATAAGAAACATTATAAGAACGATGCTTTATTCATAGAAGACAAGCAATGAGCATGAAGTTATGGACATAATTAGCACATAATTATGAACCTAACAGCCGATGAGGCTAAGTCAACGATATCAAATCCATCATCGTCCAAGAAACCCATGCCGGCCTCGAGCGGAGTAGTTATATCATCCTTGTCGACAACCATGGCAGCCAAACCAAAGAAATGGCGCCGATTTGGATTTCAGGGTACAGAGGGGATATGAACTAGAGACTATAGCATTGTGTGGAAATGAAATGAGGAAGGGAAATGGAGGAGATGGGTAGCAGCGCCGCTAGGGTTTAGTATTCAAAAGGTATTTTTGGGAGAGAAAGAGCGAGAGATGAGAGAACAACGCAAACAACTCAACATGAATTTAATAAAGTAACTTAAGAATTTATTGTAAATTTTGAATCCATTTATATTTGTTTATTATTTTTAAGCTTCAAAGAATTTAAAGCTACTTAAGAAAATAAAATTGTTTTCTGGCTCATGTAGTACTTGGTGTTTTTTTTAGGGGGAGTAAAAATTATCCACTATAGGATCAAAGTCGGTAGCAATATAGAATTTCACCACATTACCCGGCACGCAAAAGAGATAAATTATATCGTACCACTACACTTAGTTTAACATAATGTCACACAGGCCCTAGACTAATAAACCAAAGTAACGCAAGTAACTGTCAAACTTAAGGGCACACCACTCCTTAATTAGCTAGGATCCCCCTCTAAACTCTAATACCAGCTCCCGAGTGCCACACCAAGAATGTAGAATTTGATATATGAGCCCAGATCCGTATAGGGTGCACATGGATCATTCTACTTGGCCATGGGTTGAGGCCCAACAAAATCCACCCAGCCCAAGAAGAATGAAAAGCTTCCTTACAAAAAATCAAGTCCAGGCCCAATGAGAGAGAGCCCAGATCCAAATGATCTTCAGCATGCTCCAATTTGATTTCTGCACCCCGGCTCTTGCACCCACCATCTTCCATCAACCACCGCTACCGAGTGACTTTGGGGATGCTCCGACATTGTTCCATACGAGGTAACTGAGTTCGAGATCCGGTAATCTCACTCGGCTCCCAAACGTTGACCGCCTGAAATCAAGAGATTCACGCCTTTCTGAAACGTTGAAATATCGGCCTCGGTCACCAAGGACTGTAGACCCCGACCGAGTACGCCTCTATCCCAGTTCTGTCTGTGCCATATCGTAACCACCATCACCATCGGATACCATTACCACCATAAGAACAAAAACCTTTGACGTGCATAGCATGCCAAAAATCGAGCATTTACGGTGTCGGTACAAATCTTCGGCCTCTAGGAGGCAGCGGAGCACTAGGAAAAGAAAGAGTTCCACCAACGGCAGAAACCCTAGCCCGAGAGAAAAACTCATTTTTTTCAACGATCAAACTACTTGGTGTTCATAGATGCAAACAATTTTATTGTTTAAGGCTCTAAGCTAAATTGTACAGTAAAACCTCGATAAATGAATATTCGATAAATTAATAACCTCGCTAAAGTAATATTTTCTCCCGATCCCGACTTGGGACCAGTTCATATTACTGGCAACCTCGCTAAATGCATAATATAATAAGTTTTCTCTAATTTC
Source organism: Geum urbanum (assembly GCA_946800695.1). Lineage (NCBI taxonomy): Eukaryota > Viridiplantae > Streptophyta > Magnoliopsida > Rosales > Rosaceae > Geum > Geum urbanum. The sequence goes on from OX326997.1 coordinate 86,113,998, forward strand.
TTTTGGTCCCTATGAATATATAAAATAATAATTTTTCAGCTTGAATTTATATTTTCTCGAGCACTTTAGCTGTTTCTTGAAAAAAGTCTTTAATGCAGCCTGTTCCTTTCTTGCATCTATACCAAATTTAACATTGTCTTTGATGTTTTGCAATGCTTGCACCAAATTTGATATATTCTTTTCATTTTGTAGTAAACAGTTATTCAAAGTAAATTATACTTCAAATGTCTCTTCATGAGAAACTATTGGTATAACAGAACTGTCATTTGAATCATGATTATCTTCAGCATGCGGATTCATTATTCCTTAAATGGTCACTTCATCAGTATGCGATTCCATCGCATGTCCTTTTCATTAGGATAATCCAAAAGTAATAACCTCGCTAAAGTCTTGATAAATTAATAAGTTATATGTTTATTGATAAAACAATAACATTGCTAAAATAATAATTTTCTCGAATCCTGAAATTATTTATTTATATAGATTTTATTGTATCTTTCCAAATATTTAGGTTTTAATTTTTAAACGCAATGGCACCGCCGAAGCCCCAAAATCTCTCCTCTCCCATTGCATAATTATTGGCGGTAATTAGAAATCGTTAAAAAAAGAAGAAGGAAACGTGTGCCAGCTGTTATTTATACATATATATATATATTTATGTTGTACGTCGTCAATAGTCAAATCCGGGCTAATTGGCCCCTGTCCCCGAAGCAGTTGATTATAGGCCATCTACCACCACAAACCCAGCAGCAGTTGCTCAACTAAGTACTGATAAAGACCAATCCTCCCGCAGAGTCTCAAATCCAACCGGCGATGGCGGCGGCAGAGTCTCAATCAGGCACGCAGCTACGCATCAACTCGCGGCGGAACTACAATGTCGTACACCCAGTAGACATCGAGACGCCGCCGTTGACTTCTCCGGCTCCGGCGACTCCCGTCGTGTACAGAGAAATCAAACACTTCAAAAAATGGGTAGTGTGGCTGATACCCACTTTCATTGTCGCCAATGTGATCATGTTCATTATCACTATGTATGTCAACAACTGCCCCAAGAACTCGATCAAATGCATTGCCACGTTTCTGGGTAGATTCTCTTTCCAGCCTTTTAAGGAGAATCCTCTTCTCGGGCCATCGTCGTCCACGTAAGTCAGAATTTCGAAGAAGAAGATTTATTGTCACTTGGTCTCATCTCAATTGAGTAGTTTTGACTTTTGGTATTGTTGATTGGTTTTTAGGTTGCAGAAGATGGGGGCTTTGGATGTGAGTAAGGTGGTTGATGATCACAAGGGTTGGCTACTCATTACTTGCAATTGGCTACATGGCGGAGTTTTCCATTTGTTAGCTAACATGTTGAGTCTCTTGGTTATTGGGTACCGGCTAGAGCAAGAATTCGGTTTCGGTATGTATGCTAAAACTTGGTATTGTTTCGAGTTTTAGATAACATATGCTGCATCTGTTGTGTTGTGGGATGATAATCATAGGCATTTTTCTTATCATGTGAGGAATTAATGGTTTCTTGATTGCAAAATGCAAATTGGGGTGTATGAGACTGATGATTTTCATTATGATTGATTGGTTTAATTATAGTCTTCTTAATTTACTTCTGTATGATAGGACACTATGTGCCTAGCTCAGCTCTAGTGTGTTTTTCGTTGCAGTGCGGATTGGATTTCTATATGTTATCTCTGGACTTGGTGGGAGTTTGTTGTCTTCGCTATTCATCCAGTCAAACATATCTGTTGGTGCTTCTGGTGCACTTTTTGGATTGTTGGGAGCTATGCTCTCTGAACTTATCACTAACTGGACGATATATGCTAGTAAGGTAAGTGTTTCAACTGCATAACAAGCTTTTCATTTAAAAGAGTGGTGGTGATAATGAAAACCTGAGATCTAATTCCTTGTTATTGTACAGTTTGGAGCACTTTTCACACTCTTGATCATCATAGCAATCAATTTGGCAGTGGGAGTTCTCCCACATGTTGACAACTTTGCTCACATCGGAGGATTTCTTTCGGGTTTCTTTTTGGGATTTGTATTTCTTATCCGCCCTCAGTTTGGATGGGTTAACCAGAGATATTGTCCTCAAGAATTCAGATCACCTCAACCTAAATCTAAGTTCATGACATATCAACGCATATTGTGGATCGTTTCTCTGGTTATTTTAATTGTTGGGTAAGCCAATCTCTTCATATTCTCTTTCACAAGTTCTTCACCTAATCTCATATTCAGGTTACTTTGTTGGACTAAATAGCAGATGGATCTACTAGCAAGGGGAATAAAATAGTTCATTTAAAATTATAAATATTACAGAACTTAAAGATTTGCTTGACTGCGGAACTAGCTCCAAACTGTGATATATCACAATATTCTGGTAGTTGTTTCTACCTAAATAACAGGTTTTACCACAATATCTTTTGAACTTTAATTTTTGTTTGAACTTTTATCACAATATTCTGCTGAACTAGCTCCAAACTGTGATATATCACAATTTCCAGCTCCAAATTCTCTAGGTATTTGTAATGAAAGTGAGTTTCTGAACACTTTCATCACCAAAGATGATGGAAACACTGGACTGCATGGTAACTGAGGTTTCGAGTATTCAACCTTCTTCTAGATAGGAATGCAGACCCTAATCTTTATGCAAGTAGGAGTAGCAAGCAAGCTTGACCAATAATGTAGATGCCTATACACAGAAATAACAGAATCATAAAAAAAAACCTTTTGAGACATGGTTGTTTCTCCATGATAATCCAAAAATGAAACATCTATATCATGGAGAAGCTTTATTCTTGCATTACTACTGTACAGAAGACGCTGATGATGAAACTTTTAACAAAAATAAGGAAACATATAAGGCAAGGTTATGCTCGTGATGAAACTTGAAACAAAAACTTAGGGAGGGAGACATATAATGCAAGGTTCTAGCTTCACTCTTCATTCTTTCCAGAGAACTTAAAGAACTTGGAAGTTTGCTACATGAATATTGTAATACATTCTAAATCTTAAATCTGAATATTGCTTCACTCATTTGACAGGTTTACTGTTGGCCTTGTTATGCTCCTTAAGGGTGTCGATGCAAATAAACATTGTTCGTGGTGTCACTATCTGTCTTGTGTCCCTACTTCAAGATGGAGCTGCAATTCACAGCCCGCATATTGTTCGGTAAGTAATGCAAACACTTGTGGTCTCTTTCTCTGGATGGCATTTAGGATATATTGTAAATTTATTGCCGGAACGAACTCCTTCAATTCGGACGATTTTTTGGTTTGGTAACAGGGCTTTTTATGTACTATATAAATAATCAATTAAGTCATCATCCAAGGAAGGAAACTAGTACAAAATGATGCAAACACGAGTTATGCATATTCAATTTATCAGCTATATCAGGTGCTGATTTTGAAGCTGTGGTGAGTGTTAAATGATTTTAATGGCAACGATGAACCATATGTGTTAACTCTTGTTTCTGGCACAAGAACAAGTTTTATCCCAGTAATATTTGACACAAAGTAAATTTGTGATTAAAAAGCGTCTGACTGATGTTGATCCTGGGATACATAACTGCATCAATCTGATTCATGTGTGCCATGATCTTACTGCAGTCAACCCAGACAGGTGACCAGCTCTTTTTAACATGCTCGAGCAATGGGAAAAATGGCACATACTCATATCTGAATGCAAGCAGTTCTCAGATCCAGGGATTATGTTCTCAGCTTTGTAGTTGATCCTCTATTGAGGATATGGGAGTAAGTTAAGTTGGATGTGATGCTCTTATGCATAAATTGACAGTTACATACTGGTTTTAGTGTAATCAATTACCGCAAGCCTGTCATTTCTTATATCTATAACAGTGTGTAACCTTCATTCGTAATCTGTACTATGAACAGTTGGAAATCATTATTTGATTGTTATATATTGTATTATTCCATGTGTGACTTGGAATGGCACTGCTATTAACATCCCTATATTGTATCCAATTATCTTTTTGTTGTTGAGAGTATTGCAGACGCTGAGACGCAGTGCGGTTTGGCCACAATCCAGTTATGAAAATGCAAACATAAAAGCTAGCTTCTTTCTAGCTTCTACTTAAATCGATATCATACATCATCTTCTATGAACATCTTGGGAGTGACATCACACCGATTTTTAGAAGAGATTACTCGGAGACTAATTTGTGTCGGGATTATGCAACTTCATTCCTAGGCCTGTTTTGATTAAAGATTAAAAGTACAAAGACCATATGAGGAGAAATTTTTCAGTGTGACCGTCAGTCCAACTCAACAGACTGACGGGTCACTCACAAATTGACACATCGTCCTCTTTATTTTAACTTGTTAATCATTTAATTTAATTATATAATTTATGTATAATATTAAGACTCGGAGTTGCTACTAGCAGTTGAGACGTTAGTCAAAGACAAGGTGCCCTTCCTTTCATGATTGGCCCCTTCCCCATGGCACGTAATCAACTTACTTTCTTATTTTTTTTTATTATTTGATAATATACTCTTTGTTCTTGTATTCTTGTATCAAAACCCTATTATTATGGTGAGTGGCTTCTAGACTTCAATCAAACTCGTTTTCTAGCGGCTGGTGTTAATCGAATTTGATGTTGACACTCACTACAAGCATGAATCTTTCAAGTGATGGTAAGTTTAATTATAGTCTTAATTCAAACTCGTTTTCTAGCGGCTGGTGTTAATCGAATTTGATATTGACACTCACTACAAGCATGAATCTTTCAAGTGATGGTAAGTTTAATTAGTCTTAATTCATATATAAACTCTATGTAACAATTTAACTATACAGTAGTGTAATTATGATGCGTTTTTTTGAAGTTATAGACGTTGATGACAGTTGTGAAGATAACATCAATATAGATGAACACACAACAAAGCCAATTATAGTTAATCGTCAACAAAGTTTGGATGATGATGATTTGTATGGAAAAGTTGTGAATACTCCTGAAGAAGAACTTTATAACGAATATGTTATTAATCTTGGTTTCAGTATTCCCAAGATGCAAAAGAGGTATATTAAGTATTGCGAACTGTTAATTTCACATGTTCAAAAGAAGGTTTTCGAGATGAGAGTGACCATTCAAAGGTGAAACTCGTCAATAGGCTGGAAACTCGAATGGGTTGTTTAGCAAAAATTCGCTTCTCTTTGCAAGATGATACCAAACTGTGGAATGTCACTCCTTTTGATCGAGAACATAACCATGAATTTGCAAGTCCAGAAGAAAGACAATTCTTAAGATCAAATCAAAAAATGACAATTTTCTAGCACGAGGTGAACAAATCAATGAGAAGTGCAAGTATAAGAACAAATGATGCATATTCGTATTTTGCAGAAAAGGTCGGAGGTTCTCAAATAATCGGGTTTACAAGGAGTGATTGTTATAATATTGTAAGCAGAGACAAAAAGGAGATGCTAGAAGCTGGTGATGCTCAAAGCTTGATCAATCTTTTCAAAAAAAAAAAACAAGTCGAAGATCCCATGTTCTTTTATATAGTGCAGGTAAATGAAGAGAACCATATAACAAACTTTTTCTGGAGAGATGGAAGGTCAAGAATGGATTATGAATTTTTTGGTGACGTAGTAGTATTCGATACCACATATCGAACAAATAAGTACAATATGATTTGTGCTCCTTTCGTTGGTGTTAACCAACACTGAAAAATGTGTTCTTTGGTTGTGCTTTATTGTTGGACGAATCTACTGCCTCATTCGTTTGGTTGTTTTGAGACATTCATGGAATCCGTGGGAAACAAAATGCCAAAGTCCAGTTTTACTGATCGTTTCCAAGCTATGGCAAATGCAATTGGGAAATTTTTTCCAGATACAACTCATCGTTTATGTTTATGGCACATCACAAAGAATGCGCAACATAATTTGAGGACTATATATGCGAACACTGACTTCAAGGAGTTATTCAACAAGTGATTTTTTAATCGTGTTACGGAGGAGGAGTTCGAGTATACCTAGACCGAATTACAAGAAAATTTTCCTACTGCTACCAAATGGCTTAAGACTTTGTATGATATTCGCCAAAAATGGGCACCGTTATTCAACAAAGATACTTTCTCTGCAGGGATACTATTTACACAAAGAAGTGAGAGTACGAACAATTTTTTCAACCACATGGCGACTAAAACCATGACTGTTACTGAGTTTGTGCAACATTACTTCAAACAAGTAGCATCGATGCGTTCAAGTGAATCAGAAGAAACTTTTCGTTGCAACAACGAAATAGTTTCTAAAGATGCTAGAAGTAGTGGGATAAAAAAACCAAGCAGGTATTGTCTACACAAGAAAAAATTTCAATTTATTTGATAAGGAGTTTGTGTTCAGCTTGGCTATAAAGAAAGTTGGAGAAGAAAGTGATGATACTCTCCATGCCTTCAAACTTAATGAAGAGGGGTACAAAAGAGTTTATGTGGTACACTTCAATTCGATAACTTTAGCCATCTCTTGAAGAAGTTAAAGTTGGTCGACATCAATAATGAAGCCTATGAGGTTTTGAATGATAATAATGATGGAAGCGGAACCATAATGGATGAGAGAATAGTATTGAATCCCATATGTGTGTGGCCAAAAGGAGTGAGTAATACTAGAATGAGAAGTAAAGCAGAGATCAATCAGCAGAAAAAAGCGTCAAAAACTTCAAGTTCATTAAGTAAGTATATTGATATACTATGAATAAAATTCTAAATCAATACTCTTGTATAACCTGTTAGTAAGTTGAATTCTTTTTTTTATTACAGAAAGAGCTAAGATACCAAGTAATACAGGTCAATGCTCACCGACAAAGAATACTGTCGAAAGTTCTTCTTATACCTCACTCCAGGATTCTCATAACTCAGGCTTAATGCATCCAGTTGTTAGAATAATGGGTACTAACCTTAACAAACTGGTATTCATCTTTATCGTGATAGAAAGTAAATTTCAATAATATTAATTTTTTTCGTGAAATTTTTGTCATTGATAAACCTATTCTTTGATTTCCTACATACAGTATCCCGCTCAATACTCAATAATTAATGATCACTTTATGGCTGATGTTCCCTTTAATATTCTCAACCAAGTTCCTCAAGTTTATCAGGTCAGTTCATTTACTTTGAATTTAGATCTAAATTAATATGATCAAACACGAGTTAATGATATATATGTTTTTATGTTAGAATCCAACTTGGACGTACTCTACACCCAATTTTCCAAATTCAAATATGCTTCTGACTTATGATCATTGGAAACATGGTTGAATCAGGTATTGTATACAGATATGATTATAATGTATTGAACACTTATTCTGAAAGGACCCGACTCCGATATGGTTTCCTAAACTGAAATCAAACCCTTCGAAAACATGACCTTAAAAAAAATTTCGCCAGAGTTTACTTTGAAATACGTGAGCCAAAATTAGAACCTACAAAGAGAATCACACTTCGAATATTCCACAAAAGCCAAGCCATGGGGCTCCGTTCCGCATCCGGATTTCTCAACATCATATATAACAAACCACAAGGTTTACAAGAAATCCAGAAAAACATTCAGAAGTAAACTCAACTGAAAACATAACATAAGTATTCAGAGCGACTCCTATATACATTATATAAAACCAGTAAGTCGAATTGAGAACCTACACGAACTGAAGTGTGACTTAAACTCTACGCCTCCACCATCGACGTGCAACCCCAGAACTCAAACTGCAAACTGGGAAAAGGAAACCGAAAATCCCAGGGGAAGACAAATGAAATCGTTAGAGTGAGTGGACGAAAATAATAATATGCATTTCCCAACATATAAGTATATATGCTCATAAAAGCATAATGCGAGTCAATGCACATGAAAATTCCGACCAGGTACATTTTCCCTGATTCATAAAGATGCACATAAAATTATGCGGGGTCACTCACGGACTCCTCCGCATAGTACAGTTTAATCACGGGATCCTAGACCCCCTCGTGATTATAAGTCTGAAAGACCTCGGGTCAGGATATTTGTCCCCCCCCCCCCCGGAGTATCTCGGGATCAGCCAAGAAGCCAAAGCATCGATGCTACCTCTATATCTGAGACTGTACTCTGTGTAAACCAAATCATAAATACTTTCCATGCACATGCATAATAGTAAAATGAAATCATAAAATGCATACTTGTATGTGCATAATTGTAAATGCATACTAATACAATGCGTAATCATAAAGTGTATAATCATAAATGCATAACATAAATGCATAATCATGACTCGCAAATCAACTGTGAAAATAAAATGTCCACTCACAGTAAGAAGCTAACTCTGAGGTCTGGCGGAAGATCCCTCGTCAAACACTCGATCACGATCACCTGAATAACAGGGATACGATCAATACATATTGAAACACAACATACGGAGCTAATACGTCAAGAACCTCGCGTTCTCGAAAGACGTATTACTCGAAATATCGACGAGGATAACAAAATTCTCAAACTACACCCAAACAGCCCTCATCCCAAATTAACACACCCAACTCATCCCCAAAAACCTCACCACTGCGTTCAGCATGCGAAAAAGAGCAAAATGACATAAAACTTTGTCGAAAATCCACATCGTCGGAGCATCGCCGCGCACGGCGACGCGTGGGGCCGCCGAAATTCTAACCGGCCCAGAAAATGTTGAACTATACATGGATTTGAATATCTCAACATTTCCAAAAACTTTGTAGTTCAATGTTAAGCCCAATTTTAACCGAAAAAGGTCCAAAATTCACCGTGAAATTCGAAAAATCTCGCCGGAATCACCTTCTCCGATCGGTCACCACCGGCCACGGCAAGGGCCAAAACCACTTGGGTTCAACTCACCTTTCCATGGGCTACAAAACCCCCATAGCCTCAACCCTCATCGCCACCTCCGGCATCGATGAATTCCACCAAAAAATCTTCGTTTTCTTTCCGTCGGTTCTTCCTCCTCTAGCCACAAATCTCGACGATCCACCTACCAAATTGAAGAGGGAACAAAGCCCAACAACATTCATCAAGGGAGCATGGCGAAATATTGTCGGAATCAAGCTCACCAACGCCGAGAAGATCACGGCCCAAACGGGTCAGTTTTGACCCGTGGGTCAACAGGCCAGAAATCCAAAAATGGGAAGTCTCCCAAAATAACTCGTATTTATACCGTATACAAACCCGTACACATACAGTCCAAATCAACGGCTATGGTTCAATCTGATCCAAATCGGACGGTCACGATTAAATCAACAATAAGAAAAGCACTTTTATGTATAATCACTAACCGACTTCAAAACTTGATAAAACATTGCTCGCTTATCCGAAAAATTCTCTGAAATCTCCTACGAGCTCAAAATCAAATCCTCGACAATTCCCGCGAAGGAACTCAAACCAAATTATTGCCCGATAATTTAGTCGTTAACAAATCCACGAGTACGATTAATTCATAATAATCACAGCTCGGACTAATATGTGCACATTCCACGGTTCGGGTCGTTACATATTCACAATTTGTATCCTTTTGAAATAGTATGTTGATTATCTTTTTTTTGGTATTAGCAAGGTTTTCCATCATCAAATCAAACTGGAATTCAACTAATTAGTCACCCTCCTCAATCGAACCAGGTGAGTGTGACTTTGTCCATTCAACATTTCATTTAAGAGTCCATTTATTAATTAAACTAGTTCAAATATATATTCAGGTTCCACATGATGGTGATTGTGATAAAGAGCAACAGATTATACAAAAGTAATGCCGAAAAACTATAATATCAAGGAGAGAAAACCAAGAGATTGTTTACCATGTTTGAAGATGACTTGTTATATGTTATTGATTTTAGACCATGTATGAAGATGACTTGTTATGTGTTTTTGACTTTAGAACTTGCAATTGATGTTACATTTAGAATTTACAATGAAAATTGATATTTGTCAACTCCATCTCTCTTCTAGTATTGTAACCTTTGCTTATATTTCTTAAGATGATACTCGTTTCGAGATAAAAAACTATAGCTCTAATAATAAGAGCTCAAAACTTATGGCAGATAAACGAACACATCTATAGCAATGCAAATAACAAATAACAAGTACTATTATCGAAAAGAACAAATAACAAGTACCATATATGAGTAGACAATACAATTCTCTAAAGTTAGTAACAAACTAAAATCAACATGATAGCTTTGAGCATATTCTCTAGCTTTTATACATCCGCGACCTTGCTGAACTCTTTTGGTAAAGCCAAAGTAAGACAATTTCTTATGATAATAGCTTTAAAGAGCTTCAACAAAATAAGTAGCTTTCTGGTGTGCTATGCTTTTCATTCTCGGAAGCACAGATAAAGCAAAATCCTTGGCTTCTTCTTCATAGACCTTCTAAGTTAAGCACATAGGGCCAAACACCTTATCTATAACAATTTGGATAAAAGAACATAAATCACTTGAGTACAAACAACATTGCTCATGAAAAATAGACGTCATACGTATGTGCCTAACAAGGATCTTTATACATAACAATAGTTACAGAATATACCAAATGTGTATGGGTTAGCAGGACGATCATGATTTGGATTCTTGAGAGCAATAATGTTCTCAACGAGGCAATCCCAAGCAATAAGATCATACATTGCCACTCTCTTGGGTTCAGCGGCCTCAAACAAATAGTGACTAAGATTTCTCTTATTGGACTCTCGAACCACCTGGAGTGGAACAAGGTATCCTATGAATCTTAGACAACGGTTCTGGCGTCCCAGCCATCATCTTCTACAGTTTTTAGCCTCCACTCTAGAAAGTCAAGCTTCCCAAAATCACTAGTTATCTGTTGAATTATACATATTGAATTAAATAAATAGGTGAGAAATCTAATTTGCTTCTGATTTTTTACCTTGATAAAAAAATTACTAACAGAAACAATTTGGGGAAAAATGTAACTGTAGCTTTAGTAAGGAATGAAATGAATCACCGGCATAAGAACTCGAGCACTTCTTCCTCAACTAAGACCTAAAACATCTACTAAACTAACAGACACCTCGTGATTCTATCTCATAGCGCAAAAAACCCAATAGTCAAAATTAACAAGAAATACAAATTATCAAATCCCAAAAACAAAAAACAAAAAAGTTCTCTGTGTCTTCGGAATCCTATTGTTTCAGGGATTCAAGGCGCATCGTATTTGGGATCTGGAGTAGTAGCATTGGGATTTCACTATCACATTCACCATTTTCCGGTGCTCTAAATCAGAGAAACAATATTCATATCTTCTTCTTTTTTACAGAGGAAGAAAAAAACTTACTTGGAGAGAGAAAGAGAGATAGTTGAGTCGCCCTTTTTAGAGCATCTGCACCAGTGCAAAATTTTGCTCAAACAAATGGTGGAGTCCACCACAAAAGTTTTGCTCAAGAAAAACTTTGCTCTTACTCAATCAAAAAAATGAGCAAAATTTGCTTGAGAGCATTCGCACCGGTGCAAAATTTTGCTTAAGCAAATGGTGGAGTCCACCACAAAAGCAAAAGAGTTTTGCTCAAGCAAAACTTTGTTGTTGCTCAATCAAGAGGAGGAGCAAAATTTGCTTGAGCTCTTGATTGAGCAAGAGCAAAGTTTTGCACCGGTGCGGATGCTCTAAGCTCTTGATTGAGAAAGAGCAAAGTTTTTCTCCTCCTCTTGATTGAGCAAGAGCAAAGTTTAGCTTGAGCAAAACTTTTTTGATGGACTCCACCATTTATTTGAGCAAAATTTTGCACCGGTGTGGATGCTCTTAGGTGGTGGTCTTGCCCAATTTCAATAGCATCCCGCTCTATCTTCCTCTCTATCTTTGATATTAAGAGGTATTAATTTCATCATTCTCATGAGAAAGAAAGAGGGCGGAGGGAGAGCGATACTTTTTGGTTGCACAAAAAGATAAACTGGAAAAGAAAGTCAGTTTGGAAGGATGAGATTGTAGGGATGGGTCATGGGTCAGTTGCCTTTGACTAATGTCTCAAATGCCAGCAAGCAACTCCGTTTAGGAGTCTTAATATTATACATAAATTATATAATTAAATTAAGTGATTATCAAGAAAGAGGACGATGTGTCAATCTGTGAATGGCCTGTCAGCAGACGGTCACACTGAAAAATTTCTCCCATAAGAGACGGACGTAATACCTAAGGCCAATGATAAGCTCAAGCACAAGGTGCGTTTGAGTCTACCACCTCTTCACCATGTGTTAATTGTCATTTTCTTTCAAATATTAATGATTTATTAATTATAATAATACTTTGGACTTCTTTTCTCAGTTTATCCTCGTTTTTCTTCCTCCGATCCGATCCGATCCATTTTTTTTTCCGATCTCTTCTCAGATGCTCTCTTCCCCTGCCTAATTCTTCTTCAATTGCTTAGATTTCCATATGTTCATAGCCAAAGCACCATCAAAATAAACCAACTTTGATACATATTCACATAGAACATATTCTTGAGCTCTCTCAACAATTTTGTCGATGTAGTTGCCGGAAGATTGAGTCCGGATAGAATTCCAATCATCATGCAAATCAATCCATCTTCTTTTTTAATTTAAACTCCAATCGCCGAGAAATGAATCCGGATCGAGTGTTGTTTACCTAAACTTCTTACAGACTCGACCAGTGGTTACTAAACAGTAAATACTAAGCTATACATTTGTAGACAGTATTTTTTACTGCGTCATGTAACAAAAAAGGGCGGGTCGTTTTAGTCGCAGTCATAATATCCACATAATAATATAGTATATCATCGTCTCCCTCCCATTTCCTTCCCCCCCAAGCTTTTCGGCAATGGCGGTCCGAGCCGTCAGCAGCTCCGCCTCTTCTCCAACTCTCCTTTCCACTCTCAATTCCGCCGCTTCTCCAATTTCGCCGTCCGCTTCCCGCCTTTCTGTGGAGTCCCTTGAATGCTACTGTGCTCACCTTTTGCTTTCAGAAGACGATATATACTTCAGTGTCCTAGAGACAAAAGGTTCTCGCTCTATGGACCTCGACCAGCTGTGCAGGTACTTGTATACTTTGGCTTATCTTATTGGCTTTCTTATTATCTTATACTTGGCTTTGCTAAAAGTTGGTTGTTTTGCCCCAGTATTTGAGTAAATATCCTTGATTTTGTTTGAAAAGGTTTACTTCCGCTATCTTCTGTTAAATTTCTATTAGTTTGGGAATAAATGTTATAAGTCCAGTAACTCTTGATATTGGTACATTGATTGCCTCCCTTCTTTTCTGATAATTTAAACATGAACTCCAATTTCGTTTGAGAAACTAGGTTGAGGAACTTCTTCGTAGGAAGATTGCGAAGGAGGCAGCTAACAAAGAAGAGAAGGAGTTTGTAACCCTGCTGAAACCTGCAAAAGCTATGCCATTAGATGCTAAACCTCCCAAATCTTCTTGGATGGCTGAAGAAAAAATTGGACAATAAATTGAGGCTCTTAAATGCTATGCTATTGATGACTGCAAAAGTGATGACCAAAGGAAAATGGCCGGAACGGTAACCGATCTGACTGAATGATAGTGTTTTAATTTGTTGAGTTAAAAGGAACTTCTAAGGTGTGAAATTCAAAAACTGTTAGAGACACATTTGGCAGAAAGAGTTGGAAGCATTCTTTGAATTACAGAGCACTTCAGGGCCTTCTACAAAAGAAAATGCTTTTATAATATAAAACAAAAACAATATTCTTCTAGCAAAACTGCTTGTTGTGGAACTGCTACATAACAAAAGCACTTTGCAGATAAGCAATTTGGGATTGCTTATCAGATAAGTTGTTCTTTAAATATAGGCTTTTCTTTTATCTGTGGAGGAGGAGAAGAACATATGGTGACAGTCTGATATGACATATTGCTCTATTTGCGATACATAATACTCAGTATCAGCTCCATTCCTAATTATTTATTCCCTCACATATACATTCTTTTCAGATCTTAAGGGCAATGGGGATGGTGAAAACAGCATCATCAGCTCTGAATCTCCTTATAGATATTGGCTATTTTCCTGTACATGTGAATCTTGACTAGTTGAAGTTCAACATCCATACGGATCATTCAGATGAAGTTATATCAGCTGCAGAAAGTCTTCTGTCTGAATCATCTGCTCTGGATGAGGTTATGAATGTAATGCTCACGGGCAAGATTGGGGTTTATGAATTTTATATTGATTTGTTAGGCTATATACAACATACTGTATAGGCTGACCCACTCCCTGTTCTAATTAATAATTACTAATGAGGCAAGATTGGGGTTGATAGTCGTAAGGTTCTAAATATATATTTTCTGTAGATTGAAAGGAATGATCTCACTTACTTGAAGGTCTATGCTATTGATGTGGATGAGGCCGATGAGGTAATTCTTACACATGTCTAATAATGATGTTCTACAAACGAAAAATTACATGCTTCTCTCTTTCAGAATCGATTGATCTCTTCATATAATGATTTGTTGATTGTAAAAATTTAGCTTGATGATGCCTTGAGTGCGACGAGGCTACAGGATGGACGCATTAAAATATGGATTCATGTTGCAGACCCGACTAGGCTTGTTCAACCTGGGAGCCTACTAGATAGGTTAGCTCTTGAAACACACTTAAAGATTAGTGGTCGATGTTTCTGTGTGTTTATTGATTTCCTTCTCATCATGTGTGAAGAGAGGCTATGAGAAGAGGAACTTCTGTATTCTTGCCCACTGCCACTTATCCCATGTTCCCAGAAAAACTTGCCATGGAAGGAATGAGCTTGCAGCAAGGAGAGATTTGCAGTGCTGTCTCGGTATCTGTTGTATTGCACTCTGATGGCAGGTAAACAATTATTTTTAGGTGTTTTACCCCATATTTGATTTTGCATCCTGAACGGATCTAGTTTCAGTGATTACCAGACACTAAATATATAGTATCATAGCTGTAACACTATTCACTATGCTCTGGGCCTCTGTATCCTCCGTAGATTTTTCAGTATGGATTTGGAAATATCTAGGGCTGGAGATGGGTGGGACTAGATATGTTGTGAAGTTAGAAGAACTATATTCTGGTTAATCAATGTTCAAAGAGGATCAACGTGAAAACCTATAAGAACTACTTGGTTTTGGGCCGTTAAAATATGTCTTGTAAAAATGAGTCACTGGATCTGTATGCTGAACACGAGTTTTGAATCATGGAAAAGTTTAAATTTTAATGTGAAATCCAGCATATCTCGAAGTTCCTGGACTTCCAATAAATGGGTTAAATGTTATACGATTACAGTACACAGTTTCTCCAATCATTGGGATCAAGGTGGACAGTTTTTGTAGACATCATGAACATCGTTTAATTTAAAGGAATATTTATTTTACTACCCTGAAACCAGAAAAGGAAAAAGTCACAAAACTTGGTATATTCTCTTAGATCTTTTTAACAGTATTGCAGAGTATTCAGTGGATAACTCCATCATCAGACCAACATATATGCTAACGTATGAGAGTGCGTCTGAGCTTCTTCACTTGAACCTGGAAGAGGAGGCTGAACTGAAAATGTTGTCTGAGGCTGCCACTCTCCGGAGAAGATGGCGACTTAAACAGGTTAGACTTAATAATCCGAAGATACTTAGTCCTAAAGTCTCCATGGTATTTGATTGCTCTTTTGTCACATTTTTGATATGGCAGGTTAGTTCAAGGACTCAACATACACATGGTATAAGCTTGTATAGATTATTCAAGTAACTTTTTTCAAATAATCTTCAGCCTCTGTGATTATGACATTTTTTTTTGCTTTCCCTCGTACTTTGGTAAAGACCTTTCGAGAAGAAAACATCTCTGTAGCCATTTCAATTCATTTTCCTATTGATCCTCTTTCAGGAGAAAAGCTAAACTCATCTAGTAGCTCTCCAATTCTCCAGTGCGAGTAACCATCTGAACTTTTCAGGGGGGTATTGACACATCAACATTGGACGCACGCATTAAAGTGGTTAATCCAGAGGATCCAGAGCCTGTCATCAATCTGTATGTGGAAGACCAGGCTGACCCTGCAATGCGGCTGGTCTCTGAGATGATGATACTCTGTGGAGAAGTTATTGCAACTTATGGTTGTACCAATAACATTCTTCTACCTTACAGGGGACATCGACACATCTGTATTTGCACATCTTCCAGAAGGACCTGTTAGAAGCTCTGCCCTCGTCAAAATAATGCGTACTGCTGAAATTGATTTCAGGAAACCTATACGCCATGGGATTTTAGGACTCCCTGGTTACGTTTAGTTTACATCTCCCATCCGTAGATATTTAGATCTACTAGCTCTCTATCAGGTGAGTTCATACCTTTCATTTTATTGATTTTTATAAATGATGACCTTGCCTTAATATATCTTACTGCACCAAAACCATGCAATGCCTTGATCTCGTTCTGCCTTTTTCAAGCAGACAAGAAAGCTATGTTGGTCCTAAATGAAGACGTTTAAAAAATAATAATAAATAAATAAATAAAACAGAGCGGAATAATGAAAATGTTGTGTCGAATATTTCCTCTTTCAGTAATTATTAGCACATAGAATGTACGGGGATAATCCAGAATTTAAACATTTTTTGAAAGTACTTTTTTCTTCCCGTATGGGAGCTCTTCTGGGAGAATTGTACTTCAGCAATAATTTTTCATATAACGAGGTCGTGCTTAATCAAGCTAACATTTAACCGAACATTTCCATCAACTTTTGTAGATTTTAAATACCCAAGCTCCTAGATTAACCAAAGTTGGCCAAGTCAAGAGCTATGACTTTTCTGCATCCTAAATTACTGTGGCATGTTTTTAGGTTAATACATGTTTGTTTACAGCCAAAATTGTTGCTTATTAAATGTTATTGAATGGCTATGGCAGATCAAAGCATTTCTAGTTGGGGATTCTCCTCCTTTCTCAGCTGGCCAGTTGGAAGGAATGGCATCTATTGTAAACATGAATACCAGAGTAGCAAAGCGACTCTTTAACAGCAGTCTTCGGTATTGGATATTAGAATATCTGAGAAGGCAGCCAAAAGAGAAAAGATTTCGTGCATTGTTTCTTAGATTCATCAAGGATCGGATTGCTGCTTTACTATTAGTTGAGGTAAGCATGTTATTATATCTTTCTCATTCTTCCTGCAACTATTGGATACTGATACGAAACATATACAAATCTGATTTGCAAACTGTACCTATGGGCCCATGGTGAACAAACTTCCAATAATGTGTGTTATTAATGTATCGGAGTTGTCTGGATTTAAAATCTAATTATGTATCTCAGTCTGAAGGATGAGTACTAAATCATTGTTTTATACACAATGCCCATACAACTCAAAATGTGAGACATGGGGGAAAGAAGCCAAAAAATTGCCAGGATGACCTTTTATTTATTTGATTAGACTCGTTTCCCATAAAAAATCATGTCATGTTAGTTTCTGAATAATTGATGTTCAAGTTCAGGCTATATGATACTAGTGATTTTGTAGAATATCCATGTATACCACACAAATGTAGTGTGTGCGTATATATAATGGGGTAGATGCCAATTTATGATGTTGTATTCTTTTCTTTAGTATGATATCATGTCTTCTCTTCTCTTCTGCTTCAGTCTGTTCTGTTATTTGGTATGAACGCTATTTTAAGCTTTAATAGCTTTAATGTGCAGATCACTGGTGCTCTCTTACACTAATATATTAATATTGACTGTGTGGAACTTAAATTTGCAGGTGGGACTTCAGGCTTCTGCCTGCAAGGGTATCTGAGGGATCACAAATTGGAGATGAAGTTCTAGTTCGAGTAGAAGAAGCTCATCCACGTGATGACGTACTTTTTCTGAAAGAGGTGGTCATTGATAGATGAAATAGGCATACTTCTTTACCTTGTCCTCAGATACGATCTTATAGCTGATATATCGATGGTACATTTGGGTGAGCTTCTTTTCACCTATTATCAGCTGTATGATCAAGTTATTTGTGGTACGTAGGTGACTAGGCTCTTACTGACACACTGCCCTTATATTGTGACAGAATTGATGCCACTGTAACACCCGCTAATTCAAGCTCCCACATTCTCTATAGACCAAGTATCAGCGAGGAATTGTCATAAGAACTGTTGTCACCTGCAGCAGTTGGTGTTCGAGCTGCACCCTTCTCCGAGAAAGTATCAAGACAACTCGGATTTGTATCAACCCCCCTTGAGGCCTTTCTCGACATAAATTTTTATGGGCCAATGGCATTGGAATTCGTCGGCTATATTTCTCAATGTAGCTGAATTGGTAGGGTTCATGTATCATAGCAAGTATAGCGGAGTAGTTTTGGATTCTGAGCGCAAATTTTGGTCAATCTAAGAAGCTAGATTTTGTATATCATATAACTCAGACGAACTGCCCTGTGATGAAATCAGGTATTGCCGTATTGGTCATCATGACATGTCAACTAGTAGAATTACTAGTATAAATGAATCTGCATGTAACTAAATCCGGTTTCTGGGCCTTTCTGTTAAGATCACAAATGTAGAGAAACAAAATGTCGGGAAACAGACTAGTAGCAAGGCAGCTAAACCTGGCTTTTACAGTCGGTCATGTGAGAACTGAGAAGATAAGAGATACTTCTCCAACATATTAACTGCGTACGCCATGGGACGCATGCTTTCAAAACTTGTGTGCAGATGAATATCGGGAAGTTGCAAAAGCTCTACATTAAATACTACTACGTGCAAATGGTGCAATTAATTAGTTTGCTCACGAGAATCCTTCACGTACCGGTTCCTAGCTTCATGACATGCACAAACAAATCTTAGTTAGGTTAATACTTGTATGTGAAGTTTTTCACATGTTGTGGATCGAGGCTTTAAGATGGTGAAGATTTGGAAGTAGGGTTTGAGTGCTCATGATGATCATGCACAATACAATACATGTGCATGGATTATCCATGCTTGTAATAATATATACTTGGTGCAATTAGTGCACTAACACATGATCGATCCCACTGGCCACCATATACATTACGTCTGTCTTAGTGCCCTACGACGTAGGCAGAATTTTAGTTCAACATTGTCATTTTTGTAATATAAAAAAGTATGACTCGCCTATTTTTATTTTGAATGATGCACTAATTCCTATTTTTAACAAATCTATTCACGAGAATAACAATTGTGAATTCATAATCCGAACATCGATCATATAGAAATTTATTTTATTTTTGAAATCACTTACTAAACGAAATAATAAAATGAAAAAATAAATTATAGTTATCAATCAAATAATAAATGTTGTAAAGTTAAAACTTTATTAATTCATTGATTCAATATATGACAATAATAACATAATTTAGGAATTTATTTGATCAGTTAAGACAAAATAGTTAACCCAAATTAATATTCTTTTTTTTTTGAATATTCAACTCTAAATAAATTTTATTGTTTGAATTCTTGATAATTAAATAAAAATATGTCTTTGATTAATAATAATTTAAAATTTGAGGAGTGTGAAATTCCTATAGTGGCTACGCCACTGACTACCATCATACCATAACTTAACTGCTTTAAGGTCGTTTAGGCATGATGTATTAGGTTGCTAGTTAACGATATTACCTACCGTGTAGCTTATATAGTCGCTGTCTTCAATTGGTCCTCAAATACGGAAAGGCATGCATACTGAGTTAGCTAGCTTAGCTACCGAGTAGCAAGCTCACCAAGCTGAGAGTCACATCGAGAGCCTGAGAGGGTGTGCATTTTAATGATCGACTCGAAAATAAGAACATTCACGAATCACGACTCTAAATTGCAGGTCGATCGAATTCTCTTCTTTGAAGGTCATTTTTTTGTTCTCTGAAATTGAAGTCTGCGCTCATCTTACAAAACTATAGGTTAAGCATTGAGCTCACTACTGGCCTATTTCTCGTTGTTGTACTTTACTAATGAGCTTAGGGTCGGTAAAATTTGATTGGAACCAACTAGTTTTGCTAACCAAACGTTGCTCTATTACGTGTAACACTGTTAGAGTTAGTCACATTTTTTTATATATTTAAGAGGTGTATATTCTGTAATTAAGTAGGATTTTGTAATTGATTATGTTTCCTTCTAGAACTATAAGTATGCATGTATATATACCCAATTCGGGATTGATCAATATATCAGAAAATTCTAAAATATTTGTGTTATATTTAACTTGGCATCAGAGCGTAGGTTTTGATCCTAGAAATCTTAAAGACATGACCTATTTTCGCTGTGAATCTATTCTTGTTTCATGACAAAATCACCCTGTCCTGACCTGTTCGACCTCGAAAAGATTCTTTGACCTGTCGAAATTGTTCTTTCCGATTTTTCCTGGTGCTCCGATCAATTGCTTGAATTATTCATGTCCTGATTATCATGGATTTTGATATTTCGTTGTTTGAAGAATTTGTTTTTTATGGCATGGAGAGTCAAAACCACATGGAGGGTAATGTTTCTCTAACTGAGAAACATCAAAGTAAAAATGATTTTGCTTTCAAAGTTTCTGACTTTACTGGTGATGATACATGGATAATTGATTCTGATGCATCTGATCATATGACCTTTGATAAGTCATTGTTTTCGAGTCTGTCACCTTCTTATGTACCTAAAGTATCTAATGCAAATTGTATGTCTTTTCCAGTCTTAAGTATTTGGTCAATCAAAGTTACTCAATCTCTTATGTTACATAATGTTCTTTATGTTCCCTTTTTATCCCATCATCTGTTGTCAGTATCTGAGTTGAATTTCCAAAATAAATGCTCTGTTAATTTTTATCCTATATATGTGATATTTTAGGATCTATGTACTCAGGCAATAAACGACAAGGGAGATCAGAGGGAGAGACTATTTCACTTGGATTGCATGTATAGCGGGGAGACACAAGTCTCATTAAGACATATTGCTTTGACATTGAATTCTGATCGAGTTAAATAAATTTGTTATGGCATCACCAATTGGATAATCCGTCCTTTGGTGTTATGAAAAAGTCTATGTCATCCTTATTTCTAGGAATAAAATAATCTAGTCTCCATTGTGAAACATGTGTGTTCACTAAAAGTCATAAGTCCAGTTACTCTCCTAGTTCTCATTCTAATTCAGCACCATTTGAGTTGATCCATTATGATGTTTGAAGGTCATCGAAGAATCCAACCTTGACAAGAATGAGATACTTCATTCTATTCATTGATGATTTTACAAGACTGTGACATGGGTTATGTTGCTGAAAAAGAAAGACGCTATGTTTTCTGCCTTTACTGTGTTTCATAACTGATTTGAATTTAGTATGATGCTTGTAAAAGTATTTCGGTCTGACAATGCATGAGAGTTTGTCAATCACTCTTTCCAAGATTATTTTCAAAAATATAGAATTGTTCATCGGACTACTTGTCCGCAGACACCAGAGCAGAATGAAGTTTCTGAGAGAAAGAATCGACATCTTTTAGACATGGGAAGAGCCCACTTACTCGGTGCCAACATGCCAAAATAGTTTTCGGGAGAAGCTGTATTGTGTGACTCTCATCTCATCAATCGTTTACCATCAACAGTTCTTCAGAATCAGATTCCATTCCAGGTACTATCTCGTCATGTTGCCATCCCATCTCTCAAGTCTCAACAAACTTTATGCTTGTGTGGCATATGTTCATCTCCATAAGAATCATAGATGTAAGTTGGATGCTCGTGTCTCCAGTGTGTGTTTGTTGGCTATAACACTCGCCAAAAATGATATAAGTGCTACCATCCTCTTTCTCAACGTTTTTATGTCATCATGGATGTCACCTTTAGTAAAGACTTATGTTATTTTCCCATATGGCATCTCAGAGTGAGGAGGAGAAAAATGTATTTTATGAAGACCAGTTTGAAGAATCAGAAGTCACTGTTACAGTTGAAAGTATTCTAGTCGAAGCAACTATTCGACTCGTCAAGGAGGGTCCTCGACCCGTCGTCAACAACACTAAGAATTATACAGAAGGTGAGCTTCGACCCGTCGAGGAGGAGCCTCGACTCGTCGAAGGGTGTTCTCAGGTAGTTCCCGTTTATGAAGATCCAGTTTAACCTGTTGAAATAGACACTCGACCCATCGAATGAGGCATTATAGACTCTCCCGTAGTTGTTCCTTGACCTATCAAAGGTATGGTTTGACCCGTCGAAAATACCCATGCAGAAAGTGAAGGGTCTGTTCCAAGTTCTGAAAATGTTCGACATGTTGAACAAGTGTCTGACACATCGAAAGGAGGAGTATTAGTCAATAATCATCCTCTAGTTGTTGAGATGTACATGCAAGTCCAGTCATTCCCTTTCCATCAACGATCTCTCTTGGCATGTCATCACCTAAGATATGTAGTAGTGTTCCTTTGTCTAGTTCTAGTGTACCTGAAAGAGTCTTGCCTGCTAGGTCAACCCGTGGTCAACCATCAAAAAGATTTGAACCTCTCTTATCAGCTAAATCCAAGTATCATGTAGCTAATTATGTGTCAACCCATAAATTGTCAAAACTTTATGTAGATTTTTTGAATCAATTATCCTTTGTGTATCTTCCTAGTAAAGTGCAAGATGCAATCGAGGAGGAGAAGTGGGCCAAGGCAATGGAGGTTGAGATGGATGCTCTCAACAAACATGGTACTTGGGACTTGGTAAATTTACCACCTGAAAAGAAGACCGTTGGGTGTAGATAGGTTTATAATATGAAGCATAATGCAGATGGGTTAGTTGAAAGATACAAGGCAGGGTTGGTTGCAAAAAGAATATACTCAAAAATATGGAGTGGATTATGATAAGACATTTGCACCAGTGGCAAAGATCAATACCGTTCGAGTCCTCATATCTTTGGCAGCTAATCTAGATTGGTCCTTGCAGCAGTTTGATGTGAAGAATGTCTTTCTTTATGGATATTTGAATGAAAAAATTTACATGGATTACCCTCCAGGATATGGTACTTCTACAGGTGAGAAGGTGGTGTGCAAATTTAAGAAGTCTTTGTATGGATTGAAACAATCTCCAAGAACTTAGTTTGGAAGGTTCACAACTTTCATGAAGAATATTGGATGTAGACAAAGCAATTCAGATCACACTTTATTCCTGAAGCACCGACAGGGTAAGCTAACTGCTTTGATCATTTATGTGGATGTCATGGTTGTGACAGGTGATGACTTTGATAAGATCAAGAGATTACAAGTTTAGTTGTCTTCTGAATTTGAGATGAAGGACTTTGAGAACTCGAAGTATTTCTTGGGTATTGAGGTAGCTCAAAACAAGGATGTCATCATGTTGAGTTAAAGAAAATATGGTCTAAATCTGTTGGCCAAAAATGGTATGCTTGACTGTAAACTGGTTGTAAACTGGTTGATACATCGGATTGCAGATGTAGAAACTGATTTCCCTTGATCATAATCTGTTTACAATTGTCTATTTATACAAGTCTAATATCTACAGTTATAATGATTTTGAAAAGGTAATATTCTTCAGTTACAAGAAGTAAAGAAAGAATTGTTGCAATCTAGCAATATCAGAAACTATAGAATTATGTATTAATTGTAGATAGTGATTCTTGCAGACAATCACTCATTGATTCTCTTAGAGTGATTGTCGATAATACTCCCTTTCAAACTTGACGGTGTGGAACATACAAGTTTGGCAAAGAATAAGTGATGGCGAGACTTGTGAAGAGGCTTCGTTGGAAGATCAACATGTTGATCCATAAAAGGAATGTAGCATACACTATGACTTCCATATGCAACTTTCTCACGAACAAAGTGGTAGTCAAGTTCAATGTGCTTAGTATGAGCATGAAAACCGGATTAGAAGCCATATAGGTTGCACTAAGGTTATCACAATGTAGTAGAATATGGAACTGAATGTGTACACCGAGCTCATGTAATAAGTACCTAAGCCATGTAGTTTCATCACTAACATGGGCAAGGGAGCGGTACTCAGATTCAACACTGGACTTGGCAACAGTAGGTTATTTTTTGAAACACTTGGAGACAAGATTAGACCTAAGATAAATAAGATAACCTAATGTGGAGCGATGAGTGTCTGGACAACTAGCCTAATCAACGTCAAAATAGGCAATGAGAGAGACATGCTAACGCTAAGGTTCCATCAATAGACCAGAGGCAAGGGTTCTCTTGACATAGCGTAAGATCCACTTCATAGCAATAAGATGAGGGGTACGTGGTTGACTCATAAAATGAAATAAAGAGTTGACTGCAAAGACAATGTCCTGGGTGAGTGATTGTGAGGTATTTCAATGAACCAATAAGCTCACGAAACGGAGTGGGGTTCTCCAACAAAGCATCATCAGTACCAGTAAGGCTAACTTTAGCAAACATAGAAGTACTAGCAGACTTACAATCTAATAAATCATGCTTCAACAATAAATCATAAGCATATTTAAGTTGATTGATGTGAAGACCACGAGAGTGAGGAGTAATCTGTAAGCCAAGGAAGTTATGAAGGGAGCCTAAATCCTTTAAGTCAAACTTGCTGCCAAGAGCTTGGATGAAGTTTTGAAGCACTTGATCACTGCTGCATGTGATAACAATGTCGTCGACGTAGAGTAGAAAGTAGATGGTGTGCTGACCATGCCGATATATGAACAAAAAAGAGTCAGCCAAGCTTTGTACAAAGCCAACAGATTTGAGATAAGAACTCATCATATGAAACCAAGTGCGAGGAGCCTGCTTGAGACCATATAACGCCTTGTGAAGCTTGTAGACATAATTGGGAATTGAAGGATTGACAAAGCCAGGAGGTTGACTCATATATACGTCTTCGGTGAGAAACCCTTAAAGGAATGCATTGTTTATGTCCAGTTGTCGCAAAGACCATCCACGAGACACTGCAAGACTGAGAACTATACTAATTGTAGCAGGTTTAAAAACAGAACTAAAGGTCTCATCGTAATCAATACCTTGTTGTTGATGGAATCCTTTTGCTACAAGGCGTGCCTCATATCGATCAATTGAACCATGCAGTTTGTACTTGACCCGCAATACCCATTTGCAACCAACTGTATTCTGAGATGGATGAGAGGGAGCTAAAGACCAAGTTCTATTTTGAAGAAGAGAATTTTATCTCATCGTCCATGGAAATACACCATTTTTCATGCTTGGCAACTTGTGAATAACAAGTGGGTGGAGGATGTTCCACTGTGGTAAGAAGAGCTTCTGGAATTGGATACCTGGTGTGCCGTGCCAGAAGAGTACCATCACGGCTGTGTGTGACCATTGGGTGAGTAGATGTGGAAGTAGGGGTAGGTGGATTGACTTGCGGGGTTGGGAAAGGAGCAACATCAGCAAAGTCAGTGGCAGCGGCTGAGGCGACAGTTGGTGGTGACGGTAAGATAGCGACAACAAAGGAGGCAAGGGATGGAGACAGAGATGAAGGAGCATCGATGACAGAAGTGGGAGGAGCAGCGACGAGGATTAGGTCGTCGGAGTTAGGCAGCGGCAGTAGTCAAGGATGACACTGATACTGAATTATGAGAGCAGGAACCGGTGATGAAGGAGCGCCGGCAGTGGAACGCATTATAGCGTCAGTCATGGCGATTGTGTCAGCGGTGATGTGCCTGCTAGTATTGGTGGGAGAGGTTGGGCCTATATTAGATGGGCCTGATGTTGAATGTATGAGGGGCCAGATGGGAATGGTAATGGGCTCGGCAGCGAGGCCTACAAAGGTGACAAAGGCATAAAGAGTGAAACAAACTCTAGCAGGCTTGATGTAACATTAGTCGGTACCTGCAAACCCTTAAAGGGAAAACTTGTTTCGTTAAATAAAATATGACGCAGTGTATAGATATGACCAGTTTTGGGATTAAGACAATTGTAACCTTTGTGTTTAGGACTATACCCTAAAAAGACATACTTAATACTATGGCTCGATAATTTATTGGACACACAAGGACCAAGATGAGAAAAACAGGAACAACCAAAGACACAGAGAGAAGAATAAGAAGGAGAGTGACCATAGAGAAGGTTATGTGTCGTATCCCATTTGAAAGTAGTTGTAGGAAGAATGTTGATGAGATAAATAGAAGTAAGAACAGCATAAGGCCAATATTTTTGAGGAATACAAAAGCTGACTAGGAGAGTACGAGCCATGGCTGCTATGTGACGATGTTTGAGCTAAGCAAAACCATTTTGCTCAGAAGTCTGTGGGCACGAAATACGTTGTTAGATTCCCAGAGAATTACAAAATTGAGCAAAGGCATGATTGACATATTTAGTGTTGTTGTCGCTTTGAAGGTATTTAATGGAACCATGAAATAAGTTGTGAATCATAGTGACAAGGGCCTGAAAATGTTGAAGAACCTCATTTTTTCGCCTTATAGGATAAAGCCATGTGTAACGTGAGTACGCATCTGTAAAAAGAACATAGTATTTGTATCCAATAATAAATTCAATAGGGGATAACCAGATATCACTATGGATAACATAAAAGAGAGATGTAGTAGAAACATGATTTGTAGGAAATGGAAGTTTGTGCAAAAGTGCAAAATTATTTAAAAAAATCAAATGACAGTTTAGAACTAATAGAAGACCCTACATGACTTAAAACAGACGAAGAAGGATGACCCAAACGATCATGCCAAAGAGATGAGTGGACAAACACTAGAGCTTGAGGAGAGGTGTACTCGGATGATAAGCGGAGCGGATACAAGTCATCTTTACATGGGCCCTGAAATAACAATTGACCAGACTGTAAGCAACAAATTTGATAGAAATCAGGAGCGAATTAGAAATCGACAAGATTATCTTTCGTAAACCGAGCTACTGACAAAACATTTTTGCGAATAAAAGAAATACTAAAGACATTTTTTTAAAGATAATTGAGAAATGCCTAGTGATAGTGGAAGAGTACCGGTATGGAAAATTGACATGGAATCGTCATTACCCATATGGACATTAGACAGACCTCCATACGATTGAGGATAATGAAGAGACATGGAATATAATACCCTGAATTTTTCGTATATAATTATAGAGGAATTAGTTGGGAATTAGTACATGACGATTGAGTACGTGTTAGTTTGGTCGAGTAGCCTTGAACTTTGTTTCGAGTGATTTGCATTTGGCGAATAATTTATCGAATTGTGCATTTATCAATTCGTCAAAAGGTTGACTTTTTATGGATTTAGATTTTGCAAAAGTTGTATTCGCAAGAGTCGTAGAATACGTTGCTACAAGTTAGTGGGCATGGAAATTATTTAACTTCGATGTTATGGAGAAGTGTTAGTTTAAACAAATTTGGAGAAAAAGATATAATTTTAATTTTCTAATTATGATTATAATTATTAGGAAATTCGGTGGCCAATTGGTTTAGCCCCAATTTGATTAATTGAGCCGATCATTTTCTCACGTGAGCATTGTCCACACACACACGAACTACGAACTGAAGAAAAAGAAGAGAAACCTAATTAAAGGGGGTGTATTTAACCACAGATTTTAAAGGATTATTTAGTATTTCAAAAATCTTTTAAAATCTTGATGTATTCGATATGGATTTTAAAGAATCCTTTAAAATCTTGATGTATTCAATTATGATTTAAAACAATCCATTCAAATACTGAGGTATTAAAAAATTTATGGATTTCCAAGGATTTTAATAAATTCCTAATTTCCTAGAATTTTGAGGGTCTAGGTATAAATACCAACTCCATCAGAAATCAGGTCTCCCAACTCACAGATTTTCACGGATTCTTTGTCTCTTTGAAGATGAACAGACCCGCCAAAGAAAACAAATAGACTTGCAGGTTTCCATTGTCTTCTTCAACCAATCTAGGGTTTTTTCTCCGTCAATCATCATCTCCAATCTCGACCAATAAGTATGCTCAAGTCTCTTGTTTTCCCTATTCCATGGTTGTATAATCCATTCTAGGGTTTTAATCATGAAAAGAAAATTATCTATTTGGTTTTCAACCAATATGGAATTCACGTTCTTAGGTTTATGTTGAAATTTTTCATCTAATATCGACTAGTACGCAAAATTTCTAGGTTCCTGCATCTGCATGGCTTCGGCTTTCCCTTCCTTCTCTTTTTAACTATCATCAATTCCTGTTATGAATCTTATAAAACAGAACTGAATTCCCGAAAAAGAAAAACGGCTCAAAAAAAAAAACCAAAACGAAGTCTTGTGTTTGCTAGCTAGCTTGATCGATCAAAGCAGATTCGCAATGTGAAGTGAACTGTTATGTACATTCTCATTGATAGCTACATGTAAATGATGTAATCTATATATATGAATCCATACCTACCTTTTCCTGACTCAATCTTCTCCAGCTAGCAGTCTCATAAAAATTTATGAATTCACTAAAAATTGAAGTGGTATCGATAACTTATGATATATAGGATATCTTAAATTAACCCTGTCAATTAAAGACGGTAATTTAACTCATAAAATATACATTGCAATTCAGCAACATATATATATGTTTGAATATAATCCTCATAAGAAAAGCATATATATGTCCATGTATGAAAAGTAGTATCGACTAATATGATTGAAGAAAAAGGAAAAGTAGGGACTTGGGAGGCTGCTTCATCTAGTTCTCAAGATGCATCTTAGATTCTTAGCAGACCAAAGGATAAATTGGTGGATTATTGTTCAAAATTTAAGTTACTTTTATGAAAATGCAAATATAATTACAAAGGTAGATTTGGGAAACTCTTGGTAATATAGAGGAATCGATTTGTATGTGGTATTTTGGTTTTGATAGACCATGTCAAGTTACTTGTTCGTATGATATATGTATATCTTATGTTAGGAATTTGAAGTTCTTTCCTTCTTAACAGTTGTAGAAGACATGTTAATGGATATATGAATTTCGAATCACTACAATATGAATTTCGAAGTAACATGAATGCTCTTTATATTTTCTATTTCAGAATCTTCTGACAAGATTACTTGTTTGATATATACGTATTGTATATGTTAGGAATAGACAATTAGCTCCTTCATAAGAATAATAAAAGACATGTTAATTAAGATACCAGATTTTGAATTACTATAAAATGATTTTTTTTAAAATTAATTATGAATTTCTAAAGTGCATACACTATACACTCATAAAAACTGGACATTCTTGAATTTCCTCTCACCACAACTATTTTGGTAAATAATATTTTTATGTTGTGAATTTGAAGTCTATGTCTTGCACAAAGTTGTAAATAACATGTAAATGAGTCTCTGTAAATTTGAATATATCCAAAATAAAATTTTTAGAATTTGTTATGAATTTCGAAGTAACATGAATGCTCCTTATATTTTCTTTTTCAGAATCTTCTGACGATATTAGTTGTTTGACATATATGTATTGTATATGTTAGGAATATAAAGTTAGCTCTTTAATAAGAATTATAAAAGACATGTTAATTAAGATACTGGATTTTGAATTACTACAAAATGATCCGTTTAGAATTAGTTATGAATTTTTAAACTTACAAGTCTGTGGTGTTTGATTTATTATTCTCATGATTAGCTATCTATTGTTTTTTATGTTTGATTAATCCCATTATTACATTGATATAAAATAACATATATATATATATATTAATAAGCCTTTCTTTTGTTGGTTAAATAGTAGTATAATGGGTGATTCACAAAAAGATGCTCCAAAAGGGAGAAACTATGTGTCGTGAACTAAGAAAGAAAGTGATTTATTGCTAGAACTCATGGTTGATGGCGCTAGTCGGGGATGGCATGATAATAGTGGCATATTTTCGAAAGAGACCGTGGAAACCAGGATACTTTCAGTTCTTAATGTAAAACTTGGATGTCAAAAAACACTCTCTCATTATGAAAGTCGTTTAAGATGGTTTAAAAATCGATGGATTTCTTTCTTAAAACTTATGTGTTTTAGCTCCGATTTTAGTTTTGACTCCGCTACAAAAAAATTCACGGCTCCAAATGAAGTGTGGGAGGATTAGTACTTTAAGGTGCGTCTTTTTTTTTAATATATAAACAAATTTTAGATAGGTTTTATTTAGAATAAATAATGTAATATTAGTATTTAAAAAAATTCATATTTTGCTAGGCACATCCAAATGATATCTCTATAAGGTATGAAACAATTAAAGATTATGAGGCTTTGGAAATTGTTATTGGGAATGGTGTTGCCGTTGGAAAAAAATTAATTGGGTTGGGTAGCGTTACCGATGCAAGAACATTTGATGTTGAAGATAATGGAAATCTGCGCATAGAGGACCTTGATTATGATTTGGATTCGGGGGTATTTGTTCCACCTAGTCAAAATAATCTATTCTTCACTTCACATATCCCCTTCAAACCCCCGAGACTTTAGAGGTTCCTACACCGAGAGTCCCTCCAAAAAAAAGAAGTAGAAATGAGTTTGAAGGGGGAGTACTAGTGGATAAGCTTGACAAGATTTCAACAAGTTTTGAAGGAATTTATAGCCTACTACAAAAAAAAAGGAATATACAATTTGGGATGCTATAAAGGAGGTTCCAAACATGGAAGAGGAAACTCAATTCAAGGCGGTGGAGTTGCTCGATACCCAAGGGAAAAAAGATGCATTTATGAAGATGTCTCTCGATGAGCGATACAAATGAATTCACTATAAAATGTGTGGACTAGATCATGTTTGAGTTACATTAGTTTGCTTGAGTATATCGTGTTTTGTTAGCTAATTTGACAATTTCCATTACATTTGGTTTGCTAAGTATTTTTGTTGAATTATTGTAAGATCACAACTCTTTTTTGTTAATTATGTATCGTATATTTTTTTGGATTAATTATGCATGAAATTATTTTGCTTTACAATAAATATTTTTTTTCTCCATTTCCAAATGTTAAATGTGTTCTAATAATGCAGTAAATTACCTCATTTTCAACGATAGAGGAGAATGAAGAAGTAGGAGTAGTTGAGAGGAAAGAAGAATGAGTGTTCTAAGAGAGATCGTGGTGGGACGTAAGTATGTATATGAAATGTTGAATGGTGATCCAGAAAGCTTTCGGGTGTTGCATAGAATGTACCTGGATGTGTTTCGAAAGTTATGTGCTATTATTCGGGAGAAAACACATTTGGAGGATACAATATATATATATATATGTGTGTGTGTTGAAGAGATGGTTTCGACATTTTTACTCATTGTGGGCCACAATGATCGATTTTGAAATGTTCGCATGAGGTATCATCGTTCACATTTTTGTACAAGTCGAAACTTTAACAAAAATTTGATGGTCTTGAACACTATAACCCCATTGATGATGGTCAAGCCTGGATCCTCAATGTCATCTCAAATAAGAGAATCAACCCGATTTTATCCTTATTTTAAGGTATGGTGATCTTTTTCCAACATATTAATTTCATTATAAATTATTAGTTAAATGTAATTTTTCTTTTGTTTCTTTGAATTTTGTAAGATTACATTAAAAATATATATATTATATTTTAAGATTGTATAGGTTCTTTTGATGGCACCCATATTCCAGCGTCGATCGGAGGACGGGACGTATGTAGCTATCGTAATCATCATGGAATTAACTCCTAAAATGTATTAGCAGCTTGTAACTTTGATTTGGAATTCATATATGTGCTTAGTGGGTGGGAAGGTTCAGCACATGATTCAAAAGTATTAAATGATACATTATCAAGAAGAAATGGACTACAAGTGCCTCAAGATATATATATATATATATTTATTTTATTTATACTACCTACCTTTGATTCCATATTTATGTAATGCTAAAAATTGTTTTTATATATTTATAGGAAAATACTTTTTAGTGGATTGTGGATTTGCTAATCCACGCCAATTCTGAGCTCCATGGCGAGGTGTTTAATATCATCTAAAAGAATGTGCTGGTCAAGGTCGTCGTCCGCAGGATGCAATTGAGTTGTTTAATCATCGTCATTCATCATTGAGGAATGTGGTTGAGAGAATCTTTGTTGTTTTCAAATCCCGGTTTATAATTTTTAATGTTGCACCACCATTTCCTTTTGAGATACAAGCAGAGTTGGTACTACCTTGTGCTGGATTATACAACTTTCTTCGTAAAGAGTGTCATTCAGATGAATTTCTTATTGAAGTTGAAGAAAAGTCGTTATCACATCTAGACATGGAAGAGGAAATCTTGAACTACTTTCTGAAAGTCAACAAGAACAAATAAATGAAGCTAATGCATGGAGGCTTAGCATTACCAATGCTATGTGGCATAATAGACCACGTCCTGGTGATGGTGGAGATGATGAAAATCAAGATTGTTAAAAATCTTTTGAAATATTAATGAATTTCATCTTTGTATTTTTGATTTTATTTGATATATTTTTATTTTAAAGAATCCTTACAAATCCTAATAAAACAATACAAACAAATCCTTTCTAATCCTTGTGGATTCAAAAGAATCATTGGATTTAAAACAATTAGCCACAATCCACGGATTATGAGAAATCCTTTAAAATTCCGATTAAATACACCCCCCTAAGTTGGTGAGTAGCCATCTTGGGGAGAAACAAAAGAATACTAAAAAGAAAGAGATTGAATGGGTTGGGCGGCGCAAATCAAAGAGAGAGGGAGCGTTTAGCAACTGTAATGGAATTCCAAGGCATCATTCATTTCCCTTCTCTCTTCTCTTTTGGGTCAATGGATTCACCGAGGAGTGACGATGATATGGTAGACTTGAGCAGCGGAGTGAGGTAGCCAATCGAGCAACGCACAACAACAGTGTGACGCGGTAAGTAACAACATCGACCTCGGCAATAGTTTCGACAGGTTAGGATTTCTTTTGTAGTCTAAATACGTGATTTTGTGTTTGTTAGGAATTTTAATTAGGGATTTTGGACGGGTGATTTATCTTTGCTGTCAAGCTTGGATTTTTATAAGGGAATTGACATTTGATTAATTGTAAAAAGCTAGAGTAGGAATGGGGTTAAGGTTGCGAGATCGTTGTTAACTGCACTAGTGTGTGTTGATAGGTTTGGTAGACAGGCAGGGCGGATCCAAGATTTAGAAATAAGGTGAGTTGTGTATTATGTGCGTAACATAAGATTTTTTTAGGTTTGTATCTTTATTAGAAAACTCATCTTTATGTATTTATTATTATAATAATGTAATATAAGAAACACATCAGTGGCATAGAGATATAAACTTAAATCCCGCAAATAAAGATTTTTATATTGATATTAACCAACTATATTTCACTCTGCAAGATCCACTTACTTGAAATTCAACAAAAATTAAATCAATATCAATATATACTACCAACATATATAGAGACAATATTAACCAGCTATATTTCACTATATTTCACTCTGCAAGATCCACTTACTTGAAATTCAACAAAAATTAAATCAATATCAATATATACTACCAGCATATATAGAGGCAATGAGTGTATACGTATGAGTTTTTTTGTTTAATGTTTAGGAATTAATTGATGAGTAATCGAGCTGTGATAGTGAAAAGTGAAAAAATAGACAAATATATTTCTTTTTTTCTTTTTTAATAATATTTTATAAATATATATATCTATATTTTTTGATTGGCTGAAAAATTTGGTGGACTGCAACCCAACTAGCCCTATGGCTGGATCCGCCCCTGTAGATAGGGAATGAGTACTTAGTTGATCTTATGTTAACAATGGCTTATAGATGGATCTTTGAGGATATGCTATTATGTTGTATTTCTTGGAATTTGGGTTAAGAGACACATTTAACTCGGTGTACTATAGATTTAGGAAAGTTTAAGTTTTGTTGCTAAGTGAGATTCGTAACTATTTTGTCTATTTAGGTGATTGACGATATGAGTTTCATTGGATCGTTGTTAATGTTTTATTAGCGTGTGTGAGAAGACGCAGCTGGACTAAGGTGAGTAAACTTCATTGTCTTTGTCGTAAATGGAGTTCACATGATTTGGTTACACAACTATTATTATTTCGGATAGTTATCAAAAATGAAGTTTTGTTTTAAAAATATATGAATTTGATCGACAAAGGTTCATGTTTAAGTGAAAACACATTTTCTTTAAATAAAATAATTTTTTCATTGATTACGTATATTGTAATAATAGTTGAAATTAGCGGTCATTCCTCCACGGGTGTTGCAGTGTATATATATGTGTGTGTGTAATTGGTGTAACATTATTGTTGTGTGGACAGGTTGATGTGTTGTGACTGAACTATATGTTATGTGATGACGATTATTGGTTTTGTGAGTTGTGTGCATGAGAATGTGCTGTTAATAACATTATAATATTGTTTGAGCTTGAGTTAATGGAAACATTTATGTGTATAAACTGTGAATGTTTGAACCTTTGTAGTCGGATCTTCGTAATCGTTGGGTAGAAATTGGGAGAAATTTAATCAGTTAGAGTTCTAATCTGTCTACGTCTGTTTTAATGAGTATATTATGTGTGTCGTTACTCATTCTTTGTGCTTGATTGAAAAGATGTTTATTATGTATTCAGTCTTTTATCACGATGGGGTTGTAAATGTGTACAACGGAACGGATGTAGGAGTTACTTTGTGGGTCGATATGGTTTCAGTTGATGAAGCCAAGTAAGGTAGTTTGTCTCTGAAAGCTTGGTGAATTGAGAGGTATTTTGTGTAGGAGTATTGGTGGGAGGAGGGTTGGCTATGAGGAATTTGACACAAAAGAGATTAACACATAGGAAGAAGATGAATACGAAAACGAAAGGGAATAGAATCCTAGACAACCTAAGCAACTGATACCATATAGAAACTAATTTTCCTCGATCATAACATGTTTACAATTGTGTATTTATACATGTTCAATATCTACGGTACAAAGATTTTGAAAAGGCAATATTCTTCAGTTACAAGAAGTAAAGAAAGGATTGTTGGAATCTTTCAATATCACAAACTGTAGAATAATGTTGTAATTGTAGAGAGTGATTCTTGCAAACAATCACTCATTGATTCTCTCAGGGTGATTGTCACTGATAGCAGAGTATTTTGATCAAGTTCCTACAGACACAACTCAATATCAGAGGTTAGTTGGGAGGTTAATTAACTCGTCACACACTAGACCTGATCTTGCTTATGTTGTTAGTATGATGAGTCAATATATGCACAATCCTAGTGAAGATCATATGAATGTTGTGATAAGAATCTTGAGGTACTTGAAGTCTGTTTTTGGTAAAGGCCTTGTGTTTCTTAAGCATGGAGAATTGGAAACTAGTGGGTGTACTGATGCAGACTAGGGATGTAACATTACTGACAGACGTTTCACTCCTGACTACTTTATATGTGTTGGTGGAAATTTAGTTACTTGGAGGAGCAAGAAGTAGAATGTGGTAGCTCGTTCTAGTGTAGAGGCTGAGTACAGAGGTACCGCTGAAAGGGTCTGGGAGTTGTTATGGTTGATGTATTTTTTAGGAGACTTGAGTTTCAAGCAGAGACGACCAATGTCTTTGTATTGTGACAACACTGTAGTAATTGAAATTGCACATAACCATGTTCAACATGATCGTACGAAGCATGTAGAGATTGATAGATATTTCATCAAGGAGAAACTAGATGCTTGTATTATCTCATTCCTGTTTGTTCATTCAGATGAGAAATTAGCTGACATCCTTATCAAAATTGTTTCGCCTAGGACCTTCAGTGATACACTCGGCAAGTTGGACATTCGAGACTAGTAAGCTCCAACTCGAGAAGAAGTGTTGGAGTGAGTCCCACTCTGTATATATTTAAGAGGTAATATATTTTGTAATTGATTATATTTTCTTCTAAAACTATAAATATATTTGTATATATATCAAATTCAAATTTGATTAATATATCAAAAAATTCTCAAATATTTATTTTCTATACTTCTATTTGACTACTACGTAGGCAAAGTTACACGTACGTGGAATGCATCGAATAATTTTCATGAAAAATTTGGTTGTGAACTTGTGATGGTTACTCAATTATAAAAGAAAGCCAGCTAGAGAGGCAGCTAATGAGAAGTGTGATGGATGATAGGTCAGGAAGGAAATGAGTCGCTCATAATCGAGAACGAGGACGATGACAGTGCAGACTCACAGATTAATTGGAGTGTACTGTCCCTGGCTGTAGCCCACATGACATGTTCATATCCTGATATCGATCTTTCTTGTCAACACATCTACTCATGTTCCCAGTTTTCAGGACACGCCTCGAGCTCGATTACTCTCTCATCTCATGAATGCCTAGCTATACTATGCTATGCTATCCCTCGTATTAGTGGCCCGCCAGGTTCATTTCAAGTCTAATATCACCTACTACTGCAAGTTCGTCACAATTTATTGTGGATACATAGACTTAGATCTATATGTATGAAATAACGTTGGACTAAGAATCAAACGCTCCTTAACTTGTGTTACTTAATAAGAAACGAGACAATACCAGTAACTTCTTGTGGTTGTCGAACGAGTCCAAATAATTGTTGGAAGCTTGCAGTTGGCCTTGTTTACGAGGAGTAGCTAGCTTAATCAATCATGCTACCTGAGGAGGAAGCTAGAATTTACTACGTACTGCTTGTTTATACAAGAGAGTGAATGTATATTGGTGTTTTATTGTCCTCTTGAAGAACCATCACGGGCAGCTGCTTTTGGCTATATTTTCCATTCTATCACGTCTCATCCGGACGCAGAGTGTTGACCTTTTCGATCACTCGATTAAATTTTACTCTCATTTAAAAAAAAAAAAGAATCTACATGAAATTTCAAATTTGTGTTACCTTCCAGATACATCAGAATGATCAGATAACACAAGGATGGAAAGGTGGTGAAAGATCAGCGGGCAGAAAATTGGAAGATAAAAAGCTTTATAAAAATATTCCTATTCGGCTGCGCATGAAATATAAGACTGATCGAATAGAAGTAGAACCGATGGATAAGTCTTGTAATTAAGTCATTGCTTACGTGATATACATGATACATTCTAATCATTCTATTGGGATAGTGATTTATATATATACAAATCGATCATAAACCTTGGCAACAGAACCCATAATATATACAAACTGTAGTACAATTTTATGGGGGCGTCATCACAATGCCCACGTTGGTTGAGCAACTACCCAATACTTCAAATAAGAAAGACATTATCTATAGAGAATGTCAATGCTTGTAAGTTTGTAACATGCAAGTGACAAAGCTATATATATAGATCTAGTGGTAAATAAAACTATTGTGTTCTTGAATCTATATAAAATATAGGCATCTATGTATAATATCAACTCAATCACATATATAGAATTAGCCGTACATGCACATGCATGGTTTGTGCTCTAAGTATCATTCTTCTTCTTTTTCTTGTTAAACAAGTCAAATGTTATTCTAAACCAAATTAAGATATAGTAATACACCAACTAATCACGAAGTCAAGATTCGACGAGGTAATTTAGAAATTCTCAAAGTCAACACATAAGGTGAAGCCAAATTATGCACTATCACATATTTGGCGAGATCATGTAGCTGCATGTTACTATGTTCTACAAGCAGATTAGAAAATAACTAAACTAGTGTACATGTACATGTTTAACAAACCATATGGGTAGTAGAGTGATCCTAAAGTATAATTATGAGATTGAGTCGTTGTTTGCCTTATCAAATGGCCGGTACGGAATAAAAATGGAGTACCGTACGTCGTGTCTGTCGACCTTCTAATATGCTTAGAAAATACAGAGGAATTTAAGTATAACATGATCAGACTTAGATTATACATAGAAATAGATAAACATCAAACATTGAATAACATGCATGAATTAATGCTTTGAGCTAAATATATGGCACCTGGCCAACTCCTGGATTCCTCCTATATATATATGGCTCTTTAATCTATAGAAAAAAAAAAGAAAAAAAACCATGCAGCCACATAAAGGTACTGTATAATCTATTGCCTCCCTCGTACATTTTGCAACAAAAATCATCGATAGCATTATCAGAAAATTAAATAAAAAGTCATCGATATCATGGAATTAATGCATGTATAATGTATTACCAATTTGCCAGTAGTGGTGAAGATGGAGGTTAATTAGCCTAGTTGGGCTGACGCGATGCACTCGATCACGCCGTACCCGATTCGACCAAATTGTTTTTTTTAGCGGTTTGATAATTTTCATGTGCGTGATCGTACGTAGTTGAACGAGGTTATGTACGATCTACATAATTAGAAGAGGTCTTCTTCATCATCGTTATTAATTTGTTTAATTTGAGTATTTTTTTTCTAAGAAATAAAAGAACTTCTAATACATCCAGATTCCTAATTATCGAACAGTTGATGAGCAGCAGCTGAAGTTAACGAGTTTTTTCAG
Source organism: Geum urbanum (assembly GCA_946800695.1). Taxonomy (NCBI): domain Eukaryota; kingdom Viridiplantae; phylum Streptophyta; class Magnoliopsida; order Rosales; family Rosaceae; genus Geum; species Geum urbanum. The sequence continues at coordinate 86,152,184 of OX326997.1, forward strand.
GTGTTCATGTTGCTAGTGTCATGACCCACATTTGTAAGATTATCAGCTACAATATTAGCTTCCCTAAAAATGTATATGAATCTGATGTTAGTGAAATTACTAGTCAACACTTGAATATCCTTGATGATTGATAAAATTATCCAAAGAGGTTTTCATATATTGAGGACACAATTGATGATGAGGAGAGAATCTCCCTCCACCAAAATATTATCAATGCCAGCTTGCTTGGTATGAAGAAGGCTTTGTATGAGGGTGTGAGCTTCGGCCATAGATATTGTTGAGATTCCAAAGTCACAAGAGTACGCCACAATTGAAGTACCACTAGAATCTCTGATCACATAGCCAGCGGCAGCAGAAGAACGAGAGGTATTTCTGACAGATCCATCAAAATTAATTTTGTTGAAACGAGGCTTTGGGGGGGGTCCATCTGATAGTAGCATCTTCTTCACTGGTTGAAGTAGGAGAAGTAGAGCTTTATGTATAGTTGTTCCAGTAGGTAGTAGCTATGTTAGTCACAACCTTGAGGTTGAAAGCTTTATTCCTGAAAATTAAGTTATTTCTTGCATACTAAATATGTCAGCAAACATTTAATATCATAGCCCATTTCATGAGATCATGCTTTTTGAAATCAGACAAATTATTCATGCTTGTAATCGAATCAGTAGAACCTACGAAGTTTTAAATATTGGATAATCTCCAAATTTCTCTTACTAACATTGACAAAACAAATGGTTAATATGTTTTACCTAATTCAAGCTGAGAATACAAAAGTTGTTAGGAATTAGGGTGTTGCTAGTTGCCACATTTTATCCATTTTGACGATTGATCGAATACTTATCAAGTGGATCTAACAAACTAATGGCATCGATAGTTCTAAGCTTTGAATGGTTTTAATCTTTTGATGATTGTGACGTGAGAATCATGCAACTCGAACCCTAGTTTTTAAGCAAAGTCGAAACAAACACCAGTATATATTATATCTATTGGTAGGATTGAACTAGCTTGTACGAAAGCTAACAAACAAGCAAATATATAATCTTGTATGCGAATGGATGGACTTCCACCGTCGAGTGCAGGAAATTAAGCTCATGATTAGGGACAATTAACTAAAATGCAATTATTCTCGTCAAATCCGTAAGATATGTATTTGCTACATGGCCCGAGAAGCTAGTCATCATACTAGACTGCAGATTGATGCAAATGGAGCTTTGGATCCCTAGAACTAGAAGCTTAAAAATACTTGCATATCTGTATCACAAAGCTATCAAAGTCAATCAAATCACGTACCCGTGCCACTATCTCGATCTACTACAACATTATGAATGAGACAAGTAGAACGAGATGAATCGAAGAAGCAGAAACCCTAAACTGGCGGTGCTTACATATACACCTATGAATGAAATGAAAGTCGAGAGGAAGTTATATTTTGAGGAATTCAAAATTTCTCAAAATATAAAGTTTTATTCCTGGTTTTCGTGCAGCGGTGTCAAAAATAGGATTTTTTATTATTATTTATTATAATTTAAATTTTTTATTTTTTATTTTCGAGTAATGTTTTTAACTAATAACTAACCGACACGTGTCATCCTGATACTTGTCATTATTGTCTGAAAAAAATAGTCACATGTTAATATGCTTTGACTCAATTTAATATGCCGGTAGTATATGGGGGCATCGCTGCTCGGTCAACGAGTCGGGGTCCAGGGGCGACGCGCCTTCCTGGGGGCTCGGGGGCAACGGCCCCGGAGCTAAATGTAATTCGAGTCATGTTAGACTTAAATTTTATGTTGAGCCTACATTCGTTATATATAACAACGTGTTTATTATGATTATTTATTTCGTCGTGATTCAAAATTGACATTTTTTTAAGTTATGATTTTTGACTCATTTTCTTCGCGAAATTTATAGATGACATTAATATGAACTCGTCCATATTTTTATTGAATATTTCGGAAGTTCGAGCTATTTATTATGATTTTTTTGAAGTTTCAAAGTAAATAGTTTATTTAAAATATTACAAATGATCAATATTTCTCAGCCGTTGGATGACTTAGATCTGTTCGAAATGGACGGTCCAGATCAACTTAGCCGTTAATCTGTCCGTTGCCCAGGAGCCGCCACGTGTCGACGCGCTATTCACCCGTCCTTTTTTTTTACTTTTTAACCGACGCGTGTAATACACGCGCCTCGTAGAAGAAAAAAATCGACGTCAGCCTGGCGTCACCCACGTGAGTGGGGCCCACCAGGCGGACGACCTTTCACTCTCCCTCTCCGGAGGACGCCAGCGAGGACGTCCCTCGCATCAACGTCTGATCTCCCTCCGTTTTTTTACCCGCTACACCAAACGAGCTCGCCAGACGTCTTCAAAACGGCGGGACCCACGTCGGACGTCCCAGAATCTCGACACCGCTGCAGCTGCTCTTAATTATACATATATGTTTTGATGGGGTGGAATATAATTTGGTTAACAAATTCCTAAAGTATTGCTTTGCCCGTTCCTAAAGCAAATCCTAAAAGGCAAATTACCAATTGTACGTCATGTCAATGCCCACACTTTCTGTTTTAATTTCGGCTTAGCTCTAAAAGAGTAGGTATAGAATTCTTTCATTTCCTGTAAGATGCAAGTTTTGTGCATTTGGATACGTGTGCATTGATGCTATAAATATGCATCCATGAATTGCAATTTACAAAGAAGATTAAGACTGATCAGATTTTCATGCACTAAAGATGGGTTTAATTAATTTCTCAAGCGAAAGTGTTTTAGCTCCTTTACTACTTTTCTAAAATAAGTTCACACAATTTCTTTTGAAATAATCGACCAACAAATGTGCATAGCGAGCAATTATACGTGAATTTTTGTCAAAGACGATTTTTGCGTGCAAGTAATGTCTTGCATGCAATTGGTGTTATTTACCACTTTCAAAGTAATCTTGACTGAGTGGGTGAATTTCACAGTATTCTCATTTTAACATTAGATTATAAGATGTTTTATTGAGGAATACACGTCTTCTAAATTCAGCTCTATAAGCTTTTTAATGCGCATTTTTAGAATAAACACTACAGGAGAAAGCGTCTCTTGCGATAACGCGATGTGTGTCGCAAAATATAGGTTTGCGACACACATGTGCGTGTCGTAAAAGATCACGTCGCAAAAAACAAAGTTTACTTGCGACACAAATATGCATGTCACAAAAGACATATAATGTGCGTCCCAAAAGATATTTATGTGTCACAAAAGACCAATTAGCGCGTCGCAAAACATATTTTGTTTGCCGTAAAAACAAGTTAATAAACATCCATTCAAACCACAAATAGGCAATCAAACTTGCACTTTTATTCAATAATCTAAGTTAATATCATTACAATACGTAGTTCAGTATTAATATGTTCACAAGAGGTTCCAAAGATTTACTGCCTCGCTCTTCTCTACATGTGTTACCAGACTAACAGGTCAATAACAAGTACACAACACCTTTAATTGGTCAATCCACTCTTGTGTCTCATCACTAATCTTCAAAAGGCTATCCACACAACGCACATGAATTTCGATCTTCATCAGCCGGAACAACCATTTCTTCGTCACTCTTATTTTCCGCAATAGAGTCAAAATGCATAAATCCAAGCACTACATCAGTTCCTAAAGCCTCTGCACCACTTATCCACTTCTGATGCACACATGACAGTAAACATATTACTGATCGAAACCTGAAATACCATGTATGGCTACATTAATGAAAAGTGCAGTAGTCATAGATTCACCTCAAATCTGAAAATTCCAGTTCTAAATGGAGACTTAACTATGTTTGATACTTTGATTTAGTACATTGAACTCAATCAGTTAGTCACATCAGGTATTACTCATATTAGTAATTCTAGTGCAAGATCACAATGGACAGAAGTCACATAACGATGCAAGATGCTTTAACAATCAGGAAGAAATCAAAGAATTACTACCGTACCTGTTAAAAACCTTTGGATTGAGAGGATCTTCCTTACGGTTATGTTATAGCCAAACCTTCAACTTTTAACCTTAACAATCTCAAAAACATTATCATATCAATAACTATATAAGACAAGCAACTATTTGATACCATATAACTGGCACTATAACTGGAATACACAAGCAACTATTTGATACCATATTTTTCATTTTATGGAAAAGTTCCAAAGTATATAAGACCACCACTGAAGTATGCAGTGTCAACAGTTACGGATGGCACAAGCTCTGACATAGGTGCGACATCAAATAAGCAAATAAATTATAAGCTAATATGCAGACATCAATTCCATTTAAACGTGAAAGACATTTCACGTATTAACCATTGCATGATGAGAATCATATAGTCAAGCACAAATGTGCTATAGACTTGACAACATAATAAGGTACAAAACTATAATGCTTTCTCATTAAGAAAGAGCCAGAGCAAACTTTCAAACAAGTTTAGACTTTATAAGTACTGAGTGCTAAATATTATGCAGGATTATGATCAATTTTCATTTGGACCAGCTGTCTACTGATTATTTACACAAAATAGGTGATTGAAAGCAATACAGACATAACAAGGAGGTTTTTAAGTAGAGGACCAACCATGTAACAATACTAGTCTAATAACAATTTAAATTGAATTATATATGAATAGTGGTAGTTACACTGACAAACTATTAAATGTTTTGAGTTATTGAGGACCCAACAGAAATACTCCTAAATGAAGGAATTCAACTCATGTATTGGCGGAGAAAACAAGTTGATCTTATGAAGCTCAAGTAAGAAGACACATACCAAGATGATCCAATAGTAGCCAGTTTTTCTCTTTCCCATGTTCTCTGTAAAAAAAAACAAACAAAAATCTGTAATATAACAAATATCAGACCAATGCAACAACCATTCTATGAATACAACGAGGCAAAGGGCCGAAAAGAGAGACATAATGCAACAACCATTCTATTCATACTGATGTACATCCATAAGAAACTCATAATCAAGATTTTACGATTCAAAATCAGATAAAATCAAGTGCCAAACACATAATGGAACTAAGAACCTAACTAAAAACAGGATAAATTGACACAACCTCATTAATTATAATATGATTGTAATGTCAGACATCAAATTCATACTTACAAGTCATGTGTTCATTGTATAATAATTAGAACTTCCAGGTGTCATCATCATAAATAAGAACATTATAGGAACAAGGTTCTTGCAATGGCAATAGATTACAGACACTTGCTAACAAGGAGATACATAAGAGACACTTCAGCTAGGACAGTAGCAACTTGGAGCATGTTAAAATTTTTAACACATTACAAGATATGTTTTATGAGCTTGATTTTAATAAAAGTCCAAAACAGGTGCAAAATTATACCTCATCAAAATCTAGACCAATTTGGGAAGTATCACCATCACCAAAATGATCTGAAACTAAACCAGGAGGTGTTGGACACTAAGTTAGCCAAGGTGCATACATTAGTGAATTGTATACCAAGCCCCCTTCTAAAATTTAATTCAACGCACCATCACACCAGCGCAAAATATACAAATGAGCACTAACGTCCAATCCAAACTGAGATGTCGAGTAAACCACACTGTCCATTGCATCTTGGAGAGTCATCTACTCTCTTGTACTAACATAATGATCAACATAGTTACTGCATGAATAACTGAATGTTTATATCCCAAACACATCTTCATCTCCAGACTATATGATCAATCTTGAAATAATTTGAATGAGTGTACTGACCCCTGGAACATGTCATTACCTGGTAGCTCAAAATCATCAAGATCAAAAGTCTCAGGCAAGGTGATAGAATGATACGGTGCAGTAGATTCTTCAGGTGGTCGACTTAGCAGCAATGTGCTCAACTTCTAGCATTTTTAGTATGCTAGCTCCGTTATTTGTAATCGTCACATAACCAATATCAATATATCATTGACAAGCGCATAGAAAAATCAATCAAAATGCCATAGGAAAAATTAGCAAAAATTTCAAACTATGACTAATCTAGCATGAGAAGAAAATATATTCACCACAATTTCATCTATACCAAATATAGACTAACATTACAGAATAAAAGCTTCAAGCAATTTCCTTAGAGTTATGTACATTTTAACCTCCTCTAGGGTTTCCTCCGATCACCTTTGCACTCTTCGTTTTCAGCTTCCACAACGCCTCCTCCAAAATCAGCTCTCAAATTCGACTCCACACACGACGACTCGGAGGCCTCAACCTCAGCTCCATAGCTCGACCGAGTAGCTTTACGACACAACTATTTGTCGACTCCGGCTCCTAAATTGGTTTCAATGAAGCTCCTCTTCTTCTAACTAGACCTCGCCTCGCTCTCCAATCCGACAGAAATTCTGCTTGACTCACATGAAACTTCACTGCCGAAGTATGAGCACGAGGTCGAGTTCACTGAGACGTCACCAGAGGTCTCACTATGAGCATTCAGCTTACGGGAAGATAAGAGAATCAGCGAGATATGAGACCGAGCCGGAGACCGGAGCTCCTTCGCCGCCGTGAAGTTCTGCGTCGCTCAAATCGATCAAAATTTCAGAGAGAGATGAAGAGACGAAGTTGAACTGATTTAGGGTTTCAGAGAAAGAGGATGCAGTTTCCAGAGAGAGAGTGAGATTAGTGATTTTATACAGTGGTAGAGAACGTAAATAAATAGAAATCAGAGTCTATTTTGACCGTGTTTATTTTTATCGGAGGGATTTGTGCACCAAGTTTTTTCTTCCAAAGTGTTTTCCAATCAAAATGTTTTTATTTTAAAATGACACCAATGTCTTTTGCGACATATATTTTAATGTGTGTCCTAAAAAATTAATTTTTCGAGTCTTTTGCAACATACATTTAAAGTGTGTCGTAAATGAAGCATATTATTTACGATGTACACAAAAAAAACATCGTAAAAGACAAAAATATGACTTTTTTGCGACATACACTATAAATGTGTCGTAAAAGACCATTTTTTATAACAAACATATAATGTATGTTGCAATTTACGTGTTTGCAAAAGATTGATTTTTCTGTAGTGAAAAATTCATTTACGCACAGACCATAATGCTAGTTAGAAAAATGTTTTGCATGCAATACGTACGCGAGGACTATACAGATCGATGATCGAACCATATTTATACGTACACATAGATATATACAAGTATGACTTGAATATCACATGCCCCGATTACAAACGTGGAAAGTTTGGAGTAGGCGGGTAGGGAATGGATTCGAAGAGACGAGAAGAAGAAGACGACGATCTTATTGGTGGCACTTTCACATGTCCTCTGCGAGCTTAATTAGCATGCATGGAATGGCAATATATGTGAGCACTGATGAGTACGTTCTGGTTGGTGCTGTAATATAGTTGAGCCAGGCACCTAAACGCCACCCAGCTTCATAACTACTGAGTGACCTGGAAGATTTGCTAGATCTGGTTGGTCGGTGCGTGTCAAAAGTGCACCACATCACCACCTTCGCTTTTAATGACCAGAGAACTAGTTAGCGTGATTATTAGCTATAAGTTTCACATCATCCTGTGGAGACCGATCAATGAACATTGTTGAATTGTTGAACATTGTTGTGTGGGAGTGAGCCACGATTACGATTACCATGTATATATGGGATTAATAATGGTGATATTCTCACTATTTAGTCCTCGGATACAACGAGTATAAAATTTTAACGCAAAAAATCTCGACATTAATATATATGGTACAACTCTTTAGTCAAATCAAATTGTTCAATCAAATTTGAAAGCCGACTAGGTAACATGTTATTTTGTCAAATTTTAAATTTAATTGTTATGTCGAAATAAATAGACACAAATGTCAAAATAAAGAGATCAATTGTCACTGAAATATATATAGAGATAGAAAGAAAGTTTGAAATATTAATTTTTTATGTTAATGTCATCTACGCAGATTTAACATATCGGTTAGAAAGACTAAAATATCAAAAAAAATTGTCAAAAATTATCATTATCTTGCTATGATGATTTTTGACATATTCATTAGACTTGTTCTTGCAACCAAAAGATAATTATTCACCTTTCCGATATAAGATTCTAAAATACTCAAATATAATCTACACTTTTTTCCGATAGACATCATCAATCAAGTATCTGATATATTTGTACATTACTATATCCTTTGATCTCAATACTAATATTTTTTTCCAAATTAACTCAATAAAATAGCTGATTTGATATTCTTTAAGAGCATCTTTAACATATATTCTAAATTTGAAATTAACATTAGTTTAGAGTAAAAACACCATAATTTTACTCCAACAGTCTCTCTAAATCCTTCTTTGTAATAGAGAAATTGGTAAGTGAGAGAGAAGAAAACTCTATGTGTATAGAAAAACATAAAACTCTAAGGCCGTGTCTGGTATATATCATTTTACAAAACTGTTTTTGAAAAAACTGTTTCGTAAAACGAAAACAGCAAATTGAATTTCGCATTTTTAAGATTCAAAAACGTGTCTGGTAAGTTTAATTACAAAATTATATTTTTAATAAAAAAACAGTAAAACGTGTCTAGTATACTTACGCGAGGTCTACAAAATATAAATTTATATTAGTTCAATTTTAAATTTCAATCAAAATAGACTATATATTTAAAGGGTAAAATTCATATATTATAAAATTAATCTTAATTTTTTTTCTAATATTTTTCAGATTTTGTTTTAAGAAAACAGTGAAAACTTCATTTTAATATTTTACATAATGTAGTACATTTTCTGTTTTTATTTTTTTTTATTTTTGAAAATTATTTTCTGAAAACAATATATATTTTGAAACTATTTGAGATGTACTTAGTAAAAACTAAAAAGGAGGCACAGAAGTTGACAAGTGAGCTTCCAAAGCGATATACGACTACGTACATTTCCCTTCTAGATCTTTAACAATTGAGTACGATGCGAAAAATATACATGTTGTAGCCCATATAATTGGTCCGACATGCATGTACTATTGAAGATGAAAGCAACATATATATGTGCCCCCTACCTAATACATTGTCATGTGTGCCCTTGTGACAATCCCATCAACTTAACTAACGTACTCCATATTCATGTGGAGCAAAAAGAGCAGAGAATATATATGGAGGCTTGGTTTTATACCCTTCAAGAACAATTACATTGGCGCATTGCACATACACATTTTGGTCAAATTTAGTATGCGGCCGATAAAAAGTGCATGTACGTAGGCTATCGTTTCGATGATCAAACGTTCATGTTACTTGTTTGGCCATGGTGATCGTGGCGGGTTATATATGGATTAAGATGGCAGTGAGAGGAGAGGATGAGTCATCTGGAACAAGAAGGAGAAGAATCAGAAACAAAAATAATTCTATTCACATGCACGCGCAATTGAGTTAGCTCTAAGTTGGAGTTGCAAATTGAGTAAAGATATGTAGGACTTTAATTTGAAGTTTGAATTGTCACTCCTCTTAGCCTTTCCCTCCTTCCCGCCCTTTGACTCACGACGCTTTTTAATTTAGGTCTTTGGTAGTTTGGTCAATTTGGTGACTAGAAAACTTTAATTTCGAATAGGTTTCTATCGTTTTCAACTTTTCATACATGCTCATGTTATTAAGTCTTAACTTCACTTTAGATATCATTCCATGCTTCCACATAAGTCATGTATTCACAGGGAGGAGAAACTGCAAAGAGGTAGTGTGCAGTTTGATAATCAAGCTAGTCAAGATTAGAGTATATACACGTATAAACATATATGATATATATGATCGAGTTTGATATATTCATATATTGTAAGTTTACCAACGTGTATATACTTTGTCAGTGTACCATTCTTGAAAGAAAATAAATTAGATAACTATATTGTGTCGGTGTATCGTTCTTAAAAAAAATTAAATTAATTAAACGACGTGACGTAACTCAAATTTATAATCATATTAAACTCAAAGTCACATCGTTAATGTCATTATATGTAAGACATGCTGCGCACGTAAATAAAATTGAAATCTAAGGACTTGGAAGTGACATAATTGATTTTCTCATCAAATAAAATCTCACAACAAGTTAATTTTGTGATGGTTTAAATTCTTACATGTACTTTTTGAGTATATCCGTTTGTTTTCTTTTCTTACATTGCCTACAATTCTTGACTCAGGTGGTATTTTCTATCGATCGAGAAAAAAATAATAAGAAGAAGAATAGTTTCTATAATGTAATTCAGCAACAATAAAAAAAGGATTCATTCCTAAAATGTAATTGCGCGACAATCTTACATGATCGGTAGAAGAATATGCATGTATGACGCAAGCACCTCATTCATATTGAGATCTCGACCGACAAATAAAATATGTGCAAAATGTAGATCATTTGACATATGCAACATCCATAATTTAATTTCCGGTCTTCAAAAAATAAAAAAATAAAGTGCAAAATGGCTTAAAATAGGAACTGAAAACAGAGGAGGAGGAGAGAGAAGGAAGCTAACTAGCTAAGTCGTCGGTGTTGGTGGGTGGGCCCATGCCATGTGGGTAATCCAATCACATTCCCTAGCAGGGTTAAAAGGGCTGGGATCATCCACCCGGAAAATCCTGAACCGTAATTGACTCCCCCCGGGTCCCACGTACGGTTGAAACCAGCCTCCGTCAGCCACATGACACTGCCTTTTACCATTTTACGGACCCGACCCGGGTCCATATTTCACGCGCTTAGTCACTCACTGTTCTCAGAGTCCTTCAAACTCAAACTCCTGTTAAGTTTGAGTCCTCGGTTGCAAATTAATCAGAAGACAAGAAAGGTCGGGGTTTCGGGGCTTTGGATTCCTACATTGGCTTTGCAAAACCACAACAGAAAATGGAGAAAGATGCCAAATTTCTTGAAAAAACCAATCACAGCCTTTTGCTCATGGTGTCTCTCGATCGATCAGCTTGTGATCGGCAAAATGGATTCCTCTATCTTGCCCATTTTCTTTTTCTGCTTCACAGATATTGTTTTGCATTTTGTTCCTTTGATTGTGTTGCTCTAGTTGGAGTACGATTTGTCTCAATTAAGTCAATTTCAAGTGGAGAAAGGCGTTGCTACTCAAAGATAAGGTTTATATTTCGATGCAAAAGGAATTTACTTTTTTTATCCTTTTCTATTTTTAGATTAGATATTGTTAACATGATGCATGATTTGAATAAATGACATTATAATAAGAGCCTATAATTTATTGTTGTCGATTAAAATTATTTATTGAGTTTCATACTATTTAATTTTATCTGAAAACTGATATCCATACACCACAGGAGTAGTCCTAAGTCTTTAGAGGTTCTAAGCGACGAAAAGAAAATTAGTTTTTTTCTTTTCAATAAGAGTTGCAATATATTTTTGAGTTTAGATTTTTATATAGCTAAGGTCAGCTCACTTAGAATGTTTGAAATTAAAAAAAAGGGGCAATTTTTAAGAAAAATGATCGATTATCGTCTATAATATCACTAGAATTTTTATACTCTTCGACCATAGAATATAATTGCATATGTTTCGTGTAATGACCGTTCAAATTGTAACGGTTGATGGTCATGCAAGTTATGTTTATTATTTTTCCTTTCGTGTATTACAGCTATGCAGAACTATCTTACATTTTTTTTGTCACATTATATTATTTCAATTTTTCACAATATTTCAAAACCAAATCAAATGATAAGATCTAATTTGTAAATCTATATCTGATAAATCACTACTTGAACACTCGCGGATATACAAAAAATAATCAATTTTAGCAACTTCTTTTTTTTCTAAGTTAACAATAGTCCATTGATGAAAGTAGGAAAATTTTAGCATATTTTAACACATGACATGTATCAATTTATAAATTGTTCCTCAAAGTTGTAAAATAATTATCTCAATTTGTAATTTTGCCCTAAAAGTTATAAAATATTTTTTGTTGATTAATTACTGCTATTGAACTAAAATTACCAGAAAAATATTTATTTTACAACTTTGAGGACCAATTTATAAGTTGATGCATGACATGTGTTAACTCATAGTAGTCTTCCCAATAAAAGTAATAGTACACAAAAGATCCACGGGATTCCCAGACTGATAGATGCGAATCTCCTAGAGCATACTAATTGTACATTTCAACCAAGTACCTAACATAGGTAAATAGTTTAGGTGTAAAATAAACGATTAAAAAAACTCAAAGTCTCGCACCATATCTAGTTATGCTCCTCAAACTTCATTAAAGTCAGGCACAGTGCTTTAGGCCGCGCCTTTGCTGTCGTTGTCTAATCCAACGCTACTCTTCTCTTTGGAGACTCAAGCTTTGAGAGCCTCTTAGGTACAACCAGGGCCAGTCCTGAAAAATTGAATACCCGGGGCGAAAACTTAACTTGGGCCCTTGACGAGAAAAAAGTTAATAAATTTTAGACAAAAAAATGGATGCAAACAACTCAAATATACATTAGTATCAATATCGTAATATTCTGCCCCCAAATAAGTTTTTTTGTTGAGTTATTTAGCAAGACGATAATAACAAATAATAATGTTACTTGAAGAATAATTGTTGCAAACATATCAAATATACAGGAATACAAATAAACAAGGAAGAGACAAAGAAAATTATCATTTCTCTACTAAATATTGCTAACTTGCTCAAGTTAAAGCACCTAAAAGATGAACATTCTCAACATATTTCATTGTCTTGTTCTTCTCCTTTTAAGTAAGTTAAAATGAGTTAGAGCCTCATAGGAGTCATAGACATTATATCAAGCACTTGGTGGACATCTTCGTTTCAACTCACGAGTAATCTAAAATCTTTCTAAGAAATTGAAGGAAAGAAAACAAATGATTTCTCAATTGCACAAATTACAACAACAATACAACAATAGTGAGACTAATTGATCAAGTAACAAACTAAACTCGTGAAATTACTTGACTTTATATCAGTACAGTACCTGCACTTGCAACCCATACACCCAACCAACTAAGAGATGAGATTAACTTAGAGGAATTGCTGACCTTATTTATATGGGGAATGACAGATAAAAAAATCAAATGATTGTGGAGAAGATGAATCAGGTTCTCTATTTATTTGTAATGAGTATATGAGTTATGTTCTCCGAGATTGATGATAGAACTTGAAAAATTGAGATGAATAAATATTGAAAAAGGAGATAAGTTGAGAAACGCAAAGAAGAAGGCTTCTAAAGTGTGTGCAATTTTTTTCTTTAAAAAAAAAACTTTATTCTTTTTATACGGTAAAAAAATTTGAATCCTGGGCAGGTGTCCTGCTTGCCCTCCCTGCCCTAGGTACAACTCCTTGTCCACTCGAAGCATATTGTTCGAGTTTCTCCTCCCATTGGGTTCTCTTACCCGCAATTATGAGCATTATAGCAACTTATTTTGACCTCACAAGGAATTGAGTTTCTTTGAGAAAAAAAATGAGGGACTAAGCTCGCGCGCACATTCACTTCATATATAAGATTCATCATATGATCAAAACCCTTCTTTATCATTAAACAAGATCAAGTGGGAACTGAAAATTGCTTGCAATATGAGATATCCTCCTCCTCTTGCCCAATTTAGGGTGCCTTTCACATTTGAACAAATTATGAATAAGGATCCAATGGATTATGAGCATATATGCTAGCTTAAGGCTCACATTCCTCACATCATAACAATGTGAAGTATTCACTGGCTTTAATAATCCTGCCCAAGTTAAGAAGTAGAAGAAAACGAACTAATTAAGAGACATGTGGGTGTCCCCCCCATCCCATTTGGGGTTTTCAACTCGAACAAACAAAATCCACATGAACAAGAAGAAGCAGAGTTGCAGAAAAGCGCCCATGTGTGGTGCACATGCACATCAATTCATTGCTGCCCCCATCAAAAAACAAAACAAGATAAATAAAAAGAAAATAAATTTGTGTAGATAAAAAAAAAATTGGATGAGAGACAGAGAGATTGCATTAATTACCTGATAGCCCTCCTCCCTCTTCCTCCTTAAGTACCCCCACCTCCTTCCCGCTTTTCTATTCGCCCCACACCAACTCAACCTAGCTACTTACTCGCACTGCTCTCTCTCTCTCTCTCTCTCTGTGCTAGCTGCAATGGCTTCCCTTCGCCTCCTCAGCTGCATTGCTTCACTCGCCTCTCTTCTCCTTCTTGCCAATGCCCGAATCCCCGGTTCTTACACTGGTGGGCCCTGGGAGGAAGCCCACGCCACCTTCTACGGCGGCAGCGACGCCTCTGGAACCATGGGTACGTATGCAACCCAACCCAACCCTCCTAGTCACCATATTTCTTATTTTTATCTCTAACCAAGGATGGGTTTGTGATTTTGTTTCTGGTTTAGGTGGTGCTTGTGGGTATGGAAACCTTTACAGCCAGGGCTACGGAGTCAACACTGCTGCTCTCAGCACGGCGTTGTTCAACAATGGGCTGAGCTGCGGTGCTTGTTTTGAGATTAAGTGCGGCGACGACCCGAGGTGGTGCACCCCAGGAAAGCCTTCCATTTTTGTCACCGCCACTAACTTCTGCCCTCCCAACTTCGCTCAGGCCAGCGACAATGGCGGATGGTGTAACCCTCCCCGGACCCACTTCGACCTCGCCATGCCCATGTTCCTCAAGATCGCCGAGTACAAGGCCGGGATCGTCCCCGTCTCTTACCGCCGGTCAGTCTCTCTCTCTCTTAGTCTCTGTTGTTGTTCTGTTTTTAGCACACTCGATCTTCATTCGCTCAGATTCTGTGCACTGTTTACTGAACGTGACTGTGGGAATTTCGGGCTTTGACCGAAATGCCCACCCTACTTTCCTTTTTTTACCACTACAATTATCCTGTTTGGTCGCCGTGAAATTAGCTTTTGTAAGTGAAAGTTTGAACCGTCCAATCCGGCTTGTTTCCGAATATTCTTGTCTTTCTCGGAAACCAAACACGGCACCCAAAACGGTGAAACTCTTTTTCCCCAGATTAATCAGTCGGGATGTCAGAGCCCTTAGTCAGGTCGTTGTTGTCGAAAATGACCACACAGCCCCTTATTTCTGAAGAAACTCGTCGCTCGGTTTGCTAAAAACAGTGCTAGGGTAAAGGGTACAAGAGTCATGACATACTCCGACGCGTGTGTTGGGAAGGAAACACACCACCCTTTATTTCGGGACCACGCGCACCGTTTTTCCTTCATCTTGAAATTACCAGTCAAACAGTCAAAGCAAAAAGGCGTTTTAACTATTTTTTTAACCGCAGTGAATAAGTAAAAAGAACATCGGCGCTCATAAATGTTTTGTTTGTTTTTCTTTCTTCAGGGTCCCATGCGTGAAGAAGGGAGGCATCAGATTCACAATCAACGGCCACAAGTACTTCAACCTGGTCCTGATCACCAACGTCGCGGGTGCAGGGGATATCGTGAGCGTGAGCGTGAAGGGCACCAACACCCCGTGGATGCCAATGAGCCGGAACTGGGGGCAAAACTGGCAATCCAATTCAGTCCTGGTGGGCCAGGCACTGTCCTTCAGAGTTCGAGGCAGCGACAGGCGCAGCTCCACGACCTACAACGTGGCACCAGCTAATTGGCAGTTCGGGAAGACGTATTCCGGAAAGAATTTCCGTGTCTGAAGCAAGAAGCTCACCGTCTATTATCTTTTTTTACTTTTACTATTTTAACTCCGGTGTCAATTCCGTTCCCGCCTTCGGTATTTTGCCCTCTCTATTTTCCCGGGTAAAATTCGAAGTGGAGGGAGGTAAAGTAAAGAATTATGGGTTGTAATGGGATTCGGGTTGAAAGTGATGATAATATTTAGGGTTAGGAAAGTGACCAAGTCCAAGTGTGTCGGTTGCTACTTTTTTTTTACTTTTTATTTTTGTGGGTGATGATGCTTTTGAGTTCGGTGGGGGGTGTCTCTTTTGCCTTATTTGCTGGTGTGAGATTTAATGTAAGCCAGCAAAAATGGCAAAATGTGTGGGGGCTGAAGCGGCTGCAAGAACAAACGTGTTGCCCGCAGCTCTCTTTTTATGTCATCTGTCATAATTATATATATATTTCGGTTACTATTGGACTCTATAATTGTGGTTTTTTGTCTGAATACTTATTTACTCTGTCTCCTGGGTTTTTACCCATTTGCTTTTGATGGAATGGTTTTACTTCCTCGCATTATTCTAGACCCTCTAGTTCATAAGAAAGTTGAAGCCCACATGAATGCCAAATATGGTGGTTGTGGTCTCGTGGAAGCAATGTTGCTAATCAATATTGTTATGGGCTTGGAGAATGTAAGCCGGTTACCTTGAAACTTTTAGAATGCTCATCCCACCTCATTTTGTGATTTTAAATTTTTAATGAAGTGAATCAGATTCATCTTCGAAGATTGATTCCGGAAAATGTTATTTGTTTAAATCGAGTTTTGAGGACCTTCAAACTTCAGTATCAACTATTCTTTCTATCATCGCACTTTTTTCTGATGAGAAAGAATGCAAGTAACAGAGCATAACAAAAATGACCGCAGCAGCATCATGTTCATGTTAACTGCTCTAGTCTCTTTCTGCTCCCATCAATGGTGTAGAAATTTTCCATTTCGAATTCAATGCTGCGTGCAATCAGTTATACATCCTCAAAAGTCGAAACTTGTACTAGACAAGAAACAATATATGGCAGCAAATGATAAAATCCTTACCAGAACAACATGATATCTACCAGAATACCTGGAAGAAGAAGTTGGCTCCGCTAGAGAATATCAGGGTAAATTTCTCATTTTTTTCGATAAAAATTAGATGACTAAACAGTGGCAATCGGAAGATCTATAAAATTTGATCAAAAAGAAAACAATTCCAATGAATAATTGCAGGATGAAATGGCGAATATGAAAGATTGTTACTTTACGAGCTAGCACTTCCCCAATATTTTCTCTCTATTATTATGAGTATCGATCATCAGATTTTATTTGATCGATTATTTGATTGGGAATATTGGCAGTTTGCACCGACCATTCTTCTCATGTAGACCATCTATTTGTCAGTAATGCATGTTCTGGGTATCATCATCTGCCTGCCTCTCTCAGTCTTCCTCTGCCACTGAATCAGTTGTCTAAATTCAACTCCTTCTTACTCCTTCTTTTTCACCCTCCCACTCCTTCTTTAATTTGGTACCAATTCCAGTCCTTTTGAAAAATCAAATTCCTTCTTCATGGTAGTTGTCTACATACTAGCTTCTTTCACCTTTCAATATTGCTAAAGCCCTGAAGCACTAACAGCTTTTTCCATTGGTTAACTTTAGTATACTACACACCACTTTGAGCTCAAAACTTCAAATCCATGGTGCAGAAATATGATTCCTATCCTCATTCGGAACAATACCCAAGTTGCTATACGCCTTCAATTTCATATTCTATGTTGCCTCATAAGGCAATCAAGATTGTTTGTCTATCTACTTGTCTTGTTGCTGCAATATTCATTATGTTTCTCAAAGCTAGCTTTCAATCTGTAGTAGTGGTCCTTCTGCATCTTGCAAATACAAATAAAACCCAATTAAGAAGGGTTTGTGTCAAGATATGCTCACATAGGATATAGGTGGTGCTATTCATTTGCTTCCAAACTATGCCTCTAATGAACCACTCATTTTATGGCTAACAAAAGGCTTAGAGATAGTGCATTGGCGCCTAGGGGCTAAGGTTCTGATTAGATAGTTGCTATAGATAGGATACCTTTGGAGCCTAAAAAAGAGAAAGGACCAAATGATCCAGTAAATGGGTAAAGGATAAAAAGAGTATGTATACCTTCTTTCCGTGAAATAAAGAGAGGCGGCCATGAGGCAAAGTGACAACGTCTAATTTTAGAAGGATTGATTCCTCAGAATGCTGATATTGTTATTCTTATGTTATCTTGAGAGTGTCAAGGCCGTCAAGCAGAGGCAGAGAGAAATTGGGAATCTTGTGCAAATGGGATTATGTGGTTATATGCACAAAGATGGTGATGGAGAGGATAATTGAATTTATACTTGGGAATCCTATAAAAAAACTTGCTCGATTTTCAGGAATTTTTTGTCACCTAATGCAGAGGCCATTGACTTGTAATTCATTGGTCAAGCAACAAGAAAAATGACGCGATATTATTCTTCAGCTCTAAGTCTCTAACAGTTGTTATTTTCATATTAAAAAAGATGGACTACCTTTAAAATTGCAACGCAATTCTTGTTTAAAAAAACATGTCACATCTGAATTCGGAAGTTAGATATCATTTGACTTGGTTGCAAGTTACGACTAATCTCTTCTTTTTTTGAGAGCTATGGTAGTCAATAATTACTCCGTATGAACCAGGGTTATAACGGTGACCTATCTCTTATAACCAACAATTCAACAATAAAGTGGTGAGTTCTAGTAATAAGAAATCATACTGTGATTATTAAATCATGTGTGCCAATTTCATTAGTATTTGTCACTAAAATGTTATGAAGTTGGCCCTATTCTAAAGTTTGATTCTTGAATTTTTTTTAATTTAAATATCCTTAAATTGTTGAATAACTAATTTTTCAATTGTAGATCCTCGAAATAAACCTTGCGGATGGCTCTGCTAGGGTTTCTATCCCATCATTGTCGCCATCTCTTCCTCACCCTCTAGCAATCTCCAGCAGCCTCCTTTGTGACGCCGAGCACGTTGAACGTCCCATGTTCTCTCTTTAGTCCCAACTACTAGATTGGTCGGGAAGCAACATGATCCTCTTGTTGGTTTGTACGCCAGAGAGGGAAGATGACCTTGCCCTTTGTGGTCAATCGTTGATGGTGTTGACAGTAGGAGTGACGGGCTACAATGTGGAACTGGTGTTCAAATGGCGACGGTTGGTGGTCGGACGAGGGTCACTAGAGTGGCCGACTCGATTCAAACGTGGGATCCAGATTCCTTGGGGTGATGGTGGCGTGGTTGGCCTCTAGGTATGGTTTCGAGTTCGGGCAGCCAAGAACTTTCAGAGGTGGAATGCGAGGTTCTGTTGTGTTTCCAGGAGAGGTCAAGGTCAAGGTGCGTCGCACGTGGGGCGTCCGCTGAACGGATCACTGGGAGTTGGCATCGTTCGTTGCTCGTGTGTGGTGATCGGCGATACGCTAGGCGGTGAGGTCTACGTTGTTGGTTACGTTCGGTTGCGACTCTGCTAGGTCTTTTGGGCTGAGTCTAGGCTCAAACCTTGGGCCTGATATTACTTGGGTTATGGCTTGGCATTTCCTCATGTAGGTTGGCTTTAACGTTTTGATTCGAATATGGAATCCAAGGATTACCCACTTGGGAGTAGTTCCGGAGGAAGTCTCTACTCCGATGACATTTTAAGTTTGCTTTTACTTTTCGTATTTTGGATTTCGTTTTTGAAATTTTGTATTTTAAACTTTTGAACTTACAGTTGGTCCTGGAATAGGTATTACTTATCGTCTCAGGATCCGCTACGTCACCGGTTACCTTTTTTCTCTCATTGCTAGGTTTCGGTTATTTAAGTAGGTTCAGTAACTTGGTTGCTTTAGCTATCTAGACTACGGCTTTTTTTCTTTCGGTACCCTTAAGTAGTTAGTCGTAGTTGTAATCGTTACTACTTTTTATCTAATAAGAACTGATTCCTCAGAAATTTCGTATATCTCACGCGCTTCCTACAAAAAAAGTTTTGATTCCTTGAAAATTTCGTACAGAGTTTGATTCCTTCCTGTTTGGTGAGAAAGCAGAGGAACTTTTCAACAGAGAAGCTGAATACAGTCCAATATCTGTTTTCAAAGCCCAATATTTACCGATTGCTCAAAAATATAAAAGGCCCAAACAAAAAGTAGTGTTCATATGAGCTAAGACGCTAAACCCTAAACCAACATAAAAACACGCCGTCTGTGGGAATCGAACCCACGACCACGTGGTTAAAAGCCACGCGCTCTACCAGCTGAGCTAAGACGGCTGTTGCAAAGTAAATGAATCAAATAATATAAGAACAAATAACTAGACAGCATACAGAGCCTTTGATAAAACAAGTTTGCTAGTATGTTGTGGAGAAAGATAAAGCTACACAGATCTCTCCAGCATAAGTCTGGTTTTCAAGAACAACTCTATACATAGCGCTTCGGAGTTCAGCCTTCCCTATCTCTCTGCCCAAAGCTATCAAATCCTTCACGTAAATTCTGCACACACACAGTTACATTACTTGGTTATTCAGAAATTAAACAAACTACGTACAAACAAAAGGAGGGTTAAAATGCTACATGCATGTGTGTATGTATATAAGGGTAAAGGTACACACATATATAGCAGTAGTACTTACGTAGATTTTCCCACCAATACATCGTGGTCGAAGATCTTATGCCTGTCCATGATACGAAAATGAAGCATGTATTTGTGATCTTCCCCACCCGGATACTCTGCCTTGAATCGAATTCCAAATCGGTTTGGCTCCTTTTCCTGCAGCAATGCATGCATTTTGTTTTCAAAAGATCGAGATACAATGATACATTAATTTGTCACCATTTGATATATGATGCGTAATTGCATGCGTATATTTCTATGTAGGTAAGTCGGAAATGCTAATTAACCTTTTGCAATGCTGCTCTTTTGCTTCTGATTTCCATATTCGATCACAACATACGAGTTCATCTTCACTGCAAGTTTCAAGAATATATACAGATTTCAAACAAAGAGTTCGAATTCACATTATATAATTAAGAAAAGAACAACAGAGTGATAACATATCGATCTAGCTACCTGCAAAATCCATGTTTTTGAGGCCTCTTGCTTCGACCAGAGTCACCTCCAGTGTACCATCTGCCAGCGCCATATCTATATCTGCCATCTCTCTCTTTGATGACTAATTTAAAGACTTAATCAGGAACATATTCAACGGTTTTTCTTGTGGAGAATAGACGAAGTCTTGGTCGTCGATCGCTTCATGCAATTTGTGTTATAATATATATATATATATATATATAGAGAGAGAGAGACACACACACACAAGCAATTAATAAAGTCAAAAACTTCTACATTTCGATTTGTACGTATCTAGCTGTCATCTGTTTTGGTACGTTAGATTCTTCGACGTTGTAATTCCTTTTCGTTTTGCTCAATGTTATGGATGTGAGGTATGTAACGAACTTCATCACATCATTTTCCTGAGGTGTTTTGAATTTGATTGGGGAAGAGATCCGAGGCGACCAAGTTTTATCGTCGTCTCGGATCATTTTTTTGTCGCCTCGATGAGATGTGACCACGTCTTCGTCGCTAACGTCTCGTCGCCTGAGATCGGTCCCTTCACTATTGGGGCGACGAAAATTGATAAAACTTCTTCGCTTCATTTTAACTGACGCGACAAAGGCAATCTTCGTCGCTTCGAATGTGTGCCGCGAAGATAGGAGTTGTCGCTCCTCTGTTTGAGCGACCAACATTGGTGAAAGTGGGGCGACCAAGGGCAACAATCGAAGCGACAAAGATTGATCAATCTTCGTCACCTCAATTCAACCTAAGCGACGAAGATTGGTCAAACTTCGTCACCTCATTTCCACTGAAGCGACGAAGATTGATCAATTTTCGTCACCTCATTTTAACTGAAGTGACGAACATTGATCAATCTTTGTCACCTCATTTTAACTGAAGCGACGAAGATTGACCAATTTTCGTCGCTCCATTGGGGGACAGAAAAAAATAAAATTAAATATTAACGTACCAAGTTACGACAGTTCACAATTTCAACGCACAATATATGATAAACGAACTCATTCAACCACAAATCAAGTCATACAGAAAAATAAACCACAAATCAAAATGTACACAGTTTATACAAACCCTAACTACTATTGTTCACAAAGTAGACTTCTGGTCGGGGACGGCGTTGCAGCTGGATTGCGTGCCAGCAGCGGGTGGAGGAACTGGAGCTTGTTGACTCCCAGCTTGGAACGATCGCATGAAGGCTTCCATTTGTTACACCCTTTCGGCGAGCGCATTATAGTCCTCTCTGGATTTGCGCGCCTCCTGTTTGGCTTCAGCGACCTCCCTTTTTAGGGATTGGGTTTCCTCTACATTGTCGGTCACCCGGGCCCCTCTTCTGGGTTTGGGGTCGCGTGTGACTGCGCGTCCCACCCCTGTCACGGCGAACAAGAACAAATAAATATGTTTAAATAGTACACAAAAAGCGAGCATAACGTAAATCGAGATAAACGACCACATATTTTATAGTATTACCTCTTATAGAGGTCCCGAGTCTTGAACCCACCTCTTCCTCTATGATATTTATTTGTGTATCAAGAGGAAGATGATGGTCTCGGGAAACCACATCGCCGTCATCGTCACCCGCTGCACTATCTTGTTGCGACAAGACTTCGTCGAGCCTTCGCTTCACTGCCGCCTGCTCAATTAAAATATATTAATTAAATAATATTACAATATGGTAAACAAAAATAATTGTAATACGTAACATAACATATTTTCGCTCACCACTTTCTCAACCACATTCTTGTCCGACTGGTATACGTTAATCCAAGTCTGGACGGCCGGCGCTCTATGACCCTCCTTCTCCAACACCTCGCTTCGGTATGAGAGGGCGAGAGATCCCGAATGGTGGTTGAGCTGCTGCTCTTTGTTCTTGTTTCGGTTTCCTCGATTTCGTTCGCACAGTTTCTGCCACACAAAATAATCATTTTAAAATAAGAATAGATAAACATATAAATTTTAAATCGTTGGCGAAAAACTGTGCGGATAGTTTATGAAGCTTACCAGGTAAGCAGGGTCTTCGAAGTGGCCTTTTAACTACGCCCATTCTTCTTCCCTCCCTAGGAACTCAACAGGAGTCTCCTGGCTGACGTGGAGATAATGATGGTGACAATCATGCTTCCAATTCTTGTAGATTGTTTGCGCCGTCGCATCTATAAAGTTCCACATCTCCACATCGGTCATCGGGATGTCATAGTTCGTCTAGCACAAAAATTTAATATGTGTTAATTAAAAGTTATAATTACATAAACCGTAAAATAACAAACTAAGCTAAGCGCAGTAAGTATACCTCGATACCGGCATTGACGATGTCGCGTTGCACATCGCTAAGTGACAAAAAGCTAGGCGCAAGCATTAGAACTTTGCCGCGTATGATGCTACCAATATCTCGGGACATTAGACTTCCAAACTCTCTCGTCGCAGGCCCCCGAATTCGGAACTTTGTTTCCAAATTCGTTGATCAACAATTTCTTGTATTGATGCTGTCATGTTGGTCGATCTTGTTTGAATTGAGGGATTTTACATTAATTTTGACGGAATTGACGCTAATTTTTTCTCGTTTGTGCTAAGAAAATTACATGATTTGTTTGTCACTTTGTCATTATAATCCATCTGTCTACCTAATCCAATGCGATAGAATTGGGGAATATGTTTTGGCCACAGAGATTAGTCCTAAATCCTAATCAAATTTCTATATGCTAACGGTACATAAACTAATAAGGTTAATATCTACAGACACGTCTTGTGGCTGGCATTCAATCTCTTCGTGCAATTTGGAATTGACTTAGTTTTACAGTAGTTATGGTGGATTTTCGATGATGAAATACAATTAGTTAGACGTCTAAATTGTTTAAGAAAAGCTTGGGGTTGTTGCGTGAATTGGTTCTAGTTCAGGAAAGGAAAGGAAGCTAAAACCCTCGTTTTTTTTTTTGCAATGAATCACTTCATTAAAGGCTTTTGCAATGACTCACTTCATTAAAGCCAAAAAGACGCAAAAAAATGGAGAAAGAGCATAAAAAATGCTCCTTATAACAAAATAATCATAATAGGAAAATTGCATCTCAAACTTAAACCACTAGAGTCAAGGCAAAGAAAGCAACCCTCACAAATAAAAGAAAAACATCCAAAATCTAAACGGAAAATTCTAGTATGTTTTACACATGACATATATTAACTTTTAAATTAGTTCTCAAAGTTGTAAAGTGACTATTTTTTTTTTGTGTTAGTTGTAATGTGGGGCAAAAAGACCCTCGTTGCACTACTAGAAATACACACTTAGGTGACGAAATTTTTTTTCGTTTGCCAAAAATATTTTTCGTCGGCTAAGTCCAACGTAGACGACGAACCATGATATTCGTCGCCTAAGAAATAACTTAGACGACGGATCACATAAGTCGTCGTGTAAGTGTGTACTTAAACGGCGACTATTATGTTTCTTCGCTTAAGATGTACACTAAGACGACATAAAATAGCTTTCGTCGGCAAAGTATGACACAATTAGACGACGAAAATATTTTTCGTCTAAGTGATCACTAAGACGATGAATTATGTAAATCGTCACCTTAGATTTAATAACCTAGACGATGAAAACGTAATTTGTTGCCTAGATATAGACTTAGACGACAACATATAGGTTTGGTCGGCTAAGTGAGTACTTAGACGACAAACTATTTTCGTCGTCCAAGTGTATACCTAGGCGACGAATGATTTCGTCGACTAAGAAAACTCAATTATTTAAATCAGATTCATTTTCCTCTTCGGTCTATCTCATCCCCTCTCAACTTCTCTCTCTCTCTCTCTCTCTCTCTCCTCACTCAACATCCACCTTCGATCCCGGCCGGCCAAAATTCTTCAAATATCAGTTTTTCAACTCCCGGAGTTCTAGTTTACCCACTCATTTCCTTATTGTGAAGGTATTAACTAGTTTATCTCGATTAGTATTTTTTAATTTAATACTGTACGGTGATTAATTAATTTTTTCGATGAAATATTCTGGCTAATATATAGTTTCCGGCGACCTTAGCTTAATTACTTGTTTTATTGCATTGTTAATCTAATTGTAAGATAAATGGTTAGTTAATTAGTATGTTTAATTTGATTAATGAGTTAAAACATGTTAGATTAAGCTAATTAGTTCTTTAATTGTTAAACTAATGGTTTAAGCTAGGTAGTTAGGCTGAATTAATTACATGTATGTTTAATATATGGTTAATTAAGCTAATTATTGAGATAATTATTTAATTAAGGTAATTGTATGTTTGATTAATTGTTAAGCTAATTGTTTAATATATGTTACAATAATTAGTTGAAATATATTTATATATTATGTAAATGTATTTATATAAAGTTAATAATATAATATAATATTAGCTAGATTAATTATAGTATAAGATCGATCATAGCATATATATATGCTACTTAATTAATTAATTAATTGTGTTATGTAATTTGATAATATAATTATTAGATTAATTAATTATTGGTTGAAAAATTATATAATATAATTATTAACTTACGCAAAAATATGGACAAGAGATGAATACAGTTGGCGAATAGAAGTGATGTACGGTATATGGACGAAATTAGAGAGTTTGTATTTTTTCGCTAGAATATGGTCAGGGAAAGAAGCGTTACAGGTATCCGTGCAGAAAATGTTTTAACCGTTAGTTTGTGGAGGTTAATGTTATGTCTCAACACCTGTATGACCACGGTATAATGTGGAATTAATTACACTACGTGGAGTGAGCACGACGAAGTAGTAAACTTCAGCTTAGGGTACAGTTACTACGGTGCCTCATCCAACGGTAGTGGCGCACCTTCTTAGAACCCCACTGTGGATTTGGCCAATGATGCTTTTTTGGGATTTAGTTATGGTGGACACCAACATGAAGATGGAGGTTACGATACTTCTCATGATGACACAATCTCCGCTGCCAGCTTGGCCAGTGACACTACTGAGGATGGATAAGTACAACAAGATGTTACTCGAAGCCCAGACCCCGGTGTACCTTGGATGTCCAGAGAATGTGTTGCAATATATAATGGAGAAAATTCAGATAAAAGTGAAGAACAAAATTTCAGACCGTGCTTTTAACGAAATACAGGAGCATATATGTAAGTTGCTTTCTGATCATCACAAAGTTCCGGAAACTCATTATAAGGTTAGAAAGATCTTGAACAGCCTCGGCCTAAAGTAGAAAAAAATTCACACATGCATAAATGACTGTGTGCTGTTTTACAAAGAGTATGCACATTTGGACTACTATCATGTATGCAACCAGTGCAGATATGTGAACTGGAATAGGAGGAGTTCAAAGAAGTAAATTCTTTTGAAGGTGCTCAGATATTTTCCGTTGATTCGCATATTGCAGCGTCCATACATGTCTTTATACACAGCAGATGCAATGAGATGGTACACGGAACGACAAATAGATGACGATGTGCTCAGACACGTGGCAGATGGGGAGACTTTTAAACATTTCGACATAGAATTTCAAGATTTTGCAGCAGAGGTTCAAAATATTAGACTCGAACTTTCTACAGATGGATTCAATCCTTGGGGTAGTAATAATGTTGTCGTTAGCACTTGGCCAGTTATTTTTATGTTGTACAACCTGCCTCCGTGGATGTGCATGAACAAGAAATTTAATTTCCTTACTCTGTTAATTCCAGGTCCTAAATCTCTGGGAAAGTGTTTAAATGTGTAACTTATACCATTGATCGACGAGCTGAAACTGTTATGGGAAAATGGAGTCCCAACTTATGATAAGTTCACTGACACAATGTTCATGATGAGAGCAGTTGTAGTGTGGGAAATTAATGATTTTTCTGCGTATGAGATGTTGACATCTTACACAACCAGAGGATACAATGGTTGTCATGTCTGTTTGAACGACGTCAACTCCAGTTGGCACGCGGGGAAGGTGTGTTACCTGAGTCACCGTAGATGCCTTCCTCACGATCACCCGTGGTGATAGGATAAGGATCATTTCGACGGGATGGTAGAGAATAATCCTAAGCCCCGACAATGGTATAGCGAAGAGATTTTTATGAGGTTAAACAACTTCTATTTCAGTGTGTTGACCAATGACAAAGATGTAAAGAAACTCAATCCACACCCTCTTCACGATCTCAGTTATTGGCATCACATAAGTATTTTCTTTGAACTGCCTTATCGGTCCAAGTTGAAACTCAGGAACAATCTAGATGTCATGCACATAGAAAATAATGTGTGGGACAGCGTGGTGAGAATAATTCTCGGTATTAAGTTCAAGATTAAAGATACTCCCAAAGCGCAAAATGATCTAAAATCTATGAATTTACATCGTCCCTTATGATTAAGGAGGGATTGAAGAGAAGTGTAGAGCAAGATGCCAGATGCACCTTACACAGTGAAGCCGACACTGATAGGTCATGTATTCAATTGGTTTAAAAGTATTCGTTATCTGTTTACTTATGCAGCGAATATATTTGGAGCAATTGACGTTGAGCAACACAAATTCATTGGTCTAAAGATTCATGACTATCATGTTATGCTACAACGTCTGATTCTAGTGGTAATTCGTCCATATTTTCCGCATGACGTCGTCGAACCAATAGTAGCCTTATGTAGATAGTGGCAGAGGTTATGCTCCAGAGAGTTGAAGAAGTCAGATGTGGTCAAACTACAATACAAAATTGTTAATATCCTTTGCAAACTAGAGAGAATATTTCCCTCTGCTTTCTTTGACATCATGATTCACCTCATGATCCACCTACCCGAACATATGCTACTTTCTGGTTCGGTCCACTACACTTGGATGCATCCTGAAGAAAGGTACGTACAATTATTTACAACGGATTTTGCATCATTTACATATCTTTTTTTGTTTCTACTATTCATCAAATAATTAATTGTATGATTTTGCAGACAACTCGGACAGTGAAAAAGATTCATCAAAAATAAATTTGCCTTAGATGGCTCAATAGCAGAGACATACCTAATGCATGAGTGTGTTACCTACTGCTACAGGTACCTCAAAAATCCAGTTTAGACCACTGCCTTCAATCCAAATACCTACAACAATCTTTCAGTCGTCACAGATGTTGTACGATTGTTTAGAAGAGTATTAAAGGAAAGATTAACTAAAGAAGAACTTATGAAAGCGCATTGGGTAGTGTTACGAGACTGTGACGAGGTCGAACCGTCATGAAGCACTACAGGGAGACAATTTAGGCAGCCAAACCAAAAAAGAGTCCTGCCTAGGTTGAAAAAGTACTTAAGAAGAAGTTCCCCAATTATTTTTTCCAATAGGTACGTATGTTTAATTAATTTAAACTAAGCACACATATAGGTATGTGATTAATTTTTTATGAAATTGAGAAATCCGGATGGGAATAGGTGCCCACGGTAAATTCAAATGACATTTGGTGTTTGCTTATGCAAAGTGTGTTGCCTTAGTTTGTGCATGCATGTTTTTAGTTTCCTTTATTATTGGAGAAAACTATGTCAAATTTTTGGTATAAATTAAATCAACATTCATATATATTCTTTACATTTTTAGAGATGATTGATTTACAAAAATCCAATAACCACGAGGGGTAATGGTCATGGAAAAATCACTTGTTGGCCTATAAGTCGGTTAAACACTATATTTACCCCTGCTGTATTATGAACGGTGTAAAGTTTCATTCATTAGCCCTAGAAGAAGGAAGAAGAACACAAAACAGTGGGATCCCGGTTGAGGAAGGCGCTGCTATCTATTACAGGGTTCTTGTTAATGTCGTTCAGCTACTGTACGAGAATGATATCAACGTTTTTCTATTCAAGTGTAAATGGTTCAAGCGTACCAAGGAAGATCTGGGTCTTCTATCAGTGGATAAAAACTCGAGCTGGTGTGAGGATGAGTCATTCGCTCTTGCCACCTTAGTTAGGCAGGTGTTATATCTGGATGATTCGAAAGTTGGTGAAAGTTGAGAAATAGTAAACCATATGGCTCACCAAGGAATATGGAATGCCACAATACTTGAAGGGATGCCAACGACTGTTACTGAAGCGCATAGAGACAATGCATATCAAGAGCCTAATACTTTTATCATCCCCGACGTAGGAGAACTGATTCGGCATAACAAACGCTTACTCATGCCTGATGATGCCACAGATCTTACTCAAGAGAATATTAGAGAGTTAGAGAAGAATGCCTCTGAAGAGGAGATGGAGGATGAAGACGACGACGTCAGATTTGATTCAGACGATGGAAAATATGATGATGAGGAGCAATCAGATGATAGTGAGGAGGATGATTCAAATGATGATGATGATTAATTATATGTAATTAATTAATTAATTAATTACACTATTATTTTCAAGAGGTTTATATTATTGAATTTAATGCAAGATCTTCTTTCTTGATTTCTCACACATCTTAAGGGCTTAAGCATCCGCACCAGAGAGAATGTCTACCGGACATGGCATGGTCTTCGATCTCGAACCAAACTTCTTTAGTAGGGCTTTCAATAAGAAGGGTTACATCCCACTCTCGAGTTACCTAAAGACTTATTGCTTCGGTGACTTTGTCGACGTCAGGGTCAATGGTTCTATCGATCCACAAGGGAGGGTACTAAGTTTACATTTGCTTGGCTTTGTTGTCAATGATCAATGATGTCAAGGGAGGTTACTAGGTTTATATTTGCTTGGATTTGTTTGCTATCCGAATTAGTTTGACTTCTCTTTAATTAGTTTGTCATCTAATAATTAATTACTTAAATTTTCAAGATATTTTTATTTGCGGCTACTGCATTAGTAAATTAATTTGTGTGTTTCAATCCATGTGTTGCTTGAAGTACAATTATGTTTGAATTTGAAAAACAAAAAACAAAACAAAATGACATCTTAGACGATGAACATGTATCATTTCGTCGTCTAAGGTTCACTTAGATGAAGAAATCACTTATGTTCATCGGCTTAGTGGCACTACTTAAACGACAAATATAATTTCGTTGTATAGGTCAATCCTAAACCCTATGACCTATCCCTAATACCTTTATCCTAACCCCTAAAAATTTTAGATGACGAACGTGTTTTGTCATCTTAGTCACACTTGGACGATGAAAATTGTACAGTTTTGTTGTCTAAGTGTGACTTAAACGACAAAAATCACCACGTTCGTCGTCTAAGTATGTTTTCATAATCTGACCTCCACGAGTTAACTGCTATTGGACTACGGGTGTTGACAGTTCAAAAATTGGAGTTACAAATCGAAGAATTGTAAATTAATCAAATTTTTCATTTCGGTCAAATTAATTTCGGTTATATACATGGTTAACTACACTGATCAAACCCTTAACGAACATGAGTATTGAATAAAAATTCATCTACTTACATATTAATTAAATGGTGATGAATATATCTAACGGTTGTTTTTTCTAAATTTGATTTCGTTAATATGGATGTAGAATATAGACAGACATACGAACACATACGTTATTCAACATAGGCAGATGGCATGGATAACGAGTATTAACTCGTCAATCTAGTTTTTAAATCTAATTTCAATTAATTTAAATGTAATTGATATATAAGGTTTCTACGTATTACAAAATGTGTGTCAAGTCGGATCCAAATGGTTTTATCATTATTAATATATACGATCGATTTTGTCTTTTAAATTTTTGTCGATATTCACAAAACTATATTGATCGAATACCAAATTCTACCGAATTCGAATTGGTGTCAATTTTTTTAATTAATTATAAAATATTATATAAACTTAATGATTACATTTGACGGCTAATTTCATCATATTTTTAAGTAGGTAGCCAAAATTTGATTACTTTATCTCAAAAAATATTAAATAAACTATCCTTTAGACGATGAAACCATGTATTTTATTCGTCTAGGTGACTATTTAGGTGAAGAAATCATGTAGTTTCGTCTTCTAATCCCAAAAAGTTGGCAGTTCAGTTTTTTGCGCCAAATTTTTTGGGGCATTTTTAAACACGACTTAGACGACGAAGCTTGATGAATTCGTCGCCTAAGTCGATTGATATATTCTCAAATCTAAAAACAAATTGATCAACCTTAATTGAAAATCTCTCTCTCTCTCTCTCTCCCTAAACCCTATCGACCTCGCCGCCACTCCTCTTTGCCGCCCCCGTGGGCTCTCCCTCTCTCGCTGGCCTCTCCTCTACACACTCTCACCATTGCCACTTCCCTCTCTCACGGCTTTTCCTCTCTCTCTACTCTCCACCATGTCATTGCTACCCTCCTCTGATCCAAAAAACCCTCTTGGTATCTCTCTCTCTCTCTCAATATATATATATAATATGGATTAATTTGGATGAATATATATTTATTGATATATGGATTAATTATATATATATGAATTAATTTGGATGAATATATATATGGATTAATTTGGATATATTGATGTGATTTGGATAAACTTGATAAATTTTGATATATTGGTGAAATTGTATATAAATCGGATATATTGGTGAAATTTGGATGAATTTGTAAATTATGATGAAGATGAAAATTATATTGTTAAAATTTGATTTTTTTAGCTTAATCAAGATGCTTGACAGTAGGAAGAGGTGCACGCAAGCAGAAAAGGATGCTGAGTTCCAATCCATTGCACGACAAACGGGTTGAGGCCAAACCTTGAAGGAGACCGTTACGGCTCTTCTGAATTCTTCGGCTCTGGCGACTGGCCAAATCTCTCATGCTCTACATGAGGCGGCCACAACCTATATAGACTAGCTAGACGTGACCCGACCAGCGACGACATCACAAGGTCCAGACGAGTCAGTCAACAATTCTATTCACTATAGGGCCCGACGCAAGACTAGGAGGCAGCCATCAGACCCGGTCTCCAAACAGACTTGGGAATTTGGGAAGGGCGCCAAAAGAGAGCGCATAGTCAAGTCGACGGGGAAAAAGATCGAGGTGTCGTTCGACGAGTTCACCCGAGGCCCTGCGTCCTCGCAGCTCAGCAGTCTGTGCTCGCACAGCATCGGCTCAATCATACGGAACAACATCCGTATGGTTGCCCCTTCGTGGAATAAGCTGCCCGAATCTGAAAAGTTCAAGGTGTACCACGAACTCTCGGTAATACTATTTAATTTTATTGAATTTTATAATTAATGACAAGGCATAACGACACAATGTCTAGGATTTTAATTTTGTATTTATTTTCCTAGGTACATTTTGATGTCGAAGGCAGGCCAAAGATCTTGGAGAACATTGATGCCATGGCTACCCACATTTTCAAGGATTGGAAGTACGACTTCCACAAGTACTACCTAAAACACGGCGCCCCGCGTACCTTACAAGAGCTGCAGAATAAAAGGGAAGAGGAGTTACAATGGTTTGTCGCACATTTTAAGTCCGACAAGTATAAGGTTTGTCTTCATTTTCTTTAATGTAATGAAAATTGAATAATTTCTTGTTTTTAATCATTTATTTATTATTTAATGATCTTTGTTGTGAAACAGACAAGGTCGAAGGCCATCAAGGTAAATCATGACAAGAAAACAGATCATCATTCTTCGGGCTCAAAAGGGTTCATCTACATGGCAAAAGAGCATAGAGATGCGGGTTCGAAGTATTGTTTCTTGGATTCCAGCATCTCCACTTATGTCAAGCCTAGGGTCATCAATGACGTGAGTGAACGTGGTGTAAGTAACTCATATTTCCTAAATTAATTGAATTTAATCGTACTTTCAAAATGTATCAAAATTTAGTATAATGGTAATTGTATTTTTAAGAATTGAATTATGATTATAAAATTTAGTTAAGTTGTGCTCTTGGAATATGATTTTGAACTTGAGTTAGGTTATGCTTTTGTTGGTTAAATTCTGATTTTGAACTTGAGAAATCCGGATGGGAATCAGTGCTCATGGTGAATTGCTTATTCAAAGTGTCATCTTTCTTGTAGGTTTTTGGTTTCCTCCAATTTAGGGGAAACTTTGGAAATTTTTTTTTTACAAATTAATATTTATGTATTGTTCACATGATTAATTTCAAGCAAGGTTGCTAGAAATTGCCCAGGAGAAATTGGCGAACACCCAACTAGAAAACCCGGAGTTGACACCTGAACATGTGCCTCCTCTATCGAAGGAGAGTCAGATCGCTATTGCCAATGTTGTTTATGGCCGTCGAGTTGGAAAGGTGGTTTATGGGTTTGGACGGGATATCCAGAGATATTTGTCCTAATCATCCGCATTGTCAACTAGGCGCAGTGGGGTAGATGTCGAGGCGCTTTGAGCTGCCTAAGAGAAAGCTCGATTGGCCAAGGAGTTGGCCGATTGGACTTGGGAGGAGACGAAGTCGATGCAGGGTCAGCTCTACGCTTAAAACAGTAGGATGAACGTCGTCTTCAAGTTTCTCGAGACGATGGGGAGGCAAGTTCCTAAGGAGTATCGTCCCTCCTCCCTCCTGGGCTTGACGTCCTGGGCCTGACGACGACGCTCTGAGTGGTGGCGAGGGAATCGACGGGATGTCAACTCCCATTTTTGGTTTAGTTTCGTAGTTTCATTTAATTATGTATTATCTCGATCGATGTACGTACACTTTTTATCTTTAATGAATATAATATTAATTTAATTATATATTTTAAATTTAATTAATATTTAGTATTTATAATTCAGAAGAAAAAAAATTAAAAATTGAACTTAGACGACGAAACATCCTTGTTTTGTCGTTTAAGTCAATCACTAAGACAACGAATGATTTCATCTTGGTTTACACCTTAGACGACGAACATTGATCTTTGTCGTCTAAGTGGTTGAACCTAGATGACGAATAAAGCTCATCGTTTAAGTGAATCACTTAGAAGACAAACAACAGTTCGTCATCTAGGTGGCACAACTTAGACGATGAATGTGGTTCATTGTATAAGTGGACATGCTTAGACGACAAAGATCGAAGAACAATGTTCTTCGTCTAAGGTGTAAACCATGACGACGAACACATTCGTCGTTCAGAGGTACAATTTTTGACTTCTAAGTACTTGGGTGACGAAATGTGTTTTGTTGCCTAAAGTAGCGTCTTAGACGACGTAACAAAAAAATTCCGTCATCTAAGTACTTAGACTACGATTGTTAGACAACGAAATTTAGGCGCTGATAGTTTCGTCGCCTAAGTACTTAGGCAACGAAATTGCTTCGTCACCTAAGTTTGTTTTTCTGGTAGTGTTGTAAAATACTCATTTTACAACTTTTTGAATAAATTTAAAAGTTGATGCATTTAATGCATGTGTTAATTAACCAGTCTTCTAACATATTTTAACATATGACATACCTCAACTTATAAATGGGTCATCAAAGTTGTAAAATAATTATCTCAATTTGTAATTTTGTCCTAAAAGTTGTAAAATATTTTTGATTGAGTAACTACTACTACTGAACTAAAATTACAAGAAAAATATTCATTTTACAACTTTAAGCACCAATTTAAAAGTTGATGCATGACATGTGTTAACTAATGGTAGCATTCTGTTGCCGTCATCGTGTCTCACTGTCATAAACTGTTGCGCAATGATCAATAAAGATGTCGTCAGAAGAGTCAATACTAGGGAATACAATCCATACTGATGCCAACATTATGCCAAAACACATCTTAATAGAAAACCAACACCAACAATAGTACTCTTTCCAACCCTGAGACCAAGTAGAAGCCATGAGTGGCGATCGAGATTAAAAATCTTGAAAGAATACAACTAAAAACAAAAATAAAACCAGAACAGATAAAAAATGAGGGCGAAAAAACCCTCTTTGGTTTTCTTGTGTTAGTTGTGTAAATACTCCAGTGCTACCTGTTGGACTGTGGTGACACCAGACGGGGTTGAGCTTGTTCAGACTAAAGAGTAGTGTTGTACATTTCGTCAAGTGGTGTTAACGTTCTTCACATAATCAATATTTCAGAGTTGGTGCAATTTGATATGATGTTAATCATGTTACACTGTGATTCAGCATGCTTGCACTGCTGGACAGGTTCTCGCAATCCTGGTATCAAAATAGATGATTATAAAATTTGAGACGGAGTGTATGTATATATATGGGTAGGACATTGTAATCGAAAAGAAAAAAATCGAGTCGAAATCGAGCAGCGGCAGAAAAAAATTAAATACGATGCAAATCGAACTGAAAAAAAATCGAAAAGGAAAAAAAATCAAAACATTTGGTTCGGTTTTGATTTTTTATTTATTAAAACCGAACTTTTGAAGTACGCAAAAAAAATCATTTTAAATATTTTGTAATATATTATATAAATATATGCAAAACAAAAATTTTAAACTTCTAAAATCTTAATTTATTTTTGCAAATCCTTGTCAAATTCTTTCACAGAGACAGAATCAAAATATTAGACGACTAAAAAAATAGTGTTTTATAAGGAACTTTTTATTTAGTTTTTTAAAAATTTATTTTTGATGCATTATATAAACAACCGAAAGAAATCAAAAAAATTCGAAAAAAACCCGAACGAAACTGAACCGAATATTTACGATTTTTCTTTTAAAAAAAAATCAAACTAAACCAAAAATAATATTACAATTTAATTTTAATTTTTACCAAAAACTGAACCAAACCGCCCGAATCCACCCTTAGGTATATATAAACACTCATTGTGATTCTGTGGATGCTCAACAAGGTCACTTGAGATCCAGAGGAAACCAAAAATACCTAATGAGCATAATCACACTTCAGATACCCTGGTTACCTTTACACTGATTTCTCAGGTAACCAGAACACATTTGTAACATTTTATAAATAATCACTGCATACTTGCTACTCGAACAATCTTGGCTATGTACAATTCCAACGATCAAGACTTTACTCAAAACCTTCCCCAAACTTGCTCCTTCTTCAAGTAACACAGCGGCAGGAAAACATCTCAAGCAAAAAGTGGGTTTGCAGACGGCCTTGGATAATTAACAGTTACTCTCTTGGAAGCATCATTGCCGCTGCTTCTGTGAGACTTGGGCTCGTCACTACTAGTATGCTGCTCTTTCTGAGAACCTTTGGGCATAACTTTTGTTGTGTCCTGGAGCTGCTCCAGTGTAGTTACAACTTCATTCATGTCAGGTCTGTACTTTGCATCAGTAGATAGACATTGAAGTGCTAGGTTTGCCGCCCTTTTGGCCTGGTTGAGTGAGTATTGACCTTCGAGTCTTGGATCTATAACATGTAGAACTCGCCTTTTGTTGGTCAGGTACGGTTTTGCCCACTCCACTAAGTTGTGTTCACCAGATGGTCTGTTCCTATCTATAGCTCGTCGTCCAGATAACATTTCTAGAAGAACAACTCCGAAGCTGTATATGTCACTTTTAGCGGTAAGATGACCTACCAAAGGATCCAATTAGTGATAAGCACTAAATATCATTTATTTAATACACAGAATTTGTACTTGAAGCCACCCACATTTCTGATTTACATCAGATGCCAAAAACTGACAAGTTAGATTCAGGAATATACCAAATTTGAGATGGGTGGGAAAATGCATAATGGAAGCAACTGACAGACACTATTCTCGTGATAAGGGGCAGGTATTTTCTAAGTGCAATTAAGTGATAATTAAACCATCCATGATTTTACTATCCTTGGTTTTCATAGTAAAATGAGGTACTGTAGAACTTTCAATTAGTTAGTTGTTAGCTCTAAAGACTACAATACTACAATGTCTCAAACTGAAATATCAACTAAAAGATAATGAGAGAATAGCTTGTTTCTAAGAGCTAAAGAGATCAAAGGTTTCACAGAAGACATAGTACCTGTGGCCAAATACTCAGGGGCTGCATATCCTTGGGTTCCAATGACCCTAGTCGAGACATGGCTTTTGTCACCAGTTGGTCCATCCCTAGCCAACCCAAAATCTGCTAGCTTTGCATTATAGTTCTGAGACAAAACAAGGATAGAATGAACATTGAGACTTGGCATATTCAACCACCATATTGAATCTGAGTTATTTATAGAATATAGTATGCCAATGAGTTACCTACCGAGTCCAGCAAAATGTTGGCAGACTTGAAGTCACGATGTATAACTTGCTGTTCAGCATTGTGCAGAAAGGCAAGTCCCTTTGCAGCACCGAGGGCAATTTTCATTCGCAGGGTCCAAGAAAGTAGCTGAAAGTGACTACTTCCTATAGAGATAGTAACAAATGCTTCAATAGCAGGACATAATATACAAAATAGATTAAGCTGCTATAAGAAGGAAAAAGACAGTTTAAAAATGATTGTCAGTTGCTACTACAGAGGACGCTAGGAACTCACTCCTGAATAGATGATTCTCCATGCTGCCCTTGGGCATGAACTCATAAACCAGGAGTCGGTGCTCATCCTCTAAGCAATAACCAATCAATTTCACAAGATTAGGATGCTGTAGCTGCCCAAGATAGTTGATCTCTGTCTGTATGACCAAAGACCTAGGATTAATTACCCCATAGATGCTCCGAAACCATGCCAATCATCAATATACAATGTTGCAATGCAAATTGATCCAAATTTTACAACTTGCAAGAGATATGGACTTGAACTTACAAAACATACAATGCACATAATTTATGGCATCCAAACTAATGAACATGAAAAGGGTGTAGCTCCACTTACCAACCATTCCTTGTGCCCCTGGAAACCGTCTTGATTGAGCCTCTTGACAGCGATGACCATGCCAGACCCAGCCTTCGTAGCTATAAGTGTACTCTCATCGATCCAACCTTTGAAAACAGAACCAAAACCACCGTCTCCTAGTACACTATCAGGACGGAAGTTTCGTGTAGCATTTCTGAGCTCATTGAAACTGATGCTGCTCAAATTGCAGGATTGCAAGATCTCCCCCTCACTCCGAGGAGTCGTAGGCGTGGAACTTGATGAGGCTCTACTTCTAGAATTGAATCCTACACAGAAAGGACATTAAACCAAAGATTCAGTTAATGCTGAAAACATTCTTAACCTACTATCAGAGTTCAATCATCAGTTCATCACTATAATCTTCAACTTGACAAAGCCCTGAATTCTAGAAGTCAAACAAGTTTACAACATAAAGGAAGATGATATGAGATTCTTTAACACTATCAAAGCTACCGACTTAGCGCCTATGCAACTAAAACAATCAATTCCAACCAACTCCTAGCAAAAAAATTCAATTAATCTAACTCCAAATTACCAAACCATTTGCTCATATAAACCTAGGAGTCAGTAAATAAGTAAAGAAGCTTAACAAAATTTGATACCTGAATAAGAAGGACTCACAGACTTGATTTTGTTACTCCAGCAAACCCCCATCAAAACAAAACTTCCCCAAATCTCTCACTCCAGTTCTTTTATAATTCAAGAGTAGCTGTAAAGAAACCAATTATCCACCACCAACAAGGAAAAAAACAAAACCTTGAAGTTGCGCAGAACCTCAAGAACCCTCAAAGAAACAGAGATCTTCTGGCAGAGTAAGATTTTGTTCTCTGGGCACAAACAGCCAATTCATACACGGAAAAGGGTACAGCTTTTGCTTTACAGGGATCCTAGCTACCCACTGTTAACAGTAAAATGATTCTGCTCTTTTGGGCTGCTTTATCTTTTCATGGATTTGGGTTTTGGATGATAAGCTTTACTAGCCAAAGAGTTGAGAGCAAAAAATTCAGAGAAAGGGTGTTTGAGGCTTTGTCACAGAGGTTGATGATAAGCTTCCTGCTGAGTTGCCTTTGAAGACTTTAGGGTACAGGAAGCAGAGAGGTAAAGACGGTTGATTTGCTTTCTAGCTTATTGTCTTTTGCTCCAACGAACAGACACACAGCCACAGTGACATTTATAATTTGGAATATCATTAGTTTGCAAAGTTGGAGAATTGTTGTTATGAAATTTCTCTCATATTACTCGGAAGTAACAGAATTTGTGTCGCCGGATCTTCGAAATTCTCTGTATTTGACCAGTAGCTTTAACCAGCTGCTTGTAGTGCGTTGAGTTGCCGCCATAATGTTATTCTCATTGAGAAATTACTCAAATTAGAGTTCATTTTTCCATAAAATTGTAGCTATTAACCAGCTGTGTGTAGTGCAATGAGTTAGACACCATAATATTATTTTCATAGGTTGAGAAATAAGAGTTTATTTTTACATAAAATTAATTTCCGGGTTAATTGAATGTTTAAAAGAATATATATAAAAAACAAAAACAAAACTAGTAGGTTCAAGCAGACCAATAATGGACATATCAATGAACCTTTTGTAAATGAAAAAAAATGTAAGGTTCAATGGCGTTGTTTTATTTAATGGTAACTAATTCCTCAATATCCTTGCATTTTTTTTCATTAACAAAAAGTTATCGATAATTTAACCTTATGTTGTTTTTACATCTCAAATTACAAATTGCGAAATTAGTTACCAACCCTAGCAGAGGAAAAAACCCAATTCGTATCCTAGCAGAGAAAAAACTCTCTAGCCGCACGGTAACAAAAACTCAATTTGCATCCTTTACTCGTTTGACGGCCTCTAGACTCGTTGGCAGTGACCTTTGGCCTCGTTGGCGCGCTCTATGGGGTGCAGCCAGACGGATACCATTCCTAGGCCCGGTGATGGGTGGCGGAGGAGGTTGGAGTCCGATATGCTGCATTTACCAGTTTAGTTTGTGTTCGTCTTTTCAAATGGGTAGAAGTGGCGAGAATGGAGGGTAGATTTGTGGGGAGTGGAGAGAGGTAAGGTGCTGGAAGTTATCTCAAATCTACACTTTTGATCAATCGTCGTTTATGGTTTTGATATGGTCTAAAGTCGATCGAACTATGATTTTGTTGACTCAGCCTTGCGGGAACCAAGGGTTTTAGGAGGTGGACGAACGGGGTGTGGCGGTGGGGTTTCAACGTGCATTGTGGATCCGATATGAGATGGAAGGCGGCGGTTGATCACCAGTAGAGGGTGGCGCTGGTGGTGGGGTGTGGTTTGGAGGAAGGAGGCTTGTGAATGACGATGTGGGATGGATTGGTTGGTTGCTATGTACTGAGCTCCAAAGTTGGGTCTGGGATAAAACCCTTGGTCTATTTTATGTTTGTTTAAGTAATTTTCAGTTTAGTTATTTATGTTTAATGTTATTTTTTGTTTTGTTGAGAATAAGCCAATACCAGTATGAGATTAACAGAAGTGGGTTTTGTCCCGGGTTGTGCATCTTTGATACCTTGTATGCCCTAGGTCGTGATGTTCGTTGGTATGTCGCATGTTCGCACTTTCTTAGTGGCAAGATGAAATGTAGTACCGGTAATGTGTTTTGTCGGCAGCATAGTTGGGAAGCTGTTCATAGAGAATTGACGCGTCGTCTTAGTCGCGGTATCGTTCCGGTATTATGTCACCTTTATTGTAAAACAAATGGAGTAACCAATGTTACACTCTTTGCTAAATAGTGCAGTTTATGATATAATATTTGTAGTCGAGTGGACTGTTAGTATTTCAGGGTCTCTTCTTACGGGGTTTAGGTTTTATGTCTCCCTCCCCCCTTGTATTCTACCATTTCATCAATCGAGTCATAAGGATAGCCACAAACTCATACTTCAAAAAAAAAACTTAGTTACCAATAAATAAAATATTGAGATTGTGATTGTGTTTTGATATAGTTAAATTATACCGTAATTAATTGTATGCATGAAAAAAGATGAAAGCAGTATAAATATTTTAGAAAATTACATAATTGATCGATAATTAAAAAAACATATGGTGGATACTATTTGATAAATCACTTGTATGGACCCTATGAATACATTTACTTAACCATTGGCTTTAGCTAATTGCTATATTAGGATGTGTGATAGAAAGTAAGAGTCCTGCTCTTTTAACTTTTAAGTGATAGAATTTAAGATAGAAATGGATGATCAGATCTGACAGTTGTGATTGAAAGTACTTAAAATAATTTTACAATATTTTTTCTGTTTTTTAAACACAGTTGTCGAATATGTTCAGCCTTTTCTATCCCTTATATTCCATCTCTTAAGGGTGCGGGCAAAGTAAAAGTAAATGTTAAGATAATAATTTAGAGATTACAACTCGTATGAATGTCTATGAAGTTTACCACACATTCTAGTACTAGAGATTCATTTGTACAACGAACTTTTTTGAAAAAAATTCTTTTATTATTATTTATAAGTCGATAATTGGGGGAGGGAGGTTTTCAAATTAGGTGATGAACAAAATGGCACACTGCCTCGACCACTCGACCAATATTCAATGCTCATAAAATGTTTCCTTCACTTATCTATTTTCATTAGGAACAAATTAAAATTCATCTTGAATTAGCATGGGCCGGATTCGGATCATTAACCAACTCAACTATCAGTGAAAATTTGTTAACTAGATAGATCATAGACGACACTCAACATGACAATAGAGTTACGTGTCGCTGCCAGTGACTGTGCAGTCGACAGAATAATTTAGGTGTCTTATGTCGTTACGACTGTATTTCCGTAATGAGTTAATCGGAAAGAGTTTCGAATTGATTTGATAGAGTTTAACCTGGGTCGATTAATTAATGGATATATTTAATATTGGGCAATACTTCAGTGCTTTAACACAATTTACAATAAAATGCATATTATAAAAATGACTTGATATTGTAGGTTAACCATTAAATGGTAAACAATATAACTAATCCGAAATATACTCATATGCAATGATAGAGGTAAACTATAAACACACTTTCTCAACTCCAATCAACCGCATTATAAAATCATATTGAATTGAACACAAGTTAATCATCCAAAATAATAGTTCTCACACACTTTAGATTAGTGAAGAGAAAACGAATTTAGACCCAGATTACATTTCCCTGATGGTTGCCCTCTGCACAGAACATATAGAGTATCTAGAATAAAGGAAACTTCCAAAACCAGTTATCAACTGCGATATATACGTGAGTCATTCTTCCAATAATTTTAGACAAACAAGTAACACACTACATTGTATCCCATACACAATCCTCACAAAGCTTCAAATAGATCAAGCCATATGTTTTTGGTCAAAGCTAGAGACATGTGGTAGAACTACCAATTACAAACAGCCTACTTGACAATAAAAATATGCAGATTGCATTTGCACCAAGTAAACTTAATTCTTTAAATCAAAGTAGCTTCCTTTAAACAAGATTCTGGGCTCTACCAATAAAAGTACTAATTGGGTACCTAGAAATGACATAAC
Source organism: Geum urbanum (assembly GCA_946800695.1). NCBI lineage: Eukaryota > Viridiplantae > Streptophyta > Magnoliopsida > Rosales > Rosaceae > Geum > Geum urbanum. The sequence continues at coordinate 86,193,990 of OX326997.1, forward strand.
AAATTAACTCATAGAATCAAAAGTAGCATACTTTTCATGACCGGCATGATAAAGAGCAGCCTCGTCTGTAGCCTTCAAAAACGATCGCTGCTGCTGCACAAATTTGTTCCCGTAGTAGTATTTCCCAATTCAAATCTAAATAAAGGTGGACACTTAATTCCGGAGCTACAATACGTCTTTTATTGTTTGAACAATCTCTTTAGTTTTTGCAAAAATATGATGGGGTCAAAAAACTTCAAGTGAAAGTGGTCAGTACCCATAATTATCATAAGCGGGAGGGAATTCAGAAATTGAATGAGATATGATTCAAGAAAAAAAGCAACGTGAGTGTTTGGTGAAGAAGAATGCCGGGGAGCAATCTACTAATTTACTATTTATTGCCTGTAGTAAGAGAAATTGAAATATAAGGCCAGGAAGTAAAACAAAACAACGCTATAGTTTTAGCCTTCTCGTGAAACCCTACCACCTCTTTTCATTTGCTAGTTTACAACAGATAGACATAGAGAGCTATAGTAGATCGATATAAGTTCTGGTTCTAGGTGCTGTAGTTGATAGAAAAATCCCTAAATTTGTTATACAACCAAAATGTACTGATTCTAAAATTTGAAGAGCTAGGGCTTAAACTTTCCACAATAGTAGTATTTTCCGAATTAAGATCACCTACCAGATGAGCAGCTTTGTTGAAATGATAGAACAAGATTGAATGGAGTTTGGTTGCACGACCATTTTTCTTTGTTTCTCTCAGAATGTTTCACGGTTGACAATTAGCATGTAAAGAGTTTTAGATATAACAAAATCGTTAGATTAATTTAAAAAAAAATGAATGGTCAAGATTAAATCGTAAATTTTAAATCAAAAATTACTTATTTGGTATTGTTCCTTATGTCAAAACAAAACTTAATATTACAACCTTAAAGAAGTAAATTAGTTTACCATTTTATGGTTATCTTATAAACATGTGTTTTATTATAGATTGTGTTAACACACTGAAGTATTGTCCTTTAATATTTTATTATTTTAAATAATATTATAGTAAGTTGGGTCGTCACAAATGGTATCAGAGCGCGGTTTAACACTCGGACCAAACTTTCGTTGTGTACTCTGTATTTAAAATTGTCTCATAGTGTTAATAAATCCAATTGAGATTTGAATTGATAATTGTGTTCTTATTGAATACTGATTACTGACATAGATAATTTTTTTTTGTCGATAAACTTGTAAATTGTACCTCTACGATCATCGTAAGGGCGGAGAATTGAGATGGTTGACCGAGAATGGTGAAAAAAAAATGAAAATCAAAGATATCAATTCAGAATAATTGTTTTCATCGAAAATCAGGTACGCTTGCTTATGACACATGTTAAACTACGTGTTTCCTTGTTGATACGTGTTCTATTTTGAAATGAGGAATTATAATATCGATATGATATGCTGATATAAACCCAAAATGATATCCTGCTGATCAAAATCATTGGAAATTGAACATAATTGACATAGTTTTCGGATATTATATTTCGATAAAAGTCATTCCATTTTGCACTGTTACAAGTATATGCTATATGATATGACTTGAATTAACGAATATGAATTTGGATAATAGTTCCCTCGTGTACATGAGAATGTTTTTGTAGTTTCTTCTTGTAATCTACTCCGTAAATTTAAATTTTATATGAGTTATTTCGGCTATTTTATCGGAAAAGATAGCGGCATGCCGTAAACGCAAGTATGACACATACCCGAGTTTAATTTCATAAAATTGTTTTATTCGACTGATCTTGTTGATATGTTCTACAGAGAGATGTTGGATCCTGAATTTGTTAGATTTCAAATATCCATTAAATAAGGATTGTGACTCCCTGGAGTGCAGAGACCCAAAACTCGATTAGAGGGCTCTTTTGTAACGAGCGAATACCGGGATGACCGAGGAAGTTGATTAGGCATCGATATCCAATTGAAGTGGGGATTATGCCTCCCTGAGATGAAGAGACCCAAAACCTGATCAGGGTTCAGTGGTTGAGCGTGGATGTATGTGACGATCCAACCCTTGTCAAAAATTATCAAAAATAATAAATAAACGGGTAAATCGGTCTACAGCTTCGACTAATCTAGTTGAAGAAAATAATTCGACAAATCTATTACGATGAAGCGATTAGAATGATATAAGGGAAAACTAATTTCTCTGTAGACCGCATCGCCATTGGTGGAGACCCTCGTCCCCACCGCCCACCCATGGGGTCAACGATGCCTAAACATTGAATTAACTTCACCATTATGTTTGTATAGTCAATACGAACTTAATGATATATAACTCAACGTATTTTCAAGAAATATTTTTTGGCCACGCCCCTGCCAGCGACTACCTCCAACGACGGCGATTGACACTCCGCTGAAAAGCTCAAGAAGTGCCAACCATACTTCTAAACTACGGCCACAGCCAATTCGGCCGACAAGTGGCCGAAAAATAGCCGAAAATGAGTTTTGATGGCGTACCTCCGCCGTCGAGCCATCAACGGGCTCAAAACGTGACCCAAATGAATGAGAAGGTGGGCATCAAAACGACCTTAACCTTGCCGCCTAAAACCCACTAGGAATCACCAATTACAGCAAAGCCTAAATCAGAGTTCCACGAAAATCGATTTGATTCTATCGAACAACACCTGCAACCAAGAAGTCCAACACATAATCACAATCTAGAGACCGTAAGGAATTGAAACATACCAAAATCAAGGTTGGAGGATCCACCGACGAAGGCCGAAGAAGAACACCCGAAACCCTAAACTTCCTTTCTTCGATTCTCTCATTTCCGGCTTCAATTCCTCAAAATAAAGACATGGAAAGGATCCGGGTGTTGAGAACTTTCAATTCCAACCATAAATTGGCCCTAAACTATGGGTGGCATCATTGCACCGTCGGCCGGTGATTCGACGACGATTTTAGGTTGGCAAGCCTGGTCAACGCAGGTAAACACTGGTTGACCCGCAATGGAAAGTCTGATTTAAAAAAAAGGAAAGTCTTATTTATACCCGTCTATTTACGACTATTATATTTTCGATAAAATTCCGCTGATCATAACTTTCTCGTCGTAACTTCGTTTTCAACATTTCTTGCATCTACAATCTCATTTCAACAAATTCTACGATTTTATCCGAAGTCAACCAACTTCACCAATCCGATAAAAAGTCAACCTTTGACCTCTCCACATTTATCGATGGTAAAAATAATTTACCGCGGCTACTAAATCGAACTCAAATTATTCATAAGTATTATTGATTATCTAAAAAGGTCAGAGTATTAGAATATTAGACCTAAGTGATGAGAGTGAAGACAATAGGAAATGGATATGAAAAGAAGGGTGACGTTTGATTCAGCAGTGATATCGAGCACGGAGCTCGTGAGATTGATAAATGGTACGTATTGAGTATCAGTCATATCGGGTCCTTGAGATTAAAAAAGGGTACGTATTGAATTGTCAACCGTACCGAATCGTGAATATCGCAAAAGAGCGTTTGATGAGTTCATGGAATTGGATGAATGAGCCAATGGACAAGGTACGATTATAAATTTATCGATCATCATGATTCGATGATAAATTATGTTGGCTTGTTTCACAATATATTCTAGAACTAATTAATTGATATGATTATATGCGATTCACGTATGTGAATCAAGACTATTATAATCTTAGTGCAACTGAATTTGTGAAACGACTATAAGTATGTGATAATGCGAATTATCCATGTTTTTACAGTGATATGATATTTGAATTCTGAAACTGTGGTTAGTGATTTTCGAAGATTACATGAGTATGAATTATGCGATTATAATATTTATGCTTCGATAGTTATGTTAATCTTATAATCTTTGTTCTTGGATTTCGAGGACGATATGTTAAAAGTTATGTCGTTGTTGCTATATTTTTGGCAAGTGAGAATGTGAGAATTTTGTTTATCATTTTCGATATAATGGACATTGTATTGATGAGCATCATTTGAGAATTCTGTATTGATATTCAGAATTCTATATATAATGGACATTGTATTGAACATTAGTGGCTCACAGTATGAGTTGTGAATTGTGTTATTGAAGTGTATTTTGACACTTTGCAGGTTTTGGATTTCCTAAATATAGGAGAAACTCTGCCAATTTTTTTGCAGAAATATTATGCAATCTTGATTTGTAATTTCAAGGGTGAAATAATTTTATCGGGGGTACGTAGATTGTGATATTCTGAATTTTTATATGATTATTTTTATTTAGTGATATTTCTATTTTGATTTACCGAGCACGGTAAATAATATTTTCCGACAGTTAAGATCGCGAGAACTATGATTGAATTTTTTAAGAATTGATAATGTCGGTTGACTTTGGATAGAAGCCGTAGGATTCATCAAGACGAGTTCGTTGACACGCGAAATACTGTAATTGAAGGTACGACGACGTAAAAGTTATGATCAACAAAAGTTTGTCGGAAATCACGGAAACAAAATGACGGGACTATAAATAAAGGTTTCCCGAAATAGTAATAGAGACTTTTCCATTTTGGGCCTATGACCCGTTGACCTGCATTGACCTTATCTCTTGTGACCCAAAATCGCAACAGAGCTGCTCGCCGACGGCGAGACTCTGGCCAGCCACCTTAGGTGATTCTGGTTTGGATTGACTCATACTCTATTTCCAATCGAGCTCAATTTCAGAGATTAATGGCTGAATGAGAGAATTGAATGAGAGAAAAGCTAGGGTTTCGACTTGTAATCATTGTCGTCACCGACGATACCTCAGGCGACGATTGAGGTATAATTTGAAATCCCTTTACCTTCTCTATATGCTTGTGTATGGGATTTGATGATTGTAGGTCGAGGTTTTGGAATTCAAATCGATCATATTAATATTTTGTGGTCGTGGTCACCGTCATCGTTGTGATATCTAATTCTTTTCGTATAATTAGAAGTATTTTTGCAATATTTCTGGTTTCGATTTACCAAACGTAATTAATAATTTTACTGACAGTGAATATCGAGCAATATCAGTTGACTTTTTATTGGGTTGATTATGTTGGCTGACGGAAGTTATAGTATTTTCGACATGAGTGCATCAACAAGTGGATTGTCGAAAGCGGGGTTACGAGGAATGAATTGCGATTAACAGAAGTTTGACGGAAACATTACCGTAAATGGACGAGTATAAATAAGACTTTCCATTTTTGGAAAGTTAGATTTTCCCATTCGGGCCATTGACCCGTTAATCCTGTTAACTTGCTCACTCATGACCTGAAATCACAAAAAAGTTGCAAGCCGCCGGCAAGACTCCGACCGACCACCTAGGCCGCAATTTCGGTCGGAATTGACTCGCCTCATCACCCTCTACTTAATTATGGTTTCAATTTCAGTGATTGATGGCCGAGGTAGGAGAATCGATTGAGAGGAATAGGTTTTCAGAATGTAATCGTCGCTATCGCCGGTAATGAACGAGGTATGGTTCGATTCCTCTTGAACAGTGTATTGTGCTCGTGTATGGGACTCTATGCTTGCAAGTTCAGTTTCCTTTTTGAGCGCCTTCGTGGTTGGCGGTTCTCAATGTCTATGGGGTAGCAAGGTTAAGGGGGAACGGTTTGCCTTTTCTTTCTGATCCTAACACGACCCGTCTCGAGCATGGAGGTGGCTCGATGACAGAGCTGCATCGCCGGAGGAATTCCAGCCAAATATATTTTGGGCCCAATTCTGGCCAAATGATCCAAAATTAGGCATAGGGTTTTTGGAAGAAAATGTTGGGCTTGATGAGAGAAATATATTGATGTATTATTCTCTGCCGCTGGTGGTGGTCATCGGTGGTAGCGCACTGCACGCGCCGCAGTTTATGGTGGCGTGTCTGACTGAATTTGTTTTTGAAACCAGTCGTGTTATATGTCATTAGATTCGTAATGTTGTCACAAGTATAGTCGTGAGGTTTAACTTGTATTTAGACTCCGTCGTCTCAGTGGGCGGGCGGTGGTGACAAGTGTCGCTGCCAATGGAGGTGCGGGCGACGAAGAATTAGGTGTCCCTTATATCGTATTGGATTTTATAGATAAAGTTTTCAACTCATATCATTTGAGTTTAATCCTAGTCTAGTATTTACTAAAATTATCCAAATAAATTGTCATTTTAACGATTTTCGACAAGGGTCGGGTTGTCACAGTCGCTAGAGGTGGTTGACAGAGTTTATTGGTGGCGAGGTTTAGGGGTTTTTTATGCCCACCTTCTCCTTTTTCATTTGGGTTATGCCTCGAGCCGAGGGGGGGGTTGACGGTAGAGTTGCATCGACGGAAAGATCTCCGGCCAGTTTTATTTCGGGGTTCATTCTAGCCATACAAACCAAAATTTGGTAAGAGTCCAGTGAAATAAAATGTTTTTCTCATGATGAGCTTTCTATTGATGGGTCAATCTCCACTGTCGGCAGTGGCACATGGGCTGCATGCGCCACTGTCTGCGGTAACTCGTCTAACCGAAAAAATTTCCTCAAATTAGCCAACATAAATGTCGTTAGAATCATATTGAAGTCCCGAGTATAGTAATATGGTTTAATTCATATTTATATGTCGTTAATCCTGTGGGTGGGCGATAGTGACACGTGGGGTCACGTGTCTCTGCCAGTGGCAATGTGGTCGACAGAATAATTTAGATGTCTTATGTAGTTATGACTGTATTGTCGTAATGGGTTAATCAGAAAGAGTTTTGACTCGATTTGATAGAGTTTAATCTGGGTCAATTAATTACTAGATATATTTAATATTTAATTGATTTAAACGATATTATAGTAAGTCGGGTCGTCACAGTGGCACTACATTGTTGACGTCTTTCCTTGCAGGATTTTTAGCAGCACATATGTATGATCTCGTCACTTAATTGATAATAAGAATATCAAGGCTCTATGCACATTTAAAAATTTGGGGATCATGTTGAGATATAGTGGGTACATACCACAACAATTAATAGTCTTTTTCGTGAACGATTACGTTTTTACCTCCCCCCTAACGATGGAAAGACTGTCTTATCCAAGTGGCTATTCGCAAAGTTTGCATAATGAGATCGGCTTGCAAGTATTTCACTCTTGTGGATTTAATCGATGAAATATCATATTCCTAATACATACTCATCCTATGTTTTGAGGTTATCACTTGGTACGTTGCGACAGCCGCATTTGGCATATATGATGCTCAATTGTATTTGAGAAATATGAGGTAGCTCACTCGTATCCAGACTCTAGTTGTCATGCAATTAGGGTGGCAATAAACCTAAAAAATGGTACGACTGCTTACAAAGTTAGTCTTTGACGGATTGAGGCATGTTGATGCACATGACCAATATTCCAGAATTTGAAATATATGAGTACTTTCGCATAAATCTTTCTGGAATTGAACGTGGGAAACTTACATTCAAAATCAAAAAGGACTAAAAATATTGATGTAACCTCGTCAGTTTTTAATTGAGTGGTGAGCCCATAATATTTTGAACTCGAGTTTTATTAGCACTTTTTTGAGTGGACAAGCACGTGACATGTGACCAACTTATTGACGCATCAACCAACTCCACAATCTGAGTGGCCTGCAAATTGGTATGATAGATCCACAATTTTCCATATATACTGAAAATTACTCAGTAAACTTTATGTTTGAATTGGATGTGGTAGAATCAATTTTGCCATTATACACCCATGAAGGGAAAAAATAATATATATATATATGTAACAGATTACTAGCTCTTTCGGAGCCATAATTCAAGATGTATAATACCTGAGATAATCGTTACTTTGACTTTCATAAACATCATTTTTTAAGAATGTTGATGATCATCTTAGATTATGGGTAAGATAAAACCTCATCGAGAATTATTAGCAATATATCCAAAACTTTTAGAAACAGACTTCATAAATAAATCGAATTTATATATAAACTCCAAACTCATGTAAGCATTTTAAACTTCTAGCCAAAATACACTCGGGATTCGAGTTTTAAGTTTTAGGATTACAGGTCCATATGAACAAAATTACTTTAATCTCATTGAAAATAAATAAATGCATGTAACGTAATAAGAGAAATGCAAAGAAATAAACATGGAAACTTCTGGTTCAGTTAATGAAGAAAATCGGCATAATTTCAGGTCTGCTCAATTTCAAATTACATGATAAATTTATATTACCCTCAAACGTATAGTCAGAAAACTTCAGTTTTGACTACTGTACAATTTTCTCTAACGAGAAATCTCAAATAACATCGAGGAACTTCAAGTCCTTGTAGGATTAAGAAACATAGGTTTCATATTTTCAATTTCATAATTTGGAGAATTTTCTAGTCCTTGTAATCGAATTAATTGCGAAAATTTCAGGTATCAATCTTTGGTTATTATATAACCATTCAATCAAATATTCAAGTTCGAGTTTCACTATTAGAATTACAAGTTCTATGAGTTGGTATTTGGAACTTTCAAATTTTCAAAAATTTCACACTTGAAACTTTGGGTTCGAGTAACCAATTTTAGTTTGAGGAACTTCATGTCCTCCCTCGCATATAACATAGATCTTTAGGACTATATTTTTATTGCAAGGTTTCACATCCTTTTGATAGAAGGATGTGATGAATCTATAATGATTACAAAAATGATGGTAAATGATTGTTATATAGGTTACAAAGTCGTTACATCAGTTACAAAGCAACATATAATATACAATGATAGCGGGAGTTACAACGATCCCATTAGTGGTGCACTAAGTATAACTTATACCAACACTGATTGTAGCAGAACCTTAGATCCCCTCCCGAGTCTAGATTTTTCCATTGATAATTAGGAATTCGATCATGTCCCAATGTATTCCAAAAGCTTCTCAATTCAGTCTCGCTATAGATTTAATCCATCTATTTGTAGTGAAACAAAACAATCAAACCTCAAGGTCTTGTGTTATGTCTGAGGGATCACTACAGTTGACAATCATTTGTTAAACAAAAAATTTGGTAAATAATTTATCATATGCAACTTATAATATAGACGGGACTCGCAGGAGATTAATTGTACTTGATTGTTCAACTTCTAGATTTTAAAGTCAGAACTTCAAGTTCTAATATTGTTGGTAATATGAACTTCTGCTTCAAATACCTAATATACTCAAAATCTCTTATTTGAGATTCAAGTGAAACTTCACTCAGTTTAGGTCACATAAATCATGAATGGTAGTAACAAACAAAATATCTCCTCATCACTTAAAACAAACAAACTCGTCGATCAGAGTATTGGTTAAGACAAAGATCGATGATGCACCAAAAACTCTTTGATCGATCATCATTGAGTTAGAAAATATAAAACAAAAGTATGACAACGTGTTATAAATTAGGGAGAAGAGAGACATAAAGGGATGGGGAGAGAAAGTGTAAAGTCAAATCTTATTCATCTTATGCTTTTATATATAGAGATAAAATTTATATAATAAATATCGACTAATAAATAATTACGTAGATATCCACAAATATATAATATTTACAATAATAAAAAAAATTGTGATTTCACTTTCGATAATATAAAATTTATAGAAAAACCGTCGAGAGCTTATACAGAATTAGATATGCATCAATACATTGGCTATTACTTAATTGTCACCTGTCGGCGTCTCCTTGTTAGATTCTCCATCCATTATTAATCGAATTTCTGTTGATTTCTTGGTGTTAGCTAAAGCGTTTATGCAATCATTGGTCAATTTTGGATCAGGGTACTTAACCCTAGTTCATCACATTAATAATTAACCAGTATTGACCAGTTCTTAGTCTTATTAATCTTTGTGCTTGACAGCTAGTAAAGGTCTCATTTCTCCGTTTTTATTATTGAAGACTCATTCATTAATAATATATCTCCCATTTATGATCTCATGCTTTAAAGTTAGATTACGTATTTGATCGATTCGTCTGGAGAATAGTCGTCAGTGTTCTTGTTGCTAATAATCTAGCTAGCCAAGTCTTCTAGAAAGAGACCAAGTTTCCTTGAAGGTCCCCAAAGTCCACAAATCTAATACACCAGCTGTAATCGTACGTTTTACCCCCTCGGTAGGAATCATCTTGCTAAACCAACTTTTAAAAATCATGGACTTGGTTTGAGTCGAGCTCGACCTTGTAGGTGTTTTATCACTTTGCTGTAACTCGATACATATATATATATGCCTACAAATTAACTAACTATAAGCATTTCGCATATACGTATATGCGAAATATACCATTCTCTTGCAAACGATAGCATCATGCATCCCTTAACGATAAGCATTAATTCAAGCAGCGTGTCTTTCTTTTCTTTGAGGAGATTGCTGTTTGCTCTTTTGCCGCTACACCTTCTACCTTTTGGCCTAACAATGCGTTTAGTGTGTTGGGTGTTTCTCCTTTGAAGCGGTGTTCAGAGAACTATGTTCATGTAAGATGGGTGCGTTCTGATACTGGTTGGATTTAAGTAAATACTATTGGGTCTTTTATGAATCTTATGACTGCGGGATATGGTGGTGCTTTTTCGAGATGCAAATGGTAGTTTTTTGGGTGATTTTTCTCATCATCAGTTTGTTACTAGTGCTCTTCATGTAGAGGTGTGGGTGATAGTGGAGGCTGTTGAGTGGCTTGGAAGAAGCAATGACATAATGTTTGGTTGGAGACAAATTCAGTTCTAGTTTTGCATTATGTAAAATTTCTTGTTTTAGTTCGGTGGCGGTTTCGTATTGCTTGGTTGAATTGTATGTATTTAGTTAGTTTAATGAATGTTAAAATCACTCATACTTTTTGTGAAGGAAATCCAGTAAAAGATAATCTCGCTTGCTATGATGTGACTCATGATGGATGAATTTGGTGGTGAGGTGCCTAGTCTGTTAGTTTGTATATGTTTTGTTATTTTATTTGTTCTATGAAATTGTATGGTTTTCATTATATTTCGTATTTCATATATACTATAACACTATGTACTTTGGTTGGATTGGTTTGATCTATATTCCCGAATCTATGTTCTATTTATTTTTTATCAATACAATTTTGGACTAGGACGATGAGTTAATCTCAATCACGTTTTTTTTTTTAAAAACATTTATTTATTTACTCAAACCTAAATAATGGAAGCAATGGCGCTGCCTCATTTCCATCGAAAAGTAATTAACGTCCCCACGTTAGTTTTCTAAGGTATCAATGTCTAACTCATGTCGGAACACATGGAGAGAAAAAATTGTGATACACGATAGCTGTCTCGTCCGTCCTCTCAATCACCGAGAGAGTCCTCCACTCCTCCAATATGGATGATCGAGATCGATTCCATCTTTGTGTTTATTTTGAAGGTGGGTGGACGGCACCATCAAATAGATCGATCGATCGATAACATGTTTGAGCTATTGGATATTTGGCTGCAATTGCTTTACAATACTTGAAAATGCTAGCAAATAAAATTCTGGGCCCATAAATACTAGCCTCGTTGGTGTATGTATAGCCGATTAAATCTTAAAACTGATATGAGCCATTGTTCAGCCCATGAAATTGGGCATTAGTGCAGGAATCATTGGCACCTGTACCATGATCAACAGCTATAGTCTTTTTTCCCTCAAAAAAAGAAAAAAAAGCTTTATATCCATTTTCTGATATGAAATGATTCATGAATCTTTGTAAGAGTAAGTCGCAGTTACAGGCTAGTATTTATGGGCAATTGGGCATCATGGGAAGTTACTTGAAAATTTTGATGGGTATAGCTACGAGTGGAGGGGGGTTTGAATTTTGAAAAGAAAGAGTAATGAAGAAAGGGGGCGAGTTTGTTGAATGGAATCCGTAAATGTTTCCCTTTCACGGAACCAAGTTGGGGAAAAAGGCTGAAACCAGACGAGGCCACTCAACTGCTCAGTGCTCACTCAGACGACAACTTACAAACTGCTGAGGTAAAACCTCACTCACTCACATAAGTCACATTACTTTAACCTGTTCCCGATCCCCATACGATGTGCAGCTTTATCTGGGGTACATTATTATTGTTTTCAATTCAATTCAATTCTGTGTATAATTTTTTTTGTACACCCTCTCTAAAGTACAAAAATATTAAATAAAGCATTCCCTCTTCCTATCATTGTTTTCTTACTTCCATTCCATTCCATTCCAGTCGTTCCTCACCACATAAACTACTCATTTATTTATTTTATTTTTATTTTTTGTAGAGGGCAGAGAGAGTCAGAGGGATACAGATTTACACAGAAGGAGTCAGTGGTGGGGATCAGAGTCCCCACCGGCACTGGGGGGGATTGGAGATCGGGGACGGAGGAGGATCTCCCTCAATTTCTCTCTCTATGATATTGTGCCTTTGATGGGTCACTTCGCTTCAATCCAAAGCTAGTCCTCTTGTGTACTACTACTGTTCTCATATAGTCCTCTCTTTCTCTCTGCATGCCCTGCGACTTTTTCAAACAGTAAATTTCCACAGTAAATCTCGCCTATATAGTTCCATATGTACCTCGGTCACTAGCTAGCTTGTTTAAAGGCTATGTTCAGTGGCGGATCCAGACAAATTTTCTAGGGTGGGAAAAGAGTAAATATATAAGGACGTAAATTTTATCACAAAATAATGATATAAATTTGCAGAAATACAATGGACATAAATTACAAAATCGGCAAATTCATAAAAATATGGTTATGCTATTCTTCAATTCAAATCAGTAAGTAATGTCTTTAATGCGCAAGATCTAACAAAAGCAGGTTCATCAAAATATTTAAATAGAGCTATAGATGAATCTGCCAGGAAGTAACTTAATTACTACTATCAAATAACTTAACTCACTATAGTGCTACGTTTATGATTTAGAAAAGAAAAAAACTAAAACTAAAAGAAAAATACTAATACCTTAATCAAAGTGTAGTCCTACACATACCGGAGAAATGCAAGTTAGTATTGTAGGATAAGTACGATTTCTAATTACTGTTCCACTCTACTCCTACGCGAACACGCAAAAATAAAACAATATGAGTCAAGTCCAACAACTATCACGCTCAACAAAGTGGGAAGATGGTAAGTACAACTCTCTCTATCGTACTTTCCATCTTCTTCTATCTTCTACCATTTTTTTTCTGGGTTTTGCCTAAATCTAGAATACCCAACTTATAAAATCAAAGCTGAAATCCAAATGTGCTCAACTTCGCCTATAAGTGGATCGATCCTGTACGTGTTCACAGTTTCACGCACTCACCGTTATCTATTGCAACACGCCAGAGAATTTAGGGAATACATACATATATAACGTAGGTGATCGTGAGGGAAATTAACGGAGGAAAGTTGAAAAGTAAAAGGAATCTGAGACCGGTAAATGAGTGGGGGGTGGGTAAAATTGTGGAGTTGGTGGGGATGGGACAAGAAAAGAATGTGAGAATTGATGAGAGCCATGCAGGGAGGGAGGGTGTAAGGACAAGCGTGGCAAGTGCTTATACTGATGAACCAACCCCACACACCCCCCCAAAATGAAAAACTTGGAAGAGAGAGAAATGGCGTGGCCCGGACCCGGCCCAATAACGACGTAACGCATCACTGACAAGTGCACTGCGGAGGAGTTTTCCCTGAAACGGAGCAGATGGTCGCGTCGCGATCAGACTTGTCTCCTTGTGCCGCGAAACCCGGACTACAGTCCTCCCCACCCAACAACTCATAAGTACTGGGCCTCCCTCCCTCACACCCTAACACAATATATTTACCCTTTTCAGTAATCATCATCATTCTTTCATGGCTCTCATGCTCTACCTTCAGCTAGCTAGCTCCCAAGTCCCAAACATCCTCCCCTCCATACCCTTTTCCCTTACTCATCCGGCGTCTCCGATCCTCTGCTCCGCCTCAGCCCTACCCCCTAGCCTGTCCTTTAATGACGATGATGCTACTCCAATCAACGCCGAGAGCATACTGCGTGATCGAGCTGAATAGACGTTAAAAAAGCCTCTGTCTCTCTGTGATCGTGACGTACGCGCGTCAATGTCTTATATGGAATCTGATCTCGAAATCGACGGCCAGAATCAGAGGTGAATTATTATTGCACCGGGAGTATATATATGGTAGTAAAATACGAGAAGAAAAACAAGCGTTTATCTGGAGCTACAGAAGAGACTGGAAAGAGCCGTGAAGATTTACTAGTTTTGGGATGATTTAGGAGCTAGTCCCGTGACTTCTTGTGGTCATGTTAAAAACACTCAAGACCGAACATGACTTCAATTGCTTCATTGCTTGTAAATGGTCCAATTCATGACTTCTTGTAACTTGTAAGCTTCAAGCTAGGCTTTCGAGTTCAATGACAGATGACACTAAGCTTTTTATGTCACGTTTGTCTAGAGGATCCAACGAATTTTGGTCATGAATGTTTAGTCACTTTAGTGTTAACGTTAAAATTCCAACTCACAGGTTGGTTGAGTAGTTGAATAGTCATCCAAAACTTAGTAGGCAGAAATAAATTTCTTACAAGTAGATTATAAGTCATACAGAGCATAATTAGTATGTAATTATAATTTTTTTATAGTTTTTGTCATGTATATTGGTTGACTGTGGACACATGTTAAAGTATCATTGGTTAACCCTAGCTTGAAAGGGTGGTTCATGTTTTAGAGTCGGAGTAAATGAACTAGAACGCTAAAAACATGCATCCTATCTGGTTCTCCACCATTTTGCAGTGTGACCTCAAAATGTGCCCTACAGTAGTAAGGAACCCCTAGACATAAAAAAACACAATTTGAGTAAGATTGTAGGAAATTCGATTACCCTAACCAATTTAGATACCACAAAGGCACATGCACACCGTGGCCCCCTGCAACTCAATAATGCAAATGGGGATCTCGGTTCCTATATATGAATCCTATCTGCTCTTGGTAGCATCATCCATGATTCACCAAAAGCAGTCAATAGTGTTTGTACAGTGCAGTAATTCACGGCAGTAAAACAACAACTAATCTGTTATTTGAAATTTAAAACCCTACGAACATATACAAAAAATCCTATATCAGTTATCTGGATTATATTTCTAAACTGTATAAAACTTTGGGGGTAATATTGGGACTCCCTACTCCTCTAAAATTATTAATGGGACTCTCTTTTCAATTTTAATTATATTTTATTGCTCCACTTTTACCCTTTTTTATATGTATTAATTTCTATTTCTCTTTTTTCTTCTTTAATTTTCCTTTTATCCTAACATTCACATTTTCAAGCTTTTATAGGTGCACAATCGCCCTGGAATTCACATTATCAACTCAACATCTCAACTTAAGAAAAATTATGTTGATGGCCGATATGTATATGTATGATATAACAAGAATCGAAATTGCATGAGATTCAAAAGATATAAGCCTTGTGCTGTGATTTTCTTCTTAATGCACCGAGTTGAATTTGCTCGAGATAGATTGAAAACATGCAATTAAACCAAAAGGATCTGGCATGTAATTAATTAAGTTTTATCGATCTTCTGGGATCGAAGGATAGTAAATACAAATGAGAAGGTGAAAATATATAGGACCAGGCATTCAAGAAAGGGCGAGTGAAATAGGGTCCAGCCACCATTTCCTATTGTCCTTGACAATTAGAGAAGGAACCCAAGCAAACCTCACGAGGTTGGCTTTGCCGCCGTTGTCAAATCGTTGTTGGTGATGCATAAAGAAAAATTTGAAACAAGGATAGAAGGGGAACGATCATAATTATATATTATAAAACTTACTTAAATTGAAAAAAGGAGTCTCAATAATAATTTTAATTTTAGGGAGAGAGGAGTCCTAGTATCAGCTCCAAAATGTTTAGACATAGACAAACTCTGTGATTCGGCTAAAAGGGAAATGTAATATTTTGTTTATAACAGAATCGAGATTTATTATGGTTGAAAAGTCTCAAATCCTTAAATAAATTATAGTTCACATTCTCAACCTCAACAACATTCCTACGTCCCCACCACCGGTCTCAGCTTCTCCCCCTAGTCGGATTTTTAATCCCTGCAAAACACTGGTTAATTAATTATTGGCTCCTCCGCCAAACCCAGAAAGCCCCCCCCCCAAAAAAAAAAACCGTGCGCTAGGGGAGGAGGAGACGACTCAAATTTATATAAAGCGCATAGGTCGAGGCCCCAATCACTCTTTCTATATATTCACTCTCACAGTCTCACTATCAGTCTCTCTCTCTCTCTCTTCATTATTGTGCTTTCTTTCTTTCTCAAAGAGAGTCACAGTAGCAGTAGCAGCTTTGGGGCGTCTGTTGCTTGTGTAGCGGAGCTGCTCTATCTATCCCTGAGACGACGAAGTGACGTCATAGGGCCGCTGTAGCTCTACCCTCCCGCGTGCCCTTCTTTGGCGCTCGCTGTCAGATCTCTTTTTCTCTCTCTTTTTTCTCATTTTCGTTTAGACTCGTAGACTCATCATCGTCGTGCAAGTCGTCTAGTCTGGTCTAGTCTAGTCTAATCTGTTTCTGTTTTTCTCTCTCACACTCTTAGCCTGCTGGGTTTTCTCTCTCTCTCTCTCTCTCTCTCTCTCTCTCTAGGGCTGGACTGTCTTGGAGTTTGAGTCGTCTAGAGCTAGTATCTTTGGTTGTGTTTTGGTTTTGTTCTGTGCTCTGCTGTTTTAATATCCCAAGGGGTGGTGCAGTTGAGGAGGAGGAGGATGCGTCGAAGACGAAGCTCTGGTTTCAGGTGGACGAGGAGGAGTTGAGCGTAAACGTAAGTTCCAGTCAGACTTGAACTCAAACTCAAACATCTCTCTCTTTTTTGTGCCTCCTTGATACTCTCTCAAAAATAGCTGCTTGATTCTGTTATGGTGTCTGGTTTGAACGGAGCGAAAAAGACTTGTACTTTTTGATCAATTGTGTGTTTATTTTCTGCAAAACTTCTCTTTCTCTTTTCCTTTTGTTCCGTTCTGCTTAAAATTCAGAGCTACTTCGAGTATAATATTATTACCAGTTCTTTGTAGGACTGGTGATTGCCAATTTGTCTCTGTCAAGTAGTTTCTGCTGTTAAATTGTTTTGCTTTTTTTGAGTTTGAACTAATATTGGGTAGATCACTAGATCTTGAGGAATTATAGCCTTCAGAAGTGAACTTTTTTGTATCCCAGTAGTCCATATTCCGTCATAATTCCAGGCTCTTCAACTCGTGATTATATTTATTTAGTATTTGCCTCTTACATGTTTCTTTTGGTTAATGTACTTGTACTAGTAAAACAGATGGAAAAGTTTGGTACTTTTTTGCGTGTGTTTGTATTGAAATATGATGTGTTTTGCAAGCCTAGTGGTTTCGAGAGTAAATTAGCTGCGGGTAGCATACAATGATAATAATGCATCTTTATAGCTTTGTGGTTTTCTTCAATTTGGCCACTAGGCATGGAGCTAGATCAAATGGTTAAACAGTTACTGTCCTGGAAGTGAAAGTGCATAAAACTTGGTTGTTGCAAACTTGCATTTTAAAGCTTCTGTGGTGTTTGATTTGGTTTCAACCTTGGACTATCTATTTGGGTTTTACTGTTGGGCGCTCAAATTTTGTTTCTCCTCTTGTGGCTTTTTTTACCCATTCTATTATACTTCCATTTCCCAATTAGCTTGTTGTAAAATTGTTTTTGTAAAATGGTAAATTTATCTTAGATATTAATCCTAGTTGAGCATTGTCTAATAAGATGACATTTGAATTGCAGATACATTATGAAGAGTGTCTGTGTGAGGCAATGGACATTTGCTCATGGATATGAAGGAGAGACAACGCTGGAGACCAGAAGAGGATGAATTGTTGCGTGCGTACGTGAAACACTATGGACCAAAGGAGTGGAACCTTGTTTCGCAGCGCATGAACAAACCCCTAAACAGGGACGCTAAATCTTGCTTGGAAAGGTGGAAGAATTATCTAAAACCGGGAATCAAGAAGGGAGCTCTTACTGAAGAGGAACAGCGTCTTGTCATTTGTCTTCAGGAGAAACACGGTAATAAGTGGAAGAAAATCGCTGCTGAAGTCCCTGGTCGTACTGCAAAGAGATTAGGCAAGTGGTGGGAAGTGTTCAAAGAGAAGCAGCAGAGAGAACAGAAAAATAATACCAAGGCAGTTGATCAGCCATTTGAGGAGGGCAAGTACGATAGAATTCTTGAAACCTTTGCCGAGAAGTTGG
Organism: Geum urbanum; assembly: GCA_946800695.1. Classification (NCBI taxonomy): domain Eukaryota; kingdom Viridiplantae; phylum Streptophyta; class Magnoliopsida; order Rosales; family Rosaceae; genus Geum; species Geum urbanum. The sequence goes on from OX326997.1 coordinate 86,212,103, forward strand.
TGAAGGAGCGTTGTCCTGCCCCAGCTTATCTCATGGCTACTTCCAACGGGGCCTTTCTTCATAGTGAACAATCTCCTGCGCCGTCAATGCTTCCACCTTGGCTCTCCAATTCAAATGTTAGCTCACATCAGTCACATGTTAGGCCACCATCTCCATCTGTTACGTTGAGTCTGTCCCCTACAGTTGCACCATCTCGAACCTCTCCTCCAATCCCGTGGCTGCAGCAGCCGGCGGCAGACAGAGGACCCGAAAACAGCTTCGGGATGACCAATCTGCCTCCTCCTGGCTCAGTTCCTTGCGGAGAAAACTACGTGATATCTGAATTGGTGGAGTGCTCGAGAGAGCTGGAGGAAGTGCACCGTGCTTGGGCAGCACATAAGAAGGAAGCCTCATGGAGGCTAAGAAGGGTAGAGTTGCAACTGGAATCGGAGAAGGCTAGTCGGAAGAGGGAGAAAACGGATGAGATTGAGGCCAAGGTGAAGGCTTTAAGGGAAGAACAGAAGGCTGCACTGGATATGATTGAAACAGAATACAGGGAACAAATAGCAGGACTAAGGAGAGATGCCGAAATGAAGGAGCAGAAGTTGTCTGATCAATGGTCTGCAAAGCATATGCGTCTCACTAAGTTTCTTGAGCAAATGGGCGGCAAATCACCCAGGCTTGGAGAGGCTAATGGCCGGTGATGTATTTGTATTTGCCCCATTCAATCTGAATTTCTGGTTTTAGTTTTGTCCTTATTTCTATGATCTTGTGTGTATGCTATTCAGAAAAGCTATCATAGGTTCCTATTTACGTTTACTGTCTATGTATGGCCGTGACAAGATGAAATATAACGTTGTATCAAGTATGAACTACATTGTCCTTCTGGCAGCCATTACAATTCCTTTGAGATTTGAGAAACCTAATCAGGCTAATCTTTCCACATGAAAATGATATCCCCTCATCTCTTTCATATGAGCCCAACTTCTCCAAGTCCTTCACTAAATCAGAAACTATAGCACCGCCAAATTGTCGAAGATAGCAATGAAAACATTTTTCTCTTCTTTTTTTTTGAAAGGTAACCCTTTTTTCTATATCCTATATTCGAATTCTTTGCTGACCCAAATGCTCGGCCCAACAAAATAAAGTTTTAGGGTTAATGAAAAAACAGCCCACTTTAAGGGATTCCTTCAAAAAAACTCGATTTTTTTTCAATTTTTTTTTAAAATTTAATATATTCTCGTCATAAATAACTAACAAATTTTTTATCTTATTTACATAAAATGTCACTAAAATCTTCAAACATCCCCCCCTTTGATTTGGTTTTGGTTTTCATTTTCATTTTCATTTTCAACTTAATCAACTTATCAATAATCATCACTTCATCAGTTACTCGTTTAATCTAATTAGCTAATGGCAGTTACTCAATTCATCTAATCGGCTAATGGCTAATCACTTCATCAGTGACTCAAAGTATCAAGAACTGGGCACTAACCTGTAAACTGGTTGAACTGTAGAAGTCTCAAAGATGGTGAAGCATGCGGTTGCAGTTGGCTGATGGCGATCCAGTTGGCGCGGGAGGAAAACGACGACCGACGACTGGCGAGGGTGAGAATTGGAGAGAAGTCAAAGAGCGATGTTTCACTGAGTGCGAAAGAAAGGAAGCGGACTGATTTAGGTCTCTCTCTCTCTCTCGACATACATTGATCGAGTTTTACTTTTCATTATTTTTATTTAAAAAAAACACTGACCGAGTTGACCGAGTAATCGGTCGGAATTGACTAAACCGGTTAAGTAATCGACGAATACCCAGTCTCCTGCTTCAGGTGGCCGTTCAGGCCAAAATCGGTTCGCTTTCAAGCCGAACAACCAGTACTCGTCCGAGTAGGTCGTTTTTTTTTAACAGTGATTTTGTCCAATAATATTAGTGATGAGAAATAGTAACATATTAATAACTTTTACTAATATTGAAAATTGCGTATGATAAATTTATTGTTTCTTAAATCATACGTCCTTACGTTTTTTGACCACGATCGATCTTTGTTTCATCTACTGTGATTTGTTTGCATATACAAAAATGTCATCTGTATATGCAATTTTTTTTAGTGCCATTGAATCTTACATTGTTTTTCAAACACATAGAATGATTCATAGCTCTTCTTCGCTCCACAAAGAATTGACTGCCCTGTTTGGAATCAAATATGTGCGTTAATTAAAATGCAATATGTAAGGGTGGTTTATCTTTTGTCAAAACCACGTGTCTCCCCATAGTTTTCAAAACCACGGGGTGGTCCACTGTTTATGTATTCAAAACCGTCATTCTAGAATGACCTTATACTCTATAAATAGGGGTCTAAAACAAGTTATTATTCACATATAGATTATTCTTCTTCTCAAGCCAACCCCTGGAGCAAGTTTAGTTCTCCGGGGTGTTTTGTCTGGTTGTCATATAGATGTAGCTCAAAAAAAAGGAAAAAGTAAAAAATCAATGCTCTAATGATGTTTTCACTACCGGAATAAGACACATTGCCGGCGACTTAAAGTCCCCGGCCTTGTTTTTTTTTCCGCCGGAAATTTTCCGCCTGAGATAGCATTGCCGGCGACGGGAAACGCCGTCGCCGGTAATGTCGTAAACATCACCGGCGACTTGAGTCGCCGGTGATGTTTAGGACATTACCGTCGCCGGCAATGTTAGCGCCGCCGTGGCCGGAATTTGAAGACATTGCCGGCGACTTAGGTCCATGTCGCCGGCAATGCTTGGAAAAATTTAGAAAAAAAAACACGGTTCTGAATTGGGCCTAATTCCAGAACCTGCATTGAAAAACATAAACCGTACAAATACAAGTTGAACAGTACACACATAAATGTCAAACGTACAGTACAAATAGCAACGATAGGAAAATAAACTATAACTACACGTCAGGGTCGAGGAACTTGCGGGTCAGGGTCGAAGAAATCCATGTACTCATTTGAATTCCGGTGGCTACCCTGGTCTTGCTCTGGCGTTGACTGGTGCTGTGGTGGTGGTGGATAACTAGGGAACGGAGGGACCGGGGGAGGTGTGGGGAACGGTTGTCTGGTAGTCTGAGCCTCGTACATCGTCCGCATCCATGTGAACATCTGTATCTGAGTCTGGACCAGGTTTTGGTACTCGGCATCTCTGATTGCCTGCTGCTGGACCATGTTTTGGTACTCGGCATCTCTGATTGCTTGCTGCTCGGCTGCGTGCCTCTTTTGCTCCTCCAACTCCCTCCGCGTCCTCTGAAGCTCCGCTGCGAGGTTACGACTAGAAGTTGAACTTCTTGACCCGGTAGAGTATTCTGAAGTGTTCTTCAATACTCCTTCGCCCGCCGAGCCCATTCCCCTACAGTAGTAGGTATTCTTTCCAGTCCCGCACGCTTTTACCATGATCTGAGCCGCTATAGGGCGATCAAGCGGATCGATCTGAGAGGCATACTGGGTGACTTCTTCCTCAGAGCAGTCAGGATGGTAAGTCCGAGCTATATTCATGGTCACTTCTACGGTCGCCTCTTCCACTCTCGCCTAATTGAAAATCGAAAATGAATAACGTATTAGCTAACAAAATAAATTAATATCGAAAAATAGTTTTATTAACACATGGAGAGGCGAAAGACTTACCGCTTCTTCAGGGCACTGCGGATAGAACTTCTGATGAATATACACCAACGGGTTCACTTCTTGTTGTTGTTGCGCCTTAGTCGACCAACCCAAATAGTTGAGTGAACCTGCATGATGGGCCCTGGTGTTTTTCAATCTATTCGCCCGGTTCGTCTTCGAAATCGCCTTGTTTGATAAACATATGGAAAAAAATTAGTAACTAACTATTTCAATGTGATACGATACATTAGGCTTGTAAGATATATTCAGGATGCATACCTGAGCTTTGGGGTGCTCGAAGTGGGCTATCAGCCACAGCCACTCGTACTCCCTAAACCGGAATTCGCTAGGGGTAGAACCTCGGCCTAGCTCCTTGTATACAGTGTAATGGGAAGAAAGCTCGTTCTTCCACTCTTTATACCTATATTAAAACAAGGAAAAAAAGTTAGAGATATTAAAACACTTGATAAACAAAAATCTAACTCGATATATACTCAAATAACTCGAAGCACATCACCTCATATGTAGTTGACGCTCTACCCACGTGTGAATAAGAACTTCATCCACGTCAAACTACACCTGCAATATGAATATATAAAAGGTAAAATTATATATTTATTCGGACTTAATTAATAAATGTAAAATTTACGTAATGAAAATACGATTTAACTCACATTCAGTGCATTATGCACTTGCATCTTCACGTAGATGGGCACAGATTCCCAATCTGGCCAAAGCATTGGGACCTTGTCCCGCACGATCGCACCGGCCATGTTGACATATTTTTGCGTGGTGTCAAATGCCTCGATCACCTCGCCATCCTCATTGGCCCTTATGGGCGTTTTCCTTCCCCCGGTGGCCTGCTCAAGTCTCTTCCCGGTGCAGGTGCCTCTAGCCCCTTTCTGTTTTCCAGTCCCATTAACGAAATTGCCTAATAATACAATGTCAACAAATTGATATCATTAATTGAACCTATCGTAAGTCTTAAGTAATAATTAAGTAATCAATCTGATGTTAAATAAAATTTACCTGCATCGTCCGTTTGTTGGTTGGTGCACCTCACACTCCAAAGATACACGGGGTCGAACGGGATGAAGTTGTACGCTTCCTCCACGCTCAGGAACTCCGGCCGTCCTTCAACATAAACAGGCATCCCCCTATCATCGAATTCAGGGATCACAGGAATCTCGTCGGGTAGGAAGAGACCGGACGGCGGAGATAGACGAGGCTTGGACGATGAGGCGCCAGCACCACCATGTGCCTCAGATGATTCCCGTGAAATGGGAGTAGGCACCGGGCAAATATGGGGCATTCGGATTGAGGGAGTTTCTGATGCCCCCATTGACTGTCACTCGTCTGAGGGTCTGCTGACGGAGGGACGTCTGCTGACTGAGCATCTGCTGACTGAGGCTCGAGCCTCGACTTCCGGTTGCACGGCTCTTGATCGTGCAGCTTCCTCCTCAGCTCGCGCATCTAGCAAGGCTCTCGTGCGAGCATTCATCATTGGCCCACTGAGCGTGTTGCTAACTGCGGGTGAGGAGGAAGCTTGACTACTATTCCCTCCACTATTTCGGGAACCTCTCCGAAGCTAATTTGCCGCAAAACCTCCTGGACACCGTAATAGTCATAAGGATTCGGTTCTATAACAAATCGGAACCGGAACCAAATGTAACCGGAACCGGGCGGAACCGGAACCGTTTGAACCCAGAACCGTTTGGAACTGGAACAGTTCCGGTTTCAAACGGTTTCAAATGGTTCCGGTTTCCACCTTAATTTATACGATTAATTAACAACTATATCACCTAAATTATTTAACATATATACATCATGCATCTTAATTAAATTAAATTTCCGACTATATATATATACATCACATATGTTCCAAATCACACACCCTAATTAATTTTCCACATTTTTCACACATATATATACATCATGCATCTTAATTAAATTTAATTTTCACATATATATATACATCACATATTCATCCAAACCACATATATACAGAATTTTCACATATATATATACATCACATAATTTTCACATAGATATATACATCACATATACATTGCATATAAATTTCCAACATATCACCCTAATTAAATTTAATTTCCACATACATATATATATACATTCGCACATACGTACATACGTATATATACACATACACAAAAATAAATAAAAATTGAGAGAGAGAGAGAGAGGGAGAGAGAGAGGACCTGCCATGGTGGAGCTCGAGGAGGGGAGGAGGTAGAGGAGGAGGGGACGAGGAGATGAGGAGGGGAGGAGAGGAAATTCAATTTGAAATTGGGATATTTAGAGCATCCGCACCGGGGATTCCTATTAGTAGGAATTCCTCCCAAAAACGGTGGTCCCCGCCAGTAAATAGGAATTTTGGACCTCTTTTTCCTCTTGTAATTCCTATTTGAGGAATCGGGAGAGGAATTCCTCGAGGAATTCCTTGTCCCCGGTGCGGATGCCCTTAGTGAGGAGAGAGGAGAAGGGAGAGGAGGTGAGGGGAGGGGAGAGGGGAGGAGAGGAAGAGAGTTTTGAGCTGGGTTCTGGCCGGAACGAGTTGGGAGGAGGAGAGGAGGAGAGGAGGAGAGGAGGAGGAGAGGATAAGCGGAAATGAAGCTCGGGCTCGAGCTGGGATCTTGCATATCCAGACAAAATTGCCGGCGAGTTAGTTTAAGTCGTTGGTAATGACATTACCAACGACTTAAACTCGTTGGTAATGTTGACATTTCCCGAAGAATATCCGACAACAATTTCCGACTACAATTTCCGACAACAATTTCCGTCTACGATTTCCGACTACAATTTCCGACTACAATTTCCGTCTACGATTTCCGACTACAATTTCCGACTACAATTTCCGACAACAATTTTCGTCTACGATTTCCGACTACAATTTCTGACTACAATTTCCGATAACAATTTCCGTATACGATTTCCGACTACAATTTCTGACTACTACAATTTTCGACTACGATTTCCAACACGATTTCCGACTACGTACCATTTCCGACTACATTTTCCGACTACAATTTCCAACATGATTTCCGACTACGTTTTCCGACTACATTTTCCGACTACAATTTCCGACTACATCATTAACGTACTAAGGATGATAATCGTAATCATCTTCATCACTTGAGTCTGACTCGGTTTCATAGGTAACCTCTGGCAATATATGCCGCTCCTCGTCATCTGAATCAGCGTCAACTTCATATGGATTAACATCGAGAAGTTCTGCTCCAGTAATTCGAACCACACTCCCAGATCTCACATTATTAAGGCGAATCGTAGATGATTCCGGAATGTCAAAAGCGTTCGGCTCTTGGTATGCAGTAACTTCCTCATCATCTGCGGTCTCACCAAGTGTGGCAGCACTGTATATGTTTCTATGAGCAACATGGTTAACTACCTTCCACGGGACTTTGTTCAGAAGATCGTCAAGGTAAAACACTTGTTTTACTGATGAGGCAAGAACGAAAGGGTCTTCTTCGTACCAGCTAGTAGCAGTATTCACCGAAAATGTTCCGTACTGATCGGTCATTGTGTTCTCCGGGCTAGTATCAAACCATCTACACTTGAACAAGTGCACTTTCATGCGGTTCCCATAAATTAGTTCAACAACTGAATGAAGGACACCGTAATAGTCAACGCCATCCTGCCCACCATGGACCATCACCCCACAATTCTGTGTTTTCAGTCGGTCGTCTCGATTTTCACATATAAATTTCACGCCATTGACCTGACACATCGCGTAAACTTTTGAAGCTATCGATTTCATCGCTAGGACCCTTAATTCGTTTGACCACTCCGGGCAACCATCATTTGCTACATGGTTCATCTGAAAACGATAAGAAACCACACAAGCAATTACGAACATAGAAACCACAAAACCACGTACGTACATACATGCTATATAAGGAAAATGGCAATAAAAAAAAGACATATACACATATACCCTTACCCATTGACCAAAGTAGTTTGCAAACGTCATGTTGTGGTAATCAACATTTTCGGCAATAACAGGGCAGTGAAGATGATAGTTTTTCCAATATTGTACTTCTTCACAGTTAATCAGTACCGACTAGTGGGCAATGACTACCTCATTTCCATCCAACTTGTACGACTTTGGCAAGCTTCCCTATACTACCACGTCATTGGAGATGATAGAAAGGTTGAACTGGGGTTTATCTATCAGCATCTGTTGTTTGGGGTCCTCAAGCGCTCCCAAATACACTTTGGTGTACGTTACACACTCGTGCGCAACATATGCTTCAGCGATACACCCTTCAGGTGCATATTTATTCTTCACATAGTCCTTGTAGGCTCCCAATTGTCTACAAGTTAACAAGTGCATGTTAACTAAGGTAAAAATAAGACTTTACATATAAAAACAGAGGCAAACCAAATGTACCTTTCCATGGGATACATCCAAGTGTAGTGTACGGGACCGGCAAGCAACAATTGTTCGGGAAGATGGATCATTAGGTGAGGCATGATGTCGAAAAAATTTGGCGGAAATATCCTCTCAAGCTTGCACATGATAAAAATGATGTCATCTTGCATCTCCCTGAGATCTGATTTTTTAGCTTCCCTGGTGCATAACTTCTGAAAGAATCTTGACAAGGCCACCAACAGCTCCACCACCTCTTTGGGCAGGTACCCTCAAATGAAAATAAGGAAAAGGCGTTGAAGCAGTACATGGCAGTCATGACTCTTTAATCCGTACATCTTATTGTCCCGGAAGTTAACACACCTGCTTATATTTCCTGCATAGCCATAAGGATACCTGCATATATATATATATATATAGCCATAGGCAACAATTATATTTCTCGCATATAACCATAATCCGGTAAAAATTTAAGGCAAACCAATTTCCTGCATAGTCATATATAAGAATATATACCTGACATTACTCAGCCACCGAAATATTTCTTGCTTATGCTTCGGCTTGACGGTGTAAGGAGCTTGCAGCATTTTTCTCTTACCATCTCTTAACCACAAATGTTTCCGCAGTCCCATAGTTTTCAGATCAATGCGTGCCTTAGGGATGTCTTTTGTTTTCCCCTCTAAGTTAAGAACTATGCCCACCACACTTTCACACACATTCTTCTCTATGTGCATGACATCTAGGTAGTGTCTGATAGGCAACCTGGGCCAGTAGAGGAGTTCCCAGAATATGCTCTTGTGTGTCCAAAACTTATACCTTTCGGGCTTGTCTGGAATTGACGCCACTATGTCAGGATGATTGCTCAGCTGGCCAAAATCATATTCATTCAACACTTCCAAAATTTCTTCCCCTGTCCATCGCCTGGGTGCCACACCTGTTTCCACAGTCTCATCAAACGCGTCTGGATCCTGCCTAAATGGGTGATCATATGGAAGCCAACAACGGTGACGCATCTGAACAATTTTACTACAATGAGGACTGCAACAATCAACCGTCATGCACTCTGAACAAGCCCTGTAACCCCTGGTAACGTTGCCCGACAACATACCGCGGGCAGGAAAATCACTGATGGTGCCAACAAGCATGGCATGCATCTGGAACATCTCATTTTTGAACCTATCGTAAGTGGGGTGGCCACACTCACTCAGGTACTTAAGCTCCTCAATCAAAGGCCTCAAATACACATTGAGACACTTTCCTGGATAACCCGGGCCTGGAATTAACAGAGTGAGCATATTGTATTCCTTCTTCATGCACATCCATGGTGGAAGGTTGTACGGTACCAAAATAACTGGTCATATACTGTATTGAAGACTCATGTTGCCAAAAGGGTTGAATCCGTCAGATGAGAGCCATAGGCAAACATTTCGGACCTCTGCTGCAAAATGATCAAACTCCCTGACCATGTGCTTCCAAGCCTCTCCGTCGGAAGGGTGTATAAGGGTGTCATCGTCAGGCAAATTCCTCTCAGCCCACCATCTCATAGCTTCGGCCGTGAAAGCACACATGAACAACCGCTCCAGCCTATCAATAAGCGGGAAATATCGAAGTATCTTCACAGCTTTCTTGTTGCCTGCAGGAGTCAACTTATACCTTTCTGTAAAACATACCGGGCAGGCTTCAAGGTCTTCAAGATCTTTTCCCCAGAAGAGAATACAATCATATTTGCATGCATGGATTTTGATGTAGGAAAGCCCAAGATCTTTCAGGATATGTCGCACCTTATGATGAGTGGTAGGAAGACGATGACCGGGTGGCTGTAGCGAAGCAGTCCACTTCAACCAAGAATCAACAGCTTTGACAGACATTTTGTTCTCCATTTTGAGCTGCATCACTCCCATCACACTTTGAAGAACAGTCTTACTACAACCGTCGTACAACGGAGTCTGTTGCAATGCAATCAGGTTGTTGTACTTGTCCATACCACTTGTGTTGACATGAGCTCCAGGTAATGGCTCGACTGGCTCAATATGGAGGAAACCCTCAACGACGGGAGGGACATTTGGTGCTTCATCAGCAAATACACCGCTCTCATGAGGAAACATATCATTGATTAACATCGATGTTGGATCATAGGATGAACTGCCCCTCTCAGCAAAATCTCCATGATCATAGCGTGGACTGGCCCTCTCACCAAATTGTCCATGATCATGCGGACCCGCTAACGATGTTTCACCGTGATAAATCCAACAAGTGTACTTATCCCAAAACCCGTATTTACTCAGGTGCTTCTGGACTTTATCAATGGGAAAACGAAATCGATCGCTGAAACACTTACATTCTTTACACGGGCAATAATGAAGTGTAGTGTCTCCACAATTAGCCTTCACAAAATTCACAAAACTCCTAATTCCCTGGTGATATCTGACATCCCATCTTTCGAGGCTCATCCAACTCTTGTCCATCCTGAAAATTTTAACAATTTTACGTATTATATATACACACATTCACTACTAATAATCGACGCGATATCTCAATTCAACTCTAATTAAATCAACACATGCATGCATATATATATATATCGATCTAATCTCTGAATTCGATTCAGTACTCGATGATGGTATTCTTCTTTTTTTAGTTCAAAATGTATTTGACTAGGTAGGAGGCTCTCTTAAGCCTGGCTCCGATAGCACTACGATAATACCAGTCGTTGATTCAGACACAAGATAAGATTAACCACAAGCAGTTTTCTCGTTTCGGTGACGTCAACAACATTTCATATCTCACGAATTGGATTTGATCAACACACACATATATATATACATACACATATACGTATATATACACGTACCTATATATATATAGCTTCCCGAGTGATCGAGTTTTTGACGCGCGCCTTAATTTTGACAATACCAAAGGATCGATTTCAGAGCGTTTTCCTTCTTTCGATTTCACCGGATTTTTTTCGATCCAAATGAATGACTTGCTGCGATCGGCATCTAATATAAGAGGCATTGCCGGCGATTTAATGAATTCCGGAAATGGAGACATTACCGGCGACATGTCGCCGGAATTTCGCCGGTAATGTTTCAAAACATTGCCGGCAACGGAGGAGGTCGCCGGTAATGTTTTGAAACATTACCGGCGAAATTCCGGCGACATTACCGGCGACGGAGTAAGTCGCCGGTAATGATGAACATTACCGGCGACTTTTCCGGTTGCCGGCCTTGTCTCCGGTAATCTCGCCGGTAATGTTGCTTATTCCGGTAGTGTTTCTTGCCTGGGCAAGAACTTTTCTGACACTTATAGACTCCTGACCTGACCCAATTGTCACATGACGCTCTTAATCTCGACCGTATATATTTCCACGTTATCAGAGTGATGTTTGATGACCTTATATACTTCCATGTCATTTTAAATGATTAATAAAAATTAAATAGAAATAAAGTTCTGACCCAGATCTTGACGCAACGGGTGGAAACAACTATTAAGAAGTGAATAACACATCACTGACTTATTGTTCTATTGCCCAAGCAACCTAGACCCCGTGACCCAACGGGTGAACTTGCTTTTAGAGGAGGTTTAGTTCTCATAGTGAAATTATGAAGATCGATGTTTTTGCGACTTCGAGAGACGAAGAAGAAGAAGAAGAAGAGGCAATTTACCAGGGTCTCCACAATAATGCTTAACTTAGTTATCAGTTCAATGATTTACTAGATGAAGAGGTATTCATTATTTTTTATTATCCATGAAATTTTATTTTTCTTCATTATGTGAAGGGTTTGATCATGAATATCAAATTTTAACCAATTAAGGGTTTTTTTTACTTATATAATTTTATGTACAAGTCTTTAGTAAAAAAGAAAATAAATTATAAAATGTATTTTATCACAGGAATTGTACAAGCTGTCCAAATTTTTACATTAATATCTAATATACAAATTTCATCTTAACAACTTTGTCATTTATAAGTCTTGGGTACCACAGAATTAAATTAAAAACAACACTTACATCCCCTTATCCATCTACGTAAACCCCAACCAGAGGCGTGGATGATTGCTTGGGCCGCAGCCCAATATAAGGAAGGATTATGGGTAAAAATCTCAAGAGTATGAGGACGTTTCAGTAACTCCAACAGTCCAATGTGCTCAGCTCGATTCGCGAGTACTGCTTGGCACCCAAACAAAATTAAAACCCGAAAAATGAAGTAAAAGCCTAAAACCCACAACTCGGGGGGGGTTTAAGAGAGTTCCAGGAGCACCGTCACCATGTGGGCTCTTCGTCGTGCGTCTCTTCCTCTCAGGTATCCACATCTCTCTATTATCTCTCTCTTTGCTCGATTCATCATAGCCTTTAAATTTTATTCTATCGTTAATCAATCGTTAAATGATAGGATCAGTTGAGGAGGAGAGATTGACCCACTCTTGTTTGTCTAATTGAATTTATAATGTTAAGGAACTGATACAACATGTTAATCTTGAAACAGCAGTGACTCAGTTCTGAATTTCGTGGGAATATGGGATGAAATTTTACTACAATATATCATGTCATTTTGTATTTTATAAATCTCTACTGATGTATGTTTCCAGGAAGCCAGGATTTTGTGTAGGAATTTCGCATGCTTGTCGTTCTAGTTCAGAGATACCAATTACTAACATACTAGAGAAGTTGTGTTTCCTTGCGTCTCCACTGTCGGGTTCTGATGGATATCTGCCTTCCAAGAGATTTTACAACACAACGCAACTGTTGCCAAAGTTCTCTACCGTGGATAGACGCGGCCTTTCTTCACAAGCTGGTACTGAAAGCAGTGGAGATGATTCTGAACTTGAAATGGCATCAACTGCTGAGGCAATTCCAGCAAGCAATACACAGGAAGATAATGAAGATGAATTCATCACTGGACTAGAAGTCTCTGATGATGAAGAACTCATTGAACCTTCTCAAGAAGGGATGAAGCTATCAGAGACCCAGGCCGATCCAAATGAGAAAACTTTGTTAAGGAAAGAGTATCCAGCACTTTTCAAAGCCATTGCCGACTCTCCGAAATTTTCTGTTCATAAGACTCTGGATAAGTGGGTTAAAGATGGAAATGATCTTAGCAGGGATGAGATCTCAACAGCCATGCTAGTCTTACGCAGGCTACGAATGTTTTGGAAGGCATTGGAGGTGATTTACATATGTTTTTTTTATTATTTTCAATTATGCTTTGAGTTTTTGTGATTTAGGCAATTTTTTGTTATTTTTACTATATATGGTCTTTATATCTGCATTATAGCATAATCTTGAACTCGGTTGTTGTTAATTTTTCTTCCTCTCTTAGGTAGAACTTTTTAGAACTTTTTAAACGTTATTTTCTTTTTCTGCAGATAATTGCAGCAAAACTTCTCTTAAATCTTAGTTTAGAGGATTTGTAGTATAAACTCTAATTTGTTCAGTTGTTTTAATAGTTTAATGTGGCCTTATAAGTGTTGTTCTCTGCAAAGTTGTTATAGCACTTTGTATTTTCCTTTTCTCTTTCCTTTGTAGGTTAGTGTATTTTTTTTTCCTGGTCATGACACACTTCGGTTCTTGGTTTCTTCCTTTTATTGGTTGATGCAGCTGCACTCAACAGTTGAGATTACCTGAAATTTGGTTGTCAGTGATCACTCTGGAGTGTTCAGAAGTTTTTAAAAATCCTATAGTTCTATGTTGAAAGTTGGAACAACCTGATTTGGGCACATATTCTTCTTTGCTCATCTTGTAGTTAGATTTAAAGCAGAATAAGTACTTTTGTGTTCAGTTTTCAAATTGGCCACAGGTATAACAGGAGAGTTTCTGGTACCTCAATTGCTTGTTTCTTTCCTGCTTTTGATTCTCACTTATTGAGTGTCTGACATTATTATATTTCTCTGATGGTTTGTCATTTTGCAGTTCTCAGAGTGGTTGGAGGCATATAAGCAGATTGAATTTATTGAAAGAGATTATGTTTGTCGCCTTGACTTAATAGCTAAATTACGTGGCCTCATAAAGGCAGAAAAATATGTTGAGATGATTCCACAATCCTTTAGAAGTGAGGTAGTCTACCGAACCCTGTTGGCTAACTTCGTCGCTGCCAACAACTTGAAGAAAGCTGAGGATATTTTCAACAAAATGAAGGATCTAAAATTCCCAGTTACCCCATTTACGTGCAACCAGATGCTCCTTCTCTACACCAAGCTTGACAAGACAAAAATAGCAGATGTCTTACTTTTGATGGAGAAAGAAAATGTGAAGCCGACTATCTTCACTTATAAGATGTTGATAGATTCCAAAGGTCGATCCAATGACATAGCTGGAATGGAACATATTTATGAGACAATGAAGGCCGAAGGCTTTGAACCAGACATTGGGGTACAAGCTTCTATGGCTAAGTATTATGTCTATGGCGGGCATAAAGAAAAAGCTGAGGTGCTTTTGAAGGAGATGGAAGGAGGTAAGTTAACAGAGAACTTGGTGGCTTGTAGATATCTGCTGTTCCTTTATGCAGAGCTGGGAAAGGTTGATGAAGTGAGAAGAGTTTGGAAGGCCTGTACAAAACATCGGATTCAAGAGTGCTTGGCTGCGATTGAAGCTTTTGGAAAGTTGAAAAAAATTGATGAGGCAGAAGCAGTTTTTGAAAATATGGTAAAAAGGAGGAATAAACTTGAACCCAGGCAGTGTGCTGCACTTTTGAAGGTATATACACACCATAGGATGCTTGATAAGGGCAAAGATCTTGTTCAGCGTATGGCAGATAGCGAATGCGTGATTGGCCCATCTGTTTGGGATGCACTTGTAAAACTATACGTGGCAGCCGGGCAGCTTGAAAAGGCGGACTCTATTTTGCGGAAGGCTGCTGAGAAGAACTCGAAGAAGCCATTGCTGAGTTCTTTTATGGCCATTATGGATCAGTATTCAAAGAGGGGTGATATCCATAACACAGAGAAGATCTATTATAGGATGAAACAGTTTGGTTATACAGTTCAACTTGGTCAGTTCCAGTGTCTTATCCATGCCTATATAAATGCCAAAGCTCCATTCTATGGAATCTCTGAGAGAATGAAGGCAGATAATATATCTCCCAGCAACGCTTTGCTTGGGAAGCTGACACTAGTGCATCCCTTAATGAAGAACGCCGTGTCTGATTTGCTCGAATGAGAAATGTAATTGAGAATCTTTTTTTGTGTTAGCGATGTACAACTTTCAACTCTGTTGGCATTTTGGCAAGACTTTAACGCATTGAGGGATGCTGATCTCGGTTTTCATAGAGTTTATTCAGTACCTATCTTATTCCCAACTAACACATTAATCATTGTGACTTGTGAAGCATATGGAACCAATCATGCAACCAAGAAAGCGTAACCTGGATGGCCCAAATCGATCCTTGCCAACTCTGATTGCAAACTAGCGTGTACCTATTCTAAGTTCGGCTCTCGCAACTTCTATAGTCCACATTTCTCTTTTTAACTTTTATGTTCCGATTAGAGAATAGAAACGATGATGAAGTAGCTACAAAATCAAAAATTTCAGCAGTATTTGGCGTGGTGACTACATGATATTATTTTAAGTAAGAATTTTTGTTAGACTAATATGTGAATCATTACAAATTTCATTTATTTATGCTATGTGTTTGAGTTTTTATATTTAACGAAAAGAAGAAGGTATATTGGGTTGGGTTAAGTTGCTACATCACCATGGAAGTCGATTCGCCTTCGCCCACTGAATCCACCCCTCGTGATCGACTCATCGAGGTAATAACACTCAAGTTTCAATAATTTTTCTGAGTTGAATTGCTTTTGTTTTTGTTCGTGTTGTCAAATTGTGTTTTTGTGTGTGTGTGATTGAGATTGTGATGTTGTGTTGTATTATTGGATCCATTTTTTTGTATCAGAGGCTTGTTGAAGTTGGCGTGACTAGGAGGTTTGTTGATCTACGCCAACCTGGTTTAGTTGCTTATGCTAAACTCAGTAGGGAGATGATACCGGAGCTTGTTAACGCCATTTTACCTACTGATGAGGAAGTAGCCGAGGTTCTTCGGGACACAAAACCTGGTTCGAAAGCCAAACCATCGGGTGTGACCATGAAATTGCATTTCCGGGAGAGCATGCTGTGGCTGAAGTGGCTGATGTTTGAGCACGATCCTAACACGGTCATGAGGAACCTTTCGAGAATGAGTGCTGGCCAGCGCGGTATCTGTGGCGCTGTTTGGGGACATAATGACATTGCTTATAGGTGCAAGACGTGCGAACATGATCCCACCTGTGCGATTTGCGTGCCGTGTTTTAAGAATGGGGACCACAAGGATCACGATTACTCGACGATTATCTATACCTGCGGAGGGTGCTGTGATTGTGGTGATGTTACGGCCTGGAAACGCCAGGGGTTTTGCTCGAGGCATAAGGGAGCAGAGCAGATACAGCCCCTTCCAGAGGAGTATGCAGAGAAGATGGGCCCGGTTCTTGAGTGCCTATTTGGCTCTTGGAAGAACAAGCTACTTGTTGCTGAAGCTGCCTGCCGGGACAACCCTAGGGGAACTGACCTTACTGCACAGCGTAAGAAGGCTGCGAACGAGCTCACTTATTTTGTTGTTGAGATGCTTCTAGACTTTTGTAAGTGCAGTGAGAGTTTGCTCAGTTTTATATCGAAGAAAGTTTTAGCATCAGATGATGTTTTGGGGATTTTGGTGAGAGCAGAGAGGTTTCTGAGTGATGGTGTTGTGAAGAAGCTCCATGAGTTGCTCCTGAAGTTGATGGGGGAACCAGTGTTCAAATATGTGTTTGCCAAAGTGTTTCTTAGTTATTACCCAACAGTTGTAAGTCAAGCCATAAAGGAGTTCACTGACCTTGCATTGACAAAGTATCCGATGCTCTCTATATTCTCTGTACAAATCCTCGCGGTGCCAACATTAACACCCCGACTTGTGAAAGAAATGA
The DNA here is from genome assembly GCA_946800695.1 of Geum urbanum. NCBI lineage: Eukaryota > Viridiplantae > Streptophyta > Magnoliopsida > Rosales > Rosaceae > Geum > Geum urbanum. The sequence continues at coordinate 86,229,038 of OX326997.1, forward strand.
ACCTATTGTCCATGCTGTTAGGATGTTTGGAAGATATATTCAATTCCTGTGCTGGTGAAGATGGCCATTTACAGGTAATGCAATAATGTTTTTTCCTCGAGAATGTCAGATTACAGTATGATTGATCTTATGACTCTGCAGACTCACCTATTTGTCTTCTGGTTATCTTCATATTGAAATTGATTATTGATCACTGTCCCTATTTGTCTCTTGTTATCTTCATAGTGAAATTGATTATTGATCACTGTCGCATCTAGAGAATGCAGGGACCTAACATATATAGAGGATTAATATTAGGACCTTTCCCATAACGTAATCCTAATACTAAAGCAATTATGCCCTTTATATTATGTACGAATATAATTAATATACAACATCTACAACATGATTTCAGTGATCATTCCATCATGAAGTTATCTGTGTATTAAGCTTCCCAAGTACAACTGGGACTATATCATTCACTCAACTGCATATATTACAATCAACTAAGAAATTGCTGAAATCATGTTGTTAATGGTGTATGTGCTGTTCTAACCAGTGCATTCTCTGTTAATTTGTTCTTTAGTTGATTCGTTGTGCTGAGGGTCGTATCTGTCGGCCTTTTATATTCTTTCTAACTTATAGTTTCTAACTCCCACTCCCACTCCCCAACAGTTCTTGTTTTATTATTATCTAATGAGGCAAGTTTGTTCGCAAACTCTTCTCACAGGTTACCAAGTGGTCAAATTTGTATGACGTCACTATTCGTGTGATTGAAGATTTTCGATTTGTTATGAGTCACGCTGTAGTGCCAAAATATGTAACTCATGAGCAGCAAGAAATCTCAAGAATTTGCATGAGACTCTCAGCTTTTGTGCAAGGGATGAGCCCGCAAAAGAGGGAGACAGGCCCCCCTATGCACCTACCATTTGCTCTGGGTCATTCAATTGCCAATCTTCATTCTTTGTTGGTGGATGGGGCTTTTTCTGTGGCTAGTGACAAGACAGAAGAAGAATTTCTATTCAGCACAGATAAGGAAGATATGGATGACAAGGATAGCCTAAGGCATGCAAAAGTAGGACGCCTGTCCCAGGAAAGTTCTGCATGCAGTGCAGTGGGGAGTAGTTCACTTGCATGTGCATCAACGTGTTCTGAAGATAAATCAAATCCTCTTCCTTCTTTGTTGATTCCATCATTTGTGATTATGCTAACATTTGAGTGTTTGAGGGCTATCGAGACTTGGCTGGCAGTTGATAACAACTCTGGTACAATTCTTGATGCATCTTCTTCTAGTCCTAGCAGTTTTTCTGGAAGCAATTTTTCAGCACCGAAGAGAACATTATCCAAATTTAGGAAAGGTAAAAACATATTTGGTAGATTTGCCAGTTCAAGTGAAGACCATGGCAAGCAGTGTTCATCACAAGTACATAGTAGTTGTGATATGAGTGTTGACTTGCAGAATGGTAAAGTCTCAGGGCAGGAAAATAAATTAATGGTTATCGACGATATCGATTTAGCTAATGGCTGTACTTCGTCAGGATTGGGTGATAGTGCAATGGAAGTAGATGGTTCCATGGACTTGGATGTTCTACGTCTACTGAGTTCGAACGACTGGCCAGACATAACATATGATGTTAGTTCACAGGATGTATCTGCTCACATTCCCTTACATCGATTACTTGCATTGATAATACAGAAAGTAGTGAAAAGATGTTTTGAGGTGCCAGATTCCGCGGGTGCTTATTCTGCAAATTTACCATCAGCTACTTCTACCGACTTCTTTGGAAATATTCTGGGAGGCTGCCACCCTTGTGGCTTTTCTGCATTTGTTATGGAGCATCCCCTTCGTATAAGAGCATTTTGTGCCCAGGTTCATGCTGGAATGTGGCGGAAAACTGGGATGCTGCCCTAATAACTTGTGATTGGTATCGTTCAATTCTCTGGTAAGTGATTTATGCTGATGTAAGACATTCCATCTAGGGGGAACAATAGTCAGTTCTGGAACTTGCTCTTTTCTTCCTGTTTTCTCCTGCTTGTTCATTCTTGCAGCTGAAGGTTCTTTGTCATGGTTTGTAACTGCAGGTCTGAACAATTTTTGGAGCTTGATCTTTTTCTGCTTCAGTGCTGTGCTGCCTTGGCTCCAGCTGATCTTTATGTCAAGAGAATTATAGAACGCTTTGGCCTGTCAAGCTACCTTTCATTGAACCTTGATCGCTCTAGTGAATATGAACCAGTTCTAGTGCAGGAAATGCTCACGCTTATCATACAAATAGTCAAAGAACGGCGATTTTGTGGTCTAACTAAAGCTGAAAGTGTGAAAAGAGAATTGATTCATAAATTGAGCGTTGCAGATGCTACTCACAGTCAATTGGTCAAATCGCTTCCGCGTGATCTGAACAAGTTTGACGAGCTTAGTGAAATCTTGGATACTGTTGCTGTGTATTCCAATCCCTCTGGCTTGAATCAAGGGACATATTCACTACAGTGGAATTGTTGGAAAGAATTGGATTTGTACTACCATCGCTGGACCTCAAGGGATATACAAGCTGCAGAGGAAAGGTACTTGCGTTTCCGCAGTGTTGCTGCATTGACCACTCAGCTACCCAGTTGGACCAAGGCTTATCCTCCTTTCAAGGGGTTAGCTAGAGTAGCAACTTGTAAAACTGCCCTCCAAATTGTTCGTGCAGTGCTGTTTTATGCTGTATTTTCTGATAAATCGATCGAGTCACGAGCTCCTGATGGTATTCTTTTAACCGCATTGCACTTACTCTCATTAGCACTAGACATTTGCTCTCAACATAAAGAATCTGGTGATCAGTCTTGTTATGATGGAGACTGCATTCCCACATTTGATTTTGCCAGTGAAGAAATAAATGAAGGACAATATTTAGATGCTGGTCAACAGAGCTTGTTGTCACTTCTTGTTACCTTGATGAGGATGTATAAGAAAGAGGGTTTCGACAATTCGGAAGATGGAAGTTGCAACCTTTCCTCATTAATTGGAAGCCTACTGAAGAAGTTTGCAGAAATTGATTCTGGATGTATGACCAAATTACAAATACTTGCACCTGAATTGGTTAGTCAAGTAACTTTTTCAACATGTCCCTCAGGTTCGACATCCGACTCTGAGAAGTGGAAGGCAAAAGCTAGAGAGAGACAGGCTGCCATATTGGAAAAAATGAGAGCAGAGCAATCAAAGTTTTTAGCTAGCATTGATTCCTCTGTAGATGATGGTTCAAAAGCGGAACAAAAGGATGTTGACTCTGACGTTGAAGATAATCTAGAAGAGCCTGCACAAGTTGTTTGCTCACTTTGCCATGATCCGAATTCCAAGAATCCAATTTCCTTTTTGGTTCTTCTTCAAAAGTCTAGGCTTTTGAGTTTCATTGATAGAGGTCCACTGTCATGGGAACAACCTCGCTTGACAGAGAAGGAGCATGTCGCTAAAACCAAAAGCGAGTCAGCGGTTAACTCTGAGATAAGCAGATTATTTAGTGGTTCAGGAGTGGTATCATCATCTGATGCAAGGAAAATGGTGTTTGAACGCTACAACAGAAAAAGGGGTACTGGTACAAGTGATTCAGGAGTGGTGTTACCTTCTAATCTAATGCAATTAGTTGAAAAGGCAGTCACTGAGATTACTCGACATGAGAAACCTAGGGATGTTGATGCTTTTCAAAAATTTCTGAAGGAAATGACTCAAGAAATTCCCAAGTGCCATGTGAATCCAATGATGAAAAGGAAAAAACTTTATATACGTTTGAGACAATGGAAGAAGAGATGTACTTCTTGATCCAAAAAGAATTGCATGATAAGCTGCTGCATCCTAAGCTTAAAGGAAAGTTGTTGGTATCCTCTGAAGGAGGAGAGAATACAGAGTATGCTGAAGTTTTGTTGCTCGGAAGCTATATAGCTGCTCTTTGTAGAGAGAAAATAGTAGATCCTTCATCTTCTGAAAATGCTACCGATAGTGAGGGGCCTGTAGAATCTTCTCGCCTGTCAGCATATGATGGATTTGGCCCTGCAGATTGTGATGGAATATATCTTTCTTCTTGTGGGCATGCTGTGCATCAGAAATGTCTTGATCGCTATTTATCTTCTCTGAAGGAAAGGTAAGTCTTCCCAAATGAAATAAATTCCCTTGAACGATGTTAGTGCACTATTGACAGAGGCCTAATCTACCCCATGCTCTAAATTCTGTTTGCAGGTACCTCAGAAGAATTGTCTTTGAAGGACGACATATTGTAGATCCAGACAAGGTACAAAATTTTGCCAATCTGTGACATACTATTTCTTCTCTTTCATTCTAGCAGAGATGGGGAAAAGGTTCTCTTACTTATTTCTTTGCAATTTGTGATTCGTCAGGGTGAATTCCTTTGCCCTGTATGCCGTCGACTTGCAAATTCGGTCTTGCCAGCATCAACAAGTGAGCTCCAAAAGGTTTGCAACGAGCCTTTGGACACAGGGGTTAGTTCATCATATGTTAATACGTCACGTGAAGAAATTAGTTCCCTTCAGAAAGGCTTGGCTCTATTGCAATATGCATCAAATGTGGCTGGGAAGGTTGTCACTCTTAAAGGTTTCCCACTGCGTAGATATGAGAAGATGAGCTCAAATCTTGAACCAATGCCACATCTGCTCTCTAAGATGTATTTTCCGAATGATCTGGATAAGATGTTAGGATCTGAAAGGGTCAGCCACCCAATACTTATGTGGGACTTAATCAAGTATTCCCTACTGTCAATGGAGATTGCTTCTCGTTCAGGGGGTAAATATGCAGCACCAATCTATGGTCTTAATGCCTTGCATAAGGAGCTTGAATCCTCGAGCAAATTCATACTTTCTTTGTTGCTGAAAATTGTCCAAAATACGTGTAAGAATTCTCTTCATGTGCTTCAGAGATTTATAGGTATTCAAAGCTTCGCTGAATCTACATGCCTTGGAGTTTCCACAGTTAATGGCAGCACATATGGACAAGGTACTTTGTGATCTTTGTGTGGCCTCTTATATTCACATCACTCATGCACAATCCAGAATCACAGATGCGATGCATGCTTTAATTTTTGAGAAATCTTTTCTGTGAAGATGAATTTTATGCATAATTTTTAGATGGTGGAATGTTTCTATTTCCCTAAACTCAAATTACATTTTTCTAAAGCGAGCTCACATCAAATTCACAACCAATACTGGAATAGATTGTAATTATATAAACTCGATACATGAATGTAAAAAGGACCTGGGCACTACTATGTCACAAATTATTGGCTCTGGATATAATATACACTTCAGTGTTATACTAAATCTTCATGCCTTTGGTCCACAGGTATTATGCTGCATATCTTGGAACATGTTGATGATCCAGTAGCATATCCTGATATCCAGTTCTGTCCTTGCTCGTGATCCTTTTTCTTCATTGATGTGGGTCCTTTTTTGTCTTCCATACCGATATTTATCATGTGAAGATTCCTTATTATCTCTAGTGCACGTGTTTTATGTTGTCTCTGTGGTTCAGGTATGTCATTAGTTATTAATTAACTTCGTTTATGGTGTTTCTCTTTCCGTTAAAAATAGCTAGTCTAATCCAATATGTCGACTGCAGGGTATAATTACATATTTCGGCAAAAATCAATGCGACATCAGTGGATTAGGTGTTGGTGATTGTTTGGTTACTGATATTGGCAAACTAATTCAAAACTTTGGATCCATTCAGCAGTATTTTGTTTCAAATTACATTGACTCTTCTTCCGATATTAAGAATATAGTCCGTAGCTTGAGTTTCCCTTAATTGAGAAGGTGTGCATTGCTGTTGAAACTACTTGATACCTATGCCCAAGCGTCATTCTGTGAAAGGTATAATGCATTGGATAGATCTAGTGGCACTAGTGATGTAATGGATACCACTTACGTGCCACTGGTTGAGCTTACTGAAGTTCAAGAGATAGAAAGCCTGCTCAAGATACCTACATTGGATGTTATACTCGAGGATAAAGTGGTGCGTTCATTAGCTCATAAATGGGTCTGTCATTTTGGCAAAGAGTTTGAGGACAAAAGATTTCAAGGCACTATACACTGCAACCCTGCAGCTCCATTCCACTTGATGCGCCTACCCCGACTTTACCAGGATCTATTGCAGAGGTTGGTTTTGCGGTTTCTTGGTTGTTTCTGGAGTTTTTATTTTGTTTGATTATACAATAGATTTCATTCAGAGAGGTTGTGATTTATCAGGTATATAAAACAGCGGTGTCGTGATTGCAATAACACTCTCGATGAACCTGCACTTTGCCTTCTTTGTGGTAGATTATGTTCACCGAGCTGGAAGGCCTGCTGCAGGTATATTGTTGATCAAGCTTTATTATTATATTACTTCTCATTTGTTTGATACCCTGTTGCCCTGCTTATGATTTCTAAGTTTGGCTTTTCATATTAGGGAAAGTGGATGCCAGACGCATGCTCTTTCTTGTGGTTCTGGTACTGGGGTCTTCCTGCTGATCAGGGTGAGAAATATGATTTCTAGATTCCCTGTGCAGTATATATGTCTCATACATATTTATATAATATATATCATGTTAATATGTTTGACCACTCTACACTGAAGAGATTCTTTTTTTTTCCTTTTATGAAAGTAAGCGATTCTTATTTCATTTCTATTTGTTGTGTTTTGCCTTCCTGATAGAAAACAACCATTCTGCTGCAAAGATCTGCTCGACAGGCTCCCTGGCCATCACCCTACTTAGATGCTTTTGGTGAAGAGGTAAATTGGTTTTTGTTATTATAAACTTTTTCCAGTTCAATTCAAATGTTGTTCAACTATCTCTACTAGTCATTCATGTGGTTGTGATCCTTCCTGAAAGTAATTAATGCCTGAGAAAATGGTGATGCGTGCAAAAGAGTGGAGATTTTTACTCTTACTTGTGTGGTCTCAGCGTTACTAAATTTTGAATTATTTTTATTGCAGGACATCAAAATGCAGAGAGGAAAACCACTGTTCTTAAATGAGGAACGCTATGCAGCTTTAACATATTTGGTAAGAATATTCCGCTAGATTGTGTCATATTTCAACAATCAAAACTCATTCTTGACAATCGTTTCATGGGTAGTTGATCACTTATCACTTTTATCAGTAATCTATTTGCACTCAACACCATTGCTCCCCTTAAATCTCGTATTATCACCTGTACCCTAGTTAATTGATTTCACATTAACAAGTTTTTGGGCCCTACCTACCCTGCCCCTCCAAGATAGTGTGTCATTTTGTTGAAACATTTTGAGGAAGGGTTGTGGTCGATATCACCTTTAAATGATCTGTCTGAGCCAAGAAGTTTCTGCTTTGGTTTTATGTTATATCTTTCAGATTAATTATGTTCTGTTACATGGTAGGTTGCTTCGCATGGCCTTGATCGAAGTTCGAAGGTGCTTGGGCAAACTACCATTGGCTCTTTCTTCATGGTTTAGTTTGATGGTAAGGTAAAGGCAAATGAATGAACTGGATGCTACTTCATTTATATTTTGTTGCTGATATTATTATTTGTAACACAGATTCGTGTGATTGAGATGGCAAATGATTTTTGATGACTAACAGCTGGGATTATCCAGTTATCACAATATATCTGGACCTTGGGGATTTACTGTACATTGAGGTTAGTTACTGGCTATGAATGTACCTTATATATTTGGTGAATTAAAATATGTCGTATATTGATGGAGAGTGAAAGGAGCATTTCCTAAAAGAGTGGTACTCTATTGTTTTTGTTGGTTCAAAGTGTCTATTGTGAGGGCAGGAGATTGACCACTAGCTAGGACTTTCAATTCTTAATAAGTATAGCACTTTACTTTCTTTTTGTTCAGTCCATGGCTTGGCTTTTCATTTTAATTGGTTTGTCCGTCACTATTGAGAAGTTTGAACAAGCCAGAACCATTTATCTTCTACCTCTGTGGGGCTTACTTGCTTGAACAAGCCAGAACAAGCCAGAACCATTTGACTTGCTGGACATGCTTTGGTACAAATTCATACATTGTCCTCTCACCAACATTGTCAGATGCTCTGGGTGTCTCTTCAAGGACCGATCCTCTCGGGGATCCTCGCGGTTTCTCATCAAGGACTAGTCTAGTGCCAGATTGTTCCTTCAGCTGTCAAGGTTGTACAGTTAAATGTGAAGGTGAGAGCTGAAGCACAGGTTTCACTATCCTGTACAGGATTGTGGAGTGGACCATCGAACTGTTGTACATATATATTGTAACACCAGTCATGACCACTGCTTGAGGGTAAAGTAGTGCATTTGCATTGTGTTGGTTTTAGTTGAGAGGGACACTCTCACTTTGTGGTGTTATTATTTTGTTAATTAGCATTCTTTTCAATACAATAGATGTTGAGGAAAGTTGTGAAAATGGTTCCGACCTTTGGAGCCGCCGTTGCAAATTGTTATGATGGGGGGCAAAAGTGCGAAGATTTGACTAGTTTGGATCAAATAAAAGGAATAGCAAACTACTTAATGGTATGTGCGGTATATTTAAGTACAATGAGACATTAATTATTTGGATACTTAAAAACAAAAATTTAGGGTTAGGGACAAGTAATATTAAGCTGACACGTGTTGATGTACGTTTTACGTTTATACCAAACAAAAACTCTCCTCATCGTAGTAGCAGCAGCAGTAGACAGATAGACCGCCACCTGGCCGATGTCGTCGCCGCACTGGAATCCGGAGTCCAAATCCCATTGCTGGACTCCTCGACACCTCAATGCCTCTTTTCACTGCCTTTACCGCACAAGCCTGGTCTAGCCAGGAGCGGTAGCAGCGCCACAAATCACCTCCGAGCGATGTTGCCATTAAACCCTGAGCCTGCCTCCGCCTCCGCCACGCCACACTCCAACTGAGCCGACTCTGTCGTCGTAGCACCCCACTCGCGTCAGCTCAAAGGTTACTAAATCCAAAAATGGAATTGTTTGCCAGATATGTGAGGGCTAGGCAATGTATATTATTGCGAATTGAAGGTTGGATTTGTGTGGGTTGGTGGGAATGAAGATTGTCTTAGTAACAGTATATCAAATGCCAATTTTTTTGTGTGCGTGCATGTGGTGGTTGTTGTCTTGTTCTGTAGCAGTATAATATTGATTGCAGGTTGAATTGATAAATTAGGGTTTTGCTGTTTTTTTTTTTTGCTAACAATGATTTGGATTTAGATCGGTGTGAGGTTTGGTGCGGCATTTCAATTTGTTTATGGTTGTACTTTTTGTTTACGGTGTTTAGATCTAAGTAGCACTTGCTTAGTTTTTGTGTTCTCGGGCTTCAAATGTTATGAGCAGTATCAATTAGTTTCTTGTGTTCTCGAGGGCTTTATTGTGGAATTGATGTTCGAATCAAAGCGATAATTATAAGTATTGTTTTATTGAATTTTTAGAGTTTTGACATTCTGATCGGGAAGAAAATGATAGAAAATGGGGAAGGAATTGACTTGATGTTGAAACTGCTACTGTAACAAGCTCTTTATTTTAATATGTCCATTTTTCATTTGTTATGACTATTTTACAAGTGATTTGGTGTTTTTGTGGCTAAAATTATTTTGGAGTAGCAATTACATGGATGAGTGTGTTGTGCAGGAAGTGGAAGTTGAGAATGACAAGGAGGCTATTGCTTAGGAAAATGCTGGACATCTGCCATGAGGGAATATAGTTGCTTGAGTTTTTTCATATCAAATTCTTTTTGAAATAATTTGCAGCACTGAATTGTTTTTCTTTTGATTAGTAGTAGCAGTGGTTGAGTGTGTTACTGCATTTTTTGTTACTACATAAGTTGAATGGTAGTAGCAGTAGTTGAGTCCGCTAGCAACGGTTTTTGAGTATGTGAATGTTATTTTGTGTTTTACTGAATCTTTCGATTACCAGTGAGTAATATGTTAATACACACAAGCCACTGAATTCTGAATGATATTGGTGGTTTTGAAATTTTCTTTCTCATGAAGTATAATATTGGTGGTTTTTGATTTTTTTCTTTCAGTAACAGTATATTTTTCTAATATCATGAAGGTACTGTTAAATTTTAAAGTATACTGTTATTAGAAAAGTATACTGCTTTTGAAAAAAAATACTTATGACAAAGTATACAACTTAATAAAAAAAATAAAGATAAAATTTCTCGTTACAATCAATTGTTGTGCCGCGGTTCTCAACTCTACTTTGTATTCAATAAAAATAGAACCATTGCTACTGAACTCCAACTCTACTTCGTATTCAATAACAGTTCGGTGAACGATTCGGTAGAGTTCCACTAACAATTTAGTAACAGCTCAGCAAATAATTTAATAACACTTTGAGAATAATTCAGTAGCAGCTCGACGAAACTTACAGTATCACTTTAGTAGTAGCTTGATGAACAATTTAGTAGCAGTTAGAAAAGAACAGTATCAATAGTAATTTCGAGAAACATAGTAGCAGTTTCGAAACATGCAGTTTCGAAACATTTTCAGAAGCAACATCAAATTTGAAACAAATTCAGTCTTGACAAATGATTTAGTAGCAGCTTGACAACACTTCAGTAGCAGCGCAACGAAAAATACAATAGCAAGTATCTATTTATTAGTAGCAGCTCGACGAAAAATTCAGTAACAGCAAATTTACGATATCAACAGTTCCAAAAACACAACAGAATCAATTTAAAAATGGGGAGTAGCTCATTTCAAGAGTGGTGCTACTTAACATTTCAATGTATCCATTGCAGTGTTTATAAAATCATTATTTCAATACAACAATAGCATCTTTTGATTTTATACATAAATAAAAAAAATGGTAGGAAACGGATTTCTCTGACCAAAGTATGCAATACAAATATATATCCATCATCTGCACTTTTAAAACCTACTGGACTAAAACAAACCTCATAATCAATCACAACATATGCTCCTCCCAAGGATTTGCTTGACAAAATTCTTTAGTAGCAGAGAGTGTACTGGGACAAATGCAGTAGCAGTCCAAGGAAAAACTGCACCAGGGCAGTCACTCATTCCTTGAAGATTTGAAATCTCATGGACTTGGGGAAATTGCATTATCAGCTCTCGGCCATGACTCAAAGCACATGCCACATGAGCATAGCCTAATATCATAACCACTACCTCTCCCAAAATTTTGATCGAAACATATCAAAACATTCGTCGACAAAAACACCAGATCTGTAACACCAGCATCACGACGATCTAAAGTGGCGCATGAATTGAGGCCGAGCTCGATGAGTCCATTCGCATTTATACTCGCAGTAGTAGTAGTCGTCAGTGGTGGCGCAAGACCGAGCAGGGCGAGGTGCGGGATGCGAAGGCTGGCGGCCGGCGGTCGGCGGAGGCGCAAGTGGTCGCCGATGCTTGCGAACGGCACGAAAGGCTAGCGCTGGCTTGCGCGACGCGGTTGGAGGCTGACGAAGGGAGGCCGCAAGGCGGGCGAGGCAGAGGCGTCTTGAGCTGGTGGTGGACAGTGGCGCGAGGAGAGGCAGTGTGACGTGACACGAGGGGAAAAAGAGTCGGCGGCGGCGTGATGGAGGGCTCGTGGGAGAGCCTCGGCGGCGAGGTCGGGTGAGGGCGGCAGCGAGGTCCATATCCACTGCTACTGCTTTCATTTTCAACCGAGAGAGAGAGAGCGAGAGACAGAGAGAGTTTTGGTTGGATAAATTTTTTTAGGAAAAATTAGTGATGTATTACACGTTCTAAATTTTGATAACTCTTTAATAATAAATCTCTATCTCTACTACAATCAAGGATAATAATAAATCTCTATCTCTACTACAATCAAGGAAAACGTATTTATGGTGTCATCAGATATACTAAAATAGTGAAACTCGAAAAATACCAGTGGGCTTAAAAAAGACGTACACGAGAATAAAATGAGGGAAATAGGGCAATGTCGTAAATGTTCGAAGTAGAAGTGAAAAACCAAACCATCAAACAAGATTCCCAATCAGTTCGGCAGAATTAAAAACAATGATGAAGATAACACTTTTCCTGATTACAACCGACTCAAATTGCCATAAAGGAAACACGATCCGAAAAGGGAATCGATCTGACTAACCATATCTCTATACATATGGCTATCCTCTCTAGGCAGAGAGACATACCAAGAAAAAGCGAAATCGATTTAGAATTCTCTTTGATTGGCGGGTAAGAATGATAGATTCAGTTTACCTTAATTGATTTGATTTGTTGATTGAGTTGATTTCATTTGGTAATTTAGCATGTTTGGAGTCGTTGCTTCAATTAGTGTTTGTTGTTTCAATTTTGCATCAATTGTATGTTTCACCGATTCTATTAAATGTAATGCAGGTGGAGGAAGTTTTGACTTGCTAAACCATTTGCACATGGTTGGAAGTGTAACTCGAGGTTTGAAGTGTCTCTAAGTACAGCTTCGAAGCTAGACAATGTTTGTATGCTAAATGGTTCCAAATAGGTTATCGGGTGTTTACAAGAAAAAGGTCTTCACAAAAAGGTATATAATTTCTCTCCGAATGGTTACAGTGATTTCTATTCCACGTTGCTAATCATGAGAACATAAATTATTTGCTCTTTTTCTTGCAGATTAGAAAAAGAGATTATGTACTTTTCTCTGAGTCTGAGGAATTGTTCTTTTCTGTTAACAATGAGTTCTGAGTTTGGGACTCATTTCAAATTCTTACTCTAGAGGAACACTGGACTGACTGGAGGAACACAAGAGTACAACAATTTTTTAGCGGTGAGTTATACAAACTACATTATTATTAGCTTCTGTATGACATGGACTTCACCCTCCTTTACTAGGAGATAAGAGATATTTTTGTTGATACACATCTAATGCATTTTTACAGAAATTAATTGATGTCATATGCTTATGTTTTACCAAGAGATAAGAAATCACTCCTTACTGTAATTACTTTGTTCTTTTAGTAATACAAATAAAATGTGAAGCTAACTTTTTATTTTTTATTTGATGGATGCTCATGGTTGCGTTAACTTTAGTTTTTTTGCTTTTCATTTTCTTTGTTAATAGAGATCTAATCAGCAGGTACTAACCCTACTATTGCTATTGTCAAGCTTCTAACTTCAGCTTTATCATCATGTCAATATTTAATTGGCTCTACATATATATATGATTTACACGCGTATGAAGCCATGACATGATAGTCTTCAATTTAGGTCATTTTAATAGTGAAGAAGCGGACTATTCCTTCAAGTATGCCTCAAGCAGCATGGTTCCAAACAATTCTCCAATGGGGGTGTTCTTAGAACCTGTTATATAGAGTGAAGCTACAGGCCTTAAAGTGGAGAAGAAAACTATGTTTTTCCATTATACAGAACTAGTCCGAAACAAAACTGACATTTCCGAATGAGAAAAGCGAATTCTTTATAGGACTGGTACTCTGAATTTTTTATAGCGAAGAAAACTCTTCTACACGCTCTTCATTTTGTTAATTAATTCATGTTTCTGTTTTTCTTTTCGCCGTCATAGTGCTTTATAGAGCCCCCAGTCTGTTTCGATTCATCTATTAGTCTTCATTATTTGGGTATGTCATGATTTGATTGGTATGTTTTCCTGTATATCATGGTATGATTTTCCTTTTGGCTGCCTCAATCATGAAGTGTGTGAACGTAGCTCCATCCTGATCAAGTAGGCAAATTTTTCACATGGGAGAGCGCAACATTTTTCTGTAAAGTTTAATCGTGACTCCATCATGAGTACACAAATCTTCTGCATGCGTGTGCATGAAGACTAATAATAGGATAAGGAACAAAGAACTAGTAGTAATTGAGTTATATATTCCGCGAAACTACATAATTTCACACTTACAAAAGATATACGACAATCTGCACGTGTGAGCACAACGCACTTCCGTATGCGCGTGCAGGTGGTCTTTTTTGCCTGTTTAATGGATTGAGTCTGCTGATATTTCATTTTAGACTTCAAGCTCAATCCTTGGTTGTCTAAATATTAGGCCAGTTCGAGTTTTTTGTATTGATACTATCCTTGTCTTTGTTCAAACAAAAAAAAAATCCTTGTCCTTGTCTATTTTTTTTTAATAAAGAAAGTCATGTAATTCAGTAAAATCTGAAAATGGTTGGTAAAATACATCATAGATTTATCTTGGACGCAAATGTGAATCAATCAGTAATAATTTGATAGGTGAGTAGAGCTACGCTTTCATTACGAAACCATTCAAGCATGAAGCATCATTGCTCTTTTCCATGATGGATTTTCTGTACAAATCTGGGTACCGAAATACATTTTCCCTAAAAAAATAATGTACCAAAAAATAATTTATCTTCACTATCATCTGGGGCATATCATTTTTATTCTACACAATGATCCCCGTTGCAACTGGATTTTGTCAAGCTGGTGTATGATGAAGAAGCTCCCAATTTGTAACTAATTTTCATGTCATGTACTGTATTTGCAAGTTCTCGATCTCATTGAAGATCCAAAACCAGTCTTCAGATATATCAATATAAACTTGTCACTTTTCGAAAAGCCTGCACTTGAAGATCGCCTGTTCAAAACTGTCTGCCAACTTCAATAGCATCTATCTCCCTCCTTTGTACCTGCAGAGAAAAGAGGAAACCAAATCAAATATCCGCGAACCAATCATTTTGGTTTATTCCATTACTAACTCAATTTCAAAAAGATGATGAAATGAATTTTTTATACATCTGATCAGTTCAGCATTACCATAACCCTCAAGAAAAGAGAGAACAAGCAAACTATATCTTTGACCAGAATGACTCCAGGAGACTACTCAATGGAAGCAAATGAAGGTTAAAGAGTTCCAAGTATATAGAAAGGGATACAAGTCATTGAACGACTGTGAAATTTTAAGATCCACAAGGAATAGAATGTGATATGTGTCACTGCAACATTTACAATACCATGCACATAATCAGCATTGAAAAAATTTGTCAACCAGATAGTTCACCAGTTGAAAAAAAAAAAACAAATAACATGCTAACCAAAGGGATAGACAAAGTAACAATAAGGAAATTGTACCTTACAGTGTGTGCCCTAGGTAACTTCCATCTCTCTTGCATGTGAACTATCTTCGGTTACAGTGTTGCCCCCATTTGCAGATAACTCCACAGGTTTAGAATTACCACCATACTCTTCTTCACATGTAAACTGAAGTTGTTTCTCTACAGACTTGAAAACAGCAGTCCTTCTGGATCTTAACCGATATGGAGGAGATGCATTAAAAGCCTTGCCATTAGGACCAGTGGTACTAATACCATGACTACTTGGAGTCTCACACAAACTTGTATCTTGAGACCCAGACATTTTCAAGCTATTGTTGTTTCTGTCCTGTTCTTCAGTAACATCAAGCATTTCCCTGGCGGATTCACCATCAACTATCCTCAGCTTGTTCAGAGGTAGATGTCCTTGGGCAGACTTTCTTCTCCGCAATATTGAAGGAGTGTTGGGGAAGGTTTTAGCAGCTATTTTCAAAATAGATTCGGGGCTTCTATTACATAAACTACTGCTCTTAACAGTAGGAGGAGTGTAAAAACTAATAGGTGACATGTTTGGACTTGACTTGTGAAAGCAATGCACATGTGAAAACCCTGAATCCAATGGAATAGGACTGTCCACCGGTGGTGGTTCATAGTACAACGAACCATAGTTAGGAGTTCCAACTGGCACGGATGCACCGTTAACTTTGTCTTCAACTTGTGCATTGCTGAATCCAGAAGTCTCATACTTCAGCTGACTATTACTATTAGAGTTCTCAGTATGAGGCTTGTTGATGTTTGAATACTTTGGCACTGACGTTGAATTGCTGCAACTATCCATTAAAGATAATCTTAACCTGCCCTCTACACCTTCAGACTCAGCATGGTCATCTGGAAGAATACTTGATGAACCGCACAAATCCTGAGATCCAGAGGACTGCAATTGATCATTCCCATTCTCTTCTATTCTGTCTGCATTTCCAGACAAGGTCTGACCAATTGAATCCATTCTTTTATCTGAGCCAGCAATCAATCTCTGAGTTTCAGCAAATTTATTATCTTTAGTACCATTTGGGTAACTGGTTCCCGGTACTGGTGGAAGCTGCCCAGTTGCCAAATAGAAAGCGCACATGTCCATGTCAAGAGGTTCAGAGGACAGTAACTGATCCCTGCCAACTTCATCTATCTTAAATTTACATGTGTCTGAATTTCCAATCAATGTCTGAGCTGGTGAATTTGATCCTCTATCAGAGCTAACAGGCACTCTTTTGATTGCAATGGGTCTATTTGCATCTCTAGCAACAATTGCATAACTATTCTTTGGTGGTGGTGGAAGTTGCCCAGTCGCCAAATAGAACTCCTTTTTTTTTTTCAAGGAACTATTCCAATGATTCTTTATTGCATTATCAGTTCTGCAAAATAAAAGACTTGGCTTAGTAATTTCAGTTGTGCTTTAAAAGTCCTTTGAATGAAATACTCTCTTTTTCACATAACTATAAATATTTGAAAATCAGAAAGATCATTGACATGTCTTCAACATTCGGCAGGAAACAAGACAGATCACCTTTATAGATATGTTTCCATATTCAAATTTTCTATTTAACTGGGCATATTAGATGTCAAGGGCTCATGGTATGCAACCAGTAGGATTTTGTGGAAAGTTTGCCTCCTGAAGACAAGACTACTCCATACAAGCAATATTAACATTGATAATCTAATATTACTTTTTTATTAATTGAAAAAGAACCACTTGGGTTACAAGCACGCGTGCTTACAGCTGCGGGCAGCTGGAAGATTAGCACCTCAATGTTAATTATTAAATTGTAAATCAAGCATGAAGGATACCTTCCGGGTAAAGCCTTAGCTATTTCGGCCCACTTGTTCCCATGCATCCGGTGGGCATGCATAAGAGCTAATTCCTCCACCAACGTCCAGGCATCTCTCTTTATATGTGGATTTAGATGATTGTGCCACCTGAAGGGAAAGAAAAAAACAGAACGGTGTTCATGAAGAATAAAATAGGCTTAGTTTTTTCAAGGACAATTTCATCTCACCCAGGTCAGACATATCACTATGGTGTACTTTTAACAGAATATCAGGAGAGCAAAATTAATATAGGTTACCTTTCTCGGCATTGTTTTCCTATACGACCAGGCAAAGACTTTGATATTAATGACCATTTTGTAGGTCCGTACTTTGCTACCAGTTCTACAATTTTATCATCCTCCTGTAAATGAAGACAGAAAAAACTGAAGGTCAATGCTTGAACCAAGATAACCAAAAAAAAATCGTAAAAGTAGAGATGGTAAGTTCCAAACCTTTTGAGTCCATGGTCCTTTTATAAGTTCCGGATTTAAAACCTTCTGCCATCGATGCAAACATTGTACTTCTGATCTATCATGAAAGTTTTGAGCTGCATACACAACATAATATCACCATAAATGATACTGGGCGACACAAATAGACAAGGTTCTATATGTGCCTGTATCTTCACAAGATAAACATATATGATACTGGGTATGCCAAGAAGACTGGTTTTATATGCAAGTATTCACAAGAATGACAAGATAACCATAGATAATACTAGGTATGCCAAGAAAACTGGTTCTTAATGCATATATATCTTCACGCCGTCTCCCCCTTGTGGTAATTCACAACATTGTCATACAATTAGACAGCTGAATGGAAACTAACATATTCGGGTCTAGATAGCTAGCTTTATTTTCAGTTTCTAGAATCTAGATTATTACACATCGTTCAGCAGAAGATATATGCACTATTATCTTATCAAGGTCTCCAACAGTAAAGATCAAATTCGTTGAACATGTATTCGGACAACTACCTAAAGGTTACAACTGAAGTGAGTAAATGCGTTGGAAAATACCGACATAAATCATAGGCGTGATTGAGACAATAAGACAAACCTATCTTCTTCCAATTCTTCCCCTTAAACTTTGCAACAGCATTCCTCAACGTCTCATCCTGTAGCCAATCCAACACATTGAAAATACTTTAATGTTTCACAAGATGTGTGAATAAAAACAATAAGTAAGCATATTTAATAGCAATAACACATGCAATGGGTCAATGCTGGCATAATGTTAGCTAAAGACTAAACTAAACCATCAAGCTTCCATGCTAGATGATTTGGTGGCTGAGAATAAAGCAGGAAGACATTGACATTTCTAGCTAATAGTACAAACAGGTGAGCAAATGCAAAAAAGAAGAAACAAACCAACCTCCTGTGGAGTCCAACCACCCTTGGCTCGCCTAATAGGACCAGTGATCCTCCTGCAAAGTAAATTTAACATAACTGAGTTCCATATCCTTGCACTATGCTCATAAAAAATTAAAGAAACTGGTCATGAGGCAAATCAAAGCTGCATATCGATTTTCCACTACTTGAAAACTCAAAGATCCAACACATATGAATCACAATCTCAATGTTAAAACCCAACTGCAGCTGTTAAGAACATAAAAGGAACATACTTGTTGACTGGGGAAGCCTCTACCGGGCTGCCAATTCCCGGGGACTTGAGGATAGCACTCTCACTGCCTTCGGAATCTGAGCTGGACGCAGCCGTGGATTGCTTATTCACAAGGCAGCACTCCTCTATCTGTACTTCACTCCTCACCTTCTGCAGATACAATCCCAAATTCCAATCAACAAAATATTCAACATAACAACACAGATAAAAACAGCAAAAACCCTAACAAACTAATGCCTGCAGGGATTCACAAGCACCCCAAAACCCTATAAAGTCCTCAAATTTACTCCAAAATCTCCAAAACCCCACCGCCTTAGACCCAGAGAAGTAAAACCCAGATCTTAAATTCAGTTTTCAGATCAGAAAACCCAAAATTACAGACAATTCCAAGCCTCCAATTCAAAACCCAGCACAAAACAGAGCAACTTCAAATCCAATCCCCAGCAAAACTTGATCGAGATTAGTTCAAAACACAGAGAATGAAGAATCTCAAAACAAAACAAAAAAACAAAGTCAAGACCTTTGGGAAACATATAAAGACATGAACTTTAAGTACCTGTGGTTGCGAAGAAGTAGAGGGAATTGAATTGGAGCTCATCGATTGTGACCCAATTGATTTCTCAACCCTTTTCTCTCTGAAACATCAAATACGAGAAGAAGAAGCTTTTCTGGTTTCGAAAAATCCTCGCCCGTTTAACAAAGAGAGAGAAAGAGTGAAAAAAAAAACGAAATAAATAAAAATAAAATATATAGCGCCACCGACGTCGCCGTTAGCTACCGTTAGGCGAAGGGAAATATGAGTTACCGTGGGATTTCGGAAACCCTATCAGATAACGACGAATGACGGAAAACGTTAGGGGACCTTAGAAAAGTTTGAACCTCAAACGGCACTCTGGGTTTTGGGTTAAATGTCGAACTGGTTTGCGAGGAGATAAGGTGTGTTGGATGTGGCGGCTTGCTTCGCGGGCATTAATTGACCGTTGGATTTGGGCTTCAATGGGACGCGGTTTAGTTTGGAAAGATACGTTTTTTTAAGCCAAAATTAAAAGAAACTAAAATAGAATAAGGGTAATTTGCCTATAGAATAATTGAATGAAGAGCTTTGGTTGTGTTGCGTTGTACGTACTCTATATCAGGACCGTTGCTTGAAGGTAAAAGAAAAATACCTATATTATTATTTGAGAAAATTGTTCGGATGATCACTCAAGTATGACACGTTCTAAACTTTGCTTACTCACGTATGACAAATATCACTTTACTCACTATCAAATTACATTTTTACTTACTTTGATAACTCTGAACCGGAGAAATTGACGGTGTCACTCTAATTTTCGGCGAACCATAACTCAATCTGTGCGAAATCAACCCAACAACAATTTTCTCAACTACAGCTAAGTCCAATTCATCATGCAAGTGGTTGAATTTGGTCTTTTAAGTCAAGAACATCTAAGACTTCAAATCTTCGATTCTCCCTCCTCGGATTAAATTGAGGCTCGACTTTGGTATGAAAAAAAGTTTTCTTAACCGATTATAACTCGAATTCAAAACCCCAAATTTTGCAGAATTCGGAGTGAGCAAAGTGAGTAAAAGTGTAATTCGATAGTGAGCAAAATGATATTTGTCATACAAGAGTGAACAAAATTTAAAACGTGTCATACTTGGGTGATCATCCAAACAATTTTCCCTTACTATTTTTACAATTTGTCATACAGTTTCTAACTAAAATTGATACAATTGATAAATGTACGAATGAAGCATCGGAATAAATATGTAACCAAAACCTAATTGAATGTAAAAGCCTATCAAATAAAAAATACTAGTAAATGGCTATGTTTTGTTGAGATCCATGGCTAATAAAAATTGCATTTGTAGTTACTAGTCATGTGAACTTGGTCCAAATTGGCTTCTTTTTCAATGCATTGCAAGTTTGCAAGTTTGGGACCCTGATCGCTTCTATTCAATAATGGACCTATCTTTAAGTTGTGCTTGAACAAAACATTTGGTTTCGACCAACTCTGAGATGACTAGATCCAAGGCAAGAGTATAATGAACAATCCACAAGGGTGCACGATTTCTCTAACATATGCATCTATGATCTATCTACAATGGCAAGTTAGAGCTCATTCTCAGGGCAGGTTGAATGTTTAGCTTTATATGCAAGTCTAGTTCTATAGTCACAAGTACCAATCACTTAATGTGTACCTAAACACTTCACAACTACCACAAGTTTAGTAAACCAAACCAGTCAATGCAAAATCACTAAGCCAAGCCCCAAGTGTTGTTACTCTTGCTCCTCATACCTCAATAATGCTCACCAAGCCAATACCAAATCACTCTGCTGTTCAGCTCTTGCACATGGGTTTATCCTGGAGGAAGAAGACCAACTCACAAGTCCAGAACTGGGCAGGTGCCAACATTATCACAATGCAGACCTAGTTATAACACTAGTCTTATCAATTTAGCCATGCTAAACAATTCAACAGACAAAGAGAGAGCATTTCAGATATATCACACAAGGTAATTTCGATCTCACGGAAGATGGGATCAGAAATCCATGTCAGATCAAAAGCTAGCTTGCAGTGCTATTTATCCAGAAGCATGATTATCATAGAAAATTCAGTTCAAGGCTCTGCACCTGCTTGCCTATAATTATGCCTGATTGCTCTTCATATAACTCATGATAACTCCACTCTAAGATAATCTGACCTCTATCATTTTCAACATACAGGGGACGGAGCTAAGAGTTACTATGTATATCAGGGACAAGAGGTTACATTCTCACTGCATCACTTCAAATACTTGAGGAGTTCGCCAATTTAAGAAAGCCACACAACCTAATGGCTACAGCAAGCTTACTTCTGTTTGTTTTTGTCTCACTTTTCCCAGACAACAACAAGCTAATAACCTACTGCCCCTTAACGATGATTCTCGAAATACTAACTTACTTGATGATGCATACCTTAAGGGGGGAAATATCTTAGCATGCCATTATCTTCCAGAAAATATGAAACAAAGTCATCCATATCATAAACTCATCAGTATCTCTCTTTTTCTTAGGCCTTTGGCCTCGTATGTAACCAAAAAGAAAAACTCATCATTATCCAGTTAAACCATTTCTTCATTCATACAAACTGTAACGTAAGTACTTAATACTCCTCTATCGTAACTACATGATTTATTCTAGGTCCAAATGCCAAATACTGAGCAAATTAGTAGTTCCACAAGATTCGCATACCAATATTAATTCGACGAGAGCCTAATCCTGGGTGGCTGCTCCTTGGTTGAGCTCTGCAAACCTCATACCCACACGCATCGAATGCTTCAGAAACTTCTCAGCACACCTCCGAACGCATGTCTCCTCTTGCTTGGTCAGAGCTTTACGCATAAAGTTATCTATGCAGTCATTGTAACAACTCTCCACCAATGAATTATACATCCTCAAACTGCAAAATTTCAACACCAATAAACCACATCACATCATCTGCATATCAAAATTCACATCCTAATTCCAAATTTTCCAATACAAAATCATAATTTATAGCATTGTCTACATGTATTAAACAAGTTTGACTGAAAATAGATTTGGATTATACGAAAAACCTGTCACGAATCTGAAGCTGGTCGATCACGTTGGTCATTTTCTTCTGATCATCCCCTGAGAGATTCTCCAAGTCAGCCCCTTGCATCATGCTCTTGTCCATCTTCGATTTTCAAACCAATTTCAGGGTTTAGGGTTTAACACTTGGAAAATCTTAGCCCCCTTTCTCTTAAACCCCGATCTATTTTCTAACAGGCCCTCCAACTTTTCCGTAATTATAAATCTGGACATTTCGTGAGATCCACTTTAAATTTTAAACAAGACCAAACCGTAAACGGCCCAATCCAAATTCAAATAAAAAGCCCAACATCGGTCTTTGCGTTAGTTCCAACGGTCAACACTTTCAAAAATATCCAAAGCTTCTTCCACAATTCACATTCTCTCTACAAAACACTACTCAGATTCTCGGACATTCTCTCTCTCGTTTTATTCAATTTCAAGTCAGATTCTCAATCTTTAATGAAGGCCCAAGGCGGCTCTGTGACTCCGGCGAAGGCTATCAACCCTAATTTGACCTCCAAGGTTAGGGTCATCGTTAGGGTTCGTCCTTTTCTTCCTCACGAAATCGGAGCCCAGAACGGAGATCAGACTCCCTGCGCTGCGATTCTTGAACAAGAATCTCGGTCCTCTACTGAAGAAGTTGTTGTTCATCTCAAAGATAAAGAATCGAGGTGAGCAACTTTTGAATTTGGGGCTTTTTGATTTTGAATTTTGAATTTTTGAATTTTAATGTGTGAGATAATTGATTGTGAGTGTCTGTGTGTTTCTGGGTGTAGCCGAAAGGAGTGTTATCTGCTAGACTCGTTCTTCTCGGAGGAGGACACCAATGTGGCTCGCATTTTTTACCGGGAAGTGAGCCCATTGATTCCGAGAATATTCCAGGGCTTGAATTCAACTGTGTTTGCATATGGAGCTACTGGTAGTGGAAAGACTTATACTATGCAGGTTTGAATTTGATCTCTTCGGTCTACCAAATTTGTCCGACATTATGTTTTCGTTGTCTATAACTGTGGTATGTAACTTATGTTATGTATGATCTAGTGTGTAAAGCTAGATTGAGTCTTTTATTTGTGAAGCATTTAGCTCTTGGATGATTGATTCAGCATGTGATTTGTGCTCTAGGGGACGGATGAGATGCCGGGTCTAATGCCACTGGCCATGTCCACAGTCCTATCTATGTGCAAGGGCACAGGAGCTACAGCTGAGATTTCGTACTATGAGGTCTACATGGACAGGTGTTATGACCTCTTAGAGATCAAATCTGAGGAAATTTCTGTTTTGGATGATAAAGAAGGTCGGATTCATCTTAAGGGGCTGTCTCGCGTGCCTATAAAGTCTATGCAAGAGTTTAACGAGGCCTTTTCTTGTGGGGTTCAGAGGCGGAAAACCGCTCATACGGGCCTTAATGACGTATCTAGTAGGAGCCATGGAGTTCTTGTGATTTCTGTTTCCACTCCTTGTGATGATGTCTCTGGTGATATGATTACTGGGAAATTGAACCTCATAGACTTGGCAGGTGGTCTTTTACTCTTTCTGATAATTTCTTGAAATAGTTTGAAAATAAATAAATAAAATTAGAAATTGGGTTCATTTCTGGTCTTAATTTATGTATTTACTACAACTAGGCATTTTAACCATTTTTACTTGAAGGTCAAACCTCATAGACTTGTCAGGTTGGTTTTGTTTCTTATATCTCTCTAATTGGATTGAATATGGTGAATTACATTGGGATTTGGGTTTGTTTCTGGTCTTAACTAACTATGTATTTCAACAGGTAATGAAGATAATAGAAGAACTTGCAACGAAGGGATTCGCCTACAGGAAAGTGCAAAGATCAACCAATCGTTGTTTTGTTTGTCAAATGTGATTTTTGCATTGAACAACAACTTATCCCGAGTCCCCTATAGAGAGAGTAAATTGACTCGTATATTGCAAGACTCACTTGGTGGGATGAGCCAGGCATTGATGGTTGCTTGCTTGGTAAGGAGCTTGAGTTAGTAATGCTGTCTGGCCTGTCATTTATGTTCTTTTGAAATTTTCATTAATATCTGTTTGCTCTGATCACAGAATCCAGGAGAGTACCAGGAGTCAGTTTACACTGTCAGCTTGGCAGCTCGGTCACGCCACATCACCAATTCAGTTCCTTCGGCTCAAAAGCAAGAGACACCAAAGGTTAAAGTAGACATGGAAGCAAAGCTTCATGCTTGGCGTGAATCCAAAGGGAAGACAAACAGTTCTCAAAGAGTTAAACCGTTGAATTCTCCTGTCTTGGGAAAACCTCCGCGCTCAGTTACCTCTTCCAAGAAATTTAACATCAACCTTAGCTCATTGAAGAAGCTCACTAATAGACGTGATGGAAAGGAAAGGTATGAGTAACATTGAACTGTACATCTTTCTTGATATTGATATGTATCAGTCACTTTTACCTGATTGGATTAATCTGTTTGCAGGACAATCACTACAGCTGTCAGGAATTTATTTGATGAAGATTCAGTTGATAGTAATATGGAGGTAATTGCTAGACTTTAGCAATAGGATAAATGTGAATGATGGAATTGGAGTAGGCTATCGTGTATCTGACCACTTGAGTCGTGATACACATCTGACAATTTGAGTCTCTTATGATGTCATTCTGTAACACAGTTCTCATATTGTACTAAATCATGATGTTGATTGTGAGTATGATCTGAGATGACATTGTATGGTTGAGGATAATCTCTTAAGAATCTTAGGACTCAGTTTGCGTTTCTTGCTGCACCTGAGACGCAACTGAATTTGTTCCGAGTTAGTTAACTTTGTTTGTTTATAAGCTAAAGTTTGTTTTCAGAACCTTCATAATGCTGCCAAGGTTAATAAAGAAGAGGGTTGTGGTGAAGCTGGTGGCTCTACAAGCTTACATGGTATGCTTCATCTAAGTCTGACTTCTTTACTAGCTATGCTGCTTCAAACGTTAAACACCCTGCACAAACTGAATACTTGAATAATATATACAATTTAAAGCTTGTTTTCATAGCTTCACCTGGGATGAAATGTTACTGAGTTTGTTCCATGTATCGAATACTCAATATCTTTTAGGTGAGCCATCAAACGATGAGAAGAACTCCAAAAGCTTTGCTAATTCATCACCTATTGGTGAGAGGAAAAGCACACACAAAAGTCCTTTGAGAAAAGCTCTATCCCCTGTCAACACAAATATAAATTCCTCAAATGAATTTTCATCCACTGAGCCGAGGACACCTAAGACACCTTTTCCTCTGAATTGCATGGATAACAGATTCCAAAATGTGGGAACCCCACTCGAGAAATTCACTGCTCGTGGGTCTCAAGTGAAGGTACAATTATTGTTTGGATACTGTTTGATTTGTTTAAACTTTGGAACATGTGAACCTTATCTTTCTTGATTTAATTGCACAGAACTACCTTGTTCAAGAGTACATCGACTTCTTGAATGCAGCCAACAGGTAATATTTATTTTCTTCTCATTACTTGCAAGTTGTAAATAGCAAATTCAACTCAATATTCTAACTGATTTCCATGACTGTAGGGAGGAACTGCTGGAAATAAAGGTCCATGTCTTATATCAGTGTTGTTAATTTACTCTATCGTTATTTTGCTTCTGTCTCTTCTTTTCAAGTTTCTAAACTTTCTGTGTTCATAAAGGGAATTGGACTCAAGATGGCAGACTACATACTTGAACTAAGAGAAACAAGCCCTCTGCAATCGGTAAGCGAATTTAGTTGGGGATTTCTTACATTGATGAATTTTGAATCTTGTGTGAGTTGTTGTACTGAAGTTGAAGAGTTCGGTCTTGTTTCAGCTGAACGATTTGGAGAAAGTAGGGCTCTCTTCTAAGCAGGTGAACTTGGCAATAATCTGCATACCGGTCTTTAGCCATCAACAATGAAATGTTACTAAACTGCCTTTCTCTCTACAGATTCACAACCTGTTTAACAAAGCTGCTACAGGATTATTTGACAAACAAGGAGATGTAACACCCAACTGCTCAGTGGTTTCGCAAGTCCAGTAAGCATCAGAGAGCGAATACAGTAGTTTGACAAGACTCGGATTCAATAGAGATTTGAATCAGACGTATCATATTAGTAGCACTTACAAGACGATCTGTGTTGAGATGATGTATTATTTTCTTAGATCGAGGGAGGCTCCCTATTGTTGTATCAGACAAAGATTGTATGGTATGAAATTCCTAGTGTTTTATTTAGCTGTCATCGTTGTCATTGTTTTCTGGAATCAATGGACTTCGTTGAATTTTCCGTTTCAAATGTCATTACCATTCACTAGTTTCTTCAAGGCCATCATCATCCTCATTCCAAAAAGTCTAAAGTAAAAGAGAGGAGGCAGCTTTCAATCATCATAACTAGAAAACATACTCTCTTTCTCCCCCAACACACATAATTAAGTACCAACTCTGTACACACAAAACACACACAAGCAGCCATGGCCTAAGATCATCACTCCACAAATCCTAGCTTAATAGAATCTGCACAGAGGCAAGCCATGACTACTTTATTCTGAAACACAATCCTAAAAACACAGAGTCCGGAATCAAACTATAATATAGGCTATTATTGTCATCTTCTTGTTCTTCTTCTTCAAGCAAGAGACTCCATCGATCACAAGCTTCAAGATCACCCTCACTTGCAAGTACATGGGTCGCAGGTGCAGTTCACACACTTGCAACCGTTGCAGCCTCCCTCAGTAGCAGCTTCAGCTTCTCCATAGCTGCTGCAAATCACATCCCAAAATAACTAGTTAGAAACTTAGAAGCTGCATCATTTGATCGAGTTATATCATTAAAAAATTGAGATCCCCATGTGGAGAAAGTAGGATTTGAACATGCAATCTATTAATCAAAACCGTTCATTTTTTTTAGGTTCTTGAAATAGATAAACTATAAGTCTTAAATCTGTTAAAAATTGTTCAACTTTTAACAAAAACTATACCCTATTTGGATATGATTTTCCTTTCTTTCACAAATAATGGAAATTCAACACCAAATTATGAACAATTTCGATTATAGAAAGGAAAGATGTGCCCTAGAGACCAAAACGTACACTTTCTGTGTTCCCACGACACCCATAACGAGAGTCTCAGAAGCAGAGCTCTTCTCGGCGATATCGGCGGAGTAGCCGCAGCTGAAAAACACAAACACCAACAGAGCCAAAACTCGTTAGCAAACCCTGATGATCTGAAAAAACAAAACCAAACCACAAAAAGAAACACTGGTAGAGATC
This sequence comes from Geum urbanum, assembly GCA_946800695.1. Lineage (NCBI taxonomy): Eukaryota > Viridiplantae > Streptophyta > Magnoliopsida > Rosales > Rosaceae > Geum > Geum urbanum. The sequence continues at coordinate 86,256,301 of OX326997.1, forward strand.
GAAACGAAACATTACCCATTGCAGCCGCTGCCGCACTTGCAGTCTGATCCGCAACCACACTTTCCACTGCAGCAAGACGACATCTTTGTTTTCTTTCAGAGAGAGAATACAATGATCAAAGAGAGAGATTTGGATTTGATGCTTAATTAGCTAGCTCTCTTTGAACGAGTATTTCTCAAGGGGCGATGACCCCAATTTATAAAGCGGAGGAGGAGGGAGAGTCGTCGATATCGACCGTCCAAGTGTATGGATCAGACGTCCGTGTCTATCCATGCATTTCAGTCCAAAACATTTCTGTTTCTATTTTCTTCCACGTCTCGTTTATTTTTTTCTCTCACCTTATTTATTGCCCCTATATTAATAGCGTCCACTGTGTCCTTTTTTAAGTGGGCGATTATGGTGTGTTCTATACGTGTACCTTATGCCTGAGCTTGCCTACCGTCTGATTTCTGAAGGACGGTTGTGGGGAACATCAGACTTGCCCTCTCAATCATGTTCATGGATCATACTTGCGGGCCAACTATAGCCTCGGCAGCGGAGCCAGAAAAAAAATAGTTATATGGACTAATTGTAATGTATAATTTTTTTTAACGTTTTTGTTATTATTCCATGATTGTTGAAATTTAATAGAATAAATTAAAGAAAAAGAAAGAAAATACAAACACAACACACTAAAAAATCTTGAGCATGTAAAAAGCTTATACAATTTTATTGAGAAAGAACAAATTAGTGGTGGAAAGCGGTGTGACAAAGATGTAAAGTGAACGAATGATGGAAAAATAAATTATATGTATTAATTTTTTTTTAAGGGACTTTTTTTTATACTTAAAATATGTTTTTTTTTTCTCCTAAAGATTTACATGACTTAAGCCCAAGTGAGCTCGTGGCTGGCTCCGCCAGTGAGCCTCGGCAATATAAAATTCCTTTGAAAATATCTTTGCTTCATAACTAATAAAAATTACTAAACCAAGATATTATCCACAAGTTGGGAAGATATCCCTACAGAAGTCAAGATTATAGTGTCCATTTTTATAATACATGGTATAGAATTCTTAAAAAATTCCAAGCTATGGTATATGTTCATGTTATGACATTGTTGATGCTGAAAGTTGAAGATGTGTAATTTTATTATCATGCTGTTAAATATTGTAGTTGACGTAATGCAGTTTGCTGAACTATAAACGCGACAAATATATTAGCTATATATGCAACGTATGGTGCCGATCCAGTTCTTCCAACCAAACCAAGCCTGACGTGCCACAAACTCGAAAGTTATGGATAATTAGGAATGGTCATAACCTGGCAATCCAATTCGTTCCCGTCACTTGTACTGGTTGATACTTAATAGTTGTTACTCAAACATCGATCCAAGAGGCCATGCATGAGATTAGCTTCCTCGTCTATAGTGACTTTTAGTGACGAATTACGTCCGTCCCAATCTCGTTCGTTTGTTTGTCGCTGAATACTAGTAGTAATAGCAGGATTAATCGTTTTGTTTATATACTGGCATGGTAAGTATACCTTTGGTTTTTTCCTCAGTTTCTGGTACAGTACGTAGACCCGTCAATAATAATCAAATAATTCAAGAAGTGAAAACTGACAAGAGAGCTAGGTTAATTTAATTTAAAGTTGATATTTTGATGAACGAGACATCGAAAGGCACATGCAAGTTTGTGATAATGTGATACAGTAGTATCTAGCTAGTATGCAACCACCTCAACTGAGAATGACTTGTGACCTATTTAACCATCTAGTACGTATACAATTAATCTAGTTGGTTTATAAACAATCGGAGTTGTTAACATATGATATCATATGATCGACAGTACGTAGTAGGTTTCAGTTTAATTTGGTTGTGTGCGTGTGGGTGTGGGCCAGTGCGAGTGTGGTTCTGATCCGTCATTGTATTGATATTGTTCCAATTTAATCACTTTTAAGGAGTCGAGTTTTTATCCACAAAAGATTTTGGTACAATTAAGAATAGTGCTTCTTCATTTAATTTGTATTTCATCTTATTATATTTCAATATAGGATCCTTCAATTCAACAATGAAGATCATTCTCTCCGGTGTTCTACAGTACTCCGAAGTACCAAAACTGTTCAATTTTAGAGCGTTTGATTACTTCATTTCTCTAAAAATATGGACCACAGAAGTTACCCAACGCTCCAAAACTGAAAAAAATTTGTACTCCAAGGCGCTATAAATTTTTTGCATTCCCTCCCATTAGTTTTCGATGGATCGTGGATAGTTTTCATTTACATGATCATTTTCTGGTCGAAAAAAAAAGTGAGCGATTGTACAGATGGTGGGTTCTAAATTCCAACACACCACAAATTAATTTGTATCTGAAAATCTAGATTTCATCGAACAAATTATCATTCTATAAGATTATTGAAGATAAATAGAGAACATATATTCCGTATTCTGATCATCGATCATCAACCGTTCATGTGGATGGACAAAAACAAATCGATCTTAAGTACGGCCTGTCCAGAATCGAAAAGCTATGTACATACATATATGCCAGAAAGATCGATCACTGTACGTCGACCTTGATTGGTTAGTATCATACGCATATTTCTGCAGATTATAAAGCTCCAATTAATAATTCAAAAGGTGATGAAACAACAGAACCATTTCGATCTAGTTAATTAGTAATTTGTGAATCACACGTACATTGTAAAGATTATCTGAGTTCGGTCATGCATGTTTCTTCTTTAAAAGCTTTTAGTTTTGCCTCTCTCAGAAACATGAGCAATCTTAAATTCCAGACGGACGTCTCACACTCACGATGTGCAGACTATTGTTGAACTCCAATGATCCCCTAAAAATCAACGTACAGCACATGGGAATGATGGGATACACTGCCCATGCCTTGCTCTCTCTTTTCAGAGCACTAATATCAGTAATATGGGAATCGGTAAGGCCTGTCCATCAAAGAGGACGTACGCTTACTTAAAGGTTTGGATAGCTGCATGCTCTATCATTCACGGTATATAGTGGTGGGAGCCAAATGAACGTCGTCCGTTTGCAGTGGATGGTCAAGTCCTTTTTGATGTAGATGCAAGCATACCATGCCAAAAATCCTATCATTTATTTATCGGTCTTCTTCAGCTAGCTAGCCCTCTTATGAGCTAAATAGGTTAAATTTACCACTCAGAAAACATAGCGCATGCACAAATGATATATATGTCCACATTGATCAGCAGTATTTTCTTCAGAAAATGATGTAGGAGTTGTATATATATTATACTATAATTCCTAGAGCTCGAGAACTCAAGTTAGATAGGAAGATGCCAAGCTAGCTAAGTCTGATGGATATCGATCTTCATGGAAGTTTTACTGATATAAGATGGTTAAGAGTTAAGACTACCACATTAAATTGCAATTGGCAAGGGTATTTAAGATTTGAGACCAAGTTCAAGTTTCTGGGGGTTGGTTTATTGATCCATTAGGGCCGATGTACAGAGCTACAGACAAGAAAAAGTTTAAAAGTTCATCTATGTCAAACAAGGGCTACAATCTTGCAACACAAATACAATTTCATTAATTAAGAAAAAAAAATCAGTACTATATCTTATTGACTTCTGCAGTCACAAAAGTTTCATACGAGTTTGCAAATCACATACTGTAGTTGTATGAGGCAGAAAACACATTGTTGATTTGAATCTGGTTCTAAGATTAGGAGCTAGTCTAGGAGAGTTCAAGATCGATCTCACAAAGTGAAAAATCACAACGAGGGAAAAATTCCATTACTCCAAGAAAAAAGCAGAAAATTTCAATATCCACAAGACAACAACAACAAATTTTACTTTACAGATCGAATAGTTTACAATGTTGTTGTCTTGTTGATACATTTTTAGTAGGAATCAAATCCTCTCGCCTATATATCTTTCTTTCCTTTTTTTAACCCCGATTCCTACACCACTTTAGAGTTGAAAGTTGAGACTAACTCCAAGGGATAGAGAATATAGCTAACTGTACAGAATGCTCCTTCTTCATAATTTCTCCATATGCTCTCCATGTATTTGAGAGGGACTAATTTAATTAAGAAAACAACTATCAGAGAGCACATAACAGTACAAGAAGAATGAATGTACAGTACCTTAAGATGTGATATGATCGATGCATTCACAAGCTCGATCAATCCCAGATAGCACCCTCTAAAAGCTCATCAAAAATCAAGTCCTCCAGTTCGATCCCTATACATTCAGAATCAAATTGGAGGTTCATCCAACCATCATTTTTTGCTAGATCTTTACTCATAACATAATCCAGTGACTGATCAACCTCCGGTGTCAAGCTCAAGTACCAGCTTATAAGGGACCATACTTCCTTCAGAACATGATGTCCTGCTGGCATTAGACGAATGTTACATAAGGAAGACAAGACCTTCGGACAGTAGTTGTATGATCTCCCATAAATCTCCACCAACACTTCATTTATTAGATTAAACAAGAGCAAGTGATCACATTCGCCGCCTTCTTGATTTCCTGCACAATCAGGATCAAGAACAAAGCAGCCTTCCACACCCTCATACACCAAAGGATGAACTGGAGGATCGTCAGCACGCCAAGTCCCACGGCACTCGTTGCCACTAAATCCAGAAAACTCCAACACATCTCTCACATAATTAAATTCAATCTTGTCTTTTTCATTAACTCGAACATGAGTCATGTCATAATTGGAATGCTTTCTAGGAGCTTCTACTTCCTCAGCATCCAGAACACTGACAACTTCAGGGGTATCATTTTCAGGCATCTTGCCTTGCTTGTTTTCCAAGTTACCTATTCCATCTTCCCGCATCGGTTCCAGTTCTTCTCCTGTAAAACCAATATCCATTAAATACTATCAAAACTTAACGATTTATATGGCTAAACTTTGCAAGACAATTACATTCAAATCCTGTTTTCTCAATTTAAGAAGTGTGTTTAACCATTTAGTACGTGATAAAATCTGAGGATTAACAGTATGATAATCCACAGCATACTGGTCTTTTAGAAAATGTTAAGTAAAGTAACAGGCTGATATCTATTCATGAAAATTGAGATGACAAACCTTCAGATTGCCATAAATTTCTAGAACTTGAAGTGTTCTGTAGAGTACTAAATGCAGTCATGGAGAGTGGAAAGGGGTCCGCAACATTGACAATGGCTTCTACACTCGGCTGAGTACCTTGATGAGAAATACTGTTCACTGCAGCCAATTTTTCACATTCATCAAAATTCAAACCCACCTCAGAACTTGTTTCTACTTGTCTAACTGAAGTTGATTCCAATTTATCTCTAGCAATTGTATCAGTTTCAGTAACGTTAGCCAAGTTTCCTTGAACTTCAATTGCTATAGGAGAATTTAGTTGCAACTCATTTTCTGAACCAAAAGAATTGTCCTGCCTCTTTTTGTCACCAAATCTGCTTTTTCTGTTTGCATTGCCATCCTGACCAGTCCTCAATACCGGTCCAGGCAGAAAACCATCTGTACATTCTTCACACTGATAATATGATTCCATATCTGGAAGTGAGAAAATCCTCCCTAAATTTTTGGGAACTTTTCTGAAAGGTGTGCTCCTGAAAGATGAGCCTGACCCTTCTGTTCTGACTCTCAATCTTTCAGATGATGGATGGCATTTGGATTCTTTGTTGAAACTTGTTGTCTCATACAACCTACGGTATCTATCAAGTGATGCATCCAAAGATGATACTCTTCTCATTTGGCGCATTTTATTATTTTTAAAGGGAGAAACTGATGATAGATCACTTCCATAACTACTTGGACTATCTTTACCTTCTCTATGCAATGCAGGGTCCTTGGTTTGGCTAACAATCTCCTTCTCCAATTCTTTAGTAAGCTTTTGACCATGAGGAATCTTGTGAAGGATGGCATCCATGGAAATTACATGTCTCTCTTGATCACTCTCCTTAATCACATGCTTTATTTTCTGTCTAAGATCCTTGAAACGCTTCATTGCTGCCGGATTCTCACCTTGGCGCTTCGGACTTGCGTGACAAGGGGAAGATGAACTGTCCAAATTATAATCAGTGATTGAATTCCCTGATCCTTCACCAGCATATTTCAAAGAAGCTGACCATGTAGGCTTTGGAGCTGGACTACCATCCTTCAACTCATACTTGGATTTGCGCTTGCTAGGTTCAGAACCAAATTTGTCTAATGAACCAGGGATAGGAAATGACTCTGACCTAGTTAAACTCATTTTGGCACTAACTGCTTGTTGATTCTGGAAATGCTGAGCCAATGGAGAACCTGGATCATGTAAAATTTTCACCAGTAACTCTTTGTTTACGTTGATTATATCCAAAGCTTCTAGATATTCCTTTGGATGGTGGACCGAAGAATCTGTATCGAGTTCTTTAACATGTATCAACTTCTTGTCTAGCATATCTTGCATCATGTCATTGTCTAGCTGTTCTTGATCAAGTGCATGATCATTTTGAATGTCAATAACCTGGTCATGATTCACATTTGAATCTCCAGCAACCCTCATTGGACTCATGTGTGGACAACTAGTGTTGCCACTAGTCCTTGGTTCTTCATAAGAAGATCTCTCCTTGATTCCATGAGCAACATTTACAGGACTTGCCTCATTCAGTACCATTTCGGCAATTGGATCCACATTCAAAGCTGAATCAGAACGATGCATCGATTCTGTTCGAGTTAATTGTGATCGTAAAGGAGAGCTTGTAGTCCGGTGATGTCTGCCCCTCTTCTTAGCCAGTTCTTCAACAAGTCGTGCTCTTAGTCGCGCCTTAACAGAAGTTTTGGCTGCTGGACCGGACTGATTCATCTTATCTTCAGCCTAATAAAATTCATATATATAATAATGTAAACATGTTAGATTCATTTTGCAAATAGATATCCCCAATTCAATAACTGCTCAAAAATCTAGCTCACAGATCATTGGTTATTTTTCTTCAACTTACAGTAGTAATTGTGTCAATTTTAGCATCTTTGTCTATTTTCATACTCTGAAAACTACATGCATCATCGCCACAGTTCCTATGATGTTCAACTCCTGTAAGGAAACATCCTCGAGAATGAAAACGATTGTGCGAAGCGTCAATTTTAACACTTTACATATTCCACCTACCTGTAGCTGCAGCTGTTTTATTACCGCCACGCTTCCTGTACATGAGTCTTTTCTTGACATGATGCCAGTGGTGATATTTCATGATATGCAGTAAGCCCCAAACACACCCTGGATGCTCATTCCCTGATGCCTCACTGGGCGGTTTGTCTCGAAAGGTCCTTCGAAATCCCATGGTTCACAAAACTCACCTCCAAAAAGATGTTATCAAGTAACAGATGACCTCAGCTACAAGCCTATATATCAAACCTGCAGTGGTTACAGTCAAATATCAAGGCACATGATTTATCTAAACGACTAAACATCTCCTAGCTACGTACCGAGAAACAAATGGAACAGTTTCGTCAAATGATTTGATCGATCAAGAACCCTAATGGGATTTTGGTTGATGCTTCTTGAGCGTGCTCATTATTTGGTTGACTTAATCAAACAATGCAATTGTATGATCAAATCCTAAAAGGCAATTAGATTTATAAAAAGTACTCGATCACACAAATCTCAATACTTTGGAATCGATCCTGTAGCCAAATTCACACAAAAGAGGAAGCAGAGTATTTTATTTAGAATATGATTGATTGGATTACCATGTGCGGAGTCCCACAGAGAGATGCCATGCCATGAAAGTAAAAGTTGAAACGAATTCTGTTTGGTTCTTCATAGGTCTAACGTTTGAGTAAAAAACGACCCCAATTGCAAATCAAAGAACGTATTTGGAAGTCATCCTCTGTTTCCGGTAAGGTCTTTTGTGGATGGTCCTTTAATTAGCCATATATGGTATGTGGCAAATGATCAGTAGCATCGAAATAGTGGCAAACGCTAATATGCTTGCGGACTTGGTCACTCCACGTCTCCACGGTAACTTGAACCCTCCCTTTTCTCACCGGCAACTTTATTTATTGTCCGGAAAATCGCCGGTGTATCACCCATTGTAACATCATCCTGTTTGAAGGAACTCAAGGAAGCCTACGTAGCCAATAACAGTATGACATGAACCCTAAAAAATGCCATAAAAAAATAAAATAGGAAAATTGATTCATCTTTCAAATAATGCCCCGAAAATTCTAAAACAAAACCACTGTGGCATTGGATCCCACGGCGGAGATGAGGCGACAGTTTATATAAAGGTAAATTATCACCAACACCATGGTCTGAGTTTTTATAAACTCCTCAATGTGATGCACACACTTTAAAAACTATTAAAGTGATGCTCAAAGTTTTAAAACAGCATTTTCTTGATGTCTAAAGTCATTTTTCGTCATGGTTCTGTTTATGCTGATAACTCGACAAATTATGATTATCACCACAAGGGTTTGAATTTTTGCAAAGTCGGCAATGTGATGAACACACTTTCAAAACTATCAAAGTGGTGCCCACAATCTCAAAACTATATCTACGTGATGCCTAGACCTATTTTTCGTCACATATCCATCTATGTCGCTGACGTGACAATTAAGAGTATTATTGTTTTGTTACTATTTTTTTTAAAACAGTGATTGGTCAATAATACCCTTAATATTTCTTTTAATTTTAATTTTTTCTTTTATTTCTCTCTCTCTCTCTCTCGACCAGTTCAAAGATCCAACACTTCTCATCGATAACCCCTGAGTTAGTGTTAAATGGCAATCCTTATAGTCAAGCACTTGTTTTGACTCACTGGCTTTGTTCCTTAAAATCTCTGGATTTGTGGACAATGAATTTGTGAATACACTTTCGCTCTTAACCCAAAGCCAGCAACACTTAACACCTGTGAATAACCATTTATGCAGACTGAAACTAAAAGAATTTGCACTTTCAATGTCGTATAGGAAATGGCGAAACTCTAGACAAACGCAAACACCACCAGCATAGGCAACATGAACATGAACCCATATGTTGTATTCTTTTGCTACATCACGTACATAATGACCCCAAAAGATCTACAGATCTACTGCATTTGTTACGGGCTTGGCAGAATAGTATCAGAGATCATATTGTCGTATTCTTTCGCTAACCAAATCTGAGACCGACTGAACTGGAGCAAAATGAGGCAATAGATAGACTAAACAAACAAATAAATAAAATTTAAAAATAAAAATTAAGCGTATTAAAGTCTTTTCTTATCTGTTTTGAAGAAGAAGAAAAATGTCGCGTCAGCGATATAGACGGCTATGTGAAGGAAAATGAGTGTAGGTATCACGTAGATATAGTTTTGAGACTTTGGGCATCACTTTGATAGTTTTCAAAGTGTGGGCATCACATTGACGACTTTGCAAAACTTCAGAGCCTAGTGGTGATAATTGAAATTTGTCGCGTTATTAACATAAACAGAACCGTGACGAAAAATGACTGTAGGCATCACAAAAATGTTGTTTTAAAACTCTGGACATCACTTTGATATTTTTTAAAATGTGGACATCACATTGAAGACTTTATAAATGTTCAAAACTGATGTGGGAGGTTTGCCGAGCACAGGTGGCGGCGTGATTGTAAGTTGAAAACCCAACAGAGTAAATGGTGGCGGGAAGAAGTATACGGGGCCCATGGACTCGAACCGTGGCGGGCCTTTAAGCGAGGATGGGCCTCTGGAGTGTCATGAAACATTGAATTATTGAAACTTACTTTTTCCTCTCAAAAGAAGAATATACCAGATCTTTAATTAAAAAATTAAGATGTTAATTAAATATCTCTGCCTTTGATCGATTTGATAATTTGGTGGACCTGCAAGCTTTAGGGTTTATGATTATCATGATTAACGTAGTTCGAACTTGAGATAAAATGTCTTCTCATATAAGTGCATGATATGACGACAAAAAATAATCATACCATGATCATTTTTTGAATAATATGTGATCGATTTTTCTTTTGATATACGATTTGCAAGACTTCTTCAAATGCTTGTAATGCTCTCTCATTTCTTTTCTAAGAATATACTTCATTTGTGATTGTAAGAAATCCGTATATTCCCATCATACATCGGACTATCCAACCAAAACCATTAGGCATCAGCTCACCGGCCACCTTCATACGTGCAAATGGGATCAAAGTCAGAGGTACAGTTTTACTCTAATTTAATGGATAATGGAATTCACAATATGAAATATACATCTCCAAGTGTAGAAATAACTTGCTTTACATTGGAATATAAATCCCAACAATATAAAAAAACGCATTACCAATTATGATAAGACGGGTAAGATTATAGAAGCCTATGGCCAACCTTCACCGGATTTAGATCTTCTCTCAGTGGAGAAAACAAAGATTAGTGTAATATGGGTTCATTAGTTTGGAATGGGTAATTGGTGGAAACATGATAAAAAAAAATAAGAGGCTCAACAGATTACAATATTAGGCAACACTAAGCAATCTCCACTATATTTTTTTCTCTTCTTGGTGCTATTCCTATATGAAAATTCATACCTGTTTGGTTTCGATTTTCTCCAATCAGTTCGTTACGAGTTGAGTGATCGCAGACTGTCTATTTTTCTTTCCGCAATTGTTGTTGTGCTGTGTGTGAGGCGTGTCACTGCCGAGGACAGAATGTAGTAGTGTAGTGTGTACGTGGTATCTGCTTCTTATCAAGCGATTGGAGTGGGGAGCACCAACCCCACTCGTTGAGTTCCACTTGTCTTGATACAAGACGTAGGCTTCGTGTCTTTTTGGTTGAGCCACAAAGAATTAATACTTCACACTTGAGAGCAAGTATAAAGTAGAGCAATCCTTAAGACGAAGTGTTGAGAACACAGGATAGTGTGTCTCTCCGCTTGAGCCACAGGGAAACGGTACTTCACACTTAAGGGCAAGTATAAAGCAGGGCAATCCTGAGGGTGAAGTGTCGAGAATACAGGATAGTGTGATGCCATAGATCTTAAGAATCCCCACGCTCTATCGGTGGCCTGGACTCAGCTGACTTCAATTGTCGTAGCTCGAGTGAATCTTCAAATCCCCACACTCTGTCGGGTGGCCTAGATCCTGAATTCGCTGTCGCCAGTTGGTTAGCTTGAGAGAACATTCAAATCCCCACACTCTGTCAGGTGGCCTAGATTTTGAGTTCACTGGTTGCTAGTTGTTTACTCGCGGTGAGTAGATTTGCTGGTGCGCAAATTGTGTATGTGTGTAGGTCTTTGCAAATCTGCTCTGCTTCGTCTATTTATAGTAGTAGGAACCCAACCTCTCCTCGCTTGATAAGGTAACTGTTGTTAATTGGGAATGATATCTAGCCTTCTAGATTTCCTAGACTATCCAGAAATCTCATAGATTTCTTTCCAGATCCGCAGCCGGATATCCATCCAGATTCGCGGCTCCTCACTGAGTCACTTCGTAGCTGGCCCATTTTTCCTTTCAAGGCCCAAAAGTATCATAATAAATGTTTAGTTTATTTTGGGCCCAAACATTGCTCCCTAGAACTTGAGATTAACCCATGGACAATCGAAGGGGTCTGATATGACGTGCCGCCTCTTAAGTCAGTGTTTTTGAAATAACCTTATACTAGGCTACTCGAGTGTTTCTCTTTGGTGAATCGTGCCACCTATTTTCAATTATTTGAAGCTTCTATATCTTTTTGCCTTCTCCTCGAAGCCATTCTCGATCCCCAATTCTGAAATTCACAAATATTTTCCAAAATCCAAATTTCTTACACTCTTGCATCCATGGCTCCATACCAGAAATTTTGCCCAGACAATACCGAGAAGGATATGGATGCCTTCCGCGACCACATGTTTGCACGTCTCCATCGCAAGGAGGATATTTCCTATTCGCTAGTTATATTAACGAAGGGAGATAAAATTATATTGGGTCCGACCACCAGTACGACGAAGGCCTCATCCGCCCTTGATTCGGATGTGCGTCGCCCTCCTTTGGTCTTACAAGGTGAAGCAGCTACGCCCATTCAATGAGACCAAAATGAACTCAATGTGAAGTTGGGGAAATGGCCCAGTACCCGGGCCGAAGAACTTCAATGGTACCAAGAATGGAAATCCCTCGATGAGCTTTGGCAATAGGTTGGTATTTCTCATGCTCTGAACCTATGTTTCCATTTTCTCCAAGGCGGGAATCGCGCTGCTGCCATTGCTACTTTATGTTATTGAGAGACGAGTAGCAATAGTTTTATTCTCCCTTTTGGACATTTAGGGATTACCCTCCTCGACGTTGTCACTATCACCGGTTTGCCCACAGCAGATGGGCCTTTTTCTTCTTAGTATTCTAGACGGTGAATCTTTCCCCCTTTCTGCAGATCCCGCTCGTGCCACGATAAGCACTACTTATTCTAATTGGCGTAAGCATTACAACATAGAAGAATTTCAAACCACTCCTGCCTCTGAAGATCAGCAAGTGAAGAATGCCTACGGCGGCATTGCGTTTTGGAGTTTTGGCTTTGTCGTTATGTGTTCTATGTCGCTACGGATAGGATCACCAACACTTTCACCATGGCAGCGAAGGCACTATACAATGGCCACAGTCTTGGCCTTGCGCAACCCGCACTTGGTGCCTTATATCGTGGACTCAGGTGGATCTCACTGAATCCGTTCAAGTTGAAATTTGCAGAACCTATCTGGATTAAGTCGTTGTGGCTGCAATTTCCCTAAGTTCCGCAGTCTGCACCATAAAGAAATTACCTCTAAGGAAGTATTGGGAAAATCTTTAGCACTTGTAGGTGAGATGGAATCGTTGAGCTACTTGCAGTGCTTCAATTATCTCTGGGGTCAAAAGTTGTTCCCCAAGGATACGGCTGAGTTTGTTTTGACGAGAAGGTTCCCTGCCGAACTGGCGACTGGATTCGCAATAACCCTTCACCAAGCCCCCGCTGTGAAGAACCTCTTTGCTCAGTGCATCAATTGTGCTAATATTGTTGTTCCTGATGCAGTTATGTGGATCGAGCTGTATGCTCCTAACCATTTTGCGCATCAGCTAGGATGCAAGCAAGGTCTCCCCTGCCCCCTGATTGAGTCTCGTAATGGTTATACCTTGTGGAGGACCTGCGTGGAGAAGCCCTCCGTTGCAATCCTGCCAACTTTGGCTACACCAACTTTTCCTCTACTACTTTGGCCACAGACACTGGCCATATGGCACCTTTTGTACTATTTTTTTTAAACCACTATGTTTGGTTTATCTACCTTTTGCTGGGATCTAACTTATTCTTATTTTAGCATCTCACAACTGAAGTTCCTTCTCCTCCTTGCATCAACACTGCATTGTATGATGATCAATCTCCTCCTCTCATATCTCAGGTATATTCTGCTTCCTCTCAAATAGGCTTTTGTTCTATAAGTCTTTCGAACACCTAATAACTCCTTAAGTATAAGTATTTTCGCAGAAGGATCCAGGTACCGAGGAGTTGTCCCTTGCTGAGGGTCAGCGAAGGCTCAGGGAATTCTCTAATGTCATTCGTGGTTGCCATGAGACTGCTGCCCCCATGTCTTCAGCGCTACCCCTTCCAGCCCTAGTAGATGGCAGCGAAGGAATGGCCAAGACCCTGCGAGAGGAGGAATGCATCTATAATGACCCGATCCATTCTGAAAAAGATCCTCCAGAGGTTCAGCTTGCCACCGCCTTCCTTCATGATATGTGGACTTTGAATCTCGAGGATCAGTTCGTACGTCAGGAGCTAGCTATCCATATACAAACGGCATGTTGCTTTGTAGAAGGTGTGGACCTCGATGTATTGGATAAAATAGAGGATGGATAAAATAGAGGAAACACTGCAAAAGCTTCCCAGCCTTCACGACACTATTATATCTACCATCATGAGCACAATAAAGCTATTTCCCTTCGTGTAGACCACAATCGCAGGTGGAAACGTGATTTAGACAAGATCAAGACGTGGGGACAAGCTACAAAGGTGAATGGGTGAAGATTCTCTCCAAACACGCAGAAATTGCCAAACTCCAAGCCGAGCTTTGTGAACAGGAGGAAGAATTTTTCAGCAAGGAACATGCTGCGATTGCCCTTCTTAATGCCGAGAAAGCTCAATCTGAGAGTGTTCAACAAACCCGCGTTGCAGCTGCGAATGCTGCTAGGGTTTGGGCTGCCGCACAGATCTCCAGGAGAAGACTCATCTGCGAGCTCTCGGCAGGTCTATTTGACTAAGCCCCACCTATGGGCTCTTTATTAATTCTGTATAAACTCTTGTTTAGTTTAACTGATGCTCTGTGGCCTATGGCCTTAATCACCTTACTGTACATCTTTGCCAAAAAGATCTTCGCGCCTCCAAAGATCATACTGGTCCTTGAGAATGACTGCCTGTCTTTAATAGCTCATAACTCTATACCTTGAAACAATAATGTTATGACCCTTTCAAGAGATACGCAGGTTGATAACCGAACGTTGATCCCCTTAATTGCTTCATTGAATCGATGCAACACTCTGAGTCTCACATTCAAAGCCTCTTTGATTTTCTAGGCCTATAAATAGCTCGATATTTTCCCCTCATTCTTCAAAATCCTTAGTTGCAAAAGAAGCATGGCTCATCTAGTCTTTAGTTTGCTCCGTCCTTGCTTCAAAGCAAAGCCTTAAGATCTTGTAGTTTGTTAGCTGTTCTTAGGTCGTAGTACCAAAGCTCAGGCCCTTCGGTTCTGGACTAGTTCTCAAACCTTTGAGAATTAGCAGATGATGGTCGATGTGAGCACTCATTAACCCTATCACTGTTCCTGATAAACCTGGTTTGTTGCATGCTCCCACTCGCTTCCACTATAGTCCTTCGTGTTCTTTCGAGTGGAGCATCTAAGATCGTGATCAGAGGGATGATTTTTCTAGTGGCACGTTGGGCGAGTGCAAGTATCCCAAAGTCTTCTGGAACCGAAGGTAGATCTCATCCCCAGTCACTGCTCATCCACTGGTGTTTACCAAGGACATTGTTGTGCAGTTAGGATAGATTTAAAACTACTTCTTACGATTGTTTTTTTTAGCCAAAAAATTGTTCATCCGATGCATGGTATCAGAGCTAGAGGCCGCAAATCCTCATGTTGTACTTTCATATTGATCGAATAAAACTGTGTATTTTCTTTCTGTTTATATCCTTTGTATTTGCGAAAATACCATCTCCGTTGATTTGACCACTAGAATTTGGTCGTGAATAATTGTAACACTTAGAAGAATCTCAAGATTTAGACTCTGTGTCAAAAATTTAAATTTTGCAATATTTAGTCACTTGTATATTAGCCTTGGACACTAGTTGCCCCCCCTAGTTTTACATGAAGTCAGCCTCTATGATAAGTTGTAAACGAATGTAAAACTATGTAGTCGTCCCCTCATGGGCCTCGTACTCTCAAACTGGTTGTCGATACTTCTTCAAAAATCGGCCATTGATTGGGTTGCGATGGACTTCCCCATCAATGTCATGCAGTTGGAAAGCTCCCTTGCCCAAATCTTGTGAATAATAAAGGGTCATTCCCATCTCGCAGATCACTTACCACGTCTTTCTTATTTTTCTCCCAAAGGCAAGATTGTCTTCCAAACTAACTCTCCCTCTATAAAGCTAAGTCCACGGGTACGGCGATCATAGTAGCGAGCAACCTTCTGTTTCTCTGCGAGTAAGTTAGTTAAGGCATTGAGACACTTATCTTCCAAATCCTCGAGCTCCTGCCACATTGCCTGTATATAATCTTCACTAATGAGTTGATGCTGATCCATGATCCGTAGTGATTGGACATTGATTTCTAACGGCAACACGGCATCATGACCAAACATTAGGGCATATGGAGTAGTCCCGGTAGGACTACGTTTTGAAGTGCGATATGCCCATAAAGTACTGAACAACTCTTCGTGCCAAAGTCTAGGGTTATCTACGAGTATGCGCTTAAGGATGTGGATGATCAATTTGTTGCTTGCTTCAGCCTGACCATTAGATTGCTTGCCTTCATTAATCCACTTCTGGATTTGATCTTTTAACTTGATGCAATCTTTAGTCGTGTGATTCCACATGTTATGGAACTTGCAATACTTCTTCCCTTTGAGCTACTCGGCAGTAGGGAATGCTCTGAAGTCTGACTTGGTTAACTTCTGATGAATCAAATCCTCAATGATCTCATGCACCACATTTGCATCATAATTATAGGATTCGAATTCTAACTTCGTGAATGCACTAGTCAACACTCGCATCGGTCCTTTGAAAGGAATTATCTTCTTTGATTTGACCATATGCTTGGCTACCAACTCCAGACCAGCCACTGTTGCATCATCTGAATCATATCCATCAGACTCATCATCTTCTTGTATGGCCACAACCATCTTAGGGCGTTCCCAATATGGAGTCTTCGGAGTATACGTTCTTTTAGACGCGTTTCGTCTATTGTCAGCTTCTTCATATGCAGCATGCGCCTGAGCCATGACATCGATGAGAGCGTTCAACGATGTGAACCTTGCGTCAACGTACTTGGTGTGTAATCTCTCTTCGAGGTCTCCAACTACAATATCCACCAACTCTTCCATGGTGCACGAAGTTCTTCTCTTGGTATACTCGGTTCGGAACTGGTGCAAGTATGCCACTGGTGACTCGCTTGGCATTTGCACCATTTGGCATAACTTACCGAGCTTCACAGCCAGTTCGGACCCGCCAAAGTGTTCAATGAACAACCTCTCCATCATTGCCCAGTCACGGACCGAGCCTTGCGGCAGGTTGGTGTACCAATGCAACGCTGCACCTGACAGCGAGGATGCAAAGACTCTTAATTTGAATTCTCTGAGCCTTCCCCATGGTCCACACTCGACCCTGAATCGAGCAATGTGGGTCGCTGCCGGCTCCGCTCCTTCTCCACTGAAGCGAGTAAACGAGATAGGCCGATAACCTTTAGACTACTTCCAACCAAACGATGGTGGTGGAAAGGGATCGTTGTATGTTATCGGAGTCCCTCCTGTGCCCGAGACCCTTTGATTAATGATTTGATTAATTCTTTCTTCCAGCTCCCTCTCAGGGTTTGTCGTTGGAGGAGGTGGAGCTGGAAAGTCATCATCCTGGAATGGGGGTTCTCGCTCTCCCAACCTGTCATTTATTAGCGTGAAGCTGGTCATCATAGTGTTAGTGAGATTAGTGAGAGCCACTGTGAGAGCATCAAACTTCTTGTTATTATCGGCGCGCTCAATCTCTCGAGCCTCGTATAGGCCGTCAAGTCTGCTCTGAACTTTGGACATTGTCTTATTGCTCGTTTCCATATTGTTCAGAATTCGATCGATATTGGCTCTTCGCCGCTGTTCTTGTTCGAGTGAGAATTCTTTGTAGGACTCAAAGTTCATGGCCTTTATCTCCTCGATGCTCTTAGGTTCTGATGACGAGGGCTGACCCTTAGTCATTGTTACACTGAATCCTGGATTACTTCTTCGTTACTTAATCCTCTACAAGGGACCGAATTGTGTTCTCGAAATCTGGGTGCAGGATGCTTGAGGCAACTTATGAAGGTTTTGCAGTATGGGTCAATGATTTGAAGACACTACCTGAGTCCCACTGGACGTGCCAAAATGTTTGGCTTCGATTTTTCTCCAATCAGGTCGTTGCGAGTGGAGTGATCGCAAACTGTCTCTTTTCCTTTCCGCAGTCGCTGTTGTGCTGTGTGCGAGGCGTGCCACTACCGATGGCGGAATGTAGTAGTGTAGTGCGCGTGTGGTATCTGCTTCTTATCAAGTGATTGGAGTGGGGAGAGCACCAACCCCACTCGTTAAATTCCATTTGTCTTGATACAAGACGTATGCTTCGTGTCTCTCTGCTTGAGCCACAAAGAATCGATACTTCACACTTGAGGGCAAGTATAAAGTAGAGCAATCCTTAGGACGAAGTGTTGAGAACATAGGATAGTGTGTTTTTTTGCTTGAGCCACAGGGAAATGGTACTTCACACTTGAGGGCAAGTATAAAGCAGGGCAATCCTGAGGATGAAGTGTCGAGAACACAGGATAGTGTGACGCCGTAGATGTTAAGAATCCCCACGCTCTGTCGGGTGGCCTGGACTCCGCTGACTTCCGTTGTCGTAACTCAAGTGAATCTTCGAATCCCCACACTCTGTCGGGTGGCCTAGATCCTGAATTCGTTGTCGCCGGTTGGTTAGCTTGAAAGAACCTTCAAATCCCCACACTCTGTCGGGTGGCCTAGATTTTGAGTTCACTGGTTGCTAGTTGTTGACTCCGGGTGAGTAGATTTGTTGGTGCGCAAATTGTGTATGTGTGTAGGTCTTTGCAAATCTGCTCCGCTTCGTCTATTTATAATAGTAGGAACTCAACCTCTCCTCGCCAAGGTAACCGTTGTTAATTGTGAATGATATCTAGCCTTCTAGATTTCCTAGACTATCCAGGAATCTTATAGATTTCTTTCCAGATTCGCAGCCGGATATCCATCCAAATTCGCGGCTCCTCGCTGAGCCATTTCGTAGCTAGCCCATTTTGCCTTTTAAAGTCCAAAAATATCATAATAAATGTTTAATTTATTTTGGGCCCAAAGAAAACCATACTAAGATAAACAGTAATGTGGAGTCACAGAGCTAATCGGAGGAGTACCGTTGCTATTGGGAAGCATGGTTTTCAACGGAGTACGTCAAACCGCCGCAGTGATTCAGTTACCTTCAGCGAGCAGGAGTAGTTCACAAGCAAGTACCGCTGCTACTCTGGGGATGTTGACCTTTTCTTTTAAAATCCAAATCTTTTACCATTCAACTCCACACGGGGTTGTACTAGAAATCGTAAAGTCAACTTCCCCAAAAATTAAAAACAATTAAATAAAACAACCTCAAAGGCATTATTATTATTCCTCTTTTTGTTCTAAAAAATATTTTAATTTTTAAAAGTAGTAAGCAAACAAATCCCTCTCTGAAATGTCAACTCCCTCTCTCTCCCCCCCTCTCTCTCTCTCTCTCTCTCTCTCTCTGACTTTCAGACTTTCCCTGTGTCCGCTTCTCAACCCCTCCCTCCCCCATGAACAAGAATCGTATTCCCCATTTAGACACTCACTAAAAAACACAAACCCCACAACACAACCACACCCTTCTCCTCATTCCCCACATTATTACTTTCTCTTCTCTCATCTCGATCAATCTACAATGGGCAACGGCGCCGGGAGATTCGCTCAATGCTGCTCCCTCGCCGCCGGAGACATCTCCGGCAGACACGACTTCCACGTCGTCGTTTCATCCGACCCTCTCGACGAGGGCCTCGGCCACTCCTTCTGCTACATTCGCCCCGAAACAATCATCTCCCCCACGACGACAACGTCGTCGTCAGATGCCTCGTCGAATGAGGAAGTCGTCATCAAGAACCCGGCAACCACCACGTTCCGTTCTATCTCCGGCGCCTCCGTCAGCGCCAACACGTACACGCCGCTATCCACTACTCTCCTCGACTTCTGTTCCGACAACAACTCAGGAGTCCTCGACCGAGCTGCCCAGTTCGACAGTTCAACTTCGTTCGCTTCCATGCCCTTACAGCCTGTTCCCAGGAAACCCGGGCCCGCTGCTTCCGATCGAGGTTTCCTGTCCGGTCCGATCGAGCGGGGGTTCATGTCCGGTCCCGTGGACCGGTTGGTGTGTTCCGGTCCGATTGAGAAACAGTGTGAGAAGTTGGATAGAAATCTCTCTTTTGGTCTAGTGAAAAAGGCCAAGAGAAGGAAGAATTTGATGAAGATGATAAAGCAGGCGATTTCAAAGACTCTGAATCGGCAGCGGAAAACGGCTGTGACGCCTAAGGAAACGGAGTCGGATTTGAATACGAGTAATAGTAGTAGTACTGATTCGAGTTGCAATGCGAGTTTGGGTGGAAATGAGAATGCGATTAGTGATTTACCGATGGAAAGTCAGAATCTTCAGTGGGCTCAAGGGAAGGCGGGTGAGGACAGAGTTCATGTGGTGGTCTCCGATGAGCGTGGTTGGGTTTTTGTTGGGATTTATGATGGTTTCAATGGCCCTGATGCTCCTGATTACTTGTTGTCTAATCTTTACTCTGCTGTGCATGAGGAGCTCAAGGGTTTGCTGTGGAACGATGTGCTTGATATTGATGGAGTTGACAAGGAGGAGAATTGCGTGGTGGAAAATGTGGCATTGAATAGGAAACAGAGAAAGCATTCGAGGAGTGATAGTAATGAGATGGAGGAGTACAAGTGGGAGGAGAGTCAGAGGAGATGGAAGTGTGAATGGGACAGAGAAAGGCCGGAGCTTGATAGGAAAGTAAAGGAGAATTTGGAGGCTAAGGTGTCGAATGGAGTGGCGGCCGCGAATCCTTCAGATGTTCTCAAGGCGCTTTCGGAGGCCTTGAGAAAGACTGAGGAGGCCTTTTTGGACGTGGCTGATAAGATGGTTACTCAAAATCCTGAGTTGGCTCTGATGGGGTCTTGTGTATTAGTGATGTTGATGAAGGGAGATGACGTCTACTTGATGAATGTTGGGGATAGTCGTGCCGTTTTAGCTCAGAGAGCCGATCCCAAGATCAAGCGAAACTTGGAGAGGATCAATGAGGAAGCTTTGTGTGAAAGTAGATCATCTAATGCTGATGAGTTTTACAGTTTGAACAATTTGACTTCAGTTCAGCTGACATTGGATCACAGCACCAGTGTGAAAGAGGTAATTTTTGCCAAGTGTTTATGTTCTATGTTTTGATCATTAAGATTTTCAAAAATGATACTAAATTGAAGGTCATCTGAATAACAGGAAGTTCAAAGAATAAAGAGTGAACATCCGGATGATGCTTCTGCAGTGGTGAATAATAGAGTGAAGGGTTATTTGAAGGTTACTCGAGCATTTGGTGCCGGCTTTCTAAAACAGGTACTTTCAGTTTAAGCTTGCTTTCACAATGGGAAACCTTTACTTTGTTTTGTGCAGATCACATAGAAACTAGATTGTTTTGTGAATTTAGTGCTTAAGGTGAAAATGGTTTTAGGTTAAATGATCTAAAATCTGACTACTTTTGTGCAGCCAAAGTGGAATGATGCACTGCTAGAGATGTTTAGGCTCAACTATGTTGGGACTGCCCCCTACATTACATGTATACCATCAGTTTATCACCACAAACTCAGACCAAGAGACAACCTCTTAATATTGTCCTCGGATGGACTCTATCAGTACTTCACCAATGAAGAAGCCGTCTCCGAAGTAGAGTTGTTCATCTCTTCCTTTCCTGATGGAGATCCTGCGCAGCATCTTATTGAAGAAGTGTTGTTTAGGGCAGCAAAGAAAGCTGGTAATTATTTTATATAACCCTTTTATTTGTACCAAAACCTGAAAGATGAATCTTGAATGTAGTTTCTGTTTTCATGGGAATAATGTGCATCTTGGGATTTTGCAGGAATGGCCTTCCATGAACTTCTTGATATCCCACAAGGGGAGCGCCGTCGGTACCACGATGACATTTCCATCATTATCATTTCACTGGAAGGAAGGATTTGGCGTTCATCGCTTTGAATAAACACGAATTCTGCAAATACAATACAGTCCCAAGATGTTGACACTCATTGTTTCATTTTTGTACCTTTTTGTGTTTCACATTATCTTTGTAGCACACCCCTTTGGCTGCACTGCAAAGAGATGCTGATGATACCATGTAAAGGTTTGGAGAAGAGAAAGGCATTGACCAAGTTTCCTGGTTTGGTCCTAAAATGTAACACAAACCACATTAGCCCTTGTGATAGAAACTGAGAACGAATGTCAACTCGAAAGTAGTTCATTGCTCATGTGATTAGATCTCAAATGTCATAAACCCAAACTAATATTTCCCCGATGCTTCATTTCTTTGTCATGGGACAAAAGAAACAGAGAGGAGTGGTTAAGTTGGAGTTGTCATGGCATCTAAGTTCACATTCACTTTATGATGATGTAGATGAGCATCATATACGGTCATACTAGTAAGAAAATGAAACCTTAGAGTCGTAATGTTGGGAAATGGAGCAGTTGATGTTGATGCTAATGGTAGTTCAGTTCAACCAAATACGGTTCCATATTATGAAGTCACACCACCCTGCTTTTAACCAAATCTAGAAATTTAGAGTTGTCTACGTTGCAGCATAATCCACACCTTTTCCCGAGCCATTCCAATCCAATCCAAGGACGGTGAAGAGCACAAAGGGACAATGGTATTAGCTGAAGATGATTAACCTCCATCACCCTTTAATTAAGGTCAAGACTTACGATAAGATTTGTCTTAAAGTTGCCCTAACATTCGATAATTATCGTTAAAGATTCTAGATTTCTAGTTCACGGCAGTAGCATTTGTCAGAAGACTCATGACCCTTCATCCCTCTTCTCACCAAGTATATATGGACTAATTGAAGCTTAGCTCTAGTCAGCGTTTGTGGGTTTGAAGCTTAGCTCTAACGCGTGTGGGGGTTCCGGAATGGACCTCGAGTTCGTATTCTCCTCCGATATTAGAAGACAAGGGAGGACAATAAACTGTACGTATCGTCATTGCCTCATTGGGAATATACTAGTTCCAGAATTCTCCTTTGAAATCTTGCTTAAAAAATTAGAAACTTCTGTTGAGTAGAGGGCATTTGGAGATACGATAACGATAGTCAATACACACCCGATGAATTCTAAACCCTTGTTAATCTTGGACACGTTTTCCTGTTAGTATGTATGTTTATCTGTTACTATGTTGCGCTGACTTTTTTCACACCATTCTTAAAATTCTAATGGGTCATTTTCCAATAAAAGAGAGAGTTCACGTTAATAACTACTGCCATGGGAATTGACCAAATTTAAGACAAAGCTTTCATCTGGGAATCAAAAAAAGGTTTTTGCTCAACTGTTGCCTTATATCATTGTAAACTGCTATAAATATATACACATACATTTTATTTTCAATATCTACTAGCTCAGAACAATAATGAAATCATATCTGGAGTTGGGCCTTGAGAGTCTTCATGAATCATGAGTTCAATCAACCTCGTGAAAATGTTGTGAAATTCATATGATAGCAGGTGGGATTGCACGGGAATGGGCAGTCAATTAGCTTTGCAACATTTCGACTGAAGTACCAATCACCCACAGACTCTGCAATTGTCTGTCAAAGTTCATATATAAATCAGATGACAAATTAAATTACTGACACTAGCAATAATTGAAGAAACAGATTTCTAAAGCTTATATAGTATTGAGGCTTTCCGTTGCTATCTGAATGGTGAGAAAATCTAAAGCAAGAGCAATAAATGGAAAATAACCTTGTTGTTTATCCGTGGAGAACTCGGTGAATGCCAAGTCTCAGTAATCCATGTCTGGCAATGAATAAAACATGAGTTGATAAACATTCCTCCCTCCTTATTCATCTGAAATTCATTCAGTGCCTTTACCATAGAACCACGAAAACCTGTATGATATAAGATAACGAGTTATTTGTCATAACTTACAGGGTCCCCAATTCTGATGTGTGAATCCAATTAATCAATCAAGCTTCGAACCAGTGAAGCTAGTCAATCTACACTTCTACAGTCACATGTTAAATGAACCAATGCCACAATTGTGCAAGTCCAAAAGTCATGTCACTCATGTGTTCACATAAAACACCGCTCCTTGAAAGAATGGATATATACCCTGCCTTCGCTAATCTCAGACCAACATCAGGTGTATGTGGTTTTCCTCAAATGTAAAGCAATGAATTTGAAATAAGTTTACCTTG
This sequence comes from Geum urbanum, assembly GCA_946800695.1. Taxonomy (NCBI): domain Eukaryota; kingdom Viridiplantae; phylum Streptophyta; class Magnoliopsida; order Rosales; family Rosaceae; genus Geum; species Geum urbanum. Next base: position 86,279,954 of record OX326997.1, read on the forward strand.
TAGTATTTCAACCTGGTTTGGATTGCAATTATAAATGTTCAGTTTGCACTTTGTCCAGTAGCCTTGAGGATCTGATGCTTCTGGTATCAAGATATGTTGTATCTAGCAATAAAAGAACAAAAGAATGTGAAATTCATTTTTCCTAATGAGTAAATGAAGGTTGTGTTCTGAGAATTACCTGCCAAAAATCATAAGCTGGGTTCACAAGAAACACTGGAGTGTTAATACTTTTAATCATCTCCTCGGGGAAGAGACACTGCCATTAAAATTCAGAACACGTCAGTATGCATTAGAAAGAGAAGTAATGACTTCTCAAATTGGATACTGATATCATATACAAGAATGAAAAACATACCTTAGTTGGTTCCATTCTGGAAACACAATCTTTCTGCAAAGTTTTTGCTAAACCCTGCCAGTATTACAACAACAACAACAAAATTCTACTGCTAATCAGTTAACGTCTATCTAGACCTGAGTGTCAAAGAAGGTACGGTTTATCAATATATAGCCTCACCAAAATTTTCATTTTCATAGAGAAAATTTAAATGTAAATTCAAAAAGATATAAAATAAAAAGAATAAAAAAAAAGATTAGACTCAGAAGAGCATAACCTGAAGGACAACTACTTCCCGATAGAAAGATCTCATTGTCCAGTTTTGCAGAACATCCTTTCTGTAGTGTAGGCAGAAAGTAGTCAAATATCCAGCTCTATCTACCTCTGCTTTAATAGTGCAATATACTATCCCCAGGGCACAGAGGATGCATAAAAGAAACTTAAAGAGTTACCGACATGACAACAAGTAGTAAAAGCATGCAAAAGTTTCCACCCTATTGTACCCTGATGGGAAGGGAATAGTAGTAACTTTAATTATATGCATTATATCGCGATGTATACAAAAGATCAGGCAACTTCAGTATCAGTTTGAAAACATGTAATCCAGGAGGCATTAGATAGAAAAAAAAAATGATCCTTAATGCTCGCATATGAAATATTATCCTGAAAAGGCTACACACTGAATTGATGAGCAAAAAGATGTTGATACAGAAGTCACTATTACTCATAAAACATACTCATCAAGGAAAAAACCTGCATCAGCAAGACATTTCACCGTTGCATCCTTAGGCATAAGACCTCGAAAGTCATTACAGTGTATAAGAGTTGCCAATCCACCAGCAGAGCATCCCGAAAGAAGGGCCTGTGAGATTATATCTTAGTGTTACGCATTAGAAATGGACCGCTATTTCTATAAATACATATCATGAGGAAAATTCTAAACCAATTGGCTTGCAAAATAAAAGAAAAAACATGATATATATACACAATTGGTCATAATCATAAAGCTATATACATGTTTAGACATGAATATTAACAGCTACATCTAATTCAATTATCCAAGTAACCACAATGATATATACCTGTTTCGCCTTTGACAAGCCAATTGACAAGAGTTCCTCCATAAGTGCTTCCCAGATCAGCTGTCCTCTAAAAAACAGTTTTGATCCTTTCTATGAAATGGAAAAACAGGCAATGTTAAAAGTTAAACTTCTTTTCCATTTAAGTTTCAAAACATCCTTCCACTTGTAACCACCAGTTCAAATTTAATCATAAAACTCCACAAAAATTTACCTTAGGTTCATTCTCCGGGTGTCCAGCAAAAGACGCACCATCACAGTACCGAATTTTAACTTTGTTCCAATTAAAGAAGTCTGGACAATGCTCCAAAATTATAACCAAACACACATCAATTAGTTACACACAAAATTTCAACATTGCATCCAATTACAAAACTAAGCTCTATCTACCAGGATTCTGTGATGGTTGAGAGCTCAATATTCCAGAAAATGGAACTCGACGATCCATGTACTTGGAAGACCCTAACGGAGTCTTTTTACGAAACAAACATGATTCTACTGTATTGCACCAACCTCCACCCTACATTTCAACCAAAGAAATTCATCTATCCTTCCAATTCTCAATAATCACATCTACTAAGTAAAAATTAGAGTGAACTAATTTTTGAAGATTGAATCAAAACCTCAATGTGAAGCAGCCACTTCTCAGATCCAGATCCGAATCCCTTTCGGAAATGGTAACCTGGAGCACTCCCATCTAAGCAAACTGTAATTCAAACACAGATAAGAACTGAATTAGGAGTTGAACAAATTTGGTTTAGAGATTTAAGAGAATCGAAAATTGAGCTCTAAGGGCTGAGATCCAGTACGGGCGCGTTTGCGTTCGGCGTTTTGAAGCAAGGTCAAGTCGACCAAATCGGCGTCGGAGATTGGACGGAAGGGGTTGGTGGAGGAGTCGGAGTCAGGCCAAGAGCTCGAGATGAGAGTGAAGAGGAAGACAATGACAGTGAATATGACGGAGGCGATTGCCCAGTCCTTTCGGGACCACTTGCGCCACCAGAGAAAGCTGCGGAGTCGGAGGGTCTGGCTCGCCGTTGACCCCGCCATGAATCTGGCTCTCGCTTCCAGAGTAATTCAAACCAACGGCGATAAAAGGCGGGTTTGTTTATCTTGTCACGTTCGAACCGGGTCGGGTTGAGTGTCTCAGTGATAAATAGCAGGCCGAAGTCATGGGCCTTGTAAAATGTGTTAAAATTGTTCCTATAAAGGTTGGGCACGAATCCCACAAATTCAGAACCCGATCCGACCCCATCACGATCCAGCAAGGAATGGGACAAGACATGATGAAAACTAATTTTTTTACTATTCTGTCATGTTCTGACCCATCCTTTTTTTTACCCATCACGTCCCGCATAATATATTTTGTCTATTTTTCTTTCAATATATATATATATATATTATCTATTTTATCATTTGTTTTATTAAGAATTGACATATTAAATTATCAAACATTTATCAATATTCAACCAAAAAATAAAATTACCCTACAACGATCAAAATATTATATCTGCTTGTAATATGAACTAAATGTATTAAGTAAATAAGAAACAATTATTTGTAGTTTTACTACTTTTAATTAAACGTTAAGTAAAACGGTAATTTTTTTTTTGAAGTGGAACGGTAGAATATGAAGCTGGTAAGTTATAAGGAGGAATACTGATTACTGACCCGATATAAAGAACCTCTCAAAAGTAACCTACATTATTACAGTTCAAATGGGTACCCAACAACATAGCTAAACAAGACTAGATGTAAGACAAACTATCAAGGTTATTCTCCTGAGGTATAACATTTAAGGGATAAAAAGGGATGGACTGATCTCATCCCTTGGATTTCTCTATGACAAATCCAATGGAACAGAATGAACAAACAAATAACTCATAAGAGAAATCCAACCTAGTTATGACCTAATATCAAACCCATCCTTGTCAATTGCAACCGGTGACTGGCTGACTGCAGCGTCAACTTCTTCCCTCTGGCCTCAATGGAGAACCATCTCCGCAATTAGAACCTCCACGTCGTAAATGCTTAACCAAAGCTCTGCCACACCACTCGTTCTACACCCACACACTTCTGGAAACGAATGTACACTTTCTTCATCGCCGCCTCATTCGCCTACTTCGCTATCTCCGACCATGACCTCCGATCAAATTTCGAGAAGATCATCGTTGACAATGATTACGTTTCTCACAAATTCCAGGCGGAGTCTGATTCGATTGTGAGAGAGATACTACTTTATTCTGATCTGGATTTTCAGAATTCACTGCCGGTAAGCTGAAATCTGAGCACCATGTGTTCTGTGGGTTCTTTATTTGTTCATTCTTATATGTTGGATTTGTTTAACTGAAATCCAAGGGATGAGATCAGTTCATCCATTTTTATCCCTAAAAAACTATCCCTTAGGAGAGCAGCCCTGGACAAACTATATTACATTATTTAGTTGTAGACTTATAAGTCTTATCAAATTATATTTATCAATCTTGTCTCATTCGAATTTTTGTTGTTAAATACTCTATTAAATTTTCATTTTGAATTGGGCTTGAAATTGGACCCGTCTCATCCCATCTCATTCAGGTTTCGGGACAATTGGAACGAACTTTTAAAATGTCTAATCTCGTCCCGTCCCGTTTGGGATAGGGATAGGGACGACCAAAAATTAACCCGATCTGTTCCGTGCCCACCCTGAATTTATATGCTATACTATTCAAATTTTTGTTTTGAATCAGATTTAGTTTTTACTTCAAAATTTAATTTGGTCCAATGTGGTATGGACTCTTGAGTAAATATAGGTTAACAGATTGAATTGTAATAGTATGAGGTTCTTTCTATCGTGACGTTGACCGGCTGATTCCATTGTAGCATACCAGCTCATTATTCTACCATGTCATCATAAAAAAAAATAAATAAAAAAATCAAAAGTGCCCCCAGCTTCATAGTCCATGCCAAAGAGTAGGAAAATAAGCTGCACTGTTGCACTATCTGACTAGAGTCAGTTAACCGAGGCTTAATAATAGCGAACACTACGGTGAACACAACGCCAACACCAACGCAAGAAACAATCACAAAATGCTCTGTTGGCAGTTTATGGCAGGTTGTGATTAGTAATTAGTACAAATAACGGTACATTGCACAAATATCGGTTAGTGTACTACTGATTCCATTTCTCTTCCCCTATATCTAGCTACCATATGAACCTCTGTGTTCCAGGCTCATGAGACCAATGGAACGGGCGATACAAGAACATCACCATTGTGAAGGCGTTAACTGCTGTATACAGAAACCCCATGATGATCCAACTTTGGTAATCATCAATATGAGAATGTAGTATCAACAAAAAAAATGGAATTGTATAGTATCTAAACTCAATCAGTGGCGCTGGAACCAAAACTGCAGCAGTAGCCAAGAAAAATGCCAGGACCCAGATCTTCCTCTGAACCTTCCCTGCCGAAGTGAGATAGAAATGCAAACTTAGAGAAGAAAAATAATCAAGATTTGGTCAGATGCAATGAGTAAGAGCTGTACACTAACCCAATCCAGTGACAATGGAAAGCCATGAATAAACATAAACTGGGACTAGGAGATACTTCATTGACCAATGAGCTTTGATGACCTTCCGCCAAAGATAAAAGGGATAATGCCGATTATCGGCAAGAAGATAAGGATGAGCTATGCTGCAATAGAAAATGAGCTACATATGAAATGGTAACATAAAACATATTGCAGTGGATAGGAAACAGTGCAATGACTAGGTCTTGACATTGCAGAAATTGGAAGAAAAAAAAATCTTACAGACCTAGAACTAAACGGATAAAACTCCTAATAGTCTACTACATCAAGTCAGCAGGTCGACTGAATGCCAGTAGTAACAAAGTCTACTATTTTCGCTCATTAAAAACATTATTCTTCTATGCATTGGGCTAATGATATTATTATACAGGCCTGACCTGAAGAAATGAATGGAGAGGAATCCAGCAACGAGTGCTATAAAAGCTTGAAAGAAACCAAGAGATTCCTTCTTCCACATTGACTGGAATAATCCTGCAGCCTGACTGACACTACAGCACATGGGAGCCATTGCAAGAACAGAAAACAGACCAAAATACATGATCTGCGCAAAATGTGGAGAAACTGTATGAGCTTCTTTTGCACCTATGCAAAACAGGAACAAAGTAAGGGACAGCAGTGATGAGAGAATTTCATTATCTACAAAGTTGAAAACAAGAGCGAGAAACAAAAAATGGAAGCATACCTAGAACAATACTCCCATTCCAACAAACAAAAGCAAGGAAGGCTGCAAACACCATAATAAATGGACTAAACAAAACCAAAAATTCCAACTTCATGTGCCACAGGTTGTGAACGATGGCCTTAATTTCATCAAGAATACCTGCAATACAATACCACCACAGTAAGCACTGAGAAAAGAAACATCCATGGCAGCGAACCAACAGCCAGTTTGGAAAGCCAAAACTAGGACTTGGTCTTTTAACATAATATATAGCTCAAAACTTATTCAAAGTTCAGCAGAAATGTGATGGCGAACCTGACGTGCAAAATTGAGAAGAAACACTTGAAGTCGACATTGCATGTATCTCTGTATGTGCGGAACTGCTGACCTTCCGCTTTCTCAAGTCACTATTTTTAGGAGCTACCCCACTACCTTTCCTATATGAGTGAATATCATCTCCATCTATCTTATCTTTTTGACTGACCAAAGTAATTTGTATAACCTCATTGCAGCACACAAAAAGTATCCAAACAATATTTGTTTGCCGAATAACAACTGCCAAGGCACCGAGCTACATTAACAACGTACAACAAAGTTACCACTCGAAAATCATTACTACACTCAAACAATAACACAGTGACTTGTGCAAGAAAATTTAGATAACGGCCTCACCAATGCACTGAACCAGTACTTTTTCTTCAAACAAGCAAGATACATACCGAGCACCGCAGCAAGCGATGCAACATCTGTATAATAGAGAAAAGTGAAGAACCAATGCAGAGGGTACAAGGCCAGAACCACTGCATACAGCGTGGCTTTTCTCTCATCAAGATTCGGTCTCAAGTACGTGATTATCTCATGCACAAGAACACTGCACAACACTGCCAACACACCATTCGACGAGCGAAGAATCGCCGTGGAGCAGAGATCAGAAAACGAAGAGGCTCCCATTATCAAAGATATGCCTGGAAACAAATAAGCAATATGTGCCAACGAAAGATAGTACCTGCAATAATTTCAACTCACATTCATCAAACTGTCAATCAAAACATACATGGAAGCTCAAAATCAAAATTAGAAATGGGTTGGGAACATACAGGCCAGGTGGGGTAGTGATCATGGGATCCCAGCTTTTGAAGTTTCCCCTGCAGTACTGTTGAACCTGAGGCACATGGAATATCTCATCCTACAAATTCATAGACTTGTCAACGAAACCATACACGACCAAAATCTGGAAGTATTGGAATTGATGAAAGGGAGGTTTACCATGTAAGTTTCAGGAACAATGTGATTGACAAGAATGGAGATTGGAATTGCCCATAAGCTCACAATTGTTGCCACAGCTATTTTACCCATTTTTGTCCCTGTTAAACTGTAATCGCCGGATCAACTCTAAGGACCAAACATCTCCGGCGTCCCGGCGACTATTCAGGCGATAGTCCTCCTCCTTTGACTGCAAGTCGTAACTTTTCGATTCTGATTTGATTTCCGACTGATGCGACGATCAAGAGATACTCAGGCAATAGAGACTTGTTTAATAAGCTGTGAAATTTTGAGCCTTTGAGCAGATTTGACCCCTCGACTTTATACTTGGCAGAACTTCTCAAAGATCGACTCTGCTTTTGGTTAGTGCACCATTTTAGGCCGGGCACTGGTCAGGCAATTCCGATCCGCCCCGGTTTCAAACTGTCCCGCATAAACACAGTACAAGTTTATATTTTTAGAATAAAAAATTCCACTTATCATGGTTGATTTGAATAAAATAGAATGAGATTTGAGTGTATTTTTTAGTATAAATAGTATTCCGTTCCAGCCCGAAACTCTATATACTAAGTGTATTACAGTATTACTATCTCACTTTCTTCCCACTTCTCAGCGTTGTTTCTTACCTCTTTCACTGTTTCACGTACGACTTTGATCAACTCAACTTCGTAGAGGTTCTCATTAACTATTGTTTTCTTAGTTTGTAAATGGAAAACAGTTATGCAATTGGATCGGTGAAAAGATGATTACTTTCATTTCGATCGGTATCTATATATGTAATTGGGTATTTATTTATGCAACTAGATATCTATATATGAAACTGGGAATATGATTACTACTATATGAGAATATTATGAACTTACTGAGATGCTTCTGGTTAATCATTTTGGAACTTTTAGATATACTCTTGCATTATTTTTCTTATCAAAAAAGAATATAGGGATCCCAAAATGAACCCGTACTGGGTTTGGGTTCAGGTCTTTTTGAGATTTCTTTTTAGAATAGAAAATCTCATACCGACCCGTTCTGCTAAAAAATTATAGAATTATCGTAATTTTTGTCCTAAACCGATCCATTCCGACCCGTGCCCTGCCTTACACCATTTGACGAGACTCACAAGAGTGTATAAAAGGCCCAAGTTTGGTATTTTTGTGAGAAGGGCCGATAGTTTACTGCAAGCTCACATTTGTTAGTTTCTGTTTGGGACTAAACTAAACAATCTTTATTTTTAATGGGTTTCATTATATTGGGCTGATGTCTGCGGCCCGCGTGAGGATATGAACTTTTCCTAAGGAGGAAAGGATTCTCTGGCGATTTTATCATCAAGTCTTAAATTTTGATTGAAAGCCCTAAGAAGTAAGATCTCAAGAAATTAGAGTCAGTAAGTGAATCTGATTGGTAAGAATCTTAGGTTAACTACAATAGGTCATTATATTTTCCTATATATAGAGGAAATCTTCATAGAATCAAGGCATCAACATCGCATCCAACTTTTTCTCTCGGCAATCAAACCTTCTTATCTCGAGAAACCCCAGCAATGTGCGATCAAAAGATCTTCACCCGAAGGAGCGTGAACATCTGGCGATTCAAGGAAGCAAACCTCTGTTCTCAACACTCGTCAAGGAGATTGCTCTGTCTTACACCGAAGGAGCTGCAGGGTCCTCAGTTTCAAATGCATTTGTATCAACGGCTCCCTTAGGGAGTGTGTTAACCGAGGGATTAGCCTAAGGCTAAGTTTCCTCGTTGTCCATGGTCTGCAATTGCAAGTTAGTCAAACAAAACGTAAATATAACTGGAGTCCATATGTCATGTAAGGACAGAGTTAAGTTGCCTTGTGCAATGGGTCAGTGGAGGGCCTGATTAGAGCTAGTCGTTGTTGCTCGTTGAAGTAGGGAAGGTCCTCGCTGCACGACGGTGAGCGAACATGATAAGTTTAGGGATTGCTAAATTGAATGGACATCTTTTGCCATTGATCAATCCAGTGTTGGGGATGTTCTTGTTGTTCGAACTGCAGCTCAATTTCATCAGCCAACTCGATGCTTCGGCCAGGCTAGGCTAGAGGTGTAGAGATCGAGCAGATGTAGAGGCTACGACTTCGTTTGGACCATTGAAGGTTGCTGGCGGCACCTATAGAGGAAGGGGTCCGAGCTCTCTTGCGAGGACTCTGAGATGAAACATATAGTTTAGGTGTTGGAAATTTCACATGGATTTAGTCTTAGATGTAGAACGTACAATGGCTTGACTTACATGTGGTAAAGGTTCAGTTGCCTCATTTTCAGCATCATTTACCTCACGATCAGAATCTGAAGTTGACGGTACGCTTGCGAGAATGTCGCTTGCCTTGCGAGGGACCTACGTTGGGGCTGCATATAGGGTTCCGTTTCTTTGAGCGTTGAGCGTGAAAAAAAAAAACCAAAGTTGTTAAAATTGCCAATATTAGTGGCAAGAATACAAAGTCGATAGACTGGGATACTTACTGTGGGCCAAGGTGTCAGTGCATTAGAGTCATCTGGAGTATTGTACTGAAGAGCTTCCTGGTCATGCGAGGAAGTAAAGAAGCAGGGGAAGCCCTGGAAGATTTGTTTGAAAAAAGGGTGTTGGGTTGCACAGTGCGGATCTTATCCCAAAACTGAGCTCGCCAAGATCTGCAATGAGATGTCACACCAAAGGATGGTGTGAGGGGAACATTAAAGGCCTCGTCTGGGAGTAGCACAACGGGAAAACCAAAGTGAGGGTCTTCTATGTCGCTCCCCACAGGGTGCGTGTGTGCTCGCCAAGTGCTGTAGCAGTTGACATAATTAACCAGAGGCAAGGGGGCGTCTTGGGTCAGCCCAAGTTGTCTAGAAAAGTTGCTTGGAGCATACAACTCATAATAGAGCTTGATGCCATCAGGGACTCTTAAATATCCACAGTTATGGCTCTGGATGAAGAAGATCCTCGCCACGTCATCTTATTCAGGCGAGGGAAGAAAGTCAATTGCTAAGTCCTCAGGGAAGCGGCACTGGATAACTAGATCGGTGGTGTCTGAGCTCACCCGGATCTGCAATGAGATGTCACACCAAAGGATAGTGTGAGGGGAACAGTAAAGGCCTCGTCTGGGAGTAGCACAACAGGAAAACCAAAGTGAGGGTCTTCCATGTCGCTCCCCACAGGGTGTGTGTGTGCTCGCCAAGTGTCGTAGCAGTTGACATAATTAACCAGAGGCAATAGGGCGTCTTGGGTCAGCCCAAGTTGTGTAGAAAAATTGCTTGGAGAGTACAACTCGTAGTAGAGCTTGATGCATCAGGGACTCTTAAATCTCCACAGGTATGGCTCTGGATGAAGATGATCCTCGCCACGTCATCTTATTCAGGCGAGGGAAGAAAATCAGTTGCTAAGTCCTTAGGGAAGCGGCGCTGGATAACTAAATCGGTGGTGTCTGAGGGGAAGTTATTGAGCAAGCAGAAAGTGGCGAAGAAGTTCTGGTATGTCAGCGGGTCGTCATGGAGACGCTGTGTGAGTGTCTTTCCAATGAACACTCCATTTTCAAATGGCTGCACGTCTGAATGATGGAACACTAGAAAATAGACCTGCAACCAGAGTGTCTACCATCCAAAGGGGGCCGGGGAAGTCAAACTTCATCAGATCTAAGAAAATACACCTCAAGCTACGATAGATGCAGGATGGAATGGGCGAGGCCAGTCTTGGTGCCTTCCTATAAGGCTTCAGTGAGTCTGGTCCAGCTTTTGTTGACCTTGCTGGAGGCTATACATAACACATATTTAGACAACCAGTATTCAAGAAAAGTGATACCTCCATGAGGTTGAGCGTTGTTCTTGAAGCTGGTAACCTAGGCGGAGTAAGAGCCAGGGCGAATGTGGTTGGCTATTTTTTGGAGGAATTGGCGGCGCCTTGCTTCCACGGCGAATCAGTCATTGAAACTCCGAATAGATGGCTGCCAAATTGAGCAAAGTGATACTCATGTCCCCACAAGGGAGACGAAAGCAGTTGCAGCTCGCGTCCCAAAAATACATGACGGCGACGAACAGTGCTCGATTTCCTTCCTTGGGCAGGGAGAAGCATAGCTCCAGAAAATGGGAGATGTCGGCCATTTTCCAACGATTCTAATCAATGGATTTACGGGCATTGTACCAAGCTTTATCTTCTACAGACGTTGAAGACCATTTCCCCAATTGGCAGGACACGTCCCTATAATTCCACACAGTCAGTGCAGCCGGTTCTCTTTGGAATATTATAGGGGAGTGGCAGATGTTATAGTGGAGAGTCTGGAAGAGTGCTGGATTGAACGATGTTTTGGATAAACAGACCCAATCAATCGGTAGCATTATCAGACAAGGTCAGGGTGATGGTGGAACCGAGTCGGGAGTTCTTTCGCTTTGTGATAGAGTGCACTGTGTCTGCAAAAAGTTTACAGCCTCTTTGGAGATATGGAGCTGTGGGTTTTAATGGCAGTAAGGCATAGTGTTGATCGAAAAATTGATTGGATAAGGAAGAGGGGCTTTGAAAGGAAGTTTAGTCGATCGAGAAGACTAAAGGCAGAAGAGTGTTTGAATAAGTGGATCTCTGACAAATCGTGTGCGCTTAAATAATGTCGCATCATTAGGGCGCGACTTTTCAAAAATGAATTGAAGTAGCGTCGCAAATGGAAAGTTACCGTTTGACTCAAAGCAACGTGTCGCATTTACAAACCTTTTCGATTACACTTGGGCTTTAGCTAAAGGCCTGAGGGGTTTGGACCTAAAATAATCAATCTTTATTTTTTATGGGTTTCATTATATTGGGCCGATGCCTACGGCCCGTGTGAGGGTAGTAATTTTTCCTAAGGAATGAAGGATTTCCTGGCGATCTTATCATCAAGTCTTAGATTTTGATTGAAAGACCTAGGAAGTAAGATCTCAAGCAATTAGAGGCATTAAATGAATCTAATTGGTAAGAATCTTAGGTTAACTACAACAAGTCATTATATTTTCCTATTTATAGAGGAAATCTTCATAGAATCAGGGCATCAACATCTCATACAACTTTTGCTCTCGACAATCAAACCTTCTCATCTCGAGAAACTCCAGCAACCTGCGATCAAAAGATCTTCACTCGAATGAGCATGAACATCCGGTAATTCAAGGAAGCACACATCTGTTCCCAACACTCGTCAAGGAGACTGCTCTGTCTTACACCTAATAGGTTGTAGGGTATCGATTTCCGTGGCTCAGCTAGAGATATGAAAACCACAAATCCTAAGTTACTTAGACAAAAAGGATTCATCGGACGGGGTTAGTGCTTTTCCCGTCCCAATCACTTCCTACAAGTCAAGTAGCGGCGAGACTACGTTCAACATTCTGCCCCATGGCAGTGGTACGCCAAGCACACACGCGTGGTCGAGAAAAGAAACAGTTTGAGACTCTAAATATACTGTTGTTATGGAGAGGTGTTGTAGGATTTGTAGCCTTGGGCATGACATTGTCTGAAACTCTGATGGACAGTTTTCACAGATGACTTTACGATAGTAACAATACTGAACCGATTAGAGGTCTCAAGTTCACTAGACATTATAGGGTTATTTTCTTTCGCTAATTGTTCAGCATAAAAAAGAGAGGGGGCAAGAACGAGAGAAGCAGCATTGCACACTCATGCCAATAAAGAATCGGGTAACTAGTTCTAATATCAGAAGGCTAATCAGTCACAGAGGAGTCGAGCAAGATAAAGTAAGGTGAGAAAAGAACCATGCTAGGGAAATGACCACTGAGAATAAGAGCATCTTAGATAGTATTACTAAATAATTCAGCAGTAATAATCCTGCAGTAAGCCTACAAGGTCATAATGGTCCAGATATAATGGCAATAGGTAGCAAAGAAAAACGGACAACAAAACCAGAGAACAAGAATGCGAGCAGCATTTTCTTTCCAAGTAGAGATACTGAAGTCCACAAATCCTTGATTGCACTTAGAAGCACTTTCTGTGCACAATTGAAGGGCCAGATTCATCGTACTCAGCTTTGGCAATCCACATCTGCATTCAAAATCAAATTATTCAGTATCCAGTGCAGTTGGTGCAAGAAAACAAGGTACATAAGATCAAGAAACAAACCTGCTGGAAGGTACTGAGGGATGCTAAGATGGAGCCTCCAATCCACACACTGTACTTTCTTTCAGGTGGGGCAACAACCTTGATCTTCATGCTGCTAGGGGCTAAAGCAGTAATTTCCTTGCTCATTCTGTCAGCAATTCCAGGGAACATAGTGGAACCACCACTGAGTACAATGTTACCGTACAAGTCCTTCCTAATATCAACATCACACTTCATTATTGAGTTGTATGTGGTTTCATGGATACCAGCAGCTTCCATTCCGATCATGGATGGCTGGAAGAGGACTTCTGGGCATCTGAAACGCTCAGCTCCAATGGTGATCACCTGACCGTCAGGCAGCTCATAGCTTTTCTCAACAGAAGAGCTGGTTTTAGCAGTTTCCAATTCTTGTTCATAGTCAAGAGCAATATAAGCCAACTTCTCTTTCATGTCCCTCACGATTTCACGCTCAGCTGTGGTGGTAAATGAGTAGCCACGCTCGGTCAAGATTTTCATCAGAGCATCAGTCAAATCACGACCTGCCAAGTCAAGCCTGAGGATGGCATGTGGAAGAGCATACCCCTCGTAAATGGGGACTGTGTGACTGACACCATCTCCAGAGTCAAGAACAATCCCTGCAGAGAAGCACATAAAAAAATATAGAAACATAACAGAAGAATCAGATATCAAATGTGATTGGACATAGAATTCTATTGAATATGTAAATCAAACATGCAAAAGTGAGTTGGGTTATCTTAACAACTCTAAATCAATATATGCATTGGGGTCTTCATTGCATCATTTCCAATTAAGTTCTAACCTGATGACACTAGAGGACATAGACAACCAAAACAATTCTCTTGGCTCAGTATCATTCTCAATTATCAAAATTCATCCTGAACTCTTCATTAATCATACAAATGCATGCAGATGATCTACCTGTCTATTGGACATTCCCATTTATAGGGAGTCACCAAAGAAATATTTTGTGAATGTCAGGTTGAGACTCGAAACAACCCAGCTTCTCAAACATAAAACAACTTTAGTACCCAACTCAACTCACATCGATGGTGCTAACTTATTACAAGTAATAATTAGTTTCAGTCTCGGTTCAGTTACCAAAGTGCATAACAGAAGTGCAATATCTAAGCAGACTGAATAGCTTACCAGTCGTACGACCACTGGCATAGAGGGAAAGAACAGCCTGAATGGCTACATACATGGCTGGAGCATTGAAGGTCTCAAACATGATCTGGGTCATTTTCTCACGATTTGCCTTAGGATTGAGAGGTGCTTCAGTCAGGAGAATCGGATGCTCTTCAGGAGCAACACGAAGTTCATTGTAGAAAGTATGATGCCAAATCTTCTCCATGTCATCCCAATTGCTAACAATTCCATGCTCAATTGGGTACTTCAGAGTCAAGATACCACGCTTGGACTGAGCTTCATCTCCAACATACGCATCCTTCTGACCCATTCCAACCATCACACCAGTATGACGTGGGCGACCAACAATGCTAGGGAACACGGCTCTCGGCGCATCGTCTCCTGCAAATCCAGCCTGCCAAACAAACACATATCAATCAAATGAAGCCACTTGCTAAGCAACACCAACCCAAACAGATATCTGTTTTGTAATTACCTTGACCATTCCAGTTCCATTATCACAAACAAGGGGCTGAATATCCTCGGTCTCGGCCATCTTCTATTCCTGAAAGCAAATCAACATTCTGTTACAACCATTCATCACATATAAAGATTTCGCTGCTATTAACAACTCTAAGCCTATCACCAAACTGAGCTAACGCTAACATGAACTGAGCTAAAAAAAACATCAAATCAAATCAAAACATAACAAAATCTCAAGCGAAAAACTAAAGCAAAACACGCATCTAAAAAATTATAAATCCAAATCTTCATCATCAGATCAGGAAACGAATCTACCAGAAACAAAAACGAAGAACCACGAATCTCAAACACTAAATCTAAATACTAAAAATCCAAACACAAAATGCAGCAAAAATTATCCAGAAAACGATTTAATCCAAACGAAAATCAACCGAAACCTGGAGATTATGAGCACATTACGAAAATCGGATCGAAACGTTTGGGAGATTTACCCCTTTGAGAAAGAAACCCTAGAATGTGCGGTTTTGCTTTGAGGGTGTGGCTGAGCTGCCCCCGCGTTAGAGTGAGCTTTGGGTTCAAAATGGAAACAAAAATTAAAAAACCAAAGGGAGAACTGGATCTGCGGTCCATGCGACGCGTCACTTCGAATTTGGGCCTCTCGTGGATCCAGGCGTCACTTCCACAATCCGATTCTATTGGTGGGATACATTCTTGAAGTACCAACTTAGCCCTCGGTTTGTAGGCATATTTACCCAAGGCGTGTGCTTGAAGGGAATGAAGGCCATTAATGGATTTCGTTCTTTTTCCTCTGGCCAATTAATGAATTTTGTTCTGGTTAATTTTGAATTGATAGGGGGCATATTTGGCAAAGAAAACGAAACTTTGTGGAAATGATTCGAATGGAGATCAACTACACACTCCATGTTCAGTTCGATATGGTAACTTTTATAATTTTGCTATCATGATATGGTAACTTGAAACATTCCATGAAAGTGAGTTAATATTGTCTTTCACGCGAATTCTCTTGGATATGAATGTAATTAACTAAACTTCAAAATTGTTTGACAAACTAACTACCCAGAGATGCTCAAATTAATGTATGATAGCAAGTAGAAGTTATGCTAGACTTTTTGAAGTGTATATATATGTCGGTACAAGAACTAAGACTTATCATTTCAAGTTTCAACTCCAAACTTATAAGTTTTCATTCGGTATATATGTTTGTCCGATATCTAGCTAGATCAGAGAAGTAGACAAAAAAGTATGATCTAGGGTGATCTACAATATGAAAGAAGCCGTATCGGTATGGCTATTGAGTCACTAAACAAGCGAGACACAAGATAGTGGGCAATGCAAATTGGCAATGGTTTTGCTTTGTACTCCAAGAAAGAAAGAAAAAAGCTTCATTGTGTGCAGCTGATTTGATCGAGTGCAGACCAAACCTGAAAAAGTTTGGCGACCGATGAATCAGTTCAAGGTGTGAAGTGAATGTATGGTCCCAAATTTCTTCTTAGCAACCACATCCATCACGTGGATGGTTCATGATTGAGAGAATACTAGGTGTGAATAACGCGTTGAAGCACGGGTCGACAAAAGTGACCGCGATTAAGCCGAAATATATTGTGAGAGATATACTGTCTTATTAATTTGTATTTGAATTGATTTAAGATATTTTAGAAGGTAATAAGAGATAACAATGTCATTAGTTTGTAATTGTATTGTAAATGATGTTTGAAAGATGTACGATTGTATGATAAAGAAAATGACATGTAAAGGTCTACGAAGTAGAAAGTAAGCCGCAAACTTGAAATTTATGTGTAAAGTTCAAATCTAAAATCTATTGTACAAAGATAAGATTAATCAGTGGAATTTAAAGCAGTTGCAAAAGATTCAAGTGAAATAGAAAAATCAGAATGTCTCCATCAATGTGAATGTAATATATCAATCCAACAGCAAGTTGAACTATATTATATGCAATGTAATACCAGGATTGCACGAATTATACCATTGTCATGGACTGGATGTTAAAAATCGGAAAACCAATTTATGCATAAGTTCAAATAAAGTAGAAAGTAGATATTAGGTATATCATATAGTAATCTGATTAGACAAGTATTTGATCATGAAGCTAATAGATGAGTCTGATTATATTACATAACCGAATACATGAGTTTGTCCAAAATTACATTACATAATTCATTAGAAAAGTAGCTTCCCTAACATCTAACTAACAAAACACAAAAGTTGCCAACTCTTTTGAGCTTTTCAAAATAACATCTTAGTCTTCAACAAAATGCAACTTTTCTCATATATTGTGCTGGATTTGAATACATGCTTGAATAATAGGTTTAATTAGACATGCTTGCATGTTTCAGAATGTTAAAATCAAATTTAACACTAAACCAACTAAAATGTTCAAATTCTGCATAGATTGAAAATCAAGCATGTTGGTTGAAAACCAATGAAAAACCCAACGAAAAACCTTGTCGATACTCTATATCAAAACTTCTAAACAATATTATATGTCATCTCATTGATTTGACCTACCATCACTACTTCTTCTCTGTCAATCAGTTCCATCCAGGTTATGAGACTTAGGAATATGAGAAGCTAAGCTTTCCATATATGCTTACATTTGGCGTGTATAGAAAAATAAAGAAGTTTTCAAATCCATACATGTATATTTGTGACTGTCTTTATCAATTAATGTAAGCTTTCAAATCCACAGATTTGGTATGTATACCTGCAAACTATTATAAATTATATAGCTCACCAATTATAGCTAAAACATCGTACAAAATTCAGAACTCAAATATTCATATTACCCACCAACAAACAGCACCTATTCAGATTATTAACAACTATTTTTGCTATTCTTCATTTCTACCTCTTTTCGTCTATTTGCAGGTTTGAACACATCATATGCACCACTACAGGCCATTTAGATTGTATCAGTCATACATTGTAGTTTTGTAGTCCTATACAGTGTATTTAGATTATCGACAAATATTTTTGCTATTGTTCATTTCTACCTCTTTTCGTTTATTTGCAGGTTTGAACACATCATATGCATCACTATAGGCCATTTAGATTGTATCAGTCATACAATGTAGTATGATAAATCACTTTCTAATATAGTTCATTACTTCTGATTTGAGACATGAATAATTATTCAGCTTATATTAGCATGGTGATTGATTTATTTTTTGACCATCAAGAGCACAACATGACGCTATAGCAACATACGGATACAGTTCATTCAACTCAGTTTCAAACCAACAATCATAAAGTTAGTAACTTGAAATTGATGTATTGTTGACCTGAGATTTCACTTAGCAGAGGCCTGAAACTTGTCTTTGAGTTCAGTGAACATGTGATATCCCGACTTTTTATTATTATGTATGTTATTTATGAATAATTTGAGTTTGATTTAGTGATTGCGGTAAAAGATTTTTACCGTCGATAAGTATCGAGGTGTCTTGGTTTAATTTTTTTTTATCAAATTTTCGATGTCAGTTGACTTTGGATGGAAATCATAGTAGTTGTCGAGACGAGTTGTGGACACTAGAATCGCCGGAATCGGAGTTACGACGAAGAAGTTATTAACGATGAAAGTTTGTCGTAAAGTTGTTACCAAAGTTACCGTTAATGGAAGGTATTTAAAGGGAGGTTTCCCTTTATGGAAGGGGGAGACTATTCAGGAGGGTTGACTTCAGTCAACTTCCTCTCCCGTGAAGAGAGAGAGAGAGAGAGAGAGAGAGAGAGAGAGCGATCGGTGGCGTTGGGGCGGTGCTCCGGCGGCACCACGTCGTCCGGCCACCTCTGACCTTGAAACCAGTCCCGTTTGGTTTGGCTCGGTGTCCTCTACCCATTTCTGGGTTCGTTCGACGGCGATGAGGCCGGAGAAGGGTGAATTCACGACGAGAAAAGCTAGGGATTAGAGTGTTTCGGGCTCGCCGATGCCGACGCAGTTTTTCGGCCAATTTCAGGTATAATAGAGGTCATGAGAACCTCTTTATATGTTTTTTATACTTGTATGGTTTGAAATTGCAGGTTTTGCACCGTTTGCAATTGGAATCGAACGATTCCAATTGGGGTTCGTTTCGATCTCCGTCGTACGTGGCAGAGCTAGCATTATTTGGCGGCAGGGGGAGAAGAGTTTTTCTCCCCACCTCATCGTGAGTCGACTGAGTCCACCCTCGAGCTTTGAAATGTCTCTATGGTAGAGATTAGAACCAGAAGCCAAAGTTGCTTTAGGGGCCGATTCTGGCCAAATGCGTCAGAACTTGCCTACGGTCAATTAGGGCAGTTGGTTGGGCTTGAGAAGAGCTTTCCAACGATGTGTCATTCGACGTCGTCGGCGGTGGTTGTTGGTGGTGGCGTGTGGGCGGCATGCACCACTGTCTGTAGTGGTGTGTGACCGGAAATTGTCACCGAAAAATATATTTTCGAACAACGTGTCAAGTTATATATCGTTAGATTCAAATCATTCGTATCGACAATATGAACACAATCGTAAGGTCTAAAATGTCATTTAAGCTTTGTCGTCCCAGTAAGTGGGCGGTGGTACGGGGTTGCCACTAGTGACGGTGTGGGCGACGGAGAAACTAGTTCTGTTGTTTGACGTTATGACTGTTTCGTCGTAACAAGTTATCAAATCTATTATAGACTGAATGAGTCGATTTTATTTTCATACCGGGTATTTCCTCGATTTATTTGATTATTTTATTCATTTTGACGATTTTCGACAAGGGTCGGGTCGTCACAGAATAGCTCCTTCAATTCTTTTGTGTCCTTGTTTTGTTCCCTGATCAGCATGTATTGCTCCGATAAAAGTCTCTTGATAGTTCCGAGGGAGACATTAGTGGCGAAGAGCCTTTCTCTAATGCCAGTACAGCTCAAAATGGGTTCCTCCTCAGTTGAGCTCACTTTGGACGATGTTTTCTGCAGCTGTTGCTTTCTGGTCAGTGACATTTTCTTCATTGGGGCTGAACTTTGTTAGTGTTTTTGCAGTTGTGGGTTTCTGCTCAGTGCTTGCCAACGACTTTCTTCATTTTCCTAATGGCCAACCTGATTTCTTCTTTGGCTGAGGGATTTCTTCGGCATCAACAATTTTCCTATAAAAGAATGTATAAGTACTTATTCAAAATAAATGAAAATTTATTTTTCATGTATTAAAAAAATTTGGAACAAACCTATTTTGTGGGTTCCTTGGTACTCATTTAAGCCAGCCTCCCTTTTTTTATTGTTGTGGCTGCAGGGGCCTTTACCTTGTGTTCCATATATAATAGTTTAAGGTAAATTATAACAAATTCTAACGACATATATAAAGCAGGGGTTTTTACCTTGTGTATTTCTAAATTCAAGCATAATTAATTAATATAGTAGTGAAAAGAAATGTATAGATGAAAGTGCAGTTTGCGCAAAGATTACAAACCTTGGTCGTCCTCTCGGTTTCTTAGGTTCAGGGTCAACAGTGAGGTCAATCTCTGGTATGTCTATTCTTGATATTTTCTTCTCTTCTCTTGTGACAGGCCTCTTTAACTTGCTTGTGCTTGCACATTGTGTTACTTTTGAGGTTTTTGTGTCCTTTTCATTTGGGTCATTGACATCATGGTCTTGAGGCTGTGAAAATGATTGAGGCAGTGGTGAAGTATTTGGTAATGAGGACTGTGATGTTCCAGCCATTTGGTGGTTAGATATCTACGGTTGGAGAACTTGTCGGAGAGCTCGCAAGATTTCTTCGTTTAGGATGTTGTAGTTCATGTTATGATCCATTTATGTACCTAACAATTAAATTAGAAGTTGGTACCTATATAACAGGAGTTATGCTAGCAGGTTATTAGCTAATTTAAATACGACTGAAGTAGCTAAGAAACACAACTACAAAGCTTACACAGGCATTGTCCTTGAAACCTATTGAGCAACCAATTGAATATAATGAAAATCAATATCACTCTATAGTCAATCATGGAATAAAAATAGAGCACCCAAATGCTAAAACCCATAGAACAAAGTCCCATTCATAATGAACATGCCTATTTTCACGGCCTCAATTTGCATGGGAAAGAGATCTGCTACTACAAAATTTCCTCTGATTTGTTCCCACCCAATCACCATCAATTGATCTAACGCAGCGAAAAAATCAGCTGATCTAATTTAAAGCTAGCACACAAATCATGGAGATCACTTTGTTTCACTTTCCATCAATTTATTCTAACAACACCTCTTATAATCACGAATTCCATATTTGTATAAGATATGGTGTGATAAGGTTATGAAGAATAGATATAGAATAAAAGAGATTGGGACTAAACTCTACCCTAATAGATTATGGATTAGTGTATCACAATACTCTGCCAGTAGGTATGTGCCATTAAATTCAGAAGTAAAGATTATGTTCAAAGATTTGAAGACCACATAAATTTCATGCACGGCATGAATATTAGGGATCTGGCATTTGAATGATGATTGAAGTACAAAATATGATGATTACAGTTTTAGAATTTGAACTCTGCCTATAAGCTAATTCAATTTAATACTTTACACTAATACTCTACCTAATAATTGTCCAGATAAGATGTTGCTTCCATGCAGTATGGTTTCCATTGTTTGTGGGTTTTTGATATCACTCAAATTTGAGAGAAATAAAGATCAAACTTGAGGTTTAGTTTTGTTTAATCAGTAACTACAAAAGAAAAGTCTATATCATCAAAAAACATAATTTTAATTACCAACACAACCCAGATCCACACTAACCAAGCACACACATTTCAAATTATTCTCAAATGATATAAACCCAGAATTTTATGACCTTAAAATCAACTGTCAACTTAGCATTGATACATACTGATTCAAGCAACACCAAAGCCTAATGAATACAAACCAAGCAATACTGACAGTAATCAAGAAATTCATCTATTCAACCTTAATTCTTTGATCCAACTATTAAGTATCCATTTGGGAATAAAACGGTCTATTTGTCAACATTCAATCTGCCAACTTTTCTAATACAAAACGGTCTTTTTGTCTAACCATAATAGAATAACAATAGCCCTCTTTGAGATATGATTGTGCTGGGAAGAAAATTGGGTGCTCCCTGGTTCATTGAGAACGATTTGGTCAGAAACCAAAGAGATCAGTGATCAATAATCGAAACATAGAGTAGATGGTAATGATAGATACCTTGAGGAAGGGACCGTGAAATCGTGCTGTTTCTGATAGCGTCGGTTAGGTGTCGGCCATGTTCTGAAACCGTGGTTTGTGGAAAGAATACATAAAATTTGATCCAAACCCTTAAGAGACCTCTAAACCTAATGTACATCCCACAATGCCCCATCTATTTGGTGGTTAGGCAATACATGACACTAACCTTTTTTACTCGCATCTATACGCGTGTTAATTGAAAAAAAAAACTAAGAGTGGCAATATCTTACAAACAAAGAATAGCAGTTGTATGTTTCAAATAAAAAGCAGCGGGTTTTAGATGGGGTAGTTCCCTCGTTCGACGGTTTCTTCTCCTGGGTATATATTTCTCTCTTTCTTTTTTTAATGTTTTTATTATAATACCCATCAAAGTTTTGTTTTAAGTAAATCTGTGATTTTTTTTGGGATTCATTTTTTGGGAACTTAAAATTTGGCATGTCAATGACACCAAAGAGGGACTTCCCTTTATTATAATAGAGATATCAGGATATATGTGTGAATATGTTATGTGTTACAAATATAACAAATATATGGTTTTGTGTTGTGTATTGTATGCATATGTGTAAAGTATATATGTTGTATGCATGTCATATATTTTGTAATACATCTTTATAGACTATATTTTTCGTATAGTTATTAGGCACATCGTCACCATTTTGTATCATGATCTTAAGACATTTTTTTGACGTCACCCTCGATAATGCCACATATAACTATCCATGAGTAAAAACAGATTCTGACAAATATATTCTTACTTGATTTAATGATTGACCTTGATTTTTATTAATTGTCATTGCATAACAGGGTCTAATAGGAAACTGAAGTTTTTAAAATGTAAAAGGACACTTAGTTTCAGTTGTGATTAGTACAATTCTTAGAATATGTACTTTTTGTCTGACGTTACTCCCAGTAAGTATTTTTGCTTCTTTTAATCTTTCAAAAAAAATTGTCACAATTAACCTCGTGCCAATACATAGACCTCATATCTGATCTAAATTTTTAATAACATATTAGGCATACCAATTTTCAATATGAGTTCGTGTGTCGGCAAACCACTAAACTCAAGCTTATTCAAAAATTTTATGGGATACAAAACATTAATATTATCACTACTACCTGAATTATATGAAATGGAATCTGAACTAAAATATGATTTGTTATTTCCATGTACTAAATTAATCGCATAATTATTAATTTCATGAACAATTACATTTTTTGGAGTCACAATAGCACGTTCTCTTAGATAATTTGTATCATTGTATTTGGTATCAAAATTGGGATATGTTGCCTCAAAAATCAATTTTATAGGTTCACTGTGCCATCGGCTAGCAAATCTTTTGATATATCAATTCAACTCACATCAGGATCATTCACAGGTAATTTAGATTCTAATCGATCTTCACCTATTTGTAGTATCCATTCAGTAAAATCTCTAATTTCATTTTTTCAAGAGAAGTTAAACCAATTGTCGACAATCTCATATTTTTAATTAGATGAAATACTGTAATGTTAGGCCACAAATACGAATTATTAAACGATGCTTGAATGACTTGTTCTTTATTAACACCTTGTATCACTGACAATGTTTGTCTAAAATCTCTACCGAATAAAATTGTCTTTCCTCCAAATGGCTCTTCTTTTTTTGACAAAATATCACGTAGTATTCTATCAACTGATTTATACAATTTATTGCACATAGGAGCCTCATCCAAAGCTATTAATTCAGCCTTTTTAATTAAATTAGAAAGATTGGTGTGTTAATTTATATTACAATTTGAATATTTATTTATAATCGACTTCATTTTGAAACGAGATTGAGTTGTTCTACCTACCGGAAGTAATAATGAACAATACCTGATGAAGTAACAACCAAAATAATTTTTCCTTCAAATCTCAATCTTAAAATTATAGTATTCCATAAAAAAAGTTTTGCATGTACCTCCACTACCATAAACAAAAAATGATCTTGGGTTCTTCTGTTCCACGGCTTTGATCACCTCATCGTATATAATTTTATTATTATTATTTAGTTTGATGATCAAGTCAAAATGTTGTTGTTTTATGCTTTGCAATCAAAATCTAGCTCTTATTTGATAAGCCTATCGTCAAGTTGATGTATTTGTTGTGCCTTTGACATTGGTAATTGATGGTCTTTTAAACTACTGGACGACTTGTTAAACAATTTTCGAATTCATGTAGAACAACATTCTTTAATTCGTCATCTGGTATGGTAAGATTTGGCATATTAAAATTTAACTTCATTTTGTGTGATATATCATCAGACATCTTAACCCAAAATACATCAAACAAAACTCGAGGATATGAGACATTACAAAATAGAATAATCGTAACAAACAAATAACGAATTTGAGGAGAAGTGGTAGTAAAAGTAGATTTCAACAATGCTTCAAGCCATTCCTTATCATCACCTAATAATTTCAAAGCTCGATATGCCTCTTGATAAGTAGAGTATATTATTCCATTGACCTTTCTTATTGCCTTAAAATTGATACATCCTTTTTGAACGTTCAAAAGCATTCTAAGATAGTATAATTCACCCGTATATGGTGGCACATGTGTTATTCTACCGAGAACGCAATATTGTTTCCTTGGGGTCCATAATTTTTTATTAGCATTCCACACAAATTTTGTAGGAAATTGAGTATATGTTAATTTTTTTGCCTTCTTATGAGTCTTGTTCACAATAAACCAAGCAGTTAGCATTGTAGTTTCTATATCTGGACTTTGTAACACATTTTCAAGAGAATTAGTTTGATGAAAACAAATATTTTGTTCGTTGGGTAAATAAATCTTCAAATATTGAACTGCATAATATCTAGAATGAATGGAAAATTCAAATAAATGTCAGACGGACTCATGAGGAGTTAAAATCGACAATTGAGATAATTTTAGATTTCATGATTTATATTATCACGAACCAATACGTGATCTCTATCGGGTCCTTTATTTATGTACTTGAATAAATATTTTATCAACATAGACTGAGAACATGATTCAACGTTTATATGAGCATTATACTTCAATAAAAATATACATTGTAAGAAAAAAATATAATTATTACCAACATTAACTCATTTTTTAAGTACAAAACATGAATCATCATCACGGTGTCTATATTGAGAAGATTTGATTGCTTTAAAAATTGTGTCATAAATAAATGATTTTAGAAAATATTTTGTGCATAAATTGTCTCGCAAACACAGAGAAGATGAATTAATTTGACCGCAAGGACCATGAATGATAAACTGACTAACTATTTCAAACAACTCTGGATTTATATTTTTATCCGGCCATTTCGCTGAAATTATGGAATCTACATCGTTTGCTGTATAACATTTGTATAAGATAAGCCAAAATAACAAATGAGTATGTGATAACCCTCACTTTTGAAATTCAATTGTACATACATGAGCATGGACTTATTCATGGGGTTCAGCATCATTAATATAAGTAATCATATCATCTACTTTTATTTTAAAGATTCGACAAACAATATCAAGACGATCTTCTGGTTTGTAGCCTGGTTTTTTTCGAAATATCTCAAAATTTCTGGCCACTTTACATTGCACGTAAAAGTAATGAACAAATTGGGAGTACCGTATTCTCTACAAATTGTCATTACATCTTGATAATTATTTATCATATCTTTTAGGCTGCCCTTGTGAGAACCAAGAAGAAAAACTCTTTTTTTCGACATCAGAACCCTGGACAATTCCATTCGAAACAAACTTTGATATATTATTCCATGTTTCACATCTTAGTTATGGTTGATGATGTCTTATATAATCTAAATGATTTTCTTCAACAATTGCATATGAATCGACTAAATATTGTTGAAATAATCTTTCACCTATTAACAAAGTACTCGATTGGTTTGTTCTATCATGAATTTGATAACATACAAATTTGTTCATTGTTAATTTCTTATCTTTATTGTCACTTTTTCTTTCAATTGGTTTTAATTTCTTATTAATTTTAAATTCATCCTCTCTAAATGGAAAAAGAAGCGGATACTGTAATGACATTAACTTAGGATGAATATTAGATATTCGTTTAAGTGATCATTCGTTTGATCGAATAATTATATCTCTATTAGAATTAAATTTACTTATGTCACCCACAATCAATCCATGGATTTCAAAAGCAGAAGGTAATTGATATTGTTTGCTGCCAGTCTTTTCACGATCAAGTATAGTCACATCAAAATTGGGCAATGATTGATTCTCAAAATCATCTCTCACAGATCGATATACTTCAGTTAATTTATTGAATTGATCTAAAAATTTCACTAATCCTTTAACAATATCAACATCAATTTTGTTATTTTATTTATTTGGATCAATAGCACTTATTCGGTTTGAAATCTCATTTTGAGTATCGTATACATATAACCGAGCGTATTTAGGACATTTTCCTTCCAAAGGTAGAATAGAACCCATCAAATGATGCACTTGTCCGCATATTTTAAACACATAAGGAGCTCCTTCATTGTTTATGCTATGCTCAATTTTAGCCCCTATAGAAGTAAAAGCAAACATAGAATCATAAACTTTAATATTATCACGAAATAATACACTTTTTCTACCATTATCTGGATTCAACAATTCATCAAGAAAAACAGGAGTTAGATATGACATTGGAAGTTGGACTTGTCCTTTTTCACAAGAATGAGTATATATGAATTGATTTTTCTCTTTTCTTTTCAATGCTTCAGCTGACCAAAATAGAGCAGTGCAATGACTGCATGTGTAAGCATCATCACCAACATCATTATAATACACAATACGACCTGCAATACATTTATAAATTTTTTTGTTAGATAACACATGGTTGATAATGAATTTTTATGAATAGATTATTGATATTGAAATTTCTCCTCACCTACGTGTGTTTGCTAATATAATGCTTGCCTAAATACTGTTCTACTAGGAGTTGCAACTGATACAAAACAAAATCACTATTGTTAAATTGATTAAAATAAACATTGCAGTGTTTATACTACCTAATAGACCGACAAAGACTCACAATACCTGACATAACTTCTTCATCATCACTACAATTTTGAGAAGCATCCTCCGCCTCTTGTAACCCTATCCCTTCATTCATAGACTCAACATTTATTTTTTCACAATATCCAAACAAGAAATTCAGCAAAGAGAACCAATTTCAAAAATCAACGGACACAGTATGCAAATTTCAATTAAAGAAGAAAAGAATTAACTTAAGAAAGTCCAAAAAAGAGACATTAATTGCACCTTACTAACACTAATGAACACATTTTTGTACAAATTTTGTTGACCTCTGTGAAAACGGGCATTGTTACGGTTAGGTTACCTGATTGGCACTCATTCACATGGTGAACATTTTCTAATTCTTGGAAAAAAAAAACTTCCTCTTGCTTAATCTCTACAGTGGATTGGATCTACTTGAACCTACCATCAGTAGAAATGCAAAATGTATAAGGAGATAGACAAAACAAATCTGTGTTATACATTTCAAGCTAAGAACAATTCATAGAATTATAGTGTATATAGAACTATAAATTGAGAAGAAAAGTTTTATGTTAATACACCATACAGTGAGGTTACCTAATTGATTCTCATCGACATGGTCAAGATTTTCAAATTCTCCAGAAAAAGACTTCATCTTCCCTAATGTATGCACTGAATTGGATCCGCTTGAACCTTGACCTTCCAAATACTGTGACCTTGTTATCGTCTAGTGACCTGCCAGGCCTTGTTGTGGCCTCTTCCTTCGCCCCATCGCTAGAACAAAATTAACAAAAAATATGAATTATGAAAGTAATACAACAGATAATAAGTTGACAATAATGTTGGCACTGTTAAAAAGGCCAAATCACATATTATCGACACTTGAATGTGAAAGTAAGCAGACACACAACAGCAGAACAAAGCAGTCAAGTATTTTTATTTTTTTTATATAACCCACAAATCCTACAAAAGATATACACAATATTTAGAATCTTAACCAACTAACCCAAAAAAATTTCCGAATAAATCCTGTAAAGTAATCCAAGAAGCATATAAGCAAAAACAAAGCAATGTACAGTTCTTTTTGCAAACATAATCACACCAAGTCCAACAACATGATATCCAAATAGATGAAGCAGTACTCTATTACTTGCAACATAACTCATCACATATATTCATTCATGTTAGCAATCAAATACTAATAAGCAAAATAAATTATCAAATTTTGGTATAAAATGTACCTTCTTGTTGGAAAATACCAATATCTCTAAAAAGAGTGCAACCCGTGCAACACCACCCAATCTAGCTGTACGAAAAATAACCCTACCGCTAAAGCACCAACAATACCTCCAGCAAAAACCAATTGCAACAGAAAAAAATAATATAAGTCCATACCAAGTATATACCATCTAGTTCATTTGTATTGCTTCAACACTATCAACATTGGCACGCACAGACTTAAAGTTCCGCTCTCATTTGATAATCGAAAAATAAAAAAAAGCCCTGAACTTTAAGCTAAATGATCAAATTTCAACAAACCAACTCCATCAAAATCGCATTCATAGAAAACCCAACCTTATAACTTTGCACAAACTAAAAATCATCATATAATCACATATCCGATAGCAAAGCAGCTATATACGCTAACTAATATATCCACTCAACTTCATATATACAAATATGAAATTAAAGATAAAGATAGCACAGAAAACAACGAAGATAAGAATTCAACCCAATACTGTTAGAGACACCACATCTCATCCCATGAAAAAAACAACTCTATCAGAACACACATCAACAAGTCTATCAAAACCCAAAATAAATTTGAATCTCACGAAATGCAAGCCCAAGATTCAAACCCATGAACCCATTTTCAGAAACATTACAAAAATCAAACCCATTAAATTACGCACTCAGAAAAAGTGGAATACACAGACTATGATGAGAACTTCTTATCCAATAGGAATACTGACAATCCATTAAGTGGAAATCTCAACATTCCTATGGAATCAAAGGTCCTCACCACGCTCATGCATACATCACTCTCTCATCACAGTGATAGCAATCTCAATCTCAAAATTACAAAAAACAAACCCACCCGTTATCTACCTCTCCATCTTTGTCTTCAGGAAATCAAACCCCAAATATCCAAAAAATCATTTTTCAGTCTAATTTTAGAAAGTAAACAAAAATAGAATACCAATCAACAAATAGCAACTTGACATCACAAAGAAAGAAATATCAGTATCACACTTTCCTCTCTTCAAGAAAACTGTAAAATTAACTTTTGATATCAAGATTACATTAGCATACAAAAGGTTTGCCAAGATATTCCTTGTTACTAAATATATAAATGAATGACTATCGAATTCCCGAACAAATTGAAGAAACAAAGATCAAAGAACTTGCCAAAAGTAAATAAATAACAAAAAAAAGAAGATTAATCTTCCTTTATGTCCTGCAAAGTTGTAGATAGATAGCCTTATTAGATATTCGTCGAAAGTTCTACGCACTGTATCCATAATATAGAACTTAGTTTTAGTCCTTCTCAAGGCTGCAACTTTCTTACCAATATAATGACAAGCTCTAACAAACAGATTGCGACCTATTCTCGTTGGCAAATTTGGAAGAGAGGAAATTATGAGAACCTACAATCATCAAAACCCAAATACTGCCTGAAAAGAACATAGACAAAAAAAATTATACATGTACAAAAAAAATCTCAAACAAAATTTGCAACTCCCAAATGTCAGTGAGCATCCCAAACTCTTAGCCTCTAGCAATAAGAATCTAAGTCAAGCAATAGTCTTTAATTGCGATTTGTCAAAGATACTCATCTCACATTCGTAAAACTCAGTTTATCTTTAGTTGTTTAATGCATCCAATCCAATACACCCAATACACTAACATTAGAAGAATAATTCACGTACCCAAGGGACTTGGTGAAAAATAAAACCGAAAACTGAATGAAGTTGGATAGTAGACCACTTCTGCGTAGAAAATGCACGTTCAATCGAAGACCAATGACTGCATTAAAAGGCAGAGACAACACAAATGAAATTAAAGAGTACCTATCATATGGGCATCGTTGCCACAATGATTGAATGATACTAAAACAATAGAGATTACAAACCTGTAATAGGCACCGCTAATGGCCGACTGCGATGAGCAAGACGACGAGGCTATCCGATCCATTCTGATCCAAAAATATGGTATGAAGAATAGTTGGTATTAGGGAATCAAAATTTGACTAATATCGATCGTTTAAGGTTGCTATCCGCCTGAAAAATCTGAGGATAACTGATCAGTCCTAATCCAAAATGTTGAGAGCAAATGATGGAGAGAAAAGAAACAGAGAGATTTATAGAGTTGATTTCAGAAAACCCAGATCTACTATATGCATAACTTTAAGGTTCTTCATCAATAAAGAGGATACTTTCATCTGGTCGGAGGTGAAAATCGTGAAATTTGCCGAGAACGTATGGTCAAGAGAGAGGTTGAGAGACTGAAAATGAGTGTGTGGTCGAGAGAAACATGTGATCGAGAGAGAGAAATATGATTTCTCAGGTTCGCACGCAGATGAATAATATCCACAATGCCTTATGAACAATTGTCTCACAACTCTTATATATAAACTTAGGCACCAAAGTGCTGGATACGAGGGATATTACTATACTGATCGACATACTTCTATTTTGATCGATGGAGAACATCGATGTATGAATATAACCGAATGTATAGGAAGATTGAACTGATTGATCATTGATGATGCAAGTAGTCTACTATATACCCTCAGGGAGAGCATGCATGGGCAAGCATATAAGCAATGTTGAATAATAGCTCCTCGACAAAGCCGGCTCTGCATAAGTGCAACATGTGCACAAGAACAGGACCCTAAAAATTTAGGGGCCTATATTCATAGCATTTGTGTGAATATGTACAATAAAAAAGGTCTTATAACTTACGGTTATTCAATAATTTGGTTGGTGACTTTTGTTAAGTTATTCATGCGTGCATGACGTCAACTCAATTCTCTATTACTCTATCCATAAAATTGTAAAATTCCTTTCCTCCTTTTGTCTCCCTTAATTCTTGTGGTTAGTTTTAAATTTTTTTCTCTATTGTTTAAGGCCTTTATTACTGACAAAGGTTTTTGTGGCTTATTTAGTTATTGAATTTTTTTATGTTTGAGGCATTGATTTATAATTAACAATGGTTTATTTTTGGCTCTTAACAATTGCGTAAGCTAGTATAATTTTGAAAAGAAAAAAATCACAAATTATCTATAAAAGATGAGAGGGCCGTTATTTTTGAAATCGCACAGGACCTCCAAATTTTTTGTGCCGGCCCTACTCCTCGAATACAGATTTCACAAGAGCTTCACTCGTACAATGTACTGAATGTGGCACCATGGACGTACGTACGTCTTAAATAGTACAATGGAGGGATGGTTTCCAAATTCATGTTACAATTATAGTGGCCAAGAGTATCTCGAATAAGCTTGAGCATTTATGTAATATTCTCTGTTGTATCACTTTTACTAGTTAATTACAGTGTGATTCATTTTCCTCTAAATTTAGTGTGTGCCATTTTCTGAATCGTTGAAAGAAAGATCAAGTGATCGATGTGTCAAAAAAATATTGTTACAATTGAGCGACTATATGAGCACTGCTTACCCTCCCAAAACAAAGAAGAAGCCAAGGCAAGAAGCTAGCTAACAATGGAAGCAATCAAGCCAAGTGATTTAGGTATATTCTAATAGGGCCCTTATGTTTACACATCAAGTGTCAGCCTTATACATTAACAACATGTGCAGCAGGCAGGGATTAGATCAATATAAACGTACTACAGAGTCCCATGAAGATTTGTGGGTTTTTTAAAATAGAGAATGATGCATTGCGCGCCAAAATATCGATAATGTTATTGATATTTTTATTTTTTGGATTATCTGATGTTAATCTTATATATTCATATTTTTTGTCATTTTTCTTGAAATATTTGATATTTTTTTATAGTATCGAAATTTTAATATTTTTAAATTTATCCGAGATTTTGATATATATATATTGATCACACTAAATCAAAAACACAAAACTCTCTTCGTTAATAACTCAAAAACTCGATCAATCAAATAATATCTATAAATAATCAACAAAAAATAACTTACAAGTTTCAAAACATATATCAATCATATAAAAATCTCATAAATTTCAAATATATATATATCGATTTTTATTTCATATTTGAGACAGTCGATATATCTTCAATATCCAATATTTTACTCTCGATTATGCGTTTAATCTAGAGCACGTCGAAGAAAGGATTAATAGAATTGAGATTGATTATGTTACACGAGAAACGATGGTTGGCAAAATCATTCATCAACCAGAACGACTGTAGAATATTCTTACCTCCCATGCGAGTCTGTGTCCTCAGTAACCAATAGTACTTGTTTTCATTATTTATCTTTTGCGACTCTAACTCGCTCACACAGTCACAGTAACACATTATCGATTACATTCCACAGTGACCTCGATTGATCTTCTTAATTTTCAATTTATTTTGAAGTTTCAGCTCTTTGATATCGCTTGACCAAGTGTCACAGCTTCAAAATTATTGATAGGCAACATAGGGCTCATATAATAATTCACAAATCAGTAATATAACTTATATCATAATATTATATTCAAAATTATTGATAGGCAACATAGGGCTCATATAATAATTCACAAATCACTAATATAACTTATATCATAATATTATATAATTATATTTCTTACTCATACGAGACTTATATAAAACTCATCTATACTAAAATAAAACTAATAATATTAAACTAGTAAAACTGATTATATAGTTCAAGAAATGACAAGTTGTTTAGTACATAAAATCGAGATACTTCAAATATTTTAAGGTGCCTAACTCGACATATCAAATCGAAAATACAAATTTGAACAAAAAAAATTGAACGGTATTCAACTTCCAAATTAAATAACTTCATCGTATTCTATGATATTTCATTACTCATCGATCTAGTGTTATATACTTCAGGGAATCAGAGTGAAGTGGATTATGCATGTTTCGCTAGCTACCTTTCTTCTCAGAACAAATTGACTAGAGAAAATCAAAATAAACTGAATTTCTATTGACTACATGGTTGTTGTAGAGGGGGAAATATATAGATATGAGATTAATTTCCAGAGCGTCATCTTCACGGTTCTGAAGGAGCGTGAGTAGAGTTCCTCGACATTATCTGATGTTGAACATCATATACTCCAACGGCCCGGGTCCTTAATTACTTTACACTCAAGCGCGCGATATGCCGCGATTGCAGGCTTCTCGTCGAAGATCTCATGTCGCGAGTGAACGAAGTTGATTGAAGCTTGAGTTGGAAGGGTTACCAAATCACTTTTCTTTTTCACTAACCGCTGAAGGTTTACCAAATCCTAACCTCTCTCCATCTAAACATGCAGCTTTCTGTTCGGGGAGAATCCTAAGCTCCATATCTTCAATAACTTCATGTTCAATTCCCTACCCCATCAAGAATCCAATACGAGGAGAATCATAATGTATCCGATGTAGATAATGTGATCATTTTTTATTATACATTAATGATGTGATCATTGTGATTCAATTGTTATTACTTCATCATTAATCTTCAACCAAACTAATTAAGAAAAGATGAATATTAAGAACCTCAACTTTGTTCACAAAGCGAGGAATACACTTAATCTCATGCTGATTAGATATACATATCCCTTGAATGTATTCATGTTCTCGTAGTCAATTAATTATACGTTGTTGTAATTAGCTTTTATTAAATCTATATACATCTAATGAGAATATAGTGTACTAAACTAATATGTTATTCTTGACCACTACAAATCTACAATCAGATATAAGACTAACTGACCACAACTTACAATGACTATTACTGATCACCGTACCAAAGCATTATTCATATAGATAATATACTAAAACAAAATGTCAGGTTGTTGACAAGGATCATGGTGGGAATAAAGAGTTGTTCAATTTGCACTTATGTGTCATGGTAGTTTTGTTATCTTTCTGCATGCTGTGGCGCCAATAGCGCCAGTATCGCAAAACATTTCAGGTACCCTATAAAAACGTACACTATACGTCATTCGGTGAATGTTTGTCTTACATTGTTGTATGGAGCTTTGTTATTATTCTGAATGAAGAGGGAGATGAAAATGACCCAGATCGATGTGTGCATGCAAGCCAAAATGCTCCCATAATTCAATACGCATTACGCAATGTGTGTATAGGCTCAAGCCAACCTCAAGCCACAACCTCGTTATCCCGTAAAGAAGAAATGATCGAGTACGAACAAGTTGAGAGCTGAGACCCTCTTGTTTTGTTATGCTCCCATCAATGTCGTGATTCATGGACCCTAGCTCACGGAATGAAATTATTTGCCATTTTTTTGTTCTGCCATCATTTACTTGCAATTATAGATTCCTTAATGGATTGCTCGAATATACATACAATTATGGAGGATAAGATTTGGATTTGAATTTGAATTTTGTTGCTTTTATAAATGTTCATTTGTAGTTGAGATTTATTAGCTAGTTAGGTATACTCAGGCTACCACTCTATCTGGCTATCTATTCCCCCCCGGAAGTCTGGATATAATATTGATCAAAGTAATATATACTAGCTACCTTATGCCAATTTCAAAATTTAATCGCCACCCAGGGGCGGATCCAGGATTTCAATTTTGGGTGGGCTGTAATTTATTGTGCAACGCACAAATTTTTTTTTTGACGGAAAATGTGCACATCGCACGTGCCAATCTCAACACACACAGTACGGTACAACACTAAAAGTCAATCGAACTGAAATTGACGGAAATTGATACCGAACGGAAACAGAAAACGAACTGAAATTGACGGATTCAACCTATCACCGAACACAAGAAGAGCTTCATTTTTGTTCTCATTGATCGAAACATATACAAATCTTCTTTTGCTCAGATGCGGCTCAGAGCAACACTAAATCCCAATAAAGAATCACACTCAAACTTTGAATAATTTCGACTAAAACAACAAGAAATCATTCAAACACTAATAAGCTCACCCAACACAACATTAAACTACAACTTCCCTAGTCTTCAATTCCTATCAAGTCAAAAAAGTTCAATAAACTCAGCATACAATTGAGAGCAACATCTGGGTAAGTTATCAAAGCAGGCTTCCCTTGATCCCCACAAACAAACACAGACACTAAACCTCTGCTTGTTTTCAGTAACTAACGATGATTGATATGAAATGTAGAGATTAGAGAAGCGAAAGATTTACCTGACCAGAGCGGCCAAGGGTGATGGTGACCCTGGGATAATATATATATCATTCACGTTTAGCACCGACAATCACTATCTGTATCCCCTTCTTTCTCCTTTCCTCCCTTATATACTGACCTAGCAAGGTTGATTGTATATAAATATACAATTCTAGTCAGTATTTACACATATAACAACGAATCAAAACCAACAAAGAGCTTTAATTTTATTTTATTTTTTGGATTCACAAGAAATGCTATATAAACAAATAACCACAAACACGGCAGTGGAAATAAGTAATGATGAGATAAGAGAGACCTTGGTATACCGGCATTGCTCACATTCGCATAATGTCAGGTACTTATCAATATCTCTCTGACTGATACATGTTCACACAACAAGTCATCAACAAATCACAAGAGTTATAAGGAATTCGACAACACTAAACCAACAACAACAAAAAAAGGCCTCACATTGCTGAAGAAGCATCGAATATATCAGCAGCTCCAATAACAGAAACAACCTGCATTCATTCATCCAACAACACCCAAATCATAAAAACCACAATCAATCATGACGTCACAGAATCTACGAAATCAGAGGGATCGAGCGAGCAATTGTTGACAGTGTTATTATAGTGATGAGACAAAGGTCGATCGATCGAGAGAGAGAGAGAGAGTGAACGATCTAATTGAAATCAAAAGTTTACGAGAAACGGGGGAATGAGAAATGTGTAGAGGGAGATTGAGTTTAGCTTACGAATGATGAGACGCAGAAGATGAAGAAGAGCAGAGAATGGAGGCTCCTCGATGAAGATGAAGATGAAGAAGCAGAAACCCATCAGCAGAAACCCGAAATGAGCGAGAGAGAGAGAGGTCCCGAGAGAGAGAGACCTAGTGTGGTCAAAATTTTTTTTTTAATTGTCAAAAAAATGGGGTGGGCTGCAGCCCATCCTGCCCTTGGGCTGGGTCCGCCCCTGTCGCCACCCACAACTTATCCCGGGGTGGTCATTGATTCTTGGTGCTGCATGCATGCAGTGCCTTAACTGTTTTGGTAAATTTACGTTTTTTTTAGTTAAGGGCTTGTGATCTTTAAATCTTTATTAATGAATCGGTAGAATATAAGAAAGACATAAAGTTTAAATCCCATAAAAAGAAATACACTGGAAATACTATTAGGCGACTCAAATACATTGTATTATAAATTACACCATTTATGAAAGAGTGCAACATTGGCTACTCTATTTACTTTACAAATAAGGCGACATAGTCACAGAAAGATAACATACGTATAGCGATGCATTGATTCACTTTGAACAACTTTACCACTATGCTGCCGAACGAGACTTTTGTCGACACTACATTTCATCCTACCACTAGGAGGATACACTCATGTGACGAACCACCGAGCGTCTTTACCTAGAACAGACAAGGCACCAAAGGTGCATCAGTCGGGACAAAGCTCACATCTGCCAATCTCTAACGAGTATTGGTTTATTTTCGAAAAAACAACTAAACACATAAAATAGAAATAATTAAAAATAAAAATTGGATTTGGATCAGGCCCAAACCCAAATTTTTATTAAGACAAAAGAGACAAAACCTAGACTTAAACACCTGACTCAACCCTGACCTAATCCTCTGTGAAAACGTGGTCCCCGCCACTGAGCCGTCCGCCACCCACCAACTTTGCTCCGTCGATAAGGAATGCACTCTCCAAGAAGTCTTTACGAACAAACAACGACATCCTCCTATCATCGAAGAGATCTTCACGAATAACCGTCGTTGCCCACCAGCCGAAGACCTCATCGCGAGCAACCGGCGCACAAATCAAACCGTAGTCAAAACGATCTAACCACGTTTCATTTTTTTTTCAAACTGGGGTGTGATGAAGCATACCAATACCATACCAGCAAGCATTACTCGGAATGCATGATTTATATCAAGTACGTCGGAATGCATGATTTATATCAAGTACGTACGTACATTAGGTACATAGTGATTATATCATTGTAGGTGGTTATTATTTTAATTGATGGAATGATATGGGTGGCACTGGTAAATGCTGCAGTAGATGGTAAGTTTATTTATTATGAGTTATATTACCTAATTTGTAAGTCTGTGGTTCCAACCACCCCCCTCATTGTTGGAAAGATTCTTTGGAGGTTCACTCATAGCTTTACTAGCTAAAGGATGTGATAGCTTCAAGCTTTTATAGACAAGCTTACCTAATATTGTTACTACTATAAAGTTGTGCTTGAAAAGCCTTTAAGGAATGTTAAAGTTGAAGGGGGATGAAGCAGAAGCACAACTTTGATTTAGTGTTACAGTGTTCATGAGTTGTTTTACCAAACAGAGTTGATTTAGCTGCTTCCTTGCTAGGTAAACAAAGCATCTCGATATATCAGGCCAATCCCCGCGGAGAAAAACACAACGAAAAGAACGAGCTCTCATCTCTCCATGGTCCCAAATAACATGCCACGTGCATAGATGCACCAAAAAGTTCCGCTGTACGTCACAAATAAACAAAAAATAAAATATAAAAACAAAATTTTAAAAAAGAGGCACGAAAGGAGACGTACTACGGTACTAGCGTGGTCCTCAAACAACCACAACAAAGACGTTATGCCATGTCTGTAGTCTCTACTACTAAATACAGACTCGACCTCTCTCTTCTCCTCTTCCTCAGTAGTCCCATTCTAACATAACATCATCACCATCTCTCTATCTCTATCTCTCTCTCTCTCTCTCTCCTTTCCTCTCCTCCCCTCTTAAAGACTCGATCTTTCTGGTTTTCACATTCCTTCCAAACCCAGTTTCCTCTTCTCTCTACAATTCCTATAGAATCAGGTTTTGATATATATTATTCCTATTCTTATTTTGGTTCTATCGAACGTACTTCTCCGCTTAGCTATATATACAAATAATAATCTCATCCTCTGTTTCTTGTTTGATCGATACTGGTTATAGATTCATGGCTTCCGAGCAACCCGACCCGAAATCTGTGAAGCCTACAATGCCCGATTCCGACGTCCCCAATTGTCTTCTTCTTCCCGGAGACGACAAGACGGAATTCGAAATTTCCAAGACGCCCCCGCGCCCCATGTTGGAAGATGACGCCAAGAAACAACAACGAGGACCATGCGAAGCGTCGACTTCGCCGTCGTCTTCTGTGACGGAGGAGTCTGCAGGCAGCAACAACAACAATGACAACAAGGTCGTTGACGAAGACGACGACAACAACGAAGACGTCGACGTCGTTGAAACTGACAACGATGGTTTCAGAACGCCGACTGATCCGCATCACGGAATCCCCGTGATCACACAATGCCCGCCTGCACCGAGAAAGACCAGAACGCTCCGGCGGAAACGAAAAACGCTTAATGCTGCTGTCAGCTCGCAAAAAAACGCTTCCCGGAAAAGAATCCAGATTGGTCTAACAGAAGAAGAATTCCACGTTCTCTTTTCCAAAGCCGCCGGCCCTGATGGTGCCGTCTGATCCGGTCGTCAGTTTTCTCGGTTACAATAACTTTTTCCGTTCGATTTTCCGGTAAACAATGTAGTTAATTATACGCAACCTCTGCGATTTAACGTACCATTTAATATTTACTTTACTTTTTTTTCTTTTCTTTTTGGTTTAATGTGAGAGATCTTGGTGTAAAGTTTGAGTGAGATTAAGTACAGAACAAGAAAGAGTCATAGAGATAATGTGTGTGTGTTCTTTTGTACTCGAGGTGTTATTCTGTTTTTCTAAAGAGAAAAGGGAAGTGAGCTAGGATTCTCAGAGACTGAGATATCAGATATATCATGATGATGAAGAAGAATGAAAAAAGCAAATAAAGTTTCTGGAGAATTTTACGTTTCGAATTGTTTTCTGTTTTCTGGTGTGAGGAAGATTCGTGGTTCTTGTTTTCTATGTTGCCTGCAAGATTCTGTTTCCATGTCGATGTCGCGTAGAAGAAGTCTCTTTGGATTCTATGAAGCCTCTTGAAACCAATTCACTACTCGATCTATCCGTTTTCTTTCGATCGATTCTTAAGAGCAACTCCAACAGATCCCTCAAGCAAATCCCTTATATCATTTTTCATTATAGAGAATAAAATTCATTTTCATTTCCATCTCTTATTCCTATACCGGAAAGAGGATTATAGGTAACGAGAATAACAAACATTGCATTCAATTCTTTCATTCTACATTATAAATCTAATTAATAAATAGATGTATTTAATTATATATTTTTTATTAACCAATCAAAACACAACACTCATTCATTTATAACTAAATTATGAGTACGTATCATTGTTTAAACAAATTTGAAAAAAATATTTAGCCAAAATAGCTTAGAAGTATATTTCTCAACAAAATAAAAATATTTTAAATAATGTTGTTGGAGATGCTCTAAGCTCACAAAACTAAGTAATGACACTTGAGAAAATTAATGTACATAAAATTGTGTGACTATAGCTTCTAATCCTTCTATCCGAAAGTATTCATCGATTGATAAAAAAAAAGTAATTATCATAAGTGAGAATTATCGTCTGTTACTTAATTGATTGGTATGGCCGTTTGTTTTGTCATGTCTTGTATGTAAAATTTAATTCTTCTAAGTCAGATCTAAACATGCAACTGTTGATTTCCAACATACTTGACAATATGCAAATATATATGTTGGTTACACCAAACGTAAGCTGCCATAACGTAAAGAAAGAACACACGTATTACACAAAATAGTGAACTAAGATTTGTTTACGAGGAGAAAGGAACTTTGACATTTGATGAAAGAATTAGAGAAGGTTAGGTTTGGGACTTTGGGAGGCCTCCGAAAC
This sequence comes from Geum urbanum, assembly GCA_946800695.1. Taxonomy (NCBI): domain Eukaryota; kingdom Viridiplantae; phylum Streptophyta; class Magnoliopsida; order Rosales; family Rosaceae; genus Geum; species Geum urbanum. The sequence continues at coordinate 86,319,895 of OX326997.1, forward strand.
CATAACTTATTAGCTTATAGGATCTTTGGTAGGTTTGTATAATTGTTTTTATAATCAATATAATAATCTTAGACTTAGTTCTCCAATAAAGGCAAAAACATGCTCAACAACTAGATGACATGGGATCGACTACTAGAATTCTCACTGTCTGGGTAAAATATTGGCATCACAGATCCGAGCTACAAAAAGAACAATAAACAAGCAACATTCTCTCAAACGAGGCAATATTTGTTTTTTCTTACTGTTTCCCCTTTGTCACCCCCGTATTAACTTTTATAAGCTTTGTGTAAATGGAACACCAATCAAAATGAGCTTAAGTCTCTGTAATTATTGGAACGATGATTTGGTTAAGGCACGCCCACGTCGATTTTCAGTATGCATCTGATGTGATCATGTTAAACTTTGTAGTAACGTGGCTTCTCCACATGCCATGATCTTTATATATCTGTTGACTTTGTAATTAACCCCAATATATATAACCTCCATTACATAATCACTCCTATCCTTAATGGTGTAATATATATAGGATCCGTCACCACTTTTGTCTTGATGCCTTTAAGATGAATATTTTGATTTTTAAAGCCATATGGCCTTATGGGCATAAGAATAGTACGAACTCATTTCCCCATCCCTAAAATTCTCTGAGAAATGTTGAAGAGTAGTAATAAGGACTCAAGTTGCTTTTTGATATTGTTTTAATAAAATATTAAAAATTAACTAAAAAAAGGCATAAAAAGTCTTATTTTTTTGAAAATAGGGCGGTGCGGCAGCCCTTAAGTCTTGATAAATGAGAGTGCTGAATATATAGGGGGGATATAAAACCTGAACCCCAAGTTACAATGAGCTCACATAGAGCATGTCGAATAATAACAAGACATCATACGATAATTATGTAAACAAACACGCACCACATAACAGAGAACAACTCCTTCACGACCGTTCTATCTGCTTATACGTAATGGCGACACATCAGAAAGATCGAACAACTTTCCCGGCAATCTCTACACCAGCCTCTCCGGCGAAAGCAATGCATTAGTACCCGATCAGGAACAACTTTCCTGACACGCTGTCGACAAATGTCGACACTAACTCTCATCAGAACACTAGATGAGAGCGACCATTTGAACAACACTCGCCACCAACCTAGACTCGACATGGCACTTAGAATGCATACAAGGACAAATTGACTCAATTGTCCGACTGATCCCAATAACTTGGGATTTATTTTTGACACTAATAAAACAAAAGGTAAACAACAAAAACTAACAAATAAAAAATAGGCCCAAGGCACAAACCCAGGCCCAACTACAACTTGGCCCAACAACCATGTTGTTCCATCCCTAATACCACCAACAAAGTTCCGTCGTCTCTAACCTTCAATCCACCACCAAAACTTTCTCATGGCATAACCTTCACCACGGCCTGCAAAAAGCTCATTGAACCACATACCAAGAGTTTTTGATCGACAACAATCAGAAAGGACAAACCCAGATCTAAGCCCCACACGAGCGTGTTGCTCGCTCCTGATCCCTGCCCATTAAACCGAGCTTACGAACCTGCAACTCCTCGCAAATACCACGGTGATAACCTCCACAGAAAACCACCACCATCGGACCCAACCCAGAGAGCGAACGAGGAAGCTCTTCATCGTCGAACCTGAGACAAAACACCATTGCCCCCTTGCACAAAATCGGTTAAACCCGAACATACCACCATGTTAGGATAAAGCCCGTCCGGCCGCACTCAAACTACAGCACCGCGGCCATAAGTCTGCGACACAAGGGTGAGCCGCCGGACAAGTTGGAATAAAAAACCCTACCCCCAAAAGTTTTTTTCACAAGCACGTGTAGGCGTGTTCTTTCAAATGTGTTTTTTTTATGTTAAATCATGCATAAAAAGTCTTTTATAGTCTCTCCTCGGATAGTGTTGAGTGGTGACGAGAGAACATGAGACTCAACTATTGCTCCAGTCCCCAAGCTCTTCATTATTCAATTGCAACCTATCTATAATAATCACACTACGAACTAACAAACTAATTGACCAAGCCATAATCTGAATTGCATTTGCATGAATGAAAAGGACCAAAGGAGAAAGTGATGGAGCCACTGCAATCGCCATCTTTGCTAGGGAGTTTGAAGGCATATTACTTGGTTGACATTTTCTAACAGTATAAAACACATATTTAAGGATGATCAACTAAGAAAATTGAAAACTTGGACCTACCAATCTCGTGGTAATCAGGTAGTCTCATACAGGTGCATACCATGGTTTTTCACTGAAGATGACATCCTTACCACCTATCTCAAAACAGTCTGGTTTTCCCTAAGATATTTGTATCTGTTTGTGGCTCGTTTTCAAAACTCCCTACCAGTTGAAAAATGCTCTTTTTAGGTCGGCTATGTGTATTGACTTACTACTCACAAGGTTTAGATAGCTTGTCTTTCAAAACGTGCTTTTTCTCAACCTGTGACCTTTCTCATTGGAGTTTGCAAAAAAGCTTTCCAACTAGGTTTCTGTGAGAACCTGTGTGTGTGGGCTGGATATCTTGATTTCTGGAAAAGAGATTTTGCCCTATTATGGTTTAGTCTCTACTTAGAGTGTGTTGCAGAAAGCTTTTTTACTTAGTCACGTTTAAGGAAGGCTTGTGCCTGCTGCCTCCTTTCGGCCTGTGCACACAGTCACTTCCTGGTTTCTGCTTTTTGACCACTATTCAAACACTATTCTGTGGCCTTGTTTACGTTGCTGCCTTTAGTACTTATCTCTACCAGCATATATAAGAACAATAGGACACTCTTGGCTGTTGGTTGAGTTAGAGAGGTTTTTGTGCATCTTTTTAAAACGTGTTAGACTCTTTTGCGTTTCTCTAAGCTTTCCCTTCTACTGCATGTAAGTCTTAGACTATTGTATAAATAAGTTTTTCATTCAAACTCATATGCATTGTTGCACTCTATTGAGATTGGTATGGTAGTGCTTAACCCGAGAAACTGCTCATGAAGAATTAGCTTACAAATAGTTAAGTTCTTAGATGAGGCTTCTAAAAAAACTTTCATTTGTAAACACTTAGACACAAGAGAAAGTGTAGCTCTGTAGAACTAGTAGAGAGGCTGGTTAAGATATCATACAGGTTATGTATCCCCAGAGTATAAGAGTCTTGTAAAGAAATGTTGTTCATAGTGGAAAAGTTAGTCCCTAAAGAGTTAGGGGTACACAGTTTTTCTTCCTGGTTGCAGGGTTTCAGTGTTAAAGAAAACATCTTGGTGTTATTCTTTACTTATCGCTTTTACATTTAAGTATTCGAATATCTATGACTTGGGATAGTTCACTACTCTGCCATCCTCGAGAACAGTTTTAAGCGAAAAAGTTGAAAATGGCCTATTCACTCTCCTCTCTAGGACCTCTAAGTGGTATCAGAGCAGCCATTAGCTCTCGCTAGTAAGATCCCCTGAGAACCAGAGATGGAGCGTGAAAAAAGCTCTTCCATCAATGTCTCTCATTTCTTTGATGGACATGATTTTTCATAATGGAAAATCATGATGAGTGTCTTCCTCTCCTACCAAGATGATGGTCTGCTATGGCAGGTTGTAGAGGAAGGTTGGTCACATCCCACAAAGCCGAAGATGAAAATGTTGGAATATTTCTAAACACTATTTGAAAAAGAAAGCCTTTAAACTCAAATCAGAACTTTTCTAAAGGATCTAGCTCTACGTTTTCTAAAAACAAAGATTCATCTAAAGATTGGAATACCAAGTCCTCTTCTATTTCGAGGCAGGACAACATGTGTTTTGAGTGCAATGGCATGGGACATAGAGTTGTTAACTGTGCAAACTGAAAAAACAAGTTCCACAGAGTGCTCAAGGCAACCTGGAGTGATAGTGATTCCAATCCGACCTCTGAATCTGAAAAAGAAGAAGATGAAAATGTTGCTTTTGTTACTAAGGTCACATTAGATGAGTCTCTTGAGAACAAGGATTTCGATGATGAGGGTCATGATATGTACACCAAGTTATGTGTTGCATCTATGTCTATACTTGCTAAGATTGAAGTTCTAACCAATGAACTTTCAAAAAGTGAGGAGGCACATTCTAGGATACAAGAGAAATATGTATCCCAAAAGTCAAAATGGAAATCTGATAAGTCTCGACTTGAGGATCAAGTGAACTCTCTTAAGGAGAAACTTGATCATCAAACTGGCCTGGTGGAAGCTCTAACTTCAGAAAAGTTGGCACTGGAAGAATCCCTAAGAGAAACTAATGCTTAGTTTACAAAGTTCTTCGTTGGTTCAAAAAAGCTATCTCAACTGTGTGGGATGGGAAAAGTGGATGGTAACAAGAAGGATTTGGGCTTTGGGAATAGGGAAGAATCTAAGAACTTAGGAAAGACTATGTTTGTCAAGAGGACCAGTTCTATCTTAGGAAAGCCTCATTTGTAACTGGTGATCAAAATTACTGAAGCTCCCAAAACTCCTAGGTTTTTGTAAAGTCTCACTCACCTAGGTGTTACCATTATGGGAACAGTGGGCATATCCGCAGGTTTTGCTACAAGCTAAGAAGAAGTCCTTCTCATGCAAGAAATCCACAAGGCAATGATCTCCTTGCATCTTTTTAGAAGTCCCTGGAAGAGCTGACCATGATTTCTCAGTCCCTTCGCATCCCAAATCAGAAAGAAAAGACAAGTGTCACAACCTAGGTAAAGAAGGCTTTTCCAAAGACTCAGGATACCAGGGCCACCTCCTCTCCCAAAGAATCTGAAGTGAAGGAAAATCTAGATGAAGAAGTGGTCTGTTTTATGTCACGAGTCAAGGTAGTTCCAACAGATAAACGGAAGATTGTTGCCATGTGTAATGTTTCCCTAACTGCCCTCTCAGCCAAAAAATATGATTCTTGGTATATGGATAATGGGTATTTCATATGACCAGAGATAGCAAGTGGTTCTCATCCATGAATGATGCACACCCCATTGGTGATGTAGTGTTCGGTGATGGTGCCAAGGCAGAAATTATTGGGAGCGGGACAATAGACACCTTTGGTCTCCCAAGCTTGAAGAATGTACTTCTGGTCAAGGGATTGGAGGTATGTTTGTTGAGTGTGAGTCAGATTGTAGATGAGCATGAAACTGTGACCTTTGATCGCTTTAAGTGCATTGTCCTTGATGGGAAGGGGAAGAGCATCATGAAAGGGGAAAGAGCAAATTACCATTCCTATTGTGTACGTGCCAATAAAAGGTTTCAACCAGAGCTGTGTTTTCGGTCTCTAATATAGGAGAGCCCTCTTGATCTTTGGCACAGAAGGATGTGCCACCTGAATCACCAAGATGTGGTGAAGCTGTCCTCAAAAGAAGGAGCTGGAGGTTTGCCTAAACTTACCGAAAAGGCAGCAGGTATGTAAGGGGATTGCAAGATGCGTAAGCTATCATGAACTTCTCATCCAGTTCTAAAAGCTAAACCTACCTCTAATGTTCTTGAACTACTTCACGTAGAGTTGGTAGGACCTGTAGAAATTTAAAGCATAGCTAGAAAGAAATATGTGCTTGTTGTGGTCGATGATTTCTCTAGGTTTACATAGGTAATGTTTTTAAGTGATAAAACTCAAAGTCAAACCTTTGGAAAGTTTTTTGAGCTTGCAAAATGAATTTCAAATGAAAAGCTTTCTAAAAAAACGCATCATTAGAATTAGGTCTGATCATGGAACTGAATTTGAAAACTCTTTTTTTGCCGATTATTGTAAGGAGTATGGTATGCATCATGAATTTTCTGCCCTCATTACTCCACAACAAAATGGGATAGTTGAAAGGAAAAATAGAGTTTTGGTTGAGATGGGTAGAATGATGCTTAGCTCAGCTGATTTATCTCACGTGTTTTAGGCTAAAGCGGTTTACAATGTTTGCAATACAATCAACCGGGTGATACTTAGGCCAAGCACAAATAAGACACCATATGAACTATGGAAGGAGAAGAATCCCAATGTTTCACATTGAAAATATTTTGGTAGCCCATGTTTCATTTATAGAGATAGAGAATACTTGACAAAATTTGATGCCAAGTGTGATCGAGGTATATTTATGGGTTATGCATTGTATAGTCGTGCTTATCGTGTCTACAACAAAAGAACTTGTAAAATCGTAGAAACGGTAAATGTGGCTATCAATGGTTCACTTGTGTGCTCTCACAACCATTTCCCTAGAACTGTGCAGGAAGAGGATACAAGTGCTAAAGTTGAGACAACTCCCACAGCTGTGGATACTCCTATAGTTGAGCAAAACCCCATCTTGGACGATGTATCCTTGGATACAGAATCTGACTTTGAAGGTTCCAGGATAGATCATACCCTTGCTATCCAGAAGTCACACCACACTGGTAAGAGGCAAGTTCAAAAAGACCACTCTCCCTCTGATGTGATAGGCACTGTTGATGAACCAAGAAAGACTAGAAGTAAGTCAAACAAGTTTGTAAGTAACTCTGTTACTCTCAAAATTTCTTACTATATATAGGTTAGTCATCAATCAAATCTCTTGTTATGATTTTGTTTCAAATGTTGAACCTGAAAACATTAGAGATGCTCTTAAAGATTCAGATTGGATAGTAGTCATGCAAGATGAATTGAATCAATTTAAGAAAAGTAAAGTTTTGAATTTGGTTCCTAGACCTATGGATAAAAATGTTATAGGAACAAAGTGGGTCTTTAAGAACAAAATTGATGAGAAAAGGATCATAACTAGGAACAAGGCTAGGCTAGTTGTTCAAGGTTACTCTCAAATAGAAAGTCTAGATTTCGATGAAAGTCTTGCTCCTATAGTTAGGCTTGAATCTGTCAAACTTCTCTTAGCCGTTGCTTGTTTCCTAAAGTTTGATATTTTCAAAATGAATGTCAAAAGTGCTTTCTTAAATGGAATTTTAAAAGAATAAGTCTATGTGGAACAGCCTCCGGGATTCAAGAGCTCTTTCTATCCCGACCATGTTTTTAGGCCTTATAAAGCCCTTTATGGGTTGAAACAAGCGCCTAGGGCTTGGTATGAGAAATTGTCTACTCATCTGATTGATCATGGATATGTAAGGGAATCTATTGAAAAAACCATTTTTGTCAAAAACACCTCTCAACATATGATTATAGCTCAAGTGTATATTGTTGATGTGGTATTTGGCTCTACCTCTCAAAAACTTGTTGAAGAGTTTGTCACTCTAATGAAACAAGAATTTGAAATGAGCTTGTGTGGGAAGTTGAATTTCTTCCTTGGACTTTAAGTCAAACAGAGGAAGGATGTATTGTTTATTTCGCAAGAAAAATACGCGAAAGAGTTGGTTAAGAAGTTTGGGATGGAATCCGCCTTTCCCATCTGGAATCCCATGGGTACTTCATGTAAGATCAACGCTGATATGGGAGGTATTGATGCAGATTAGACCATTTATAGAAGCATAATTGGCAGCCTCCTCTACCTCACAGCTAGCAGGCCAGACATCTCCTACAATGTAGGTGTTTGTGCTCGGTACCAAGCTAATTCTAAGGAATCTCATGTAAAGGCATTCAAACGTATCATTCGATACGTTTCAGGTATACATAACTTTTGAATTTTGTATACAACCGATACTAATACGGAAATTACAGGTTACCCTTATTAGGATTGGGCTGGGGATGCCATGGATAAAAAGTAAATCCGATAGATGTTTCTTTGTTAGGAACAACTTGCTCTTATGGCATAGCAAGAGGCAGAACTATGTATCCTTATCTACAACCCAGGCTGAGTACATACTAAGTGACTACGGATTCCAGCAAGGTATGCTATCCCTGTTTTGTGATAACATTTCTGCCATAAATATTTCAAAGAATCCTGTGCTACATTCTAGAACAAAGCATATATAGATCAGATATCATTTCATTTAAAATTTGGTAGAAGAGAATCTGCTCGAATTGACATTTATCCCTACTGAAAAATAATTAGCTAATTTGTTTACAAAGCCTTTAGACAACCTACATTTTGAAAGTCTTAGAAATGCTATTGGTGTATGCATCATTACATGATCTCTCTCTCTCTCTCACTAAGTTATTTTTTTTTTCTGTGTATATATTCCTTTTTCAAAAAAAATTATATAAAAACAAAAAAAATAAAAATAAAAACAATCGAAGTTGGAACTGTGTAGTCTGGGATATGAGCCTACTTATGTATCCTCAGGATTATTTTTGAACTTGACATAAGCTCTGTGTCTATATTTCATTCCTCTTAGTCTGATTTGCTGCATTTCTCACTTGATTGTATGCATCTGTGCCTCAAGGTCTTTGTTGTTTGTGGTCTTAATCACTCTTGGGACTATATAGCCTTACTTACTTGTCACAAAGATGAACCTTGTGGGGTGTCCTAAGTTGAGCTAGAAAACTGAGATGAGATGTGTTGTTATGGAAATGCCGTGCTATGGAAGAAGATCTAATTTGTAAATTAATAGTCACCAAATGGTGAATGTGTTAAGTAATTTATGAGTTAGTCTATTACTTGGGGCACCTTTATGGAACCAGTAGGGATCCCTGAGATGTATTCTATCCTTCGATGGGTTTGACCTATTTATACGCCGAGTGTCTTTGTTACACATATTTTCCTTTCGAGCATTTGCTTAGGGAGTCAATGATAACTACGTTGCTACATGGACTTATGAGGACGATTTCTCAGATGAGCTATTGGCTAATTTAAAGCAGCAAAATGCCTTGAACTAAAATGATTAATGCCCAAAGGGCCAATTATGACAAAGTCACTTAAAATGGTTACTCTCTGGCGATACAAGGGTGATTGTGACAAAGTCATGTGGTTACTATCTCTCATCTCATTTGATGCTCCATATTTTCCCTATGGGTCAAGCTTTTGCGCGCACGCACACACACACACACACACACACACACACACCCCTTGATGTCCCAAGGACTGATTATTAGGACCATAACAATGATGTTCTCTTTACAGTCATTCTCATGCATCAAATTTGAGCCACTGAGACGTCTGAAATTGGTGTCATGCTTTGTGAGTCTATGCTTAAACTTTTCTGCTACGAGGATGTGACTGCACCTCTCTATCTCAGGACTTGTCTTGTCAATTCTACTCTCTTTTCTAGCGTTTCTCTTTTTCTTTTTCTTTTTTAAATACATGCACTCTATGAGGGGGAGATTTCTATGTTTTGGTTTATGCTCTGCTACCAAGTTCGTTTTGTTTTCGGTTGTCAAATGTGTTTGTAAACTTTTTCATGCTTTTTGTGGCAAAAATTGTTTCTTGACTTGGTACATTTCTCAAGTTTTTTTGGCCGAATTTGTGCTCTCATATTGGGTAGGTTACTGTTTGGCTCACATGTGGATTTTAGGGCCCTTTGTTTATTCTGAGGTATTCCTATCTTGACATGTGTCATGTTACTTTTTGCTATTTGGTCCCTAAGTTAAGTCACTTTTTGCAACTGGTTCACTTTAGGTTTTTGAATTAGTTATGTTTTTAGTGGGAACGCTTTTCTAGGCACTCTCTTCTGCATCCTATATACTCTAGCTGCATGCCATGATTAATTCTTTTCCCAGTTCACACTTCTCTTCTCATTTCATAACCACCCATTTCCTGTGAAACCTGCATACTCTCCTTCCTCCAAAAATGACACACGCAGACACTGCCATCGTTCCTTTCTTGGATCTTCTTACTTGCCCTCTTGCTATGGCGCTAGCACCACCTTCTCTCACCGCTATGGATTCTTTGATTTCTCCGTCTCCTCTCGCGACTTCCCCGTAGTCCAAGCCATCTTCGACTTCACCAGTTATTCCCTCCACTGTCACTCCTTCTGCTCCGACCACCACTGGGGCCTTTGTTCGGCCCCCTCTGGCTCCCATGGCTACTTACAAGAAAAAGGGCGCCTCTGTTACCAAGCCCAAGTCTCCCAAGATGCAAAAGGTTGCTCCAACTCCCTCTGTGATTTCACCTACTCATTCCTCGCAAACTGATATGGGTTTTGTCCCTATCACCAATCCTCCCTCTCTAGGACATGATGCCCCTATGCGATCCCCTTTTGTGTCACTTAGAAAATGCAAGGCATCTGCAACTAGGACCGTTGGGTCTTCCACCAAGTTTGGCTCAGAATCTGAGTCTGATCCCCTTTCCTCGCATTGTGAGCTCACTCCTCCCCTACTAAAGCGGGTTACCTGTGCCTCCGCCGTGGCCTCTGTCAAAGCCAAGACCACCTCTACTTCTCATGCACCGCTTGCCTCTCCTCGGAAGGGCTCCTGGGACAACGTCAAAGTCTCATCTACCGTATTTAGGACCAAGCTTCTTCCCAAGAAGCGCTTCAGTGAGGCTTCTCATCTTCCTCCTCGAGAATATTTTTGTTCAGATAATGCGTTCGATGTGTTTGGGTATGCGACCATCAATCGCCCAATCGTGGGAGAGCGTCTGATTGATTTCCCCTCTCTTCATCCCCAATTCCTTGCCCTGGTCTTAGATTTGGGATGGGTCACTGCTCTCAACTCCCTATCTCGCTACAATCATACCTTGGTTCAGGACTTCTATGCCAACTTCTGTTTAGATACCCCTAACAAGGTCAAGATGCATTCCAAGGACCCTATCACTGTGATGGTTCACAACGTTTCAGTCAACATCTCTCCCTCTAGGATCCGTTCTGTCCCACATTTCCCCGTCACTCAAGATTTTGGTTTGGATCAGGTTCGAGACTTCCTATCGACCCAGTCTATTGATGATCTCACTGCGAGGTTCTACACCTATGCCCCCACTGCACATGTTGGTACTTCTCATCTCACCAACAAATGCATGACTGAGTGGTTCAAGGCTCTTAGGTTTTTGGTTCGTTCTCTTCTTGTTCCTACTACTCAGACCAGTAAGATTCCAAAGAAGCAGGCTGCTTTGATTACTTACCTAAGCAAGCGTTCCCTTATGCCTCCATTTCATGCTGAATACTTCATGTATCAAGCCATTTGGACCTTTGGTGTTAAGCACCGAGAGTTTATCACCAAGTCTCTTGTCTTTCCCTATCTTATTACCCTTTTTTGTTTTGCTGCTGATGTCATGTGTCCTGAGGTTGCTGTGCAGGACTATATCAGTGTGGACTTATGTCTGATCTGTGATTGATAACGTGGTACAAAGTGTGTTTTGTTTAGGAATGCCAAATGGGGAGATTGAAGGCATATTACTTAGTTGGCATTTCCTAACAGTAGAAAAACACATATTTAAGGATGATCAACTAAGAAGATTGAAGACTTGGACCTACCAATCTCGTGGTAATCAGGTAGTCTCATACATATGTATACCATGGTTTTTCACTGAGGATGACATTCTTGCCACCTATCCCAAAACAGTCTGGTTTGCCCTAACATATTAGTATCTTTTGTGGCTCGTTTTCAAAACTCCCTACCAGTTGAAAAATGTTTTTTTTTAAGGTCGGCTATGTGTATTAACTTACTACTCAAAAGGTTTAGATAGATTGTCTCTCAAAACATGCTTTTTCTCAACCCGTGACCTTTCTCATTGGAGTTTGGGAAAAAGCTTTCCAACTGGGTTTCTGTGAGAACCTCTGTGTGTGGGCTGGATATCTTGATTTTTGGAAAAGAGCTTTTGCCCTATTATGGTTTAATCTCTACTTAGAATGTGTTACATAAAGCTCTTTTACCTCGGTTTGAACCTTAGTCATGTTTAAGGAGGGCTTGTGCCTGCTGCCTCCTTTCGGCCTGTGCATACACTTGTCACTTCCTGGTTCCTGCTTTTTGACCACTATCCAAACACAGTTTTGTGGCCTTGTTTATGTTTTTTCCCTTAGTACTTGTCTCTACCAGCATATATAAGAATAGTAGGACACTCTTGGCTGGTTGGTTAATTTAGAGAGGTTTTTGTGCATCTTTCGAAAACGTGTTAGACTTTACTGGGTTTCTTTAAGCTTTCTCTTCTACTGGATGTAAGTCTTAGAATATTGCACAAGCAAGTTTTTCATTCAAACTCATATGCATTGTTGCACTCCATTGAGATTGGTATGGTAGTGCTTAACCCGAGAAGCTCATCATGAAGAATTAGCTTACAAATTGTTAAGTTCTTAAATGAGGCTTCTGAAAAACCTTTCATTTGTAAACACTTAGACACAAGAGAGTGTAGCTCTGTAGAACTAGTAGAGAAACTGGTTAGGATAGCATACAGGTTATGTATCCCCAGAGTACAAGAGTCTTGTAAAGAAGTATTGTTCATAGTGAAAATGTTTGTCCCTCAAGAGTTAGCCCCTTCAGGGACCTTTAGAGTTGATCATGGAAGGACTTACCAACGCGAGCTTTAGAGATTCAATAGTATATCCTTGATATAGGAAACCTGTATCGATCAATGGTTTATTGTGTTCATATATGTTCGGAGTAAGCCAATAAATCAATAATCCCAAAATCAATTATTTTCTCTCTTTATGCAGCTAATGCCTATGTTTCTTCTCGAATTTAGGGTATGTACTTATGGGAATAAAAACATTAGAAAAGCCAATAACATTTGAAAGGGAATGAGTGCAGTGTCGTGGATGCTCCTTGATTTTGTCTTTGCCACTATCATGTGTGGAGGTATAGTTAGAAACATCAAAGTTAATTGGGTGAGAGTATAAAAGACTTTTGCCTCTTTATATGGTTAGTTTTCAAGGGAACTTTTTCATTGAAGACCTCTATGGTGAGGACTTGGTGAGTACCTTCTATATAATAGTTTATAAGTCTGATCATTCTTGTTAATTTTCAACCAAAACGAAAATCGTTAAGAGATTCAAAAACATGGTTTATCAATTATAAACATGAACGGTTCAAGTTTGATAAATTTGGAACGTTCATTTATATCATCTTGTTCGACCCCTTAATGATTTTTAAATTGGATAAAAATTTATAGAAATGATTTACGTATATATAGCTAGATTTACAAAGGTTGATCTTCCAAAATATTATTAGGAAGTATGATTTTAAGAAGGTACTCACCAAATCTTCACCATAGAGATCCTCAATGAAAAATTTCCCTAGTTTTTAATTACCGTCAAAGTAAATGTTAAAAACCATTTTGGTGACCTAGATATGGGTATTTTTTTAAATTTCTCAAATTCTCTACAAAATTGTACCATCTATAGCTAGCTTGTTTGTCATAGAGTATACTCATTATTCTCCGCATCTTTTTGGAAAATTCTTCCATGTACCAGTGTAAGTGCATCGATTATTTAAAATCTAATATCAGCCATTCATTAATCAAGTCAACTATTTGGCACTAACATTGAAATTAACAACGTTAATTTTTTTTTAAAAAGATCAACAAAAATAAATGGTAAATAATATATGGGGCCCACTCTATTTATTTTTTTATATTTTATTTATCTAAACCCTAACCTATTTGTTTTATTTAGGGTTTAAACCTTAAACCCTAAACCTCAAATCTTAAATCCTAAACCTTGAAGCCTAAAACTAATCCCTAAACTCGTAATCCTCAAACCCTAAACTTTAAGTCTTATACCCAAAACCAAATTTCAAATCTTTAAACGCTAAAACCATATAGTGAACGTCCTAAGACGTGTATTCCACATCCTACCGGATTATTCCAATCCATATAGTGAACGTCTCAATCTAATCACATAAGCACTCTGTAGTTTAGAGTTACTTGAATTTGGTAGAACTATGTCATCTGGAACTCTCATATATATCTCTGAATTAAGATCCTCATAGAGATATACCGTAACCACATCTATAAGCTGCATACTCAGTATTTTTAGACATTACCAAACTGATAAGGTAGCGGAAAGTAATAATATCCATATCTAGAGAATGCATCTCCTCATAATCAATACTAGGGCACTGAGAGAATCTTTGCCCCACAAGTTCTTCTCATTGTACTCCCAAACAAGACTCATTTATGTCTAACCGGCATACCATGGTCATATCACTGCCATATTGAAAACTTGCCATTTTTAAGAGAGTCTAGTTCAACATATATTGTAACTTTCCATGTTAATCAATTTTCTCTACATTAATCGTTGACAATCTGCAACAGAGCAATGTTCTACTTCATCGTCATCAATTCCTTAGTGACGGAATAAGTAAACACATCATCAACGAACATGAAAAAATTATCCATAATAAGACTAGCATTTGTTTAACTTGATGAGATTTCTTTGTTTACTAACATCGTCATTGACTCTGAGGCGTCCCCCTGTGTTTGTCGATGTCGACTTTTAGACACATTTTCAGTTAGAAACAATCTTATGTATTGATGATGAATGGTATAGTGCCTTGATGACTTGCCTTTTCACCGGCAACTCATCAGTGGATTTTGACCAATGCCACATCCCCACTATGGGCAGAAGAAACACTACTTTGCCTGGGTGTTGTGTTAACTTGCCCAATGTCATGGACTTTCAACCTTGCAGGATTTGCAGCAAGTAAACCAATCTTGTCACCTTCATGATATCGGTAAAGAAGTCAGGCATAAAGTCTGCTACTTTTTGAAGATCAAGAATACATTGCACTTCAATCTCATACTGAGATGTGTGGGGATCATGATGAAACATAGTGGGGATATACCACATCAATTTTTGACGTTAATCCAGAATGAAACCATTCTTATCTCCCCCTCACAGCAGAAAGTATGTCTTATCACAGTGACTATCTGCAAAACTAGTAGTAAAGAGATCTCCCGTCAAAGGTCTTAATAGCGGACAAATGTTGGAGAATCATAACCAACATAAATACTTAATCGAAGTTGATGACCCATTTTTCTATGTAGTGGAAGCGTAGTAGTCACAAGTACTGCGCAACCAAAGATACGTATGTGAGATATCAGGCTCATATCCAGTTACCAACTAGTACGCACTAATTGGTTGGCAGTTTACATGTATCAAGCGAATAAGCATAGCTACATATAACATTGCATATCCCCAAGCAAATACTGGTAAATTAATATACATTACCATAGATTTGGCCACAAGCTTTAACCGCTTAATTTTTACCTCTGCTAAACCGTTATATGAAAGAACATGGAGAACCGGGATATTCAACAACAATCCCAATCAATATGCAATAATCAACAAAATATTTCGATGTAAACTCTTCTGTATTAAATCAATCTAAATAACCAGATTGAATTGTTTGGGTGGTGAGCCCGAAGCTTAATAATATGTGCTAGGAGTTTTGAAATGCAGCATATCATATGGATTGTAAAGTCGTGTGACCTATGTGTCGATGCAGCAATCAAAACTATATATAAATAGTCCGCATATCAGTTTGATTGATCCACAAATAGATTCTTAGAATCTGTGGAGGAATGGAAGCTGTGTCTACAATGAAAGACCAGTATGCATGTAAACAGTATTACATACATAAACATCTTTGCAAAACGAGCAATGTGCATAAGAAATTGTAACATATGAATCTGGTGGGATAACGCATAACGCCACAATGGTATATCACTGGGATGGTGTTGCACTCGGCTTAGAGACCGAACCTGAACCGAGTGGAGTAATCTTAGTTCTCCTATCTAAACCGATGGTTTTAGAGTAACCGTTACACACATCTCGACACGTGGCCATACACAATAAAGTAAATGTTACAGTTTAAAGCTCGAAATACGAAAAGCCCTTCCAAAAAGCCAGACATATTCGAACATCTGCTCCCAAATCAACGTTTCAAGGTATGAAGCATTTCGAAAAATAGTCATTTTTGAGCTAATCTGTGGTAGCCAAACGACAACAATGTTCGAAACTATCTAGATCTTGATCAAATCAGTAACGCCAGGTTTGAGCCAGATTGGCGATTTCGAAAGTAGTGACTTCGGAATGCACATGGCAACTGAACGAGCAAGAATGTTCGGCCCATCATGGTCACACCAGTAAGTCGAAATAGGCAAGGACATTTCGAGGTCTAATCCATGAATGCGCTTTTGAAGCAGGCAAGGTCATTTCGGAAGGCATGCATGGGATTGGCGAACGACAGAAATTGTTCAAACTTTCTCGACCATGATCAAACAAACCCCATAGTTCGGTACATGAATGTGCTTTCGAGACATGCAAGGTCATCTCGAGAAGGCATAGGATTGACGAAGGGTAGGAATTGTTTAGACTTTCTAGACCATGATCGAACAAGCCCCATGGTTCGGTACATGAATGCGTTTTGAAACATGCAAGGTCATCTCGAGAAGGCATGGGATTGACAAACGACATGAATTGTTTAAACTTTCTCGAACATGATCAAACAAGCTCTATGGTTCGATACATGAATGTGTTTTCTAGATAGGCAAGATCAACTCGAGAAGGCATGTGATTGATGAACAACGGGAATGTTCAAACTCTCACAACATGGTCAAACAAAACACTTTTGTTCGATACATGGGGATGCTTTCAAAATAGGCAAGTAAAAATTGAAAGAGTATTCGATACCGAACGGCAAGAATGTTCGGACTATTAGGTTCAAAGCTAGCAACATCAGGTTTGAACCATTCACACTTCCGAAACAAGAAACATCATTCCAGAGCACAAATGACACCAATATTTGCTAGCAGAAGCTAACCACTGCAAGCATCTTACGACTCAAAAACAAGCAATAATGTTCAAACATACAGAATAACAATAGTTGCATCAACCAAAAGCTACACCATTCCAATATCTGGACCAACTCTTGATTAGAGAGTTGGGGGACTTAGGATGATGAGGCGTCAGCCCCGCCCTTTAGTGGTTAAGTATAGTTAATTAGGCAAAAAATCATTTTTAACTCCCCAATAAAGAGTTGATTGCTTTGATTCGGGGACTTGGGGGACTTGTTAGTATATGTCATTACATCACCTAACTAGTGGACACTTAACCACTAAATGGGTCAACACCTCATTGACTAATCACAAGACAACAACCAGAGCTCCAACATCACACAAGGAACCATCTCCATCCGAGCAACCATGCGCCCAAAAGCACTTTAAATATTCGGGCCAGAATCAAGGAAATCCCACATCGAAGGACAACAACCAAAAACATGCTCAACCACCAATGTAACCAACTTATTTATTACAGGTATGAGGATCACTGAACACTCAGCTCTTACTATTGTTGTTATATTCGATACATTATTTGACTTAAGTATCGGAGTGTTGAAGGTGGGCAATCCCCGTCTAAGCCTCTGACGTTTGGTTCGTTTTGTATTCTCTCTAACAATGAGGAAGCGTAGCAGCATACGGAAGCCAGGCCCAAAAAATACTACTAGCACCATCAAATTACCCTACCCGTGCTTCTACAAATTACCTTCTGCGGAATTCAGTAGAAACACTTCTAATGGAGAATATAAAACAATCAAAACAACAGAACACTAGGTTACTGTGTACCAGTTTGTGGTACCCTGACCTTTTTATATAATTGATACCATTTATAGATAATTCGAGTTTGATTTATTGGATGCGGTAAATAATTTTTTTCGTTGATAAATACTGAGAGGTCTTTGATTGAATTTTTATCAAATTGACGAAGTTAGTTGACTTTAGGTGGAATTCGTAGAATTTGTTGAGACAAGTTCTTAGACGTGAAGAACGTCGAAAATGGAGTTACGAAATAAAAGTTATGATCAACGAAAGCTTGACAAAATTACATTATCATAAATGTGCAGGTATAAATAGGAGTTTTCAGAAAAGGAAATGGAAGACTTTCCATTTTGGGTCAACCAAAATGGACCCGCGTTGACCCAGCTCTGGCGATAGATATCGCTGACGAGCTTTTGGCCAACGGCACTGTGCCGTTAGGCCACGATTCCGGCCGAAATTGAAAGCTCTCCTCTTCCTCTTTCTTTTTCTGGATTTATCTCCGGCGATGGAGCATTGTGGAGGACGAATCGAAGACGAGAAGTATTAGGGTTTAATTTTGACGACATCTTCAACGATGATTAAGATAAAGATTGAATCCTTGTGATGTCTGGATGTTGTATACGTGTTGAATTTCTTGGTTGCAAGGTTCAACTCGAGGAAATCGATTCGATTTCCTACGGGTTCATTTTGGCCACCGCCGTGAGTGGCGGTTGTCGGTGGTCTGGGCCTTCGAGTGTAGAGGGGTTTTTCCTCCCCTCATCCTTGCGAGTCGATTGGGACCGGCCGCGAGCCTAGGGTGGCTCGACGACCGAACTGTTTTGAGGTCAATTCTGGCCAAATAAGCCAAAACCAGGTATAAGTCATTTGCGGAAAGTTGTTGGGCTCTTTAAGAGCTTTCCAATGATGTGTCGATCTCCGCCGCCGCCGGTGGTAGCTCATGGTGGTGGCTCATGGGCACCGCATGACCATAAAATTATTTCCGAAAATGTGTCGTGTGATATGTCATAGTCGTGAGGTTTATTTGGCGTTTAGGATTTGTTAACCCAGTGGGTGGGTGGTGGTTATGAGGGTCTCTACCAGTGGCGGTGCGGTCTACGAAATAAATTATGTTTGTCATATGTTGTTACAATCGCTTCATCGTAACAAATTTTTCGAGTTATTTTCTTCGACTAGATTAGTCGAAATTGATTGTGGATTAAGTACTTCCTCGATTTACCTGTTTATTTATTATTTTTGACGATTTTCGACAAAAATTGAGTAGTCACATAATTATAAACTTATAATATATAATAAGTGCTTACATAGTAAATTCTTGAGCCTAGAATACCTTGTACATATTGTTAATTTTTTTATATTATTTTTTATAGATAACTGGAACTGCCGGTAAAAACCTAGAACCAACAATTTATAGGTAATCTAGGTTGACTAATAATTGTCTGTTCAAGATAGGTTAAAGTGATCCACAAAAGTCTCAAAAATGTTCACCAGTTTATACGGTGGGCTATATATCAAATGAGGCTTTTTTCATTAACTCAAGGATAAGAATTTTAATTCCCACTAGCCTAACAACACAATTTTAATTTTCACTATCCCATTATGATGAACATACCCTTAGTTTAATTTATGAATTACTCTATGTCATTACTCTGTCGTATTCTCTCTATTGATTATTGACAAGACTCCGACAATATTGACCTTTAACCACCGACGTTGACCGTTAATCGTTGACCAAATTCTAGCGATCGATGACTAGATTCCCGTGACCAATGGCCGGATTATGACAACTTTAATTGTTGAGTTTGGCCAGTTGGCCGTTGAGCATTCACCTACAATGTTTCTAAACTATTGGTTCATCTGACACTCGGATAAGTTTTATCTGATACTCAAATGATGTTCATTTGATACTCAGATGAACCTCATCTGAGTGTCAGATGATGTTCATCTGAGTATCAGATTAAGTTCATATGAGGTTCATCTAAGTGTCACATTAGGTTCATCTAAGTGTCACATTAGGTTCATCTGAGTGTTAGATCAGATGAGATCAACATCAACGAACATTTTTTTCTAAAGTTTTTCCACTCAAATGCTAGATTAAGAACTCTAAGGTCAATCCAATACATTACTAACAATAAACACTATAACAAACTCGGACTTATCTAGATACACACCTAATGAAGTTCTCAAATCCAACACACCAACAACAACAACATGAAACAAAGCTTAATCAAAATGAAATAGCTAAAAACAAAACACACCGATCACAATCATCCAAAGAAAGCAAGCATGATAAAGCCATAAAACTAATACATTTCCTAGTAAATTTCCTAGTAAAGTAGAAATCATCATAACTCAAAAAGTGAAGTGGGAAGGGTAGTTTCGGAATAGAAAAACAGAAGAAAAAGTGAAGTTGGGTAAGTGGGAATAATTCTTCAGAGTGTGACTGGTGGGAACAAATTGGGCCTTTTGTCTGAGGTCCAAGTTGCTTGGGCCTTTCCAACCCGTCCAAGTTCCGTTGACGTTGCCATAATGAGTGGCAAAGGACATCCATAGAGTGTCGGCATATTATAATAGACGTGAAAGAATGTAATGCAAGAACGCGCGAAATCCACGATTAAACAAATAAATAAACAAAAGCTTCTCCTTGACTGTTTCTCTTTGCCTCCACAAAACATAACGGCAATTAACCACCCGCCCTCTTTTTTCTCTCTTCCTCTTTTCTGTTTTCTTTCTTTGCCCCCAAAAACACACAATCAAAATCGATTTTTCAATTCCCCCAAATTCGATTTTGCTTTTTCTCTAACAAGTGCACCCCCAAATCGGAAACCCTAATGCAACAAGATGATCATGGAGCGGAAGAGGACGTTCACGATGAACTGGGACGCCCTCCACCTCCACGAGGCCGACGACGATCACTTCTTCGAGTCCCAGAACAGAATGTCCTCCTTCGCCGCGCCTGACGAACACGAAGGCTCCTCCTCCGGCGATGAAGGAGAATTCAACGACAGTCGTATGTCCTTCGCCTCCTGCGCCTCCTCCCTCCGAAACGACATCGAAATCGTGGCCTTGACCACCGAGTCTCCTTACACGACGCCGGCGGCGGCGGACTACGACCCCTGGAAGTTCGGGCCGGGCGCTTTATCTATTTCCGAGCGCCGGAAGAAGTTGCTCCAGACCATCTATTCCAGTAAAATACCAAACGGCGTCGTCGCAACGGTTACGCGTACGCCCACGCGCCCTTTTGAGCAAATACAAGTCCAACCAGAGACAACGGAGTCGGGTCCCGATGAGCAACCCGACCCGAATCCCGAGCTTACGAGTTCGCCCGTGACGCTGGTGCTCGTGCGGTCAAGATCGGAGGGAGAGATCGAGGCTTTCTCGGCCGATAAGGGACGGAAAAAGGAGGTGAGCGGCGCCGTCTCCAAACAGCGTCTCACGAGAACCTATTCGGCGCGGTCGAGAATATGTCCGTACGCCGAAGTCGCCGCGGCCTTGGAGACGCCACTAAACGACGGCGGAGGAGGCAGGGCCGTACGCAGCGGCGGAGTGGCGCCTGTTTTCCCGAATAATCAAGTAGGAGCTTTCGTTTTGATCAAAAACCTGGACAACGGGACCGAGTTCATAGTGAACGAGTTCGACCAGAACGGGTGCTGGAACAAGTTCAGTGATCTTCAGACGGGGAAGCAATTGACGATCGACGAGTTCGAGAAGTCAGTTGGGTACTCGCCGTTGGTCAAGGAGATGATGCGGCGCCAAAATGTGAACAGCGGCGACGCCGAAGCCGGGAGTGATCGGAAGACCAATTCCTTTGTGCCAAAGAGTTTGAGGACAATAAGTAGGAAGCAGATTGCATTTTTTAAGAATAGTATTAAAGGCATGTCGACGGTTGTGAATGTACTAGTTAGGGATAAGGATCAACAGGCATTGCCGCCGCCGCCGCCGCCGCCTCCTCTGCCGCAGGACCAGAAGTCAGGGAAGAATTCTGGGTCTAATTCGGCGGAGTGGATCAAAGTTAGGCATAAAGAGAAGTCGTATAAGGAGCTATCGGCATTGCATATGTGCCAGGAGATTGAGGCTCATGAGGGATCAATTTGGACTATGAAGTTCAGCTTGGATGCTAGATTCCTAGCTAGTGCAGGAGCGGACAGGGTCATTCATGTGTGGGAAGTTCAAGAGTGTGAGATCACGTCCATGGACAGCAATTCGACACCATTGCATCACTCGTTTTGCCAATCTCCGGATAGGTCATCATCTTCACCGTCTCTCAGCTCTGATGCTTCGATAACCTCTGAGAAGAAGAAGAAGGGGAAGGGGAAGGGAGGATCTGCTAGGAAAACAAATCCTATTCCTGACTATGTTCACGTGCCCGAATTCGTGTTTGCTCTTTCGGAAAAACCAGTGTGCACTTTTGAAGGTCATTTGGATGCTGTACTGGACCTGTCGTGGTCTAGAGATCGGGTCAGTTTTTAGACTGTGATCCTTCATATATATCATATTGGTTTGTTGTGATCAAGGTCGAAGCTGCTCTTTATGATAAACTTCAATTTTGACTACCTATGCATATTCATTGGTTATAACTTGGTTTTGGGCTTTTTTTTATTTGCTATGCAGTTATTACTTTCTTCTTCAATGGACAAAACAGTTAGATTATGGGATATGGAGACCAAGACATGTTTAAAGATGTTTGCCCACAATGACTATGGTAAGAAGCATTTGTGTTATATATCCCTAGTAATGATCTTTTCAAAGTATCTTGGTTTATGGTAAACAGACTGTTTTCACAGAACCACTGCTCATTTGTTATGAACATTTGTTGCTTGAATTGGTGTCACTTTTTGGTTTATGGGAAACAGACTGTGTTTTCACAGAACCACTGCTCATTTGTTGTGTACATTTGTTGTTTGAATTGGTGTCACTTTTTGGTTTATGGTAAACAGACTATGTTGCAGCATATATGTCACTTTTTTGGTTACTATATTCTTATTTGTTTCTTGAGTTTTAACATGCGGAATTGATCTGGCAGTAACATGCATACAGTTCAATCCCTTAGACGACAATTATTTTCTCAGCGGCTCACTTGATGCAAAGATTCGGTTATGGGACATACCCGATCGAAGAGTGGTAGACTGGACTGATCTTCACGAAATGATCACTGCTGCCTGTTATACCCCAGATGGACGGGTATAAATATACCATTCTGATTTTTCACATTGTGATTTTTCTGGTCTTATGAATGCTATTAATCTACATAAAGTCGGAAAAACTCAGAAAAATTTCATTATGATTTATGACTACCATCCTTGCAATTGTTCCACTTCAGTTTAGTTATGTAATCCCTATGTAACTGTAGGCTGCCATCATTGGCTCACACAAAGGAAACTGTCGCTTGTACAATGCAGAAGGTATTAGTTTTGTCATACAGTGTATTCATTGGTCATCAACCCTGCAGTACTTTTATTCTAAAGTTCATATATTCTAAGGCTAGTCTTGTTTTCTAATTCAGATTTTAAATTAAGTCAAGAAGGTGAAATTGATATTAAAAATAAGAAGAAAAATCAAGCCAAGAAAATTACTGGTTTCCAGGTATTGCCACTGTCATCCCTCTAATTCCTCGTCAATGAATTGTTTCTACTGAAAGTACATTTGAATGTTTTTTACTCCCAATGTCTTTTGAACAGTTTTCTCCGATAAATCCAACTGAAATGCTCATCACCTCTGCTGATTCTCGAATTCGGATTATGGATGGTAAAGATGTCACTCATAAGTTTAGAGGTATGTAAGAATCTAATGATCAGTACCATTTCATTTCTTTCCACATTATTCATTTCAATAATACATGGATATGTAACAGGTTTCCGAAATACAAGCAGTCAAATCGGAGCGTCATTTACTCCCAATGGAAAGTACGTTATATGTGCCAGTGAAGATTCTAATGTATATGTTTGGAAGCGTGAAGAGCCTCGAGCTTCAGCCGCAGCAAAGAAGACACTCACGGTCACTTCTCATGAACACTTTCAGTGTAAAGATGTTTCAGTAGCAATACCATGGCCTGGCACCATAAAAGGTGACCCTCCCCCTGTGCCTGTGCACACTTCCAAGAGGCACTCGAAACGTTCCGGTGTACAGCCAGCCTCAGGAACTGCATCACCTACTCAAGATGGAGGAGACAGCAAGAAACAGTTGCCACCCCTCCCAAAGAAGAACACTACAGCAACTAATCCTAGTACTCCTCCTAATATGACACCAGAGAGACCTTCAACTCCCCTGCCAGAAGAGCAGGATCCATCTGAAATCTCCCGAACAGAATCTGGCATTGGCGAGTCATTCAACAGCATGGACCCTTCCTCGATTAGGTATGGTGCTGATTCACCTTCAATATCTGCCGGCAATGCATCAACATCATCTTGGTCTTCCTCTTGGTCCTGGTTTGACACTGGCGGTAGTCAATCGAGCCAAACAACACAAGCATCAGCATGGGGATTGGTCATTGTGGCAGCCACTCTTGAAGGTGAAATCAGGGCTTATCAAAATTTTGGTTTACCGAGAAGATAGGTACATTCTCCCTTAGAAATCGATCAACTTATAGTTTTTTACACTGTATATCAGGAGTCGGATCCCCTCGTTGCAGCGAAACCCAAGTAGCATCGAATATTGCACGAACGGTATTTTTTTGTAAATGTCTAAGCTGCTCTCATCAGCATCATCAAATAGTTTTGTACATCACAATCTAATTTTCCACAATGTGGATGCTTGTATACATATATCAGTCTATTACACTGTTGTATCAGACCAGAGAAGAATTGTACTATGCTGTAAATGTTACCACCAGTTTTTAATCTGTACAATTTTTGCGAAAAAGTCTGCAGTCTCACGATGCATCTATACTTAAAATTTGCGTTTATGAACTAGCTCATAAACGCCTTAAATATAGTCCACGTTTTGAAACTCCAAAATCACCCGCCAAATATGTTTGAGAGGAAAAGAGCCAGAGCTACGTTGCCGTCTAGCCCTCTCGCCACCGTCGATGAAATTCAGAGACGCCTCATCCGCCCTTCCTCCGCCGCTGATCTCGACCTTCTCATCACCGCCGTACGATCCCCTATACCTCTCAAGCACTCCGATTCAAAATTCGTAGCTAATTACATTCAATTTTCGGTCTCAAATTAGATTTCCTTGCAGGGGAGATCGTCATCGTGTGCAGATCTGAATCTGCTCGGCGAGGTGTCTGCTAAACTCGGCCACGCGAAGAAGTTTCGGGATCTGGAGACGAGGTCGATGAAGAAAGAGGTCAGCGAATTCGAGTGGCCGGTCAACGAATTGAATGTTCTGGTGGTGGAGTCGGAAAAGGGAGCTGTGGATCGGACGGAAATGTAGAAACGTGCACTCCGTTTCGGCGTTTCGAGCCAAGTGCGTTTCGGCGTTTCCAAAACGCCATTGCTGAGAAGAAGCTTCTAGGGGTGGAATTGAGCAAAGATTGCCCCGGTGTTTCCCATATATTTTTCGCTGACGATTCTCTTTTTTTCTTGAGGGCCAATGTGGAGAATTGTAATACTATGGAGCATATCCTTAATAATTTGTTCTGCTTCGGGGCAGGAAGTGAATTTTGCAAAGTCCTCTTTATTTATCTCAAGCAACACTCCGAATGAGTTGAAGAAGAAGATCAGTGAGGTTCTTGGAATTGAAGCATCTAGTGCTCCTGGTGTTAGAGACAGGGTAGGAGATAAGCTTGAGGGGTGGTCTGCAAGTGTTCTCTCTCGTGCTGGCAAAGAAGTGCTTATTAAAGCTATTGCCACGACTATTCCAAAGGCGTTGTGGGTGAGAATCTTGAATGCTCGTTACGTCTGTTTGGAAGGACGAGTGGATATTGGAGAATGGTGATGGGTTGCTTCACCCAGAGACCTTCGGGAGCAGATTCACACCTCTTCTCACCTGCAACTTCATTGATTTTGATCAGAAACAATGGTGTACTGATCATCTTGAGCCCTTCCTAAGACATGAGGAGTTAGAAGCCATAAAAAGAACGAAAATAGGTGATCAATCAAAAGAGGATCGATTGATTTGGCCAAAAGAAAAGTCAGGTAACTACTCTGTACGTTCTGGGTATAAAGCAATCCACAAGCCAGCTGCCCTGGTCCAGAAGGCCTCTTCCTCTAATGTTATTGATGAGATGTGTTGGAAGCTGCTATGGAGAATCTCAAGTGTCCCCAAGGTCAAGCATTTCCTTTGGAGCTTTCTCTGATTACCTGTCGGTGAACCTTGTACTCTACAGAAGGAAAATTGTCAAATTCGATGTGTGGTGTGCATGAGGAGAGCATTGAACACTGCCTTCTCTTATGCCCATGGACTGAGGCCAAATGGTTTGGCTCTCCTCTGGGTCTTTGTATATATAAAAAAAAAGATCACGTGCCTTTCAGATTGGTTTATGCTCACTTATAGATCCCTAGCTACTGGTGTTAATGTTGAGGAGACTTTTGTTTTGGTCGCTGCTTTGTGCTGGGGTATATGAAAAGAGGGATGAGCCACTGTTTTTCAATGCAAGAAGCCTGATCCTATGGCTGTGATTTAGGGGGCTGTTTCCTCTTTAAAGCCAAATTTGATGAGAAAGCTGATAAATCTATTAGCCCCAACCGCCTAATGTGATCAAAACCTCCTGAGTCTGTTATAAAGATGAATATTTATGGTGCATGGGACTCGGCTTCGAACGAGACTGGTTGTGGGGTGATTTTTTTTTTTTTGCTCGTTACTTTGTAGCCGAACCAGCCATATCAAAATGAACAAAATTAATTAGTCTTGGTATTGTGACAACAATGTCATACATTAAACTAAATTAGGAGAAATATCTTGCAAAAAGTACAACTTGGAAGGAGAATAATTGATAGATTGAAAACTATAATTCTTTCATTGATAGAATGTCATATATATATACTGATATAATCTGTTACAATAAATGTCCCGTTATAATAGAGATTCTTTGTATCTCTATCTATACTAATCTGTATCTAATTAGAACAAAACATACACCAGAAGTTACAGAGAATAAATCTCCTTAAACACTTACCATTGTGTCGATGACCTAATGAATGATGCATAATGTATTGCCACACTAAAAATCTCGTCAAGCAAACAAAAACCTCATGGGTAAAATAAAAGCTTGGTTTAAGGGAAAAAGAGTACAACACATCAACTATAAACGCTAATACATGTGTCGTAGACTCTCCTTAATGTCTACAGAAATGTAACTCCCCCTGACTGTAAACTCAGTCATGAAGCTCAGACAACCTGCGCATACCAATGCGTCTCACATGTTTCATGAATATAGATTTGGGTAGTGACTTGGTAAACAAGTTCGCAGCATTATCCATCGAACCCATCTAGTTCACATGGATATTCAACAGTTGTTGTTGTTGTTGACTGAAGAAGAATTTTGGCGATATATGTTTTGTATTGTCACCCTTAATGTAACCAAACTTCATATGTTCAATGCATGCCACATTATCCTCAAAAATGCAAGTGGGAGCTGTCGTAGTAGATGGTAATCCACTAGACTCTCGAATATGATGAATGACTGATCTAAGCCAAACACATTCTCTAACCGCTTCATGCAAAGCAATGATTTATGAATGATTCGAGGAAGTAGCAACAAGGGTTTGCTTAGTTGATCTCTAAGAAATCGCCTTGTTTCCCATAGTGAAAACATAACCAGCCTGTGAACGACCTTTGTGTGGCTCAGAGAGATATCCAGCATCAATAAA
Source organism: Geum urbanum (assembly GCA_946800695.1). NCBI lineage: Eukaryota > Viridiplantae > Streptophyta > Magnoliopsida > Rosales > Rosaceae > Geum > Geum urbanum. The sequence continues at coordinate 86,346,930 of OX326997.1, forward strand.
TCCAACAAACACATCAATCGGTGTTTCAAAATAGGGGACAACAGTAAAACTTCTCACAGGAGGTTTGTCCTTTGATGGATCGAAGAACAACTCCTTCGATGGATCGAAGGCAAGACTCTAGTCTGACCCATAAGCATCCTTCGATGGATCGAAGAATAATTCCTTCGATAGATCGAAGGCTCCAGACTCTGCATGCTGCGATTCAACCATCCATTTTTTGAGATTTTCAAGCTTTTCTATGTTCTCTTTGTAAGGGAAGAATAAACCCAAGTTAATGGAACCCTTCAAATACCTGAAGATGTGTTTTACTCCATTCCAATGAGGTGTGTAGGCGCAGAGCTAAATCTAGCCAAAATGTTCACTGAGAAGGCAATATCTGGGCGCGTGGACTAAGCTAGATACAACAAACCTCCAATAGCACTAAGATATGAAACTTCAGCTCCTAAAATCTCCTCATCGTCATCTATCGGACGAAATTGATCCTTCTTGGGATCCAGACTGCAACAACCATTGGCGTGCTAACAGGGTGTGCTTTGTCCATGTTAAATCCCTTGGGAATCTTTTGAACATAAGCAGACTGGTGAATAAGAATTCCACCAACTCGATGTTCCAGTTTTAATCCGAGACAAAATCGAGTTTTACCAAGGTCTTTTATCTCAAATTCAGATTTCAAGTAGCCAACCGTCTCATTGATCTCATTAAGAGTCCCAATGATGTTAATATCATCTACATAGATTACTACAATGGCAAATCCTAAACTTGTCCTTTTTCAGAATACACAAGGGCATAAGTCATCATTCTTGTATCCCTCCCAATCAAGTACATCATTCTTGTATCCCTCCCAATCAAGTAGTCACTGAGACGTATGTACCATATCCTACTGGATTGTTTCAATCCATATAGTGAACGTCTCAATCTAATTACATGAGCACTCTGTGGTATAGAGTTACTTGATTTAGGTATATCAATGCTATCTGCCACTCTCATGTATATCTATGAATTAAGATCCTCATAGAGATATGCAGTAACCACATCCATAAGTTACATGTTTAACTTCTCGGACATTACCAGACTTATCAGGTAGCAGAAGGTAATGATGACTATAACCGAAGAATACGCCTCCTTATAATCAATCCTAAGGCGTTGAGAAAAACTTTGCGCTACAAGTCTAGCTTTATAATACAAGACCTCATTCTTCTCACTACGCTTTCGAACAAAGACTCATTTATATCCTACCGGCTTAACATTCGGTGGGCATGGCACTACTGGACCGAAAACCTGCATTTTATTCAGATAGTCTAGTTCGGCCTGGATTTCTACCTTCCAATTCCGATACCAGATTTCGTTGCATCAAAGAAAATCTTCGATGGATCGAAGAACTTGACCTGAGATACTCCTTCGATGGATCGAAGGTATTTGTATACAAATTTTCGGTGGATCAAAATGCAAAGTGGGGACCCCGAAGGGCACCTTCAATGGATTGAAGGTGTTTTGCGTAAAAAAATTTCGATGGATCGAAAAATCACAGAAACCGACCTCAGGGTGACCTTCGATGGATTAAAGGTTCCTGAGATCAACAACATCCTCTTCTTTATGCCTCATTTTTATTGTATCATTGTGTCATTATGTCATATGTTAATGTAAACATCGAGCCATACACTAAATTGGTATAAAAATAACATTCTCAACACTTTCATATACCGAAAAATAGAGAAAATTCTATTACTCGCCAGCAATTAAAAATTACATCATAGATGTTCTTATCAAAAACCAAGACAATAGTCTAAAAAAATGGCAGAGAACCAAGCCAAAACCAAACCAAAAACTTGAATTTGTGACAGAGATAACGCATTTTACATAGGCTATTCAAAATCCTGGGTAATTAGGTCTGTCTCTTTGTCCTCTACAATCATGAGATTGGTATCAATGTCCATCTCAAAATCTCCAGCAAAGTTAGACTCTTGCGCCAAGTACTTTTTGTGTCTCTTGTAGATGTTCTGGATTTCTTTGCTAGCACGACACTGCTTATGCATATGCTTTATTGAACCACACCAGTAACAGTAGAATTTCCCAGAATTGGAATGCACTTGCCCATCATTACCCAAACTAGATTGGTTCTTGTTGGAGTTAGTGTTCTGATCTCTATGCCAAGTTAGATTTTGGCTACGGCCTCGGCCACGCCCACGTTCTCCTCTCCCTCCACGTGGAGCTGGTCCTCCACGATTATAAGGTTTCGAACGAATGTTCTTTTTATCCTTATGGGTATTTCCTCCAGTTTGGTAACTCTTAGGATTTTTAGTACCAGTTGATCTTTAGTTATTATTAAAGATGATCTCATGATGCCTTTCTTATTTAGCTAGATTATTGATGATCCCATGTCCGTACTCGATCATCCCATGTTCGTACTTGATCTGGTACTGATGAGAAATAGTGCTCATAGAGATTGGGAAGGTATTCAACGACTTTTCAATCATGTCATTCTCGAACTTTTCCACCCCACAGAAGCTCAACTTAGATTGCAGATTCAACATCGCTTGATTATAATCTTGGATCTTTGGAAAATCTAGAAGCTAAAGGGCTTCCCATCTTGCAGTCAACTCAGGAAGTTGTGCATCATGTACATTATCGAAGCGTTGCTTCAAAGCATCCCACATATCCAAGGGATCAGTTTTCTTTAAATACTACTTCTTGAGAGTTGGATGAATATGACATCTCAAAAACATGAGGGGTTGACCTTTTGATTCCTCTTATGGTGGAATAATGTTTGGTCCAGCGGGTTGAATGGTGTTGCTGAGTCTCTTTCCGATGAATGTGTTAACCACATCGGATACCCAACGATGATATTCCTTTTTTTGAAGATCAAGGATGTCGAACTCTAGCATGAACAGCTCATTCAAACTCACCTACAAAATACAAAGAGATTTCATTAGTATCGATCAAAAATCACGATCACTAACATCAAGTTTTAATGAATAAGAACGTGATCCATGATGTATGGTCACAAAGTCAATCATCAATAAATAGTGGCTAAAAAACTACACCCAGAAACCGTGATTAACCATCACATATGATCTATTTCCCTTTCTTTCTTTTCTTTTTCTAAATCGTGACTCCCCTAGGACCGTCACTCATACTCTATGGATATAAGTCCATAGGAATTAGGGTACATATATGTAATAATCACAAACCACAATATCACAATCTTAAGATCTAGGGATTTGCAGGAAATAAGTTTTATTCCAAGATCTAATATAAAGATTGACGGTTTTGAAAATTTACTTTGATTGGTGTTATGCTCGGTATGACTGGTACAAAAGTTGGATGACGTTGAGGAAAAGCTCGTCTGAAATGGTTTTTTGGAGGTCGAGTAATTTTCGTGAATGGGGAAGTTTGTTGGAGCGCATCCTTCACAAGGAGGATCGCCAGAATCAAGGAGGAGGAGCCGACGGTGGAGATCGGTAATGAAGGATGATTGCCGACGGTGGAAGCTCCGGCTGCCAGCGGTAGAAGGCTTAGATTTGGGGTTTTTTTTTCTATGGCGATGGCTGGCTATCAACTCAGAGCACTATTGATAACGTGTTGTAGAATAATATTTGATAGACTGAAAACTGTAATTCTTTCATTGATAGAATGTCTTATATATAAACTAATACAATATGTTACAATCAGTGTTCCTATAGAATAGAGATTCTCTCTATCTCTATCTAGACTAAATCTTATCTGACTAGGACAAGACACACACCGGAAGTTACGAAGAATAAATCTCCTTAAACAGATACAATTGTTTTGAAAGGACCCGACCCCGATTTAGTTTCCTAAACCAGAATCAAATCCCTTCTGAAAACATGAACTTTCAAAAATCATAGAAATTTTGGCTGAGTTTCACTATAACGCGTAGTTACCATTAACCTGCACCAGAAAATACACTTCATCCTATGCCACAAAATCCAAACCGTGGGCACCAATCCCATCCGGATTTCTCAAAACATAACATAACGTAAAGCAATACACAAAACTGTAGCTTTACAGAAATCTGAGAAAATCATGTGAAAATATAAACATAATAGTATTCAGAGCGACCTCTAGTATATACATATATATACACAACAGTAGACCAAACTAGAAACCTACTGAGAAGGAAAAGTAGCTCGAATACTAAGCCTCTAACCTTGACGTGCGACACCTGAATCCAAACTACAAACTGGGCATTGAAAACAAAGAGCCCAGGGAAAGACATATAAACCGTTAGAGTGAGTGGACGAAAATAAATGTCTTTCGTCGAATAATGTATATGTTATAAAACATAAGCGAGTCTAGATGCATAAAAATTATATGGTACACGAGGGAGACTCTAACTCCTCACGCGTACAGAGCATGCATCGGAAATCCTGCGGGGTCACTCATGGACACATCCACGCTAGTACAGTCTGAATCACGGGATCCCTGATCCTCACGTGATTCCAGCCAGAAAGGGCCTCGGGTCAGGGTATCTGCTCCCCCCCCTCTGGTAAAGACCTCGGGTCAGGGTAACAGTCCCCCCCCGGTAAACATCCTCGGGGATCAGCCGGGATGCTAAGTGTATCGATACAACTATACATACTGAGACTGTACTCTGTGTAAACCAAATCATAATAGTTTCCATACAAATGCATAAGCGTAATGTAAATGCATATTCGTAATACATAATTATAAAATCATATTCGTAGATGCTTATTCGTAAATGCATAATCGTAAAACACGTACTCATATAAATCATAATCGCATATGCATGCTCATGCTCATGCTCGTAAAAAGTATAATAAAGACTCGCAACCAATCAGTGAAAAGAAATGTGTCCACTCACAGACAAGCACAACGCAAAAACGCGCTAATCCCAAGATCCGGAGGAAGATCCCTCACCAAGCGTACAATCCTGATCTCCCGAATAATCACAAATACCACTGATCAAAATCACAATTCAAAACTCTGAACCACACCTCGGAAACCAACCATTTCCAGAAACATATAACTCGGATATCAGCGAAATCGTCGAAAATCCCATAAATACTCTACTTAACCCTCGACACAAAATTCATCTCCCAAAATCAACTCAATAACCTCAAGACCACGATCGAGGCGCGATTACGAGTAAAACGGTATAAAACTTCCCAAAATTTCAAAAAGTCAACTCTTCGCTGGAGCTCTGTTGTTGACCGCCGCCGCTGGCGACGACGCGACGTCACCGGTGAGATTTTCCGGCGACCGAGACCCCCAAAGTTTCCTCTCCTCAAGCCCAGTCCATCTCTCCACTACACCAACACCCAAATTGGCCGGAAACCACCTCAAAAACCCCCGAAAGCCAACGGCCCGAAATCGCCGGAAAGCTTCTCCGGCCGATTCCGGCGCCGTAGCACCACCATAGCCCCCTAAACCTTAGGGGTTCCCATCCTTAGCTCAAACCCAGTCCATTCCAACCCAAAAATCCACTGGAAAAGCTGCCGGAAAGCCCTTCTCCGATTACCCCGATTCCGTTCATCTTCCCTTCCAAAATCCTCCAACCAAACCAATACCAAATCTCACAATATATACATCAATCGAAATCCCAAGGAAAGAGCTTCAAATCCATACCTCAAACTCCGGAAACCATGCCGTTTTCCGGTGACAACCTCGATGGCGAGTCACAGACTCAGTGGGTCAACACGAGTTGACTCAGTCAACTCGGTTCAAAGCTGGTCAACTCGGTCAAACAGCCCATTTTTCAACTTTTGCGACAACTTTACGACTATTCCGCTATTTATACATTGCGAACCAACTCTATCCACGATTCGGATAACTCAAACTCAAACAGATAAGCACGACTAACTCGACGATAACTTCAAATATTTATTTTATATTCCTCGATTATCCGAAAAATCCTCTGAAACCTCCTACGAACTCGAAATCAAATCCTCTACATTTTCTGCGAATGAACCTAAACCAAATTCGTGTCCGATAATTAAGTCGTGAATAAGGCCGCATAATCGATTAATTACAATTAATTGTGACTACTCGTGAAATGTGCAAACCAAGCCGATTAATATACTAATTCCGGTTCGGGTCGTCACATTTTTTTGTTGCCATAATGACATTTAAAAATATAAAATAATTTATTTTTAGGTGAAAACTATTGGAGGAGAAAATAGATACACATAACATATATCTGAAATTGTACTTTATTCATTGATAGATGACCTTAAATATACATTACAATCAATATCCCTATAAATCAGAGATTAGGAAAATATCTATTTCTATGCTACTTACTACAAGACACACACATTACAATCTGTTATAATTAATATCCTTATAAATCAGGGATTGAGTGAATATTTATTTCTATGCTAATTAGGATAGGACACACACATTATAATTAGTTACAATCAATATCTATATAAATCAGGGATTAAGAGAATATCTATTTCTATGCTACTTAGGACAAGACACACACCGGGATACCAGGAATATTATTTCCTTAAACACTCCCCCTTGTGTCGCGATACTAATGGATGATACATAACATGTTGCCTCACTAAAAACATTGTCAAGCAAATAAAAACCTCTAGGGTAAAAATAAAAGCTTGGTCTAATTAAGAAAAAAAGAGTACAACACATCAACTACATAAATGACCACATGTGATGCAGACTTTCCTTGATGTAAACAAAATGAACTCCCTAAGTCAATCTTGGAATTCAGGCTATCTTCGCATTTCAATATGTCTCACATGCTTTACAAATATAGATTCGGGCAATGACTTGGTAAACAAGTCTGTAGCATTATCTGCCGAACAAACCTGATTCACATGAATATTCAATAGCAACAAGGGCCTGCTTTGTTGATCTCCAAGAAATCACTGTGTTCCTCGTGGTGAATACATAACCTATTTAGGAATATCCTTTATGTTAGTCAGAGAGATACATAGCATCAGTAAAACCAACCCAAGACATCACAAGATGTCTCTGAGTAGGGGACTATAAAATGGAGGTACAATGCTTGCAGTCGAACCTTTTTTCAACATGTCGAAGAATTCACTCAACGGGTCGAGTGACATTGTGAAGACCCAACCCAGATGTAGTTGCCTAAACTGTGATTAGGCCTTCATGATTGTTATTAGAACTTGAACATGCTAGTCCAAAAGAAACCGAAGGAAATTCAATAAACGGGAACTCATAATTTAAAGAGACTAAATTTCAGATAACTCTTAACAATAGAATTTGAAATTATTTATGACACCAAAGCTAATAGACTCTCTAAAGTACCCATGTTGATTAAGTTTCTTACTCGTAGGATCAACCCTAAATCCTACGTCGGTTATTGCTATGTCTTGATCTGTGTACACACCCATCCTCCAATAAGACTCTGCAATCTGGGCGTTTGAAACTGAAAAGCCCAGGAAAAAGACATATAAAATAGAAAAACTTTTAGAGTGAGTGAACGAAAATAAATATTCTTAAGAGATCGTAAAACGTATGTTTATGCCTTTCACCAAAACAATACAAGCTTATAACGAAAGAATGGAGAGTTTAGTAAAAACGTAAATCATAAGTGAGTGGAGGCTATAACTAGAGCATAAATCCTCTAGCCATCATACACATAATCATAGCTGGCTCAGATGCATGCGGTGACTTGTTTGATGCCACATGAGGATCAACAGAGTGGATGCATCGATGCACAACATAGACATAGCTTGTGGAAAACGTAAAATTATATCATAGAGCCTCCCTGCGTAAATGTAAATATAAGACATATTATAGTAAATTAACGTAAATTAAATCATAAGTATATATCTAGACTCGCAACGATAGTGAAAAACACAAAGTGTCTACTCACCTGGCTAGCTGAAACGTAAGTTGATCCACTAACTCAATAAACGTACTTAGAATTTCTTACATTTTCGATAATTAAATGAAACTATTCCGCCATATCATGAATTCAAATACATCCATCAAAGACTCCCAAGCTCCATAGGGAGGTGAGCTTCGACTCGACACACGTCGCACGATGGCATGGAAGTGTCGAGTCGGTCCAAATCCTGAAAATAGCCGAAAACATCACTAAGATTGTCAAATCGTACAAAACTACTAAAAGTACAATTAGAAATGGGATTAGGAAACTTCATGTGAAGAAAAGGGTGTTCTGGTCACCGGAGCTCTGCAGTGCACGCTGGTGCGTGGGGCCCACGCACCACCACAGGCGGAGGCCGGAATCCGATCGGCTTTAATACCTACAATTGATACACCATTCGAAAGCTGAAATCAAGCCCAACAATATTCATCAAAGCACCATAGTCGAATTCGGTCGCAATAAGCCAGAATTTACCTCGATAGTTCAGAAATTTCCACCTAAAATCACCCTCGATTGATCGACCTCCTCCGACAACCGCGTGACTCAAGGTTGGTCTCAAATGACTTCTGGAAGCAAGGGCTTCAAAACCCTTAAGATGGCACAACCTAAAACTGGCCGAGACGCCGCTGTCGGTGGAGACCGAAGCCGTGAGTTCCGTTCGAACTTCATGGCTTTGAAACTTTCTCCCATGGTTATGTATGGTGGTTTTAAAGGCAGAGGGAGGGGGAGAATGATGATACCTTTCATTTCTAACCAGAGCGGCGTTCTAAGGTGGTCGGACGAGCAAAATCTGATCGATTTCCCGATTCGGGTCAGGGTCACGCCTCCAGATCCTAAGCGGGTCACATCCAATCAGTTCTACCCCCACCGATATAAATTTTTGAATTTATACCCCAGGGTAAAAATGATTCAATGGTCCAGATCAAAAACTGTTAGATCAAACGGTCCAAGATTTTCTAATCCATACTTGGTCTCCAATATAATTTTCTAATTCTCAAACTTCAAAAATTTATAACTAATTGATCGAACCTCCAAAAAAATAAAATAAAAATAAGCATGAACTTGTAATAAAATACTCTACCACTTCCATGAAGAAAACGAGTCCAAAATTATAACTTATAAAAAGTCAATATTTAAGTCACGACTAATCCCTATAACTGTGTCACGTGATGCTTAGCTCGTTAATTAGCGTGACAATGATGATTAACACCCTAATTTGGGTTCGGGTTGTTATAAACATGCTCTGATTAATCCAGGATATACCATTCATCGGGTCAAAAATCCTAGAATCTTAATAATACGATTCAACAATCCATTTTCCAAGAATTTCAAGCTTTTCTCTGTATTCTTTGTAGGGAAAGAACAAGCTCAAGTTTATTGAACCCTTTAAGTACCCGAAGATGTGTTTTACACAGTACAATGACGATATGTTGGCGTAGAGCTAAATCAAGCTACTAAGTTCACAAAGAATGCAATATATGGTCTGGTGTGTTGAGCTAAATACAACAAAGCTCCAATAGCACTAAGGTATGGTACCTCAGCTTCCCAAAGTTCTTCATCATCATCTTTTAGACGGTATGAATCCTTATTGAGATCCAGACTGCGAACAACCATTGGTGTGCTAAGAGGGTGTGCTTTGTCCATGTTAAATTACTTGAGCATCTTTTGGACATAAGCATACTAGTGAATAAGATTCCACCAACTCAATGTTCTAGCTCTAAACCAAGACAAAATCGAGTCCTACTAAGATATTTCATCTCAAACTCCGATTTCAAGTAGCCAACCGTCTCATTGATTTCATTAAGAGACCTAATGATATTCATATCATCAACATAGACTGCGACTATGGCAAATCCTAAATTTGTTCTCTTAATGAACACACATGGACACAAATCATCGTTCTTGTATCCCTTCCCAATCAAGTAGTCACTTAGACGTGTGTACCACATCTTACCGGATTGTTTCAATCCATATAGTGAACGCTTCAATCTAATCACATGAGCACTCTGTGGTGTAGAGTTACTTGAGTTAGGTATGATCACGCCTTCTGGCATTTTCATGTATATTTCTGAATCAAGGTTTCCATAGAGATATGTTGTCCCCACATCCATCAGCTGCATGTTCAGTTTTTCGGACACTACCAAACTGACAAAGTAGAGGAAAGTAATGATGTCCATGACCAGAAAGTATGTCTCCTCATAATCAATGCCAGGACGATGAGAGAATCCTTGCGACACAACTCTAGCTTTATACCGTATGACTTCATTCTTCTTATTACACTTTCGTACAAAAACTCATTTATGCATACCGGCTTCACATTCGGTGAGTATATCACTATCGGATCGAAAACATGCCTTTTTTTCAAGTAGTCTAGTTCAATTTGCATTACCTCTTTCCATTTCGGCCAATACGCTCTCCGCTGATATTCAGCAAGCGAGCGAGGATCCACTTCATCGTCGTCAATGATCTCCTGAGTGACGGTTTAAGCAAAAGCATCATCAGCTACCTTGGATGATCTTTCCATAACAATGCGAACATCATTGTTAGTTAGTAAGATTTCACCATTCTCTGACATCACATATGGATATGAAGCGTCATCTAGAGATGTCATTTATGATTCTAGGACCTAACTGTAGTCAAGAACAATATCATGTATGGGATTCACAACGTTAATGATGAAATGATCAGTTTGTGCCTGGATGACCGGCCTTTTCGTCGGCAACTCATCTGTAGATTTTCTTGGTCTCCCCCTCTTCTTGGTAAGAGTCGACGCCAATGCTACTCCATTCACATAGGCAAGAGGTATGTTACTCTGCCCATGGAGTTGTGTTATACCATCCTCTCTTTTGTCTCATTGTTTATGGTATTTTGATGTCATAATGCCATAGAATTTTGTAGAATTCTAACCATTTAAACAATATGTATGAACATAACCATTCTTAACACATTCAAATACCAAAAGATAGGGTAGGAAGAGCAGTAGATGAATCAGTAAACACTCCATTAACTGGGGGAGGAATTGAAACAACAGGTGGGTTGGACCAAGATTGAGCAATAAGAGCACGACTTGCATATAACTCAAACCCTAGTGGGACCCTTCTTGATGACGAAGCCATAATGATAGCTGACCGAGAGAAGCTTGGACCAACCGAGGTTTCTTAAGAAGCTGTTAATGGTGCCGATAACACAGGTGGCTCCTGTTGCATGAACGGAGAAGCCACATGCACATTCCATCTATTCCTTTTCATAGCTTAACCAGGTGAGACTTGACGCTGAGGGGTTTGAGAAGGAGGGGAATAAGGCATGAACTCTGGGATAGCATTCCATGCACCCATACGGTGCATAGAGGGATGCTCATTCCAGTGACAGTACCGAACAGTATGCCCTAACCTTCCACAATGGTAGCACCAGTCCGAAAGTCTTTCATAACGAACCTCAGCCCAAGTAGGTGACTCCATAGGCTGATCAAACCAAAACCCAAGATATAAATGAGCTCTTGCATCAAACTCAACTCTAATACAAACAAATCCATACCAGATAGGTTGATTCTCCGGCGGATCAAAAGCAATAATGCGCCCGACTTGACCACCAAGCCATGCAACATTCTCATAGGTCATAAAATCAGGAGCAAAACCATACACCTACACATAGATCTAAAACGTGACCATGTGCAGAGGAATATATTTTAAACCTGCGATGAGATGGCCAACGGTGAACCGAGAAGATACTTCCATCAACACTTTAAGGACCATTGTCAATGAGAGCTTGAGTTGCTGCTTCATCAGGCGCAGTGATAGAGTACACAATCTGACATCGAATGGACTCAATGATAAAAGTACCAAATGGAGCCCAAGCACGATGCAAGATATCTATAACAGCTGGTGCACGAAGGGGACGACGTGAAAGTAATCTGCCAAGCAAACGAACATTCCTGTTTGGGGAGGGTGGTTTTGAAGTTTTGAAATGGAGATAGAGCTCACCAAGACCAGGGCGGTCAAATTTAGGGTGTTATCTTCCAGCCAAAGTTTGAGGTAAAGGACCAGGGTGCAAAAGGTAAGGGATAGAGGAAGAATATTGCACTCTCTTACATAAGGGAAGATATATAGCCATGCAGAGGGAAGATTAGGCTCTCGTTAGTTGGATTTGAAAAGATTGAGCTTGGAATTTGCAAAATCAAAAGAAAAAAACGCAAACAAAATGCAACGGTGTGATTGAAGATCAACGGTAATTCTAGCTCCAAGTGTAGAAAACCATGAACCGAACTAAGCCAAATCAGCAAACAGAGCACGTGTGTGGAGGGATCGAAGGGACAGGGAATTCAAAAATGAAACGGTGAATTCAAAAATTCTGGTGATCCCAGAGACTACCAGATGGTGATCGAACAACGAGATGAACGAAAGAACAAAATGGGCCAACGAGAGCACAAAACAAGCACAATCGTACAAAAAGATGAGAAGGAAGCCCAAAACCAGAAGCAAATGTTAAACAGGCTCGAAAAGAGAAGAACTCTGGTTGAAGAAGCAGGTGGGCGAAGCCCAAAAACCAATCTCACGAAGGAGAGAGAAACTCTCATAGAGGAGAAAGAGAAAAAACGTTTTTAGGATACAGGTTCTTAGTAACAAGAAAAAATTCATGTCCCCAGAAAATTAGTTTGGTATCTCTTTAAGCAATATAAGGGCCTTAACACTTTAAAATAACCAACAATTCCAAAGGAAACATAATTACTAGTCTTAGCCTTCATTGACAACTTGACAAAGCTATAGATCGCTTCACCACTAGTCCCGTTGAAACAAAAACAGTCGAATCCGAAAGAAGAAATGGTGAACTATGGAGCTCGTCTCCTTGGATATTTTTAAATCGTCACTACACTTCGTTTCCAACAAGAACTCGTGGAGCTCAAGACGATCCGAATCATGAAGCTTAATTTCCGCAGTACAATACAACTAACTAGAACATCTCAAATAATAATAAAAATACTCTTAACACATATACATTCAAACAACCACCATTTAACATAGAGTATAATTAATACATGTTACTCTATCCATTTTATCAAAAGGAGTACGTAGATACGACACATCATTTCCAAACATATAAGCTTTTCTAATGTATTGCCGAGCAACAAATGTATTCACAATCACACAACAATTCTAATTATAACATTCTAATTACCTAGCCAACTGTAGTTTACTTTAAATTTCATAGTTTTTTTTTTCACATAGTTTACTTTAAATTTCATAGTTTCTACTTGGGTAAAGATGAAAAAAATATTAGACAAAATATTAATAAAGTAAAAAAAGAGTCAATAATAAGCAGGCCTGGACCTTAAGGGCGGCGTAACGGTTGGGCCATGTGGCTAGGCCAGGCCCGGTAGAATCATCTTCCTCCCGAAAGCCTTGTCTGAAAAGTGAAAACTATCCTATCAAGTTCTTCCTCAAATTGAAATCGAAAATTCGAATTTCGCGCCTCCTCTAGCTTGCTCTGTACATTTCAGCTTCACTATGCCAAACCAGATCTTCTTCCTTCAATTTCCCAAACGCCCAAGCCTCTCCTCCAAACCCTAACTTTCCACCGTCAAATCCAAACCCGGAGCTCCCAGAAACTTCAACCATGGACGACAAAGACCTAGACGACGCCGCTTTATGGGCCATAATCGACTCCACCGCCGCCTTCTCCCACTCCAAATCCAAATCCCGCAACTCACTCGCGAGCCAATACCCTAACCACCACCACCTGCAGCATCGGCCGCCGCCGGTCTCAAACCTTTCGCCGCCGCCGAAGCTCTTCAAGACGCCTCGGATCTCCTACTCCGGCGAGTCCGACGCCAGATCCGAGGGCGAGGTCGTCGAGGAGCCTTGGGCTTTCCAACCGCCGCGGAAGATCGCCAGGTCAGCAAACGACGGCAACAACTCTCTCGCCGTTGTCAGAACTGTGCAGCGCACGCCTACGTCGACGCCGCCCACGCCGGTCTACGCCTCGCCGGAGTCGCGTTTGTCGCCGGGAATCGGGAGGTTTTGTAGTCCTGGGGTTAATTATGCGTCGAGAGATGAGAGAGATCACAATCCTGTGCAGCCGGTGCAGCATAGCTTGTCTGGAATGTTCCCTTCGGTTTCGTTGTTTAAGGAGTATCAAGATGCAGCTATGGCGGTGAGTACTCAGCTCAGTTTCAATTGCTTAAGTTTTTAGTAAAATCTGGAATGGAACTAATTAATTCGGCTAGCCTAGACAGATTTGGTGTAATTCTTTTTTGTCAATTTGACAGATTCTGGAGAAAAGCGATTACGTTAAGATTCATGGGAGTACTTATATTAAAAAGTCAGGTAAAGGATTGTGGAGAGCTTTTGGTAGTTCAGTAGTTGTATCATTTGTTTCAAGGTGGAATGGAATGAAAGATTGAACTTGAGCTGTGTATTATATGTGTTGTACAGGTTGGAGGAAGATTTCATTTTATTTCAATCTCTCTTTTGAGATTAAAGATAAGAGCATTGAGTATGATGAGAGTCGAAATGTTCTACGTGCAGAATTTGTGGTTCGGGCATACATGCAGTAAGGGTTTTGGGAACTAAGCATTAGATAGTAGTCTGATTTTTAATCATGTCTTGCTTCATTATGATTTAGGATCGCTGTTTTGATTATGTGGTGATTCCCCTTGTTAATAGGGGTGGTAGGTTCTCAGATGGATGGGGCTCGTGTGATCGGCGTGAGAAGAGATTCAACAAACCAAATCATGACATTCCAAGTACAGCAGAGACCAGGGCAAAAAATAAAGCATCCTCGGTAAGTGTCATTTTTCCTTCTTTAAATAGGTTTAGTATTGTGGTTTACTGGTATCTTGGTATGTGTATTTTTTTTATGAATTTCATTATTGCATTAAAGATGCTCTGTATGTCATTGATGCACTTTGTATGCCTTTGTTCAAGTTGAGCTTAGCCCCACTCAATGGTCATCTACTGCGTATCAGAACATGGTAGCTTTCATCACTACATATCATTTAGATCCCTCTTCCATTGTAAGTAAACGAGAGTGTACAAAGCAATGACTCCCTCAATATTTGAATATTTGATCCACAGATTCATGTTTATAGCATGGAACGATGGCATAACAGTTATGCTGAAACCCAAAAATTTCTCCTGGCTGCTAGGAGTTTGATAACCTTGCTAAAGTATGCAGCAGGCTCTTTCTTATAATTGGTTCTAAAATCTAAATGTCTTGAAGCTTTCCTTCAAGGGCACATGAAGTAAATATGGATTATCAAAATACATGTCCCTTGTGATTGAACACTAAGAATATTTACTATTAATTTTCTTAATCTGAAATTGGTGAGGGTTAAATTAGAGCTTGGCCATTGGGAAGATCACCTAACACACAAGTTTCTTGTCTGCTTTAGAGTACAATTCAAGACACATTCATCTGTTTTAGATAATTTAGTTTATAAGTGTCAGAACTCTGGACCATACATGTGCTATATGTAGACTTACCTCCAGGCTTTATTTGCTTACCCATACGTAAAAACTCTACAATAGCAAATTATCACAGGACAGTCTCTTTACTTATTTAAATATATGTTCTTTTCTTTTGGCTTCTCTGTGATGGTAAACAAATAGAGGTGTACTTCACTGCAGTGTTTTTTGTCGTTTGCCTCTCTGGGATGCTTTGTAATGAAAGATCCATTATTAAGTAGCTTCACATTTGCAGGACTTGCTAGGAATTGGGGATTACAGACCGGGTGCAAATCAAGTCCATCCGTATGCATGATGAAAAAGGGTTCCTGATCGTCTTTTATGGTCTGTGCTGTATATACTCTTAGCAAAGACATTATGCATTTTTTTTCCTTTTGAAAATTAAAACAGGTAGAATCATGCACATAAGTGAGAAAGGTGAAATTTGAGTTGGAGCTCTGGAAAAGTATAACCTCTATGTACTTGTGGGAAGCGATGCAAATCATTCTACTGTAGTTAGATTCAGTGCTTTGTGATCATGGTATTGATGGTAGTACACAGACATTGAATTTTGATTGAATGGAATATAATAGAATGTGCTACTTGGTTCTACTCCCATTGTTGGAAAATCAATTTATAAAGCCGATTTATTCATTTACATCAGAATATCTAATTACGGTTAGTATTTTTCTGTATAGGGCAATACATACTGCTACTCTGCTAGCCTTTGTGAGAGACCGAGTACAATGCATGAATATACAGATACACTCTAATAGCCAATCTCGGGCACCAAAAAGTAGCAATTATCAAAGAGCAAATGGCAAAATTCTATAACCGCCGTTGCTGAGATTGTGTCTGCGTGATATTATTCCAAAAAAGAGATCAAAGTGTTAGCACCACAAAAAAAAATCAGTGTTCGAGCTTTGATAGAAAAGAGAGAACCGAATACTATATAACAAAAGGTAAAAAGACATTATAAGTAAAAGAATAATGAGAAAGAAAAAAAAAACGAGTGGATCATATTGAGAATCCGCTGGCACTTCCTTATTCAATTACTTCTGTCCTTGTAATTTTGGTCTGGTCTGGTAATGCGAGTGTTATATGTGCAGCTGTGCAGCACCATGCTTGCACATTCTTCACACTGATAATTCAGTCGCTTTGTAGACAGTGCTGCAGATTGGAGTTGGACTTATTAACTGGACATAGAGCCTGTGGACCAAAAAGCAAAAGGGTCCTCAAAAGACAGAACTGATACAGTCTATGTACACCAAAAGAGTGCCCAGAACTGGTATCTTCTTCCCCACTCATCATCATTCATATAACAAATCTTTGAGGCTATTGACCTTCATGTCCTCTTTTCTTTCTTTTCTCCCCACATAATACTTGTATCCTATCCTCACATTTGTTTCATATTCTTTACAATCGTGACCTGTTTTTCTCTTTCTATTGTTTGATTAAAGATCGAATTCTTCAAATTAACTTAATTTGAACTAGAAATTCTTCTTTTTTTTTAACACTGAAGTATTTGACATCTCTGCTATATAATTGAAGTACATGATCATTGGTGGTACATCTGCAGCATCACATTTACTGATATCAAATTAATTATCATAAATTTATACCGATATAGCTTTTCTTTCAATAAAATCAAATCATTTCGATTTTAATTCACCCTTACTAATTAATACATGATTGTGTACATTCACTTCAGATACATTGTGCTTATGGACTCAGTACCAAAATCCAATTTCCTTATGTTTTATTGTTCTTACAATATTCAATCCAAAATTGTAACAAAACAAAAAATCAATCCAAAATTCCAAATGACTCCTTTAGTGTTTCTAATATATAATGGGAGTAATGGTTATGGTCCTTATGGAGCATGTGCTAACTTTGATATATGGATGCAAGGAACCTTTCAATGTCATTGTGATTAATCAATAAAAGAGTCTTCATCTTCTGTGCCTCCCAAAACCGTGCCAGTAGAGCTTTCGCTAAAATGGTAAGACGTCAATCTCACCACATCTTTATCTTCAATCCCTGTTTGGGTAAATCTGCTTAAAGCGAGCAATGCCGTTGGTCATAGACTCATAGTGCTTTAGCTAGTCTCTTTCCTCTTGTCTTTATTCTCTCCGTCTATTCATAGTCTGCAGGTACAAACTAGATCATTGCTTGTGGAAATGACGCTTCTTTCAGAGAAGTGATCACGCCCCGGAGTTTCGATAAAGTACATTGTTCACTGTGGTTCATTTCCGGATACTAGTACGAGGAAGAAAGTCATGGCTAATCGGGTACGATTCCCAGCACTAGTGTAATTCAGTACTCCTGCTTTGATTGAATTAAGTAGATAAAGTTAGCAAACCAAGTATGTTTCTGGACTTCTGGTTTTGATGTATAGGATGAAGGGTGGCCTTTGGGATTGCGCCCGCTGAATGAAAGAGTTGGGCTGATGAGAAGCCGAGATTTCTCTGCCAGTTCGACTTCATTTAGTACTTTGGTCACTGGCTCTCCTGCTTCTAGTGTTTCTTCTTCTTCAGATCTTGATACAGAGGTCAGCACGTACCTTTTGTTATATGCTATTAAGTTTGGCTTTGCTTTGGTTATGATCGAGCTTTGTCATTTATCACATTGGTTTTTATGTTGTTGGTATGGTGTTCCCGAATGAAACTGGTTACAGTCAACTGGATCTTTATTCCATCACAATGGCATCACATTAGGGAGCCTCATTGGTGCTTCTAGCATTTTCGACCTCTCTCGGAGATCAAGCATGGGAAGAAGGACACTAGAAGCCTCAAAAGACAAAAAGACTTGCAAACCCAAGCACTGGTTGTTTTCATTCTGCTGCAAGCTAACGCCAGAAGCTGTGAATGTGAGAAATAACCCTCCTTCTCTTGGTCACTTTCTTGAGGCAGAAAGGAGAGGAAGTAGCAACATTAACAGAAGAAATCACAGTGGACAAACAATTGAATATGGGCCTGATGATTTCTCATCGGCTACGGCGGTATCAGACGTTAATCGGTTATTTGTTGATGGTGTAGTTACAACTGCGCAGGAGGCTTCAAGTGCTTCTGCAGCTCATGGTGGAACAAAATCTAACAGAGAGTTGATAGAATATGGGAATGGATTCAGAACCCCCATTACTGGTTCCATGTTTGTATGGACAACTCATTGAATGAAGAACCCTCCATTGGAATAATCTGAGGCACTAGATTTCTCATTTCAATTACTGGAAGTCAGATTACTTATATTGTTTTAACATAAGACTTTTAGTTCTTTGAGGATCTAATATAAGTTAATAGAACTTTGCCATTGAGCTCGTGTCAGAATATAGTCTTATTTTCAGGAACATTATACAAATACGACTATGAACAAGCATCCTGATTATGTATTATTGACTAGTATATGCTGCTCAATTCTATTTAGTGCTAATTGTGTCAGTTCCACACCTTCACGTGCCATTCTGATCAAGATAATGCAAGCTTAAACCTGCTCTACGTTGTTTATTTTGATTTGGAACTAATAATTCAGTATTATAGTATGTCACCGTAAACTTCATGTTCAAGCGAAACAAGACGAGAATGAACTTGTGATAGCAAAATGAACCCCTTCATTTCTTTTCATGAGAAGGGGAGGGTAAGAAATTTTATTTATATGATATTGAATAATATTTATATTGTGGGTGACAAACCCTTGAAGGTTTTGCTGTTTCTTCAATGTAAAGAAAAGCAGAGACTGGACAAGACTAGGGAGTGCCGAATGACAACTATAATCTCATATGCTCGGAGCATTTGGGACCTCCAAAAGGACAAAAGGTGAGTAGGATGTTCATACCGATGATGGTCTCAGCTCGAGCACATCCAAGAAAGCTAGCTCATCTGGTGGATTATCAAACTGGTCAAGACACGGGACAAATCCACAACAGCACTTGTCAAGGCTTGATGTCTTCGATGAATTCGGCAGATACCCTTCCTGAGTTGCGAGCGCCCAACCTTCCGAATGAGCCCAAAGGCGACAAGCCCTTGAAGCTACTGCTGCCTTCACTGACATTAGACTTCCTTGATCTCCTTGGCTTAGAGGGACTCATTTCCACCTCCAAATCATCGTTGGCCTTGATATTAGCAACAACTAGTTGGGTGATGCTGGTTCGACAAAAGGGACAAACAGGGACAGTAGGACAAGAGATAGATGAGGTGTCGGGCTTCCTGTGACAGCATAGGGCTAGTGTGCAATGTGCACACATTTGATGACCACAAGGTCCAACCTCCATTGTGCATAACTGATCAAAGCATATGCAGCACAAATCCACATCACTAGCCTGTTCAACAAAATGTCACTATTGAGAAAGGTACACGCATTGCCATACACATTAGCTTGAAAATATTTTCAAGACACTTGATTAGACCTGTGCAAAATGTGTAGTCATTACACTCTAGTGATGAACACAATGTGTATCTACATTTGCCCTCTCAGGAAAAAGAGATACATTCAAGGAAGAACAGAAACAGGAAATAATTGCTGGTGACATATTCTTGCAATCCTCAAATTATGTTGATAACTCCAACAACAACAAAATATAGTGCTCGTAAGTGATTTTAATCTTTATATTGAGTCACTTATTAGAAATTATGCTGTCAATAGACAATAATAACAGAAAAGCTATCTTGAAGAAAATTTACCTCAGAGGTATTATCATCAGCCTCTACATCTGAATGCAGAGGAGATGGGACGGAGATTATCTCCTTCAAGATAGCTTTCTCCCTCTCCATGTTTGATTCCTTTAACGCTCTCTCCAATAAAGCTTTAGCCTCTGGATTAAGTTGGCTGATGAACTCCAAAGGTGATGGCCATACAAGAGGCTCTGCTGATGAAGGGTTCAGTATTGCTGCACATGCTCGATGCTTGTGCTTCAGAGCAACCAGGTGTGGATTTCTCCTGCAGAGATAATTTCTTTTGACGTTACACACCAATGCAGTCACACTTTAACCAAATGCAGAACTTTGATAATTTGAGAATGATACTGGGAGATCCATTACTTCAAATTTGATCAACAGGCTATTGTCGATTTGTAGATGAATAAAATCACATACCCTCAGATTCATATCAAGTATATATGGATGTCCTCAAACAGACAAGGGCTTAACATACATTGCAGTGTATCATATCAAGTGGAAAAAGTCTTTTTAACGACATTCACATATCATTTCCATCACCAGTTTTTCTAACATGCCAACAAAGCCGAGTGCATCGACCAATTTAGAATGACAAATTAAAAAATGAAAGAGTCTTTCCTGATTAGGAATGGACGGGAATGAAAAACTAAAGTTGATGACACGCAGTAGAAGTCAGTGGTTTTGACTAATATGGATGTCATAATTTTTCAAACTTAAGCAAGATCCAATAAGTTAAATATAGAAAAAGCAATTATTCAATTACCCTGATGAGTCTAATTGAAGCCGATCTGCTCCCCAAGCAAGCAACTCTCGGATACAATCTAAAGATCCCACACGAGCTGCTAAATGAAGTGGTGTGCTGCCAGGGTAGCTGCATATATGGTAGATCCATCAATCTCGTTGTCAAATAATCACCATTGATCTACAACATCACGAGAAACTTGACTCACCTGTATCCGCCAGTAGAAGCGCAAACAAGAGCCCCGCTATCTAAAAGAACACAAACACACTCCTGTCGTCCTTGACGAGCAGCCAAGTGCAATGGGGTTGCTCCACCTCCATCTCTAATATTCACAAATCTTGCAAATCCCCTGCCAATTCCATACCCGTTAATCAAACAGACAATCATTAGGAAAATGAAAAGAGAGTCTCCAAGAAGCAAAACTAACCAAGAATTTGTGACAGTGGTGGATTGGGCGGCGGAGAGAAACGCTTGCAGGCAGTCTGAATGGCCATAGTACGCAGCATAATGCAGGCAAGTTCTTCCATTTACGGAATCAAACATCAATATCTAATCAAATCATACACATGAAAACCCATCATCAGTAGCTCAACCAAATCAAATCTCCATAATTCACACAAAGAAAAACAGAACATACATTTGCTCCAGCTTGGATAAGCTTTCTGACGCAAGCTATATTCCCATGCATTGCAGCCAACATCAGAGGAGTCTGAAACCGATCACACAACAAAACAAACACAAACCGATCAGATACTATAACAGACAAATCCAATCAAAACCAGAAAACTAGTGTCATTATGATCTAACACTGACCTGCTTATGTCGATTCACTATGTCCGGATTAACAGACCGATCCAAAAGCACAGACATCACCTAACGCATCATCACCGAAAACCAAAACATAATGAGTCACAAAAGATCAAACCTTTACTTACCTATCAATATAATCACATAAACCAAACAAAACCCACCTCGATCTGACCATTAGCTGCAGCTACATGCAAAGCAGAGAGCTTCCCAGTTCCTTTTCTCTGCTCCAAAACACTCGGGTCAGCTTCAACCATTTCCTCTATCAGCTGCGACTCACCATTTTCGACTGCCCAAAAAAGACCACTTTCCGGAGGCTCTCTGCAACTCAGCCCCTGACCCATTTCGCATGGAGAGGCGACTCGAGTGAGGCTCACGCGCCACCCTCACCAGTTGGCGATTTCGCTGCCACTCTCGTTAATTATGTGAGTACGCAATCTTATTAAAAGTGGTAGTCGTAGTAGGACTACTACTAGTAAATAATGGGCTTATCTTGGGGTCCTGACCGCCGATATTTCGGGCAGGCTGACCGGGGCGTCCTCGAAATGTCAGAGTTCGAGCAGCACTTGTCAGATATTTGTTCCCGGAAAAATGTGATAGATCCCTTAGATTTTATATGACCTCTTATATATATATATATCGTGCGTGATGGCTTTTATGTTTTATTTTTTGGCGTCTGCTTTTTATTATTTTTGGTCGTAAAAAGTCTTGTATTTCACACATGGGGTTTTACTATTTAGTCAATTGCAATGCGTTTTGATTTGCACCCTTGTTCATTGTGTGCGTCCGATTCATAAATCTACTTGGAAATTAACTTATATAATTGAAAGACTTGGTCTTCGTTGTGTTTATTTCTATCAATTTGGGTAGCCACTTTGCGTTTACGAGAAGCAAGTTTGGTATAAAAATGACTTCAATTGAACGTGATCAATAGGTTCAAAGTAACAAAACATATTCAAAATTAAGTAATATATACAAATTTAACTGTTATATAACTCGTGTTAAAATATGAAAATATATAAAACTCTACGCGTAAAATGACCTCTCCATTTTAAAAATTAGATTTTTTTTTTGTACAATAAACACCACACGTGTAGATAGTTCAAGTATGGATCTATATCGAGAGGAGTTGAACGGATCATCAACTTGTGTATTATTGCTTTTGTTTTTTGTTGAGCTGGATGGGATGGAGAATGCTTTTTCTTCCTTTTGACCTCTTCGCGCTGATTGTTTCCATTCGGGTTGCCAACTTGCTGGCTAGTTGCATGCTCGTGTCTCTACTTGTCAATGTCGACTCCAATGATCCATTCTCAGGTCAATTTTCTCCAGCTGCTCTAAAATAGTAAAACCAACAAAGAAATGTTAACAATTGAAAAGGAGGGGGGAGCTGGTTTTAGATTTTGAATATTGTTATTGTGTAAACTCCACGTTTAACTAATTTGGCCCTTAATTGGTGGCCTCTGTTTTAATTTGGCTGAAAGGTGACTCGGAGTTTTTTTTTTTTTCCATCACAAAACTCGGAGTTTAACTACAAAGGAAGTTACCTCGTTTGGTTTTATTCTTCTTGGAGAAGTGAGTAGCAGAAGAATGATCATGTATTGGAACCTGAGTTGAGTAGTGTACATGAATTATGAAATTTCATATTTACTTTTCTGTTTGTCAAGTAGAGGTACCTTGCCTTGTACGGCTAGTTGCCCAAATACTTACACCCTTGTCGTTGTGTCGTCATCGACCACTCAACAGCCTAGTAGGTTGGAGGAGTGAGTCGACAATATAAGGATACGAATCCCCAACTACCATTTTAATCCATTTTAATTTCTTCTGTAAACTATTATATATCATGCACGATGCTGTTAGAATATTGTTGATCATGAATGATAACAATGTTGCGTTGAGAACTCTCTCGTGATGAACAAAATGTTATATATGAACTCCAAAGGCTTGTAATACGCATATGCTTACGGGTGGGATCACTTCGAAACGGTTTGGTATTAGGTCGGAACTCGTACCGTAACGTAATAAAATATTCAGTTCGGATCTTATTCAATTCGATTTTTTTGGCAAATCCGTCCTACGAATTTCGGTCCCAACGAGTTTTGGATCGGTATATTTCAGTTTCGGATTAGTTTTTCGATAAAATTTCTAAGCCTAAACAATTGTTTAAGTTAATTATTATTTAAAAAAAGGCAATATCATAAAGAGATAGAAGAAATGTGAGAGAATAAAAATATTTTTGTAAGAATTTTATATATATATATATGTCCTAAAAAGATTCAAAATTGGTGAATATATATTCATTTGTGTAAAGAAATAAACACAATTTTGTCACATATATCATTTCGGTACAGTTCGATTTTATTCGGTACCGTTCCATAAAAATTTATTCGGTTCGGATTTATTTCGGTTCGGATTTATTTCGGTTCAATTTCTAAATTAATCCGTCCCACGAGTTTCGAGTCCAACGAATTTCAGTTCGGTTTATTTCGATTTTCGGTTCGATTTTTCGGTAAAACATCCCATCCCTACATATACTATCTGATCATGCATGGCTTACACGGATGGAAGGTATATAAAACTTACCTCATTAACAATGTAATTAAAAGAAAAGAATAATGCTATGGATATCCATTGGACCATGACGTGTGGGTCTCAATTTAATTTTGATGTGGCTTGACATGTCATATAAACAATTTTTTCCTATTAATTTATGGAAAAATTTCTAACCTAAAACTAACCTAGTCCTTCAATATATTTAATTAAATTCGTATAAAAATACATATTTAATAAATTTAAAACTGAATCGCAACCAACTTATTTTTAATTAAATTTAAGAATTAAAGCTAATAAAAACCAAATACCTAACGACACATATTTGAGAGACCCTAAAATCTTGAACGTAAGAATTGCTATGAACCCTAGCTAGCTAGCAGCAACCAAATATTTTTACTGCTACGCGAAAAACCAATCTAACTGCACCCTTGCAAATCAAGAACTCAGAGATCGAATCACCAAAAAAATTAATTATAACTTAGAGTAAAATGATCTAAACAACTTGTTTTGGTATCCCGACTATTATCGATTGATTTCCTCTTCTCTTTTAGCAATTCTTGATGCATTATGATTCACCCTATTTGATCTCGATCAATTCATAAACGATAAAAGACATAAATTAATGATCAAGCTATGGCTTGCTTTCTATCACGGTGAATCCATCCATGGCTTTCCTAGGCCTATTGTTTGTTATTGAAAGCTGGATTTCAGTGTTCTATCAATACATTTTCAATTCAATAGGTTTAGAACAAATTGTTCGATCCATTTTCAATTCCAAAGAGAGAGTGAGAAATTGTAAACTGCAATCAAACACGAGATGCAGGAGTTCGGAAAAATTAAACGAGATAATTGTTGCTTTTTGAACTAATAATAGAATTCATCAAAATTTCAGATCGATTAAATTTCTTGTAAATTCATTAATTAATGTTGTGGAAGGAAGTCTTATAAATAAGTTTTATTGGAGAATAAATGATAGCCATTGGATGTGAGGGTATGATCGTCTTTGACCAATTTGAGAAGTATACAACATGGCACAATATTGATCATATGTACAAGTGTAATATTACATGTGTAATTTGACATCTATACATCATGGTCTTATTGAGGCCTAAAATCATTTCTCAAAAGAAAAAGTTAAAATATGGTATCCAAGTTAGTTGGAAGAAACAAGGAACTAAAGAGATTGAATGCGTAATGTGTTGCATCGAATATTGAAGATATATCGACTATCCAAAATACGGATATCGAAGATATATCGACTATCCAAGATACAAATATTTAGGCGGAAATATTGATTCGATACAAAAATTGACGAAAATTGAGATAAATACATGAAAATTTGTATTTGAACTTTATGAAATTCTTATATATTTCGGCGATATAATTGGAAAATGTCGAATATTTCAAAAAATATCGGACAAAAGATATTAATATGTAGGATTAATATCGCGAAGTCCAGAAAATGTAAATATCGCAGAAATATCAAGGATATTATTGATATTTCATTCCTTGGTTGCATCTCTTCTATTTTCATGATCTCGTTCTCATTACCTAATGACGACTACAATGGAATGGGTAAAGTTGGTAACTACTGGATCTAGATGGAGTTATAATTATAAGGCCAACATGGGGACAACTTCTATCTTGCTCGATTCAGGTTGTAAGCTGCATGGATGGAACTATTTCAACCTTTCGTCGATCGTCATTCCCCCCTTCCAAATTGTCTATAAGGTCAAGTCCAATGATTCTGTCAAATGACACGGTGGCGTTGCAACGATAACATTTGACAGACAAGATGAATGTTTTTGCTTCTCTAACAGTCTGTTTGACAACGGAATTAAAAGATGAAATCTGACCAAATAAAGGGAATTCAATATCTCACTTGTGAAGTAAAAAGTAGAAGATGAATTTTGTAAAATCGAAATTTGGGAAGGAATTTCGGGAAAAAATAAAACAAGGAATTTTGCGATTCTGTCTATTGAGACGTCATTTTGAAATCCCAAAATCTCTTGCCGGAGAGTCGCGACCAGAGCAAAAACACCCGTTTTGATCTCTGGCCATCGTCGATTCTCGAGGTTAGTTCTCATGGCTGGGCTCCCTTACATTGTGTTAGCCTAGGGATTTTTTTTTATAAATCTGAGTTGTTTGGATCTCCAATTTTGGACTGGTTTGTTCTATGTGTTTTTTCCTTTGGTTATCAAATCTGATACTCTTGACTTTGTTGATGAATTTGAATGGATTCAATTGATTCATTGCTTGAATTGGGTTGTTAATAGAGATTATTTCAAATTTGGGTATACAATGAATTGGGTTGTTTGTATTTACAATTTTGAATTTTTGTTTGGTGTGAACCGGAAGTATTTGTCCATCAATTTTCAATATGAATACAATTATCTTCTTTATAGTTTTGTGACATGAATTTTGTGTAGTTTGTTGTATTATTGTTGTCTGCCCTTATCAAAATATAAAAATATGAATGAATTTATTATGGAGGCAATTAGGTACGTTTAGTACGACTACAACTACTATTACACATATGGGCGATTAGCTCTGTGTTCATGGAACAACTTTCTTCTTACTAATTAGTGAAGCTTTATGTTTGTCACATAGAGTTAAATTTGATTAAAACTTTGGAGTAATATGGTTTGGATCAGTATAAGCAGTAGAGCTCGTACATTTTTTTTCTTTTGTATGGTGGAATCAAGAATGCATTTTGTTTTCGTGTTTAATCTCACCCAAGTCCCTGTTTCCGGAGCACTAGGTAGCCTACTGTGTGATGTGATAAAACTGCGATCTGACTGTGTTGATAGATGGGCAGAATGTCTTGTTATATGATGAGTTCCCACCTTTTCATCCAAAAGTGTTGTGATCCTGAACTTGTCTAATCAAAGAATAAAATATCAATAATAGTTTTGATGTTTCAGCTATATTTCTGTTTTATAGACTTATTTATATCAATATTTTTTGTCTGATATTTTTTAAAATATTTGATATTTTTTAATATATCGTCAAAATTATCGATATTTTTGAATTTATCCGAGATTTTGACTTAACATATATGTTGATCGCATTAAATCAAAACCACAAAATCATTCACGCTA
The DNA here is from genome assembly GCA_946800695.1 of Geum urbanum. Lineage (NCBI taxonomy): Eukaryota > Viridiplantae > Streptophyta > Magnoliopsida > Rosales > Rosaceae > Geum > Geum urbanum. The sequence goes on from OX326997.1 coordinate 86,374,100, forward strand.
ATAACTCAAAAATTCAATCAAATATTCTCTATATATAATCAACAAAACATAACTTACATGTTTTAAAACACATATTGATTATATAAGAGTCTCATAAAGTTTAAATACAAATTTTCATATATTTATCTTAATTTTTATCAATTTTTTATTTCATTAATATTTTTGTCAAATATCCATATTTTAAACGGTTGATATATTTTTCATCTCTGATATTTTACTCGTCGTGTCTGGGATGATCACAATGTGGTCTTTATGATGATTAGCCATTCTGGACAGATGGATTGTATGTACAAATGTGCCTGATGCTACTGCTATGTTATGGTCATTTTTGCTATGCTAGTATGATGTTGTGACCATTCTGAATGACTTGAGAACATGCCCGACAGAAGCCACAGCTGTGGGTGCGTCCATGTTGGCTTTGCCAACTTTATGAGTTGGATCACCATGGTGACTCCATTGGGGACACCACCGTCTCACTTGGATTTCTCCTGCGTCGTTAGTGTTAGGATTAGTTGCTTTCTCTTATTATTTGATGGTTTCTTAATTTGGGAGAATTCGTTCATTTGTTAGCTCAGACACAAATCTTCGAGTTATGCAGCTTTTGTACAGCTTTGTTTGGCATGTCACTTTCAAAATCTTTGAGTTGCTAGAGTCGGTGATCTGTTTATGAATTAACCAATCTCAGTAGCTATGTGGTGTTAAGGATTCATTAATTAGATGGAGTTCTGAAACTATTCAAGCTCAGAAAACCTAGAAGCTAGCATGTGTATTAGTGTTAAAATGTTTTCAGTCATCTTCTGGCAACTTGAAGAACATTTAGAGAAGAACATCCCAAAAGAGGAAAACAAACAAAGCTAGAAATATGACAAGGGTGAACTTGTTCATCTGATGAGATCTCATCTAGATTCCTTTCTGTTTTACTCTCCAACTTTCAATCATGATCATTTAGCTTTTCTACATGCCTCTACCAAAGTAAATCTGATTAAATAGTGGTAGCATTTTTTCCGGGCACTCTAGCAGGGCAGCCGAGACACTGGGATGGAAATTTGCTAGTTTTTATTTGGTATTAGAGCACCTGCAGCGCAGGCGGCACGAGCAGGTGGAGCAGCTCTCTGGAGGTGGACCCCAGGCAGCGGTAGCACGAGCAGCGACCAGAAGGACGTGCAGCGGGGGAGAAGGCAAGCCTTGACCGCTCGTTGACCGGAGGGAGGAGCAGCTGCTCGTGCAGCTCCTGCTCGAGCTGTGCTGACGTCATCCACGCGCGTGGGTGACGTCAGCCTGGTTCAGTTTTTTTTTTACCGAGTAAAAGTTAAAAAAAAAACTTACCAGCCAATAATAACGCGACAAGTGGCTACCCGCTGTAAAAAAAAATTGTAACGGTCAGATTGATCTGAACCGTCCATTTCAAATCAAAAATTCTGATCGGACGGTCCAGATTCAACCGAAACGGTAATATCTGATTTTTCTGATTTTTCTGATTTTTTTCTGCCATTTTGCAAAATAACCCCTAAAAAATTGCAAAAAAATCCCTAAAAATTCCAAAAAATTGCAAATAACACCCTAGTATTTTTCTATAAATACTACATCAATTTCACTCAAATCTCACACAAATTTATTCTCTCCTACCTCTTCTCCTTCCTCTTCCTCACAAAATGTCCAATTGGCTTGATTCCAAAGATTTGCAACTTTGTATTTCTTATTGTCGCATTAGCGTTTGCCCTATTACCGACAACATGCAAAAGTCCGACAAATTGTGGGAAAAAGTCTATGCCGATTATAAGGAAAATTGGGAAATTGCGCATAGTGAATTAAGGCCGGAGCCTAGGACCCAAACCGCGGTTTCGTCACGTTTTACAAAGTTGAAGCCGAGTTTTAGAACTTGGGGTGCCGCTCTTGCATATGCATGAAGGAATGCACAATCCGGCTCAAATTTGCAAGATGAGGTAAGTGTTAATAATTTTGTCATAAATTATTTATTACATTTATTTTAATCAATGTTGACATCTCAATTTCCTAGATATTATTTTGACATACAAATTTTTGGCACCTTAGATAAGAAAAGCTCAATCATGGTACGTGGCACAAAAAAAGAAACAGTTTACCAAGTTTGATTGTTGGGAAGTGATGAAAAACCATCCAAATTTTCGGGCCGTCGAACCTACTATACCACCTCCTTCATATTCCAACTCCGTAACTACTCCTCCTTTTACCTCAATGCCTCCCCCCGTCAACGTGGAGGATGATGAAGTCATTGCAACACCACAAAGCAATGAAGAAGAAGTGTACTCTAGTCCGGTTAGACCAATCGGAGTGAAGGCGGCCAAGGAAGCCAAAAGAAAAGGGAAAAAGCATGCTCATCTTCAAATGAGGTAAGAGATGAGGTTTTGAAAATCATGATGGAAAATCAAAGAATGCATCTCGCCGGGCAAAAAGAAAGTGATGCCACTGAACTAGCTTTGTACCAAAAACAACTCGCCCTTAAGGAGAAGGACTACAAATTGAGGGCCGAAGCGGAGGATTCAAGGATAATGACAATGGATACGGATGCTATGACCCCAAAATTGAAGAGGTATTTTTTGAAGAAAAAAGAGAGTATCCCTAAAGAAAATGGAGGAAGAGGAAGGAGATGGTAGCGATGAAACATTTTCAAATTGTTATCGCCCACTGTTTCATTAGTGCTTTATTTGTTTTTCCATTATGAAATTATGTACTTTAAATTTCCAATAATTCTACGCTTTGATTGAAATTATGTACTTTAAATTTCCAAGTAATAAAAACGCACTTTTTATTCCATCAAAGCTCACGCACAGTACAATAACACATAATGACTTAAAATCAAACACACATCACTCAAACAACTAAAAGGAAAAACAAATAAAGCAAACATGTTGCAAACCAGGTTAATTAAAATTACACACACACACATCATTTAAAGTCGTTCACCGGTCTCTAGATACCAGTTGTGCTTAACTAAGTCCTTTTGCAACTCTCCATGGATGTACGCAGATTGGAGATCTACAACACGGTCTGCAAATTGTTGTTCATTTTGTGCATCCCTTCCAACAGGCTCAAAAGAAATACGATTACCTTGTTTATCTACTGGTCCATCATAAACATTGAAAGCAGTTTATGGGTTTTGAAGATCTTCTTCTTCCAACTCCTCGAACTCCTCCTCCACAAATTCTTCTTCGACAATCATGTTATGCATTATAATGCAAGCCAACATGATGCTCTTCAATGTCGATTGGTGATGACACATAGCTGCATGCCCAACGAGATTGCAAAATTCCAAAGCACCTCTCTACATCTTTGCGGTATGCCTCTTGTTTCTTGGCAAAGAGTTTCTGTGGAAGCTCTTGGGGATTGGAGATTGTTTTCACAAACGAGGAGTACCTGAGATATATACCGTCAGCTAGATAGTAAGTATTGTGGTAAGTCATACCGTTGACTTTATAGGTCGCACTCGGACTGTTTCCGGCAAGGAGCGAATCAAATATGTCCGATTGGTGGAGCACGTTGATGTCATTTTGTGATCCGGGTACCCCAAAGAAGCTGTGCCATATCCACGTGTCATATGAGGCCACCGCCTCTAAAATAATAGTTGGACGCTTCTTTCGGCCCGAGAATGCTCCTTGCCAAGCTGTGGGGCAGTTCTTCCACTCCCAGTGCATGCAGTCAATGCTTCCGATCATACCAGGAAATCCGCGATGCCTTGCTCTCTTTAGAAGTCGGGATAAGTCTGTGGCATTTGGAGCGCGGAGATAGAGGTCACCGTAAAGCTCGTAGATATGCATACACCACTTCTTCATGCATTGTAGTGTTGTGGATTCACACATCCTTGTTATTTCAGCACACTGATATGTGGCTGCGCCGTACGCCAACATACGAAGAGCGCCTGTCATCTTTTGTTGTGGAAGCAGTCCAACCAATCCGATGGCGTCAGCTCTTTGGTGCCAAAATTGGTCGTGGTTGCAGAGATCCGCCATTATACGGTTGAATAAATTGGTACTCATTCGATACCTTCGACGAAAGGCTTGTTCGTTGAAGACGGGGCGTTCGATGAAGTAATCCTCCATCAGATTATGTCCCCTTGACTCCCTCATTCTTTCTTCATTTGGTCGGTGGCGAGGTGGTTCGTCATCGAACATTGCATCGACCACGACCGCTTCAGTGATGAAAGCATTAGCAATTTCGGCATTTCGCCGACGTTGCTGTCGCCTCCTCCGGAAAAAATTCTCAAAACTAAAAGGATTCATCTTATCGGAATGTAGAATATATGGCTGGAAATGTGTGAATGAATGATGAGCACCGATCAACAAATATATAGCCGAGTGTAGATATTCTGATTAGATAAGATGATGACACGTGTCAGCTTTCAATTGGTTAGAAATCTATCCGAGAATCTTATACAATTATTAGAGCCGATAATGAACAGTGGACATGACACGTGTTGCCTCGTGATTGGTTGAAAATCTTATTGGAAATTTTGTACAATTATTTACCCGATAACCTTCTGTCGGCGTGACACGTGTCAACTCGTCATTCGTCGGAAATCTTACCCGAAATCTTATTCAATTATTCATACGACAACGACACGTGTCGTTTATGGATTGGTTGAAAAAGATTAAAAAAAAAATTTTAATACAAAAATAATTTATGAACAGTAATAGCACGTGCTATTTTTGGACACCGCTGCGCGAAAAACAGAAACTGCACCTCCTATTCGATGAACAGTGACTGCTCCACCTCAAACAGCGCCTGCTCCTCCTCAAATTGCTCGAGCAAGAGTAAAACACCGGTGCGGGTGCTCTTAGTGTGGTTAATGTTGTGCTAGCAGCCATTTATAGCCTTCTGTTAATATTACTTTTCATCCCAGTGTTGAAGTCTCTTGTTCAAATAAGCAGGGGAAAGAGGATCTTGGCTCCGAAACCGAGTGATATAATGGCTCTATTAATAATAATACTATGGAAGTTTTGTCTCCTGATGTGTAGAAGATATCTGTATCTATTTTAAATTTTCGGAGTCTGTTTGGGCCTAGTAAGAGCACCCGCATGGGTAAAATCGAATAGGAGGAGCAATTTGAGGAGGAGCAGGCACTGTTTGAGGTGGAGCAGTCACTGTTCATCGAATAGGAGGTGCAGAAGCTTTTTCGCGCAGCGGTGTCAAAAAATAGCACGTGCTATTACTGTTCATATAGTTTTTTTTATTTTTTTTATTTTTTCAACCAATCCATAAACGACAGGTGTCGTTGTCGTATGAATAATTGAATAAGATTTCGGGTAAGATTTCCGACGAATGACGAGTTGACACGTGTCACGCCGACAGAAGGTTATCGGGTAAATAATTGTACAAAATTTCCGATAAGATTTTCAACCAATCACGAGGCAACACGTGTCAACGCCAATGTTCATGATCGGCTCTAATAATTGTATAAGATTCTCGGAGAGATTTCCGACCAATTGAAAGCCGACACGTGTCATCAGCTTATCTAATCACGTCATCTACACTCGGCTATATATTTGTTGATCGGTGCTCATCATTCATTCACACCAAAACCAACCATATATTCCACATTCCGATAAGATGAATCCTTTTAGTTTTGAGAATTTTTTTCGGAGGAGGCAACAGCAACGTCGGCGAAATGCCGAAATTGCTAATGCTTTCATCACTGAAGCGGTCGTGGTCGATGCAATGTTCGATGACGAACCACCTCGCCGCCGACCAAATGAAGAAAGAATGAGGGAGTCAAGGGGACGTAATCTGATGGAGGATTACTTCATCGAACGGCCCGTCTTCAACGAATAAGGCTTTCGTCGAAGGTATCGAATGAGTACCAATTTATTCAACCGTATAATGACGGATCTCTGCAACCACGACCAATTTTGGCACCAAAGAGCTGACGCCGTCGGATTGGTTGGACTTCTTCCACAACAAAAGATGACAGGCGCTCTTCGTATGTTGGCGTACGGCGCAGCCGCAGATCAGTGTGCTGAAATAACAAGGATGGGTGAATCCACAACACTACAATGCATGAAGAAGTGGTGTATGCATATCTACGAGCTTTACGGTGACCTCTATCTCCGCGCTTCAAATGCCACAGACTTATCCCGACTTCTAAAGAGAGCAAGGCATCGCGGATTTCCTGGTATGATCGGAAGCATTGACTGCATGCACTGGGAGTGGAAGAACTGCCCCACAGCTTGGCAATGAGCATTCTCGGGCCGAAAGAAGCGTCCAACTATTATTTTAGAGGCGGTGGCCTCATATGACACGTGGATATGGCACAGCTTCTTTGGGGTACCCGGATCACAAAATGACATCAACGTGCTCCACCAATCGGACATATTTGATTCGCTCCTTGCCGGAAACAGTCCGAGTGCGACCTATAAAGTCAACGGTATGACTTACCACAATACTTACTATCTAGCTGACGGTATATATCTCAGGTACTCCTCGTTTGTGAAAACAATCTCCAATCCCCAAGAGCTTCCACAGAAACTCTTTGCCAAGAAACAAGAGGCATACCGCAAAGATGTAGAGAGGTGCTTTGGAATTTTGCAATCTCGTTGGGCATGCAGCTAGGTGTCATCACCAATCGACATTGAAGAGCATCATGTTGGCTTGCATTATAATGCATAACATGATTGTCGAAGAAGAATTTGTGGAGGAGGAGTTCGAGGAGTTGGAAGAAGAAGATCTTCAAAACCCATCAACTGCTTTCAATGTTTATGATTGGCCAGTAGATGAACAAGGTAATCGTATTCCTTTTGAGCCTGTTGGAAGGGATGCACAAAATGAACAATGATTTGCCGACCGTGTTGTAGATCTCCAATCTGCGTACATCCATGGAGAGTTGCAAAAGGACTTAGTTAAGCACAACTGGTATCTAGAGACCGGCGAACGACTTTAAATGATGTGGGTGTGTAATTTTAATTAACCTGGTTTGCAACATGTTTGCTTTATTTGTTTTTCCTTTTAGTTGTTTGAGTGATGTGTGTTTTATTTTAAGTCATTATGTGTTGTTGTACTGTGCGTGAGCTATGATGGAATAAAAAGTGCGTTTTTATTACTTGGAAATTTAAAGTACATAATTTCAATCAAACCCTATAATTATTGGAAATTTAAAGTACATAATTTCATAATGGAAAAACAAATACCAAACTATTGGAACAGTGGGCGATAACAATTTGAAAATGTTTCATCGCTACCATCTCCTTCCTCTTCCTCCATTTTCTTTAGGATACTCTCTTTTTTCTTCGAAAAATACCTCTTCGATTTTGGGGTCATAGCATCTGTATCCATTGCCATTATCTTTGAATCCTCCGCTTCGGCCCTCAATTTGTAGTCCTTCTCCTTAAGGGCGAGTTGTTTTTGGTACAAAGCTAGTTCAGTGGCATCAGTTTCTTTTTGCCCAGCGAGATGCATTCTTTTATTTTCCATCATGCTTTTCAAAACCTCATCTCTTACCTCATTTGAAGATGAGTATGCTCTTTTCCCCTTTCATTTGGCTTCCTTGGCCGCCTTCACTCCGATTGGTCTAACCGGACTAGAGTACACTTCTTCTTCATTGCTTTGTGGTGTTGGAATGACTTCATCATCCTCCACGTCGACGGGGGGAGGCATTGAGGTAAAAGGAGGAGTAGTTGCGGAGTTGGAATATGAAGGAGGTGGTATAGTAGGTTCGACGGCCCAAAAATTTGGATGGTTTTTCATCACTTCCCAACAATCAAACTTGGTAAACTGTTTCTTTTTTTGTGCCACGTACCATGATTGAGCTTTTCTTATCTAAGGTGCCAAAAAATTTTATGTCAAAATAATATCTAGGAAATGGAGATGTCAACATTGATTAAAATAAATGTAATAGATGAGCTTTACGACAAAATTATTAACACTTACCTCATCTTGCAAATTTGAGCCGGATTGTACATTCCTTCGTGCATATGCAAGAGCGGCACCCCAAGTTCTAAAACTCGGCTTCAACTTTGTAAAACGAGAAGAAACCGCGGTTTGGGTCCTAGGCTCCGGCCTTGATTCACCATGCGCAAGCTCCCAATTTTCCTTATAATCGGCATAGACTTTTTCCCACAATTTGTCGGACTTTTGCGAGTTGCCGGTAATTGGGCAAACGCTAATGCGACAATAAGAAATACAAAGTTGCAAATCTTCGGAAGCAAGCCAATTGGACATTTTGTGAGGAGGATGAAGGAGAAGAAGAAGGAGATGATGAATTTGTGAGGAGGAAGAAGGAGAAGAGGAAGGAGAGGATAAATTTGTGTGAGATGTGAATGAAATTGATGTAGTATTTATAGAAAAATACTAGGGTGTTATTTGCAATTTTTTAGAATTTTTTGGGATTTTTTTGCAATTTTTTAGGGGTTATTTTGCAAAATGGCAGAAAAATCAGAAAAATCAGAAAAAAAATCAGGTTACCGTTTCGGTTGAATCTGGACCGTCCGATCAGATTTTTTGATTTGAAATCGACGGTCCAGATCAATCTGACCGTTACTTTTTTTTATCCGGGCTGCCACATGTCATCACCCAATTGGCTGGTAATTTTTTTTTTTATTTTACTGGCGCGTGTCATCCACGCGCCTGGTAGAAAAAAAAATAACCTTGCTGACGTCACCCACGCGCGTGGATGACGTCAGCAACAGAACGAGCAGGAGGATGAGCAGCAGCTGCTCGACCCCGGATTCAACGAGCGGTCGCCTCCTCTCCTTCTCCCCGGTGCACGCCTCCTTCTGAGCTGCTCGTGCTGCCGGTGCCGAGGCCCACCTCAAATCTCGCTGCTCGAGCTGCTCGAGCAGGCTGTGGTGCAGTTGCTCTAATACCAAGTACATTAATTATATCATATGAGCTCCATAGATCTAGCCATCACCTAGGATTCTAGGTGGTCATGTTATATACAGCTCTGTCCAAACTAAACAATTGTGAAGCAGATGGCTAGCTCTAGAAAGTAGAAACCATTAGCATCATGTCTCAGAAATGTTTTTCATCCGGCAACAACAATAGGGCATCTCCAATGGAGAGTTCTACACCTGTCTATAGCTTTGGGAGGAATTCATGCTCTCCAATAATTGAAATGAAAGATCTAAATCCTATAAAAAAATAGCTTAGGGGTGCTAGAGGAAGTCCTAAAATAGATCTTCTTTAGGACGGGATCTAAAAATAGAGAAAGAAAAGTGGTGGGGCAGCTGGCGCAGAGGAGAAGTGGAGGAGAGAAAGATTTCAAATCGGACGGTCTCAATTGATTTGAAATTGAAATTAACGGCTAATCCAAATTTCAGTTAATTTTTTTTTCAATCCAACGATTGATAATATATCTTGAAATCGATCCAACGATTATTATTCAATCCAACACTTATTTTTCATACAACGGCCAGAAAAAAATAAAAAAACTAAAATGATGTCGTTTTTTTACATACTTCGATTTTTTAGTTTGATTCAGTTTTTGTAAATCAAAAACTAAAACCGAATAAAATATTTTGGTTTTTTTCAATTTCCGTTTTTTTAGTTCAGTTTAGGACTAATTTTGAGATAGAACCTTAAACCATTGTAGATGATTAAATTTTTTAAATGAATAGTGTCAAAATGAAGTCCTAAAAATAAGTTTAAGACTTCATATAAGACTTTACCATTAAAGATGCCCTTATAATTTAGTGATGTACTCTTTATTCTTATCTGTGGGAGCTACTAGTAAGTTAGTGTGTGCTTATGTATTTTGTGTTAATAAATACGGGATTAGTCGATATTTACTTGACCATACGGATTGAAACAGGACACAAGACCCACCCTCATAAGGTCAATCCCAAGTAGTGTTGGCCGGTCTGTAGTATTGCATGTTGAAGTTTAAGTTGCATCTTACAATTGGCTTTCCATCTATGTTGAGCTTATGTATTGTGTGTCTGATAACAGCATTTTGTCTTTGTACAGATCCAATTAGTAATAATACATGCAGGATTTTAAAGTGTCCACGGTTGAAGTCTGATTTCTAAATCATGGCAACTAAAAAAAGAAAAAGAATCGAGATAAAACAAGAAGATGGAGGCAATAATATGAAATTGAATATTGAGATGGATCGTTTCTTAGCTAATTTTTTTTCGAAATCAGAACAAAAGTGGCCGGAAAATTGATGGGAAATGGAAGAGTGTAGTTTATAACGTAGTAGCAGCTAATATGTTTGCCAAATTCAATATGACCGTGACAAAATAGAACGTATTGAATCATCTCAAATGGTGGAAGAAGATGTATGCTTTAGTTGCCGATATCTTAAATCAAAGTGACTTGAATTGAGATAATTGAAACAAGATGATAACGGTGGACGACGAAAATGTGTGGTATGAGTATGAAAAGATAATATATTTTCTGTCCATCTTTCTCTTGCATATGACTTTCAAATATAATTGCTGATATCTTAAGTTATACTATTTATTATTGATCTGCTTTCTTGCTAGTGTTTTTTTTTGCTTTGGTTCTCTCTTCTACGTTTTCTTTTTGGTCCGTAACCCTTCTCTCTTGTATACATTGCAACTTCTTAATCACTTTATTTTTAAATCACAAAGCCACAAATAGCATCATGTGTAACATGTACTAGCTTGAAAGACAAGTATGCGATTAACATAATGTCAGCAGCCTCTTTCTCAACTACACACTTTTGCAAGCACCAGCTTAAAATCAAAGTATCTCCGAACAAGATAATAGATGCTTGTACACAGAACTAGAAAGAAAAGTCTCTTTCCTTTTTTTGCATATTGTCTGAGAGTGGGAGACGGACATAGAAATTGATACAAAGCTCAGTGGAGATCCATCTACTTACAGTTAAAAGGCAAGGCTCTTCTGGCGCATTTAGAATCTGTCTATGAAAGCTTAACATCCAGAATCTGTCTATGAAATGTAGTTAGGTATGAAGTATGAACTGAAAAGTAGAAGATTTAGCATGAGTAGTGTTAGTGCACAAACTAACCAGTAGCTTGTAGGCATATGCAATACAGGCTTTAGCTTTGCTTTGTGTTTTGAATTGCCTTTTGCTTTCATTTATTCAATATACAATCCTATGTACGTAGACATCTAACATAGTTTTCTTAATTCATGTTAGACACGTAAAGATGCATCAAAATACCGTTACAAGTTCATTGCCAATTTGGATGATATTGTGAACTTGTGCTCAAAGGATAGGGCTACTGAAGCAGGGGCTGAAAATACGAATGATGCAACCGAGGAAATGAGTGTGGGAAACCAACAGTATTGATGAGAATGAGGGCTTACAAGATGAGTCGTCAAAGAGAAATGCTATCTCTTCTACCTCCACATCATTCATGAAACCCAAAAAATTGAAGGCCGAAGACACCATGGGTTTTGCTGTTTCAAAAATGGCATATTCGATTAAAGAAATGACGTCGGTTTTTTACATCCAAAATATTAGGCAATTACACGGTGGATGACATTTGAGATCAATACTGTTAAATTTGAAAAATCTCTCTCTCTCTCTCTCTCTCTCTCTCTCTCTCGCTCTCTCCCTCCCTCCCTCCCTCCCTCTCAGTTCATTGCAACAGATCAATATGTCTGGCCTTCTTATTATAGAAGAGATTGAAACATAGTAATTGACCAAACTATATAAAGCATTAAATAGATAGAAATTATACACTCAAAAGAGAAAATAGAAAGATTTCGATCTAGAAGACTAGAAACCTCACATCTTTGAATAAAAACAAATTCGATCTAGTTTTCATCTGGGTTAATTTCTTCTGGAATATCTCAACAACATCGAACAGAAAGCCGCAAGATTTGTCAAACAAATCAGATAAACAACCGAGTTTCCATCATAAGTTCATAACCTAGTAGAAACAAAATGGTATATTGAGATATTAAACTCTAAAATGAAGATGCTCTCCCCTCAAGTTTGAAGACGGATCTCAGAAGAGAGTTTTGTGTTTTGATTGATGAACAAAATTGAATGAAAAAAGAACAAAAATGCAAGAAGTGGAGAAAGAGGATAAATATAAATATAAAAACTGAAAATGTTAATAAAATATTAATTTATTTTGATATATCTGTTAAAGTGGAATTATGTCAAAATAACACAGTGCTAAGTCATTTGTGAAAATTCAAACATGACAAAAAATTTGGCCAATGGTTTGCACTAAGCGGGTCAGATGTGATCATATATGCATGGATTATGGACGAACAAAGAACCATTCTATCCAATTAACATCGTGGGCCTGTCTACACATTCAGAGCCCAATTTGACTTGGCCCACATCGCAGATGTAAACATTTTGTACACACGACGTCGTATTACTCCTCGGACAGTACATAATATACACAAAGCATTAGGGTTTTAGTTTCGGTCTACACTCCAGGAGCCGCCATCTCTCTGCCGCGCCGCGCCAAGATCTAGGGTTTCTTCGACACCAAATTCAAAGGTAACCCATCATCGAACTCTAAACTCCTCTTCATTGTATCTCAGTTGAGCTCGTACTGATCTCGATTTCACTATGCAGGAAATGGCTCCGTCGCAGCCCAAGACTGGGCTCTTCGTCGGACTGAACAAGGGACACGTCACCACCAAGAAGGAATTGGCTCCTCGCCCTTCTGACAGAAAAGGGGTATGTAAATTTCTCCGCTTTTTAATCTTTTACACATTCATATGAATCCATTTTGTTCTGGAACTTTTGCTAATGATATTGTTGTGGGTTTGTGTAGAAAACTAGCAAGAGGGTTCACTTTGTGAGGAACTTGATCAGGGAAGTAGCTGGGTTTGCTCCATATGAGAAGAGGATCACTGAGCTTTTGAAGGTCGGAAAGGACAAGCGTGCTCTTAAGGTCGCCAAGAGGAAGTTGGGTACCCACAAGAGAGCCAAGAAGAAGAGAGAGGAGATGTCCAGTGTTCTTCGCAAGATGAGGTCAGGCTACGTTTTCCACAATACATAATATATGTTTTCATTTAATACTGTTTCGATGATCGTTATTATATAGCTTATACTAATGTTGAGGGTTTAGCATATGTACATTTGCTGATGTTTGTGTTTGTTAACTAAATGTGTTCAAAAATGGGTAAAATGTTGTGCTGTTGTGCTGACTTCAGGCATTTGCAGTAAGGTTTGAGTTTGAATTTTAGCATGTAGCTTAGATGTTAATGATTGGTTTAGAAAGTTGAGTAGGGAAAGAGGAATGGCAGTGATGACTCGATAAATTCAAGCTCAACAGACCGGAATGCAGGTTTTTCCTATTTAGTTAAACTTGGGTGTCGACAACCCCTCGGAACTGAGCCATCTCTCGTTCTTTCAATCTAGGAATTGGTATTCTTTAGTGTTTGCGTTTGACATGCAATTGTTTGTGTTGGCTGTTTTTATTCTGAATGTATTTGGGAAAAGGAAGTTGCTATGAGGATACAAAGCTCCCTCTTCTGATTTAAAGTTGAGGAAATTTGTTGGCAGAATTGAACCTAATTTTTTTGGCCACCACTGAGCTAATCATCCCTTTGTCAATTTTGTGCTCTGTTATTGCCAACTAGTATTTTGTTGACAAAAAATATAGGAATTGGCCTTGAGATAGTTTTGAGGACTATTTTGCAGGTTCGTTTGCTTTTTAACTGTTCTAGTTGACTGTGAGACTTGCAATGCTAAATGTAATTTTCTTGTTTTGGTTGTTGTAGGTCTGGTGGTGCGACCAAGTGAGCTGATTAAGCTTGAAGTTTTAAGATCTGAAGTGTAGTTGTCTCTCAGCTTGTTACAAACATAGAGAGCTGTATCTTTTATTGCCATTTTAGACCATTCTGTTTTTATCAAGTGAATTTTTGTCAGACTTTGATGTGGAGTACCATTATTATGCCTTGCACTTGCCATGTTTCACCTGTTCTATCGATCTTCTTGATAGTAACTGATGTCCTTATCAAAAATTGAGGTCCCATTAGATGCTTGATCAGTACAATATCTTACAAATTTGATCGGTGCAATGTCTTAGAAATATGTAATGTAATAGAAATCTTTTTGGTAGGTATGCTCAAGAGGCTATCTTGTCTCGCTGGTTCAGATCATGATTGATTTCATCATCGTTCTGGCTCTGCCAAGATAGTACCTTGGGCATTTTTATCTTCATGAAGGCGAAAAAGGCAGACGGCAGACGGTAGTGTTGGATGCTTTAGATTTACAGGAGCGGAAGTCCGAGTTAATCTCTACAGCTGGCGGCGATGCTTCACCGAATCATCAGCAAAACATTACCAATATACTTATATACTCATCTATGTTGCTTCTTCGGTAGAGCCGTAGAGGCCTCCTAGGAGAATTGGGGCTCTTGTTAAACCTTGGTCAAATCAAATTTTATGCAAGAACAAGATTAATTTAGATGCTAAGAATTACCATGTCATGTCTCAAATTCATCATTTTAAATTTCATCATTTGTGAATTCTTGTGTTTGAGGTTTTGTATGTAGAAATTAAATTATGACAAAAATTTTAAACTTTTATGAGTAATATGAGGAAATTGTAGAATGACAAATTTTTTAAGGAATCAAAACAAGATATTTGAGTCTCAAATTTCCCTGATTTTAAAAGAATGAAAATCATAAAATCCTTAAATTTTTTATCTAAACAGATAAATTTAAGTTAAAATTAAATTTTAGGGTTTCGCTCTATCCAAACATACCGTTGGTGTAAATGAAGAAAGCGGAGGTTAGACCTCTAATAGATAGTCTCCTATAATAACAGTATAGTATAAGAGTAACATTATTGTACATTCCTACCAAATTTCATTGCCAACCACCCTAAAACTCCATGGCATCTGTTACTGGCTCTAGTTATCGTGTCGAAATATACAACTCTATACAAACTTCCATATATCAGATACACTCTTCTTAACGGCCTCTTAAACTTCCAATATTAGTTTCATATATTAGTTTAGAACAAGCTTGATTTCAGATATATTATGAGGTGTGATAACACTATAACACTGGGACACGACAGGGGGTGCTCATCGATCAACATCAATCAGCACACAGAAAGAGATTGGCACTAGAGAGAGGAAGAGATCAGAGAATCTATTTGATCCGAATTACATGCATGAACAGTATGGAGCTGGTGTTTCTTCGACGTAACTGCAAGATTGATCAAAAGCCATCGTCCAGTCGCCACCATGCACCTGCCCCGTTCTATAAAAGAGACTAGTCTCCCCAGCTAACGTACCTTTCGCTGGTGCTTGCCTTTGCAATGAAACTATTGATCTATATCAAAAAAAGAAGAAGAAGGAAACTATTGATCCGCTCGCCACGAAGCCCTCCAAAATTATTGGACCTAAAGCAACAGCCGTGCGTGTGTGTGTGTGTATATATATATATATATATATAGTTGAAACTGACCCAGGACCACATTATAAAACCAAGAAGAACGCAGAAAAAGTTTGCCAAAAAATAAGATAAAATGGCCTTCGTCAAACAAAATTAAGGGTAAATTAAGGTGGGCAATGTTACGGGTCTTAACAGGGTCATAACGTGTAGTTCTCAAAATAATGGGGCATGAGATGTCATAAAATAGCATATAAAATTAAAATTATTTTTTTGTAAATTAATGAAAAAATATCTAACCAAAAAAACCAATAGTATCATTTCATAGAGAAAGTATTCAGTGCACAACATTGCACTTGCACTGTTTACGTGGCACTATTCTATTGGCTAAAGGTTTAAAGGGGTAAAACAGGAACATTATTTTCTATTTAAATTTTTTGCTAAGTTTTAAATCAATAAATACTTGACACGTAGGATAGTACAAGTGCACTATTATATATATATAGAATAATTTTTCTCATTTCATATATATCTATACTATTATTAAAAGAACTCTGATCCCGTTGTTCTCCATTTTTGCCAAATTAATGTTTCAAAAATATCCTTTTCATGTAGGACTAAAATAATAACTCGAGGACACGCATTATTGTAATTGTATAATAAGAAAAAATAAGAATAAAATAAAAACTTCAAAATTATTCCTATTTTTTCTCTGCATAGTTTTAACTTCCCACGTTTTTTTCCTAGAGACTGCCTACTTTTCTTTATTCTCTTTCCTATCAGTAACTACCTTTTTTGAAAATAATTATTTAGTTAAACACATGCAAAGCATGCGTACAATTTTCTAGTACTTGATTAAATTTCATTACCAGAAAAATACACTTAGATGACGAAGCATTTTCGTTGCCCAAGTGTTTTTTCGTTGCCTAAGGAAACTTTCGCCATCTAAGTATTTAGACAACGAAATATTTATTTTTCGTCATCTAAGTAGCCACTTAGACGACGAAATAAACTTCGTCGTGTAGATTTTTGGACGACGAAAAAATAATGAAATAATGACGAAATTTTTCATTTTTAATGAGAATTTAGACGACGAAACTCACAATTTTAGGATTTTCATTGCCTAAGTGTATAATTTTTTTTTAAAAATTAATAATCCACTTAGACGACGAATTTTTTTTTTCATCTAAGTGGTAAATTTTAAATAAATAAAAAACTTAAACGACGAAACTTTTTGTTTCGTCGTTAAGTGTTTTTTAAAAAAATAATAAAAAATAATTAAATCGTAACTAATTAAATGTTAATTATTATTGCAAAAATTGTAATATAATTGGGAGATAATTTAATGATGGTAGTAGTGGCGGTGGCGGCGGCATTTGTGTACGTGGTGGTGGTACGGTGGTGCTGAGGTGGTGGTGCCGTCTGGTGGTTTGACAAAGAGAGAGAGATTGTGAAAAATAGTGGGTGATTTTTTTTATAAGTGACCACTTAGGCGATGAAACTAACAAGTTTCTTCGCATAAGTGATTTAAATTTTTGGTAAAAAAAATTTGGCAAAAAAAATTACTGCAAAAAATTTGTACTTAATTAGGCGACGAAACCAACGATTTTCGTCGCCTAAGTGATTTAAAAATTTTGGTAAAAATATTTGGTGGAAAATAAATACTGCCAAAATTTTGGACTTAGGCCATTCGTTGCCTAATTGAATTTTTTTAAAATAAATAAATAAAATTAATTTTTTTAAAATAAATAAATAAAATTAATTTTTTAAAAATAAATTAAAAAATAGATATAAAATAAGGACACTACTTCCGTGTGTTAACACAATGTACAACAAAACACATGTTAATAAAATAACCATGAAATAGTAAACTAGTTTACTTCTTTAAAGACGTCGTAATATTAAGTTTAGTTTTCTCACAATGAACAATATTACTAAACCTAAATAAGTAACTTTTTATTTTACGGTCATGTTAGATCAAATTAAAAAAAAAAGAATGGTCAAGATTAAATTGTAAATTTTAAATAAAAAGTTACTTATTTAAGTTTGATACTATTTTTTATGAGAAAACTAAATTTTGTATTACAACCTTAAAGAAGTAAATTAGTTTATTATTTTATAAACATGTTTTTTATTGTAAATTGTGTTAAAGCACCGAAGTACGTAGTTTTCATAAAATAAAATAAATTAAATTAAAAAAAATTAAAAAATAAATTTCATCACTTAAATAAAATATATTTTTTTATTTTTAAAAAAAATTATTTTTTTTAATTTTTTTTTATAATTTAAATGCTGCCAAGAATCAATTTGTTCCATCGTGTAAGGTCTCTGGCATTCAAGTTATTCCAATCAAACAAATTAAGTCAATGGTAGAGTCGATAGAGTGAATTATATATGTATTTATTAATTTCCTTGTAAAGTTATTGTTGTAAAAAGAATTGCTTACAGACAAATTTTAAAATTTAAATATGATCGAATAAATATTAGTCATTAGATATAGGATATTATCGTCTTTTGATAGATTTGAGGTAGGTGTACATGACATAACACGACATATATTGACAATGTGTACATATGGAATATGTGATGTAAGATTAATTTGAGGCCTATACATTATGGCTTAATGAGGCCTAAAATTATTTCTCAAATAAGATGCTCGCAACCAATTTTTTTAATCCAACTCATTGGTGATGAGAGTATTGTCTAGACTAGCTAGTAGTAACGCAAAAAAATTAGACCGCTTTTCAGACTAATAAAAGCTCTTTACAAGCTATCATGGAAACTACGTTATTTCACCTCACAGTTGTATAATTTTAATGAAAATTTGGACGAAAATTTGATGTCTAATGAGATTTGAGCATGTGACCTCAATAATCAAAGTATAAGTCCTTACTAGTGGAATACAACTCAGCGACCTCATAATCGTAGAATTAAGGAGATTTTCGAGATGAGGATTCTATTTAAGTCCACCGTACCTTGATAACAAATTGTTTGATACTAGTCGCTTATGATCGACCATACTTCGAAGTAGATTGCCGATTGGTATCTCATATTTGGGGTACATAGACAATGTCCCCTTCTTATTTAAAGGACAGAGCCGGAGTAACCAATTGATCAATGGATTATTGGGGGTCCTCTTCGTGATATTGAAAGAGCGTTTTCTCTGCGCGTCCTAGATAGCGTGGACCAACATTAATGTATGATCAATAAGAATTTTCTTTTTGCTTCGAAACTTTTAGTATATATAGAAGACCTTGTTTGTTATGGTTATAAATTCATAAACATACCGAGTGCTATCTCACATAAGCATCCATTCCATGCACATATAAAAGACTTGTCATTTTAATCACCTTTATGTATCAAATTATCAATCATGTGAACACCACACCACCATGTATGGCAACGTAAATTACGATACCTTTCCCACCCTACGTACACTAATTGAAGGACAATAATAATATTGTTAGGCACATATAGGACAAGCCACTTTGTAAAAGACTATAAACTAGTCTCGGCTAAATATATACAAAATCCCAATTGTCCATTAGCTAAGATATATCTGGAATATATCCAAGTGGTCTTAGTCCATTACTCATTTACTTTCAAGGTAGAATAAGAATCTGACCAATATGATCATCCCTCGGACAACATTTTCTATGAGAAAGTAAACATACGCGTACGTTTTGTTACCCGAACACCACGTTGTTTTGAACTTTGAACTTTCAAAACAAAATTAATATTTCCATGTATACAACTTTGAATCGCACAAAATCTAGATTTTTATAGACACTCCATGTATAGATATACCTCCCTGAGTTGGGAAATGTTGGGAAAGTGGCTTCATAAGATGCTTTTTTTTGTGTGTGGAGATGGTATTATCATTCATTGAAAGATAATAATAATATAGAGCTTCATCCGATTATTCAGTTTGATAGAAGGAAAACTCATATCATCATAGTTGTGTAACACAATTTGGTCTACCTAGACAAACAAATTAGAGTAGTACTAGACTAAAAAAAATTAGGCGCACCACTCCTTAGTTGTCTAGGTACCATCTCTAGCCAAACACACGCGCCTGCATTTTCTAAATCTTTCACTCAAACAATCTCGGCTAAGCAATACAGTGAGTCGGTCCTATCTTGAATCGACCTTTCTTCTTCACCGAAGGGCGTTTGTAGCTTGCCCTCCCAAACCAGGTAGTGGGACAATCCCCAACAATGCCACCATTTCTAGGCACAAGGGAGACGTTTGAAATATCTCCAACATCCCATCTAGCTAGTGTCCTCGGAGCTCTATACACCATACCTGCGACAAACCCAACCTGCTCTGAAGCCTAAACTGGCGTCCCAGGAGCTCGAGAGTCCAAGTTGCTATCGTCGGCGAGTAAGTATGAAACTCCAGCAAGTACACCAAAGACACCAGTTGGTGTCATGACATGAGAATTTGGTATGTCTGATGTGTGCCCTAGGGGTTTCACACCTTGTACTAGCAGACCAGAAGGTCTTGACACGAAACTATTACATGAGTGTTCCACATTCAAAAAGCCATCAAACTCCATAGGGATGGTTAGGGGCAGAGATGAAACCGGTGCATAAGGCAGAGGTAGGATGCTATCCTGAAGCCTCGGAGTCGGAGGCAACCCCACACATGCACTACTATCATGAGAAAAATAGCCACACTCCAAGCACAAGCCACAAACCGCCGGGTACGTAAACACCATATGAAGCACACAATCTGCAGAAATAGATACCAGGTCACGTACCAACAAAGGCCTGGATAAGACCACCTCCACCCGCAGCCACATACGTAGGTGGTGGCAAATGTAAAATGGATCAAAGCCTCGGTATCTAGCAAGAGCATTACCAATAACACGGCACCAATAATTTCAAAAAAAATCCAACCAAATACGCATTGATGATGGCACCACCGAGACCCAAGTAAGACCCTTACAGGAAGGAATCTTCAAGGGATCAGTAAAACCGTCGAAGGCCTCGACCACCACTGTCGCCGTATGGAAAAATCACAAGCCGCTTTGGGTTGCACGAAGCCGATCACACTCCGAGCGTAATCGACACACAAACTGGTCGGGGGCCACTCGATTGAAGGAGATTCAGCCTGGGCCTTCAATGTCTCGCCAAAGGCTAGCCATTAGAGTTTTGAAGGATTGCACCTTCGCCGGTGCAATCGGTTGGGAAGAGAAGATGCGCGCCACTGCAAGGAAGCAACCCCTGCATCGTCGTCAGCATCTCCAACGGTAAGGTCGACCTCACCCGCCATCATTGCCGCCTCAGCCGAAGGAGACAGTCGGTTGCGGGATGGGGGTCAGGTACCGAAAAAAGAAGAGAATGGACATGCAATATATAGGGTGATAGATCTCAGCGATAGGGATAAAGATATGGTCGGGTTCGGATTGAGGAATGGAGTAGACACGAAACTAGGATTGGGAAAATAAGCTGACTGAAGGGGGAGAGAGAGCGTTTTTCTCGGAGCACGTCGACTTCATAAGATGCTAGTTTCACCGATATCCATATATGCTTGCCATTTTGCTAGCTTCGACATGCTAACAGCGTGACATCGATCACATTAATCCTCAATATCTAATGAATGTGTTTGCATATATTGGTTTGTAGTGAACTTTCTAGGCTTGCGGATTTTACGATATTATTTCGCTGAGCAATGATAGGAGATCCCAAAGTGGCATAAGATGTGGAGGCCCCAAAATGATGTGGCATGCCACATAATTACCATGTCATTATGAAATTATATATTTATATTACCTTAATTTGATATCATTTTGTGAAAAGACGATCCTATCATTGTGCATCTCACGACTATCAATTTATTGTGAAACGCACATGATACATATGTATGCGAAAACATGTGGAGGAACGTAAATAAACTATATATATCTATTTGAGAAGATCGAGCTTGGAATATCAAGCTCGATCTATTATGATCAAGATCGAGATCACAGTTTGAGCTCGAGAGTGAATGAGTTATATTCAATCAAGGCAAGCTTGCTAGCTAGGTCGTCATTGTTAAAAGCGAAAGCTGCGCGCTTCTGCTCTCTGCGTATATATTGGTGCGTGAGAGAGATAGAGAAAGAAAGAAGGCCAGGGCGCATGTCATGACTGATCACACAGACCCATGTGGTCATCATCAGCATGAGGCACAAGTTCTGTTCTGGTAATACCATATAGTGTAAAGATGGAATATATGCCGGCTTGGATTTCTGAGCCTCTGAAAATTCCTTCCAACTAATGCTAGCATGCAGTTTTTGTTCGTACAACAGCTTGTTGGACCAGTCATGGTGTGACTTTTCTCACACCTAGCTCAGCTTATTGAAAACTGAGAAGAAGAAGATCGAAGAAGATGCCCAGATTTTATTTCTACTCCGATCCAATTTCGGGATCATAATTATATTCAAGTACTCCGTATAATTCCTCTGATTACTACTCACCCAAGAAAGATGGTGATGTAACTAACTGGGTAACCTATCATTATTCTATGAGTACCAGTGTTCCACTGTTAAGTGAGAGAGAGAGAGCGCGGCTTCTTTCTTTTCTATTTTGACGGTGCTTTGAATATGCTTTATTGGTTCTTGCAAAAGCAAATCCGAGTTCCCTCTCGATCCCTACATAGATTCTTTGCTTTCAGTGTATGACTAACTAAGCCAACTTGGTATACAGTTAGTTAGATTGTCCAGTCTTGATACTATGTACATGTAATTGATTCCTACGTACCATATAATTAAAACCATTACTTTGTATATATTCCTGATAACATCGATCACTCAAGTTTGTCAACGTATAATTCTATTCCTTAAAGTGAATGTTCTCATGAGACGTTGGTGTTAATTAATTATTCAAGGTGTAAGACAAGCATCTTGTAGAGAGAACAAATGTGGTTCGAGCATATTTCATGTCCGAGTGTCAAATATTACGTCACAATATATAGCCATCGTGATTACCTTAGATAAGCATGAATCTATATCTGCTCGATCTGATCTCTTTGTAAGACTAATTAAGATGGAAGCCATGCAAAGCCTATTGACTAATTATCCAATTACTGATTGATGCTCTCATACTATAGCTAGCGCACACGATCTGTACAATTCAAGGCAATATTAATTACCATGTATGGTTTGGCATGGCATCTTACGTACTCAACTGTGATAGCAAATTAGCAAGAACCAATGCAAATTGTAGTCTTTATGCATGTCTAGGCTGGCGCACTAAATACTTAACCTGCAAGGAACCATTTTAGTAGTACATATTGTCTCCTTGTTAAGCCATAAATTCTCCAATAGATAAACTAAAATGCATGCAACAATCCAGATCATTCCCAAATATGCTTTTCATCATAATTTAATACAAACAAACACACAGATACCATTATATTTGTCTACAATTAATTAAGTACAGTGGCCCATCTTCATTTCCATATATACACCAACCCTAGCTAAGCAACTTAAATCAGAGAGAATAAGCTAGCTTAGCTTGGACCGGCGCACAGTGGTTGCGTCAGAAATGGTTGCCAAATTGAAAGAACAAAGTAGAACTTCTCAGAACTCCCAACCCCGAAGGCCAGAAGTAGCAAGCTAGGGCTGATTCGAGCTAGGTCAAGAAATTGGAGTAAGCTTTAACATGCACGCAGCTGTGAGGCGCGTGCTGACGATACATCGAATCACTCCGGGAGACTGGTGAGAGACCGACCCCGCTGCCATGTCAGAGTTTTGAGGACCTGACAAAACAGTAATTTGTCTCCTAGCGAATCGCTCACAGTCTGAGACATATATTCTCTGTTTGACTCTTCAATCTATGACAAAATGAGTAGTTGTGAAATCCTTTAGGTTATATATACATATTCCTGCGCAACGAAACGAAACGAAGTTCGAGATACTTAGAAACCAACAACATCAACATGAACAAGAACAAGAAGAAGAAAAGGAGCGAGAGAGGTTTATATATATGTTATTTCTACATATGAAAGTAGTCGAAGACCTAAAGCAAAGCAATCTAACTCGCTGTGTGTGTCAATTCTATATGATTTGGAGAATAGAATGGAATGGAATAGAATTTTCTGTAGGTATATGGAATTGAGGGTCGTTTGGCGTCTTTTGAGAGACTTGTCCAAAACCATCATCTCTTCGATTCTTCTGAGCTCAACATATTCGATCAAGTAGCAGCTTAATTAAGTAACCACGAACATATACTATTATTAAAGAATCATTTTCCAACAATATCTTACTTCTCATGCAGATTGTACCTAACCAATCACTGATTTGTGTCCTTCCAATTATTGGTTTGTCAATCATTTAAATAATGCATGCATGCGCATTAGGGTTAACTATAATAAACGATATAGATTTTTATTTATTTTTGGTTACAAAAAACGATATAGAATTTTTGCATGCTAAGATTTGGTTTTTGTTGGAGAGTTGGATGTCACTCAACACACGGTGGATGTATATATACGTCTCCATTATTATTTAGACAATTAATTAATTAAAAAGAAGGTACTCGTGAAAAGAATATTTCTCATAAGCTTTCATAAAGATTCTGTTGCTCTGCGTTCTTCCATAACGGAAGGAAGCCATAGAAACTATATCAGAATAGTTTGAGATCGAAGTACTGAAAAACATTACACTTTGTCCCACAGACATAGTAAAAGCAGCTTCTTAACTAACTCTATATCCTAATTTCCTTAGGGAATGAATGTGGTTCATTGAAGCTAGTTTGCATTGGGAGCAGATCAAAACGATTTTGTGACGGTGATTTTGCCATATTCTATGGCTTTTTATGCATCAAAACTCGTCCCCAGTCAATATTCTAGCTAGCGATGTTCTTTTTAATTCCTGCTAGTCCATAAAATGATTCAGTTAAGAACGACCAACAAAATTCTTTGTTGATTAAAAGAAGAAGTTGTAGGTCTTTCGCACATACATAATCCTTTTGTTTGGTCATAGAGGTATCGTACATATGCCAGATTTCGAAACGGCTATACTTCAAAGCTTTCGAACAGCATGGCTGGTGACACAAGTCAGAACTCACAACGAAGCTTGCTTAGACTTGAAGCTTAGTAGTTCCTTGATTTTATTAGTAATTGTTGTCAAAACAAAGTTGGCCTTTTTGCTTTGACATTAAAATAGTATATGCTTGCAAGCTAAATGCATACAAATTAGACCATAGCTAGTGAACTTTTCAAGTTTTAAATGGTTGGCATCAATTAAAGTCGATCAAAAAAAGAAATCACCTCACTTGGATACTTTACTCTTCAGCTGGTAGCTACTACTACGATGGTATCTTCCCCCAAAAATGGACCAAAGCTTCAATGAAAGTTTTGTGGACGTACACATTTTCTACTAGAGATGGTGATTAACAATTCAAGTTATCCTTTACCGAGATCGATTTCATTCTATGACAGACACAAAAGCAAGCAGCAGAGAAGATTATAGCAGTGTCGTCCTTTACAGAAATCGTTGATCTTTAGCAACAAAATGGAGATCATTTGCCTGTACGAATTGAATATCCAATCGCAATGAAATAATTAGTACAAATAATGAATTGAGGATGAGATGATAATGCCAGCAAAAGAGCTTTACTTCCTGCACAGAATCATATCACGTACATTATCACCACGGCCACATGTAAGATCAAAACACACAGATATATATAATAGGACTACTTTCGCTAAACATGTTATATTCTGATTCAAAGAAAATTCCATAAACTCATACACTCACTAGTACTACAAACATGCTAGATAGCAGCTCATACGTACACAGCCTTCGACAGCTGAAATGAGCTAGAGAAAAACCCTACGTACGTTCGTAAATGCAGTAGAAAAAACAAATTAAAACCTACCATTTCTAGGGTTTCTACTGATCATGATTCATGAAGATCAATAATAAATTAATCCCATCCCCCTTTCTTCACATTTCTTCATACTCTTTCGACAAACGAGTCGGATGTACGTGGAATTACCAAGTTAATTCCTATAAAGCTAATGAAGCTGCAGTCACACAATGCAAGCATAAACGTAGAACAGAAGAACTTAAAGAGGATGATTGGTAGTATTAGTAGATGTAGAGCTGAACCCAGAAAGATCAGTCCACGCAGTTGTTGAAGTACCATTCCCGCCGCAATTCATCCAGTACTGACTGTCATTATTCCCTCCTTGAATCCCCAACAACTGCCTAGACAAGTTCATCTCCTGTTGCTGTTGCTGTTGCTGTTGATGATTCTGATGGTGAGGATCTTCAGTCTTGACGACCGGAGCCATTTGCGAAGAAACTCCAACTGTACTGCCAGAAGATAACAGCCTTGGCGGCCTCACCTGATTATTATAATTACCCGATAACTCAACACCATTAGTATCGAACAATCCACCAGGAGAAGGATCCAAGCTTCCACTCATGAAAGGAAACGAAGGCGTTTGCTGCTGAAACCTCCATTGCTGCTCGAAGAGCGACCCTGTAGGAGTACTTGTGATACCTCCTCCTCCGCCTAAGCCGCTCCCTATCTGAAATCCCAAGTCTCCTCCGCCGTAGCTCATGCCGTAGTTCAAACCCAGATTCTCGCTAGGTGCAAAGTGGTGATCAGCGAAAGGGTTCATGAACCGCGGTGGCGGGATCTGAGGGCTCAAACCGGCTGCTATCATGTCCACAGTAACTCCTGTGGAGCTGTTTGAAGGGATGGCTTGATGACCGGATGAGCTGACCGAACCGGTCGGCCGGTCTGAGCTGCTGGCCGGAGACTTGGAACGACTGCTTCCTCCTTTGCTGCTGCTCCTTTTGTTTCTCCTGCAGCCGCCTCCCACGGGGACATTCCTCAGAGCGCCGCCACGTGTCCAGTAGCGTCGGCAGGTCTTGCAGAAGTGGCGGGGCTGAGTCAGGCTGTAGTTGTTGAAGTAGCAGAACTTGGTGTTGGTGGACTCGCAGCGGGGGCATTTCAGCGCCGGCTCCGGCAAGGGGATGTTGGCCATGCGGGCTCTATCGGCCATGGACCCTGGCCTGATAGAGCCCGCACCCCCCGGTCCGCTGCCACCCCCGCCAGGGTTTGAACCTGGTGGTGGTGGCGGAGGAGGCGGGAGGGGATGATGGAGCTGAGAACTGTTGTTGTTGACGTTGATGTTGTTATTGTTGTTGTTGTTGCTGCTGCTTCCGGATAACAAGTGATGATGGTGGTGGTGGTGGTGGTGATTTGGTTGCTGCAAGTAAATAGGATTGGAGGAACATATTCAAAGATTAGAAAGCACAAAATCAAATATCTGCGGTATATTCAACAAGAGCTCATGGATGATGGAAAGAACAAAAGCAGCAAGAATATTATTTAGCTTTTGGAAAAGAAATGAATTAGAAGAGAACTGATCGAGCGAGCTAGCTGGCTCGGATGAATCCATTACCTGTTGCCAGTTGGCCGGATCAAGATAAGCTGGAATGGAGGAAAACACCATGGTGATCTCTCTAATATCTTGTAGTGTTGTGGCGGCCCTTTACTTCTTTGATCTCTTTTGTAAAGGTTGATGGGGTTTATTTTGGGAGATAATACTTAGCAAGCTAGTAGTGGAGAGAATCACATCAACAATTTGCAGACACAGAGTGAGGTAGAAAGAGAAAGGGCAAAGGGCAAAGGGCAAAGGGCAAAGGAAGATGAGGAGGAGGAGGAAGGAGAGGAACAATGAGGATGAAGGAGCAAAAATAAAGGAGGGGGCTTTTGTGTATTTATATACTAATAATTTAGCTATGTTGCTAATGATGTTGGGAGTTGCTGTTAATGTTACCTCCTCAGTAAGACTTACTGCTCTTTTTGTTTTATTGCTTTTTAGGGTTTTGAGAAGAGGATGTATGGTTTTTACTTAATCCATAAGCCTCTCTCTCTCTCTCTCTCTCTCTCTCTCTCTCTCATTGTGGGTGCTATGTGCTTGAGCAAAAGAGATCAGTGGCCCTCATTTTGCATGGAAAAAGTTGGTGTAGACCATGCTTGTTTTTAGTTTTAATAATCATCGTTCTATTTGTAGTACATGATGACCAAACCCACATTTTGAGAATTAAGATTTTGTATAGTAAGGTGGAATTATGTAATGGGTGATAGATTAAGGAAAAGAAATGCATGGGGTTAATTTTAAGTAATTAGTTAGGTAAAATAATGAAAAAGAAAAGGTGGTTCTTGTATGTATGGATGGGTATGGGAGTCTATGCGAGGAGAGTGATAAGCTTTGTTGGTGGAACTTGGAAGAGGGGCACAGTCGAAGTGTCCGACCGAACGAACCCTTTAAGCCCGGTCCGCTGTCTCCTTCCTTCCCCACTCTGCTTTATTTTTGCATGGGGAATATTATACGAGCATCTCTCTCCCTCCCTCATTTCCACGCGCGTAAGCACACCGTGTGGGTTACACTTACACTCCTTTGTAAAATTGTAATGAATGAAATTACTTGGGGTAGTCTTTGGATACAGCTAGGTCTTACCGTCCATATAGTCTATATAACAAATTGATGATTCTTGTTATTTTTCAAAAATAAATTTGGTTTATTATGAATCCGTTCGCATGAAAAATTCCCGTAACTTTCTCAGTCTCTCTTGATATGAACCACGGTCAAAAGTGAAAACCTTCCCATATTTTGAAAGAGACTTTGTAAGTTTGTAGTATACTACTTGTAAAATGAAAAGCATTCAGATTATCAGAAATGTTCCTTCTGTTAATTAACATCTTTGTAGGGTTTAGGGTTTAAACGCGTTCTTAATCTCACAATCTGAGATGGTGCTCAAACTATCCATAATTTCCCTTTTTACTCATTTCTTTTCTTCCTCGTCTCCATTCACTCTCTTCCTTGTTTCGATTTACTAAAATAGAGTAAACGTACCTCACTAGTTGGAAAGATGTTGTAACTCAGTCTCACTTTAATGCTACAATGTATCATACAATTGGTTCTTTGGTATAACGATTCTAAAGAAAATGGAAGAAAAAAATCAGAAGGGCAAAACTAAATATTCGATACAGGCTTGCTAAACGGTTCTAATTGTTAATGAACTCACAAGACAAATTCCACAATCATTAGATATGTTAAATACCACCAACTTTGCTGAAACCTTAAAACTACTCATGACAGTTTGTACAAATATATCACACTTTCCTTTTCTTTGTAACTTCCTGTGAACCAATATGGCTTTCTTCTACAACATCTCAGAAAGTCAGTATCTGTTCATCATTTTGGGGTTTGTGTTTCAGAGTTCCAAGGAAAGGGTCTGGTTCCTCCAGAAGCCATGCCAGAACCTGAAGACGAGTAAACTGAAGAGGTTTGAGATATATTTCTACTTTCCGACAATTGGTGGCACCGCAGTAACTTCAGAATGGAACTGTCATCGTGCAAAGAGAATGGTGTACTGCAAAAGGCATGCTTGTCAGTAATTTGCGGTGAAGAATAACATCAGAGTGTCTCCATGTAGCTCTAAAATAAAGCACTTGTACCTATTGAAATCACAGTGCACCAACTGCATGTCTTCAGAAATCTCAATCTCAACCGTTGCATTATTGCTTGTCTAAAGAGAGAAGATATGTTCATATCAATTGTAAATGTTCAAATTGATTTTGATTGCAAAACCTATTCATATAATCAAGAAAGTATGATTCTAACTTTAATAAATAAGTATGTTCAAGTAGATGTGCTGGAAACTGAACTGCATAAGAAGCAAAAATTTTACATCATTGCTGATGCAAATCTTCAACACCAGCAGCAATTTTATAAATTTCCCATAGGACAATTTTTTTTTTAAGTTTCTTCTGCACAGTACAATTATCTGTTAAGAAAAGAACAAAAAAGAAATGAACCTTAGCCACCTCTCAACAACTAGTAGAGTGATGGAAAATACTAGGAATAAGTCGTGTTTTATTTCAAACTTATATGCAGTTTCCCTCTAACTCGTTAGAATATATATATATATATCTAGAAAGAGGATATTTTCTTCCCACTTATCCAATTAAAAAACAAGCATATATACAGATCACTCACTACGCTTAAATTGACCTTAATCCTTGTAAAAAGTGCTGGTAGGATCAATATAAACTTTAAGCCGATTAAAACTATTTTTTGATGTTGAAAAGCCTAATAAGATTCTAATTACAATCATGTTCAGCAATGAAGTTTATACAGGTCTGCAATATCTGATGTACTGTATCGATTATATCAAAAGGATACTATGCCTCAGCTGATATGTCCATCAACCTAGTTACTAATTTGTCCTTAGTGGTTAGAGTAGAATTGTGAGGTAAGGAATTGTGAATAGCTTGAATGAAAGAAAGAAAGAAAAAAGCATGCTTCAAATGTATGAGAGTAGGGAATTCAGTTAGAACTATATGATTGTCTTTTAACCCTCATACACCCAAACAACGAGCAAGAGATTTATATACCTGAGCCAGTATAAAAGGAAAAGAAAATCCTTTGTGGCAACTGTTTCCACTTTTCAGCAACTGCTTATTCCGTACCATCAAAGTCTGGAGATCTGTCATCTTTTGATCACAACAAAGAGATAACAGAAAGACAGAATATGAAAAAATAGGCCATAGTTCTACTTCATTAGGCAGAGCAAAATAAACAATGTTAATGAAATAACCAATCATACTTCCCTACTCAAATGCAACTGACATGATTATGATTATGGTACAAATTAAGTAACACATTTGGCCACATACTATCAAATTTCATATTCTTATGATGTATAGTATTAAAGTATAGCTACTGGTTCAACCCTTTTTATGAGCAATCACATTACTATCCATTGGTTATTGCATATTTATAAGTAGAGATTGAATGCAATTCATGGTAGCAAAGATTTCATATGATGATTAAGTAAGACTAAAACCACCAGTGATACTCCACTACAATTAGATACTAGAAAAGACAACAAATACACAGAAGTTATATGACTGCAAAGATTTCACAAGATGATTACTTGTTCTTCCAAGTCTTTCAAGTAAGCCTCCTTTGTACCCAACCTACCCATCAGTTTATGACGCTGAGCCTGCCAGGATCAGAAATAATATCAACATCAAAAGAACCCAATATAAAATAAATTGTCCTATGTCGTAGGTCAACTTATTTAAATAGTGACATCCACTAACCTTAATACCTTCCAGATCAATAGTTTTTGTGTCTGGAAGTCCTTTCCACAAAATTTGTTTCTTCTCTTTGGTGATAATATCCATTGCCATAAGAACATTCAATGCATCATATACTCGCCGTCGTATGTTTTTCTCATCATACTGAGACATTAAATAATAATTGTAAGAAATTTTTTTAAAGATTTCATTAAGCCAAAAGGAAAGGGATGCTTGTGACGATGAGGATAGTTATAGTCATATATCTAACCTCACTCAAAGCATCTGTTTCACCGTAAAGTCCAGGTAAGTCTGAAATAATCTCATCTGCAACCTGCATATCCTCGCCATATTACTAATATATACTTATGCGTTCAATGGTCAAAGAAGGCACAACCAAATGACATGAATCCAAAGTTTCTGGGAAAGCAGATTCTTTGTAAGCAAAAAATTACAGTATTCAATTGTGAGCATTGATTTCTAACTTTCGCAATAGGTATTACTCATTATGTTTCTAAGAAATCCATCCACATTACAAGCAAAGACAAACATTATAACTTGATCACGGAAACAGCTACAACATAATGAAGTTCTTGGTTATTTCCATTATGCTTACAATAGAACGTACATTATTACTCGACAAAATAAAGAAATTATACCTCATTATATGTTGCCCTTCCCTTGATCTTCAACTTGCTACAAACTGAAAAGGAAAAGTAAATGTTCACAAAGCACATCTTAAAACTGTTCTCTTTTACATATCTAGGCTTCTCAGGTTCACACTCAAAGAGAAACTATATACGCATATGCTGGATGATTAAATGCAGCAGGACATTCATCTCTCGTTCATGTCGGAAGGGACTGTTATGACTTGTATACCTATGGCAGTGAACTGGCGAAGACCACCAGCTGTCACTTTTGAGCCCCTTTTCTTCTTCCCCGCACTTCTGTTGCAGCAGCGAAAGCATTTCAGACAGTACACAACTTAACACAGAGAGAGAACAACAACAGAAAATGCCTAAAGTACTGCTTGATGCAGCTGGCCAGTGAGCTTAAACTTAACTAAGTTGGGAAAGAATGATGCTATGGCAAACAAAGTACTGCAGTGATTCTTGTTCAATTATCAACATATTATTAATCAAATAGAATTACACGAGGCATAGTCCACTTTTACTCACTTGTCAACATTTGGTGTACTTGTGTTGTCACAATTGAAACTGTTACTGCACGAGCTCCAGACACTCTCAGAAGCAGCTGCATTGTTCATCGAAGCCGACACAGGAGTTTTGGGGCTAGATTGCATCCGACAAAACCCACCAAGAGAATCACTTGAGTACTCAACCTCCATTGCTGTCTAGTAGCTACTACGCTTTGCCGTGAAACAAGGAAACTGCAAATATCAGTACATTTTCGATTCCAAAGTTAGGATGATCTAAGAACCTCATACATTTTCGTCTACAACAGCACTGAGCTAACAAATTCATACAAATTTCAGTGAATTTTCCCAATTTGCTAGAGAAAGTAGAAGCCTGATTTTGTTAAGTAAAGAGAGATAATTGGGTAGAGTTACAGGCAACGATTATGTTGGGTAGAGCGTGGAGTATAAAAGCAAAGTTAAATGAGAGAGTGAGAGAGAAGAGCATCTGACCTGAAACGAGAGGTGTTTGAATGGCGAGGGAGGCGAAACCCTAGAATATACAGAATAGAAATTGGAGGCTGGTGAGTAGGGAGTAATGTTAACAGCTCACACAATTCACAATTGGGCTTGGTAGTTCCCGCTTCCGCGAATACGAAACATCGTCGAGATTCCGCGGCCGAGAGAGACCGTTTCTTTATTAGAATTCTTAGTAATAAAAAACAAAAATTACGGGAGAAGTGTCCAACGGGGTTTCGTGGTGTAGTTGGTTATCACGTCAGTCTAACACACTGAAGGTCTCCGGTTCGAACCCGGGCGAAGCCAATTACTTTTTCTTTCTGAACGTTTTGGATTTTTCTTTACTCGTCGAACGACGTTGCCAATTACTTTTTCTTTTTGAACGTTTTGGATTTTGATTCTATGTTTATTCGTCCAACAACGTTACAGTACGATGTTATATTGTTATAGGTACAAGTATATGACTATGCATTTTACTAGACAGCAGCAAGATTCAGTTATTTCGGTATGCTTGATGAAAAGAAAAAAACACATACTTGATAGACTATTTACACTGCTTAGACCTGAAATTTTCAGAATCAAGAAGTTCAACGATGAGTTTTTCTAGCCTCTTTGAAACTACAGTTGGTTTTACAGCCACTGGATTACCATAAACTTTACATTTTTGTTTACCTAGACTCCCTAAACACCAGCCACCAGGTGTCAACTGCCCGCTTGATCTCCTCAAGAGCTCCTTATCAATTTTGTCAAGCACCGGGTCATCACGCGCAAATGTACCAGCAAAAGGAGCTCCACCTTGGATCATGTCTTTGTAGTGTTCCAGTGTTAGATTAATCGGATTTTGCTTTGGAGGGCTATCCCACCGTAAGTAATGTAAATCATGATTCACAGTCGTGTTCTGGTAGTCCTTGTGGTTGCAGATGACAGTGTGGAAGTAGCCTTCTGGGGGTGCGAGGAAATTGGTATAGTACATGAGCAGAGTCCGGGGAAGATTGTCCCATCCCAAAACACAAAACTCAAGAAATGATCTTGTCAGGACCACCCATGTAGACCCTGGAATTATTAAGCATTATGTTAAAGATGTAAAAGTCATAGATTCACAAACCCTCAGCCACAAAGAGGGGAACAAAGCAAGATATTTCACAGTTCCATAACAAGTCTCAAACTAGTACTCCATCCGCATCATGTTAGAATGGTCTTTTAAGGTTTTCAATCAAGTTTGCAAAACCTGACAGTGTAGTTTTGTTTGAAAGAAAACACTAGGCTTGGATCATCATGACAAAACCTAAGCCCTACACAACTACACTGAACTACTTCAACAACAAACTGCTCAAAGTTCTAAAAAACCTAGTTAGAATGAGTGGAAGATAACTATAAGCTTATATCATTGTATTAGATATTTCACTGTGGATGGTCGGAAAATGACAAACAGATAGTTCTCAAACATTAAGAACTTGAAAATCAAAGTGTCATGAGTAACAATGATCAATGCTAAACTACAACAATTACTCGACAAACCAAACCAAACATATGATGTTAAGAAATTCCAGCTACTGTAATAATGCTTAATGTAGATAAGTGCAATACCCATGAATAACTTGAAGGAAGCTGGCAATGACCTCCTCTCTTTGGCCCAAAACACCCCGGATTTCTTCGTATGGTACAAACCAGGATCGATAATTATAGGCCTCGCCCTTTGATTTCTGCAACATTTTCACAACCACATTAAAACCAACTGCATCACAAGAAAGTAACAAACTCAAATAGACCCTACAAACAGAATGATATGATGCTCACTCTTTCCATCCAATGTTGCTACTATGCTCCAGGAAATTGAGGTCCCTCGGCAAGTACGAAAATATATGCAACAAATCTAAAATCCCCACATAATTAGCAATTTAGAAACACACAACCAAATCCTCAATTCCACCAAGTAAAAGCTAAATTATACCATCTTGAGATATCAGTGGATAATCCGAAGCACCGAGATTAATAAACCAATCCCAGTCCTTCGCACGCTTGAGCAAAATCGCAACCGCGTGCAGCGTCGCCGCCATCGCAGTCGGACCTCTCGACGTCACCAGATCGGCTTTTCCGATCACCATGGCGTTCCGAAACGCTCGAATCGCACTCTCCGATTTGACGTACTTGGCCAGGTCGAGCCTCTCGGCGTCCGAAGCTTCCAGATCGAGGTGGACAAGATAGTAATTTCGCGGGTGGTAGATCGCCTGGAGTAGCCGCTTCAGCTGCGGACCGTCGCCTTTGGATCCCGTAATTAAGTACGCGAATCTCGGGAGCTTCGGCAGATGGTTGTCGTCGTCGTTTTCGTCTTCGCCGACGAAGTTTCGGTCGTGGTGGTTAGAGAAGCGGCGGTGGTCGTAGACGGAATCGGAGGATTTGGTGGCGGCGAGGAGGAAGAGGAGGAGGAGAGCGGAGGCGGCGGTTAGGATGACGAGCCATTGAGGCTGAGAGGTGTTGATTCGTTTCATGGAGCTTTGAGAATCTGAAGTGGTTGGGATCGGAGATTTGGGTGGTTTTGGCGGGTGGACTTGGTCGGCTGCTGTCGGCGCGAAGGCTCCTCCTCCTCCTTTTTTTTCTTTTTTTTTTCGGGGGAAGAAATGGCCCAAATTGGGAGAGGGAAAGTTCGCCGGTAGAAATTAAATTTGAATCGGAGGTTATGATCTGCTACATCTCGGACTTTTGTTCTTAATTTTTGTTAGGAATCAGAACACCGGAGATTATGAGGTGGAATAGGCCTGTTAATGGGGCGGATTCAGACCAGATTAACTTAGATCTGGATCCGTTTAAAGAGAGAAAAAATTTGACCCGTCGTCCCCTTTATCCGGCGAATATTTAATAATCAAATCCGGACCCGTTTATCAATATGCTAATTACTAAATTTATTTCTTTTATCAATATGTTAATTAATACTAATATGTCATATAATCTCTTTAAATAAACAAAATATTTCATTAAAACAAAGTAGAGAGACCAAAATAGAATAAAAAAACTCCATTTATATAGAGTAACTTAACAAAAAATAAATTATTTTGGGTTTTAATCTTTTAATTTATTAATAATTTTATATAACTTTGCTAAAAATATTTATATTTTATTTTTTAAAAGAGAGTTTTGGATTAAAAATATTTCATATATGTAAATAAAAGTATATATAATAAGTTTAAAAAATATAAACTGGGCGGATCATAAACGGATAGAATTGCTTGTGATCTGGATCCGATTTGTTAAATAAATTAGTTAACGGGTCTGGGTCACAAACGGATCAACGAGTCTAAAAATTAGGTTCAGATTCGCTTAATATATACGAGTCCGGATCAAAACCCACTCCATTGATAAACCTATGAGGAATTGATATATGGTATTATCATTGAGAGTTGTCATAAAAAATGATCAAGCTTAATTCATAAGTGATGCTAACTGATTTGATCATCTACAGTTTCTAAACTCTTGATCGAACAGATGAACTAGAAATTAGGACTTCCACCACTATAAAGTGTACCAAATCTGCAATTGTATTCATAATGTAAAATGAGATTACAGTTTGTTTATTTTGAGGGAACATGCGAATGATTCGAAGTTATCAAGTTAAAGCTAACTACAAAACTCATCCATGTGATTGATCGATTAAGTTGCGAAAAGACCACGCCATATCAAGAAGAAATGTAGAGAAGGTCTGAGGAGACAATTGATCTATTTTCAAACTAGACAATATGTAGTATGCACAAAAATCAAATAAACAATGTGCTTATCTCAGAATCCAAATAAGACGTTGGACCTAAGGGCACTACTTCAACTTGAGTGTGATCATCTTAAGCCCGGTCCTTCGATGAACACATTGTCCTCCTAAAATTGATTAGGGTCAAACACTACTTGCAGTTAAATCTCTATAAGTTAATAATTTTGGGACTAATATTTTTTTAATTTAACAAAATATTCAATAATCGATAAATTAATAATTTATCAATTTATTTGTTAATTATTAACTTATTAATTTATAAAATTGTTATTGTTGTACCTTGTTCAATGTACATCATTTTTTAATTTATTATGTATACATTATTGGGGTCCCTTTCAGTACGTTAACGCATCGATGCAATATATAAATCTAGATTTTTTACTAATGTTAGCTAGGTAAATTGCTTCACAAAATAAGTAGAAGTACATCGTGAAACAAGTAGACTAAAATTAAATGGTATACTAACACAGGGTATACTGTTTGGCAAAACAAGTAAACTGACATCATAAAATAAGTAAACTAATTTTTACCATGTCTCTACTTGTTTTGGAAAGTTGTCTACCTTGTGTTAGTAGACCATTTATTTTTAGTGTACTTGTTTCACGAGGTTAGTCTACTTATCTTGCGAAGTAGTTTACCTAATATTAGTAAACCATCTAATTCTGTATCGATGCGTTAACACATGAAATAATTTTTCTACATTATTAATCAATGTTTTGTGAGAAGACAACATTAGAAATTCTTACAATGTTAAGAAAAGTCTAAAATGAAATTTAAGTCATCAATTTCAAGAAGCAACAAATCATAATTGAATCATTCTTCATTAAATCATCATAAATGAATAATTAATTATATGTGTTAAGGAATTATTAATTTATATATTGAATGATCTATATGAATTATCGAATTTCTATTATCTTATAAATTTAGCGAATTATTAATTTAACACATTGTTCCCAAGTCGGGACTGACAAAAAATATATTATTTTAGCAAGATTATTACTTAATCGAATATAAAATTATCGAGGTTATACTGTAGTTAAAATTATTGGTCTCATTCAACAACATAGGCCAAAAATCTAACCCAAAGGTGACCCTTGATCAGGAAGAAGCAGAATTATCATCGATTGACAGCCCACTTAAGAGCATCTCTAACAGAGTAGTTAAAAACTAATTTATTTTAAATTTTAGCTAAAATCAGCTCCAATAGAATAACTACAGTTAAAGGCAAATATAGTTTTTAGTTAAATCTGTAGCTACATTTAGCTACCAAGAAGAGAGAAAATGACTTAAAGCACTTCTAACACTATATATTTAAGAGAAAATTGCATCAACAATGTCTGAACTGTTTTGTGTCCACCAAGTTAGTACTTGTAGTTACAAAGTGATAAATGTAGTACCTAGACCGCATTTTCGCTATGTTTGCAGTACCTCTGTTGATTTTCTGTCAGGAAAGCATTAAGTTGATGATATGGCATCTCCGTTTTTTTTTAATTTTTGCACGAAAAATGACTTAAACACTCCCACCTGAGATTTTTCCTTCCATACTCCAACTACGTTGTTTCCGCCACTCTCTTTCCCTCCAAAAAGTACTGTAAGAGTAATGTAATGTAGACATTTGCGTCCAAATTTTCAGGGCCATAAAAATACAGAGTAAGCCGGATATCTTAGGGGATAGAAAGATGGAGAGGTTTAGTGGTTCAGGAAATACATGTTTATGTGGGAAGACGGTTTTGTTACACAAGTGGAGGGGATACTCAGATGGTTATGGTAGGAAATATTGGGGATGTGGTCAGACTGAAAATGAGGTGCAGGGAAGTGTGGGTTTGTGTTTTGGGTAAATCCTCATTATTGTGCGTGAGGCTAAGAAGTGATTCTTCAGTTGCTACATCGTTTACAGTTATTAGAAAAAGAGAAGGAACGGGAGATGTTGATGCAATTCTTATAGTGTTGTGAACTCAGATGATTAGATTTGAAGAGGAATGCAGTGATTTGGTTATTGTCTATGCATGTATGGAATGTAGGCCTGAGATATGACAGAGGGGATTAAGGTGCTTGAAGATGGAGTGAAAATCAGTAAAAGAAAAGAGAAAAATATGTCAATGTTGTTTGTTGTACTTGTAGGTGTTGTTGTGGCTTTACTTAGCATTTATGTTGGGCTTCTTTTCATGTTTAGATCTTGAATCAGTTGTGTATCTTGGTATGTAAATGCCCAGAATTATTTTTATGGTTAAAAATGAATGAAATTGATGCATCTTTTGTCATGTTAATGCCTTGATTTGGCCTCAACTGATGTGTGTTGGGGCTTTTCTAACATAATGAACCCATTGTGAACGACAACAACAAAAGTCTGGTTTAAATAAAATTAAGATCGAGATCTATAAAAGATCTAATTATGGAAGGATCAAACTTAATTTGTAAGTGATGCTCACTTATTCGGTCATCTACAATTTCTAAACTTTGGATCGAATATATGAACTAGAAATTAGGACTTCCACCACTATAAAGAATGTACCAAATCTGCAAATGTATTCATAATGTAGAATAAGATTACACTTTGTTTATTTTGGGGGAAAAGACGAATGAATCAAAGCTAGAAAGTTAAAACTAACTACGAAACTCATCCATGTGATTGATTGATTAAGACATTAAGTTACGAATAAATCACGCCATACCAAGAAGAAATGTAGATAAGCTCTAAGGAGGAGACACTTGATTTATTTTCAAACTAAACAATAGCTAATCTGCACGGAAATTAAATAAACAATGGGCATATCCCAGAATCGGGATACAACGTTGGCCCTAAGAGCACTCCTTCAACTTGACTGTAATAATCTCAAGCCCAGTTCTCCAATGAACACATTGTCCTCCCAAAATTGACAAGGCCCAAACACCACCCAGTGTTAGATTACTAGGCCCATTCAACAATATAGGCCAAAATTCTAACCTAAAGGTGACCATTGGCTAGGAAGAAGCAGAGTTATCATCGATTGACCGCTCACTTAGCCACCTTCTGAGTGAACCAAAAAGTGTTAGCCACCATTCTATGCTAACCATTGGGTTGTTACATTCAAACACCGTCGAATGTGAACCGGCCATGCCACCTGCCTCCAAGTCCCTAGACCTCGAAGCTTCGTCAAACACATTTGAAAATGTACATCGGCTTAGTCTCGGCCTTTCTCCCCGTTATACCAACGAAGGAGCTGACTGCATGTCCTCGCTGACATATGAGGGTCCAAATCAACTTAGGACCGGACCTGACATTTATGAACCTAAGGCGGGAATCAAAAATGGTGCCCCTCATCGTGGTAAAATAAAATGTAAAAAGATGACGAATATTCGACATTATTCGCATAGTATCTAGAATAATTTGCTAATCACAAAATCAGACACAAATCTATAATTCATTACTTAAAAATCTAAAGATGTTCAAAACTAATGTAAACAATTTTCACGGAGAAAAAAAGAGTACCAATTTTCTATTTAGTTTTTAAAAAAATATCTATACAAGTATAATTTTTTTTAATTTATATATTGAAATATATAGAAAAAAAAGTTTTGAGTGTCCCGACAATTTGATACCTAAGAGTCTAAGATGGCGGCATCCTCCGCCTCACCTCAAGTAGGGGGTCTAAAT
This sequence comes from Geum urbanum, assembly GCA_946800695.1. NCBI lineage: Eukaryota > Viridiplantae > Streptophyta > Magnoliopsida > Rosales > Rosaceae > Geum > Geum urbanum. Next base: position 86,413,518 of record OX326997.1, read on the forward strand.
CAACCCTGGCCATCGAGCAGATGGTTCACTCTTTACGTGAGCACAGAAAAATTATGCTTTCCTATACCTTAGCAAAAAAAAATTATGGTTCCCAATATCTATTTCATTAATAAAGATATATTTATAGGGATAAAAGGCACCAAACAAATAGTGAAACGTGCACTAGTGCCGATTGAAGCACTTCCAAAATTACGAAGGGGGCAGTTCAGAATGTGGGTGATTGCGAGAGGGACATGGCATGCGAGAAATAATAAGGTTCTCGTATCCTAGGAAGCACGGAAGCTTCAAATTGGTCGTGTTTCGTGCTTCAGAAGTAGGAGCGTGACAGAAGCACAATTCCAAAAATATTAATTTTGGAAGCATGTTGGAAGCGCAAGCTTCCATTTTCGGAAATGTGATTCCAATAATATTCTTTTTTTGAAGCGTTTTGGAAGCACAAATTGAAAATAAAGAGTAATCTTTGAGGCAAATGAAATATTTTTTTTAGTTATGTATTAGATTTTCTTTATGTATTCTAACATTTATGAACGTTTGTGTTCATAAACAATCAAATCGGAACTTAATTTTCTATATTTTATTATATCTTTATATATAATTAATTTTTCTTATTTTATTATACTCTTCCTCCACGTACCCGCTTCCCTTAATATTTCAAAAAAAATTACTTCCGTGATTCTGTGTGCTTCGCTTCCGCGTACCCGCACCTGTTTCCATGCAACCTAAGGCTCGTACCAACATGTAACTCATGTTTGATTGATGTCAAAATAAAAAAGAAATTTCTTTCTACAGTAAAACAGAATGTGTCACCTTCTTTGACTTTCTTCCCAAGTTAACCAAAGTAGTAGACAATAGTACGTGGACACTAGCTAGCTATTACCTAACACACACACACATATATATATATATATATATGTCCTTCTTTGCTATCTAACCAAAGTAGTACCCGAGTGATAGGTAGAAAATCACCTATCAATTAAAGATAGTACGTCTCTACTTGTAACGATCCGAACCAAAAGTAATGCTAAACTTTGCGATTTAGGTTTTCCACGAATTATACACCTCATAAACTTTTGTTAACGACTTTTCTTTCGGGCAAGAATTTGATCAGACTTTCTTTGCGGAAGTCGTTGAGTATTTAATTTCGTGCACGTGGAAATTTTTGGGGAATTTTTCGGGTTATCGAGCTATTTCTTTTGATTTTTGGAAGTTTGTTTGTGAAAATATGTATTTTAAAATACTTTTCTTGGCGGTTTATTTTGGGCCGTTGGATCTTGATCAGATCAAATGGTGACCGTTGATCTGATCTGAAATTTTTGGGTATAAATACTGAATTTTGGTAGAAATACAGGGTAATTCATAGAAATACATAAAATTTATACGATACAGTACGTGACCCGTATACCATTTTGACCCGTTTTGGTTTCGATCTTGACCCACCGGAAAATGCCACAGTTGCCGGCGTTCTTGGTAAGGATTTGAAGCCATTTATCTCCTCTTTCTATTCATGTAATTATTTGTGAAATTTAATGAGTTTTTGGGATCGAAATTTGGCTGGAAACCTGTGGGTTTTCAGGGTTGTTCGCCGGCGACATTCCGGCCGCTTTCCGGCACAATGAGGTGGTGGGTTTGGTCCAAGGACCAAAACCCCTAAGGTTTGGTAGGCCGAGGTGGGCCATCAGCGTCGGAATCGACCGGAAAAGTTTTTCGGTGATTTTCGACCCGTGGATTTTCGGGGTGTTTTCCGGCTAATCGACAACGATTTGGACTCCGGTCTAGTTGCGAGAAATGTTGGGCTCGTTGTGATCTTTCCAATGAGTGGTCAAACGTTCTCATCAGAGCAGTTTGGACCGGGAGCGCGCGTGGCTCACGCACCACCGCCGGTGGTGGCGCGTGACGACCACGCGCCGTCGCCCACGGCGGAGCTCCGGCGAGTCAAAAATTATAATTTTTCTGTGGGATTTCCGGGATGGTTTCTAAGTTGTTTTTCGCACGTTTTATCGAATTCTGAATTAAGCGAATCTGTTAATTACTCAGGAAACCGCAAGAAAGATTTTGGCGAGAGAACTTCCGCCGGACCTTCGAGCTAGCTGCATACTGTGAGTGGACAATTTATTTTCACTGATTGAAATGCGAGTCCTGATTATGCATTTTATGATTATGCACGTACAAGTATACATTTACGATTATGTATTTATGATTATATATCGTACAACTACGCATTTACGATTATGCATGTGCATGGAAACAAATACGATTTGTTTTACACAGAATACAGTCTCTGAGGTAGTAGTGGCATCGATGCACTGGCATGCTCGGCTGATCCCCGAGATGCTCCGGGGGGACAGAGTCCTGACCCAAGATATTTCTGACTATTTAATCACGAGTGAGTCTGGGATCTCGTGATTTAGACTGTACTGAGGCGGGGGTGTCCGAGAGCGGACTCCGCAATTTTTAGACTCGCATCATGTTTATTTGCATATATATATTGTGAAAGGCATGTTATATTTATTACTATTGGTTTAAAAATGAAAGTTTATTTTCGTCCACTCAATCTAACAGTTTTATTATTTATATGCCTTTCCCTGGGCTTTTCGGTTTCCTTCTTACCCAGTTTGCAGTTTTTATCCTGTGGTTGCGCGTCGTTGTCGGAGGCCTAGAGTTCAAATCACCGTTCTTTTCTAGTAGATTCTTGGTTTAACTTACTAGATTTGTATATTTGTAAATTAGAAGTCGCTCTGAATACTATGCTAGTTTATTTTCCTTTGCAATGCTTTATGAGTATTTACTGGATTTTGAATAAATGATGTAAATGAATACTTTTACTGTTATTTAGTTGTTTGTGAATTTGAGAAATCCGGATGAGAATTGGTGTCCCATGGTTTGACTTTTGTGGACTATTTGGAAGTGTGTTTTCATTGCAGGTTTTTGGCTTACTCATTGTATAAAGTTAACTCTGGCGATTTTTTTTAAAAGTTGTAGTGTTGTTAGGATATAATTCCGGTTTAGGCAACTGAATCAGGGTTGGGTTCTTTCACTACTAAGTATCCAAGTAGGCTTAAAAGATATCAAAGGAAGTAGGGGTCATTATCCGCAGAGGACTGGTGAAATTAAAGTCCGAAACACTAATTATATGCGAAAGTCAGAAATCTGATAGACTCGACCACAAAACAAAGATGCAATTACGAACCTAACTTATCCTACTCTAAATGCCACAAAATTTATGCACACTAAACTAGACTCAGTGATGGACTTCCATGTAAAATTTTAGAGGGTTTTGAGTTAATTTGGTTACCAAATGATTCAGAGATGTGAATCAATATGGTGAACAAGTTAAGGGGGAATTTTATCCACTATCGACATTCAACCTACATAAAAAATACATAATATAATATAGAATCTAATGAATGAAAGTTCCCACAATTGAGTTAGCTAGGCCAGACATACCAATCGTACCTACACATCTCTTACCGGGCATACTAAGTGGAATGGTCATCCGCCTTAGTGTGATCTCTAGTTGGTAAACTTGGTACTATTGTGAGTCCTTATCTCTTCATCCAAAGTCATTATATTCTAATAGTGTTTAGGAATCTACAAGAGTTCACAAGCTAGCCACATGCACAACTTGCTAGACCTAGGATTTCTTACATCCAACAGTTTCTCACATTCATTAGTTCCTATCATGGAGAGATTTAAGAGGGTATAATGTGCCTCTATCTCAAATTTCCTAGAGTAAACTTCTAAACATGCATACTAATATTGTTCACTCGTTCGCAACATGTAAAGAAATCATCAATGAAAAAGCAATATAAGAAAACTTCATTCAATCAATATGCGAAATTAAATTAACGAGTATGTATCATGTAAATTTTATGTGCAGGGCTTCAAAACAGCCCCTTAACTAAGTGTTAGCTACTCATAGACAAGTAAACTACACTAAAACAATCCATTAAAACAAATATAAAAGAGAACAGAAGAAGAAGAAATTTGCACAGTCGCTTCTTATTGTATACTGAGTTGTGTGCTCTCCCAAAATCTGATTCTCCTTTACAAAATTCTAAAATAGAGTATTTGTAAGGTACTGAATGAGTATTTTCGTTTTTCTCTTTGGATTTGGGCTTCTCGGTGTGACTTGGGCCTTAAAACACAACTTTCTCATCAAAGACAGATTTCCAAGCAAATTGATCTTCGTATACTAAATGGCCATAACTTCCTCTAGAAAAGTGATATTCACAATCCGGAAGAAGTTCTGGAAACTAGACATCGAGGGATTTTCATGCATATAAGAGCATTATTAATTAAAAAATAATCATTATCAGGTTCATTTCGAGCTGCTCTCAATGCTCTATCGAAGTTGATGAATCTACACAGAAATTCTTTGATTTCAGCTTTTAATCCTTCTTTACTTAGGTTTTGGACTCTCGTCTTTGACAAGTAAAACATCTTAACTTCAGATTGCAATAGGAATCTTTTATTTCTCTTATTTTCTTCATTTATCTCCATTTACCTACAAAATAATAAAACATAAATATATTTGCTGAATACATAACTAAAGAATAAATATATGGGCATCAATAATTAACATAAATGTGCATATTTTTGCACCGATCAAGAACACCACACTTATCTTTTATTAGTCCTCGAGCAAAACACTAAACTAAAACTCTAAAAATACTAAACAAAAACAAATACGACTCTCTAATGGCCACAACACATCATCCATCTCCTCCTCCATAGCCTCAAGATTGGCAATCAATCAAGAATCAAGCCTCACAAGTTTCAAAGATTAATATCAACAAAGTACATATGAAACATGTAAAACACATGCATAATCATGGTTAAAAGTGGAGCTCAACATGCAATAAACAGATCAAGACTCAACCTCACAATGGATAATTCTCTCATAAGTGTTTCACTTAAATGTGTTCAAAGTTAGGCATTCAATTCAATTACTTGCCAAATGGACCAAACCATATGCCTAACTCATGCACTAATCTCCACGGATTAAAGACTACTCAATTTTAAGAATAAAAAAAACTGATAATGGTTGTAATGGGGCCAAGTATAAGGCATTGAAAATATTTAGGAGAAGTGGTGATAAAACAGTTCTAAGACTTAGTCAAATCACATCATAACTCCACCGTCTTCATAATCACCATGGTATTCTTCTTCATATCTTTGAGATTTGCAAACAGGACAAAGGCCAATTTCATTTTCAATGTCAGGCCTCCGATTTAGATCAAACTCTAAATTTATAAATACAGGGAAAATTAATCTCGATATTTATCAAATGCAAACATATTGCCGTCAAGAGTATACAATTTTTCTCTTTTCTTTCCACCCCTCGAATTTCATTTTTTTCCCGACAATTAAGAAACTTCTATGTATTTTGAACAAGTCTATCCCTATATAAATACATCAAGCAAATCATCTTTCAACTCCCCAAAACAAAGAAACACATCACCTGCTGTCGACATTACTTCACACCAAGTCCTGGCTAGAAACATAGGATAAATAAGTTCTACACTAGGCTAAGTGTTTAGATATTCATTGGTGATGAAAGAAAGACTTAAAATAGGCTCAAAGTGGATATCTAAGGGATCACAATTTATGCGCACAAATAGGGACACATGGCAATATGGCTCTGGTGATAATCCTACGTGTCTTTATCATATTCTCAATCATAAGAATATATTGACTAAAAGTTTCAATAACTACATGAACAAGTTCTAGTAATATCTAGAATCCATAAACTTAATCTGTGGAAAATAATTAACACTCAATCAAAGAAACCATATGTATACATATAGGCTCAGATGCTCACTGGTTAAAAATGAGTCTCAATAAGTTCAAAGCATGCTCAATATATTTACCATGTATAACTTGTTTCCACATCTACTACACATTCGCATAACATAAATCAATATTAATCAAAGAAACAAGTAGTCATATCATCTCAATCAATTGAACATCTCTTTGCTATGAATTCAAAGATACAAAGACAAGTTAAGGGAAACCTAAGACTCAAAACAAAAGAAAAACAAAGAAAAATCACAAAAATATCAAAAAACACACGCATGACCCTTACACAACGAACTGGTCGTCGTAAAAGATCTCATAACCTTCAACAGGTCGAGGAAGCTACTCGACAGGTCATAGTGATGTTACTGCCCGAAACTGACTCAAAATTTCGCTGGTCAAAAATCATTTCGACAGATCGAATAAAAACCTAAAAAAACTTGATTTTACAATAAAATATTCGACGGGTCAAAAATTCCTTCGACATATCAAATTGGGTCTCCTGCACTCTCAAAAAGGACTCAAAAACTTGAAAATTACAGAAATCGGAGAAACTGAGAATATCCACTTGCAGAATCTATACAGAACTAACCACACGTCGGAACAAGCTAAAATTTTATGAGCATAAAGTAGACACATATATAAACATCTCTCAAATTTTCAAAATTGAAAGTTGAAACTTGAATTAAAGTCGAGGACAATGAAATTTTCAAGTTGATACATCCTTACCCCACACTTGAAAGTTGCATTGTCCTCAATGTAAAAACTTAAATTAAAACATGCAATACATCAAACAAGTATGACAAAAAATATATATCACACACAAAACACATAACATGAAAAAGAGTAAAGGAGAAGGGATAAGAAATTAAATCTAGCAGTCATGTTTCTCCATCAACATAGGTTGCCTCCCATGCAGCGGTATGATAGGTGTTTTACACCACATAAAAATACCATATTCCTTATACAAGATTTATCGATATAGTAGAATGGAAGTAGGTGTTATTACCCGCTGAAGAAAGATGAGACTAAGTACTTTAGAAGCGAATGTCAAAAAATTGATAGACTCGACTATATAATAGATAATTAATTTAATAAAATATCCAAACTCGACCTAAAAATACACAAAAACACAAAAACATAGAAGACACAGTGACGGACTACCACGTAAATTAGTAATAGATCTGAAGATATTTTGGTTATCTAAATAAATTACTAAACACAGAATACGAAACGAAAACAGGAAATCTAATTTGTAAGAAATCAAATGGATTAAAGCATTAGGCACTTCTCTCCGCCCTAGATAATTCCGATCTACCCCAAAACCAATTCACACAATAATGAATGAATGTTTACCATGCATGAGCTATGATTAAGTCACATACATATTACACTCTCTTACTTGACATGTTATCCGAATTGATTACCTGGTTTAACGTGATCTTAAACTAGAAGATATGGAACTATGATGGGTCTAAATCTACCTAACCTAAGTCATTATGATCCATAGAGTGTCTGAAAAATAACAAGGCTCTAGAACTACTATGATGGGTGCTCTTGCATCACCTAGGAATTACTTCACACGACTAATCATGTTACTTTTACCTCTATAGAATATGCAATGATAAGATGATCATGTACATATTCAAAGTAATAGATCCTACCACATACATCTAAGTTGGCCACCTAAGAAACATATAAAAGAAATCATCAATGATTAAACAGTGAAACAAAACTCATTCAAAATTGTACAAATCGCAAGGGTTCAAAATCGAAACATATTTAGGGCTTCGATTAGCTCCTAACAAGAAATAGTTTAGCTACTCATGAAATAGAAAACCGAATCAAAGTAATTCATAGAAAATTGATACAAATAGATGAAGAAAGAAGCTTGCGGCATGCGTCCCCTTCTTCTCTTTTTCTTCCCGTCCAAGTGCCTGTCGACTTCTTTTTCTTTTCTCTTTTTTTATACCTCCTGCCGACTAACAAGCGAAGCTAGGTTAATCCACCTAGCTCCTCATCACGTGCTAACCAAACCAGCCACAATTTGGACTCATTATTTCTCTAGCCAATCAACCAAATCTATGTTGCAATAGAAAAACCCAATCAATTCCCTTTTTCTTTATTTTCTCCAAAAACTTACAAAACAAATAAACATTAATAAATAAACCAAAAACATACACAATAGAATTAAATATTGGGTTAAATTAAGCATTGATACGTTGCACATTTATGCAACTATCAAAATACCCCACACTTAGCTATTGCTAGTCCTCGAGCAAAACACTAAATTATACTCAAAATAAAAGACACACTTTACACACACGACTCTAATGCCCTCAACACATTGTCTCAACAATCTTCCTACAAATGCAACACCAAGATTAATGATATTTCAATGCAATTCATAGAATTTCAAAGATTAATGTCAATGCATGACACACATGTAATATGTAAGACGAAGACATAGTCATAATGAATATAAAGCTGAAACATGCAGTAAACAAGTCAAGATCCAACCTCACATAGATATGCTCTAAAAAATGTTTCACTCAAGATATGTCTGTTTTCACTCAACTTAATCACTTGCCAAATGGTCCGAACCATATGCTCAACTCTTGTGACCAATCTCCATAGATCAAATGTTGTCCTTCTTAATGATCAAAAATGTCTTTCAAAGGTTGTAATGGGGTTAGGCTCATGGGTTTATAGAATAAAAGGATATGGAATTCAAATATAAGTTCTAAAACCTAGTGGAGCACCAAATGTAGAGACTTTTCTCTCACTTTACACCCATTGAATTTCCCCACTATTGTTTTACTTTTATGTGGCCTATTTTCATCTTGTTGGACCTTCACTTCATTCTTTTTATCAACAGTTAACCTGGGTATCAAGCTAGACACCATAAGAACAAACTCTTTGTTTTTTAAACAGTAGCTTGAACCCCAAACTTATTCCTTTGTATCACCTTCATAAACTGTCACCTTGGTCTTCATGTATCTGTCTCATAAAGCTCTACTAAGTCCTAGAACAAATGTAGAGATATAGCTAATCTATGGTTAAAGGTTAAGGTTATGCAGGTGATGACAAAATGGCTATCATGTAGGCTCAAGATGGTGAACTAAATGGGTGCACATCTTGTGTACACAAAAATATGAGACATAGGCTATATATGTCCATGGTGGTAGATCCTAAGTGCCTTTATCACTTCCTCAATCAGGACATATATTGACTATAAGCTTTGAAAAGCATAAGAGCAAGTTCTAGTAATCTCTAGAGTCCATTAACTTAATCTGTGACAAGCAATTGTCACTCAACAATGAAAACATGTATATCACATATAGGCTCAATCGCTCACGGGTTAAATGAATCTTAACAGTGTTTAAGCACGCTTATACTTTATACAAAGTTACCGTATTTTTACATCCACTACACATTCTCATATGCACAATACATCAAGATTAACCAAAGAAACTCATATACTTAGTCGCATGTTCATATGCTTCACTTTTAGTCACAATTTCAGAAGATATAATAACATCATGGACTAGTTAAGGGCTCCTAAGACTCAAAACATAAACAATGACTCTTTTTGTGTTGCTTTTCTTGACACTTTTTATTTTTTTATATTTGGTTTTTCGTATAGGACACTAAAATACACAAGAAAAACAAAGAAAAAACTCAAAAATACAAAAATTGGACACAAAACCCTTCCACGACGAACTAGTTGTCGGAAAAAGTCCCAAATTCGACGGGTCGAGGATTTCCTTAAGAATTTTTTGACGGGTTGAAGCCATGCTACTGTCCAAAAATCTGCCAAAGTTCGACGGGTCGAAAATATTTTCGACGAGTGGAATTAAAACCTAAAAAAAACTCGATTTTACGATAAAAATTTTGACGGGTCGAAATGGGTCTCCTGACTGCACATATCCACTTGCATAATTTATACAGAATTAATCACATAGGAATGAGCTGAAATTTTATGAGCATAAACGAGACACATATAAAAACATTCTCTCAAAATTTCAGATTCTTCCGAGACCTCTACCCATGTCAAATAAATTACACAAGACAATATACTGCACAGTTCTGAATTAACACTAAAAAATGAAAAATTTATACATATACGCTAAGGATACGATATAAACCCCACCCCACATTTAAAATTTGAATTGTTCTCAATGTAATACAAAGCAATAGCATGCAATACATCAAACAAGTATGAAGCAAGAAACATAACATGTCCAAAACACACTATATGGAGAAAAATAAAGTAAAGAAGAAGAGATAAGAGATCAAATCTATCAGCCAAGCTTCTCCATCAACATGGGTTGCCTTCCATATAGCGCTAAGTTTAACATCTTCAGCCAGACGAGGACACCAATGAATCCATGATCGGTGTTGGATCGAAGAGCTCAACTTCTTCCACCAAACGCTCTCCCATAGGCTCATAAAAGTGTTTGAGCCTATGCCCATTCACCTTGAATGTGCTTCCATTCCTCGAATTCTGAATCTCAACTGCACCATGAACAAACACATTTACCACAGTATAAGGACCATTCTATCTAGACCGAATCTTGCCTAGAAACAACTTTAGGCGCGAATTGAATAGCAATACTTTTTGTCCTACAACAAAAGACTTGCCCTTGATCATCTTATCATGAAAAGCTTTGGTCTTTTCCTTATAAATCCGACTAGATTCATATGTATTGTTCTGGATTTCATCCAACTCATTCAACTGTAGCTTCCTATGAACACCAGCATCATCAACATCAAAATTGAACTGTTTTACCGCTCAATAGGCCTTGTGTTCAAGCTCCACCAGTAGATGACATGCTTTGCCATAAATCAACCTATAAGGAGACTTCCCAATAGGTGTTTTGTAAGCCGTTCGATATGCCCACAAAGCTTCATCCAACCTTTGACTCCAATCCTTCCTGCTAGGAGCTACAGTCTTCTCTAAAATCTTCTTGATCTCCCAATTTAAAACCTCCACTTGCCCGCTTGTCTGAGGATGATAAGGTGTGGCCACCTTATGTGTGATTGTATTTCCGAATTAAAGCAACAAAGGTCCTGTTACAAAAATGAGATCCTTCATCGCTAATGATGTACCTAGGTGTGCCAAATCTTGCAAATATGGATTTTAAGAACTTCAACACAACAGAAGATTCATTAGTTCTGGTGGCAACTGCCTCCACCCATTTTGAAACATAATTAACTGCAAGCAAAATATAAACATTAGAGTGGGAAGAAGGAAATGGACCCATGAAATCAATACCCCAGACATCAAATATTTCTACAACTAAAACTGGTTGCTGAAGCATTTGATCTCGAGATCCTAAGTTACTTGTGAGTTGGCATCTAGGACATGTCACATTAAAGACGTGTGCGTCTTGGAACAGTGTTGACCAAAATAAGCCACACTCCAACACTTTCATCGCGGTTTTCTTTCCACCAAAGTGGCCTCCTCCTACTTGTGTATGACAAAAAAATAAGACTGATTGAAATTCAGAGTCAGGAACACACCTGCGAATGATGGAGTCAGGGCAATGCTTCCATAGATATGGATCATCCCACATATAATGCTTGGCCGTCTTTACCAATATGTCATTTTGTGCTGTGGTGTAGTCACTTGGTACCAGCTTTGAAACTTTGTAGTTGACTATATCTGCGTACCAAGGCTCAGAATCCTGAATAGCAAAGAATTGCTCATCTGGGAAGCTCTCACGCAAGGGGAGATGATCCTCCTTCGCATTAGATCCATGAGTCAGGTGACTCAAGTGGTCCGCTACCATGTTTTCGGTCCCCTTCTTGTCCTTGATTTCCATATCAAACTCCTGGAAGAGTAACAACCACCTGATCAATCTTGGCTTTGCATCCTGCTTTGTCATAAGATATCTCAATGTAGCATGGTCAGCGAAAATAATCACTTTAGTTCCTAACAGATAAGATCTACAAATTTCTAATGCAAAGACAATAGCCAAAAGCTCATTCTCTGTAGTTGAATAGTTCAACTGTGCATCGTTCAGAGTCCGAGAAGCGTAATAGATCACATGGGGAAGCTTGTCTGAACGTTGCCCCAATACAACACCTACAACATAATTAGATGCATCAGACATAAGGTCAAATGGAAGATTCTAATATGGTGCTTGAATGATCGGTGCTGTAGTCAAGAGCTCCTTGAGCTTATTAAAGACAACGAGGCACGCATTAGTAAAGTCAAAAGCCATATTCTTTTGGAGCAATGCACAAAGTGGTCAAGCTATCTTGGAGAAATCCTTGATAAACTTGCGATAGAAACCTGCATGTCCAAGAAAAGAACGCACCTCTCTAACAGAAGCGGGAGGTGGTAATGTACGCACAATATCGACTTTTGCTTTATCTACTTTAATCCCCCTCTCAGAAACCACATGTCCTAACACAATCCCTTGTTCAACCATAAAATGACATTTTTCCCAATTCAAAACAAGGTTCTTTTCAACACATCGTTCTAAAACCAAAGATAGATTATGTAGACATAGGTCAAAAGAATCACCAAAAACTGAAAAGTCATCCATAAATACCTCGATAATTTTCTCAACCATGTCTAAAAAGATTCTCATCATGCATCTCTGGAATGTTGCTGGCGCGTTGCATAACCCAAAAGGCATACTCCTATACGCAAACGTGCCAAAGGGACAAGTGAAGGTGGTCTTCTCTTGGTCTTCTCTGTCAATGGCAATCTGGTTGTAGCCAGAATAACCATCTAGAAAGTAATAATACACATGACCTACAAGACGCTCTAACATTTAGTCAATAAAGGGAAGAGGGAAGTGATCCTTACGAGTTGTAACATTAAGCTTGTGATAGTCTATGCAAACTCTCCATCATGTATGAACTCGCTGAGGCACTAACACATCATCATCATTCTTGATAGCTGTGATGCCCAATCTCTTGGGCATAACCTGCACAGGACTTACCCATCTACCATTAGATATAGCATAAATGATACCTGCATCAAGAAATTTGATAACTTCTTTCTTGACTACGTCCATCATAAGTGGGTTGAGTCTCCGTTGGACCTCTCTTGTTGGTTTTACTCCATCTTTAAGGAATATTATGTGAGTACACATTGTTGGGTTGATTCCTTTGATTTTAGCAATTGTCCAACCAATCACCTCCTTGTATTCTCTAAGCATAATGAGAAACTTCTCTTCTTGAAGATCAGTGAGCTTCGAAGATACGATGACCGGTAAGGTTTTATCATCTCTAATGAATGCATACTTCAAATGCTCAGGCAAATGTTTAAGTTCTAACTCTGGTGCTTTCAGAATAGAAGGAAGCAACTTGTTAGTAGAAACTAGAAGAGAAAGTGCTTTAGAATTACCTTTCATATATGGCATTGACTCAAAGGATGCCATAACATCATCATACTCATCTCCCATTACCAACTCATCAACGAAGCTGATTCTCAGAATTTCTTCATCCTCAATGGGTCGAGGATGGGTAATTAGTTCCTCAAGTTCATCCATTTCTTGGGTGAGCTTAGTACTCTCAATGGATTGTGCGGATTCTCTTGGTGGATCATAACAAACAACTAATTTTCTTCCAACTTCTTCAAGTGTTTTCTTCAATGCATCCTCTTCCACAAAATATTGCATGTAATCTTACACAAAACTATCAAACGTATCAATGGAACAACAAGAATACAAGTCTTTTTCACCTGGATGCTTCATAACATCAAAGATGTTGAAACAGATCTTTTCCCCATCAACTTTCATGGAAATGGTTCCACTAAAGCAATCAATCTTGGTCATAGCAGTCCTCAAGAATGGACGACTAAGAATCAATAGTAACTCGGATGGTTGAGACTCCGCTTCCATCTCTAAAACAATGAAATCAGCCGGAAAGATCAAATTGCCAACCTACACTGAAACATCTTCAACAAACCTCTAGGGTAGCAGTTAGATCTATCAGCCAATTTTATAGTCACACTTGTTGGTTATAATGCACCTATGTTCGAAGTTTCATAAAAAGAGTATGACATTAAATTAATAGATGCACTCAAATCAAGCAACGCACCAGTAAAGTTAGTCCTACCAATTGTGCAAGGGACATTGAATCATCCCGGATCCGCCATCTTTAGTGGTAGTTTCCTTTGAAGTACTGCGGATACTTTCTTAATCAATGCAACGGTCTTAGTACCTGTGAACTTGCTTTTCATGGTACAAAGCTCCTTAAGAAATTTTGCATATATAGGAATTTGCTTAATTGCATCAAGCAAAGGAATTTTCACTTAGACCTTCCGGAATGTGTCCAACATCTTCTGTTCCACTAAATCTTTCTCTACTTTTGAAGCCTACTAGGAAAGGAAACATGTGAGGAAACCAAAGGAGAGGGTTCAGAAGGCATCGTACCTAATTTTTGAAGTGCTGGGTTTTTCTATCTAAGGGTTGTTATCGACTGGTCGAGGATTTATCTCTACCGGTCGAAAGAATGCTTCTGCCTTGGCTCTGCTCCCTTTTTCGACGGGTCAAAAAATTTTCTCGACCAGTCGAAAGCAGCTTCCTGATTCTTCAAAATTTGCTGATATGGTACCACTTGCTCCAATACCGGTTCATTCCATTCTTAAGACTCCTTGATAAGTTTTGGGGCCTCTTCTAGCACTTTTCCACTCCTCAAAGTGATGACATTGGCTTCATGTTGACCTCTTGGATTTGGAACAACTTGACTAGGAAGTGTACGTGGCTCTCTTTGACATTTGTTGCTAAAGTTGATTCACTTGTTTCTCTAAGAGCTCAAATGACTTGCTGGAGTTCATATTGAATACCTCAATTCCCTCAAGCTTAGCAAATATAGGTTGGAGAGCAGGATCAATGGTTAGTGTTGTAGCTGGTTGTTGCACTTGCTGGTTCTCAGGTCTTGGCTTGAATCCAGGAGGTGGATTGAGGACATTTGTGTTATTTTCATAGCTAAAATTTGGATGATTCCTCCATCCCGGATTATAGGTGTGAGAGAATGGATCATTCCTTGCCCTTTGTTATTGCACAAAGTTTACATGTTCATCTTATGGAACAAAAGGACAAGTCTCTTGAGTATGATCAGTGAACGAACAAGCAGAGTATACCTGAGCTAGAGAAGTCGAAGGTGTTGTTTGACTCTTGATAGCACTAGCAATAGTTTCTAACTTCTTCTCCATGGAATTCATTCTCTTTTCCATACCTGGATCTGTAGAGACCTCAAATACAGCTTGTTTTTTACTAGCCAAAGTGTGCCATCTAGTGTAGAACTGCTTGGAATTCTCAGACAATCTCTCAATCACGTCTGGAGCTTCCTTACTAGTTTGGTACATGAACATTCCTCCACAGGTTAAATCTACTTTTGTCTTATTTGCTGGTTCCAAACCCTTATAGAAGAATGCCGTTCTATCTTTCAAATCATACCCATGGTGTGGACACTTTCTCAACAGCTCCTTAAAGTGAGCCCATGCCTCATGAAGCATATCTCTTTTTTTTTGAACAAAGCTATGAATCTTCTTCTTTAACGGTTTTATGTACTGCGCTGAGAAGTATTTCTTCAAGAATGTTGCCTTCATTTCTGCCCATGAATTAATCGATCTAGGAGTCAAAGAATTAAACCAAGTTTTTTCTCCATCTTTCAATGTTCTACAGGTTCTGTGTCAAAGCTAATTCCTCAAGCTCAGTCAGGTGTTGTTGAGGATCCTTTGAATATACCCCTCTGAAGTGAGGAAGGGCTACAAGCAATGAAGGTGGCACTGAATAATTGCCAAGTGCTGGGAAGACAATAGGTGATGAAGTTCCTGTTGTACTAGGCACCGGGGAGTTCATAAGCTTCTTCGGTTGCTCCCCATTGTCGCTGGTGGTCGCTGTGGTATTTCTTCTTCAGACTCAGAATCGGTTTCTACTGTGATCTCAGGAGGATCAGGCAACCCACTAGTGTTTCCAACCTCCAGTTATGTTTGCCTCTTTTGCTTTCTATTCTGTCTTGCTAAGTGTTTGATTTTAGGATCAAGTAGTAAAGGCTCAGTTCTTCTAGAATTTTGAGTATGCATGCACTAGGTACCTACACACAATAGACACGTTAGACTTTAAAAACAAATACTAAATAACAAAAAACTAAAATAAAAGACACTTTAAAGTACAAAGAGTTGATCTTTCCCTGGTGAGACGGCGCCAAATTTTGATAGGTGCTTTACACCACACAAAAATATCATATTTCTTACACAATATTTATCGATATAGTAGAATGGAAGTAGGGGTCGTTATCCGCTGAAGAAAGATAAGACTAAGTACTTTAGACGCGAATGTCAGAAAACTGATAGACTCGACTATATAGTAGAGAATTAATTTAATAAAACATCCAAACTCAACCTAAAAATACACAAAAACAAAGAAACATAGAAGACTCAGTAATGGACTATCACGTAAATTTGTAACAGATTCGAAGATGTTTTGGTTATCTAAATAAATTACTAAACATAGAATACAAAATGAAAACAGGAAATCAAATTTGTAAGAAATCAAATGGATTAAAGTGTTAGGTACTTCACTCCACCCTAGATAATTCCGATCTACCCAAAAACCAATTCACACAAGAATGAATGAATGTTTCCCATGCATGAGCTATGATTAAGTCACATACATATTACACTCTCTTACTTGACATGTTATCCAGATTGATTACCTGGCTTAACATGATCTTAAACTAGAAGATATGGTACTATGATGGGTCTAAATCTACCTAACCTAAGTCATTATGATCCATAGAGTGTCTGAAAAATAACAAGGCTTCTAGAGCTACTATGATGGGTGCTCTTGCATCACCTAGAAATTATTTCACATAACTAATCGTGTTGCTTTTACCTTTATAGAATATGCTATGATAAGATGGTCATGTACATATTCAAGGAAATAGATACTACCACATGCATCAAAGTTGGCCACCTAAGAAACATATGAAAGAAATCATCAATGATTAAACAATGAAGAAAAACTCATTCAAAATTGTACAAATCACAAATGGTTCAAAATTGAAACATATCTAGGGCTTCGATCATCCCCTAACAAAAAATAGTTTAGCTACTCATGGAATAGAAAACTGAATCAAAGTAATTCATAAAAAATTGATACAAACAGATGAAGAAAGAAGCTTGCGGCGTGCGTCCCCTTCTTCTCTTTTTCTTCCCATCCAAGTGCATGTCGATTTCTTTTTCTTTTCTCTTTTTTTTATACCTCCTGCCGACTAACAAGCTAAGCTAGGTTAATCCACCTAGCTCCTCATCACGTGCTAACCAAACCGGCCACAATTTGGACTCCTTATTTCTCTAGCCAATCAACCAAATCTATGTTGCAATAGGGAAGCCCAATTAATTTCCTTTTTCTTTATTTTTTCCAAAATAAATAAATAAATATTAATAAATAAACCAAAAACATAACAATAAAATTAAATATCGATTTGAATTAAGCATAGATACGTTGCACATTTATGCAACTATCACGCTAAATAAAATCTTCAGCCAAACGTTACAAACATCATTTAATGCACGTCGAAGATGTGTCTGTTCGTTGCACCATAAAGCTCATCCTTCTTGACATATTTCTTCCCTAATATGAAACCTTGAGGACGTGGAGTCAGATTATCCAAGTGATTCTATTTAGTTGCAAAAATATTGAAGTTCCAGAATGGCTTCCTTGGTGAACGACTCTCATCACAAAACCTTGAGTAATCTTGTTTAGACCTGTTCTCAACGCTAACACACTTCTCATTAGAAATAATCAAAAGATCACAAGAAGAAGCGTGCTTACCTTTTAACTCAAGAGTGGCCACAGCAGCCACAATTTCGACTTCCTTCTCAGGATCAGGAGGACCTTTATCTGGTGGTGCCCAAGTCTTAAGGAAATTAAATTCCTCCATCAAGTGCACATTCTCTTTCTTAAAATATTGTGTTACCTCTCCTGGCTCTTTAAGTGGGTGAAAGATGCAAAATTCCACAGTCTCATCAAATACCATCATGCTCAATCTTCCATTGTATACATTGATGTTTGTGTGAGTTGTAGCCATGAAAAGACGACCCAAAATCAAGGGTAATGTATCGGTGGAGGCCTCTTCACTCATATCAAGCACAAAGAATTCAGCTGAAAGACTGAGTCCTTCAACATGCACAAGCACATCCTCAAGCACCCCTCGAGGATAGACATAAGATCAATCCGCAAGTTTAATCCTCACTGAGGTTCTCGTCAATGCACCTAAACCAAGAAGCTTATACGTAGAATATGACATTAGATTAATGGAAGCTCCTAAGTTTAGTAAAGCACGTTTAAAACTAGTTTCACCAATCCAACATGGAACGGTGAATCTCCCCGAATCTTTGCACTTTACCAGTAACCTTCTCTGCAGCACTGCCGAGATCTCCTCAATCATCGCCATAGTCTCATATTCCTTGAACTTTAACTTATTGGTATAAAGTGCCTTCAAGAACTTTGCATACTTTGGCACTTATCTGATAGCATCAAGGAGCAGAATATTCACTTGAATTTTGCAAAAGATGTCCAATATCTCCTGCTTTTGATGGTTCTTTTTTTGTTTTTGAAGTTTGTGAGGAAAAGGCACATGTAAAGTAAGTAAGGGAGAGGGATCATATGATACTTGGGTTGCATTTGAACCTGATGAAGCTCTGTTAGACTTTTCTTGCTCTTCACCATCGATCCTCTGAAGTATTGGCTCCTCTAACTCCTTAGACATGGTATGTGGCCTCAGAACATCTCCAACATGTTTTCCAGTCCTCAATGAGATTGCGCGTACCTCATGAGTTGGCCCATTATAACGTTCTGAGAGTTGTTGTTGTAGTTTATTCATTTGTTGCGCTAATTTCTCAATGGACTTATTGGTGTGTTGAGAGTGCTCGTTAAATTGTTGCACCAATGCGGATAAGGGATTCGTGATAGTCGGATCCATTGATGAAGGTGTATGGAGTTTCACTTATGGTGTTGGAGTAGAGTATGGCTCATACCTCAGCCTTTATTGTAAGAAACTGACATGCTCTTCCTCTGGAATATGATATATAGGGAAATTTTTAGCAGCATGATCAGTATAAGAACATATAACACATACCTAAGCCTTTGTTGATGAGGATACAGATTTCCCTTTTCCAAGACTTTCTGCAATGACAGCTAAGTTCTTCTCAATGGCACTCATCCTTCTCTCTAACACTAAATCCATAGATTCCTCTAAGACTGTTGGCATTCGGCTTCCCATTGTCCGGTCACAAGTGGAGAACTGGTTAGAGTTCTTAGTTATGTTCTCTGCAATGGCCTTGACCTCTGCACCTGTCTTTTGCCACTATGTGAATCCAATTTTGCTCGGTTGGCTTCATCTAAACCCTCATAAAAGAAGGTCATCTGGTCAGCAAGATCATATCTATGATGAGGACATTTTCTCAATAAGTCCTTAAACTGTGCCCAAACTTTATGAATTGCATCTCCATTTCTCTGCACAAAACTATTCATCTGCTTCCTCAGCTGTTTCGTATGTTGGGTAGAATAGAACTTCTTTATAAAAGTTATGCCCACTTTTTTCATGTGTCAATTGATTGAGAAGATAATGAATTAAACCACGCCTTCGCTTCATCCTTGAGAGAAAAGGGTAAAAGGATCAGGGGTAAAAGGATCAGCTTAAGTACATCAGCTTCCAAATTCTCTAAATCCTGGGTCTCACACAACTCCACAAAATCATTCAAGCGCTATTGTGGATCTTCAGTGGACCCTCCACGGAAGTGAGGTATACTCGTGATGAGAGTTGGAGGTATGAAATATGTTTGAAGAGTAAGGAGCACTATGGGCGATGAAATATCAGCTGTGCCTGGTAAGAATGCATCCCTGAGATTTCTTTCTTCCATTAGTGTGGTGCGAGTGTATATACACTATGTACCTACACATAGTAGACACTATTAGACACAATATACAAGACTAAAAACAAAACACACAAAAATAACAGACTTGATTAAGACTTAGAATTAAATAGTTTCTGGCAACAACGCCAAAATTTGATAGGCAGAAAACCACTTATCAAAGATAGTCCCTACTAACTATCTAAGTATGCTTAAAAGATGTCAATATAGTTCAATGGAATTATGGATCATTACCTGCAGAGGACTGGTGAAACTAAATTCTTAAACACTAATTATACGCAAAAGCCAAAAATCTGATAGACTCGACCATAGAAAAAAACATTAATTTATGTACCTAACCTATGCTACTCTAAATATCACGAAGTTTATACACACTGAACTAAACTCAGTGCCAGACTACCACATAAAATTTGAGAGGGTTTCAAGTTGATTTGGTTACCGAAATAATTTGGAGAATCTACAACAAATGTAGAAAAATGAATGCTGGTGAACAAGTTAAGGGAGAATGCTATCCACCACTGTCATTTAACTTACATGAAATATACTTAATCTAATATGCAATCTAATAAATAAAATTTTCCACAATTGAGCCAGTTAAGCCGGATATACCAATCATATGTACACATCTCTTACCGGGCATACTAAGTGGAATGGTCATCCGCCTTAGTGTGATCTTTGTAGGAAATAATAGTGATATTAAACTAAATAAATTATAAAAATATTAATTTAATTAGTAAATTAAAATGAAGAATAAATTATGGAAATAAAAGATGAACTAAGAACAAAGTTGAGTCACGTGTATCACACGTTCTCTTTAAGAACTTTTACGCTGCCCACAGACTTGTATAAATTCTCCCAGGATAAAATAATTTCTACTTTATTGTACCACAACACAAGAACTTCTCGTCGAACTAAAGTGTACCTTACTTTGTCACCGAACACTTGAGAGAGAAGAGAACAGATCAAAAGAGGAGATGCTTGCTTTCTGATGGGATATCAAATGAGGAGGAGAAGACCTCTATTTATACATGGAGAAATGAGGAGGAACATCAATGTCGGCCACTTCAAAAGTCTTCGGTTTTGTAATAATTAAATAGCCAAATTTATTCTGGTAACTTAATTATTGCCAGAATTTAATCCGACAGTAAGTTTCTAACTGGAGTAATCTGAAAAGCCAAAAGTTTTATAACCAAAAGAAATATGGAAAGCCAAAAGTTAGTATTCTTGGATATAAAAGAAAACCTGTGAGGCCTAGCCCAAATTAGAGCAGCATTCAACAAACAACAATTTATTTCTCAAGCCCATTCACTTGCTTACTTGAATCATAGTGAAGCAAAATATTACTTAAAGACCATCACATTTCTAATTTCTCCTATGTGGGATAAACTCCATTCCTTATGTTTCAAGTGGCAAACTTTGAGTGACAATTTCTCATTCACCTCTTAACCAACTTAAACAAATGGATACATAATACTTATATACTCTTATAGGAGAACACAAATTCATGCTTCTCTTCCAATAATATTAAGTGCATTTCACTTAATTTTCTTGTTTAAATTATCTCAATAAAATTGTGGAAAACCACCATTTTTTCAACAATTTCTAGTTTATAAACTTGGTACTTGGTGAGTCCTCATCTATTCAACCAAAGTCATTATGTTCGAATAGTTTTTGGGCATCTACAGGAGTTCACAAGCTAGCCACATGCATAACTTGCTAGACCTAGGATTTCTTACATCCAACGGTTTCTCACTTTCATTGGTTCCTATCATGGAGAGATTTAAGAGGGTATGATGTGCCTCTATTTCAATTCTCCTAGAGTAAACTCTTAAACATGCATACTAAGATTTTTCACTGGTTTGCAACATGTAAAGGAATCATCAATGATAAAGCGATATAAGAAAACTTCATTCAATCAATATGAGAAATTAAATTAACGAGTATGTATCATGTAAACTTCATGTATGGGGCTTCAAAACAACCCCTTAAATAAGTGTTTAGCTACTCATAGACAAGTAAACTAAACTACAACTATCCTCTTATTGTATCTTGAGTTGTGTGCTTTCCCAAAATCTTATTCTCCTTTACAAAACCCTAAAATAGAGTATTTGTAAGGTGCTGAATGAGTATTTTCATTTTCTTCTTTGGATTTGGGTTTCTCGGTGTGACTTGGGCCTCAAAACACAATTTTCTCATCAAAGATAGATTCCCGAGTAGACTGACATTCGTGTACTAAAATGGTCACAACTTCCTCTATAAAAGTGATATTCACGATCTAGAAAAACTTATGGAAACTAGATAATAGGGCTTTCCACACATATAAAGATCATTACTTTTTTTAAAAAAGTTTCATTATCTGGTTCATTGTGAGCTGCTCCCAATGCTCTATCGAAGTTGACGAATCTACACATGAATTTTCTAGTTTAAGCTTTTAATCCTTTTTTATTTAGGTTATGGACTTTTATCTTTGATAAGTCAAACATCTTGACTTCATATTGCATTAGGAATCTTTTATTTCTATTCTTTTATTCATTTATCTCTATCAATTGACAAAATAGTAAACATAAATATATTTGCTGAATACATAACAAAAGAATAAATATATGGGTATCAATAATTAGCATAAATGTACATATTTGTGCACCGATCAACGAGACTACATGAACCACATACCACTATTTTACCATCAATCATATGAGATGTTTAACTGTAATGGTGAAAGCTAGCAAGCAAATTAAAGCGCCATAGCCCTAATTGACATCACCTCCTTAAATAGTTGGTAAGTGTTGCTGGCATGAGTCCATTTCTATTTAAGAATAGTAACTATTATGTAATTAGCAGAAATCGACGACATTGAAAGTCCTTACCAAATTTTCTCCGATCCACATGTCCCAAAAAAGGTCCTCATAAATTTAATTTAGCTGATATCAATGACACCATTTAATTTATTTACTCAAGCATCATGCAGAAAACTCAATATTTGTTTTTTTTAGAAGCTCGATAATATTTCAATAAAATGTGACAATAGTAGAAAGACTCCATCGGATTACCCGGCCTTATAAAATGAAGACCTATGCATACTACTATACTAGATAACAATTTCTTCCACAAAGTCGGCCTAAACTAACACACCAGGATAGCACGTGGTCTAATAAAAAATCTGGTCCGAAGCTTTTCCTCCAGTGTGGCTCTTTGATGTCTAATCCCACTACACCAAGCTATGACTTGCCAATATTGATCTTCACCACCTGAGCCCTAGTAGCCTCTCGGGCCAATTGCCTCAACTCTCTAGCCTTTAACTGCCGCCTAGTTGCTGGCTAAAGGTTAGATCGATATTTGCTATCTATCTTGCCATCATAACATGTTGCTTCCTCTGCTCAGGATTAGATGATTTTTGCCTCTACCCAGGCCTATCAAGAAACTGCTCAAGTTCTGCCTGTTCCGCGACTGCAGCCACTTCCGTTTCTGTCTCTAGGACCTAAGTATCCGCAGTCTCTTCCTCCCAATTCCCTGCTCCATCCCTAAGACCAGACATGATTACCAACGCCTGATCCCATCCTTAAACAGTTGCTTATCCTTGAGCTTCTTCTTCAGCCCATTGTCCCCCTTCATCTTTACTTCACCCTCTTTCATCTTACCACATTGGATCGGGCAACCACCCAAAGTGTGACTGAAGATACCACAACCCACATAGTAGCCTCACAACATAATATACTCAATATCAAACACAACCCAAGCATTCGGATCAAGTGCAAGACATACCTTCGTTTCCAGTGGATGACGAACGTCCACCTTCACAAACAACCGAATTTCTCTTCCTTCCTCCAACCAAATCTTGCCATAGTAGAGGAATCTACCTAAGCAGTTCCCCAGAGACTTTCACCAATGTCGATCCTCCACATCACCCATGAGGTCCCCACCAATCACCTCCACTCGCGCCTACACGCGAGCCTTGGCTGCTGAAATCAAATGTACCGGGGTTAAACCATCGAACTCTTCAACCATAATAGTAATGTTACGAAAAAAACTAGGGTCCTCAATCAACCGCCCTTCGAAGAGCCCCTTTGTCTTTAAATCTTCCCATGAATCGATCATGTGTACAACGCCAAATATGGATCGCGCTGGATCTCAGAAATCCCCGCCAAAGAAGGATCATCCAGTGCTTGAGAGATTTCGCAGTACCATCCGACAAGAGTGTTAGAGAGAAGACTCGAATTATAGCAAAGCCATAATCCGACTCCTCATTCACCGCCGCTTCTGAGATGTCACATTCAAGAAACGAAACCAAATCCACGGGTTTCTCCATGGATGAGGGCATAGATCACTGAGATCCACGCACAAAAGAAGATGAAGACAAGAGATAAGGTGAAAAAAAGGGAATAAAAAAACTGATTTTGTTTAAGAAAATTATAGTAGAAAATGACTTCAAATCGGAGTAGGAAACAATGAGAATAACCGAGATCAGAAAAGAATAAAGAGAAATCAGAAGAAAAAAGTTGGACAACAACTAGGGTTTATAGGGTGAAGCTAGGAGACCTAGTGAGACGAGGAACGACCATAACCACGATTACTCTTTAACAAATATAAATCACAAATAAGTAAGAACATCATTATTACGTGTAGTGTGATGAGCCAAGATCATTTAAAAGAAATATGCTGGGCCAAGACCATTTTACCCACTCCACTAAAGTCCTTCCCACCAAATCAAGAAACCTAGAAATAACACGCACTCTCAATTTTCTGAGTATAAACACCAAGTTATGTTTTAGTGTCTTCTCAGTGAAGCAGAACATGATCCAACCCCGCAGAAAAACCGCTTTTGAAGCTATATATCTAAGAAAATGAAGCAAAATTTAGGGGGCAAAAGGCCAAAATACCTGGCTCTGGCTACCTGCATACATATCCGATCCACCATGAGACATACTCATATACGACATCATATCGATCAACTCCACTGCCTTTTCTTCAGCAGGAATTTTGGGAATTGAACAATTTAATTTCTCTTCAAATTTTGAGAAACAAACTAATTAAAGACTTGATCACTACGTACTAATTTCCAGTAAAAACTAATCACATTCACTGGCTACTTCTACGTACTCTGTCGGTAAGTTTCTGAAACTACAAAGAAAAGTACAAAGAGGAATAGAGGATATCTCCAGCTTCACATGCTGTCATCGAGCAAGTGGATCGACCATCTTCATCATCCACCAAAACTCAACCAAAAAAAACAAAAGAAGAAGACAAACAAAAAATACTAGGTTTTTGGTGTTCAGACCATGGCGGAAGCATCAGGCAAACCTTGTTGCAGATCATCTCTGCCGGACGTTCTGTTGTTACTACTACTACTACTACTCCGATCGACGGCGATGTTGGCTCTACAAATCGGACAATTGGAATGGTCCTTAAACCACATGTTAATGCACGAGCTGTGAAAAGAGTGCTTGCAAACGCTGAGCTGCTGGACTTCTTCGCCGTCGGCGAAGACAGACAAGCACACCGGGCACTCGGTCCCGATTTCCTTGACGTGGGATTCCTTCTCGTACTTGAGCTCCGAGATGACATCGGGTCGGGTTACGGAGGCAGAGCTGCGGCGGTGGCGTGATGATGTTAAGGCGCGGAAGAAGTTGGGAGGGCACTTGATGGCAAAGAAGACGGCGTATATTAAGGCCGGGATGGTGATGACGGCGAGGAGGCCTAGGATGAACTCGAGGGCAGAGAAGTCGACGCTGCCGGGCGGAGCCGGGAAGGGCGGTGGCGGTCTGTTTAGGATGGCCGGAGAACTCTCCATCATAGGAGAGAGAGAGAGAGAGAGAGAGAGAGAGAGAGAGAGAGAGAGAGAGAGAGAGAGAGAGAGAGAGAGAGAAACTATAGTGAGGGAAGTGGTTGAGAGACAGCTGAGAGGGTTTTGGAGTTTTATTCAAGTTTTATTTTGGGTGTGGGCTGTGTTGTGTGTTGTGGTGGTGTTTTGTTTGGAAGTTTTGGAGAATTGTAATTATTGATGTCTGTGGGGGTGTTGAGGACAAGTTTAGATTATTGTCATGATGAATATAAATTTTACGGAATATATTCTATACCTAACAAGTACACGACTGCGTGACAAATTTTTATTGACTTAAAACTAATAAAATTAATTTTCGTCAATAGTACTACTAGTTGTAGCTTTTTCGAGAGGCAGCACATGAAAGATGCTTCTCATGAAAGCATTTTGAAGTGTTTATTATCGTTTTTTTTTATTTCCTCAAAACGCTTTTGAACATACATCAAAGTGATTAAACCGACAACCACTCAAGCTTCATATGATAGTACTTTTCATTAGTTTAGAATCCCTTCTAACATTTCCAGAAAATGTATTTCCACAAACTGTACATGGTTGTCAATTCGATAATTAAGTAGAATGTAAATTTACCGCAAAGTGTAGACCGCATAGTACACTATCGTTTATGAGCAAAGAGAGCATAGTAGTTAGGAGCAGGTCACGATCGATGCTCAAGATGGGCGGCTCCACAAGTGAAAAAACAAATGGACAAAAAGAGAAGGTGCATGTCTCCCGGCGGTTAGGGGCGCTTTAATTTGTTGAGGCTATAATTCACAGTACGAGGGGAGGATTTGCAACGACATCGATCCTTGCTAAATCCCAGCAGTCTAGCTAGCACAGTTTGTAACGTTGACATTTCAAGGACGAACTTCATTAATAAGATTATGTTCCATTGGAGATTGCTGGTCACTCAATCGAACTTATCGGTGTGTTTTAAATTAAGTATCACTGTGAAGAATCGGAATATTAACCTACTATATTGAAAAGAAGGACGGTCCTCTGCTGAAAAAAAAACACCAATCGAATTGAAGGACTTCGATAAAATCATAAAAACATGGCAAATAGGAGATGATATTTATGGGATTTTGATGCCAACTAACAGGGATATAGAAAGGAAACTTTGCAAAGAATGAGTTGATTGAATAACGACATGTCTTTACCACGTGGTTGGTCACACTCTAAATTCTGCACCCAACAAAAATAAGAAAGTGAATACAAGCTAGGCGAATGATGAATGCGAAATGAAGGACCAAAAATATACAAAGTTACCCAAACATTTACACGATAAGGCCCGATTTTGTTCGTTCAGCAAAGGCCCACACTTCGAGCGAGCATGGCTTACCTTATAAGTGAAGCCATGCCACGTCCATGGACCATGATAACAAGGTTCAGCTTCGAGCTACAGCAAAGCAAATCAATCTGTACATGTAGGTGATGTAGCTAGCTAGCTCTTGATTAAGCTGTAATCCCATGCAAATGTGGCATGAGCACAACGTGGTGCAGGGGAGGTTGAGAAGCTGAGTTAGAATCAGGAAGGGGGATAGGCTCGGTGACTTGGGTCATCTCAAGTGCCCGCTCCATCGTGACATGTTGGCGACGAGGCACAATATCAGTGCGACATAACGGACAGTTGCTGTGCGAGCTCAACCACATGTCGATGCAGCCAACATGAAACAAGTGCATGCATTCGGGTAGAACCCGAATCGCCTCGTCATCAGTGAAGTCACACAAGCACACGGCGCACATTCCTTCTCTGCATTCCTTGGTGTATCTATATATGGGAATCAGATGCCCCGGGAAACTGTTTCTCGAAATGCTTCTAGTCCTATTGTGGTTGGTAATAGTAGTAATTGGAAGCACTTGGCTTTGTTCGCTGTCTTGTGCCCTTGATATGCGGCCTTGGATGAAGCAACAGTTGTTGACCAAACACTGATATGTCGCGACGATTATGGCTCCGGCTGCGACGCCGAGGAGGCCGATGATCAAGGGGTTCTGCAGGAAATGCCGGTGTGGTTCATCCATTGTGAAGACTGAAGAGGATGAGAGGTGGTGGCCGTGAAGACATGGGGGGGTGGGGGTGGGGGTAATTAGATATAAACTGATAACTAGAGTTGTCTTTGACAATGTTGACAAAACAAAGGCTTCTCTATACTAAACGTAGGTGATACGCAGGAAGGAAGAGAAGGACGTTGGAAAAGATACCTCTGGTTAAATGTGTCTGCGTCGGTTTGAATATGATCAAGGTAGCAGTCAACAGCAAGAAAAATCAAAATGGGAAGTCTTCAACTTGTCAGAAGCCTAAGTTACCTTCAATTTTAATTTAACTCGAGCTTGTTGTATCTAATTCAGATACTAGAATTTATGATAGGGCATTTATGTTTTTGTAATTGTGTAACCTCATTCTTTATAATCAATTAACACAATGTAGCCCCGATGCCCTACAATTTATGAGTTTTATTTTTCTGAATTCTTGCATTTTTTCTGTCTTTGTCAAGAATGCATGAAAGAACCTAAGGAAGGTTTGGATGGACCGGCTGGAAATGTATTCCTAGGATATTGATTGGTTGCTACTGTGTGCGTTCACTGGTT
Source organism: Geum urbanum (assembly GCA_946800695.1). Lineage (NCBI taxonomy): Eukaryota > Viridiplantae > Streptophyta > Magnoliopsida > Rosales > Rosaceae > Geum > Geum urbanum. The sequence continues at coordinate 86,441,624 of OX326997.1, forward strand.
TCTGGGAAAATTAAAATTTCTAGCGGTGCTATTGTGTGATATGATTGGTTGTACAAATTGATTTATTTACTTTGGTAAAAAAAATCTATGTATTGTGGTTTCTACATAGTCGCGTTGAGCTGTGGATTTTGTTGATTTAATTTTTGTGAGTTTTTGTGAACGTACGCGTTATGCAAACTTTTGTAACTAATTTTTTTTTCAAATGGTGCTATTGTTTTTTTTTAAAATTGTTGATACTATTTTTTTTGGAATTGTTACTGTGTTTTTTGAACTGCTACTATATTTTTCAAACAGTTGCTACTGAATTGTTCGTTGAGTTGCTACTAAATTATTCGTCGATCTACTACTAAATCGTGAGTTAAACTGTAATTGAATTGTTCATTGATCGAGCTGCTATTAAAGTTTTATAGAACTGTCACTGAATCGTTCGTTAAGATGCTCGTTCGTTAAGATGCTACAAAATCTTTACTCGAACTACTATTGAGTTTTCTAAGTTGCTATTGAATTTTTTTCAAATTTGATGTTGCTATTGAATATGTTCCGATATTGCTACTATGTTTCTCGAAATTACTATTGATATTGTGTTTTTCGAGTGTTAAGTATTTTTTTTGACCATTTGTTTCAAAGTGGCCACTACATTTTTCAATTGCTGCTACTATGTTTTTCAATTATTGCTACTAAATTTTTTAAATTGCTATGGTTCTCTCCGAATTGTTGCTACTGAATCATTTGTCGTATTATTATTGAATCGTTAGAACAAGTGCCAGAGAAAAGGATTTGTGAAATTAAAGGAAAAAAAAAAGAGAATGAAAAAGGCCAGCACTCTAGTATGCTCCAGCTTCAAAGCATCAGATGCTTTGGTTGATCAATCACTACGTAATCATCTCTATCTCCTCTGCAACCATAGATCCTTCATCCCAAAAACATACTCACTTTTTGGTTACTCGATCAGTCTCTTCATTTGCATGTCTCTCGATCTGGGTCTTCTCTTATACAATAAAAAGATTGTATGTCATGAAATGGGTTTCAACTCTTGTCTCTATTAGACAAATATTAGAGCAAATTCAAATCGAAATTTATGATTTTCTAGCTTGTGGCTTCTGTAATTGTTGCCAGAGACCTGGGTTTGGCTATTCAAATTCATATCTTGCATATTTCAATCCCTTATCATCCAAGACTGCATCTTCCAACATTTTCACAGAAAAGCCAATTTCTTTTTGTAAGCAATAGATAGACCTACACCATTATAATCCATGAAATTCCAAGCACACTCGATCAAGTGCAAATGTGATCAAGGTCAATAACCCATATTCGTTTAGCTCCATGAAATACCTAGAAATTAGATACTCAAATTAACCAAATGAGCAAGGAACACTACTAGAAAAATCCATTTAGGCGATGAAATATTTTTCGTCACCAAAATACTTAGACGACGAAAATTTCGTCGTCTAACAATTGTAGACTAAGTATTTATGATGACGATTTTTTTTTTGTCGTCTAAACACTCAGAGGTTGAAAAATTGTATCTGTAATGACCCGAAGCTAATTAAGAAATTAATCATCGTTAATCGCATCGATTAAGGAGCTAAGTGGAGTACGTCAAGTTTATCGAGGTTTGTCGCGATTTAAATATCGACTTTTTATATGTTATGACTTTGGACTTGCTCTCTTCATGAATGTCATTGAGAATATTATTACGAGCTTGAGCCTATTTTTATTTTATTTTTCGGAGGTACGAGCAATTAGTTACGAATTTTAGAAGTTTCACGGAAAAGAATTTTTCTTAAAATATAATTTTCTTATGGAGATTAATCGTAACCGTCCGATTGAACAGTAAATATGTTCTGGGCCATTGATCTGGGTTTGACCTATGGGTATAAATACCCTGGGTTCACCCGGGTTGGGGGTGTGACCTGGTTGACCGTGACGTTGACCAGTCGACGGACCCGACCCGTTTCACTAATCCGGGTCGGATCTTCTCCATCCGGCCACCTCGGACCGTCTCTCCTGGCCTAATCGGAAGCCCTCTCTCTCCTCGACCTCTTCATGTAACCATAACTGACGTCCATCGCAATTCTAGGGAGATTTGACACCGAGAAGATCTCAAAATCTTCCTGAACTTCTCGTCGTACATGGCGACGATTCCGGCGATGACGGGTGGTGAGACCTTGGGGGTTTTCATCCCCGTAGCTACTGGAGTCGAACGCGATCTCCCTCGAGTCATGCGGTGGCCGGAGGTGCTCGGTCGGACTCGAGCCGATTCTGACGAATCTCAACGACTTTCGAGGTAGATTTCAGCCCTTTCCGGCCAGTTTTCGGTATAGGTTTCTTTGTTATTGTTGTTGTACTCATTGGGATCTTCAAATTGGTGGGTCAATCACAGTGATTGGAGGTGATCGGTTCCAGCAGCACGTGGCCACCGCTAGTGGAGCTCCGACAGTCAGAGCATCGAATTCTTTACGGGAAGTTTCTTGATTTGAATTTTGATGGATTTTGATGTAGATTTGTGTAATTCGAGCAAATTTTCGTAATATTTCACCTTGCACGCAGGTATCGGGGTGACTCAACGTTCGACATTATTGATTGTCATATGTCGAGTCTATGCGGAGTTTATATTGAGCCCGAATAGTACGTTACGACAATTAGGATGATGTGAGGTCTAGGCGATTTCACGAAAAATTAAGAGTCACAATTTACGAACTTTGAAAAGTAGTTCCTCCGATCGATATTATGTTTTGGAATGCGTTATCCACGTTAGCAACACGATGAAAATATTATGAATTAATCTAGATTTTATTTTATTAGGGGCATTAAGTATGTTATCGGGCTAGTGGATCGACTTACATTTTGGCGATCCAGGTGAGTGGACCTTTTATATTTCACTTATGTTTATGAAGTTTTATTTCCACTTATGCATATGATTTAAGCTACGATTATTTTTGGTAATCCTTTTCACACATGTGTCTTAAAATACGTTTACGAGTATGTATATGATTTCCATTTGTTACGCATACATACGTATACGAAATACGTTATGACATGGGAATGTTTACGCATGGAGGCTATATGTTATGATTTCATGTCACACACACACACTTATTTATTTATATGAATGCAACGATGCATTGGCTGCTCGGCTGATCACCGAGTATGCTTCTGGTGGGACACGACAACACTTGACCAGATGACTATGTTATGCACGCCTCCACACATGACCATGATATGTTTTTAATTTGACTCGCTACGTTTTTAATATATGATTTTAGCGAAAGGCACACATACGTATTTTAAGATTTTTCTTAAGAGACCTTATTTTTCGTCCACTCACTCTAACGATTTTTCATGTTTTATATGTCTTTTCCCTGAGCCCTTTTTTTGGTTTCCAATGCCTAGGTTGCAGAGTTGGTTGAGGTCGGATGCACACGCAAATCGAGAAATAGCAGTATCCGTCGTAGGATCCAGTGTTAGTCCCACGAGTTAACCACTTAGTAAGTATAGGGAGTTTCGTAGTTTAGAAGTCATAAATGGTTTAAGATTTGGTCTATATGAGTTGTTTTCAGAATTCGTTTATTTAACTTATGATTTTCCGCGTATTAACTTCCCTTATGTTTTCTTTCGGACTAACATATTTAGATCTATTGGTCTCGGAGAGCCTAATCCTGGTTTAGGAATCTAAATCGGCGTGTGTTTCTCACAGTATCTCTGAACAACGAATGTGTTTGTAGTCTTGGTTTACACCTTAGACGACGAATATTGATCTTCATCATCGAAGTATGTCCACTTATACCACGAACCACATTCATCGTCTAAGTTGTGCCACCTAGACGACATCGTCTAAGTGATTCACTTAAACGACGAGCTTTGTTTGTTGTCTAGGTTCAACTACTTAGACAACAAAAATCAATGTTCGTCGTCTTAGTGATTGACTTAGACGAGGAAACAAGAATGTTTCGTCGTCTAAGTTCAATTTTATTATTTTTTTGTTTCAAAATTATAAATACTAAATATTAATTAAATAAACAAAATATGAATTAAATTTTAAATATTAATTAAATTAATATTATATTCATTAAATATACAAAGTGTATGTACATGGATCGAAATAATACATAATTAAACGAAACTACGAAACTAAACTGAAATTGGGAGTGGACATCCAGTCGATTCCCCCGCCGTCGCTTGGAGCGACGGGCCCGGGGCGGGGGGGGGGGGGGGGGGGGGGGGTAGACGACAGTCCCCAAGAACTTGCCATCCCATCGTCTCAATGAACTTGAAGACGATGCTCATCCTACTGTTGGTCGTGTCAAACATGTCTAAGGGCTTACATAACCTCATTTAAAATAGTCTCTTATGGCACCAAACATGGGTTTAGACTATTTTTTTTATCATAAGCTCAGAATTCTTATGGAGGAAGGTGTAACAAACATACCCCAAGTGAATTGGATATCTCTACATTATCCTCAAGGGTAGTTTGCTATTTTATTTTTCTAAATTCTTGCATTTTTCTGTCTTTGGGCCCAAGTGTAACAAACACGCCCTAAGTGTAACAAACACGCCCTAAGTGTAACAAACACGCCCTAAGGGCTTATATAAATTCATTTAAAATAATCTCTTGTGGCACTAAACATGAGATTATACTATTTTTTTTATCATAAGTTGAGAATTCTTACAGAGGAGAGTAACAAATATGCTCTAAATGCATGTTTGTTACACCTTCTGATATTTCTTATATAAAAAGTAGCATATTTCTTATATTAAGGAGCAAGTATTTGAGCTCCTTATATACTTGGACTCATTATATAAGAGATACTATATTTCTTATATCAAATGGTGTTATGTAAGGAGCAAGTTTTTGGGCTCCTTGTATAAGAAGGTAAAAATGGTGTTTTAATCACTTCAAGGGCTTACGTAAACTCATTTAAAATAGTCTCTTGTGATACTAAACATGAGATTGGACTATTGTTAAAATAAACAAAGAATAAGAGATATAACAAACATAACTAAGGGCTTACAAAACTTCATTTAAAATAGTCTCTTGTGATACCAAACATGTATTAGACTATTTTTTATCATAAGCTAAGAATTCTAATAGAAAGAGGTGTAACAAACATGCCCTAAGTGTATTAGACATCTCCACATTGTCTTCAAATATAGTTTGCTATTTTACTTTTCTGAATTTCTTGCGTTTTTTTCTGTCTTTGTTAAGAATGCATGATTTCTTAGCATATAGCATATATAGTTTGACAAACTATTACTCATGATATCAACGCTAACGAAAGATTATTTAGTATAATAATTAGCTCATCATTACGTCTCTAATTGTATTGGAATTTTACTCGATCCAATGTTATTACGTCTTTAGAAAAAATTTAGACATCTAGTAATAAGATGATTTGATTGTGTCAACTAATGGAATCTATCATTTTTGTTTACTAAATACTGTACGTACTAATTAAACTAGTGCACTAATAAAATTATGTATAAGAAAAAACACAAACCGTTAATACTAATCATATATATGAAATCTTGCTATGATAAAAAAAAAATTGCAATTCCTTTAAAAAAAAATTGCAATTTTGAATGTCATCCACCGACACCTTTAATTTCTAGTAACTAGTCCTATTATATATGATAAAGAGGAAAAATCTCCATGCACTAATTGACAAAATCTTTAACATTGATTGGTCAAAACAAATTTTGATCCTCAGAAAAAACAAATTTTGACCTAGAAAAATCTACCACAGTAAAAATATTTTTTCTTTTCTTTTTCCCTCTCTCTGTGGCCGCCGGCGGCCTCTCACTTTGGCCACTCAACGCTGCCCCTGGGATAGGCTCACCGCGCGACTCTCCTCACCTATCCTGGCCTCGACTCCTCTTCCTCCAAGTGTGGTCTCATTCTCGGCGTCCTCGACTAGCCTCGGCTTCAATCACGGTCTTAGTTTCACGGCTGCACCTCGCTTCGCCTCCGATCTCGTTGTCGCGCCATCCATTTGAGTGAGTCACGATCCCAACTCTCCCCAGCGACCGGATCCCGAGCCACTGCCCTAAAATGCCACCGTTCCTACGACCTATTATCCTCTCTCCTATGCGGCCCCTCGATATTCTCCCCCTCTCGCATCGACGGCAGGGGCGGAACCACCTTGTTGTTCCCTGGGACTCAAGCCCCACCCAAGTTATTAGGTTTAAAAAAAAAAATTGTATATAGGCAATATAGCTAACATTAGAAGAAAAGAAGAAGAAGAGTTACCCCAGCAGCTCACTTAGCTCAAGCCCTACCCAGTCTTTCACATCTCATCCGGAAGCCCAATTAGTCAATTACAACCCAATTAAATCCACAAAAGAGCTTGTAATTAAAGAGCTTCACATTATCCTTCCTCCACTGTGTTGTCTTCTTCTCCTCGTGGCTTTCCTCCCCTGTCATCTTTCTCTCTCATCCAATCACAACTCAACTTCATCTTGCTTTCTCAATCCCAATGTAAGTGCTGAACTGCTAACTAGTGGTCTATTTCAATTTCATTATTATAAATTTCATTGTCTATTATTGAAAATTCAAAATTGGGGTAAAATTTAGGGCTTTTAGTCTTGAATTTGAGGAAAAAATATGTTTAATGATCTTTGTTTGGAGTGTTGGATTATGGGTGTTTTCTTTTTTATAAGCTAAAATGTGTTGGAGACTTGGAATGATGGAATCGATGCAGTGGTTGAAGTGTTGAACCATTCACCAATCACCATTATTCTTGACTTCTTGTAGAGCTGTAGTTGTATTCTTACTTTCTTTTTTCTTTTCTTAAATGTAGGTTATTGATCTCAAGGTTTTAAAGGAACTAAAATTGTTTATTGGTGATTCGTTCTTGTTATGCATAACCAATCAACTAAGTTCTTATTCTTTTTCATTTTTGGTTTATAACAATCAATACTTTGTGATATAACATATTGCTCTATGGCCTCTACTTAAAGTGCTGAAATTATAATTTCTTAACCAGCTATAGGTGTGAGAGTATATAATATGTCGAATGAACAACCAAAACTGAAGAGAACAAAGATCATTAGTTCATGGTTTCCAAAAATTAATCCTGAGTCTTTGAGTTTAAATATTGGTAATTCAAAACCATCTCCTAGTGATGCTCCAACTCTAAGCCCTACTGTGATTCCTATTGAGATCCAAAGCAATGAATTGAGCAATACTAATGCCATTGAATGTGATCCGGGAAAATGTTCTCCCATTTGGAAATATCTAGTTAATGAACGTGATTCTATTAGAAGAGCGTATAGTCGGCAAGGTCCAATGCAACCAGACTGTGAGTTCCCGTTCTCTCAATTTGGTAATCAACAACGTAGGTTTCAGTTTTCTTAGTTTAAAGATAATCCATGGCTCGAGTATTCAGAGGATAAGAAGAAGGCATATTGTTTCCATTGTTTCCTCTTTGATACAGAAAATTCTCAGAACCAAGCATTTGTCATTAATGGGTTCAGTAATTGGAAGCGGACTGTGCCTAGTGATAATGCATTTTTGAATCATGTAGGACTTATTACATCTCCACAGAATGGTTCAATGCAAAAGTGGGATTTACTGCGAAGGCCATCTAGTCAAATTGAGAGAGTCTTTAGTTCAAAATCAGCAAAAGATGTGGAGGATAACCGGTTAAGGATTACGGTTTCTATAGAGGGTGTAAGATACCTAGCTCAACAAGGAATAGCCTTTAGAGGCCATGATGAATATGAAGAGTCATTGAATACTGGACCATTTAAGAAAATCATCAAGTCATATGGAAGAATTAGTCCAGAGATTGAAAGAGTTACAGGAAATGCTCCTGGAAATGCCAAGTACACAAGTCCTCTAATTCAGAAGGAGCTTCTTAATATACTTGGTAATAAAGTGAGGAGTATGATACGTGAAGAAGTTGGGGATGCAAAATATTGTCTTCTTGTTGACGAAGCGATAGATGTTTCTAGCAGGGAACAAATGGCCATTATTTTGAGATTTGTTGATTGTCTAGGTTTGATTCGGAAACGATTTTTTAAGATTGTGAGTATTCCTAACACAACCTCACAAACTCTTAAAAATGAGATCTCGAAGGTTCTTACAATGTACAATCTCCAAGTGAGAAATATGCATGGTCAAGGATATGATGGTGCTAGCAATATGAGAGGTATTTACAAAGGTTTACAAGCACTGTTTCTTGAAGAGTGTCCTTATGTATACTATGTGCACTGTTTTGCTCATCGCTTGCAATTAACACTTAATGCTTCAGCTAAGGGGGTAAAGGACATTTGGAAATTTTTTTTCCACCTTGAGTTTAATTGTGAACTTTGTCAACTCTTCGAGCAAGCGTCATTCTACCTTGAAAGCTATTAGAAAGGAAGAAATTGCAAACTTGGTAGCATGTGGTCAACTTGAAACTGGTACAGGGGCTAATCAGATTTGTACTTTGCAACGAGCCGGTGCTACTCGTTGGGGCTCACATTTTCGTTCAGTTAAGAGTTTAATTCAATTGTTTAGTGCAGTTAATACAACTCTTGATGATATGATTGAGCAGGCGGCCTTAGAGATACAAGGAGAAGCTGATGATGTTCTTAAAGCTATGCGAGGATATTGTTTTGTGTTCAGTTTGCTTCTAGTGCACAAGGTAATGAAAATTACTGAACTCCTTTCTTAGACATTGCAACGAAAGACTCTTGATTTTGTTCATGCTATGTATTTTGTGGGACATACAAAGTCATTACTTGGGGAGCTTAGAGAGGAAGGATGGGCTGACTTTTTACAAGAAGTAGAATCATTTTGTGAGAAGCATGAGATTAATATACCTGATATGCATGGTCCTTATATGGAAGGTACAGGCCGTCGTTCCCAACAAAGAGATTGTATCACTAATGAGCATCATTACCATATTGATGTGTTCAATGCTTTGATTGACTTTCAGATAAGTAAGTTGAATGGAAGATTCTCAGAGCCAATGTCAGAACTTCTTATTCTTGCTTCAACTTTGGATCCTTATGCGAATTTCAGTAAGTTTAAAACTGAACAGGTAGTTAATCTTGCAAGAAAGTATTTTCTTGAGGATTTTGTTAATGGTGACTCAAGTGAGCTTCTTTCTCTTGAGTTGGAGTGTGCTTTTTATGAGAAAAACATGCGCAGTGATCCTCAATTTCAGAATTTAACATGCATTTCTGATCTATGTCCATTGTTGGTTCAAACAAGGAAGTCAGAGTTTTTTCTTATGATCTATAGATTGATTTGTCTAGTTTTGACTCTTCCGGTTTCTACAGCAACAACTGAAAGGGCATTTTCAGCCATGAATATCATCAAAAATAAACGTAGAAATAAGATGGAAGATGAATTTCTTGGTGATTGTATGGTCCTTCATATTGAGAAGGAGTATGCCGATTCTATTGGTAATGATTTTGTGATAAAGAAGTTTGAAGCTTTAGGTACCCGTAAGGTGAGATTTAGTTAGTTCTACTTGATTTTACATCAAAGTAGCTCATTCCCATGTTTATTTCGCTTATGTTGCGTAACTCTTAAAGAGATTTATGAATATTTTTTTGTATAATCATCCATTTTAAGGGTAAGGCTCACTATATTCCCTTAGTTTATTCAATCTATGTATTTGTTCTCGCACGGTTAGTTCTCACACGGTTAAATTTTTTTTATCGATAATACATATAAAATTCAAGTCCCACCCGATTTTAATTCCTTGTTCCGCCACTGATCGACAGTACAGAAACACATAGGAGAGGGGGACAGAGAGTGGCACAGTGTCGTCGGGAGGGTGAATCACTGGTAGATAGGCAGCTGGTCAGCGCCAGAATGGTCTGGTCGACGATCCGGGTTATGCAGAGGGTGGCGGGTCTACAAACCGGGTCTCAAATAATATTTTACTCTATGAGTGTGAAATGTTTTTTACAATCCCTAGTGAAAATTGATCTCTTAAAAAAATTAATGAAAAACTGATCAAGATTTAAATTAGGTTTTGATCAAGACGGTCGAGACTCAATGTATAATTTTCATTTATTTCTTTTTTAATACAAAAATTCAAAAAGAAAATTACAATTTAGCCTAAAAATTTCCAAAAATAAATCCTATGAGCTTGAAAAAAAATCCAGGACTTCCGTGAAAAAAGTTAAGTCAAAATCATGCATGAAAAATAGTCGACTAAAAAGATATACTTACAACTAATTCTACAATATCAATATATAATCGCGTTTGGATAAATTTTATTTCAGATTGTAATAATTCACATTGTTAACCTTAACAAAATAAATGAATTACAAATATTAACCTTTTTAATATTTGTTGAAAAGACGATCGACATATGGGATCTAATTTTTTAATTATAATTCTACCTATTATTGATCGGGTAACGAATGAGTATTATGCAATGTCGACTCTATTTTTAATTTATTCCATTATTGTCACATTTTTGGCAAATATACTAATGTATATATATGACCATGAATACATAGGCAATATGGATTTTTTTTCTTTCATTATCGATGATTTAAACTATATGAAATAAACATAATTTTCTGATCAAATTTTATTATTATCCACTATATAAACATATATCTTCCGCTACTTACAGTGTTGACGAAAAATAAATTGCTAATTTGGCCGTTGAGATTTGAATTTTTCGTTTTAGTTATTCGGTTTAGGGTTTGAGGTTTATGGTTTATGAATAAAAGATTTGAGTTTTGTGTTTTGGGTTTGAGGTTTGAGGTTTGAGGTTTAGGATATGAAGTTTGGTGTTTAATATATAGGGTTAGGGTTTGAGGTTTGGGGTTTAGGATATGAGGTTTTGTGTTTAGGATTTGGGATTTAATATTAAGGGTTATTATTTTTTGTTTAAATTTTCTTAATAGTATTATTATTGGTGTTAGTGGCATGTAAAAATTTAGATTAAATGAACGGATAAGATTGCATTGAATGACAAGACCGCTCCAGATACCTGACGTCACCGTAGACAAGCCCTGTGGGACACACATTAGGCTACCTCACACCGTAAATACAGTGGTCAACCCAACATGAGTTACCCAAAACATGAACGTAGAGAGAAACCGACTTTAACACTATTTTTAAACAAATCTCGCGATTAAGTACCTGCCCTGTTAAACTTACAAAGACACAGAACGGGTACTATAGAGTTAGAATTTAAATACATAATTTACAAAAAGTCGGTAATCAGAGCGTCTAGACAAATCGAAAGGAAATATATCACATAAGTAGGTCATCAGATAACATACTTAGAGCAGAACAGAAACAGTAAAGACATTAAGACTCACCCTCTAGTTGGACACACGTTCAGCCTTCTAATCTACGATCTGAGCAACGTAAATCGAAAAACCTAGAAAATGTACTTTTAAAATGTTATACTGAGTGGACAAAATAAATAACGAAGATTATGTAATAACTAAGATTATTTAATAACTACTCGTCTAAAACGATATCAGATAACTCGTTCCCTCCACGAGTATTCCTGTCGAGAATATCACATTCTTGAATTACGTGATTACTGAATTTTCAATGAGTTTCTAAACTAAACGTATGTCAAATAAACTTAATGTACTTTCAAAATTGCCATACGTTTCTAAACAATTCTGCATCTAATCGATGTTCAACTTGAAAAACTAGCTAAAAATAATAACGGTAATAACAATTCGATTATGTCCATTTTCATTTCGTTAATTACAACAAATCGATTCGCAAACCTCTTCAATATAACTCTCACGTTAAAATGGGAAAAACGATATAAAACTTCTGCCGAAAAAAATCCTTCGGCGGAGCAATGCGGTGAACCACCACCGGCGACACGGCGGCGCCACCCTTGTTTTTTGGTGACCCAAACCTGAAAACGTTCAAAATCTAGCAAGCAACATTTCATTAAAAAGCCACAACATCAAATTCACAAGCTAAATCTTCCAATTTTACTTGTGAACTCAAAACTCCCAAGAACTTCAAATCTTCGATTTGTGCACCTCTGATTGAATTGGAAAGCAACCAAGGGTATGGTTAGACGCCGAAAATGACTTCGTCGTCTAAGTTTGCACTTAAACGTCGAATATTTTTCATTTCATCGTCTAAGAACATATCCTAAACCTAAACCCTAACCCTAACCCTAACCCTAAACCCAAACTCTTTCTCCTAAACCCACAAAGTTTTAAACAACGAAACACATTTGTCTTCGTCTAAATAGAGTTTTACAATTTGACCTCTAAGAGCACGTATACAATGTTAAAATGCATATTTTCTTCATCGAGGGCATAAAATAAACAGTTCTTGGATTGTGAGTGTCAACGGTTCAAAAATTGAAGTTATGAAAATTTGTATATCAATGTTTCCGTTTCGTTGAAGTTTCGATTTTATGGTTGACTACGCCGATCACACCTTTAACGAACTTCGTATTTACTGAAATTTCGTCCACTTACATATTATGTTATGATGAATATATCCAACTATTGTTTTGTTCAAATTCAATTTCGTTAATGTTGATGTGGAGTGAATATAGACATACGAATACTTAAGTTATACAACATTAGTAGATATATAACAAGTTTTTAGTCTTAAATTAATTTTTTATATTAATTTTTATCTAGCTAGTTGATAAATCAAGTTTTTACGACAAAAAAAACACCTGTAATTTCTGAAAGGGGTTACGAATTATTTTTTACGATCGTTTCCGTCTTTTAACTATCTGATAATCAATAAATTCATTCGATCGCAAGCTAAACTAAGCCGAATTGGGTTAAATATTTTTCCTACAATATTATATAAATATAATTGTTACATCCGACTGTTGATTTTTCATGATTTTTAAGCAACTACTTCAAATTACTTCTTCAGTTATTTAGAAGAAAAAAAATTAATTTTTTTCACTTAGATGACGAAACATAATAGTTTCGTCGTCTAAGTGAAATTTCTTTAATTTTTTTTATAAATAGCTGAAAAATTAATTTTGGAGAAAATTTAAAACATTTAGATGGTGAATATTAATTATTTCTTCGTCTAAGTGAAAAAAAATTAGGCAATTTTTTTTCCGCTAAAATTTTTGCAAAAAATTCAAATGACCTAGGCGACGAAAATATTATGTTTCTTCGTCTAAGTCAAAAATTTGGCGGTTTTTTTTTCGAAAAAAAATTAAATTACTTAGGTGACGAAATTGTTAGATTTCGTCGTCTAACTCAAAAAAATTTGTGGTTTTTTGAAAAATTAAAGCACTTAGACGACGACACTTAATTAGGTTTCGTTGTCTAAGTCATTTAAAACCATTTAAATTCATGATTTTTTCAATCTCTCTTCATTTTCTCCTATCTCTTTCTCCCTCTCCCTCTGTCTCAATTATACCATTCACCACCACCACAACCACCACCATTACCATCACCATCATAACCACCGCCACCACCACCTATACTTAGTTTAGGTATAGGTTAATTTAGTGGTTAGATTAATTTAGTTTAGGTTAATTTAGTTTATTATATTATGAATTTTGTATTTAAATACAAAATTGTTAGATTTTGTCGTCTAAGTCAAAAAAAATTGTGATTTTTTTGAAAAATTAAAGCACTTAGACGACGACACTTATTTAGGTTTCGTCGTCTAAGTCATTTAAAACCCTTTAAATTCATGATTTTTTCAATCTCTCTTCATTTTCTCCTATCTCAATTCACTCATCTCCCTCTGTCTCAATTATACCATCCACCACCACCACCACCACCACCACCATTACCATCACCATCATAACCACCACCACTCGCCACCACCACCTATACTTAGTTTAGGTATAGGTTAATTTAGTGGTTAGATTAATTTAGTTTATGTTAATTTAGTTTATTATATTACGAATTTTGTATTTCAATATAAAATAATTTAAATTATTTATTATTAATTTTGCATTATTATTAATAATTAGTATTTAATAAAATTTGCAATATTATGAATTTTTTTATACAAAAAATTAAATGAAAAAATTCATGAAATGCTAATTATTAATTAATAATTAATTAGATTTCATGAATTTTTTATTTATTTTTTACAAAATCAACCACTTAGACGATGAAACTGCAATTTCGTTGTCTAAGTTGCAACACCTAGATGACGAAATTACAGTATTTTCGTCATCTAAGTGGTTCATTTATTTATTTATTTATTTTAAATTAAGCACTTTGACGAAGAAACTGCTACAATTTTATCGTCTAAGTATTGCATCTTAGACGATGAATTCTTGGTTTCGTCGTCTAAGTGTTCACTAAGCCGACGAAAATTTTCGTCGCCTTTGTCAGAAAAATTTCATCGTCTATAAATCTAGATGACGAAAAAATATTCGTCATCTAAGATGCCACGTAAGCGGGACGATTTTTTTTCCCATCATTTAAGTATTTAGACTACGATTGTTAGACTACGAACCTTAGACGATGAAATTTTCATCGCCTAAGTGCGTTTTTGAGGTAGTGACTAGAAGGTCCCTTAAATCTAGGAGCTCGAGAGCCAGAGCTAAATGTGCCAGGATGGCCACTAAAAGATGATCTGATCTCCCATGTTGAAGCTCTCTTAGGAGGACCTTGACTAGGGCCACCATATTCTAAAGGTCGAGAGCGAGCAAAAATTCTATTGTCACACTTGATAGCCGTATAGACTAAGTCAGCAAAACTGGATGGCTTGACTGATACCAGCATGTCTTTAGTTTCCTCAGACAAGCCCATTTCAAACCTGTGACACTTCTACACCTCAGTAGCCACCGAAGACTATGCATAGCGAAACAAGCTCAAAAACCGTTCCTCATACTGTTGTACTTTCATGCTCCCCATTTTGAGATCTTGAAACTCTTTATACTTCTGATCTTGCATAGCTGAAGTAAAGTATCGACTAAGAAACAATTCTGTGAACTCACCTCAAGTAACTTCCTTAGGATCCCTTTGCATAGTTTCCCATCAGTCATACCCTCCTTTATTAAGGAAGTCGATCGCTAGTGGTACTTTCTTATATTCGGGTCCATTCTTGCAAACACTCGTTCCATGCTCTTTAACCAATTATGAGCATCTGCAGGGTCATCAACACCTGTAAAGTATATGGCACCATGCTTCTGTGCACGAACCATGGCAACACGCTCATGGTTACCGTGAAGAGGAAGGGCATTTACAATACGCTCAAGACTATGCCCTATACGATCATATGCTCCTTCTACAATTAAGGAGTATGCTCACTTACATCCCCAGCCTCAGGCGGAGGATTCTACTAATGTATGCATCCACAACGCATGATACCTAAAGGAAGACAAAATCAGTGAACTCTGGAAACAAGATCGGAAGATTACCTTACATCGTTAGTGGCACATAATGCCTGAAAGCATGCGATGGTTGTCCGCCGCGGTTGGGCCATCGTAACTCTGAGTATCACCAAAGATATAAGATAGTCAAATAGGATCTAACAATCTAATGCTCTAGTACCAAGTTGATAGGATCAACCCCAGATACCTGACGTCACCCGAGACAAGCCCTGTGGGACCCACATCAGGCTAGCTTACACCGTAAATACAGCGGCAAACCCAACATGAGTTACCCAAAACTTGAACTTAGAGAGAAACCGACTTTAACACTATTTTTTTTAACAAATCTCACAATTGAGTACCTGATTGTTAAACTAACAAAGACACAAAACGTGTACTGCAAAGTTCACAACTTAAATACATAATTTACAAAAAGTTAGTAATCAGAGCGTATAGACAAACCGAAAAGGAAATATATAACATAAGTAGGTCATCAGATAATCTACTTAGAGCAGAACGGGAGTAGTAAAGACACTAAGCCTCACCCACTGGTTAGACACACCTTCAGCCATCTAATCTATGATCTGGGCAACGTAAACTGAAAAGCCCAGAAAATACAATTTTAAAACGTTAGATTGAGTGGACAAAATAAATAACTGAATAATTATAAATCTGACTATTCTGCATTTCCAACAATACTTAAATTGAAAAGCTAGCATGCGATAAATTGAATAGTAACTTCTACTCATGTCTGTAATGACATCGATGATTAGCAGGTGCTGGTGGTACTGTTCATCACTGCATAATGATAGTTGATAGATAATGTCTATATAACTATGGAGGCGATGATTGACAGGTGATGGCTAAATTAGATGATCATTATAGACATGTGCTAGTTGAACCAGAATTTGCACTTGGAGGCCATGCCAATTTACTATTACATGTATGCATACATATAATAATAATATAATATTAGACACCTCCGAATAAAATGTATAACTGAATGATAGTTAAATTCTGAAACTGAATTAAACAGAATAACTGAATTCTGAAACTAAAAACTCATAATAGCATGCTTATAATATTTGAAAATAAAAGTTCACTCACAGACTTAAGTCTCATGTCTAGCTGAATCTCCACCGCTTCTGATTCAGTGTGTTGTTCTGAAACAATAAAGATTATTTAATAACTTTTCATCTAAAACGATATCAGATAACTCGTTCACTCCACGAGTATTGTTGTAGAGAATATCACATTCTCGAATTAAGTGATTACCGAATTTCCAATGAGTTCCTAAAACTAAACGTATGTCAAATAAACTTAATGCACTTTCAAAATCTCCATACATTTCTAAACAATTTTGCGACTAATCAACGTTCAACTTGATAAACTCGCTAAAACATAATATTGACAATAACAATCCGATTATGTCTATTTTCAATCCGTAAATTACAACAAATCAATTCGTAAAGCTCTTTAATACAATCCTCACGTTAAAACGAGTAAAACGATATAAAATTTCTGCCGAAAAACACCCTCGTCGGAGCATCGCCGTGAACCAACGCTGGATGCTAGCTAAATCATGGAAACGTTCAAAATATGGAAACGTTCAAAATCTTGCAAGCAAAATCTTGGAAACCACCCTTGTTTTTCGGCGACCCGAATATGGAAACGTTCAAAATCTTGCAAGCAAAATTTTATCACAAAGCCACAACAATTCACAAGCTAAATCATCCAATTTTACCTTTTAACTCAAAACTCCCAAAAACTTCAAATCTTCGATTCATGCATCTCTGATTGAATTAGAAAGCAATCAAGGTATGGTTAGTGTCATGGTAGCAAGGGCTACAAATTCCAGTAGGTCTCTTTGACCGATTTGAGCTTGAAAACAACCACCCCCAAATTTTAGGGTTCTTGAATTTTTGATTGGGTTTGTCAATTTTCTAGCATAATCAATGAGCGAGAGGTTCGTGGGTGTATTGGAGATGGTAGATGAGGTCAAGAGAGAGATTTTGACACCTTTTTTGCTTGATTTGGTGGTTGGCCAGTGCTAGACCGCCGGTGACCGAGAGTGAGGGACAACAGAAATGAGAGAGGAAGAGAGAGAGAGAGAGAGAGAGAGAGAGAGAGAGAGAGAGAAATGGTGAGGGAGTGAGAATTTTCCCAAAATGGTAATTGGTGACTTTCCTCCAACGGAAAGTTTTTATTTATACTTGTAGAGTTACCGAAACATAACTTTTCGATAAACTTCCTCTAACCATAACTTTTTCGTCGTAATTCTAATTTTAAAGTTCCACGAGTCCACAAACTCGTCTCAACATGTAGAAGATTTCTTGAGTTACTAAACCCATATGAAAATTGATTATAGGACATTCACTAATTATCCATGGTAAAAACTATTCACCACACTCGACTAAACTATACTTGATTCGTAAAAGTTAAAATTAGGTACGGGTTATCACACTAAAGATGCTATCTGAAAAAGAAACAGATTGAAAAGTGATTCTACCAAATTCTGAGAGGTAATTAAGCAAAAGAGCGATATATATTGTGGGTGGATCACTCCTAAGCGCTCGGGCGGCTTACCTCGAGCGCACCGCTTAACTGCAAAACAAGTAACAAGCGTTAGGAAGTTGAGACGGAATTGGCCCGTCTTCAACGCTCTGATGCTTAAGTCAGTATGTGTTATGAAAAAAAGCATAAATATAGAGTGGTTCAGAGATTTAATACATTTGTCTTGACATAAATACTTTCCTTATATAGGTAGTTGATGGTGACAACACCTTGTAGTCCTCGATATAGAACTGATCCAAGCATTCCTCTTTTATGCAAATGAGAGCATTTTGGTATTTTGGTAGTTTATCCCTTACACTGGCTAGATGACGTGCACAACGAATCTTGTGGTCGAGCACGTACGGACTTACCTAAATACCCTTAGGTCTATTTTTGGGGTTAGCACATGGTGTACTAACAAGTTCTCCAAGTCCCCGAGCCAAGAAGACTAACCTTCATTAAGGAGTTGAAGAAATCAAGATCCATAAAGCATCCTTACTTAGCACTGTTATGCTGGGTAATGTAATGCACCCCGGAGTCCCCTCAACTCCTTAATCAAGGGCAATCCCTTGATCCGAACGTGCCCAACATTCGGACCTGAAATGTTTGAACGTGACAACGATGAACGAAGTCCCGGGTAGGTCATGCATTTAAGCTATAGGCAACGTGCACAAGGGCACCGTGCCTGAAAGCAGCAAGCGCTAAGCGGGAAATGACGTATGTGATGCAATATGCGTTGAGTTTGAAGCATCGTGCGTGAGAGCAGCAAACACTAAGCGGGAAACAACGTGTGTGATGCAGCGTGCGTTTAGGCCGTTTGAGGCTGCCTGACTAGTAACAACGATGCTAGGGATTTTACGGGCCTGAGGAGATTTTAAGTCCCCAGGTAGCCAATGTCGCTAGGTCGGGCTTTGCATTAGGATATGCTCCTATGAGGATCAGTCGCTAGGGTGGTCTGTATTTAGGTGGCATGCGCGATGCATTGCGTTCCCTGGCCACGTGGGGCCTCCTGACGCTCAACAGAGCTAGGGATTTTTTGGGCACGAGGGGAGTTTAAGTCCCCAAGGCCGATAAGTCGAGAACCATGTCAGGGGACATCCCATGCAAGGTGATTAGCCGCCGAGGTAGTCTGTGTGAGAAAGCGATGGGCACTGGGCGCTAGTCGCATAGGTAGGCTGATTGAGCTAAGGGCAAAAGTACTCGTGAAAAGAGGGTTGCAGTTCCCAAGTCCGCTATGTGACATAATATGTCTGCCATCGAATGAAGGGATGTGCACCTTGATGGCGCTTAATGCAGCAACAAACCTTGTGCTGAGTGAGTTGGCGACAGAAGCATGTCCATGAGCCGTTTGTAGTAATGTTGAACGGGAAAAGTGTCGACTGATGTGTCGCTAGCCCGAGAACTAGGCTAGCAACACGTGTGTGTCCTATGAGTCTAGGTTAGTTAGCATTTTGCCATTTTGTGGCGTAGGCATAGGTGAATGTATCAAAATGTAGCATTGTCTATTGTGGGCAGACACATAGGTGAGCTAGTTAAACCGTGGTGCTGCCTATTGTAGACTGACGCGTAGGTAAACTTGTCACACGATAGCGATGCCTCTTATAAGTGGACGCGCAGGTGAATTTATCGAACCATAGAGCTGCCCATTGTAGGCAGACGTGTAAGTGAATTGATAACATAGAGTCCCCTGTAGCATTAGCGAAGCATATGACTTGATATTTATTTGATTTCATAACATGATAAGACATATTTAGAACATTTTTATAGCACATATATGTGAGGCATTAGGCATGTAGTGTGTAAGTAATCACCCTAGCGAGCTGAATTGAATCGTATTAGCACATGCTTAAATATAGCCATTCGTGAAGCAATTAGAGCATATAGGTTGTAGCTGTGGGAGTCAGTTTTGACCACCGTAAACTGGGGAACGATGGTCTTGGAAGGCCTGATTTCAGATAAGGTCCAATAAGGCAGAAAATAGGTTTAGGGCTGGAACGATTAGGGTTCTTATGAAAGAACGAACTATCTGAAAGTTTCTAGAAGTCTCTGGAATGTTTCAAGGGCTTCTAGATTATTCTGTGGCGTGACAATCTCAAGGTAAGATCTGCCTCCAAGGAGCTGGACAATTTGACAATGAGGAATAATTCAATCGGACCTCGGGAGATTGACAGAATCCATGAGGGAAAGGGTAAGTTTTGAGTGTATCCTTGAGGGATTATGCCAAATGGTATGTGGTAATCATGAAACATGATTGACCCTGGATATGGAGATCTATTCCTTAATGGATTCCTCATTTTCGAATGTAAAGTAGTTATATTCTTGTACGGACTAGATTTTGACCTAGCACGATCACTATATATAGATCATCCATACATGGTCTCAGGTAATGTTACTCTGCCCTAACTACTTCTTGATTCTTAAGATAAGTTCTGACTTAAGCATCAGAGAGTCTAAGGACGGTACCACACCATGTTTCAACTTATTTTGCAGATTCACGAAGATTTGAGCTAGAGGGAGATAAAATATCCTATAAAAAATTGGTGCTTTTATTGAGAGCATAACCCTAGGCTAACTCTCGTGAACGGAAGAACATGGAAGACAACACCGACGCGAGTAACCAGCATGACAAGGACACTACCCCACCTGCGGGAGACAACCAGATCACCCTCGACACTGGGGCATGGAAGCACCCTATCGCATCAGGTTCAACCGAGAAACTTTGCAAACGATGGGCATATAAGCGACAAAGATGGTTTCGACTAGGAGAACAAAGAAACCAAGGGATGGAGGGCTAAGGTCGATCATGACCTCCATCGAGCTAGGGAACGATATGCAAACCTGAGGATCGATATGGCCGCGCTACAACAGTCCACAGAAAGGGCCGCCAGGATCACGACCGAATTGAAGGGCACCGTTGCTGTTGTTCAGGCCACTATACTGAGTCTGGTAGACCTCCTGAAGAAGCAGAGGCTAGTCATGCCCGACCCACCCATGGAAGTGAGGCAAGAAACCTGGCGATAGAGCAGAAGGACTAACATGAGGGACCAACAAATACGAGTATCTGGGGTAGCAACCCTTAAGAGCATGATGGAGGAGTTCATGGAGACACAGCGTGCCCACAACGTCCGAACTAACCAAGAAACCGAGAGGTTGAGGAAGGAGGGAATGTCCAAGAAAGAGTTCAAAGTGAAGCAGAGGGCTCGGAAGATGTCCCAAAACCTTTTGGCTCAGTTCATCCAGGACGCTGAACACCCCAAAAAGTGGAGTCACCCCAGGTTCGATAGGTATTCGGGGGACTCAGAGTCGTATCAGCATGTGAGAATTTACCAGTCAGCTATGGCCACTAGCTAGTGGAACGATGCTTGGATGTGTAAGATGTTCTAGGCGAGCCTGAAAGACCACGCACTACAATTGTATGAAACCCTCACCCCAGGTTCGATCGAGGATTGGAGAGGTCTGAAGGCCACATTTTTCAAGAGGTACAAGAGTAATTCTGAAGGAGTTAAGGACCTATGTACCTTACCTCCCTCAAGATGAAATGTGGAGAATCCTTGAGGGACTGGGCTAACGAGGTTCAGGAAGAAGTACGCAATGGTCGACTGTAAGGATGATACTATCGCAGCCACGTCATTCATTAATGGGCTGGACATGGATTCAGAGTTGGCTAGCAAGCTAATTAGGAAGAAGACCAAGGATCTCTCCACGGTGTACCACAAGGCCCTAGACTTTGCTCGTGTAGAGGATATGAGGGCCTATAATAGTAGGGACTCCCCGATCAACAAGGCTTCAGGGGGTAGCGCCAGCGCAAGGAGAAACACGAATAATAGCAGCTCAAGCCAGGGGAAGAGCATCTATAACAACAAGAGGAAAGCCTCATAACATCAATCTTCCCACTCAGGGGAAAAGTTATTTGTTCCTCCCACGACAATACCATTTCAACCATACTCCACTGCATCAAGAATGAGTCATGGCTCAAAAGGCCACCACCGATGACCAGCAAGAATGACTTGAAGGACTTTTGTGCTTACCACAAGGCCAACGAGCACAAGACTATCGATTGTGAGGTTCTTAAGTGACACTTTGCAAAG
Organism: Geum urbanum; assembly: GCA_946800695.1. NCBI lineage: Eukaryota > Viridiplantae > Streptophyta > Magnoliopsida > Rosales > Rosaceae > Geum > Geum urbanum. The sequence goes on from OX326997.1 coordinate 86,463,522, forward strand.
TTGGTGGACTACTGTTGGGAATACCTAATAGAGGAGTATATGAAAAAGCTTAAAGATTCATTGAAGCCCCAAGGTAATGGTAAACATTAAAGGAATAATGAGACCTTACCACCACCACTTAAGGGCCAAAAGGAGAAGTACCTTATGCTAAACTGTATCTTCTATGCCCTTCAGTACCCAGAGGATACCATCTTCCTTAGCTTGAACTGTATCATGGCTGAGGTGGAAGAACTGGGGGCAACCCTAAAAGAGAAAGAACACGTCTTGAAGAAGCCTAGAGGCAAAGGCAAACCCAGACCCAAGCAAAGGACAAACACCCTGGAGTTTTCAGATGTAGACCTCCTCGAGGAGAAAGAAGATCACGATGACGCCCTAGTCATCAATATTCAAATGGCTCACATGACGATAGCTAGGGTTCTAGTTGACAACAGAGCTGCCGTGAATGTCATCTTCAAGGACGCGGTGGACAGAATGGGGCTAATGAGCGTAATCCAGGATCATTATATGATCCTCATAGGGTTCGAAGGATCAAGAGTGAGGACTCTGGGGATAATCCCCCTTCAAGTCAGAACACCCCTCACCAACTAGACCACATGGTTTGCAGTGGTCGATGCTCCCTCCCTCCATAATGCGATCTTGGGATGACCATGGCTTCACCTGATGAGGGTGGTGGCATCAACTTACCACCAAGTTCTGAAGTATCCAACTCTGGAAGGCCCCATCATAATCAGGGGGATAGAGTTGCTGCAAGGCTATGTACGATGCTTTCCACCAAGGACATAAAAAAGGAGACGGTTAGAGAGCCGGGAGGCACAATCGCCCCAGCCCCACTGGCATAACAATCATAGGACGGGGGTCGAGGGGGCACGATCGATGGGCTAGATATTGAGCTCGACCCCCAGGAGCTGCCTTTCAAAGAAAAGGTAGGAGAAGATGTGGTACTCAAACCATTCGATTGAGAAAGACCTGATCGATGTGCAAGGGTTAAATCTGGGCTGAGTGGAGCCGAGCGTAAAAGTCTGATGGACCTGCTGAGAGAGTATAAGAACGTGTTTGCATGGTCAGTAATGGACATGCCAGGGATAGATAGAACGATGATCGAGCACCAACTTCATGTAGACCCCAAGGCGAAGGCCATAGCGCAAAAGAAGAGAACATTTGCCGCTAAACGTAATAGGATAATCGAACAAGAGGTGGAAAAATTGCTTGCAGCAGGGTTCATCAAGGAAGTCTCATACTCTGAATGGCTTTCTAATGTGGTCCTTGTCAAGAAAAAAAATGGGAAACCCAGAGTCTGTGTTAAATTCACAGATCTTAACAAGGCATACCCCAATGATGGTTTTCCCCTTCCCAAGATTGACCAGCTGGTAGACTCTACCACAGGGTATGAGCTCCTCAGCTTCATGGATGCATACAGTGGCTATAATCCGATCAAGATGGCAAATGATGATGTAGCAAAGACAGCGTTTATGACCGAAAAAGGGGTCTACACCTATGAGGTGATGCCTTTTGGCTTGAAGAATGCAGGAGCGACGTACCAAAGGCTGTTATACAAGGTGTTCAAGCCCCTGATTGGGGATACTATGGAGGTGTACGTGAACGACATGTTGGTTAAAAGTAAGAGAAGGCATGATCACGTGTCTGACCTAAGGGGGTGTTTCGACCTCCTACGAAAGCATGGGATGAGGCTGAACCCGGAGAAGTGTACCTTCGGCATGGGGTCTTGAAAGTTCTTAGGGTACTTGGTGACCCAACGTGGGATAGAGGTAAACCCGGACTAGATAGTAGCGATCGTCAAGATGAAGTCTCCGCCCACGGTCAAGGAGATCCAAAGCTTGAACGGGAAGCTAGCATCTCTAAGCAGATTCCTATCCAGATCAACAGATAAATGCAAACTGTTTTTGAGGCCCTCAAGAAAACCAAGGGAGAATTATGGACAGAGGACTGTGAAAGAGCATTCTAGACCCTCAAGCATTACCTTGTCTCACCACCCATCCTAAGCAAGCATGTGTTGGGGGAAGACCTATACTTGTACCTAGCCATCTCATAGGTAGAAGTAAGTGGAGCTTTGGTCCGAGAAGATACTGGGGGATAGCTGCCAATATATTACGTCTTTAAAGCTCCTCTCAACCTAGAGACTCTCTACCCCAAGTTGGAAAGGCTAATATTGGCTCTGGTTATGTCGTCACGCAAGCTCCGACCAGACTTCCAAGCTTTTAAGATAGTCATCATAACTGAGTACCCATTGAGAATGATCTTGCATACCCAAGACTCTTCAAACAGGATAACCAAGTGGGCTATTAAACTAGCACAACATGATATCGAGTACCGACCCCGAACGATGAAGAAGGGGCAGGCCCTAGCAGACTTCCTAGTTGAGTTCACCACACCAGAACCAAAGGTGCAAGAAATAAGAAAAAGAAATGAAGAAGCAGATGAGCAGGGGGTTGATCACTGGACACTATACACAGATGGATCTTCAAAAGTCAAAGGAGCAGGAGCATGCCTAGTACTAAAAACCTCAGATGAGACAATCATGGAGCAAACCCTGACCTTAGGATGGAAAGCCACCAACAACGGAGCTGAGTACGAGGCACTCCTGGTAGGGCTGAGACTAGAAAAAGAGTTGAATGTAAAAAAGATCAAAGTATTCTATGACTCTCAACTAATTGCAAACTAGGTGCTTGAAGAATATGTGACTCATCGCATGTCCATGGAGGTATACCTCAGATTGGCAAAAGGGTTAGTTGACCAGTTTGAAGAGTTCTCCAACATGTAGCTCCCTAGGTCAGAAAATACATACGCCGATGCATTGGAAAATCTGGCCTTTAGCATTGACTACCTGCTTAGAAGAACGATCCCGGTATAGCACCTGCCCAACCCAAGCACGGATGAGGAAGAGACAATGATGATAATGCCAGTACAGCTGGGACCCTCTTAGATGGACGAGATAGAGAACTACATAGAAATTGGTGTCCTACCAGAGGGACGTATAGAAGCTAGGAAGGTCATTCGACAAGCAGAAAGGTATAATGAGAGAGATGGGAAATTGTATCGACAATCCTTCAGTGGAGGTAGCAGTACATTCAACCTAGGTCAATTCTATCATGCAGGAGCTACACTCAAGAATATGTGGCATGCACATTGGGGCAGAAACCTTATGGTCAGATGTTTGACTAAGGGGTACTATTGGCCCACAATAAAGAATGATTGCATGGAGTATGCTAGTGCTTGCAAGGTCTATCAGAGGCATCCCCCTCAGCTACCCCTACACCCAGAAGAGTTGCACCCGTTCTCAGTCTCATATGTCTTTGCACAGTTGGGTCTGGACACAATAGGAGAATTCCCAACTGGAGCTGGGGGTGGGCAAAAGAAGTAGCTACTCGTTACCACAGATTATCAATTCAAGTGGATCGAATCTGAAGCTCTATCAAAGATAAGGGGAGCAGAGGTAAAAACAATATTTGGAAGTTCATTATATGCAGGTTTAAGATCCCACAAACGATCATAACAGACAAGAGCCCTCAGTTCAACTGCTAGGAGTTCATGGACTATTGTACCGAGCATGGGATCAAGATCAAATTTTCTACTCCGAGGTACCCCTAGGGTAACAGATAAGCAGAGGCTTCAAATAAGACGATACTGCAGAGCTTAAGGAGGAGGCTAGATCATCTAACAAAAGGACAGTAGGTATCCCAGCTATCGAATGTGCTTTGGGCATATAGAATGACCAAAAGGAAGCCCACTGGGGAGACTCCCTTTGCCTTAGTATACAGAACATAAGTTGTCATTTTTGTCAACCACAAGATTTTCAACCTCCAGCTTGCAGCATGAATGGTAGAGAGTAACACAGAAAGCTTGAGACACGAGCTCGATTTATTGGAAGAACATAGAGAACAAGCACAAAATAGAGTGGCCTCATACCAGCAGAAGATAAAAGCTTACTATGACAGGAAGGTTTGACCTAGAGTTTTCCTCCCAGGCACCATGGTCTTGCGCAAAGTGTTAGAAAACACCAAGGTTCTTGAGAGGGAAAACTGGGGGCAAACTGTGAAGGACCCTACATGATCATTAGAGAGGGTTACAATGGATCGTACAAGCTAGAGAACCCGAGAACGGGAGCCCTGGTGGACAAACGATGGAATGCCCTCTACCTGAAGGAGCTTGGGAGCAGAAGCTTGGAAGCACCTACAAGGTGCACGTACTCTTCCTAACCAGCTTGGTTTTTATTACGATTGTTTTACAAGTTGGCAGATTTAACGAGGCATGTCTGACACTTCCTCATTTGACAGACGTTGTACGATTTATACAATCATTCAATAAACGCTTATGTTTTCAGTAACTATGATTTTCAATCTCTTTACAAAATATCAGACTTGTGTAAGAGGGTCTTATGGCTCGATGTACACGATTAAAAGGAGGTTAATGCCTAGGAAAGTCACAGAGCTCGAGGGGGATAGATGATGTTGGTTCCCATGGGAAGGACCTTCACTTTGTGAGCTGACTAACCCTCCCAAAGGTAAGACATCCTAAGGGATGGATGTTAGAGCATTGAGAAGGACGCCCATGGACAAACGAAAACACTCAGAGAAAAATTCTCCCAGGACTCAAAGTAATCTTGGGTTAGTAAGGCCTTGAGGTTAGATTATATGTGCTCGGATTAACAAACACCCCAGAGATGACGTAACCATATTCTGGCATTTTGGGCATCCTAAGTCTCAAGTGTTTACACATGGCGACACCCTAAGGATAAGCCAAAGCCGATTAGCAAAAACATGACACTGCAGACTTGTCCCCTGGGGAGAATCTGAGCTGGAAGGCAATCGTGATGTGGTCTATGTGATAGCATCAAGAGTCCTATGAAGGCAGAAAAATATCCAACAGTCAAGGACTTGGTCGTGGGAAGGGTCTGGAGAACGATGGTCTTTGTACAGACCTTGGGATAAACATGTAAACCCCTTGATGAGGAGGCAGTCTCAAAACTGCGAGCACCTCCCAGGAGACCTTAAGGTTACCAAGGCTCTCCTAAAACCTCTTTCAAGAGCATTAGCTTGGAAAATAAGGGATTCGAGAGTCGCACTGAGGTCACATGCACTCAAAGGCAAATCCCCCAGCTTTGGTAAGAAAACAAAATGGTGTGCACGAAAACAAAGTACGAATAACTAAGTACGATATTGATATTTACCCTCGGCATAAATTACCTGAGCTAAGGCCCAGATCAAGGCTAGCAAAACAGATAAGTTATGTAAGTAAAAATTATTTGAAAAAGGGTAATAAACTATTACATAGTTACACCCCTAAAGACAAGCAGGGGGCTTCACTCTTACTCGGTCTCAGAAGCGGCTGAGGGGTTATAGGCACGGATGAGCTCCTTGTGTTCTTGCTCCCAGTTCACCCACTGGGATTTGAGCTAGAGCCCATGTGCTTCCTCTAGAGTAGCTATACGATCTTCACACTCTCGATCCTTGGCATCCAGAGCCTCCTTGAGCTTAGCCTTGGCCACCTTAGTTGCTTCCCTCGCCTCAGACTGGGTCTTCTCGAACTCCCTCACCTCGGACTGAGCTGTCTCAAGTTCTAATTTCAGGGCCTTCACCTTATCCTCATGAGAAGAACACTCATCCTCAAGGGACCTTTCCCTCTGATTAATAATATGGTAGGCGTGAGCTTGGGCGTCCCTGAGTTTGCAGACCTCACCCTCTAGCTCAGTGATCTTGGAAGCAGACTCCTTAACCTTCTTCTCTGCCTCCATAACCCTTTTGTTTGCCTCGCGGGCTATGGCATTGAGGCGTCCAAGGGTAGCAGTGAGAGTGATGGAGGACTGGAACAAGATTAGGATGATATGTCAAACAAAGGAAGAAAAAAGTAATTATACGAGAAGATATTCAAGACATTGAAGGAGAGGTTACCGGTAGAGAGAAGTCCAGGAGAGCGTGATCAGATCCTCAGTTCCCAAGGACTCAAGGTCTTATGCGTCCTGCTCGAGCACTGTCGAGGTTAGGGAAACATATGCTACATCAACACGAGCCAAGCCAAAGCAAAACTAGGAAGGGATGTGCTTCCCTACGCGAGGGAGCACATCACCGTTACCAAGGGCCTCAACTTCCTCCTCGGTCAGATCACGAGGAGGTTGGATAATGTAGCCCCGGCCTGGCTGGGTTTTCTTGAAATAGACCTTGGGGAGATCGGGGTCAACGCCCTAGATCGACTCCCTAAGAAAACCTGTGCAAGCAAGGATACAATATTCATACATATTCAGCAAATGCAAACAAGCATCGAATATACTCCAAGATAGCGAGTCATGCACAAATTCAAAGTATAAACACAATATCGAAGCAAGATATAGGAACATTAAAGCAAGAGAAAAGTGAACTTACCCAGGGATAAGCCAACAGGCTTGGAAGACCCCGGCTCAGATGATGAGTGATGGGGTGGAACAGGGATAGTAAACTTCATCTTCTTAGATGGTGGAGATGATGGTGGAAGATCTTCGATAGGAGGAGGAAGAATTTCAGTAGCAGTAGCAGCTGGTGCAACCGGCTAAAGGACTTCCTTAGGCTCCTTGGTCAGGGCTGGAGCCTGGGCCTTGTCCTTCACAAGCTCGGAGGTCTTCATGAGCTTCCTCTTCTTGGGCTTAGAGGCCTCCCCCTACTCGGTTAGAGCTTGGACGTTAGAAGGCTTAGGGGTAGAGGCTCTGCCAACCTTGTGGACTTGAGGAGCTCGAGGGACCTCAGTCACCTCTTGACGATCCTCGTGCTAGAGGGGCTCGATGCCCTCTAGACCTCCTGGGTTAAGACGCTCCTTGATCTACAACCACCTACACTTGCGGTACTTGGGGAGAATTGAGAAAGCGTCATCCATGAGTTCGCGACGGAAGTCGACGACCCTGGATAGTTCCTCTGGTAGCTTGGAGATATGGTTGATGGTGGTAGGGACCTTGAAACTGGCTTCTTTGCCTAGCTTCTCCTAATCCTCAAAGACAAGAATGAGAGTCTTCTTCCAATCCTTAGGGAAGTAGGAAGGATCAATCAGCAGCGAATCCTTGATATACATGATCTGCTAGGAGAGGTAGAACTGATTAACTAGAGTGGGTTTGGCCTGGAAGAGCAGCCTGAACTCCGAGAGCCCCATACGACAGTCGAACCACCTGTTGAGTCGATCAAAGCATGCGAGATAGAAAAAGCTGTCTAAGCACCACTGTTCTATGTCCACACCCCATAGATGAAGGTTAGAATAGGGAAGGTGAAACCGTAGACAATCTGGAAGGGGTGGACGAGCAGTCCCAGACCATGAGCTTTCTGCAGCTCCGATATTTTTGCCTCGTCCTTGACCAAGGCAAACCAGAAATTCTCATTGTCTCCTTGGTGAAAGGAGTGGATGAAGGCCGCCAGAGTTTCATCAAAGTAGATCTTTAGGGTAGATGGATACAGTTCATCCTGAGTCTTGTTCGAGGCAGCCTTGGCGGTGCACGGCTGGAGTTGCATGTGGGTAGGGTTAGCCTCGGGATCCAGAACTGGGGGTTGAACGATCTCGACCTCATCCACTTTGAAAGTAGTGGGTAATGGAGGGTTTCGAACCTCCTCTGGAGAACATTCCCGCCTAGGTTGGGAGGCGGCCGAAGTAGCGATGGACGGCGGCGTCTGGAAGAGAGGTTCAACGGCGGCAAGCAGCTTCGAGATGTCAATCTAATCAACAACGTTAGGGTCTTGGAGGAGAGTGATGGTGTGGATGATGATTTCGCTTGGGTTGTTGGAAGATAAGTTGTTGGAGGCCATTGATGTTTCATGGGTTTTCTGGGTTTTTTTTTCTTCTGAAACACCAAAACTGGGACTTGGGAATCGGAGAGAGAATTCTGGGTTTAGTAGGAAGCTTGAGCGAGTAAGAGGATGTAAAAAGTGAGAAGGAAGAAAGGTCTCGATTTATATATGGTGAGGAGGTATGATATAGTAAAAGGTGGTCGTTTGAAGAGATAGATGGTTTCAGATTTCAAGGGATGTGATTGGATTTGAAATGGGGTGAGAATGGAAAGAGTCGTGATAGTTGGGAGAGGTATGAATGCTGACAAGGTTTGATGATGGTGGATTCATGATGAAGGTAGAACAGTGGAGGCATGTGCTTAGGGTTTCGTGCGCGACTTGATGGGAAAGCTAAGGAGTTTTTTAAAAAAATCTGGGTTAGTGAAGCTCAGATAACAGCAGCATGAGGCCAACACGTGTCGAACCTCACACTACTATGGGGGTATTTATGGGAGTCAGTTTTGACCACCCTAAGCTTGGGAAAGATGATCTTGGAAGGTCTAATTCCAGATGGGGTCCAATAAGGCGGAAAATAGGCTTACGGTTGGAACGATTAGGGTTCTTATGAAAGAACAAACTATCTGAAAGATTCTAGAAGTCACTGGAACGTTATAGGGGCTTCTAGATTTTTCGGTGGTGTGACAATCTCAAGGTAAGATCTTGCCCCAAGGAGCTGGATAATCTGACCACGAGGGATTATTCGATCAAACCTCGGGGGATTGGCAGAATCCATGAGGGAAAGGGTAAGTTTTGAGTGTATGCTAGGGGATTATGCCAAAGGGCCTGTGGTAATCATGAAACATGATTGGCCCTAGATATGGAGATCTATTCCTTAATAGATTCCTTCTTTCCGAATGTAAAGTAGTCATATTCTTATACGGACTATGGTCAGACCTAGCACGATCACTATATATAGACCATCTATCCATAGTCTCAGGTAACGTTACTCTACCCTAACTACTTCTTTATTCTTAAGATAAGTTCTGATTTAAGCATTGGAGGGTATAAGCATTGTACAACACCGTGTTTCGACTTATTTTGCAGGTTCACGAAGATCCGAGGTAGAGGGAGATAAAATTGGCTCTCACGGTAGCGTATAGGAAAAAATTGTTGCTTGGCATATCAATCGAAATTGGGTCATATTCGATTAAGTCAAGTATATGTGTTGGTGTTTCAGTGTCAAGAGGTTGTCGTAGACGACGTAACCATGTCGTGGAGGACATGAAGTATATCCCGGAGGATGCAGCATAACTCGTACCAACTCAATATGACCCAATTAGCTTTGAACCAATTGATCGATTAAGTTAGAATCAACTTCCATATAGCACACATGCATAGTTTAGGTGATCACATATTTTAAAGCTATTGTGAACATGCTTGATGATGAAGTTTGTTCATGTGGGCTATGTAGCATGTGAAGTCCGTGTACAATAGTACGCTTGCTTAGTCGTCTTGATATAAAGTATGCATGCTTGACTAAGTTAAGGAAAATAGCATAGAGAAATGATACTTAGCTCTTAGCAGACTCCTTCGGAATACAATAGTTATTGTATGATGTTGAGGGTTTTAGCAGACGAAGTCCCCAAGTTGGTTGCAAATGTTAATCCCAATTGTGGCGGGGGAAGCCTGGTGAGGGCCCCTGAGTGGGGGCGAAGGCCTCTAGGGGGCGCCCAGGCGGGGGCCTCTGGATGGACCAGACTTTAACTTAGTAGAGAAACGTGTTTCTGTTATGTGTTGTTTGTACATGGTTTGTAATGTACTAAACTCACAGACGGCGCCAATTGTTTCTACCAAATTCCGAGAGAGAATTAAGTAGAAGAGCGATATATATTGTCAGTGGATCACTCCTGAGCGCCTGAGTGGCTTACCTCGAGCGCTCCGCTCAACTGCAAAACAAGTAAGAAGCGTTAAGAAGTTGAAAGGGGATTGGCCTGCCTTCAACGCTTTGATGCTTAAGTCAGTACATGTTATGACAGAAATCGTAAATGAACAATAGTTCAGAGATTCGAAACCTTTGTCTTGACATAAATACCTTCCTTATATGGGTAGTTGAAAGTGACAATACCTTGCGCTCCTTGATATAGGTCTGATGCAAGTATTTTTCTTTTATACAAAGAAAGGCGTTTAGGGTTTTCGGTATTTTATCTCTTATGCTGGCTAGCTGATGAGTTGACGTACGTCTCTCGTGCACATTTACCTAAATGCTCCTAATTCTCTATTGGTCCTTTTAAGTGTTAAATAAAATATGTTTTTGAAGTTAGCGCATACTGTACTAACAGAAAGTGTCACTTACCGATAAAAAGGATGCCACATTCTACACCTTATTGATGTTGGACAAGAGCACTTGCTAAATTACTATTCCCTCACATGTCTTAGAACAGAGACAATAATTAAAAGGATGTTTGACATTTGTTTTCGCTGTACTACGCTTCCGGTCTTTCCCACTTCAAGCATTATAATTGAGTGATAACTTGGCAAGTTTGTGTTGGTCCAACTGATTAGCTCTTATTTTGTACCCCAATAACTTTGCAATCTCAATGGACCATGACCCTGCAAGATTTGATTCCAACCAACTAAAAGAATCAGAGCATCCATAAGATGGTTGAACTTGATTTGCTTTTCCATGTGTCAAAAGGTTTGTTCTTTAGATCTGTGGAGTCGAGTAGGATCCCAAATGACACCAATCACTTGCGATCTCCGTACCCCTTTCTCATCTATAATATTATACCATCATACATTGATACCAATGCCACTCACTTTCAAGCCTGTACAATTTGTCTCAATTATTGTAGTTGTTCATTTATTTTTCCTCCTTGTTTTTATGAATTAAAACCCATCTCTTTCCAAAATTCCATCATTTCTTTTGTTCTGTGAAACAGTAATCGTACTTCTAGATCAATTATATATATGAGAGGAGTCTAATTAACTGAGAGGAGTAAGCATATGCCATTTTTTTTTCTAATATTGTTATCAATACCTTTCCAAAAAAAATAATATTGTAATCAATAACGTGATTCATTAGTAGCTTGATTAGACAAAGTGCTGGCGACACTGCTGACGCAGATCATCACTATAAGAGCATTCTCACAGGTCACAAGCACCTATATGATGATGATACTTTATTTGAACTTCTTATATAAGTGACAAAACACATTATACATGTTTCAAGTTTCAAGTTTCAATGAACTAGCCAGGAGGTTTCCATTCCACCTTACACACATATATAAAGAGATAAGGTTACGGTGGGGAAGATTTACAATAAATAAATAGTTATTTATATTTAGTTGGATAAAATTATAATTTTTTGAACTAAATATTATTATATTTAAAATAAAATTACGACTATTTTTTTATCATTTACAAATAATTAAACTAAAATACAATAATAACAACGATTTGTTTTTAAAAAAAATGTGTTCGTTAGAATATTTACAAAAAATTAAACGAAATTATTGAAAAATTATTTTATTTTATAATAATTAATTAGTTAATAAAATCTACGGTAGACTCATTCCACCCTACAATTTTCTATATATATATATATTTGGAGAACGTACATACATATACAGTCATTTTTAACTAAGGACATCCTTATCATGTGATTTTTTTTCGTTTTACCTCACTTATATATCGAACCTTGACAATGAAGACCACTCGTGCTATAATTACTACTTTAACTAAATCACATACAAAATTTGAGTCCAATTGGAAATCCTTTGGTCATTTGATTCGCCATTTATATATCATCAATATTACGCTCCTTATTTGTTTGTAATGTTTCACCATTTTGAATGACCAAATGATTACCAAATTTGCTGAAATTTTGTAGGTCTACTCCTTAAAGGGATGATGCACGCGCGCACACACACACACACACACACACACACACACACACACACACACACACACACACACACACACACACACACACACACACACACACACACACACACACACACACACACACACACACACACACACACACACACACACACACACACACGATAGAGTCACTCTACTCTAGAATTTCCTATATATATTTTCTGATTTTTTAGGTTAGATCATAAAACATATAAGAGCTACTTTTGTTTGGTGTTTAACTAATCACTAATGGCCGAATTTCACCCTATCAATCTACTAATTTACTTTCTTGAAACTAGATTAATTAATGAGAAAATTGTTCAAATAGTCACCAAACTATGTCAAATAGACGCTTTAGTAACTGTCGTTTGACATATATCAAAATGGTCACTCAACTGTGGTCTCCGTTTATCAATTTAATCACTCCGTCCATTTTATATGTTATATCATTGACATATAATGGGTAAAAATGTCTTTCTATTCTTTAACTTTATATATTTATAAATAATGTCATTACAACAAGTTCCCAAAAATTATGAAATAAATTTGCCATCTCTCTCTCTCTCTCTCTCTCTCTCGTGTGAGAGAACGCAATAGCAGACCAGTGTGGTGAACGAGATTGGCCGACCATCCTACCGTCATTTTCGCTGACAAGCTTTGTGCGCCACCTCCATCAGCCTCAAGCTCAACTCGCAATACCTTCCACGGCCTTAATTTCAGCCTTGCTCGTCGCATCTCGTCGTCACGAAATATGGCTGGGCTTTGCTTTACTCTGCTCTACTCCCCGGCCTCACACCTTCATCCTCATACTCTCCTGCCTATCATCATTTCAACAACGGATTCTGGAACTCTGTTCATATAGAAGTTAAAACTGAACCAAGATCAATTTCATGCGATGGCGAATAACTCAATGAAAATCTCGTAGTTAGATCTAATGGCAGCAATCTTCAACAACAATATTGACCACTGCAGCGCGGACTCTGTCGCCTCTGTCATCCTCGAGAATCGCGAGTTCATCATGAACCTGACGACCTTGATCGTTTTTTTGATCGGATGCGCCGTTGTTTTCGTATGATGTGGTCTGACGCTCAGAAGCCTAGGGTTGTCCAACAACTCCGTTGGTCTTGCCAATCGAGAGATTGATTTGATTTTTAGTCAGAGTCTAAGTCTGAATTTGCATATCGAGGGAGCTCATATGTGTTCAATCGACAACAATGAGGTTCTGATGGTCATTGATCGTGAAAAGCAAGATTTCGAGTCGGGTCAAACCGAATCCATATAATATGATGCCCATATCAGATTTTTTGGATGCCCAAATAAATTTTCAAGAAAAGTAAAATAAAAAAATTAATAGACAGATAAAAGATGTAAATACCCGTTAAAAATAACGAAATATTCTTTACCTAACAGATGTTTGAGAACGAGTGACCATTTTGATAGTAAAATATTAAGTTGAGTGACAATTTTGAATTGATATATGCCTAACGATAGTTGGATAACTATTTAGACAATTTTTCTTTAATTAATTACATGGATGGCTTACAAATTACTCTTAGGTGGCCTATATATTCATATGCATGTGGACTTTGATTGGGTTCAAACTCATTTGGACACCAAGGTCCAAATTCTACTCTTTTATCTCATTTTCGATTCGTGATTTCAAATTTGAGACTGTCCATTCTATAGATTATCGGTTGAAGATCAACTCTATAAAAAATGAATCAAAATTGTGATCATTTGAGTATTCGATCTTGCAAAACAAATAAACGGTTGTTATTGTAATCCTAAAATTCATCATAACCGTTCATTTATTTGACAATATCGGATACTCAAATGATCTCCATTTTGATTTATTTTTTGTAGAGTTGATATTCATTTAATAATCTATAAAATGAATGATCTCAAATTTAAAATTACAAATTAAAAAATAAAAAAAATGAGAACAATTTATACCTTAGTGTCCAAATAAATTTGGATCAAATTAATTTCCTATGCATGTTTCTACGTACAGCAAGGACGGTGAGTGTTGTGATGACTGATGAGCCAGCTGTAATTAACATGATTAACCATCCCAGCTCGCCGGCCAGTCTAAGTGGTAAGTACTTTACTGAGTTACTCGCTTTGCCTAGCTGGGGATTCCTTGACTCGTTCTTTTACTTGGTTATTGTCTTAGGGGCTAAAGATTGGCCAGCACAATAGAGACCGGGCAGATGAATCCATTAAGTCGAAGCATATATACATTATCTCCATCGATTATGATAAGCAGGAAGCCTGCCGCCAGCCTCTTATCTATAAACAATGATCCAATTGCCACGTGCACCCGTCTTCCTCGTACGTGTCCAAAATTGTACTGTACGTCTTTGCTGATACCTAGCAAGTTCCAAAGCTTCAATTAATTCAGAGAAACAGATCAAACCTTGCCAATGATATCGCATAGCCACATAGGCAGTATTCTAAAAGGCGAGCTAGCGGAGGGGAGCTCAAATAAGGTAATAAGGTTTTTAATCGTGATTTTCCACGTTTTAGGTTTTTGGGCGATCTGGGCAAAGTTAGGCGACTTTAAGCAGGTCTGGGTGGAAAAAAAAAATTGAAGACCTAATTTTAAACCTAAATTTGCTCCAAATTCCAAAGTTAATTATCCAAAGTCCAAACTTAAAAAGCTATCGCCTCTCTTTTCACCTCTCCGTGCCTCTCCTCCAAGCTCCACCCTCAACGGATCTCCGAGCTCCGCCTGCCGCACTCCGCCTCTGCTTCGCTTCTCCTGCACAATCTCTGCCTCTTCTCAGCTTCTCCTCCGTTGCACCTCACTGCTTCTCCTCCGCGGCGCATCTCTGCTCCTCGACAGTTTCACCATCGATCTCATCTTCATCAAATCTCTTTACCAAGCTCGAAAGTCGAAGCAAGTAATCGAATTGGCCAAGTACTGGATTCAATGGGTTGTATGAAATTGTATAGAAATTTTTTGGATTGTATGGAATTGTATAGCAAAACTCTCTGTATAGCAATTTTGTATGCCCTGGATTGTATGAATATGTATGCTACAAGATAAGCTTACTACTTTGGAAGCTTGACTGGCTCCTTCATTTAATCTCGTCTTTGATCTCTTTTATGGTTTGATTCATCTTGATGATGGCTTTTTGCTTGATCTCATCATATATCTCTAACTTCTTATATATATATATATACGTAATTTAATATTGAACTTGGTTCCTTGATCCTGATCGATCCTAATTATAGGAAGAGTGGATGTATGGATCGAGACCGAAAGCCATACAAGTAATTGAGGTAGTACCAGGAAGGTGAGAATTATTTGGAAATGCCTTGAATTACTGATTGTATAGTGTATACTGAAATTGTATGCCCTGGATATTTAATTACTGATTGTATACTGAAATTCCTCGTTTCCTTATTAAATTCAAACTATGCTATCTCTTCTGGATGTTTAATGAGGTTACCTGTAAAGTCTGTAACTCCTGTAAGCATGCAGCTTCCATTATTGCATTTCTATTTGTGCTTTTGGATTGAAATTGGTTGATGTGAAGCCTGTGATTGTGAATGCTGACTTGCCATTATTGCATTTCTATTTGTAAATGTTGCAGGAAAAATGACAAGCACTCCTAATAGTAATCCAACGTCTGGATCATGTGTGGCATCGAATCCAACCAGTGCAGAATCGACGATGCCTTTGAAGCGTAACTTCGAAGATATAGGATGGTTGTATGGTGAATTGAGGGATAGTAAAGATGTGGATAAAACAAAGTGTAATTTGTGTGGAAAACTCATGACTGGGGGAGTATATAGAGTAAAACAACATATTGCCGGTAATTCACCAAATGTAAGGGGGGGTCCCAATGCTACTCCAGATGATAAGAATAAATGTATAGAGGCGTTATCCGCGCCAAAACAAAAAAAAAAGAGGCAAAAATCCATTCATCAAAGTGAAGTGAGACAAGAAGTTCAAGTCATCGACGAAGAGGTAGTAGAGATTCAAGGGGCAAGAAAAGGACCACATCATCTTGGTCCGATGGATAAATTTGTATCCAACATTGATTCGGAACCCGCTATAGAAAAAAGGAAAAGTATGCGGAAAAAAAATATTCATGATGTAATTTCAAAAGAAAGAACACATAGTGTGCATCAATATTTGGCTAGATGGATTTATGAAGCTGAGATTCATTTTCATGCAATTGATTGCGATAGTTTTTTGAGATTTGTATAGGCGGTTGGTCAATTTGGACCGGGGTATAAACCACCAAGTCAATACTTGTTGAGAAAGCCTTTATTGAACGAAGAAGTTGAGAGAACAAAGAATCTTAAGAATCAAGAAGAGGAGTGGGTTAGACATGGTTGTTCAATTATGACCGATGCATGGTTTGACTGAAAAAGAAGAAGTATCATGAATTTGTGTGTCAATTACAAAGAAGGTACTACTTTTATTTCCTTTAAAGAATGTTCATAGGATGCACACACCGGAAAGTTTATCTTCCAGTACGTCGACAAATGCATTGAAGATGTTGGCGAAGAAAAGGTGGTTCAAGTGGTTATGGATAATGCAAGCAACAAAATGGTGGCGGCAGATTTGTTGAAGTTGAAAAGACTAAGACCAAGTATATATTGGACTTCATGTGCGGCTCACACAAGTAATCTAATGCTTAAGGATATTGGCAATGAACCGAAGTTCAAGGTTTTGATCGACAAGGAAAAAGCTTTCACCGTTTTCATTTATGCACATCATAAGACTTTGACATTGATGAGAAAGAATACGGGGAAATGAGACTTGGTGAGGCCGGGAGTCACAAGACTTGCAACAAGTTTTCTAACTTTGAAAAGTTTGAATGATAAGAGAAATGAGTTGAGGACTATGGTCGCTAGTGACGATTGACATGACTTGAAACAATCCAAGACGTTAAAGGGTCAAGCGGCATTTAACTCTATGTTGAGTAATAACTTTTGGAGTGGAGTTTCACTTTGCTTGAGCTTATTTGGTCATTTGTTTAAGGTTCTTCGAATGGTTGATGGAGACAAACTGTCTATGGGATGGTTGCATGGAGAATTTGAACAAGCTAAAGAAGGGATCAAGAAAGCATTCAATGGTGTGGAAGTTACATATCGTCCTATCTTGGATATCATTGAGAAAAAAGCAAGTAGTAGGCTCGATAGTCAATTACATTTGACCGCATATCTCTTGAACCCATTTTACTTCTACCAAGATGAGAGTATAAGTTTGAATCAACATGTCATGGCATGATTTCTTGATTGTGTGGAGAGATTCTTTCCGGATGATGTTGAAATGCAAAATCATATAACTAGTGAAGAGTTCAAGATATACAAAAAGAAAGAAGGTAATTTTGGAAGACCTAATGCCTTGATCACATGTTCTAAGTCCAATTTTGATCCCAGTATGAACTTTCCAATTTTTATATTTTCTTATCATCTTTAGACGTTCTCAATTAATTGTGGAATTTTTTCTTATTTAGTTGATTGGTGGGCTACTTATGGAAATCATGTTCCAAAACTGCAAAGGATGGTTATAAGGATCCTCTCATTGACCACGTACTAGCTCTTCCGGTTGCGAGAGAAATTGGAGTGCTTTTGAAGGAGTAAGTACTCAATATTAGGATGATACATTTGAATTAGTTGTTGTCTTTGGAGCTACTGTTTTTAGAGAAATTGGAGGCCGTTTGCTACTGTTTTTGGAGATGTTTTTAGTCTATTTGGCTACTGTTTTTGGAGTTGTTTTTAGTTACTATTAGCTACTATTTTTAGTCTTTAGTCGTTCTCAATTAATGGTTTCATCCTAAATAGTTTAGCTACTATTTTTATATATATTTAAATATGGTTTAGTTATTGTTAGCTAAAATAGTTCGTGCTATATTTGATTGGATGTAGGTGCATACGAAAAAAAGGAATAGATTGGATGCAACAAGAGTGAGCAATTTGGTTTATGTGCAATTTAATGCTAAGATTAGCAATAAAAGGAAAAGTGTGAAAGATCCACTTATTGCTTAGGATCCAAATGAAGCTCAAGAATGGCTTGGTGAAGGAGGTAATGATGATGTGGATTTCGATATTACTTTGGATGAAGAGGGTATTCAAGAGCCTAGGAGAAGTTCTCGTAATGTTGGAGTAAGAGAACTTGATGATGAAGGACTTACATCGGATGATGAGACCGATGATGTTGTAGATTATGACTTGGATTTCGAGAGTGACAATGTGGATGAAAATTATGGGGTTTGTTTTTACTTTGTTATGTTTTTACTTTTGATGGATTGTGTTATGTGATTTGTCACTTATTTCATTTGATCTTTAAAATTATTACTTTATTATATTTTGGTTGGGATATTAATCATATTATGACATTTTAGACTATATTTATTGTTAATTTGATAATAAAAATGTTTTAAATATTCATTATTTCACACACATATATATATGTTGAATTAATACCGCCTAAAAAACGTCTAATTCTGATTAATCCACTTTTAGTCGCCTAGGCGCTAGAAGGTATCTTCACTGATTAGTGTCGCCTAGCTATTTTTAGAACCTTGCACATAGGTGATATCTGGGTTGTCGCCTAGCAATTTTTATCTGTGGCTGGCTAGTGATCAGTGAGCTTGTATAATTAAAACCTACTCTTTAATCGTTAACTTTTGTTTAGAAGAAGTATTTTCAATTTTTCAATTTATTTATTTTGAAAAAAAAATTACAAAGAAGCTCCTCTAGAGGACCCAATATCAAACTGATCAAAACATAAAGCAATCATACTTTTACCTGGAACATAACACTCTCATATATGAAGGTTATGAACTTGATGTTTAATTGAAGTCAAACTGTCCGCAACGAAATTTGCTTCTCTAAAATTTTTCAATTCTTAATGAAGTTCACAAATGATAGAAATTATAATACCTTGATTTTAAATGTTATTATTTACGAATTCTAGTGTTTGAATTTACTCATAAAGAGATTTAAAATAATAAAGGAATTTAAAATTTTATTTGTAATTCGAATAAATTGTAGAATAACACCTAATTTTGAAAAGTTTGAACAATGGAAATAAGAGTTGCAATTCCTCCGAATTTTAAAAAACAAAATTTGTAAAATTCTCGATAAACTTTTCTAAACACAAGAATTTTAAAAAAAATTCATAAATTCCTGAATTTATTTAAATTTTTTTAATATTTCTTCCATCCGAACGTACGGTGAGCAATAAAACCAGTGTTTAGTTGCATGCTCTTTTGTTTGTATGGAAATGGAAAAACAACCGATGATTCCTAAAATGCTAGCTTCAGTTTCATATAACCGCTGAATATTATAAGGCCCTATAAAGTTTTTTTTTTTGGAAACCAATTAAGGCCCTGTAAGGTTTCATGCTAATTCGATCTGTTTCTAAATTAGTATATATAATCAGTGGCCGGAAGGTGATTATCCTAATGAGATTGCACTTTACTTTGCCCTTTTTCCAACCACATGCTGAGAACTTGAGATTTAAGTATATTTTAGAGATTGTGTTTGGTTTTGATTTTACTCTACTCAGGTTGTCGCGATTGGAGATGTCGTAAATTGTCTCTTTTGGTTTGTTGACGTGATGTGCTGTGTGCGAGGCGTGCCACTGCCAAGAGTAGAATATCGTTGTGTTGTGCGCCGCGTAGTTTCTGCTTCTTGTCAAGCAATTGGAGCGAGGAGAGTACCAGTCTCACTCATTGAGTCCTACTTGTCTTGATAGTATGCAAGATATAAGCTTCATGTCTCTCTACGGAGCCACAAAAAATTGATACTTTACACACTCTGGTGAGTATAAAGCAGAGCAATCCTTAGGACGAAGTGTTGAGAACACATGATAGGGTATATCTCTCTGTCGAGCCACAAAGAGTCGATACTTTATACACTCGGGCGAGTATAAAGTAGAGCAATGCTTAGAACAAAGTGTTGAGAACACAAGATAGGGTGACTTCATAGATCTTTAGAATCCTCATGCTCTGTCAGGTGGTCTGGACTCCTCTGATTGCTGTCGTTTAGCTCGAGTGAATCTTCGAATCCCCGCGCTTTGTCGGGTGGTCTAGATCCTGAATTCGTTGTTGCCGGTTGTGTAGCTTGAGTGAACCTTTGAATCCCCACGCTCTGTAGGGTGGCTTAGATCCTGAGCTCGCTGTTCGTTGGTTGTTTTACTCACAACGGAGTAAGATTTGCTTGGGCGCAAATTGTATGTATGAGTTGATCCATCAAACCTTCTTCGGTTCTTCTATTTATAGAGGTTGACACTCAAATTCCCCTGGCTTGACAAAGTAACATTATCGACTAGGAAAGAAATAGATATTATCTCGCCTCTGGATTTCCCTAACTCGCTTAGGAATCACATATACATATTTTTTCCCGATTCGTAGCTCCAATCGGGCCGCATGTGGTCGGCCCTTTTTTTCTATGAGGCCCAAAAATATTAAAATAAAATGTTATGTTTATTTTGGGCCCAAACATTGTCTCCCAGACCTCGAGATCAACCTATGGACAATCAAAGGGGTCTTTTTAGAAGCGTTTAGATGTGACGTGTTGCTTCCTGGACAATGGCTTGAAATAGCCTCGCATAGGCTACTCAAGTACTTTTCTTCAAAAGTCACGCCTCTTATTTTCAACCATTTATACTCTTCGGTCATCCTCAATCTTTTTACTTTCCTTCAGAAGTTCCACAATCCAAGATTTTGGATTCTTAATCACTCTCAATATCTCTACTTTCCTTTTTCCTCCTCTTTTCGAAAATGGCCCCTTATTAGCGGTTTTGCCCAGTGGTCTATGGGAAGGATGTGGAAGCTGTCCGCGCTTATATGGATCGTCGTCTTCATCAGGATCAAGGCCTTCCTTATGAGAGGCTTGATCTTACGAAGGGAGATGAGGTTATACTGGGTCCAACCACCAGTACAACTAAGGCCTCTTCTGTGTTTGATTCGGCTGTACGTCGTCCTCTGTTGGTCACGCAACATGAAGCCGCTACTCCTCTCCAGTGGGATCAGAAGGAACTCGAAGTAAAATTGGGGAAATGGTCCAGCACCAAAGCCGAGGAACTTCAATGGTACCGGGAGCGAAAATCTCTGGATGAAGAACTCTGAAAAAAGGTTGGTATTTCGCATGCCCTGGATTTATGTTTCCATCTTCCCCAAAGTGGGAATCGTGCTGTCGCCGGCGCTGCTTTGTGCTATAGGGAAACTAGTAGTAATAGCTTTGTCCTCCCATTTGGTCATCTAGGAATTTTCTTACTTGATGTTGTTACTATCACTGGTTTACCCATTATGAATGAGCCCTTCCTTCCCGGTGCTTTGGACAATAAGATCTTCCCTTTCTTGATGGATCCTATGTGCTAAACTGTTAGTACCACCTACTCCAATTGGCATAAACATTACAACACAGAGGAATTCTGGGCCACCCTTGCCTCTAATGATCAGCGAGCGCAGAATGCTTATGGTGGCATCGCTTTTTTAGAATACTGGCTCTGTCGCTACGTATTTTGTGTTACTGCGGACAAGATTACCAATAATTTCGCTAAAGTAGCTAAAGCACTATACAATGGTTACTGCATTGGCCTTGCACAGCCTGCTTTGGGCGCATTGTACCGTGGTCTTGGGTGGATTTCGCTGAATCCATTCAAGTTTAAGTTTGCAGGTCCCGTCTGGATTTTGTCATTGTGGCTGCAGGTTTATTTCCCTAAATTTTGCAGTCCTCACCACAAGGAGTTCGTCTCTGAGGAGCTGTTGGGGAGGTCCTTGGTTCTTGCTGAAGAGACTAAACCTTTGAATTACTTGCAGTGTTTTAGTTATCTCTGCGGTCAGAAACTTTTTCCCAAGGATATAGCTGAATTTGTGGTAACAAGGAGATTCTCTGCCGAGTTATCTACTGGGTTCGCAGTGACTCCCCACCAGGCTCCTGCTGCAAGGAAGCTTTTTGCTCAATTTATCTCTTGCGCAGACATTATTGTTCCTGATGCAATCTTGTGGGTTGAGCTGTATGCTCCCAATCACTTCACTCATCATCTTAGGTGTAAACAAGGTCTTCCTTGCCATTTGATAGAATCTCGCAACGGCTATACTTCATGGAGGACCTGTGTAGAGAAGCCTTCTACAATGATTCTTTAAGACCTTGCTACTCCAACTTTTCCTTTGCTAGACCTATCAGAGTTCTGTCGGTGCTCTCTTTGTATAACCTACTCTGCTGTTAAGGACTATCATGAGTGTCACTATGGTGACATTTGGAAGCAGTCCAAATCCGGAGTCTTTCGTACCATCTTCCCAGCCCTTTTCCTTGATTATTTTAAGAGAACTGTGGATAGATAGGTTGTGGGCCCCAAGGACCAAAGGGAGACGATTCAGAAAAGGAAGCAGCGAGAGATCAGTACTTCTCCTGTTTCTGTCTCGAAGTGCAACAAGCTGCTGGGTGTGAGTTTCACTGCTACCTCTCTTGCTGCGAGAGATGCTGCAAAGGATGCTGCCGCTAAGAACAAGAAGAAGAACACTATTGTAGCCTGGGACCACAAGGATAGAGACTCCAATGATGAGTTCCCTCTGGTATGACTTTAATCTTCCTAGGGATTTCCAATTCCTTTAACCTTCTGTCTTCTACTTCTAATCTTGCTCTTTATGGCTCAGTCCCGCCACTCCCATCGTCGTGCTGTCAGGGAATGCAGGCAGCTAGAAGATGAGTTGAGCAGAAATTCTCCCTCTGTTGAGCAAGTTCCCGATAGTGAGCCCTCGAAGAATGATTTGGTCATCTAGGCTGTACGGAACAAGGGAAAGCTTATGCAACCGGTTGCAACTCCCAAATCCTCTTCCAGTGCTGCGAATGTGTCTGGGGAGCCTTTTCCATCTAAACCTCTGGGCCTAGGCCCTTCCAGTGCAGTAGATGAAGAAGTTCTGCGTCAGGAGCTTATTGAGCAGGTTTATGAACAACATTTCCATCAGCTGGTTTCCGCTGCTGCTAATTCCTTTGCGGAAGAAGTAGCTACCATCATGGTTGGTGAGAAGCCTCTAGAAAGGGCGGCTGAGGCCGAAGGAGATATTGAGGTTCCTAATGTTGCTGCTCTACAGACTACTACACTGCTATTGTTGAGGTATTCATTGTTTTGACCTCGTCGTTTTCTGGAATACTGTGTTTCTCTAACCATTGTTTCTGGTTCTATAGCCCCAGGAAATTGCCCAAGAAGCACAAATACATATTTTCCTTGCTGCGAACTTGGTTCCTGTTACTGCGAATAAAGGTGGTGAAGAACAGTCCCGTGTTTTGGATTTTCCTTGCTGCGAACAGTCCTACGATTATTTTTTAGCAGGAGACTGTTCATTTGATTGTATGGTATCAGAGCTAGATGCCACAAAGCCTCATATTGTACTCTTTATTTTGATCAAATGAAACTTTGTATTTTCTATCGCTTTTGTTTATCTTTGTAAGCAGCGAAAATACTATCCCCAGCGATTTGACCATTGAAATTTTGGTCATAAGTAACTTGCAATATTTGAAAGAACCACAGGAATTGGATCTGTGTCAAAAATGTCAATTTTTTTTGAATTTTGCAATATTTTGGCCACATGAATTGGCTTTGGACATACTGGTTGCCCCCCTAATTTTACATGAAGAGCGAGCCTCTTTTATAGGCTGCGAATGAGTGCAAAACTAAGTCGTTGGTCTTCTGTTTCCCCGTCCTCCCAAACCAGCTTCCTATACTTCTTCAGAAATCTACCATTAATTGGGTTACAATGAACTTCACCATCAATTAATGTCTCAAAATTGGAAAGCTCCCTTGCCTAAAATTCTATCGATGATGAATGGTCTTTCCCACTTCGTGGACCATTTACCTCGTCCTTCTTGCTTTTCTCCCAAAGGCAAAACAGTTTTCCAAACCAGCTCTCCTTCTACAAAGCTAAGTCCACGGGTATCTCAATCATAACACCGAGACACTTTCTGTTTTTCTGCGAGCAGGTTGGTCAGTGCGTTGGTGCGCTTCTCATCTAAATCTTCCAACTCTTGCCACATTTCTTACACATAATCTTCTCTAATCAGTTGGTGTTGATCCATGACCCGCAGTGATTGAACGTTGATCTCCAAAGGCAGAACTGCATCATGTCCAAACATTAGCGCCTATGGAGTAGTTTCGGTTGGACTACGCTTAGAAGTCATGTATGCCTACAGCGTGCTGAACAATTCCTCATGCCAAACTCTTGGATTGCCTGCGAGCATGCATTTGAGTATGTGGAAGATCAATTTGTTGCTTGTTTCAGCTTGGTCGTTAGACTGTGCATAGTATGGTGAAGAATGCAAAAACTTGATCCCAAACTCTATCATGAGCTCTTCTACTTCTCTAGACACGAACGTTGTGCCTCTATTTGAAATGAAGCACTCTAGAATTCCAAATCGATAGATGATCTCTTCGTATAGAAAGTACCTAATCGCATTGGCAGATGCCACTTTTAAAGGCCTTGCTTCTACCCATTTGGTGAAGAAGTCTGTAGCGACGATGATAAACTTGTGCTGCATGGAGAAATGAGGATGGATGAGACCGATTAGATCTAATGCCCAACCTCGCGTTGGGCATGGTTTGATGATTGGCTGCATAGCGATATTTAGAATATGGTTGACTGGTCCATGAGCTTGACAATTCTCGCACCCTTTCGCAAAAGTGATACAATCTTTTAACATCGAAGGCCAAAAGTATATGTGTCTCCGCATGAGTCATCTCATTTTTGGGCCAGAATGGTAAGCTCTGCAGACTCCAAGATGTACTTCTCATAGCAATCGTTTGGTCTCGATTCCAGATACACAAACCAAGTCTACTCCCTCTTCTCCACGCTTGAATAACTCATCTCCCCGGAGAATGTAGTTCGGAGCAAAGTACCTTATCCTCTTGTCAACTATAGAGCTAGGATCTTTCAAATATGTGATAATTGGTTGTCTCCAATCATCATCGATTATTCCTAGAGCTGCAATGTACCATTCATCCTTCTCTTCCTTCCTAAGCATGAAGGATGGGAGAGAACGAACCTCTACTTTCATTATCCATTCATGCACATCATCAACAAGCTCCATCTCCGTAGTAAGCTGAACTAACTTGTTTGCTGCATAATTCTCTCCTCATGGGATGTGAGCCAGGGATACTGTGAATAATTCCAGCAGCTCGCTAGCTCTATTCACGTATGGTTCTAGGATTAGACCAGTTTTGAACGTGGCTTGGAGCTGTCTAATCACAAGTGGTGAGTCTCCCTAAACTTGTATATCCGTAGCACCAAGGTCCCATAGAAACTCCAGTCCAATGATTAGGGCTTCGTATTCAGCTACATTATTAAAACAGTTATACTCTAGTCGGAATGAATAGGCAAATGTTTCACCGTGAGGATTGACTAATGCTATCCATGCTCTTGCGAAAGCACTCATGCTGGAAGCATCAAAGTAGAGTTTCCAAGGAGCCATTGATATGTGGGATAATTCTAACTTCTTTTGCTCTGAGATTTCCTCCATAAAGTTATGTCTGAGGAAATCGGCCACTGCTTGGCTGCCTTTTGCGAGATATATTGTAGTGAAAATTTGGACAGTGCGAGAATCCATTTTCCTATCCGTCCTCGAAGTATAGGTCGGGCTAACATGTACCAGACTAAGTCTATTTATGCTATGATGCACGTTGTGAAGGAAAGCATATAATGCCTCAACTTGCAACCTAAGAAGTAAAGAGCAAGGCATAATGTTTTCGTTGGTGTGAATCTTTCAGCCTTTACTTCATCGTCTTGTGCCAAAAAGCTTCATATAGATGACTCTGTTACTGAAATATAGAGCTTAAGTGGCACTCCTTTTCATGGTGGCACCAAGATAAGAGGATTAACCAGGTATTGCTTGATCTTGTCAAATGCTTCTTGGTGAACCGGCTCCCACACAAACTATTTCTCCCCTTACAACGTGAGTAGAGGAGCAAAAGGTTTGGTCTTTCCCGCAGAGTTTGTGATGAATCTTCTCAAGAAGTTGATCTTCCCAAGTAATTGTTGTAGCTCTCGTTTGTTCTTTGGAGGAAGAGCTTTTATAACCGCCTCTTTCTTGTCATCCAGTACTTCTAACCCTCGCTGATGCACTAAGAAACCTAGGAAGTCCCCTGCTTGCACCCTAAAGACGCACTTGGTAGGATTCATTCTAAGCTGATGTTTTCTTATTCGTATGAATACTTGTCACTGTTTTTAGATTCATCCTTTACATCTGCTGCTATACTGGCTTTTTACCCTCTGCGATTGGAAGTTTATGGATGACCAGTTCTTGTGAAAGTCCTAACATATCCTCAAACTTTTCTGCGAAATAATCCTTGTATTCAAACAACAAGTCTACTAGCCCTTTTCTCTCTTCGGGCTCCAAAAAGGTATTAATAGCCACTTCCATTGGCTCATCAAATGTTCCTAAATTGATTTTTTCAATTGGGTCTCTTACTTTAGGTGGTGTGTCATACAAGCCTGCATGTGCGAGCTGGATGATATCCTCCTCAATCTCTTCTTGTTGCACATCTTCATTGATACATTCTGCTATTGCGATGGTTGGCAGACAATTATAGGTTTGCAATCTTGCATATAGAGAAGAACAAGCCTCCGCCTCCTCGTCCTTGGACGGTCGTATCATTGATGGCTTATGATGGCTAGCTTGAGGAAGTAAGTTTGTGTTTTTTCTTCTCTTGCTTGCACTATTCCCCATTGAGCTAATTCTGAGGCCGTTACTCTAACAGGTCGGCCCTTCTTGTCGACGCTGCACACTTCCAATGGCCAGAGGTTTCCATTGTAATAATCGACATCTAATACATTCACATAGACTGAGTAAGGTCGTGGGTTTGGATTGACAATGTGTGATTCTGATGTCTCCATGTCCTAGATAAGGAGCTATTGATAAAGCAATGAAGGTACACAATAGCTCCTATGAATCCAATCATTGCCTAGTATTGCACTAAATGGTGAGTTACACTGAATGACAAAGAAAGTATGAACTCCTATCGCTGGTCTTACTTTTACTTCTATGAACAACAATCCTAATGTCTGTGAGACTGTCCCTGCGAAGTTCTTGATTGTCATGGATGTCACTTGAATGGCTGATCTTGGAATACTTAATAATGTCATTACTCGAGTAGTCAAGAAATTCACTGCTACTTTGGTATCCACCATGACCTTGCTAAGCTGGATGCCCTTCATGTTGGCAATAATTTATAATAGCCTTATGTGCGATGTCATTGTGGTTGTTGGTTTGGAGAATGTCATGTAGGATTTTTGCACTACAGGATCCAAAATTGGTCCCCGTTCCTCTGGTTCTTCTAGCTCTACCAGAGTTACTCCCCTAACTGCTTTGTTCATGACAGACATGTGCTTTGCCTTGACTGGGTTAGCAAACTTGGCTGCTAACTTGTACACCATGCCTACATGTATGTCTTCGATGTAGACCTCCTCTATGTCTTCACTGTCTTCCTCATAGTTGACTAACTTCTTATCTTCATAGTGACCTGCTTCAGTCTCAATTAACAGTGGCTCTTGTTGACGGTCCTCAATGGGTGGGTTCCTTTGCTTTCTTATGTAAACCTCTTATTTAGGTCCTCTTGAGGAGTTTACCTTTGCTATGATTTCTGTCTCCCTAGCTGTTACTTCCTTGATACTGGAGTTGGAGGAAGGGCTAGCGAGCTTATTTTGTTCTTCAATTACCAAAGGCTTTGGTTTCCATCGTAGCATTAGCTTCTTGTTTGGCACAACGACTGGTTCTGCCTTTGATTCTATGCGTTGGAAGACCGATTTCGGCACCAGCTTATCTTCTGGCTTAGACGTCTTTCGAGCTTTCTTCGGTGTTCGATGTACCTCTATGACAGGCTCTAGCTTTTCCATCCTAGAAAACACACTTGGTCTAGCCGCTCGCATCTTTGGTTTGTTGAAGTCTTTGTCAAATGCAATCACCGGGGTAGCTGCAAGCCTATTCATTCTCCTCTGAATTTGTTCCGGTGACTCCACTAACTGATCTGGTTTGATCAACCCTTTGTCCAAGGCTTCCAAAGTTCTCTTTGCTGCTCCAAACTGATGTTGTAGCTTCCTTTTTCTAGTGGGAGTAATTTCCACCGTCTTTCCTCCTAATTTTACATACCACATGTCTTCTTTAATCACAAATTGGCTTGCTGGAGGGATGTAAGGTTTGTTCAGTTTTGCTCGCTGCCTATCACCAACTACTCCAATCCTCTTCTTTTCCATTCATATTCTTTTGAATAAATTGGACTCCTTGGCAACTGTACGCGATTCCTTTGGACTCGCTCA
This sequence comes from Geum urbanum, assembly GCA_946800695.1. NCBI lineage: Eukaryota > Viridiplantae > Streptophyta > Magnoliopsida > Rosales > Rosaceae > Geum > Geum urbanum. The sequence goes on from OX326997.1 coordinate 86,491,453, forward strand.
CTGGTAACTCTCAGGTGGAGATTTGACTGGTGGACCTGCTTGTACTGCTTCCACAAACGCTTCATAGGTCATCTTGATGCCACACTCTACCTTGCACCGAGTACAAAGTACTACCGGAGTTGCCTCTCTGTAGACTTTTTTCTGTTTCCCTTTGGGAACCTTTTTGTTGCTACTGCTAGGGACTACTTCATTAGTCGTTTTTAAATCCAATGTTTGCTTCCTCTTGGCTCCTCCGCGCCAAGACACTTCTAGAGTATCAACTATGAATGCTTCTTCAGAAGCTTATTCTTCCTCGCAGCCTGGAATTACGATATCCCCTTCATCTATCCACTGTTGGATCTGGTCTCCCAAAGCCTCACACTGGTTTGTGTTGTGTGTCCTAACATGATGGAACTTACAGTATAGTCCTTTCTACGAAGATGTAGTTGTTGGGATAGGTACGTTTGCGATGCCTGTTTTGATTAATCCATTCAAGATTTCCTCCATCCTATCGTTGTGGAACGTATGTATGACTTTCGGCTCTACTAGCTCTACTTCTCCTACCGAAGTATCTGCAAAAGGTTGATGATCCAATAATGCAATCTGTGGTGATGCATCTATTGCAAGCCTTCCCTCGTTAATCTACTTCTGGATTTGATTCTTCAGTTTGATGCAATCCTTGGTAGTATGGTTCCATATGTTGTGAAACTTGTAATATTTCTTTCCCTTCAACTACTCTGCGGTAGGGTATGCACCAAAGTCAGATTTGGTTAGCTTTCTATCGATTAAGTCCTCTATGATTTCATGAGCTGCATTTGCATCATAGGTGTATGACTCAAATTCTGGCTTTATGAAAGCACTGGTCAAAACTCGCACTGGTCCCTTTGAGAGGATTATTTTTCTTTAACTTAACCGTATTCTTGGCTGTTAACTCTAAACCAGCCATTGTTTGCATCATCTAAATCATATTCATCTAACTCTTTTTCTTCTTGCACTGCTGCAATCATCTTAGGACGTTCTCGGTATGGTGTTTTAGGAGTATATGTCCCCCTGGATGCGTTGCGCCTATTGCCAGCTTCCTTGTATGAGGCATGTGTCTGAGAGACTACCTCAATGGGGGAATTTAATGATATAAACTTTGCATCTACATACTTCGTGTGCAAACGTTCTTCGAGTCCTCATACTGCGATGTCCACCAATTCCTCAATAGTGTATGAAGTCCTACTCTTGGTGTACTCGGTCCTGAACCTATGTAAGTATGCCACTGGAGATTTGCTTGGCATTTGCACCGTTTGACATAACTTACCAAGCTTTATAGCTGGTTCAGATCTGCCAAAGTGTTCAGTGAACAATCTTTTCATCATTGCCCAATCGCGGACCGAGCCTTATGGTAAGTTTGTATACCAATGTAGCACTGCTCCTGATAATGAAGACGCAAAGACTCTTAGCTTGAATTCGTTGAGCCTTCCCCATGGTCCACATTCCACCCTGAATTGAGCAATGTGGGTGGATGCTGGCTCCGCTCCTTCTCCGTTGAAGCAAGTGAACGAAATGGGTCGGTAACCCTTTGGCCAGTTCTAACTAAGTGGTGGTGGTGGGAATGTCTCATTGTAGGTTACTTGAGCTCCTCTCGCACCTGGAAGCCTTTGATTAATGATGCGATTAATCATTTCCTCCAACTCTCGCTCAGGGTTTGGAGGAAGAGGCAGTTGAGCTGGTATGTCATCATCTCTGACCTCTTCTTCATCATGAAACAGAGGTTCTCATTCTCCCAATCTTTCGTTGATCAGTGCGAAGCTAGCTGCCATAGTGTTAGTGAGATTCGCAAGGGCTGCTGTAAGGTTATTAAACTTTTTGTTATTATTTGTGCGGTCGACCTCCCGAGCCTCGTAGAAATTATCCAGCCTATTCTGAATCCTAGACACCACCTTATCGCTTGTTTCCATATTGTTCAGCATTCGTTCGATGTTAGCGTTTCTCCGCAGTTCCTGTTCGAGCGAATAATCTCTATAGGCCTCAAAGTCCATGGCCTTGATTTCTTCTGTAGTTTTAGGTTCTGATGATGATGACGATCTACCTTTAGTCATCATTACTCCGAACCTCTGTAGTACGTCCTTGTTGCTTAAACCTCTACAAGTGGTTGAATTGTGTTTCTGGAACGTATGTGTTAGATGTTTTAGGCAACTTATGAAAGTTTTATGATACGGATCAATGGTTATAAGACACTAAACCTGAGTCCCACCGGGCGTACCAAAATATTTGGCTTCGATTTTACTCCAGTCAGGTTGTCGCAAATTGTCTCTTTTGGTTCGTTGACGTAGGTGTGCTATGTGCAAGGCGTGCCACTGCCGAGGGTAGAATGTCATTGTGTTGTGCGCCATGTAGTCTCTGCTTCTTGTCAAGCGATTGGAGCAAGGAGAGCACCAACCGCGCTCGTTGAGTCCTACTTGTCTTGATGGTATGCAAGACGTAAGCTTTGTGTCTCTCTGCCGAGCCACAAAGAATCAATACTTTACACACTCGGGTGAGTATAACGCAAAGCAATCCTTAAGACGAAGTGTTGAGAACATATGATAGGGTGTATCTCTCTATCGAGCCACAAAGATTCGATTACACACTCGGGCGAGTATAAAATAGAGCAATCCTTGGGACAAAGTGTTGAGAACACAAGATAAGGTGACTTCGTAGACATTTAGAATCCCCATGTTCTGTCAGGTGGCCTGGACTCCTCCGATTGCCGTTTTCTAGCTCAAGTGAATCTTCGAATCCTCACGCTCTGTCGGGTGGCCTAGATCCTGAATTCGTTGTTGCCGGTTGTGTAGCTTGAGTGAACATTCGAATCCCCATGCTCTGTCGGGTGGCCTAGATCCTAAGCTCGTTGTTCGCTGGTTGTTTTACTCGCGACAGAGTAAGATTTGCTTGTGCGCAAACCGTATGTATGAGTTGATCCATCAAACCTTCTTTGATTCTTCTATTTATAGAAGTTAGCACTCCAATTCCCTTGGTTTGATAAAGTAACATTATCGACTAGGAAAGAAATGAATATTATCTCGCATCTGGATTTTCCTAACTCACTTAGGAATCGCATAGACATATCATTTCCCGATTCGCAGCTCCAATCGGACCGCATGTGATCAGTTCGTTTTGTCTCTGAGGTTCAAAAATATTAAAATAAAATGTTATGTTTATTTTAGACCAAACAGATTGTAATCGTGCATACGTACAGAAGACGATGATGTACATATACTGAGATAATTCCGATCCACTTAATTTTTTTTCCAAACTATGTTCCAATTATCAGCATACATATATATGAGGAAACATTGTTAGTACGTCACTTGTCAGCATTAATTTAAACTCTAATGGACTATGTAGACATTATTGCACATGTGACGAGACAGAGCAAGCACTTATATATGGACCGATTTTATCAGTGATCCCCCACCAGACCTTAACCTACTGGTGGTGCTGATCATGAGTCTAAATTACAAAGCATGACTTAATTGTGTAGTTTTATATGCTAATAATTGAAGCCAAATAAACCTAGCTAGCTAGCCTATATATTCCAGATGGCTTCGCTCATTGGTCGATTGCCCTCTCTATATTTAACTAAGAATGATCACATAGATCATATCTAGTTTGTTACATAACCCTAACAAGCTAGAAAGTTCTCAACTCTTGGATATCCACCAGAAGTCCAGAACAAATTAACCAACATTATTTAAAAGAGCAGTTCTATTCTCTCATTTGTGTGAGTATAATTGATATATAGGGTTTCAGCTGGGTAGTGGAGAGGAGGGATCGATGGTTAGGTCCCTTGCGAATTGCGATACGACTGCTGATAGCCACACCCACCATATATTATTGGAACTAGAAGAAGCACTGGACAACGTACACTTTCTTCTTCGAGCATATTAACTAGAAAGCTAGCTTTAATAATGTAAGGAGCTTCACACCAGCTACAGTTTTATTTTCCCTTTTTTCCAGATAGTAGATGATGATCAATATCGAGTGGTACTGAGAATGATAGAGTTGGCTGAAATGGAAGGATAGGCCATGCATGGAAGGATGTCAAATCAGTTTTGGGAGTCTTTGAAAGTTTGATTCAATACCAATCGAGCAATTTTTGTTCCTCTTTTCCTTGGTCTAGTACAAGTTGGTCTGTATGCCGCGTATATAATCAAATCCCCTTTAGTTCCGGTTTTCTGTTCAGATGGTCGGATTTGTTTTTTAAGAATATTGTTGAAGAGGTTATTCATATTTTATAATTAAGACGGATTAGTTACTCATATTTGACAAATATTAGATTGATTATTCATGTTTTACTTTGTAATTTAGATTGATTACTCTATCTGTTTTAGATATTAAAAAATATATATTCTTTTATTTGTAAAGTTCATATAAGTAAGTTTATTAGCTTGACAATGACAAAAATATTCATTTAAATTAAGCACATGTGTGTCATAAAATGTGGGTTTTAATATCTAAAACGGACAAAGTGACAAATCTGAATGATAATGTAAAACATGAATGATCATCCGTCTTAATTGTCAAATATATAAGTGAACTATCCGGCCATCAAATTTCCCTCGTGTCTTTCTTAAATTTTAACTTGATACAAAGCTTAGCTTCAACATCATATATAAGTCTTCACAAGTCGTCGATCAAGTTCTCAATCTCATTATATATATATATATGGAAATTTTAGGGTAGAGTGTATCTACCTAAACTTAATTTTATAATTTTGTTGTTATTGTTGTAAAATGAGACTATTTTTGTGTAATTTTGTTCAATTTTTTGTAAGTACACAAATGAACATATTTTTACAAACTTGAGAACAAATCGTAGTCAATGTTGTAATTTAATTCAACAGTTTGTAAATGATACAGTGGTCGTAATTTTGTTCTAAATGTAGTACATTCCTATTCAAAAATTATAATTTTGTTCAACTAACTGTATATATATATACAGTTGTCATCAAGTGCGAAGCTTCGCACTTAAACTTCGGTGTGAAGTTAAGTGTGAAGTTACATTTTACAAAAAATTAAAAATGTAATTAAATCATTGAAATCAATCATCTTTTAGATACCTATGCAAGGATCAGACATGCAAAATTTTAGCTCAATCAGATATCGTTTAGCCATTTGATCGTGACATTGTGTAACAATGCATACAAATTGTCCAATTTAGCTCAAAACTTGAATGTGGTGATCAAATGGCTAAACGATCTCCGATTGGGCTGAAATTTTGCATGCTCGATCCTTGCATGGATATCTAAAAGATGATTGACTTCAATAATTGAATTACGTTTTTTAATTTTGTGTAAAATATAACTTCACACTAAAGTTTCAGTGTGAAATTTCGTACTCAATGAAAACTATATATATAGTATAACAACTATGTATTATGATAAAGTACCACGTAGCATACCTATATATGCATTACATTTTATACATCCTCAACTGATTGAAGTAAATAGAAATAATTTAATCAAGATTTCCCTGTGATGAATCAATCACGTTAATGATTAAAAAGTTGGGAAAATGAAAAAAAAAACCCAAAAACAAATAAAATTTAAAAAAAACAAACTTATGACACTAAGGTAAAAAATGCCCAACTTATAACACATTTTTTTTCCAAAAAAAACCCAGCCGATATCATTTTCTCTCAAAAATGCCCAATAAGTTATAAAAAATATTTTTTTTACCGATTTTGCCATTCTTTCCTAATTTGAATTCTAACTATCCTCTTTAAGAGATTCACAGCTCTCTCTCTCTCTCTCTCTCTCTCTCTCTAGCCGAATCGGATTACAAGACTCACTGAGCTTTGTAGCCCTTACCTTTACGAAGCTAACCATAGCTTAGTTACTTCCTAATTCAATCGGTATTTTCCGAATCGAAGAATTGAAGATTTTGATATTGTGATGTTCAAAAGTAAATTTGACATTTTGTAGTTAGAATTTGACGATGTTGTAGAGAGAAAGTTGTTTGTTATTTGATTTTGAGCAGAATAAGTCTCGCGTCACCGAAAAATGGAATGAGAAAATGGGGGTGAACAAATCGACAATTATCCAGACAGCTACCCAGACAGCTACCTAGACAGTTACTTAGACATCTACTTAGAAAACTACCCAGACAGATACTTAGATAGCTACCCAGATAGATACTTAGACAACTACTCAGACATCTACAACCATAAAATCATGGAAAAAAAATGATGTGATGGAGGAATATATTGAATAAAAGACTCCACAATTAGATTCTTCAACATTACTTTTTCATCATATATAATTTTTCAAGAAAAAATACTCCCTTTAATTTGTATATATATGCATGTGAACCTTGAAGAAGAAGAGATTAAAAGGGGAAAGAATCCGATTAATTGATTAAATTATGGAGTCAATTAAATGAAGTGTAGGATAGTATATGATGCCATTAATTCAAATGGAATTGATTTTTGAGACAAAGACAGCTCTCTAGACAGCTATTTAGACAGCTACCCAGATAGCTACCCAGACAGATGCTTAGAAAAGTATAACTTCTCCTTACAAAAGTACTTTATTAGAATATGAAAGGTATTATTATCGGGTGTGATTTTCAATTCATCTATTTTTCTCAGCATTTCCATTATACTATCCCTTTCACCAGCTCTATAATAGGCACAGATCATTGTATTCAACATAACCAAATCATATTTGTCACCAGTTCCTTCAAAATCCTTAGCCAACTACTTTGCATCATCTATAAGTCCACCTTGGCAGAAAGCAGAAATCATGATACTACAAGTGGGAAAAAACTCGTTGGAGCACTAAATTCAAAATTCAACTCTCCTTCTCAGGAAGGAAGGTCTTGCAACAAAAATTAGCGGAAGTATCTCTTAGAACTTACGAAGGCTCCATAAGTGTCTATACTACTTGTGGTCTGTATTTGTTAAAGAACGAGTATTCACGAGCACGGTTTCTATAATTTAGGCAATGTAAGAGCAAAACGATTTGTAAAGGAATACCTTTAGTGACCATATAGACAAATCAAGGATATTTTCTTAGATTGTGAATTGACACCATAAATAGAGGAAGAACAAACACACAACATCTTTCTCATAGTTTGTACAACATACAAACTTTTGAAGACAAAAATTACATTTGTCCTAAGGCTGTTTTAGTGAATTCTGTGTTGAAACAATAATAATCTGAAAATTAACAAAGAGCTCCTGAGAGGATTAGCCTTGGTAAAACTTGTATATACCTTCCTTTTTTTGGAAAAAAAAATACTAGTTACATCAGAGAGAGAGAGAGAGAGAGAGAGAGAGAGAGAGTAAAGTATGCCTGATTAGACATATTTCTCCTTCATTACATCAAAAACTAGTTTAGCAACTTGAATTCGCCCAGCCTTAAAAAAAGCATCCATCAACAGACAGTAAGGCATCTACAAATGAATGTAAGGATAAGCTACATGAGAAATTAATAAAGAATTTAGAAAGGAGAACTAAAATGCCCAGACAGCTACCTAGACAGATACCTAGATAGATATCCATAGCTGCCCAGATAGATACCTAGACAGCTACTTAGACATATACCCACATAGATACTTAGACAGCTACCCAGACAGATACCCAGACAAATACTTAGATATAATCTATTTGACTTGAAATTCAAAATGGTCGAAATCTTCAAGAGAGAATCTAACCATAAAATTCATGCTTTTGATCCTACTATTTAGTTAAAAAATAGTTTGGAAGCTTTATTTGGGATACCACTCCTCTACCTAAAGTCTTCAACCACTTAACGTAGAGGTGCCGGTCTAATGCCCTACCACAACACTTAATTGATTGGCATGGCTTTCATTAATTATTAGGCTCAAACAAGAGTGAGGTACAGAGCTATGGATGACTTTGTTAATGTCAATCCAAACCCATTGTCAAGCTTTTTTCGGGTAAGAAAACCTGTGATGGAACCCGTAATGCAGATATGATCGAAGTCAACACTGATGGATGAAGCATGTAGTTGTTCATATAACAAGTCTGAGTTTAACTCTTTTGTCTAAATTTAAGTTATAATGATGGGGAATTATGTAAACATGCCCAAATGCCATTGTTGAGCTATTCAGATTATTGAGGATGTAGGAGAGGCTCTGGCAGGTGCTGTCTAAATTGGGTAGAGAGAGAGAGAGAGAGAGAGAGAGAGAGAGAGAGAGAGAGAGAGAGAGAGAGAGAGAGAGAGCTTTAGGTGATTAGGCCTGAAAAATAAGGTGGTATTTGTTTTTATAAATAATTCAAATAGCATATCTGTTATCTATTCAGAAAATAGAATGAGCATTTTTGAGATCGAAAACTTATGGTAGGTTTTTGAAGAAAGAGAAAGTCTAAACTGGGTCTTTTTCTCATTTCCTCTAAAAAATTTATGAATAACAATGGTACGTACAGTAGTATCATGAGTCTCTTATAGTCCTATTTGATATGAGGTGTGGCTAGCCGTGAGTCAAGAAAATGTAGTAAGCCGGCCTGCAAGATAAATTAAGCAATCCATGGTTAAAACAAGATGAATGGGAGGTGTCAATAATATTACTACAATTACTCTTCAGAAAAGAACAGAGAACGTATGTATAATGATACACAAAGCAGTCAGTGATCGTCTGGCGTGATTCTCACGATGATGTAACCCTGTTTTACCCTAGTCCTCATGACTTCCTCCTTCCCCTCTAATCTATCTTAAGATCAATCTCTTCTCTCATCTCCTTTCAATTGAATTTCTCAACTCCCTGCCTCGCTTGCAGCTGTGATGCCGACACTTCATCCTTCTTCCACGATTGCTGACGCCTCACCTCTCTCTCCCACGAACACTGACGCCTCATCTTCCTCTGCCATGATCACTGCTCGACTTCATATGGTGACCAGTTATGACATCCTCGCATGGAATATGTGAGGTTCATGCTCAGATGCCAAGATCGATGCCCTATGATCCCTTATTTTTGTGAAAAAAATAGGTATTGTCTTCTTACAAGAAACTAAATGTAAGTCTAAGACTCTATTTGAGCAAATCCAATCCCAATTAGGGATTTGGAAAGGATAAGTGGCTTGATGTTATTATGGGCGGATGATATTGATCTTCACCTTCGGAATCATTCGCCATGGTTTATGGACACAGACGTCTATGTACCGGTAACGGTAGGAAGATCTTAGCGGTTTACATGTGTATATGGCAATCCTTATGTGTCTTCACGCCATCATACTTGGGATCTTCTTTGAACACTCTCACAATAGGCAAGGTCGGATAATTGGTGTGTGGTAGGTGACCTAAATGAGATTATGCGAGCCTTGGAGAAATTAGGTGGTCTTGTCTGTTCGGATTGGTAGATGAACACGATTCAATGCATGAATGACTGTGCCTTGGAAGATTTAGGTTATACGTGAGGTCTTTTTACGTGGCATGACTCCACCACTCAGTGTCGGCTCGACAAGGGTCTCGCTACGACATCTTGGAGGTAGAAATTCAAAGGGGCGCATGTAGTGAATCTATTACCTAGTGGTTCTGATCATGTTCCTATATTGGTCCTTGTTAGGGAAGAGAAGGAGATTTTTTTCCCAGATCGGCAACATTTCTTTCCATTTGAGGCAATGTGGGCTGATGATGAGACATGTGTAGATGTGGTCCGTAAGGCTTGGCAATGATCGGCTCAGGGACTCACCCAGGGTTATCTTCAGAATCAATTTGTCAATCAAGTGGCCAACACTAGAATGGGTCTTAAAATCTGGTTACAAGAAGTCTTCGGCAATAGAAAGCAAAAGATGGAATCCATCCAAAAATAGTTGGGGCAATTCCTCAAGAAATCCTTTGATCCGGTGGACGTCCTTAGGAGAAAAGAGTTGTATACCCGACAAGAGGTCCTTTTTCAACAAAAGGCCACATATTGGAAGCAGCGCTCAAAGAACTGGTGGCTAAAATATGGCGACAAGAATACTAAGTACCTTCATCATCGAGCTTCTAATAGAAAGAACATAAACTGGATCTGAGGCCTATTCGATGATCAAGGAGAGTAGTAGGACACACCATCCAACTTGGGATCTATAGTACTATGTTACTATAAGGCGTTGTTCACTTTTGGCAATGTCACTCAGGAACGTATGGCTCATATTCTGACATCTTTGTCACCTGTTCTAATGGAGGACATGACAACCCAACTTCTTATTGATTATATGGATGAGGAGATAAAGGCAACACTCTTTCAAATGGGTCCCCATAAAGCCCCTAGACCTGATTGCATGCCCTCATCTTCTATCAAAAGTACTTGGAGATTCTAGACAGATGCCTCTGAAACTTAATGTGAGCAAGGCCTATGACAGGTTGGAATGGAACTTTCTAGAAGTTGTAATGCTCCGGATGGACTTCCCCCAACAATGGGTGGATCTTGTTATGATTTGTGTGAAAACTGCCAAGTATCCAGTCGTTATAAATGGCTTTTTCGAGGCAATCTCACCCCTTTTCTTGCTGTGTACTTTGGGTTTATCAGCTTACATTCGACGAATCCATCAAGCGAAGGAACTTCAAAGTATAAAAGTCTGTACTCGAGCTCTGGTTCTCCACCATATATTATTCGTTGATGACAGTCTCATTTTTTCATCGGCATCAGGTCAGGCATGCCATAAGATTAAGGAGATCTTACGGACCTATGAAGATGCTTTGGGAAAATCAATCATTTATGGCAAAAGCAGTGTTTGCTTTAGTTGGAACCTGGCAGTTGGCAATCAGGAAGACCTTGTAGGAATACTATGGATGGAATTAGTCCCATTCCATGACAATTATCTTGGGCTTCCAGGACTATGTCCTTGTAAGAAGATGACGTTTGCCTATATTAAGGATAGAGTCTGGGATAGACTAGCAAGATGGAAAAGTTCTCTGTTTAGTGTTGCTGGTCGATAGATTCTTATTAAGGTAGTGGCACAATCACTCCCCAATTATGCTATAGACTGCTACTTGTTACCCAAGGACCTTTGTAATGATTTACAACAAATGTGTGTCGATTTCTTCTGGGGAGATACCACAACTAAGCAGAAAATACATTAGTGTACTTGGGATGTGCCAACCTAAAGATGAAGGGGGACTGGGTTTTTGAAACTTATATGCTTTCAATCTGGCTATGCTGGCAAAGCAATTCTGGTGGATTCTCCCGAATCCGGACTCACTGGTAAGTTAGATCTATCGTGCTCGGTACTTCTATTCTTGCTCTATTTGGGAGGAAACTACGAGTGATATTCCTTCCTATACATGGCGTAGCCTTTTAGCCACTAGGCCGGTTATGGACGGTGTGGCTCATTGGAAGGTATATGATGATTCCTCTATAGTGGTTTGGGAAGACAACTGGTTATCCCATCCTAGTAAATTCTGGTCATTGTTACTGTTGAAGACTCCAACAACTATCCGTTATGTCTCTCAGTTTATTCTTCTTAATCGTATATGGAATGTCCCCTTAATGGAAATGTACCTTGCCCCTGAGGATGTTGCCTTGGCCAAAGAGATTCCTTTAATTCACCACATCCCAAGGACAGGTTGATCTTGCATCATACAACACAGGGTATTTTTAAAGTCAGTAGTTCTTATATTACTGTTTGGGATACTATTGTCCTTCCAAACCAGGTTGTTCCAATTCTTCCGGCCCAAACTACCTTTTGAAAGTCCTTCTGGAAACAATAGTCTACTCCTGCCGCAAAGATGTGTACTTGAAAAGCGGCTAAAGGATACATTTCATTGAATGCCTAATTACATCCAAAATAGTAGATGTTTCGTTGGACTGCTCATTATGCAGTACAACCCTTGAATCTGAGTTGCATCTGTTCCTTGACTGTTCACACAAAGAACCTATGATTCGCTTTATCACTTCAGGAATTGGTGCAGATATTATTGTTAGCTTCTTTGACTGGTTGCAGGAATGTGGTAAGCAACTTTCTGAGAATGATTTTGGGCGCTTAATCAATTTTATTTGGTTTATCTGGAAAGGAAGAAATGATAAGGTTTGGAACAATTTGGTGTTCATGGGCGAGGCTATAAAACTCCACACTCTGGCATAGTATGAGCATGATGTATATGTTAATCGTAGACCTCCCTAAGTCGGGCAGGCAACCCCAGGCATGGCGCACTCCTCCTACTAGGCGATATTGTATTTGCATGGATGGTGCTTTTGACATAAATTCCAACCGAGGTGGTATTGGTGTGGTGGTTCGTGACTGGTTTGACAACTCTATTATAAGATTTGCTAGACGTATTCATGGTCAGTACTCCTCATTATCAGTAGAAATTGCAGCTGCTTTTGAGGCGTGTCAAATTGGTCTGGGCTGTGGATTAGATCATGTCTGTTACAGTTCGGACTCCCTTATGCTGGTCAAGGCGCTGCAAGACTTGAATATAAGTCCTCCAAATTTTAGGGATTTATGTGAGGATTTTGTCACCTTATTTGAACATTCTCCGAATCCTTCCTTTGAGCACATCCAAAAGGAGGCAAATACTGTGACCCATAATTTAGCTAAGTGGGCTCTCCATCACACCCACTTTCCCACGATTTACCATACACCACCTATCTTCCTGTTGGAGGCGCGGAACAAAGATTGTACTTGAATTTTCCCATGAATGTATTTTCGAATTATAAAAAAAATAGAAGAAAGAAAATGAAAACAATTATTACTTGAAGGGATTTCAACACCACAAATGGGTATGGAATGTCAAAGGGAGTGGCAAAGTCACCTCTCATATTTAAAGCAGAAAAAGTGTTTGAGCAAATTCTTAGATAGAGGGAGAGAGATATGACAAGTGCGCTGAACCGAACCGATATGTATACGTGAAAATAACTTAACATAGCACGACACGTAGTTTTCTCAAGCATGCGACACATACTCTTTTTGTGCATGATTGTGCATGTCATCTCAGACACAATGCGTTAAACACAGAATCTCAAATTTGCCATACCTTGCTAGCTCACCGAACACCAACTTCTGCCACGAAACAAAACCCACGTCATTACATCAGCAATCTAATACAATGTAACGTCTTAATTGATACAGTTGTATCACGTGATACTTTTTGTCGGGTTCTTCTAAACATATAACATAAGCAATATATATATTTAATCCTAAAAACCATTAAAAAAATTACCAACTTACTTCTGAAAAGAAAAGGTTTATAGTTTTGATTAGGCAGAAGAAAATTTCAGAAACAAATAACAGAAAAGAAAAAAAAGAAAAGAAAAAAAGAGAGAGAGAAAAGGCATCGATCGGTTAAGAAACAAAACAAAAACCACAAAAAAGCGCGCACCGTCACGGCGGTAAGTAACGGTAGGGCGAAACGGGTGACATTCAGTGCAGGCTTTAACCTCTCCACCTAGAAGAGAGTCTCTCTCTTTCTTTATATTGAGACGCTCCCACACGACTCTGATTTCTCCTCCTCCTGCTCCCAAATCTCATCTCCCCCCAAAAATTCTCACTCTTTTTCTCTAATTTCAGTAGTATTTTTGGAAGGCAAAAAAACCCCAAAAAGGAAAAATAGGAAATAACAAAAATAAAAGCTGGAATAAGGAAAAAGAAATATGGTGGTTGATGATATGCTGGAGATGAGCATCATGGTCAGTTATGGAGGTCCCTCTTGCTTCAGGTTCCCAGATGCTTATCCCAAAAGGTAAGATCCCTGTTCTTCGGTCTTTCGATTTTCAACGGATATTTTATTTTCTTGTTGCGAAAAGAAATTGATTTATGGATATGATGGTCTTGATTCATTGTCTCCCAACTGGGTTGGGAGGAATTATAGAGAATCTTGGGCTAGGGTTGAATATAGTGTTTCTATAGCGTTTTTAGAAATCTCTCTTTCTGGGTAGAGATTGAAGAAATTTATACAAATTTGGAAACAAAAAAATAAAAAGTTGGATACTTTAATTTCTGTTTCTTTGTTTAACTTAAAATTTTGAGTTCTTTTTAGTTGGGGGTATTGAATCTTGTTGTATTTTCATTGAATATTTGATTTGAGTGTGAAAGGAATCTGTTATTTTGATTGGTAAAACTAGGGTTTTGATGGAGGGAAGATATAGTGGAGATTGATTTGATGATGATGATGGTGTTTATAAGGTTACTTTGTTGAATTGTGTTTTGAAAAAAAAAATGGCAATATTCAATCCATCAGCAACAATCATCCAGGAGTTGTTGTTGAGCTGAAATGGTCGATTCTCTCCTCACTGCCTTGTCAATGGAGAATAATCATCACCCATCAACACTCTTGTCAATGGATTCCAGTGCTTCCTCTCATGACGAATTGGATTTGGAGATGAATCGCCAGATCATTCTCTCGCGCCCTCCAGACATCAATCTGCCCCTCTCAGCCGAGCGCAGCCCACCTCCGCCCTCGTGGAATTCGGACCCTTGTGATATTCTGGATGTTGGGCTTGGACCCCAGGTTTACGAGACTGAGAGCTTGCTTGCGATCCCCAAGGTTGGGAGGAAATGTGCCAAGCGGATAGACAGCATATGGGGAGCCTGGTTCTTCTTCAGCTTTTACTTCAGGCCTGCATTGAGCGAAAAATCCAAGGCAAAGATTGTCCGGGACAGTAATGGTGTGTCGGGGTTTGAGAAAACTGATCTCAAGCTTGATGTGTTCATGGTTCAGCATGACATGGAGAATATGTACATGTGGGTATTCAAGGAGAGGCCCGAGAATGCACTGGGGAAGATGCAGCTGAGGAGTTATATGAACGGGCATTCCCGCCAAGGGGAGCGTCCCTTTCCATTTAGTGTTGACAAGGGATTTGTTCGATCCCACAGGATGCAGCGGAAGCATTATAGGGGTCTGTCAAACCCTCAATGTGTGCATGGGATTGAACTTGTCCGGGCACCAAATCTCATGGTTCTTGATGATGAAGAGCGCAAGAGGTGGATGGAACTGACTGGAAGGGATATGAACTTCACAATCCCTATGGAAGCAGGTGATTTTAGCTCATGGAGGAACCTTCCAAATACAGATTTTGAGCTCGAGAGGCCTCCACCTCCTATCAAGACTGTGCCGAACAATCAGTCAAAGAAACTGCTGAATGGATCTGGATTGAACTTGTCTACTCAACCATCTAACAACAACCACTGTGAGGGAAATGCAAATGGACATGGAAATGGACATGGAAATGGAATTGGAAATGGCAATGGCAATGGCAATGGAAATGGAATGGACCTATCTCCTGTCAGTAGCAAGAGGAGGAAGGAGTTTTTCCCAACTGGGAATGATGTTGAATGCTTCTTGGGTGTTAATTCTCCTCCTGATCGGATCACAGATATGGAAGTCAACCCAAATGAGTCACAGTGGCTACATCACTTCAGTGGTGTAATGAAGAACGTTTATGGACCTGTTACAGCTGCTAAGACAATCTATGAGGATGATGTGGGTTACTTGATCATTATTAGCTTACCCTTTGTGGATCTTCAGAGGGTAAAAGTTTCTTGGAGGAACACTCTCACTCATGGTATCATCAAGGTCTCTTGTATGAGCACATCTCGCATGCCATTCATCAAGAGACATGATCGCACTTTCAGGCTTACGGATCCTGCCTCAGAACACTGTCCTCCTGGAGAGTTTGTTAGAGAAATCCCACTCTCCACCCGCATTCCTGAAGATGCTAACATAGAAGCTTATTATGATGGGCCAGGGTCGGTGCTTGAGATTATGGTTCCAAAACTCCGCGTTGGGCCAGAAGAACATGAGGTTCGTGTCTGCCTTCGCCCTCACCTTGGAGGCAACGACCTTATGTTGACTTGAGATAAGCATTGATGATAAGCTTATGGTTCCAGTGCATTAAGGTTTCTTGCCATGGTGTTGCTTCATTGTTCTTCTAACTGTGTGCCATATAGTGTAAGTGTCTTTTAGTATTTCATGAAGGAAACGAATGCTGCTTCTCATATTTGTCATAGTAGCCTTCGCTCGTTTCTATGCATTTGTAGTCGACAGTCTCTGTTCTTGGTTTATATCCAGTAAGGTTATATTAGTAACTTACATTCAGTCTCTACTTGCTTGATTGTTCAATTTTTGCTTCTTCAATACCTTCTTCAGTACTTATCGACAACTTTCACTAACTTGTACTCCTGCTCCTTTAAGTTGAACATGTTTGTATGTCTTAATCTCATTCTTGTTTGTTGAATTCCATAATCAGCACATTCTTACACTCCATCATACAAGTTGAATTAGTCAGCTTGGCATTTCCTGGAAGTAGTCAACCTTATCCTTGCTATTCTGTCCTAGGTTTAAGTTTTGCAATAGGGTTCAGTATGTAGGAATTGTCTATATAAAGATGATAAGCAGCTACCAACAAATACAAAAAAAGTTGTGGTAGTGGTATCAAGTATAGAACTATAGACCGTGTATTAAAATAATAGTAGTTGTTCACTTTTGTAAAGGATTCTTGCAAGTCATTGTACGATTAGTGTTTTTCTTGTTTGTTTAGTGCAGATAATCAAGACTCGGTAGTCTCGCAGTGCGCCACGTGTTGGTGTTACATGATTTGCTTAGCTATTATTGTGTATGAATCATGTATGCAAAGTCTTCTTTGTTTGTATGATATCGATACTCATATATGTGGTTGTCACCACCCACCTTTTTAATCAGAGTCGTATCTTTTAAGTGGAAGGTCTTTTGGGACTGTAGTGGGAGTTGGAAGAGTGAAATGGCTTCCCACCTCTTGACCCTTCTGTGTGGCCAATTGGCTTATCATTCTTATTATTAAGATACAAAATTGTGGTAGTCATTATCTTATTTACAGGGAGAACATGTCAAAGAGAAGCAGATATTTTCCTGAATGTGACAGGATAAGAGTGTGTTTGGATGCATTGGATATTACTAGAAGATGTAAGTTCTTGCCATCCATTGGTGTTACTTCATATCGGACATGATAGCTTCGTTATTGTTAGGCCGAAAGAATGCAAATTGGTTGGCAATGAAACTCAGTAGCGAATTGGGAATGTGGCATTGTCGCTGTTAATTTGGATCCGTCGATGATATTCGAACATTACTCCATTATTGCCCGTCACTATAACAATTAACAAAAGTCACGGTGTGGAAAGAGTAGCGTATCATGACTGGTAATTAGTCACTGGCGGTTGCAGAAAAGGGTCATAGATGCCTTTTCAAAAAAAAAAAAAGGGTCATAGATGCAGGCGAAAGAAGAAGGTTTCTTTCACTAATATTGGCAGAAAAGGAAATATATTACGCTACTTTGAAAATGAAACTTAAAAAATTGCATACATTATCTACGAAAGGATTCCCAGAGGAACCTATCATAAGATCATGATACGATTGAGATCCCATCCAACACTCTAATAAATGTTCCCTCGCATCAACCTGGGTTGTTTTACTTTGTCCAATTACTACTCTCTGCAACCCAATTTTTTCTCGGAAAATGTTTGGGTTACAAAAAATTTATATAAAAAATTGATACAAAATGAGTTGGCATTTGCCACCTCATCATCTTGTCAATTATTGGAATTTTCAAAATAAAAGCCAAGCTCAAAAGGAGAATGGAAGATTATAGTCACAAGTGGGCAGAATGCCTATACGAAGTATTATGGTCAAAACGAACAACGTCGACAGAAGCAACAGGCGCCTCACCATTCTCGCTAGTCTACGGAGCAGAAGTGGTCATGCCACTGGAAATCACGCACCGAAGCCTGAGACTGGAAGGATACGACGAAGACACAAACGAGGACGGGCTGAACATGGCCAACATACTCCGGGAAGAGGGGCAGGTTGAAACCAATATTGCGCTAATGACAAAAAAACAACTGGTCGCGCGACACTACAACAGGCGAGTCAAGGCACGAAAGCTACATATCGGCGACATGGTCTGGAGAGATTATCCCCAAGCCGACGGGACTAGCACCGATGTGGGAGGGACCTTTCAAAATCATCGTAAGTATCACACCAACTACATTCATCCTCGAAGACAAGAACGGCATCAGGATACCACACACATGGAACGTAGAGCACCTCCGGTACTTCCACCAGCGAAACAGGTTCTAATATTATGGCAATTACGGCGTTACAAAAATTTCTGCATCATATCGGGGTATCGCCACCAATGAAATGAAAATTCTTCTGGCATTTGCTTGTAAAAAAAAATGCTCTCGGGCCCAAATTTATGTAAAGCCCGAGATGCATAGTAAAAGCTCGTCGAGGCACGAAGTGGAGTAGCCAATTTGGTGAACCACTATAAATATGTGTTGTTTACTTATCGTCTTTACTTAGCACTACTTAGTTACTTTCATTCCATATCTCAAACATTGGTATGTCCGGTCTGGCATAGCGACAGAACAAACATACAACAAGCAAACGAATTTCTTTCAGACCTTTCATTGGTCTGCCATACCCAATCATACTTATAAAAATTCAGCAAAAATATATCTTCTCATTTAAAATAAGCATATCAGTCAACATTGTTCTAAATAGCCATAACGGCGAGAAGAGTACCAAAATATCATACATCTAGATTTTTCTAATAATACTAAGGTTATTACAAAGGGCCAGACTTCACGCCGGGCCAACAACATCACCGTCTTGCAGGATCATCTCGCGCTCAGCCTGACGAAACCTCTCACGGTACTTGATCGCCAGCCCCTCGCTCCTTACCTGTGAAAAAAGTTCAACATCACGAAATTGGCGGGTTAGGGGAGTTGATGGTGACGCACTGGGCGTTTAGGGATGAAAGCCGTTAGGAGTCATACCTTCAAGGAAATTGCCCCGCTGACGATCAGCCTCCTCCTGCTTGACCTTAGCCAAGGCCTTCTGACTGGCCTCGCGCCTCAACCTGCGCTCCTCGTTGATACGTTGCAGGTCAGATACTTCTCAATTACCCACCCATTCTCGAAGAAGCGAGCTTGAGTCTGCTGAAGACCGTCGCTAAAGACCTTACGCAGCAGCGCGTCGAAGGTCGGGCTGGCCTTGAAATCCTCTACGGAGTCATCCATCTCCTGCTCCCGCCGGTCTTCGAGCTCTTTCACTTGACCACGAAGAGCAGTGACTTGGCCCTCAGCGGCAGACAACCTGGCCTTAAGGTCCTCCACCCGCTTCCGCTCCTCTTTCACCTCCAGCTCCAGCTGCTTGCCGCGCTTGAAGGAGGCGTCTAGACACTCATCGGCGAGCTTCTTCTTGCTCTCCAGTGCCTCGAACTTCTGTTGCAAGGATTGCCACTCCTCGCTCGCCTTCACCAGCTCCTCATTCTTCCTCGCTAGCTCCCTGCTCACGCGAGCTAGCTCCTCGGAAGAAGCAACCAACGTATGCCGCTGATGGCACATCAGCTGAAGAGCAACGGCAAAGGATTGCAAGCACTGATCAGCACCAACAGCGATGTCGGCCACAGTACTTACGGTAGGGGGAAGAAGAGATAGGATCTCGGCCGAATACGGCGGCGGCCCTTCCCAGGTGCTGGATTGAGCAATGACAACGCTACCGCTAACAGCAATGTTAGTATCACTGGAGGAGACACCGCCTACTAAAGTATAAGGAGGAGGGTCAAGATCAACAACCGTCGAAGTAGAAACGCAGTCTTTTATAAAACAAAGATTATCAGCATCACCTGTTTCAGCAGCAGCCACGCCGGCACTCTCAGAAGGCACGGCGATAGTAACCTGGGCGGCGTCGGCATCGTCTGCAATGCTGATAGGAATTCTAGGGGTAGCACCCGGCCTCCTCAACCGCTTCTGAGGAGCATCACTGACCTCGGGCTTTCGCTTGATACGCATAGGCGAGTGCGAGGAGGTCTCTGCGGGGGCAGTCATAACCTTCACCGACACGTTGCTGCCAACAGGGTCGGTTTGGGACTCGGGCCGTGGAGGAATATCGGTAGGCTTAGCAAGAGTAAGGCTCATGCCAGAGCGAACGTCCAAGTCGATCTTCTTAGCGGCAGCAGCCTCATCCGCAAGCTGAGCGATAAGATCATCGATATCGCCGTACGAGCTGCTCATCTTGCGGTATCGCTTCTGATTCTTATAACTAACTACAAAGAATACAAGCAAAGAATCAGCACCATGGCAACACAACAACAGGAGAATACAGGAAAACGCACAACAATACAATAGCAAAAAACAGGGCGGCATACTAGGTGTCTTTGCGAGACCGGTCATCTCCATAATACGATAATCGACAAGAAGGTACACACTCTCAAATTTTTCACTAAAACCCTTCTCAACCCTATGACATCACTGCTTTTTAGCAGAGGACAGGGCGTACTGGCGCGTAACTACAAAATAGGGACGAATAAGAAAAGAAAGAATGCCATAACGCCATAAAAAACATAAAGGAAGGGGAGCAAAGAACGCCGAGATAAAAAAATCAACTCATGCCCAAAAATGGCTGACGAAGACCACCCACTAGCAAAAAAATGCTCACCCCTCCAATCTGGGCATGAGCTTGCAAAATCTGAGAGACCAAGGGAACTCATACACCATTGTCACAGCGATAGTGTCCCGCTACACCCCTTCTTGGTTGAGTACGCAACATCAAAGTAAAATAGTACTTCGTTGCGAGTAGGATAATCCAAACCGGCGAACTTCCACAAAGCGAACATAGCGCTCAGAATCTGAAGCATCAGTGGCGAAACCTGGCCCACCGCGCAGTTGAGCTCCCCAAAGATGTACTCATGAAAAGAGTGAAGTGGGAGACGCATGCAGTAACGCATCTGAGCCCTGTCAAGGGCAATGAATCCCTTGGGCGGCCTCGAAAAAAGTTCACCCTTCGCTAATGACTTGAAGACTACGCTGCCGCCCACCTTGAACTCGGACCTCACCTTCTCCAACTTAGCCTTTGATAGTAACTTAGAAGGTTCGTCGACCTCTTGGCCATCCCTCAGAGTCCACAACAGCGGCCCATCCAATCCTAGCTGGCGCGAGCTGGAGCTTGCAGCGCTACCACCGGCGCATGCCGGTGTTACCTCCTTAACAATATCAATATCGGGTTGGGAAGAAGAAGCCATGTCACCTGCGAAATAGTCACGGATAAGGTCAAGCCTAATGGTTCATCGATATCGGATCCCCAGTTTGCAAGCGGCTTCCCAAGCAACATACCCTCCCCCCCCCCACAATACCGATAAGCGCAAACAACAAAATAAACATAAAAACAACAATCAAGCAAGTACTAAGCACGACGGGACTATCGACTATCGATAATGCCCAAAAAACCTAAGCGGCATATCGACAACACTATGAAAATGCGGTTGCACAAGCATCAAAACCAAAGGAAAGAACCCAGAAAAAGAAAAAACCAGAAGCCCCAAACAGCAAGAAGCAACAAAATCAAGGGTAACCGAAGCAAGCGACAGCGTGAGTTACCTCATGTAGCGCGAACGAAACAAACAACAACTGAGCAAAGGCGAAGAATAATCATGGCACGACAGAAGCACAACAATGCAGATAAGATATCCCTACCTCAGAGAAGAAAACCTAAAAATTCAGATGAGTATGAAAAGTGTGGGAAGAAAGCAGAGGCGAAGGCTTATATACAAGCAGATCGGCGAGATCACTACCGTTGAAAAGGACACGTTGATCCGGTAGATGGTCATACGTGTCGAATGACGTCAACTAGAACTAGAAGGGTCTGGAACGGGAACCGGTGAGTACCATTTCAAACAAGCACGACCTTCGAGGAAAAAGTAATGATCACGCTTTATAGCTACGACGGGACATTTAGGCACCCCAAGGCCCCCTAGGGCGACGCGTGGCAAGCTAATATCTGACAGCATTTAATGAGCACAGTAAGTAGATACACCTACTACACCGGCTAATGAAGACCCATCCATAAAGGCTTCACCATCACCGATTCAGAAAAGGACCCACTGTCTTGCAATCTCGCCACGATACTGTAGCCGCTCACCGATTTACATACTATAAAGCCGCTCAGAGGAATGGACTCGGGGACTTAAGGGTTACCAATTCAAATGAGCTCCCCCTACCGTAGCGCCCCCAACGGTTTGAGCTACCCGCGACAGAGCAAAATAGCTACCGACCTGGGCAGGACCGAATGTTTGAGCGCCATCGAGCGACTCCCTCGATCGGTGCAATGTAGCCGCTCATTCGCACCCCCCCCCCCCCCCCCCCCCGACATTGACCAGTCCTTACATGTCAACCCGCCGGGAAAGACTCCACTGGGAACAGGCCTATTGGGTTAAACCGTTACTCGGAGGAACCCCGATATGAATTCATGCCTCTATCAGGAGGAAATTTTGTTACCGTTTTTTGTTCTACCTTGGCAGATCGGTGAATTAGCTACTCACAGATCTCGCTGCTAACCAACTAATCAAATATCGCTTATGTACACACTTGTAGGTACATCCCTCTCCAAGCATCTCAACCTAGGTCGCCGAGTTGGGGAACTGTATGGTATGATACCCGACTCTAACAAGGTAATATCGCCGATAAGTACGTACAAGTGATTTCGCCAGTATCACTTCTTACAACTTACCAACCAAGGTTGATCTCCTTGGCTGAGCGAGTTGGGGGACTTGTATATATACCTAGCTTATCACCTCGCTAAGCGCATACTTAACGGCTTAATTATAGTTTAAAACATATCTCACCGCTAACATGACAACAACCACCGATAAGATAGCTCCAACTTCGATGACCAGCATGACCCCCACATCGATAAGGATAGCGCCCACGCGCCGAGCAAAGAACCGGTCAGAGAGCACCTTAGCAAAAAGGGTATGCACACTAATCCCACATCGAAGACATGGCAAGAACCCAAGTCCCAACCACCTATATATGTCGTTCAGCTCAACATTAATGGTATGCATTCAATACTCGATCACGCCGTTACTCTATAAAACTCACTTCTCGCTTCTAACTTAGGCATCAGAGGGTTGAAGGCGGGTCACTCCCATCTCTCCTTGACCGTTATTAATCTTAGCAACGAGGGAAATTTGGATCTAAGTGATCATTGAGCGATATTGAAAGCAAGACGATTGGCAGCAACAAACATTCACAAACCAACAAAGCAACACCGAGACTGGAGAAGTACCCGGCGACGACGACATCAGTCCTAAGACCACGCCAGCGATACAGTTATTACTATTTCCATTATACCTAGACCTCTTGTTCAGTATATGGTATACATATCAGTATCGAATATTAACAGTTAGCATCCTCACCTATCTCAAAACATTACGTATTGATGGGTTTTCGGAGGAGCTAGATTCGTTCCCTGCTTTTTGAGTTCTACCGTAACTGGAAGACTTAACAATCTTCTAGTGGTCAAAGCTTAAGTCTCTGCCTGAACAAATCCAACACCTGACTTCTCTGACATCTCTGTCAATACTTAAGTTCCATGAAGTGGAGGCTATTTCAGAATGGTTGGGAAACCTTGGATATTGTTTCCAGAAAATCAAGTATTTACCTTCCGTCCAAGCTATGCGACGCCTCACCAAATTAAATTCTCTAGTAATCAATGTTTGTCCCTGTTTGGGCCCAAAATAAACATTCTTTATTTTTAATGGGTTTTTATTATAATGGGTCGATACCTGTGGCCCACGCGAGGAGTAGTGACCTTTCCTAAGGAGGGAAGGATTCCTTAGTGATCTTGTCATCAAATCTTAGATTCTGAGTTGAGAGACCTAGGAGATAAGGTCTCAAGGAATTTCAATCATTAAATGAGTCTAAGAGCAAGGATCTTAAGTCCACTATGACAAGTTATCATATTTTCCTATATATAGAGGAAATCTTTATGTAATCAGGGCATCCACATCTCATACAACTTTTGCTCTCGGCAAAACAACCTTCTCATCCCGAGAAACCTTAGCAACGGGCAATCAAAATATATTCACCCGAATGAGCATGGATGTCCAAATATTCAAGGAAGCGAAACCATGTGTTCTCAATACTCGTTAAGGAAGTTGTTCTGCTTTATACTGAATGAGCTGTAAAGTATCGATTTCTGTAGCTCAACTAGAGACACGAAAGCACTAAACATCCTCAACTGGCTTACCGGGAGCATACCTCTGCTGAGTGCCGCACACTCTCTGCGAAAGCAATAGAGTTGATATTTGGAACCATATGTTGCTTAGCGATGCCCTTTGCATTCCTATCTGAATAGGAGATCTGGGGTTTAACGTACGAGAACTACTAGCCATATGCCACCAAGCGTGACCAGCACCAGGCAGAACAACTCGATCTCATTAATCAACGATTAGCCGATCAAGCGGCTTTATTTGCTGTAAATAGAGAAAAGACCGAGGTAACAAATGCTGAAGTGGTCGCCCTAAGGGCTGAATTCTCCAAAGTCCTGGAGGAGCAAGAGACCCAGAAGGCTCAGCTCGCAACCTTGGTTAAAGGGCAAGACAAGATGCAAGCTGAGTTTTTGCAGGTTGTGGAGGTTGCACTGACACGAAAAAAGAAGGACATGCTTGATATGCTCAAAAGAGTAGACAATGACATTGGCCAACTCACCAAATCCATGTTTGACCTCGCGAGAGCCCAACGGCAAGCTGACGCATTCCCAGTTGTCGGGCAGGAAAAGTTCGATGGGTTCATGGAGCAATGCAACATCCAGATCGCCAATCAACGCCACTTGGCAATATCCTAGGAACTACAAGCCAATCAACTTCCAAACATTCAATGGGGATGGAAGCGGGAGTGCATCAACTCACTTGGCTTATTTCACATTACAGCTTGGACCCTAGGGAGAGGACCCACCACTTAAACTTAGGGTTTCGGTTCCTCCTTGTCTGGATCAGCTTTGATCTGGTACATTGCCCTCGAGCCACAGTCCATAACAGGGTGGCTTCGTAGTAACAACCCAGAAAGCGGTCGGCTTACAGCAGATTTCGACATGATCGCCTTGAGTGGAAGCCATATTTACTGAATGCTTCTTTTCAATAACCAATCTGGGTTTTGTTGATCACCTGATGATTGCGCTCGAAATTGTAAATTTAGGCTTGTTAATCATGCGCTATTCTTAAAAAGCTTGTTGTTGGTAAATCAAGCATAGTGTAGCCTTGTTCGCTTTCTGTTTACGAACGAAAAGATACTTGGAGCACTCTTTCATTCGCAAACTTGAATTCCACATTTGATCCACCCAATTTTCTATAGAGTTGGTGGGCGTGGGCGATGAGACTAAGATGAGCTATTTTAAGGTGCAGGAGGGTGCAGGGAGTGTGCAAGGGCTATGAGACTAAGATGGGTTATAATTTTAGGATTATAATATACCATATAAATTAAAATTAATTAAATATATATAAAAAATGATCGGCTTAATTATCACCTAATTACTAATTAAACTCCGCTTAAACGGCTAGGCGCTAAGCAGTAGCTCCATCGCTTAATTTCGCCTAGCACCTTTTAGAACCTTGGATAAAATCACACTATTGAAGATGGTTAAAATCTTATATAAATAGTGCTTAAATGAAGTCTCATATTAAGTATAAGACCTCAATAGCTAAAGAGGTTCTCTTAGCGACTTTCAAAGTAGATGCCCCAAAACAAGATGGTGGAGGAGATCTACACGAACCCTTTGCTTACTAACAACAAGATTTACTAGAGGAGGAGATCTGTCATATGATTCATATCTGTGGTTATCTAATGCATCTTGGTTCTGAACTTCTATCTGATCGATATTCTTGAGATGTTTAGACAATGTAGACATATAAAAAGACTCAAATTCACTTCTTGTTGGTACAGTTTTAATGTGTTATGTTCCTCGTTTTTCGATCTAAATACAATGTATTGAGATGTTTATTTTGCTTGCATATGTATCATGTATCAACATTTGAATCATAATAGTGAACTCGTGACAAGGTACTGATGGTATACGAATTGCATATAGTATATATGCACAATTGGCTAACTGTTCTTTCTAGAGCCTTCTTTTTATCTGTGCTTTCTTTTACTTCAGTTTGTTGTGTTTCGGGATTGGGAGGTTCTAGTTACACCTCCAAATCTACTTAATACACCTCCATTCTTTTTTTCTAATTTTATTGACTTTGTCAACTGATATAAAAAGACATAAAAGTACAACTATATTAACTTACAAACTTCTTGTGTTTTTGTTTTCACGTTCAAAACCCTAAACCTTCAAAATTCAATCTGTCTTTGAACTTCATGATGGTTCTGGTGTAGTTGTAACTGTTGGGAAGTACGTGACACCGAATCATAAGGACATAAATGGAAATGGAATAGAGCCTGACTTTCGAAATTTTCCAGGTAATATAGTACTACCTCTTCATCACATTTTGCATCAAGTTCTCCTAGACTAGTATAATCTAAAGATCATTTTATCTGCAGGTTGGAGTGATGTTACACAACGGCTTTCACAATGCAGCAGGCTTCCTGGGGGATAAACCTTAGCTTCGGTTCTGTTAAATTTCCACATTCAAAAGACCAATGTGGCCAAACTAAGAATCGGCTTGCATGAAGAAGTAGATGGGGGATCTACTTGCGCAGGGGGTTATAGTACTACTTCGGAAGCTGATTTCCATGCTTTTTTTTTATCTACTTCCTTTGTGCTTTCATAGATGCTCAGGCTGCAAGTGATGGACACTGGACAGTGTATGGAACTCGGAAATAGTTTCGAGTGAGGATGCAAAAGTCACAAATGGTGTGTCAAATTGGGTAGTATAGGACTAATAGGGTTTGGGAGTATCCCTTCTTAAAATAAATGAGAATCGATGTTACGACATGTATGGCATTCATATAGTCTCTTGTATTTGGATATCATTCTTGTAAGGTATGAATGCATTTTGTCATTTTCACATCAAGTTTCTGCTGCTATTAGCTAATCAACTACGATTAAAGAATCCTTTTCCAATCAAAGAACCAAACGCAAGTCATGCAGATTACCCATCATTACAAACTTGATCATAAAACCATAGAACTAACTGATAGAACTAATGAGAGCTAAATATATTTTTCCATAGAAAGCTACTCTACTAATCTAAAAGCATTTCAAAAAAACTTTGCAGAATATATGGCGACCAAGGGCACAACATACATAAGATAATCTGATATTTTCACCTTCACCTTGGCTTCAATCATATGCACAGCAAAGCAAGTAGCAGTAGTCAATACACCACCCACAGACATCTTGAGTACATCCCAATCATGCTCTGTACAAGGTTCTGATGGTTGGCTGCGGGCTTCCACAGTCGGCATTGCGTATCGGCACACGGGACACAAATGATTACAGTCAAGCCACTGGAGGATACAACACCCATGAAAAAGATGTGAGCAAGGCAAACGAATAATCGTGATGGAGCTTCAAGGTAGATGTTTCTGGTAACCTTGTAGGAAATGAAGGAGAGGGCTGTGTCCACCCCTACCAGATGTGGAGGAACATCAAAATTGGGGACTACGCTATCCACCATGCTTCGAAAATAATGCCTCTCAGATACTGCCATCTCTGATTGAATATAGTAATAGCACGGAGTATCAGTAATTCAACATAACAAAACATTACATTCTCGAGATTGAATGCTCTGCGACACATTCATCAATCAAACAAATTAGTAAAAGGGTATTTTGGTAAAGAATGAAGAGGTGAACTTAGAAGTATAAGCATGTCAAAAAGTGAAGTGGAGGTGTACTTAGCATAGGAGGTGTATTAAGTAGATTTGGAGGTGTAACTAGAACCTCCCTTCGGGATTATGTTTTCAGTCGATTCATTGTTAAGTACTACCCAAAGGCACCCCTGAGTTTGAGTCTCTTGTTAAACCTGGAAATATATATTGTTCCTATTTAAAGAAATAATATTTTTGGTATCTCAGTGTGTATCTTTGTGACGACCCGGACCAGAATCACCAGTATGATCAGCTATATACGTGAGTTACTGCGTAGTCGCAGAGTTCCGACAGTATTTGAATCGCCAAACTTGTTAACGACTAAATAATTGGCCAAGAATTGGAGCTGGGTCTCTTCTCGAGATTCGTTGTACGTGTGATTTTGAGTTCGTGGGCAGTTTCGGATCGTTATTTAGACGACCGAGGAATTAATTATGAATATTTGAAGTTTCAACGGAATCGGATTATAATGGTGATCTTCTTAACGACTAAATTATCGGTCGAGAATTTGGTTTCGGCTTCTTCACGGAAGTTGTTCAGAATTTAATTTCGAGCTTGTGGGAACTTCCGGAGCATTATTCTGAGTTATGGAGATTAAGTTGTGAATATTTCCGATTGTTGATTATTTAGTCGATTTAAATAGGTGTTGGTTTGAACAGTTGACTTTTTATCCAATTGGTCGATGTGTTTGACTTCGGGTGATAATTGAAGAGTATGTTGAGTCGAGTTTGTGGCTGCGAGAATTATCGGAATCGGATTTACGACGCGAGAGTTATGGATATTCGAAGTTTGTCGTAATTAATTGGGAAAGTTTCCATATTTGGCATGTATATAAATAGAAGGTTACCATAAGGGGAAAGTCAACTATTCATTAAAGCCTTGACCAGTCAAACGGGGAGAGAGAGAGAGGAGGTGCGACGGTGGCGCTCGGCCACGGCGGTGACTCGCCGTTCGGCCGCCTTTGAGCTTGGTCCTGCTTCCTTCCAGCTCGCCTCAGCCTTCCGGTCTCATTCCCGACCACCGTCGACAGCGTGGGACGCCGGAGGGATGTAATTTTCCGGTTAAAAGTTTAGGAATTTTGCATGTTTTGGTTGAATCGATTCCGGCCGAGTTGAACTAAACCATGGACTGGGCTTTGAAGCTCTCCTCTCCACGAATCTAACCATGTAGGTTTTGAGTTTCAATTCGATTTGTGTATGGAGAATTCTTGATTTGAAATTTGTGTGGACTTTCGGTTTTTTGTGAAATTGGACAGGTTAGAGTGAGAATTGGCCTTCGATGCAGTTGACAAAGTGGCTCAGTGGATGATTTTGAGTGGAATAGAGGTTGCTCCGCAGTGGAATTTTCCGGTCAGGTGGTGGCGTCGCCGTGGGCGGTGGTCAACGGCGGTCAACAGTTTGACTTTTTGGATTTTCGACAAGTTGCATGTCATTTTACTCGAAATCGCGCCCCGATCGCAGTGGGGAGGTTCGTTTCTCGATTTGAGCATCTGAAAGTATAGCGTGGTATTGAGGTGTACATATCGGATTTTCGACGATTCGTCGACATCGAATTACGTATTTCCGAGAACGGTGGTTTCTCGTGATTTGTCTTGTATTGTCGAGTTATGATTTTGAGAGATGGATTTTATGAATATCCAGGTGTTCGCGATCGTTCGTTTGGCGAGGGACTTTCCGCCGGATCACGGGTTAACGCGAACTGCGTTACGCAAGCGTGTGAGTGGACAAGTTTCTATTTTCACTGTTGATTTGCGAGTTCGTGGATGTTATGATTTTCCGTATTTAAATTATACGATGATTGAGATATATGTTATTTTCGGAGGTGTTGTTATGTGTTTATGGGTGATGGCATTTATAGCATCGATGCTACCAGAGTTGAGAGATTCCTCTGGCCCAGAGTTGAGAGATTCCTCTGAAGCAGGGTTGAGAGATTCCCCTGAGTGCCGCCGGGGTTGAGAGATTCCCCTGGCCTTTCACCGTCAGGTTTGAGCGATTCACCTGACGTCGGGCTTAAGAGATTCGCCCGACAACCTCCATATATATATGTGTTGTTGTGTTTTCCGAACTCGCACTGTTTTACATTGAGTATGTATATAAACTGGTGAAAGGCATATATTTATTTTCGTCCACTCACTCTAACGTTTTTATTTGCCTTTCCCCTGGGCTTTTCGGTTTCCGTGCCCAGTTTGCAGTTCGGACTCTGGAGTCGCACGTCGTGGTTGGAGGCATAGTTCTCGAGCTACCTTGTTTCTTCCAGTAGGTTTATTGTTCTACCTACTGTGGTATACGTATATGTTATACATTAGAAGTCGCTCTGAGTTTCCTATTGTATATATTATGCGATTTTACTCCGGATTTCAGTAAAGTACAGTTGTATTTATTGTTTTACTTTACTGTTGATATATTGAGAAATCCGGATGGGATTGGTGCCCACGGTTTGATTTTTGTGGCATAGGATGAAGTGTATTTTCCGCGTACAGGTAATGGTAATTCAACGTTAGTAACGAAACTCTGCCAAAATTTCTACGGTTTTTGTTGGTTCGTGTTTCCGAAGGGCTTTGATTCCGGTTTAGGCAACTAAACCGGGGTTGGGTCCTTTCAATCTTGTTTTAATTAGAGTAGAACAAGATATTCTCTCAATCCCTGATTTATAGAGATATAGATTTGTAACAGATTGTAAAGCATATATAAGGTCATCTATCAACGAATAAAGTACAATTTCAGATCTATCTACTCACGTATCTACTTTTTCCTTCAACACGTTATCAATAACTCTTGAGTTGATAGTAAATCCAAACCCCCTAAACAGAAAATCCTCTACCGCCGGTCCCCTCCTCCTTGACGAATATCCTCCACCGCCGGATTCCCTTACGTCACCGAAGCCCCGCTGCCGGAGCATCTTCACTGTCACCAGAATCCCTCCCGTCGCTGGATTTTGTTCTAAGCATAATACCCTCAAGGTAAATTTTCAAAGTTCTTTGATTTAGAATTAGGTTACAAAACTTAATTATCGCAACACTTTAGATCTAGGTCAAGATTAAGGTTTAAATACCATGAATTTATTTGCCTCTAGTTCCTATGGATTATTGCAGGTATGAGAGAAAGGGGATTTAATCCTCTTCCTCAAAATTTAAACAATAGTTATGGTCCTAGGGGAGTCACGGTATACATAAAAAAAGATGAGGAAAATTGATATTTTGTGACTCTAAGTTAGTCACGGTTTTATGAGGTATGGTATGAAACCACCAGTTAACCATACATCATGGATCATGTTTCTTATTCCCTAAACTTGATACTAGTGATCGTAGTTTTCGATCAGTAAACTAATTTCATCTTTTCTCTTTTGTAGATGACTGAGCCAGCAATGCCAGAATTTGACATCTTTGATCTTCAAGGAGCAAAATACCGTAGGTGGGTCTCAGATGTGAGGAATACTCTCATCGGTAAAAGATTCACAGATACTATCCAACAGTTACCACTCGCCACTGAAGTCAACAATGACACCATACCTCGCAAAGCTCAAGCTCTTATGTTTCTTAGGACACATTAATTCTGCTCTGAGGAAATAGTACTTGCTAAAGGATGACCCCACACATTTGTAGGTAACTTTGCAAGAATGGGTCAACAATGTGCATGATGCACAACTTCCTGAACTCCACAAAAAGATGGGATCAAATCCGATTATTGGATTATCCTAAAATCAATGATTTCTATTAAGATATACTAGAGCTACAGTCTGAGCTTGCCATTTGTGGCGTTGTAAAGACCGACCAAGCTATGATCGAGAAGTCTTTAACTACCTTTCCTACCTCTATGGACACCCTTGCTCACCAGTATTGAATTGATTACGAGCAAGGAAGACTAGATAATTCAGTGATCTTATAAGTGTGCTGGCCAAGAAAGAAAGGCACTAGGAGATTCTTCTCACACAACAACATTAGGCCAGCCGGTACAAAGAAAATTCATGAGGCTAATCATACTGGAAAGACACAAATGATAAGAGGAACAACTGTTCGGAACCTTATCAAACTCGTGGTGGTAGAAGAGGACGTGGTAAAGGACGTGGTAGAGGAGGAAATAGTCGGAATATGACTTGGACTCACCAAGACAACTCCAATAAGAATCCATCAAGTTCTGGTTCTAGGAACAATGAAAATTCTTCAAAGTTTGCTCCTTCAACATCTAGCTTGGCACTTTGCTATAGGTATGGTTCTACCAAGCATATGCACAAACAGTGTTGTGCACCAAAGGATGTCCAAGATGCCTACAAAAGGTGTCAGCAGTACTTGGCATATGAGACCAACTATGCTGAAGATTATGAGATTGGAGATTACAGTGAAGTCAATCTTATTGTAGCAGATGACGCAAAAGCAATTTTGGAGGCTGCGGTTTTTGAGTAGTCTATGTATTAGGCTGTTATTCTCGCTGTGTAATCAAGTTTAGCTTTATTTTTGGCTTGGTTTTAGCCATGGTTTGAGACTTGTTATAGTCAGTTTTTGTTTTGAATAAGAATGATTTTTTTATGTAATTTTTGATGTTGGAAAAGTAATAAAATTTTCTTCCTTTCAGTATTTGAAAGTGTTAAGAATGGTCATACATATTGCTAACAAGGTTCATATTCTACGAAATTTTATGGCATTATAACACCAAAGTATCGTATAAACGAGATAAAAGAGAAGATGATTTGATCCTGGAAACTATTCGACTTGAAGGGTACACTCTGGATCGATTTTTGGCAATTTTTGACCCGTCAAAAATTTTGCTTTTTTTTTCTTCGATCCATCAAAGACAATCCTCTGGTTCAAACTCTGAGAAATTTCGACCCATCGAGTGAAAAATATCGACCCATCGAAGGAAGGTCTCGGACTCCAAAATCGCATTCTTCAACCCATCAAAGAAAGCTCTAGGATTCCAAACTCTCACTCTTTGACCCATCGAAGAAAAGTGTCGACCCATCGAGGACATTCCTCGGTTTCAAAACTCTGAGAATCTTTGATCC
The DNA here is from genome assembly GCA_946800695.1 of Geum urbanum. Classification (NCBI taxonomy): domain Eukaryota; kingdom Viridiplantae; phylum Streptophyta; class Magnoliopsida; order Rosales; family Rosaceae; genus Geum; species Geum urbanum. The sequence goes on from OX326997.1 coordinate 86,523,972, forward strand.
GTCGAGACAATCTCTCCACCCATTGAAAGTCGTACTCGAATTTGGTGTTTTCTGATGTGCTTTTACATTGGTTTTCTCAACAAAAAAAAGGTTCAGAAAAATTTTGACCTGAAATTCTGCACTAGATGTGGTTTTATATCGATTCTTTTCATGCCATGGAATTTAATCTACAAGAGTCATTTCAACCGATTAGATGTTGTTATATATCGATTATTTGATGTTGCACTGATCAGCACTCTAATCAAACCATGTTAAGTTTTGAAATTTTTTGTCAACGATTTTCACTTGGAATAATATTGTGGGAATGATAAAGAGTTTTGTGTTCAATTTCCATAGAATACTGCCAGCTGCGCAATCTGAAGAGGTCTATGAGGATTTGTAATGGTTTATTACTATAGTTCGGATCATTGAATCCAATGCAATCACATATATTATTATGCGTGACTCTGCCTCATATGAGATTTTGCATTATGATGATCAAGATATTGAGAAATTCTCATTTTCATCGGTTTTTCAGAGCAAAGAAGCATGTGAGAATATCTACCACCATCAGTTTAGATCAGAGAGAGTGAGATTAATTCACTTGGTCTAGGCTTGGTCTCCAAGAGGAGCACAGGACAATCTCTTGCATTTTTCCCACTGGATGTCTGTATGGCAAAATCCAATGCATATTGCTCGGTTTGCAAAGCTTGTTCATGTTTGTAGTGTCATTTACATGTATGACGGTCTTTTGTTGTAAGCACGACTTTCATTCCTCCACAGATTCCAAATAATATATTTATGGACCAATCAAACCAGTATGCGAACCATTTATATATGGTTTTGATTGATGCATCGACGTATAGGTCATACGTCTTTGCAATCCACATAGTTCACTACATTTTCAAAACTCCTAACACAGATTATTAAGTTTTGGGCTCACCACCCAAATAATCCAATCAGGTTTATTAGTCCCCAAGTTCATTCACATAACAGTTTAGCAAATGCACAAATAAAGTCGTTACAATTTGTGGCTAGAGATTTGTTAATATATATAAATTTACTAGTATTAGCTTGGGTTATATGCAATGTTACATGCAGATATGATTATTCATTTTAAGACCTGTAAATTGCCAACCATTCAATGCGTACTAGTTGGTAAATGGACATGAGCCTGATATTTCACATCTACGCATCTTTGGTTGCACGGTACATGTACATACTACGCTTCCACTGAGTACTAAAATGGGTTCTCAACGACGTTTAAGAATCTATGTTGGTTGTGAATCTCGGACGGTTATCCCCTATTTAGAACCTTTGGCAGAAGATCTCTTTACTGCTTGTTTGGCAGAATGTCACTTTGATGAGACATACTTCTCGCCGTTAAGGGGAGATATGAATGGTTTCATTCTGGTTAAATGTCAGAATTTGATGTGGTATGTCCCCACTATGTCTCATCATGATCCACGCACATCTCAGTGTAAGATTGAGGTGCAATGTATTCTTGATCTTCATAAAGTAGTAAATTTGATGCCTAACTCCTTTATTGTTATCATGAGAGTGACGAGATCAGTTATACACGCTGAAGTTTTTTGCAAGGTTGAATGTCTCTGACATTGGGCAAATTAATGCAACACCCAAGAAATATAGTGTTTCTCCTGCCCATAGTGGGGGTGTAGCATTGATCAAAATCCACTGATGAGTTGTTAGTGAAGAGGGAAGCCATCAAGGCACTACCGTTCATCATCAACACAGGAGATTGTTTCTTACTTTAATTATGTCTAAAATTTGACATTGACAAATAGTAGGGGACACCTCAGAGTCAATTTCGATGTCAGTAAACAAAGAAATCTTACCAAGTTAAACAAATTCTAGGGGTATTATGGATGATTCTTCCATGGTCATTGATGGTGCATTTACTTATTTTGTCACTCATAAATTGACGACGATGAAGTGGAACTTTGCTTAGCTATGCATTGTCAACGTAGAGCAAATTGACCGATATAGAAAGTTATAATTTAGGTTGAACTAGACTCTCTTACAAATTGCAAGTTTTCGGTATGGTAATGCTATGACCACCGGATGGTAAGTCGGTTAGACACAAACAAGTCTTTGTTTGGAAGTACATTGAGAAGAACTTATGGTGCAATGATCTTCTTAAACGCCCTAGTATTAATTATCATAAGATGTATTCTCTGGTTATGGCCATCATTACTTTCCGCTACATTATCAGCTGTGGTGGTGCAATTGGCACATACACTACATAACCAAATATGCGTAGAAAGGAAATGTCAGGCTCATATCCAGTTACCAACTGGTGCGCACTGAATGCTAGCGTGCTACAAGTCTCAAGCGAAAAAGCATTGTTGCATGTAATATTGCACATCCGCAAGCAGATACCGACAAATTAGTATGCATAACCATTGCTCTGGCCACAAGCTATAACCGCTTGATTTGTGCATCTACTAAACCATTCTGAGAATGAACATAAGGGACAGGTTGTTCGACATCTATCCCAATCGCCTTATAGTAGTCATCAAAAGTCTTTGATGTGAATTCTTCTGCATTATCCATTCGAATTGAATTGATTGGATTGTCCGAGTGATGAGCCCAAATCTTAATAATTTGTGCAAGGAGTTTCGCATATGCAACATTCCTTGTGGATAGCAAAGCAACATGTGACCATCACGTTGATGCATCTACCAAAATCATAAAATATTTAAATAGTTTGCATTCCGGTTTGATAGGTCCAAGAATATCACCATGGATTCTCTGTAAAAATGATATATTTACAGTGTTATCAACATCAAAGGAGGGTATAGCCTGCAACTTTGTCAATGAGCAAGCTTTGCAAAAAGAGTGATCAACATCAGATATTGCCAAAAAGGAATCTTGTGAAACAACACTAGGTATTGAAACCAGATTGAGATTGTTAATCTCATCTGCTCCATCAAATCCGATGGTTTTAGGGAATTCCACATGCTTCTTACCTTTGAAAAATGGATGACCATGAAGTTTTTCAATATTTTGATCGTCATGTCACAACTTGGGTGTCCCAATCAAAAATGCCAAAGCTTGTATGATGTCGTGTCGCACACAATAGCCAGCGTGACAATATTGGATTCAATGATCCGAACTATAGTAAAATATAATCCACTACGAATTGCCCTTAACTTCTTTAAGGTGTGCTTTCTACCGCACTCCTCTGAATTTATGCATAAGAATTCTTATCCATTCTCACTATGATTTTCGAAGTGTAAACCATTGGCTCTTATGTCCTTAAAACTTAGCAAGGCTCGGTTGGCCGTAGGCGCGTACAATGCATCAGTGATATAAATTTTAGTACCATGTGGTAGAAAGAATTATGCTGAACCACGTCCTTGTATAATTGACATGGAACTAATCATGGTTGTCACTGATGATGTATATGGTACAAGATCAATAAACAATTGCCTATTCCACAAGATAGTATGAGTAGTACCATTATCTGCTAGACACTCGATCTCGCCGTCAAACATCTACAAAAGAATTTTAATTAATTAGCCTTCAAGACTTGTGGACCACTTTAAGTAAAGAGTTAAAGATTTACCAAAGGGTTGTGACCCTTAAAGAGTGCTGATATGACCTAAGCAAATCAATGTAAAATACATCAAAATACCATTTTCGAGTAGCATCTTCGACAGGTCGAGAAAAACCACTCAATGGGTCGAAGAAACCCAAAATAAAATTTGATTCTCCGATAACTATTTCCTCGACGGGTCGAGGATGATTTTTCTATGGGTCGAAAGTTGGAAAAATTTGTCATAGAGGCAAACATTTGACGATACCATCAACAGGTTGAATAAAAACTAAAACCAATAATAATTTTCCGATATCTTTCTCAACGAGTCGAGCAAGATCTTTTGACGAGTCGAGTTTTGTGACGAGGGGAGACAAAAGTGTGCATTCGACAGGTCGAGGGAAACCTTCGACGGGTTAAAAAATGAAAAACCGTTCAGAGTGATACCATCGACGGGTCGAGGAAAAATCTCGACGGGTCAAAAATCTCTAGAATCAAATCATCCTTTCTTTTGTCTCATTTTTATGGAACTTTGGTGTCTTAATACCATAGGATTTTGTATAATTTGAACCTTGTAAGTAATATGTATGAACATGACCATTCTTAATACTTTCAAATACCGAAAGAAAGAACTTTTTATTGCTTTGCCAACATCAAAACTTACATCAAAATATTGTTCTTATTAAAATAACCATGACTAAAAATAAAGTAAAATACAATGCTAAACTTGATTACATGGTAGTGATATCAATTTTAAGTGAAATTTGTAGTTGCTAGGTTTAGATTTGAGATATCTTTTACAACTAGATTGGCATTTCTGCCAATCTACCATATCTTCATCCACGGTGTAGTTGGTCTCATGAGCCAAGTACTGCTTACATCTCTTGTAGGTGTTCTAGACGTCCTTCGGTGCACGACATTGCTTGTGAATATGTTTGCTCAAACCACACCTATAGCAAGGTGCTGAGCTAGACTTTGAAGGAGCAGAACTTGAAGAATTTTCATTGTTTCTGGAACCAGAACTTGATGGATTCTTGTTGTTCGAGTTGTCTTGGCGAGTCCAAGTCAAATTCTGACTATTTCTTCCTCTACCACGACCTCTACTACATCCTCCTCTACAACCACATAATTTGATAAGGTTCTGAACGATTGTTCTGCTTATCCTTTCGTACATTTCCAGTATGATGAGCCTCATGTACTTTCTTTGTACTAGCTGGCCTGACATTATTGTGGAGAAGAATCTCCTGATGTCGTTCTTTCTTAGCCAGTACACTCATGAGATCACTGAATAATCTTAATCTCCCTTGCTCGTAATTAATACGATACTGATGAGCAAGTGTGTCTATGAAGGTAGGAAAGGTAGTCAATGACTTTTCAACCATGGCCTTGTCGTTCTTGACAATGCCACAAATAGCAACCTCATACTGCATTTCTAGCATATCCCAGTAAAAATCGTTGATCATGGGATAATTCAATAACCAGATTTGGTCTCCTCTCTCTAGGATTTCAGGAAATTGTGCATCATGCACATTGTTGAAAAATTCTTGTAAATTCACCCAAAAATCTGCGAAGTCGTCCTTTAATAAGTACTACTTCCTTAAGGTAGGATGAATGTGTCTTCGAAGAAACATAAGAGCTTGAGCCTTACGAGCTGTAGTGTCATCATCGGCCTGTGTGTCCGGTGGTAGTGGTTGGATTTTATCCGGGAGTCTTTTACTGATGAGAGTATTCCTCACATCTGAGACCCATCTATGATACTCTGCTCCTTGAAGATCAAGGATGTAAAATTTTGGCATTGTTGGCTCAGTCATCGACAAAAGACACGAAATGAATTAGTTTACTGCATTACTAGAAATACACACTTAGGCGACGAATTTTTTTTTCGTCTCCCAAGAATATTTTTCGTCAACTAAGACCAACTTAGGCAACAAAATATGATATTCGTTTCCTAAGAAATATCTTAGTCAATGGATCACATAAGCCGTCGTCTAAGTGTGTACTTAGACAACGACTATTATGTTTCGTCACCTTAGAGGCATACTAAGATGACATAAAATTATTTTCGTCGGCTAAGTATGACACAGTTAGACGATAAAAATATTTTCGTCGTCTAAGTGATCACTAAGACGATGAATTATATTAGTCATCGCCTTATATTTAATAACCTAGACGACGAAAATACAATTTTTTACCTAGGTATACACTTAGAAGATGACATACACTACCTGAAATACACACTTAGGCGACGAAATTTTATTTCGTCCCCCAAAAATAATTTTCGTCGGCTAAGTACTACTTAGACGACGAAACTTGATTTCGTCGCCTAAGAATTTCTTAGACGAAAGCTCACATAAGTCATCACCTAAGTGTGTGCTTAGACAACGACAATTAAATTTCGTCGCCTAATATGCACACTAAGACGCCGTAATTTTTTTTTCGTCGGCTAAGTATGACACACTTAGATGACGACACTATTTTCGTCGTCTAACTGATCACTAAGATGATGAACTATGCAAATTTTCGCCATAGATTTAATAACCTAGATGATGAAAACATAATTCGTTACCTAGGTGAAAACTTAGATGATGACATATGTGTTTCATCGGCTAAGTGAGCACCTAGGCGACGAAAACAGTTTCGTTGCCTAAGTGAAAACTTAGGCGACGAAATTTTACACTTAGGCGACGAATAATTTCTTTGCCTAAGAAAGTCCCTTATCGGTGAAGGTATTAACTCGTTTCTCTTGAATATATTTTTTGAATTTAATACCGTACGTGATTGATTTTTTCAATGAAATATTTCGGCGAATATATAGTTTCCAGTGACCTTAGCTTAATTACTCGTTTGATTGCATTGTTAATCTAATTGTAAGCTAATTGATTAGTTAATTAGTATGTTTAATTTGATTAATTAGTTAGAATATGTTAGATTAAATTAACTAATTGGTTTTTTAATTGTTAAGCTAATAGTTTAAGCTAGGTAGTTAGGTAGTTAAGCTTAATTAATTGCATGTATGTTTAATACATTGTTAATTAAGATAATTGAAAATTTAATTATTTAATTAAGGTAACTGTATGTTTTAATTAATTATTAAGCTAGTTTGTTGTTTAATAATTAGTTGAAATATATATATGTAATTACTATGTAAATTAAATGCATTCATATAATATTAGCTTATGTTAATTAATTGTAGTAGAAAATTGATTATAGTATATATATATATAGTATATTAGATTAATTAATTATTGGTTAGAAAAATATAATTAATATGATAATTATTAACTTACGCAGAAATATGGACAGGAGTTGGATACAGTTGCGAATAGAAGTGATATGCAGTATATGGATGGAATTAAAGATTTTATTATTTTTGCATTGGAACATGGTCAAGAAAAGAAGGCGTTTCAGGTGTCCGTACAGAAAATGTCTTAACCATCAGTTTGTGGAGGCTAATGTTATGTCTCAACACATGTATGACCACGGTATGATGTGGAGTTACACTACGTGGAACGAGCATGGTGAAGTAGTGGACTTCAGCTCAGGGTACAGTTACCATGGTGCATCATTCAGCGGTAGTGGCACCCCTACTTGGAACCCCATCGTGGATTTGATCAATGGTATTTTTCTGGGATTTAGTCATGGTAAACACCAACGTGAAGAGGGATGTTACGATACCACTCATGATAACACAGTCCCCGCTACCAACCTGGCCAGTGACACTACTGAGATGGATAAGTACAGCATGATGCTACTCGAAGCCCAGACCCCGGGGTACCCTGGATGTCCAAGATGTTTAGAGAATGTGTTCTGATATTTAATGGAGGAAATCAGATAAAAGTGAAGAACAAAATTTCAGACCGTGTTTTTGACGAAATGCAGGAGCATATATGTAAGTTGCTTCATGATCATCACAAACTTCCAGAAACTCATTATAAGATTAGAAATATCTTGAGCAGCCTCGGCCTAAAGTACAAGAAAATTCACGCATGCATAAATGATTGTGTGATATTTTACAAAGAGTATGCACATTTTGACTAATGTCCTATATGCAACCAGTGCAGATATGTGAACCGGAATAGGAGGAATTCAAAGAAGCAAATTCCTGTGAAGGTGCTTCATTATTTTTCATTGAATCCCAGATTACAACATCTGTACATGTCTCTATACACAGCAGAGGTGATGAGATGATACGCGGAACAACAAATAAATGACGATGTGCTCAGACACGCTTCAGACAGGGATGCTTTTAAACATTTCGACATGAAATTTCAAGACTTTGCAGCAGAGGTTCGAAATGTTAAACTTAGAATTTTTACAGATGGATTCAATCCTTGGGGTAGTAATAGCGCTGCTGTTAGTATTTGATCAGTTATTCTCATGCCATACAACCTGCCTCCGTGGATATGCATGAACAAGGAATTTAATTTCCTTACTCTACTAATTATGGGTCCTAAATCTCCGGAAAAGTGTTTAGATGTATACCTCAAACCATTGATTGACGAGCTGAAACTGTTGTGGGAAAATGGACTCCCAACTTATGACAAGTTCACTAACGCAATGTTCATGATGAGATCAGCCACAATGTGGACAATCAACGATTTTCCTGCGTACGAGATGTTGGTATCTTGCACAACTAGAGGATACAATGGTTGTCCTGTCTGTTTGGACGACGTCAACTCCAGTTGGCATGCGGGAAATGTGTGTTACCTGGGTCACCATAGATGGCTTCCTCACGATCACCTATGGCGACAGGATACGAATCATTTCGATGGAACGGTAGAGAATAATCCTAAACCCCGACAGTGGTCTGGCGAAGAGATTTTTGAAAGGTTGAACAGCTTCTATTTTGGTGTGTTGACCAATGACAAAGATGCGAAGAAACTCAATCCATACCCTCCACATGATCTCAACTATTGGTATCACATGAGTATTTTCTTTGATTTACCTTACTAGTCCAAGTTAAAAGTTAGGAACAACCTAGATGTCATGCACATAGAAAAGAATGTGTGCGACAGCATGGTGAGAACAATTCTCGGTATTAAGTTCAAGACTAAATATACTCCCAAAGCGCGAAAAGATCTGGAATATTAAATGGTGATGAATATATCTAACGGTTGTTTTGTCCAAATTCGATCTCATTAATATGGATTTAGAATATAGACAGATATACGAACACATACGTTATTCAATATTAGTAGATGACGTGGATTTATGATCGATATAAAGTTTCTACGTATTACAAAATGTATGTCACGTCGGATCGAAACAGTTTTACGATTATTAATATTTACGATCGTTTCCATGTTTTAAAGTTTTGTCGATATTCACAAAACTGTATCGATCGTATACCAAACTCTTGCAATTTGGCGTCATTTATTTTAATTATAAACTATTATATAAACGTAATGATTAGGCAAGCAATCAGGTCTACCAATCGATAGATAGAGCCAAGCATTCAAGTCTTCATTTTGCATTGTCGTCTCGACAAGGCAGGTTCCATTTTATTCTTTTGACTTGAGCATGGAGTGGATTAATTGATAGTTAGAACATATATTATAATATAGGCTAGCCTTTAAATTTAAGTTGTCGATGATGTTCTTTTGTATTCTTAATATTCTCCTCTTTTATTGTGTTGTTTCTGTTCATGCTGTTGTTTTTGGGTTCATATATTAGTTTCATATATCAGGTCTAGCTAATCACATTTTTCATCGCAACCCCTAACCAAGCCCCCTTAAGAACATATACTACAATATAGACTAGCCTTTAAATTTTCTTATATTTTCAAATTTAGAACTTATTGCTTTTACCCATTTCAAAAGTTTATTTTCTGTCTTTGAAAAAATAATCTTTCCATCAAAAGATTTACAATGTGCTTTAAATCTATGTGAACAGACTGCATTGATGCAAGCTTGCCAACATGGCCATTGGGAGGTTGTTTTGACTTTGATTATGTGTAAAGCCACAGTAAGAATGTATACTTTATTGGCTAGTTTCTCAATAATCATTTAACAACTATGTGGGTAAGAAATATGACATTCTTGAAAACTGCATTTTGGATTCACAGGGCTCATTATCTAAATGGAGGTACTGCACTCCACTTTACTGCTTTGAATGGTCACACTCGGTCCATCCGAATCTTTCTTGCTGATTACATTCCCATCACACATGATTTTTGGAGTATTGGAAAGAATGCATCACACCATGGAGAGAACAAATCACAGAGTTTAATCATGAGTGAGTCAACCTTCAACTCCTTCTCTTTAATTATCTTTTTCAGTACTCTAGACTGAGTTACATTCTTGCTATTTTGTATGTACTAGTGTTTTGGGACAAACAATTAATAGACATGCTGATGGAGAAATCATTGCTCTGCATATGACAACACTAAATGGTCATGTTGAAACTGTACAATAGTCTTAGTTGTAGTTGTCGTCGAAAGCTGGGTCTTTTGTACTAAACTTGTGTGTGAACTTAGTGTACTTGATCCACAAGAGTACATAGTAAGTTCTAAGAACTATCTGAACAAATATAATTAAAATATAGTGAATTATAAGATTGATCCCCAATTTTTTAATAAGTAAATATTTGCAGTCTTGCAGATTAAATTAGTTTATTATATAGCCACCATTACAAGATTTGTGGACACTAATGGTTGCATAGAAGCTGCTCAGCTGCAAACTGCTACAAGCAATAAGAAAAAAGAAGACAAACAATACTTTTGTGTAGCACATGGGTTACGAGCAACTAGAGGAATCCTAGGCTCTATTCATATTTATTATTCAATACTTCTAACTAAATAAAACTTCGTTTTTATGTGTTTTGTAATTTGTCACTAATATATATGTTTTATAATGTAAAGTAAGTCTTCTATGATTTGTGTAAATAAGGAATCATAACTCTTATTTTTTTATAAGTTGTAGGTACTATATCTTGGATAATACTTAGTTTGTAAATTGACATGTCTTTTCAGCTTACATGTTCAGATCAACCAAATTTCAAAATTATTTTTTGCGTGTGTGCAGTTATTGTTATTTTTCTTCTTTTATTCTTACTTCAACAACCACAGCGGCAAGACATAACAATGATTCCACTTCATTCTTTGGACTCCTTGAATTCACAGACTTGACACAAGAAATAGAACTGCAAACACTTCATCCAAGCTTGCTATTGATAAGCAAATAACTTCTTCACTAATTAAATTATTGTCCTTTTAACAAGTGAAATGTGAATTTGTTGTCCTTTATACTAACATATTTTTCAACATATAATATATATATATATCACAATTATTGAACTTCCAAAAAGATTATAACACTTCGTCAAAAAATCACCCCAACCGCCCCAAGGAGAACAACACTACATTCGGGTTCTATTACATGTTGAAACAATAATGGTAACACCACCCCAAGGGGCAGACAACCACCTAGTTCTATATATGGGTATGTGAAAATTGTATGTATATTGGATAAATTTTTATATAAATTTGGTGAATATTGAATATTGGATGTGGATATTAGATATATATTGTATATATGTGGATATTGGATATGGACACTAGTGGATCTATGTATAGGCCAGCTTGGGCAATTGCCCACCCTGAGTTTTTAAACTTAGTCTTGGATTTTAGGGATTTTACATAATAAGGTCGGTAAAAATGACAAAATGAGCTGCAAAACATAGTGAAGAAGAAGAAATGTTGTGTTCTGGGTTTAGATCTTCCAATCAATATGGCCTCTGTACGATGTTGTTTGGATTGCCCACTAATAGTCATCCATCTGGCAGGTATAAGTAGTAATTAACTTAGGTGAATATGAAATATGTCATAATAAATATAATATTAAATGGTATTTCTGTTTACTCATTAATCAATCAAGAAAGTGTATAAACCATATAGAAATTGATGTGTCTTCGTGAAATTTCATATACTTTATAGTTTTATTGCATTTTAACTCGTATATATGTAAAATTATTTTTTTCAAGCTTGAATCATGTGAATTGATTTAATGATGACTCATTTATAAATTAAGTGAAATATTCTAAAATCGCCTTAGACGGTGTCATTTTTGCCCAACCTAAAATTATTTTCTGAATCCTCCACTAGATATGGATATATATATATATATATTGTATAAAATGGTGAAATTAGATATGAAAATTGGTGAGATTGTATATATGTATTGATGTGGTTTTCTATATGTATATATGAAATTGGATAAATTTGGTGATGATATATGTATATTAGATATGAAATTTGGTGATGATATATGTATATGGATAAAATTGGATAAATATGGTTATATGTATATGAATTTACGAAATGACGTAATTTGGATGAATTTGTAAATTATGATGTCGATGAATATTATATTGTTAAAATTTTATTTTTTCAACTCAATCAAGATGCCTGGCAGTAGGAAGAGGCGCACGGCAGCAGAGAAGGATGTTGAATTCCAATTCATTGCACGAAAAATAGGTTGGGGCAAAACCTCGAAGGAGACTATTTCAGCTCCTCCGAATCCTTCAGCTCCGGCTACTGGCCCAATCCCTCATGCTCTACATGAGGCGGCCACAGCCTATACGGATGACCCAAAGCTCACATAATCATCAGTGGTGTCACAAGGTCTGGAAGAGTCGGTCGACGATTCCATTCACTACAGCGTCTGGCACAAGACCAGGAGACAACCATCAGACCCGGTCCCCAAACAGACTCGGTGACTTGGAAAGGGCGTCAAAAGCGAGCGCATAGTCAAGTCGACGGGGAAGAAGATCGAGGTGTCTATCAACGAGTTCACCCGAAGTTCTCCGTCCTCACAGCTCGGCAGTCTGTGCTCGCACAGCATAGGCTCAATCATACGAAACAACATCCGTATGGTTTTCCCTTCGTTGAACAAGCAGCCCGAATCAGAAAAGTTCTGGGTCCACCGCGAACTCTCGATAATACTATTTAATTTTATAATTAATTACAGGGCATAAAGGCATAATTTCTAGGATTTTAATTTTTTATTTAATTTCCTAGGTACATTTTGATGTCGAAGGCAGACCGGACATGGGGGCGCACATCGATAACACGGCTACCCGCATTTTCAAGGACTGAAACTACGACATTCACAAGTACTACCTGAAACACAGTGCCTTGCCTACCCCATAGGAGTTGCAGAACAAAAGGGAAGATGAGTGGAAATGGTTGGTCGGACACTTTGAGTCCAACAAGTATAAGGTTCGTCCTCATTTTCATTAATGTAATGAAAATTGAATAATTTTTTATTTTTAACTATTTATTTATTACTTAATGATTTTTATTTTGAAACAGACAAGGTCGGATGCCAACAAAGTAAATCGTGAGAAGAAGACCAACCCCCATTCTTCAGGCTCGAAAGGTTTCATCTACATGGCAAAAGATCATAGAGATGCAGGTTCGAATCATTGTTTCCTAGATGTCAGCTTCTCCGCTTATGTCAAGCCCGTGATCGCTAATGACACGAGTGAACGCAGCATAAGTAGCTCATCTTTCCTAAATCAATTGAGTTTAATCGTACTTCCGAAATGTATCAAAATTTAGTATAACGGTAATTACATTTTTAAGAAATTGAATTATGATTAGGATATATTAGTTGGGTTGTGCTCTTGGAATATGATTTTGAACTTGAGTTAGGTTAGCTTTAGTTGGTTAAATTATGATTTTGAACTTAAGAAATCCGGATGGGAATCAGTACCCACGGTGAATTTGTTATGTTGGAATTGGTTATTTGGTTATTTGAAGTGTCATCTTCCCTACAGGTTTTTGGTTTCCTCCAATTTTAGGGGAAACTATGGCAATTTTTTTTTTACAAATTAATATTTATGTATTGTTCACATAATTAATTTCAGGCGAGGTTGCTACAAATTCACCAGGAGAAATAGGCGAACACCTAACTGGAAAACCCGGAGATGACGTATGAAGAGCTGCCTCCTCTATCGCAGGAGAGTCAGAATGCTATTGCCGATGAAGTTTACGGCCACCGAGCTGGCAAGGAGGTTCGTGGGATTGGACGGGCGGTCCAGATAGATTTGTCTCAGTCATCCACATCTTCGACTAGGCGGAATGGGGCAGATGTCAGGTGCTCCGAGCCGCCCAAGAGTAGGCTCGATTGGTACAAGAGTCAGCCGATCGGACCTGGGAGCAAACGAAGTCGATGCAGGGGCAGCTTGACGATCAAAATAGTAGGATGAGTGCCTTCTTCAAGCTCATCGAGACAATGAGGATACACGTTCCTGAGGAGTGTCGTCCCTCCCTCCGAGCCCCCTCCTGGGCCCAACGACGACGATCCGAACGACAACGGGGGACTCAGCCGCATGTCTACCTCGGATTTAGTTTCGTAGTTTCGTTTGCATTATTTAGATCGATGTATGTACACTTTTTATATTAATGAATATTTTATTAATTTTATTAATTTTATTAATTTTATATATTATATTTTAAATTTAATTTATAATTCAAAAAAATATATATAAATTTGAACTTAGACGACGAAACATCCTTGTTTCGTCATCTAAGTCAATCACTAAGACGACGAATGCTTCGTCGTCTTAGTTTAAACCGTAGACGACGAACATTGATCTTCGTCGTCTGAGTGGTAGACCTAGACGACGAAGAAAAGGTCATCGTCTAAGTGAATCACTTAGACGACAACTATAGATTGTCGTTTAAGTGGCACTACTTAGATGACAAATATGGTTCGTCGTTTAAGTGGTAATACTTAGACGACAATTAATGATATTTGTCGTCTAAGATGAATCTAAGACAATGAACACTTTCGTCATTTAGAGGTACAATTTTTTGACGTCTAAATACTTAGGCGACGAACTATGTTTTGTCGCTTAAGTAGCATCTTAGACGACGAAACAATAATTTTTCGTTGCCTAAGTACTTGGACTACGATTGTTAGACAACAAACCTTAAGTGATGAACGTTTCGTCCCCTAAGTACTTTGGCGACGAAAAATGCCACTTAGGTAACGAAAATGTTTCGTCGCCTTTTCTGGTAGTGATTATCAAAAAGACCACTATCATTAATCAAGTTTAGAGAATAAGAAACACGATCCGTTGATGTATGGTCACAAATATCGATGCGATAATCGGTGGTTTCGTACCACACCCCATAATACAGTGACCAACTCAGAGTCACAAATTATCAACTTCCATTTTTTCATGTATATTGTGACTCCCCCAGGACCATCAGTATTGTTTAAAATTTAAGGAGGAGGATTTAATCCTTCAATCACTCATACATGCAATAATCCATAGGAACTAGAGACATATATATAATTCACGGTATTTAAACCTAAATCTAGACATAGATCTAGGATGTTGCAGTAATTAAGTTTTGCAACCTAATTTCTAAATCGAAGAAAGATAGTCGATTTACCTCGAGAGTGTTATGCTCGGTATGAAAACTTCACTGGGATCGAAATTTGAAGAGAAAAGTAAAACCCGGCGACGAAAGGAATTCCAACGACCGTGGAGATGCGTCGTCGATGGTTCTCCGGTGATGTGAGAGAGTTCGGCGGTGGAGGATTTTCCAGCAAGGAGGAGACCGACGATGGAGCTTGTAGTGTTTAGGGGTTATGTTTTTTCTTTCAAATTTAGGTTGGCTATCAACTCAATAGCTACTGATAACGTATTGAAGGGGAAAAATAGAGAAGTTACGCAATAGACTGAAAAGGTACTTCATTTATTGATAGATAATATTTAAATAGACATTATAATTTGAAACAATAAATATTCTGGTAAATCAGGGAACGAGAGAATCTCTATATCTATTCTAATTAGGACAAAACACACACTAAAATATCAGGAATATAATTTCCTTAAACACATAATATGTATCCTTACAATTGATTACAAGTCTATCAGTCGTCGGCTTCAAATTTACTCACCTTAAATCGCCGAGCTTTGGCCAACAAGATGAGCTTGCGAAGGTTAATAGTACGTGATCAACCTAAATAAATTTCTATCAACAACAAAACAAGAAGTCATGGAGTACTATGAATTAAGGTATAGGGTTTATATGCAATTAGGTCATTTTTCTGTCGTACGTAATTAGCTGAAGGAAAGCACGACGGCAAACATATGGGAAAACACGTGTACATTCATCAGAACTATAGAAGATCTCAAATCAAACTTATATCATTTAAAATACGCCAACCAACTATATAGAGTTCACTGACCACAAATCAAACTCAAAGCTGTGCCTGAGTGCCTCTATAATTCTTGTAACCAAAGTTTTGTCCAAGATTTCCAAAACAATGAAACATGATCCCAAATCTTTCATTGCGTGAACAGAAAAAAATTGGCCAAAACTATGAGATTTTTTTTTAGAATAGTGGTTGCACATGCCCACCCTTCCTAACTAAATATCGAAGCTAAGACTATCATCACTCTTTTCAATTTCTTGTATATTATCGAATTATTGGACATTCGTTTATTGTATCTGTCTATTTATTTGGTGTGTCGGCCAGATACAATCAAAATCGTTTTACTCAGTGAGAGGGATTTGCTACTAGTTTGGGGTCGCCCATATGGCCATTTGGAGGTGCACCACACGAGCTCATAAAAGTGATAAAACTAACATTCTCTCATTCACTTACTTCTCCGACGATTTTGATTGATAAGTTTGATGTCAAATAGAACAACTGAACAAGGCTCAGAGCAAATGCACCGGGAGGTCTTTTGCCCGACGTAGTCTGATATAAATTATAATTAAGCCACTAACAATTAAACCCCCGTACAAAGAAGTTCGGGTCGACTTACTCGTCAGGATCAAAGTACTAGAGCCAATTATAACCATGTATTTGACTGACATCATCCACTTTTATCTAATTCACTCAAAACATTTGCTCTTATAGATATTCGTTATGAACTTTGGCATCGTTTTGCAAATATAAAACGGTGGGAATGTCGTAACTACTTGTTCAACTGTAACACAAAATTATGTACAAAAAAATAGTATTGATGTGGACATGGTAATTGCATAGATCTATTGTATTTTAAGTCTAAAGGTTGCAACGTGATTGATGCCATTTTTTATATTTATTGCTTTGAAGAGAATTGTTCATATTTTTGTGCTTTATGGACAAGTGCCTTGAGCACTTCAACGGTTCAACCCCATCATTTTTGTTTTGTTTTGTTTTTCTTTGGACAAAGTTTGTTACTTTACTTTTCTCCTTATAAGATAAACATCAAAATGTAATGATTCTCGAAGGGTTTTTACTTGTCGATGAATTTAAAAAATGGATGCCGCTTAAGAGAGGAATCCTGCCATATGTTGGGGAAACTCGGCAAAGTTATTTCAAAATTGTCATGCATCTTTAAAGCCAAAAGAATAAGTCAGGCGGGGAATTTCCGAAAAAGGAAAACTTGCGTATGAATCCAGGAGTATCGATTCTTGTAGATAATAGAGATTTCATTTGAAAAAATGGAAAAAACCTGCAAGTGAGATTCGAGTGCCAAATTGTGTAATGGCACATTCGACGATAGACGGAAGATACCAGAGATACCATTCTCTCTGCTCACTGGTCATTACATACATCACCATGCCAATGAGCAAAGGTAAAGCTACTGTACTTGTTCTACACCTTTATGCGCTCTCGGAGGGGTTTAAGTAGCAAACTAAAAGAAACAAAGTTCATAACACATCATGATGTTAATTAATGAACGGATCGAGTCCACAACTTGCATATCCTCATGTCCTCCCCATGAACCTTCTTCATCTCGGACACAGCCTCCACTGGACTCGCATCGCCTTAATTCATTTTGCTACTATTTCGATACTTATAATGTTCCGTGTATTTGTCATCATCTCAAATTTTAAATTGTGTAAAACTTACATAAATAATACATAAAAAAATAAATCGTAAATTATTACTTTGCATATTTGTATTTTACACGCTATAAAATTTCTTATAACTAGAACTTCTATTATATCGAGGTTGAAGCTAGATCCATCAACCTGTACACAATTCCAATGATAATAACAATTGCTTGTGGAAATACAAATATATCATATCAATCCATTGGATCCTCGCATATTTTATTTTGAGGGATAGAGAAATCACATTATCAAAGAACCTAATAACAAAGGCTTCACGCTTTCACAATTCCACAAAGATTTGACGAAGTCATAAACACGAGTTTAATCCTTGTAGACAAAATCGAGACCATATTCAACACGATCAAAACGAGACCCAAAATTTAATGCAGTGTGAACTGTAATTAATTAATTATTTAGCCTAATTGCCTTATCCAAGATTAAACCAAAACATTAGAAAAAGAAAAAATAAAAATGACCAATATAGAAAGACTGTTAGGTAAATATGGAAGGAGGAGTAATGGATGGGCAATTAGGCTCTCCACATGCCCAAGATGAAGGAAACGATACCTCCTCTATGGCCGTGGTTGCTTCTACGACACCCTTCTCCCACCAATCATCTCCCGCCAACTGGCTATTGCTATGACGTGGCGGAATCTTATTAGTTACAACTCTCACACCACAGAATAAATGTGTGCTCCCTCGCGCAGTGGATAGCCGCTTAGACTATTCACCGTCGGATCGACGATATCGGAAGAGAAATGGGACTCAGGACCGTTAGGAACACCGTCTCTGTCCGGAGGTGGGGCCCGGGGTAGGCGAATGAGGCGCGGACACGTCAGAAGGGGCGAGTCCAGCTGGAGACACGTTATATTCGGGTGGGCAGCATATCCGGATTTTCGTAGGAGCAGTAGTAGAAGGGGAATTTTTATGTTAATGTGAGATTGTGAGTTGTGCCTTTAAATGGGAGAGAAGAAAGTGAGCGGGAACACGTACAGCTAGCAAGCCTTTCCTTTCTCCTCTACTTGAGCGCCCCGTAAACATAAACACACCGCTTCCTCTCTCTCTCTCTCTCTCTCTCTCTCCGTTTTTCGTCTCTCTTTGAGATCTGTGCTCGCTTTTGTTCATCGTCTCCGGCGATTTGGTTTGCTCCGATCATCTGCAGGTAACGCTTCACTTGCCTTTTCCGATGCCTAATTCGTCGTTTTTATTCTCTTTGTGCTGTTGATTTTAGCGTCGTCGTTTTGGTCGGTTTTGCGGCGCATTTGAGATGGTTTTAGCGTCGTTTTACTGTGCTTGTGAGATCTGGTTTTGATTTTCATCGCGGTTTAGTGCGCGTTTGTTCTCGTGAATGAGTACGTGTGTGGTTTTGCTTGTTTGACTCTGTTTGTTTCTGTTGGAGATGGTTGTGTGGAATCTGCGGTAGTTTATTTTTGAGATCACGTTTTTTAGGTGTTGAGGAGGTAGCACTGTTGTGTGTGACACTGTTCATTCATGGAGACTTTGTGCTGTGTGGAGTAGTTGCTATATTTAGAGCCAAGTTTTGGCAGATCTGACTCGATTTTGCGTGATAAGAGTTAATAGGTTTCTCTATGCGTTTCGGCTGCTCCGAGTTTAATCTTTGTGAAAACGATTTTGCTGGAAGCGTTTGGGGAAAACGTTTTGACTTCATATTTTGTTCATCGTTTGTTGAAATTTACCATCTGGAGGTGAAATAAGAGCTTTTAGGTATGTTTGGATTCGGTACGTGAAATTTGTTGTACTCCTCTGATTCTGTTTATCCAGGTTTTTGAGTCATTTGGATCTGATGGCAGAGGTCGCTTAACATATGATAGGGTCTTAGTTTTAAGTGATTTCTAGATTGATTTCAATATATATGAGGTGGTTCAGTGCATATGAGAACGTGATTTTGATTTTGTTTCTGAGTTCTTAACAATAGAAACTGTTATTATACCATAGAAAGTAGGGCTGTTAATATCGAATCGAAAACCGAAAAAAAAACCGAACCGAAAACGAATCGTAACCGAAAAAATCGAAATCGAACAAATACCGAACCGAAAAATAAAAAAACCGAACCGAACCGAAAAATTCGGTTCGGTTTCGGTTTTCGTCTCCAAAAAAACCAAAAAAACTGAACCGAATCGTTTGAACTGAAATGAATAAAACGACGTCGTTTTACAAGTGTCAATCAAGTTTGATGTTGTTAGGTATGTTGTTGAATATCTCTCTTTGTCCCATATGAAAGTAGTATTTGGTATGTGTCATAGTTTGATACTTAACAATGATTATTGGGGTTCTTGTAGATTTAAGAAAAGGAATGCTAAGTTACCAAAAAAAAACTCCCTAGCTGAGAAAGTGAGAATGGATTCAATTGAGTGTTTTTATGTGATATTTGTATTGTATTTTTATTTGGATAGACTGTAGATTGTTTTAAACTTGGACTATGGAGTGTGGACTTTGGTTTATGTTTGAAACTTTGAATTTGTGATGTAAACTTTCGGTAAACATTTGGCTATTTGCTATGGTTTGAAACTTTGAATGTGTGATTTGTGATTAATTATATTTGTTGTAGTTTGATTTGATTTGATTTGACATAAACTATGTTTCACACTTTCACAAAGTTATTGAAAAAAATAGCTAATGAAGATCTTCGAATTTTCGAAACTAATAGAAATAAATAGTATTTTTTTAAGAAAGTTTTTTTTTATTTAAAAAAAAAAACGAAAAAAAAAACCGAAAAAACCGGAAAAAAAACCGAACCGAACCGAACCGAAACCATTCGGTTTTTTGTAAAAAAATCAAGAAAACCGAATCGAACCGAACCGATTAAAAAATACGATTCGATTTTCGGTTCGGCCTAATAACCGAATCGTTTGTACCGATTAACAGCCCTAATAGAAAGGAGAAAATTGAGGTGATTTTTCTTTTAAATGTTCATACGAGTTATTGTACTTCATCTATGCTGTTGAGTCTTTGACATACTTGGGGCTCATCTGATTTTTATAATGTAGATTACTCAAGTTGTATGAGAAAGGCTCATTTTGCTTGTACATTTGTGTCCCTTTACCTTGGGGTCAGTTACTTTAGAAATGAGATTTTTGGGTATCACAAACTTTGGTTAGTCATGTAGCTCATAGCATTGCCAATGTGGTTTGGCTTTTGAATAATGTCATGTGTTCTATCTTGTAGTAATGGCTCCACCTGTTGAGGCTATTGTTTCCGAGATTCCTCAGAAAGTTGCTGAAGCTCCCAAAAAAGTTGCCGAGACTACCCACAGAACTAACAACCATTACTCCTCACATCCACCTCTGAATGAAAGGATTCTCTCTTCCATGACCAGAAGGTCCATTGCTGCACACCCTTGGCATGATCTTGAAATAGGTAAACTATACCTCTGTAACCTTTATTAATCAATTTAGTGTTTAATTGTTACTAACTTATGTGTATACTTTTCTTCTCACTTGAATGCAGGACCTGAAGCTCCCAAGATCTTCAACTGTGTAAGCTCTCTGAATTTTCTTATAATATTATATACAAATTAAACGCATGCTAATTAAAGTAATTTGTGAATGTCAATGCTGCAATACAGTTGATATGAACGACTTAGTAGTTTGATTTGACTTGGTAGTTTTATTTGTGAATGTCAATACTGAATTTAGTTACAAGATTTTTACATTCGTCATATTAGTGTAATCTGCTCCAGAAGATATATTGCTATCGTTGTTAACAATATTTGCTATAAATCTCAGTTTTTCAGTATCTAGCTGTTAGTTGTTTATGAGAACTATCAAACTATTAAGTGCTATAAGTTTGGAATCCTACTGAATATATTTCCTCTGGAAACAAAACCTGATGCAGGTTATTGAAATAGGAAAAGGAAGCAAGGTGAAATATGAACTTGACAAAAAAACTGGACTCATCAAGGTAAATATCTCTTAATCTAATCTTCTGGTACTCGAATAGATCAAGAAAATTATGATAGCTAACTGGTGCTTGTATGTGTAGGTTGACCGTATACTGTACTCATCTGTTGTCTACCCTCACAACTATGGCTTCATCCCCCGTACACTTTGTGAGGACAATGACCCTTTGGATATTCTGATTATCATGCAGGTATATTATATTCCTCCAAATAACTATTGGAATTTTTGTTAGTGTATCACAAAATCAGACTTGGTCTAGAGTAATTTTCAACCAGTTGGGTACATAATGCCCATGTTCTTTCCTGCCTCATCAACATACAACCAGTCTCATCAATGTACAATCATATCAAGATGTTAGTGAGGCTCATGTTTATATGAAAGCTATTTCTTGTTTCTGATCTATTTTCACTCTACAAAAACTGACAGGAGCCAGTTCTTCCTGGTTGCTTTCTTCGTGCCAAAGCTATTGGCCTGATGCCCATGATTGATCAGGTAGATATGCAGACAGAATGTATTACTCTCTTTTACTTTGCACGAAATTCTAATTTCTCTTGAAAACAGGGTGAGAAAGATGACAAGATCATTGCTGTTTGTGCTGATGATCCTGAGTACCGTCACTACAATGACATCAAGGAGCTGCCACCACATCGTTTGGCTGAGATCAGACGCTTCTTTGAGGACTGTATCCTTGTTGAAAGTTTACTTGTTTATGAAGCATTATTCTATGTTATATTTATCCTGTTCTCCAAAGCTCTATGAATATATAATCTTCCCTTAATGAAAAAAAAAATAGACAAGAAAAATGAGAACAAGGAAGTTGCTGTTGACGACTTTCTCCCTGCATCTGCTGCCTTTGAAAGTGTCCAGCAGTCTATGTAAGTGTTAATGTTTTGAAGTCCCTCCTACCATTTCAGCGTCATAGTAAATTATTGTTGCATCCATTACGTCTACACTATGGGACTTTTTTAGTTTCCTTTTTAGCTTACTGGTTATGTATGAAATTGATTTGTTTAGGCTTAGTTAGTTCCGTATAACAAATCAAAAATGGTGTGCGTCTCTTAAATCTTTCAAAATGTTTGTTCAATGTGTAGGGATCTTTACGCTGACTACATCGTGGAGAGCCTCAGGCGGTAGTTGTGCCAGAGATGAATCTTGGTGCCATCCTCATATAGTTGGATTATATATATGTCAGTATCTCTGTAATGATGATGATGAAAATAACTCTACAATTTCGTCACTCTTGCATACATTGTCTCGCAATGTAGTATATGCTTCTATGACGACTTCTAGATGAAAGTTTTCCTATATATGACAAGTATTAAGTCTTCTATACAGTATGTTGAAAAGCATAAGATCTGTGTCCCCAATTTTTTGTATGACCCCTCATGGGTTTCAGACAATTATTTTGATTTGCATTGCTGTTGCGTATTCTTTTATAAATGTATTCTTTTTTGTGTTTGATGTAAGCTACCAATTCGTGTTTGACCATTACTAAACTTGGGATGTGCTCAAAGTTGGGATTGTTTACGGAGTTCATGTCAGTTTCTCCAAGCTAAAGTTTTTTGCTACTCTGGAACAAGTTAGCTTGTGTGCTCTTTAGTTCTAATGAGCATCACTTTACTCAACTTGATTTACATCCTTTCCTGGAGATTTGCATTTTCCATACCGTGAAAAGTTCTGATTTTTCTTTGAAAATATGTCTGAACATGCCTCAACCTTGTCGCTACCTTAAAAAAACCAAAGCATTAAAGCTTCGGGCAATCCTAGTCGGAGAATACCCGTCCAACAAATCCTATAAGTAATTCCAAAAAGAATATTTATTTTTAAGAAAAAGAGACATTTTCGACCAATGACAGCTGACTTAAAATTAGGTCAGCAAAGTGTCAAAATATCAAGGAAAACAGGTTCCCGATAAAAGAATCCCATATATATATACATATATATATACATCCTAACATATTTTATTACTTTGTAGTCAATAACTCAGTATTAGTCATCCTAGAGGTCTATCTTTGCATGTCATCTTTTAATACTGAAGGTCTGTACAATATTAGTATATATGAGTTTGTAAGTGGTAGAAGAGAAGTAGAACTCTTTAACCTCCTCGTAAAATATATGAGATCAATAAAAATTCTCAAAAGTTCTTCAATCCTTGGTCTTCAATCTCTATTACTATCACTACTACTTCAATTTTTTCTTGATCATCAACACAATTATATCATATTCATATCACTAGTTTATTCATAAAAAGCACTTTGTATGTTCAAATCTTGATCATCAACCATCTTTGTTCATAATCCAACATCACCTTCATCATAAACTACATCAAGTACCAGGAGATGTTCATATTTGTAGTTGTACATCATCCATGCATGTCTAGTACTAGTTCATATCTGTATCAGATCGCCATATCAATACCAGTTTATACCAGTAGTAGTTAGCCGGTATCGGTAGAAGATCATCATTAGTAGCAGTGCATGTCAACTAGTAGTTGTTCATACATTACTATCCAGTAGCAGTTCTTGCCTTGCATGTCCAGTACCAGTTCATACCTTGCATTAGGGCTGGCAATTTAACTATTTTCCAACCGTACCAATTATGTTGGTATACCGAAAAGTTGGTAACCGAACTGTTGGTACAGTACTACCGTACCACTATTGCAATGTTGGTAGGTACTCGGTACAAAATTTTACAAACTTGGTACTACCGTACCGTACCATGTTTTAGGGTAAAATAGTAAAATTCCTAAAATACCTAAATGTTTCTTTGTTTATGTTGGGTTTGCTTGAATTTGAACTTGATTTTTGCTTCACTTTAGTTGTGGGATGGTGTGATGTGATGTAATATTGTAAACTTGTATTGCATTATTGATTCGCTCATTTGATAAGTTTTTTGAATTAATTTTGTTGTCCAGATGAAACATGAAAATCACAGCAAAGTGATAAATGATGATGGACTTTTCTGTTGGGCCTTTATTTTTGGGCCACAATCATAAGCTGGTAGAGGCCCATTACCAACCGTACCAACCGAATACCAACCGTACCAACGAAGTTGGTATACCAACTTCGATGGTTGGTATTGGTAGAACATTTTTCCTACCAATTATAAGTTGGTTGGTACATGGTATTGTTAATTTAAGTTGGTATACCAACCGAATCCAGCCCTACCTTGCATATCCAGTATCGGTGCATATCAAATAGCAGTTCCTCCTTTGTAGCTTATCACTTTTGAAATCTTGAAGATTGCACAACAATCTGTGCTAACACACAATGGCAGTTTTTCTTAACGTAAAATTTTTTGATTATTTTAGACGACTTCTTGTTCAAAACAGGGAAAATTAGAATAATTATATGATTATATAGCTGAACTGAATATCATATTTTCTTTGACGACTTTTTTTTATAATTGCATACATGGTCAAAATAATTGTTAGAGATTAAGCCAGTGGACCTCTGAGTACAAAAACCTTTTCTAGCCCTTGAGTTGGCTTTTGTTACAGTTTTAAATTTTTGACCATGTTCAAGACCGAGTTTTTAATGACTGTTTTGGCCTTACAAGTATAACCAAACCCGGGTTTTCAAATTTGGTATCAGATCCTAGTTTGGCTTTATAATCGTATAGTTATAATAGTAAAGTACCTTGAAGACGGAAGTCATAAACAAAATCAGTGAGAAAATCGTAATTTATCCTTGCATGTTTGATTTCGTTTTTGCATGTGTGTTTACCTTTGTTGCATGTGTCTTGTTTGATAATTAGAAGAAAAATAAACCAAAAATAGTGCATCTTTGTTTTTAAAAAAATAAATAAATTATATGATAGATTATTTTAATTTAAAAATAACAGAGCATCAAAAAAGAAAAATAACTTTGGATCAAAATAATTCAATTTGTTATTATTCGCAGAAAAATCACAAATATTTTTTATATAGTAAAGAATTTTCTATTATAAATAGTATCATCGATATTATAATTAGTCAAGCCGAGCATATAAAGTTTTAGCAAAATAAGCATAATACTACTTTACAACATATTTTGGAGCATTTTCAGAAAAATTCCTCAAAATTATCCGACAAAATTTGAGTTTTATTTCATCTCAGTTAGAAAATAATAATAAAAATATACAACGTTTTCCTAATCGAAAAGAAATTAAAAAGCTTCTTGATTTCATTGATAGCAAACTGAAGCAAGTTGAGTTACAATCTTTGAAAATTGTTGAAAATCTAAAACTTGAAGTAACAAGAATACAATTAATAAAAAAATATTTAATTGAGCAAGTAGAAGTTACATAATAAAATTGATCGGTTATTGGCTTAATTACCGATAATCATAATTATTTACAAGCACTTAAATAAGTTGCACTACCACATATGGCATCATTACCGGCGAGATCACCGGAGACAAGGCCGGCGACCGAAAAAGTCGCCGGTAATGTTCATCATTACCGGCGACTTACTCCGTCGCCGGTAATGTCGCCGGAAAATCGCTGGTAATGTTTCAAAACATTACCGGCGACTCCAACCGTCGTCGGCAATGTCAAGCCGAACATTTCCGGCGATTTTCTGGCCGGAATTTCGCCGGAAATGTGTGGCTCGACATTGCCGGCGACGGTTGGAGTCGCCGGTAATGTTTTGAAACATTACCGGCGATTTTCCGGCGTAAAGTCGCCGGTAATGTCTTCATTTCCGGCGAATTACTCCGTCGCCGGCAATGTCTCTTATATTAGACGCAGATTGCAGCAGCTCGATCATTCATTCATTTTGATCGAAAAAAATCAATCGAAAGAAGGAAAACGTACGCTCTGAAATCGATTCTTCGGTATATTGTCAAAATTAAGGCGTGCGTCGAAAACTCGATCACTCGGGAAGCTATATATATAGGTACGTGTATATATACGTATATGTGTATGTATATATATATATGTGTGTGTTGATCAAATCCAATTCGTGAGATATATATGAAATGTTGTTGATGTCACGGAAACGAGAAAACTGCTTGTAGTTAATCTTATCTTGTGTCTGAATCAACGACTGGTATTATCGTAGTGTTATCGGAGCCAGGCTTAACAGAGCCTCCTACCTAGTCAAATACGTTTTGAATTGAAAAAAGAAGAATACCATCATCGAGTACTGAATCGAATTCAGAGATTAGATCGATATATATATATATATGCATGCATGTGTTGATTTAATTAGAGTTGATTTGAGATATCGCGTCGATTATTAGTAGTGAATGTGTGTGTGTATATATATATATAATTAATCCGTAAAATTGTTAGAATTTTCAGGATGGACAAGAGTTGGATGAGCCTCGAAAGATGGGATGTCAGATATCACCAGGGAATTAGGAGTTTGTGGATTTTGTGAAGGCTAATTGTGGAGACACTACACTTCATTATTGCCCGTGTAAAGAATGTAAGTGTTTCAGCGATCGATTTCGTTTTCCCATTGATAAAGTCCAGAGGCACCTGAGTAAATACGGGTTTTGGGATAAGTACACTTGTTGGATTTATCACGGTGAAACATCGTTAGCGGGTCCGCATGATCATGGACAATTTGGTGAGAGGGCCAGTCCACGCTATGATCATGGAGATTTTGCTGAGAGGGGCAGTTCATCCTATGATCCAACAACGATGTTAATCAATGATATGTTTCCTCATGAGAGCGGTGTATTTGCTGATGAAGCACCAAATGTCCCTCCCGTCGTTGAGGGTTTCCCCCATATCGAGCCAGTCGAGCCATTACCTGGAGCTCATGTCAACACAAGCGGTATGGACAAGTACAACAACCTGATTGCATTGCAACAGACTCCGTTGTACGCCGATTGTAGTAAGACTGTTCTTGAAAGTGTGATGGGAGTGATGCAGCTCAAAATGGAGAACAAAATGTCTGTCAAAGCTGTTGATTCTTGGTTGAAGTGGACTGCTTCGCTACTGCCACCCGGTCATCGTCTTCCTACCACTCATCATAAGGTGCGACATATCCTGAAAGATCTTGGGCTTTCCTACATCAAAATTCATGCATGCAGATATGATTGTATTATCTTCTGGGGAAAAGATCTCGAAGACCTTGAAGCCTGCCCGGTATGTTTTACAGAAAGGTATAAGTTGACTCCTGCAGGCAACAAGAAAGCTGTGAAGATACTTCGATATTTCCCGCTTATTGATAGGCTGGAGCGGTTGTTCATGTGTGCTTTCACGGCCGAGGCAATGAGATGGTGGGCTGAGAGGAACTTGCCTGACGATGACACCCTTATACACCCTTCCGACGGAGAGGCTTGGAAGCACATGGTCAGGGAGTTTGATTATTTTGCAGCAGAGGTCCGAAATGTTTGGCTAGGGGTCTCATCTGACGGATTCAACCCTTTTGGCAACATGAGTCTTCAATACAGTATATGGCCAGTTATTTTGGTACCGTACAACCTTCCACCATGGATGTGCATGAAGAAGGAATACAATATGCTGACTCTGTTAATTCCGGGCCCGGGTTATCCAGGAAAGTGTCTCGATGTGTATTTGAGGCCTTTGATTGAGGAGCTTAAGTACCTGAGTGAGTGTGGCCACCCCACTTACGATAGGTTCAAAAACGAGATGTTCCAGATGCATGCCATGCTTGTTGGCACCATCAGTGATTTTCCTGCCCGCGGTATGTTGTCGGGCAACGTTACCAGGGGTTACAGGGCTTGTTCAGAGTGCATGACGGTTGATTGTTGCAGTCCCCATTGCAGTAAAATTGTTCAGATGCGTCACCGTTGTTGGCTTCCATATGATCACCCATTTAGGCAGGATCCAGACGCGTTTGATGGGACTGTAGAAACAGGTGTGGCACCCAGGCGATGGACAGGGGAAGAAATTTTGGAAGTGTTGAATGAATATGATTTTGGCCAACTGAGCAATCATCCTGACATAGTCGCGTCAATTCCAGACAAGCCCGAAAGGTATAAGTTTTGGACACACAAGAGCATATTCTGGGAACTCTCATACTGGCCCAGGTTGCCTATCAGACACTACCTAGATGTCATGCACATAGAGAAGAATGTGTGTGAAAGTGTTGTGGGCACAGTTCTTAACTTGGAGGGGAAAACAAAAGACATCACTAACGCACGCATTGATATGAAAGCAATGGGTCTGCGGAAACATTTGTGGTTAAGAGATGGTAAGAGAAAAATGTCGCAAGCTCCTTACACCGTAAAGCCGAAGCATAAGCATGAAATTTTTCGGTGACTGAGTAATGTCAGGTATATATTCTTATGGCTATGCAGGAATTTGGCCTTAAATTTTTACCGGATTATGGTTAAATGCGAGAAATATAATTGTTGCCTATGGATATATATATATATATATATATATATATGCAGGTATCCTTATGGCTATGCAGGAAATATAAGCAGGTGTGTTAAATTCCGGGACAATAAGATGTACGGATTAAAGAGTCATGACTGCCATGTACTGCTTCAACGCCTTTTCCCTATTTTCATTCGAGGGTACCTGCCCAAAGAGGTGGTGGAGCCGTTGGTGGCCTTGTCAAGATTCTTTCAGAAGTTATGCACCAGGGAAGTTAAAAAATCAGACCTCAGGGAGATGCAAGATGACATCATTTTTATCATGTGCAAGCTTGAGAGGATATTTCCCCCAAATTTTTTCGACATAATGCCTCACCTGATGATCCATCTTCCCGAACAATTGTTGCTTACCGGTCCCGTACACTACACTTGGATGTATCCCATGGAAAGGTACAAATGATTCATACATTTGGTTTGCCTATGTTTTTATATGTAAATTCTTATTTTTTAAGTAAGTTAACATGCACTTGTTAACTTGTAGACAATTGGGAGCCTACAAGGACTATGTGAAGAATAAATATGCACTTGAAGGGTGTATCACTGAAGCATATGTTGCGCACGAGTGTGTAACGTACACCAAAGTGTACTTGGGAGCGCTTGAGGACCCCCAACAACAGATGCCGATAGATGAACCCCAGTTCAACCTTTCTATCATCTCCAGTGACGTGGTAGTACAGGGAAGCTTGCCAAAGTCGTACAAGTTGGATGGAAATGAGGTAGCCATTGCCCACTGGTCGGTACTGATTAACTGTCAAGAAGTACAATATTGGAAAAACTATCATCTTCACTGCCCTGCTATTGCCGGAAATGTTGATTACCACAACAGGACGTTTGCAAACTACTTTGGTCAATGGGTAAGGGTATATGTGTATATGTCTATTTTTATATATATCCTTATATAGCATGTATGTATGTACGTGGTTTTGTGGTTTCAAGATGACATAATTTCTTGTGTACGTATTACTGGACTTTTTCAGATGAACCGTGTAGCAGATGATGGTTGCCCAGAGTGGTCAAACGAATTGAGGGTCCTGGCGATGAAACCGATAGCTTCAAAAGTTTACTCGATGTGTCAGGTCAATGGCGTTAAATTTATATGTGAAAATCGAGACGACCGACTTAAAACACAGAATTGTGGGGTGATGGTCCATGGTGGGCAGGATGACATTGACTATTACGGTGTCCTTCATTCAGTTGTTGAACTAATTTATGGGAACCGCATGAAAGTGCACTTGTTCAAGTGTAGATGGTTTGATACTAGCCCGGAGAACACAAGGACCGATCGGTACGGAACATTTTCGGTGAATACTGCTACTAGCTGGTATGAAGATGACCCTTTCGTTCTTGCCTCATCAGTAAAACAAGTGTTTTACCTTGACGATCTTCTTAACAAAGTCCCGTGGAAGGTGGTTAACCATGTTGCTCATAGAAACATATACAGTGCTGCCACACTTGGTGAGACCGCAGATGATGAGGAAGTTACTGCATACCAAGAGCCGAACGCTTTTGACATTCCGGAATCATCTACGATTCGCCTTAATAATGTGAGATCTGGGAGTGTGGTTCGAATTACTGGAGCAGAACTTCTCGATGTTAATCCATATGAAGTTGACGCTGATTCAGATGACGAGGAGCGACACATATTGCCAGAGGTTACCTATGAAACCGAGTCAGACTCAAGTGATGAAGATGATTACGATTATCATCCTTAGTACGTTGGAAATTGTAGTCGGAAATTGTAGGCGAAAATTGTAGTCGGAAATTGTAGTCAGAAATTGTAGTCGGAAATCGTGTCGGAACGTAGTCGGAAAATGTACTCGGAAAATGTAGTCGAAAATTGTAGTCGGAAATCATGTTGGAAATCGTAGTCGGAAATCGTGTCGGAAATTGTAGTCGGAAATTGTACGTAGTCGAAAATTGTAGTCAACCATCGTAGTCGGAAATCGTATTCGGAAATTGTAGTCGGAAATTGTAGTTATATATGGTCGGAAATGTTGTCGGAAATTATTTAGTCGGAAATTGGTCGGAAATAGGTCGATCGGATAATCTTCGAGAAATAATGACATTACCAACAAGTTGATAAGCAACTCGTTGGTAATGACATTACCCACGAGTTAGCAACTCGTTGGTAATGTCATACCAACGAGTTACGACGTAACTCGCCGGCAATGGTGGCGGTATTTCCAGGGCAGCTCGAGCTCTCCTCCCCTCTCTCCTCCTCCCCATTTCTCTTCGCATCGATCTCTCTTCCCTCTTCCCTCTCTTACACCGAAATTCTCTCTTCACCTCCCTCTCCTCAATCCTCTCTAATTAGCTTCCTCTCCTCCCCTCTCCCCTCTCTTCCTCTCCTCCCCTCTCTCCTCCTCCCCTCCTCCTCTTCCACCTCCCCTCACCTCCGTCGCCGGACAACAGTTGGGTCGAGCTCCACCATGGCAGGTAATAGCTCACTCTCTTTCCCTCTCTCTCTCCCTCTCTCTCTCTCATTCCACATTTTATTTTTATGCATTTTGATTAATTAATTTTTGATAATTGTGGGATGTATGTATGCATGTGGAAAATATTTGTAAAATGTAATTAAGGTATGTTTGAAAATTGTGGGAAAATAATGTGGATAATTGTGGGGTGAAGGAGAAATATATGTGATGTATATATGTGAAAAATCAATTAATTTATATGGAATGTATATATATACGTATGTTTGAAAAATGTGGAAAATTAATTAGCTAGGGTGAATTGGATTAATATGTGATGTATATATATGTGTGTGAATTAAGGTGAAATTAAGATGCATGATCGATGTATACAAAGTGTATATGTGATGTATATATATGTGAAAAGTTTAAAGCCGGAAATGATGTATGTATATATGTTAAGTTAGGTGATATAGTTGTTAATTTAACGTATAATAGGTGAAATAAGTGATATATACGTTTGTAACATAACGGTTCCGGTTACAAACAGTTCCGGTTTCAAACGGTTCCGGTTCCAAACCAAAAATCACTTAGGAGAAGCATCCATTAGATTTACTAATTATCGTCAAATCAAAAATATTACCGATGATGAAAGTGAAGCAGAAATAAATATGGACTTTGATCATCTTCAAATAAATATGGTTGAAATAATTTTGAAAGCATTGTTGATAAACTAATAGAAGATATTGATAACTTAAGTGAAGAGCAATACCTTAAAAAATACAAAACTTATGAATTGGGTTTACATCGATTAAATGATGAAGAAATGAAGCATTTCATATTCCAAATTGGTCTTGAGCATATGTTAGGAGAAAATAATATAATAATATGTTAGTCAAAATTGAGTGTATGCATGTCGAAGAACAACAAGGTCTCACTGGAGCTTCTGGTGTTCATGTAGATTATTCCATAGAAAGATAGGAGCAACAATATATAAGACCCACTCATGAGTCTTATACCAAGCGGAATACTACTCGTAGAAATTAGGAAGTGACTAAACCGCATAGAAAAAACTGAATTCCTTATACAGGACATGAGCATGTGAGCATAGCTACAAATATATTAAATCTGGATCAAGTAGATCCACAAGATCGAGAGAAAACTATAGAATGATTGAGAAATCTGGATCATAATTGCCTTGATGGAAGAAATGAGCATGAGCAAATTCGAGCAATATGTAATTTAGAACAATTACAAATATGTGATTTATAATATATTGATGAATATACTTATGAATTTTTTAAATATTTGGGTAGAATTGATAGAATAAATTATATAAATCTACAAAATAATTATATGACAAAAATAAAAGGTTCTATGGGAGAAAAAATATAGAAAGAACGAAAAAATCACCCTAGGAAAAATGATATAGCAATTGGCCCTTGAACTCAATATGTATATACTACCACATAACTTCTCATTGCCGACGACTTAGAGAAACAAAGGCCGACAATTTTTGAAGTCATCGGCAATAGTGTACTATTGTCGACGATTTGTTGCCAAAATCGTCGGTAATAGTACTATTACCGACGATTTTTGCAACAAAATCGTCGGCTATACTCATTGCCAACGCTTTATAGCCTACAAGACTATAGCCGACGATTTTTACGAAGTCGTCGGCTATAGTATAAAACCCCTGTAGGCTATAAAGCGTTGGCTATAGTACTATTGCTGATGATTTTTGCAACAAATCGTCAGCAATAGTGACTTTAAAAATCATCGGCCTTTGTTTCTCTAAGTCCTCGGCAATGAGAAGTTATGTGGTAGATATATGATATATTATGAGAAGAGTGTAACCAAACTAAAGCAAAAATATAAACAAGAAAGTAATTTTACATGAGCTGAAAAATTGATTTACCTAAACAATATGGGTGTCATAGAAAAGAAAAACGTACTAAGAAAATTAAGCATTATATTAAGAACTATAAAATAAGATATAAGCCTTATAAGTAATATAGAAGGTTTGATATACAACCTTCAAGAACTTAAAAAAATATATATATATCCCTGTTGTAGAGGAATAATTGATAGACTGAAAACTGTAACTCTTTCATTGATAGGATGCCTTATATATAGGCTGATACAATATGTTACAATCAGTATCCCTATAAAACAGGGATTCTATGTATCTCTATTTAGAATAAATCGTATCTAATTAGAACAATGCACATACCAGAAGTTACGGAGAATAAATTTCCTTAAACACTCCATTTTGTATCAATGGCCTCAAGAATGATGCATGACCTGTTGCCTCACTAAAAATCTCGCCAAGCAAATAAAAAATGTATGGGTAAAATAAAAGCTTGGTCTAAAGGACAAGACCCACCCCAGATTACCCCAGTAATCCAGAGATAAGTCTTGCGGAACTCATGTCAAGGTCTCTAGCACCGACTAGTCTGTATCAGCTACCTTAACACGAGCAACCCAAATCCTAGTTGTGATCCTACACCGAAAAGCAGAAGCTATGAACTATCATGCCTCGAACTCTGGACATTCACGACTTCAACCTACTATCCTGCAAACTGGGCAATTAAAAACAAATGGTCTCGAGAAAGGCATAAAAAGTTAGAGTGAGTGGACAAAAATCAATATTGTACGATAATCGTAGAAATTGAAGTAAAACTGAATCTGATGCCTTTTCGCTGATATGTGTAAAATAAAGCGAGTTCATATGCTCTGTGGAGGTGGCCGCTCATAGATTTTTTTTCATAACCTGAGTCGACAAACTATATGTAAAAATATAGGTGATGAGCCAGACGAGACAACCTGACCTCCCCTGATGGCCAGATGAGACAACCTGACCTCTCGCTGGAATATCCAGTGATTAGTTGAACACTGAATGCATCGATGCAACTAAGTAATGTCATAACAAGAAAAACCTCCAAATTTAATCTGTTCTAAAATTTACTGTAAATTAAATTGCAATACTTAAATACTGAAAATCGAACTCGCTAAGACTGTGAAAATAGAATGTTCACTCACAATACTGTGTCGTGATCTCCAATCAGCTAAGCACATCTGTCAGCGTCTCTATACATCTGCCACTAGTAGCAATGCAACCGTTTATCAATAACATAAAAATATTTAATTATTATCCGATTAACCATACGTCTTAACCAATAATGTCCAATTAAATTCAATAACTTCATCATTAGATTCGGTACGTAATTACGAAAAAAACAATATAAAATTTCTGTCGAAAATGTCCTCGCCGGAGCTCCGCCATGAACCATTGTCGTCAACGGCGGTGCCAGTGACTTTTTCGGGCTCAACCTGTGCAAAATCAATGCAACAAGAATATTAATCAAATGACCAACCTCCAATTCCGGCCCAATCGACCCAAATTATCCTCGAAACCCTCCGACCGAAAAATCTTTTCCTGTGGTCGTTCTCCACCATCAAGCCACCTCGTGGATCGAGGCATACCCCCATCGGCTCAGGGTGACGAGGAGAGAAATAACCCTATCACCCCGTCGTCCAATTCGTTGTCGACCACTGCCCATGGCATCAACCCAAAAAACCTCGCTGGAATCCGATTTGATTCCACCAATTCTCATCGATTTGCACCACCTCACATAAAAACAAACAAACAAATATAATCTAGGCTCAAAACCCAATCCAATTATACCTGAAAAGTGGCCGGAAACCTCACCGGAGTTGACAATGG
The DNA here is from genome assembly GCA_946800695.1 of Geum urbanum. NCBI lineage: Eukaryota > Viridiplantae > Streptophyta > Magnoliopsida > Rosales > Rosaceae > Geum > Geum urbanum. The sequence continues at coordinate 86,558,754 of OX326997.1, forward strand.
TTATCCCTTGAAACCGTGACCTTCACGGAGTCAATTCTCCTTCCTCCATCACCCATCGCCACAAAGAGACCTACCAACATGTAGAGGAGGTTGAGGCGGTTATTTTGACACCGGCCCTGCTAGTTTTGGTGGTCGTCCGGTTGTTTGCCGGCGGTAAGGCTGACGAAGGGGGAGAGAGAACGGGAGAGAAGAGAGAAATGAGAGAGAAAAGGAAAAAAAATTCCAAAAATGGAAAGAGTTGACTTTCTTTTTTATGGAAACTTTCTATTTATAGTCGAAATTTTGCGACTAAATATATCGTAACCTCGTACAAAACTTTCTTTGACTATAATTTCTTCCTCGTAACTCCGATTTAAACTCTTGACGTGGCCATAAACTTGTCTCGATAAACTCTATGACTTTTCTCAAATGAAATTAAAAAAAGTGGGGAGATTACTCTTAAATATAATGAATGAAGTTGGAATCAAATACAAGTACTTAATCTACCGCACTCGAAGGAAAATCAAGACATCAGGTAGCACGTAATAAGAATGTTTAAGAAAGAATTGTGAAACATCGCGTGAAACACTAAAGGTTAACGTAAACAATTTTCTTGACCCACACGGCTGCACTAGAAATCATAAATCTCCTCAGGAAGCAACCGCATATCATGACTAACCCTGACTCGATGATATAGGTTCATAATAGGTAAATTTCTGGTCCAAACTCCTATAATGCTCTGGTTGTAGATCCCCTGGGAATTATCCCACCATGATCATCAGAGACATAAACCATATCAAGAACCTCATACTTCTCGTTGCATGAAATCAAACGATAATAACTCAAATATAGCTTAAGCAACGAGGAATCATCGAAAGCAAGGAGGAATCGTCGAATTGCACTGAATGGAAGTTGAGTACTCTCGCATACTCGCAAAAAATTACATAACTGTGCATAACAAGCTAGAAGTTCCCTCGAAACTGAATCAATGATTTAGACCTTCCTGACTTAATTAACAAAAATAACATTGAGAGTCATTCCTGGAAGTATCATCGTATACTCGACAACACTCGAGTAAGCATCTAGATTGATAACTGACAACCCACTAGCACAGAAAACTCATAGTGCCCTCACCGCCAATTCATACTGAAGTACATAACTATGCTCGCCTGCTACTGCTCCCAGTGATTTGTACAATGGCGACTACCTCTTCCTGTCCTCCAAAGCATGGAAAGATCAATATCAAGTACCAAGGTTTCCAAGATACTAACACATCATAACATAACAGCTCCTCAGCCGAGAATCGAGATCATCTAATCTCATAAGCTGGCATCATCTACTCTACTTTCAGCTCCAAATACACACTGCCCAAATGAACCTTACAACCCATCAAGTCACGGAAATCTCAGGAATAAAATGTGACGAAAACAGTATATTCGTTACGAAAACAGTATATTCGTTACGAAAACTATTGCTAAAGTCATCGATCACGTCCATAAGACATGACACAAGAAACTGGAGATACTCACCTAGAAGATTATCTTATACCATTAGTGATCCATATGCCCAAAGGCATACGATGGGAGTCGCTGCAGTCGAACCATCGCACTCTAAAATCACTAAGGATGTAAGATACAACAAGATAATGAAACATAATGCTCTGATACCAATTGACAAGACGAAACTATAGTTAAATTCAAAGTCTTGTAAGGATGTAAGATAATCAACAAATTTCAATTTTCAATTCTTGAATCCTTTTTAAAATCGCAACATAAACCTTAAACATTAAGGAACTCAAAGTTGAATCGATAATCAATGCAACCGTTTATCAATAACATAAAAACATTTAATTATTATCCGATTAACCATACGTCTTAACCAATAATGTCCAATTCAATTCAATAACTTCATCATTAGATTCGGTACGTAATTACAAACGAAACGATATAAAATTTCTGCCAAAAATTCCCTCGCTGGAGCTTCGCTGTGAACCACCGTCGATGACAACGGTGGTGAATTTTTTTGGCTCAACCTGTGCAAAATCAACCTAACAACAATATTCATCAAAGGATCGACCTCCAATTCCGGCCCAATCGTCCCAAATTTTCCTCGAAACCCTTCGGCTGAAAAATCCTTTCCGGCGACCATTCTTTGCCATCAAGCCACCTCGTGGCTTGAGGCATACCCCAATCAGCTCAGGGTGATGAGGGGAGAAATAACCTTATCACCCTGTCGTCCAATTCGTCGTCGACCCGAGCCGAAATCTGATTTGATACCACTAATTCTCATCGATTTACACCACCTCACATTAAAACAAACATACCATTACATTCTAGGATCAAAACTCAATCCAATTATACCTAAAAAGTGGCCCGAAACCTCGCCGGAGCCGACGTCGGTTACCCCTTGAAACCATGACCTTTACAGGGTCGATTCTTCTTCCTCCGCCACTCATCGCCGCAAAGACACCCACCAACATGTAAAGGAGGTTGAGGCGGTTCTTTTGACAACGGCCCCACTAGTTATGTGGCTGTCTGATCATTCTCCGGCGGTGAGGCCAACGGAGGGAGAGAGAGAAATGAGAGAGAAAAGGCAAAAAAAGAAATTTCCAAAAATGAAAAGAGTTGACTTTCCTGTTTACGGAAACTTTCTATTTATAGTCAAAATTTTGTGACTAGATGTATCATAACCTGGTACAAAACTTTCGTTGACTATAACTTTTTCCTCGTAACTCCGATTTAAACTCTTGACATGGCCACAAACTCGTCTCGATAAATTCCATGACTTTTCGCAAAGAACTTCCAATAAAATTCTTATGTAATCAGTAGAATTCTGATATATACCATCGATATTTACCGACAGTAAAAATTAATTACCATCGATGATTACCATTAAATAAATCGTAAATAAAGAATGTTTGGAACAGGATGTCACAAAATAGTACAACGCATCAACTACAAATGCTAGTACATGTGATGTAGACTCCCCCTGATGTCTATGGAAATGTTACTCCCCTTTACTGTAAACTCAGTTATGGAGTTCAGATAATCTGTGCATACCAATGCGTCTCACATGTTCCACAAATGTAGATTTGGGTAATGACTTGGTAAATAAGTCCGCAAAATTATCTGCCGAACCAACCTGGTTCATGTGGATAATCAATAACCGTTGTTATTGTTGATTGTAGGAGAACTTTGGTGAAATGAAACCCAACTTCATTTGTTCAATGCAAACTGCATTATTCTCAAATATGCAAGTTGGCGCTGTCATAGTAGATGACAATCTGCTAAACCCTTGAATGTGATGAATGACTTACCTAATCTAGACACATTCTCTAACCTCTTTATGCAAAACAATTGAAGAGGAAGAAGTTATAGTCAACGAAATTTTTGTACGAGGTTACGATACATTTAGTAGCAAAATTTCGACTATAAATAGAAAGTTTCCGTAAATATAATGACTATAAAAGACTATAAATATTTAAGAGTCATTTCACCACCTTGTGATAAATTTGACTATAAAATAAGACTCTACTATTGGGGATACTCTTAGACCAATATACAAATATCAATGAATAAAGTTTTTATTTGTATAAAGCTAAATTTATTAATTAAGGCCAAGTAGCAAAATGAGAATCTAACTAAGAGCAAATCCAATTATCCAACAAAAAATTTATTCATTAAGGTTGTAGCATGTTTCCTTATCTTATTGCAAATTGGTTTATATAAGTATAAATTATAATCCACATATTAAATTTAAGAAATTAAATTATAATACACTTGAGACACTAAGCCCAAGTCTAGCCCGGGGCCAGACGGGCCGGGCATGGGCTTCTCGAGCCTCTACGAGCTAAATGATGAGGCCTAATTGATGATGGTAGAGGGATTGATAGTTTGACTTGAAAGTTAGAACTTTTGTATGACAATTGTTTTTGTTTGAACTTCGAAATACAATTGCTCCTATGTGATTTTGTTCAACTGTTGCTACTGTGTTTAAACTGTTGCTACTACATTTTTCCAATTGCTACTGTATTTTTCCAATTGATACTGTATTTTTCAAGTTGCTACTGCATTTTTCAAATTGGTGTTGTTTTTTGAAACTATAGCTACTAAATCGTTAGTCGACCTACTACTGAAGTGTTACTAAAGTTTTATTTAGTTGCTACTGAATCATTATCGAAGTGCTAATCGTTCTTCAATATGTTACTGAAGCGTATCGAGCTGCTACTAAATCATTATCGGAGTACTAATCATTTGTCGAGGTGCTACTAAAGTTTCATCCAGCTGATACTAAATCAGTATCGAAGTGATAAGTTCGTCGAGCTGCTATTGAATCATTATTAAAGTGATAATCGTTCGTCGAACTACTACTAAAGTTTTGTCGAGTTGCTACTACATCATTACCAAAATTTTATTATAATTATATCAAAAATGATATTGAATTTTTCGAACAGTGCTATTGAATTTTTCCATTTTTTTTCAATATTTCCTCTTTCATATTTTTTTCCCGAAGATGTTATATTCATTCACCCACCTCGGTGAGTTTAGTAGCAGTTTCACCTCAGATAAATTTAATAGCAATTTTGATTTAGCAGCAACTATTCAATAATAGCTCTAAAGATTTAGTAGCAGCAATTTTTAGTGGCAACAAGATTTAGTATCAGTGAAATCTAATAGCTCCAATGAGTTCAGTAACAGCGAGATATAATAATAACGAATCTGGTAACTCTCAACAAGTTCATTGGCAGTGATTTTTTTTAACTAACAGCGAGATTTAGTAGCAACGAAATCTAATAGCTCTAACTCTACTGCTTTGATCTAACATTTTCTAGTACTACTAAATATAATCGATTTTTATTGTTTAAATAAAAAAAACTTTTTCCTCATGTGTATTTGACTTCTCACGTGTCATTCCAAATAATTTGTTAAAAAATAATCAAACAAAAACAAGAGCACTGTGCCACATTCCAGCTGCAAAGACAGAAGAATTTGGGCCTCAATCTTGCTTAAAAGCAGCCCATATGGAAATCCACTGATAAACACCCCGTCTCCAGTATAGTACACTGATCGATTATCCTCCCTCGCACTACGCGTGAAAAAAAAAACGCAAAAGTCAAATTCCAAAAACCTAAAAGCCATAAACCCTGAAGTTGTGATGTGCTAAAACCCTCCTTAATTTTTCTCCAATATCTCAATTCTCAAAATCCGGATCATCATGAGTTCCTTCACCAGCACCACCAACTTCGACAACCTGATGCTCCAAACCCTCATGAACCGCCTCCAAATCCGACCCCCTACCGCCGCAGCCGCCGCCGCCGCCGCCGCCACCTCAGCCAACAACTCCTCCTTCCTCTCCCAAACCCTCGAAGACCTCCTCTTCGACGCTGCCAATCTCTCCGGCGACGAAGAAGACGACACCGACGAGAACAAGACCCAGCTCGCCAAAGAAGAGTCCAAGCTCGAAAGGGAGATCATCCGTGTCGTCCTCAGCGGCAAGACCGATACGCTGAAGCCCAATTCGGGTCAGGCCGTCACGATCGGAGAGCACCACATTTGCGTCGGGTTTCATGAGGAAACCGGATCGGACTATCGGGTCTGGGAGTGGCATGGTCACATCATGCTCTTCGATGAAGAAAACGGGTACACGCCGGAGTACATATACGGCAACTACTTCGAGAGATTGACCGGCAAGGCACGTCAGGCGCGTGCTGCCCAGGAGGCCAAAGAGGCGGAAAAGAAAGAGAAAAAGGACGAGGAAGAAGAGAAGGTGGGGAATTTTGGGCTCAGGGAGTTGATCGACGGTGGTGATGATTCGGGTCCTACTAGGATTGTTCATCGGAACATCAATGCTGGTTCTTCAAGTACAAGGTTTGTATGATTACCCTTTTCGTTGCGTTTTTATGTTGTTAAGTCTTGGTTAGTACTGCCTGAATGCACTTGATCATGCTACTTGTGTGTAAGGAACAGAGATTTACTATGACTTCAATTTTATAGTTTGGCTAATTTTCTCATGTTGATATACTGAATGTTTGGAGTAATAGGTCAAGGACTGTACTTGGAAAGATGAACACATAGGAAGCATTTAGTTTATTCTTAAAACTAGAGTTAGAATTTACTCTGACTCTAGTTTCAATTTTGTGCTCATATGCTCTGAAATTTAGGTAATTTCTCATTACTTCTTTCAAGTATAGGCACGGAAACAATCTCTGAAAAGGCGGATGGAGGGAAATTGCTCGGGGCTCTATAAGAAATCATAAACTTTGCATGATATCTTGCCCCATTCAATATTTCAGCCCTTTGCTTGTGTTTGATGTGCTTATGCTTATGCGATAAGCTATTCTTCTTATCATGTGTTCTCTGGTTTTATTTTTCTCTTACAGGATTTAAGACAAAAAAGGTTTGGTCTGCATAAGAAGTTTGGGGTGTTAAAGAGGAAGAAGCTTCACTGAGCTTCTTGTTGGTTAAGTTACTTGGACTTTGGGATCAAGATTGTTTATCAGTTTACATGATACTTGTATGCTGCATTCTCTTGTTTTTGGCGGGATTGCCAGTACTGTTGGACAATACAGAATGAAACGGGATGTATTGTGGAACATAAATATCTTTTAACATAGTTCGTTAGCAATCTTCAGTGTACTAATAATTACATATCTCTTATATGTCTCTTATACTACTTAGCTGTAAATTTTAGCTTCTTGCAGAGTTGCGGTGATGCCAAGGAATAATGGGCTACTTATATGCGTTTCAGAATCTAAGCCTGCTCCAATTTCCCTGCACTTGGGTTGTGTTAGACCACAAGGGACAGTTGGTTTCAAGGTAAGCTTAAAAACATGTCGGGCTATGTACGTCGATAGGACACTCCTAGAGACTATTATCAAGGACTGAAGTTAATGGAATGAATCGCAGTGGAAGCCTCGTGAGGTAGGGAATAATATCTAGTAGTTGCAGTGGTGTGACCAAATGATGCAATGGCTGTTATAGCTGCGAAATTGTTCTTTGACTTATTTCCATATGTTTTCGAAGATCATATATATGCTGCAATGAACTTGATAATGTCTTCACAACAATTTTGATTCTCCAGAGCGTAGTTCCTTTGTGGATGATTCGGAATCTTGGTGTCACCTCGATCATGAGTTTTTAAAGATCGATGATGAATTGCAGCTACATGTGAATCCTTTATTTCTTCAGTCAGTAAAGTCGCACAACCATCATGATCATCAAGATTCAAGAACAACCGAACCATCAAAATCGACTGGTCCGATTACATTTTTGTCTAGAGTCCTAGAGAGTACGTAGCCACTTCATCTACCAAATCAACCTCGAATTTCCAAATCCGCCACGTCACCGATCCTCACACAAACGCTCTCCTCCGATCCCAACTCACCTCCGGAGTTCAACTCTATTATTGATACTTCCCCAATATGATCCCAGTATAACTTCTCTTCTTCTGGTTCTCGATCCACCATAGAAAGCAAAGCCCGAAGGCGGGAATTTAGAGTTTCAGACAATAGTCAATTTTCAGGAAAATCAAGAACACATCAGACGGGATTTGTGATAACATGCTTAAACCGCAATTTCTCGTCTGGACTCGAAACCAGACGGGATTTGTGATGATTACAAATCTCTTTTCCTTGAAGGGATAGTGTCTGTTTTTACAGACAGTTGGATTTTGTCCATTTTAATGTCTGATGTGATGATTACAATTCATATCTTTCTTCTTTGAATAGTCTGATAAAAAAATCCGGGTCTTGTTTTCGGATTGGTTTAGGATGATTTATGTTCTTATCAATGTTCTCTCTTCTGGGAAGAAATGAACTGGCATGATTTGTTTATGGTGGATCGATTTGTCCGAATTTTACCTTTGATAACCAACATCACTGTGTTATACTCTCGTAATCCTTTCTCTTCTTTCATGTACTAATTTGTTACAAATTAATCGCTAGTCTCTAGTGAGTAGTATCTAATGATCTGTATATTCACAATGATAGTCAGATTTTAACATACTATCTATTCTTTGCATGCAAGGTTAACTGGTTTTGGTTTTCAACGTGATGATCAAATGCATCATAAGATTACATCTATAATCTATGAAGGCTAATTGGTGGAAGTTTGTACACTGTTATTTGCTGATCACACCTTACTGGGTTCCATTGTCTCGCGAACGAGTTTTACAAGATTTTCAAGGGCTGGATTCCTGACGTACACCTCAGAAAGTTAAAGACGCAGTTTGCTGTGTTTTGAAGGTGAATCCATCCCGCCTAATCAAATAGGATTGAGTGGCGGCAAAATGACATCAACTTAAGATTCATTCGTCGTCAGTGTTTGTCAGTGTTGTCATTGCTGTGGAAGCAGCCTAGTGTTCAGGACTTCTGGTCTTACTGTCTCAAAGGCGAAAATTGCTCCTTGATGTCTAGTTTTTGACATTTTCACAACAATTATTGGTGCATTGCCGACGAGTTCGTGTCCCATGTTCAGGCATTGATGATGCATACGGCAAACCTCCACCATAAGTTTCGCGATTTCGATGTGATGCTTAAGGCAGATCTCCTCCAGCGGTTACTGAATTTAAAATTTCAACAACGTACTCTCTTTTCTCCGGTCTCATCCTTCGTTCTGAATCTACATGACGGCACATACCACGGGAAGAGATTTTTCAAGGGTTGATTTTCTCACCACTTTTAAGATGTTGATTGTAATATGGAAGATGGACAATCCTAGAATGTCATACAATTGGATGAGAGAGCAACTTCATCAATCTATCATTCGCCTTTAGTCCTTTACTCATGGCCAGAGTTGAAGCGGCAGCGTGATCCGGTCCTATTATCTTGTTCAAATTCATAGAACTATCGACAGATATGTTTGAAGGCTAGAGCTTTTTCTCAAGCTTGCGGCGGATCTTCTCTCTGAGCTCCAGCGATTCATGGTGTCATGGCGGAGACGGTTATCCGTCTTTTGGGGCAGTTATTTGTTCGTTATCTGATACGTCAAATTTATCCGTGTCAGATATGGGTCAGGCTTCATTTATCATGGGCTTGTTGAGCTTTACTTGATATATCATATCCTCCTCTTCAGCAAGCGGTTTCTGTTTTCCTTTTGCATTACCATATTTTTCTCAGCCTTATCCATCAATTCAATATTCCTTTAATCCAGGAGGTTCATCTTTCTAATCCCTTACACTTCAGAACAAACCAATTGGCATGGTTTCACACTTTAGTTGTTGTGTTTCTTCTGGTCCAACAATTATTATGCATCGATGAGGAGGCATACAAAACACCAATTCAATATTCCTTTAATCCAGGAGGTTCATCTTTCTAATCCCTTACACTTCAGAACAAACCAATTGGCATGGTTTCACACTTTAGTTGTTGTGTTTCTTCTGGTCCAACAATTATTATGCATCGATGAGGAGGCATACAAAACACGTACGTTGCTGATTGTTCTTCCTCGAGGCAGCAAGTTTGCAATGGACCGTGACTTCCTTCGGGAACTTTTGCTGAAAACAGCCACTTAATTCCAGTACTTCACACTTCAAGAAGAGAGTGGTTGACACTATATGTTTAGATTGACCATGATGCACTAAGTATGACCGAGGATAGAAAATCTATCTGAAGGGTGTAGTTTGAAACTATCATGGTTTTTTGACCTCAAGAAGGAGCACTATGGCATTCGGTCACATCTTCCCAACAATGGATCTCAAGGTGTTTCAACAATAATGCTCAATGAGATTTGCAGGCTAAAGAATGCAATAATAACACCTTGGAAATATACTTTCGTATGGATATGTTCTTATAAGCATTTGTTGGCTCCTTGTTTTCACTTTATTCATCTTCAAACTAGAGGTTGACTCTGCTTTGGTGCTCGACGGTGTTGACTTCTCTAATAGTATGATTATTGAATTTAGCTTCATCGACATTTGGTCCTACTTCGAGTTGCAGAGTTTGTTGTGACAGTTAACTAAATTGATGATGGTGATTAATGAGAAGCTGATTTCAAGAGGTTGCATGCAGTTTTCAGTGGCACTAAATCAGATGTTGATGACATTATTGGTGATAGTACTTCAACAGCCTAAACAGATCCTGACAACCAAGATCTTGGCGCTTCTATTTTTTGGATATATTAAGATGCAAGCCAATTTGATTGTTCATCTTCATAGCAAAGCAAATCGGCTTACAAGATTTTTCTACAAGATGTCTCCATGGCTCCAAGATGACGTTCTAATTTTCATTCAAGATGAAATTGGTGTTTTTCATTTGCTGGTATGCACAGGAGTCTTATTTGAAGAAGTGGAAATCTTTTTTCCTTTTTCCAATCGATTATTTGTATTTTATTCTTAGGAATGTAATCAGATAGCGTATGTTATAGTTAGGAAGGCGCTTATATTTCTTACATTTCTTTTGGATTTTAGTTACCATAATGCTTAACTACAGTATATGTATATGTAAATGATGTAATTATATAAATTGCGTTAATGCAAGTTCGTATCTTTCAAAAAAAAATCCCAACCCACCTCCACTCCCTATATAACAAATCCCGCACTCTCCACCTGAAATCACTCTCTCTTTTGATCTGACCAGTTCAAAATGGCGCCAACAAAGGCCGAGAAGAAGCCGGTGGCCAAGAAGTCACCTTCCGCGGCGGAGAAGAAACCAAAAGCCGAGAAGAAGATCCCCAAAGAAGGCGGAGGAGAGGCGACCAAGAAGAAGAAGAAAGTGAAGAAGAGCGTGGAGACGTACAAGATCTACATTTTCAAGGTCTTGAAGCAGGTTCACCCTGATATAGGGATCTCGAGCAAAGCCATGGGGATCATGAACAGCTTCATCAACGACATCTTCGAGAAGCTTGCGCAGGAGGCTTCCAGGTTGGCCAGGTATAACAAGAAGCCGACTATTACGTCGAGGGAGATTCAGACCGCCGTGAGGTTGGTTCTTCCCGGCGAGCTTGCCAAACACGCCGTCTCTGAGGGGACCAAGGCCGTCACCAAGTTCACCAGTTGTTAAAATTCTCAAACGCTTTGAAATGAAATGAAATAGTTATTTGGTTCTGGTTAATTTTCTGCAATCTTGAGTTGCTTTGTGCAATAATTTGGAGGTTGGATGCGTGCAATAAACTATGGTGAAAGTTCATTCCTTTTCAGTCTGCATTACTGTGACTCAATCCCCTGTTCAATTTATAGGGTGGAAATTTCTCATTTGTTTTGAGCTGAAATGGAAATTGGTTTATTGATACATGAAACAGGTGCATGTAAAATTGTGAATATAGTGTTAAATCACTGGTAAAGTTAGGATGATTACATGAAACCGAAGACAATAGGATATATGTAGGTAGACTTGGAAAATGGATACACATTGCTATTGATAACTTAAGTTGGTAGATATTTCCCATCTATGTATGTCAATGTCGATGCCAAGAGCATAATGCCGTCACAATGCAATGCAAGGAAAGCATATGGTATACCCTTTTGGATTCAGATTTCAGAATTGCCAAGGCTAAATGCAATCCGCAAAATCTTCAACGCCTGTTCGTATTTACGTGATGCCAGAGTTGGTAAGTTGGTCTTGCTCCTGCTCTAAACCAGGTCATTGCAACTGAAAGAACTCAAGACGCTGCCAAAATGAGTCATCCAAAGCGTTCTTCCAGCATTCAACTCTTGCCATTTCCTTTTATTTTTCAGAAGACCCCATGCCCCGGAAATTGTATTTCAACACCAAAATGTATACTAAGAAACATAAGTTTGCCACCATATATACTGACAACTTGTACCAATTTTACTGAAAGCCTGAAATATTTATTCCAACTGCAATTCATAGGTGGAAACTTGGAAGTCGGACAAATTTCATTTCTATTGAAATGAAGGATTGTTCACTACAAGGAACTCGACATAAAGTTTGTACAACGATATTAAATCCTAAGGGCATGGTGAGCAACCCTTGAAATCAAGTACAGACAGGTAGAACTCTTACAAAGAGATACATGACTCTACCAACCACATAAACTACACATCAGAGTACTGAGCAAAGTTAAACCTAAGCCGCCTTCTTAGGGGACTTGGCGGGGGACTTGGTGGCTTTGGATGGAGACTTTGGTTCCTTGGCAGCCGTCTTCCCAGAGCTCTTTGGCAGAAGCACAGGGTTGATGTTGGGAAGCACACCACCATGAGCAATGGTCACCCCAGAAAGCAGCTTTCCAAGTTCTTCATCATTCCTCACAGCCAAAAGCACGTGCCTTGGGATAATGCGATTCTTTTTGTTGTCTCTTGCAGCATTTCCAGCCAATTCCAAAACCTAAGATAAACAGCCCCATCAGTCGTCACCAATGTATTAAACATAGTTCATGCTATATAAAAAGATTTACTTGAACCAATAACCGCATATAGAATCCAAGATATAATGCAACTTACAAATCAATCGCACAGTTAAGTAACATTCTCAAACCGCAAGAATCTTCTTTTGAGAAGAAGATAGTAACGGAAACAGATAACATGTGGACCCAACTATTGAGACAGTTCAATGTTACGAAGCAACCATTTGTTAGGAGTCTATTCGTGGATCATCTTTACCAAAATCTACCTTTACCAAAATCTACCGAATCGGCAATCAATTATTCATTTATAACAACCACATAAATAGATGATCACCACATTTCCGAGAATACAGAAATAACCATGATACCATCCAAATGATAAATCGATTTCCAATTCTTCCTATCATCGAATGACTGATTCTTACACGTGTATCTAAAACACACGACGCTAGATCCTTGACAGACATTTCAGGTCTTCAACTATGTGTTTCTGACTTTTTTCATTTTCCTATTAAAAGGTATTCCACGTCCCCCCCCCCCCAACTATCTATTCACAGCGCACAATTCAATCTCAGCCTTGGTTAAATTTTACCATTTCAGTTGTGCGGAAAGATGTTCAGTGTTTGAGTAAAGCTGAGTCGAGACCTGATCAACAAGTTAATTTGCTCTACAATTACAAACCCCCCAAAATTTCCTTTCAAATTATCACCATTTTACACACTAAAACCACACAGATCTCATATTTTAAACCAAAACTCACAAACCCTAATTATAATACTAAGCAGCTGATCAGCTCAATCACATCAAACACACAACAATCTGAAACAAAGAAAATCAATTATACCTCAGCAGCAAGATACTCAAGCACAGCAGCAAGATAAACCGGAGCTCCGGATCCGACCCGCCGAGCGTACCGCCCGTTCTTCAAATACCGGCCAATTCTTCCGACGGGAAATTGCAAACCGGCTCTGGTGGAGCGGGTGACCGGCTTCTTCTTCGGACCGCCGGCCTTCCTCCCTCCGGCGCCCTTCTTGAACTTCCCACCGCTCTCCATCTCCGCCTAAATTTTCTTAAAAAACTGTAATAAAGTAAAATATGGGGAGGAAATGGAGCTGTCGAGAGTAAATATATAGAGAATGAGTTGTATGATCACTATGATGGTTAAGAGCATCAACCATGGTTTGGAGTTCGGGGAAACTGGGCCGTTGGATGAGGGGGATCGGACGGCTGTGAGGGAAACTGAGTTGGCAGAGAGATTCGAACAAAGGGAGATAGTGGATAAGGACGCTCATCACATGGTTTGCAGGCTTTTGCTCGGTGTTCCATAGAATACATAAGTTTCTATTGGGCCCACTGTTCAAGTGTTCATTCCGTTCCCGAGGTATGTCGTTTTGTTCATTAAGCCATGTCGTTTAGGAGGGTGCTTTAGAAGTAGTTGTCGAGCATTCATTTTGTTTCATTTTAGGTCTGTAGACTACTAAATACAATAGGATGAAATTCATGAGCGTAACAGATTCTTAGTGTTATACTAAAAATGATCTTAAATTTTAAATATTATCAGTAGTACTTAAATTCTATTATCGTAGCCGGAGCGATTTTTCGTCTGAGGTGTATTTTTTGAAGTGGCAAATTTTTTAAATTTTTTCGACAAAAATACTTAAATGCCCTTATTTTCTTTTCTTTTATGTATTTTAATTTTTTTTATTCCTCTATCTCTCTCCCTCTCTCCTCTCACCTCCGTCACCGATTTCCGTCGCGCTGCCTCCGAGCCTCCCGCGATTCCTCTAGCTGCAACAACTCTCGGGGCTGAAAAATCAACAACACCCACAATACATCAACACAATGCAAATCAAAACAAGTCTATGATGGTGGTGGCCATGTACCTCGGGTCCTACTTATTCATCCCAGCCGTACAAGTGGCGTGTCGGGTTCAGACCTCTCGTAGATGATGGTCGAGTGCTCCTTGTCCAGTAGGTCAAACACCGACGATGTTGTAGACCACGAGAACAACAATTCCACAAACCACGCTTTATACATATAGAAGTCTCTTAGTCATGGGCAAAGATACCACACCATATCAGAATGAATACAAGCCAGGCCAACAAAATCAGTTCGGTAAGAACCTAAGGAATATACATCATACATATAAATAGATTGCCGCATTGGATCAGCACAACGTGGGCACACATGGAGTAGCCGAGTACTAGTCTTTCAATCACCAATGGCCAAAACCTTTCCGTGGATTATTATTTATGTACAATGCAAGATGATTTTGCGATACTCGGTCAAAATCAGTTGCTCACAAGGCCTCCGCAACGGGGTAATGCATGCTGGTGAGAGAATTTTTCAAGAAGGAACTCCCACAATAAGAATGTGATTCTCGGCCGCCAACAAGACCTCCATATTCATCATTTGTGTCAGATATCATATCGCGTGGATCCACAGATTTGTGACCCCTCTCAGAAGCCCCACCTTTACGATATTGCTTCTTATCCTTTCCCCGTGAAGTGCTGCTCTTTTGCCCCTTCTTTCCATCTCTCTTCCAGTTCTTCTTGTTTCTAGACTTCTGCTGTTTGTTGCCTTTCACTGTGTGTGACATCAATGTAACTGGGGGATCATAAACATCAGCCGCCCATTTCACTGTGAGTTTCTCAGTAGATAAACCCTCTTTCTCTCTACTGCCTTTCATAGCAGAAACAAGCTTCACAGGAGACTGCACAAAGCATAGAAAACAATTACTATATATTGGCCAACGACCTGAGGAAGCACTTCCAATCTTGTACATTGTGTTACAAGATAGATAAGAACATCAAGTGTATCCACTATCCAATATCCAACTCTGATACATTGCATTACAAGATAGATAAGTTCCTCTCCTACCTCTAAAACATCAGAACAATTCTTTCCAAGTAGCAAGCCCAAACCATCAAAAAATACTTATACACCATGCAGTGATCTACCTACCACCCCTATCAAGTTAACAATACACACGTCTTATTTAAAGAATAAGGTTCTACATTCTTTTAAGCTGGCATTAAAATATGAGAATCATTCACAGGATAGTAGCTTTTAGAGCAACAATGATATGCTAGGTAACAACTAACAACAAACACATGACATCATGAGAACAGATGACAATAAATATTTACACATACACATAAACACAATAATGAACCAGGGAAGCTGTAATCTATGGAATGCAAGAAGGTACATATCACTTTGAGATCATAACTCTGGCAACACTTAAAAACAGAACTACCTAGTGATTAAATGAGATAGTAACAAGGAAAGTAAAGCTATGATATCCAATTTTAAGACTTTATAAAGAAGCATGAGTAGCTTACGGGCAAAGACACTGAGTGTGAGTATCCTTGGTTATAATGTTCCTCCCCAAATAACCAACGCAATGCTACTTCAGGTTCCTCTTCATCCCCGTCTGAGGGACCATTGGGAGGCAGCACCGTCTTAGTACCAGGAAATGTCACACAATTGTTCAAACACTTCGGCTTGCAGTTCTCTTCCTGTCCTTTATGGCTTGTGCATTCATTCCATTTCTCCACGCCACTAATACCATCCCTACTAGAACCGTGTTGTTCCACATCTCCATCAAGTTCAGCATCAAAGAACTCTTCTCCAACAACTCTGACTTCATTAATGCTCAAGGACTCGCCAAAAGCTGATTCAAGGTTACTTACCGAATCCTGGAATATTGAGCTACAAGGACGTTGCTTTCGGTCCGCAGAGCACTGCAAACCCAGAGAGCAGTCTACATTTTCCAACACCGACTTACCACTCAAAGAGCTTATGTCCATCTACAATATCAGATTCTACACAAATTCCAAAACACACCAGTTTAACTTATATCACAAATTAGATATTTAACAATCTTATCCACAGAGATTAACAAAAAACAAGAAGCAAATGAGGTGAAATTAATACAGAGTTGTGATCTTTACCTCGTAAAATTGAAGCGTCACAAAACCCTTACAGAACGTGCCTCACAGATTCTTCGATCCCCAAAAGAAACTTCTAGCACACAGTTTTCTCTACAAAAAGTCCCAAAATCTCGCAGACACCAAAAGATCCCACGAATCTGGGAATCCGAATACAAGAGAAGCAGAAAACGAATTACTACGACCTAATGTTAACTAAGATTACCGCGCCGATCACCTTTTTCGAGACGTTTAAGACGATGAGAGCAAGAGCCGCCGTGTAAAGAAGAGACCAGTGGTCGTCGTAAACAGGGCACCGAAGGCATTTTAGTAAATGCTCTCCGAAACCCCCTAGGCCCTTTCCTTATCCAGATCGCCGATCAACTGTGACGGAGAGAGAGTTTTGCAGGGAACGAATAGTACCTAGAGCAGAGAGCACGGTGAAGGAGGACGGCGATGTATGGGCCTGGTTAGGGTTATCGGGTCAGAGAGGAGACATCGGAGATCGGAGCAAAACGGATCAGAGGAAAAGAGAGAGGATCGGATTTGGGGTTTTGGTTTTTGGTTTTTCTTCTTGTTTGTTAATCACTTTTATCTTTTTTTATAGCGAGATGAAAGAAACAAAGAAAGAAGACGAGATATTTGGGTCAACGGCGGCGACATATGGCGGTTCGTGTGATGTGAACATCGAGTACGTCCACGTTGCCACGTTGGATTTCCAATCCATCAGTCAGTCTAAGTCGCCTCGCAGATTTTTAGTTGGGTTGGGCGGGTCAACGATCGCCAGGACTGTTTTATTTTATTTTATTTTATTTTATTTTAAAAAAAATTACACACGGAAGCTCATCATAATTTGATCACCCATTATATCAGTGTATATAACTCACTACACTAGACAAGTTAGCGAAAACAAGCCATGAGACACTCGAATATCAGAATGTGCTTTTGATAAGAAAAGAAACTATGGTAGAGAGACTAAGTTAGAAGCAATTTGCCTTTATTAGTCTTACAGGGTTTGGATGGTATTGCTTATACTTAATATGGTTACAATTGTAAGGCTGTGAGAGCTGGCGTTCAAGACCTGGCAAGCCAACCCAGTAAGCAGGGCATTTGGACTAAGAGCGAGGTTGAAACTGATAATGTATCAATTCTTCAGTCTAATTCGGGGAACATCAGTACATTTATGTAGTGTACTCAGCATTTATTTTGACGTAATCGTAACTCAAATCACAGCCCCATGCTTGACCACATCCCGGATCGTCACCTGTTAGAAAGAAAGAGGCGTATTAAATATAGTACATACTGATAAAATAAAAAATAAAATAAAAAGATGTACGAAGAGGCTGAGATGTGCAGGATTCTAGTAAAAGTGCAAGTATTCATGGAAGGAAAAATTACTGGTTTGATCACTCATGTTTGACAGATGAGACGATATGGTCACTCATGTTTTACTTTATCATCCAAATTGGTCACTTTATCTATTTTGAACATTAAAAAAATAAATTTATTTATTTGTAAAGTACATATAACTATGTTTATTAGCTTGGCAATGTCAATATAGGCAAAGTGATCGATCTGAATGATAAAGTAAAACATGAGTGACTAATTTGATATTTGTCAAATATGAGTAACCAATCCGTCTCAACTGTTAAACATGAGTGACCAAACTAACAATTTTCCCTTCATGGAAATGTGAGTATTGCATACGAAATAGGTTTATCATTTATATTTTGCCATGGTTGTAGATCATATGCTCCGCATACTTCAGAAACTTACCTACAGATACATTAATCACAACTGTGCCATGGGTCTCGCCAGCTTTTCTGAGGTATTCACTAGCAGCATCCCTGTAAATATACTTAAAAAGTCAAACTGCTAAATTCTGTATAGGAGGAACAATGCGGAGACTTGCTGAAACGGATAATAAGCTTGAGCACTGTATTCCATATCTGTTGCGGGTAAACCATATGACATGGACAAATTTATTTTGTATAAAAGATTGACAGCAACCAAAATTTCATTGTTGAGACAATACAATAGCATGTGAAACTGGAACTCCTGGAGGTAAAAGAAAATTCATGATTTTTTCCAACTAAGTGCCCTCAGCCCTCCAAATGGGACGGGTTGAGATATTCCGCTTGCACAACACCTTAAAGTAAAGACAGGCATTATAGGCAGGTTCTTATGGTTGGAACTAGGAACTAAATGAAAACCCTCGTACTGTCCTCACAAAGAAGCTAGTCTTTAGTCTATTCCAAATTTTCAAAGTAAAGTGTCAACGAGAAACCATACTAATACCTGTCAAATGGTTGCGGTTCACCACCATCCATCAGCAGAGTCTCCCCTAACAATACTTTAAGCTTAGTTTGATCAAAAGAAATGCCTGCATAACCCGCAGCAGCAGCGATGCGTCCCCAGTTTGGATCTCTGCCATATACTGCAGCCTGTTGACATTTTCAGATAATAGCAATACTGTCAATAGAACATATAAAAAATAAAAATAAAGGTGAGGTTGGGATATCATACCTTTACGAGCGAAGATGATGCCACAGACCGTGCAATTTTTGCTGCCTCAGCCTCACTGCCAGCACCAGTCACTGTAACCTGCACATACAGCTCGGGATTAGCAGAGTATATATGACGTCATAAATGAAAGAGCACATGCAACTGTATTGTCCAGTACTCATAAAAAAATCCCTCATAGAAATTGAGTTAAACTTTGGTTTCTATATCTGGAAGAGCCAGAAACTAAGTTCATTAATTCACAATTTACTTTTGCATACTTCTTGTGTCATTACTAAGCTTTGAGTTATAAATAGAAAGAGTGGGGATACGTGTGAACCTCAATCAGGCATGTTGCTCCTTCTCCATCCCAAGCTATCGACTTGGCAAGACCTTGCATAACCTGGAATATGAATACATTACAGTTTGATGGAATAGGATCCCCAAAGTTGGTTTAGATGATGAATTAAAAGACACAGATATGCAGAAGTTTAATGGATCTGAGCTCACCACATCAAGGCATGCTTGAAGCTGTACTGCCTCATTGCTGTTAAAGGTTGATATCTTGGTTGATCCAGATAACCCACTGGCTAAGGCAATCACAGTATCATTGGTACTGGTATCTCCATCTACCTGCCGCAAACCACACCTAAAGTGGGTTATCATACTACCCAGAAAAGGTAAAAGGGGGAACAAGGTGTATCACTTAGGTCTAAGCATACGAAGTTACGATGTTAACTAAGTGAGACAAGAGTGTAGGTACAGACTGTTATCTGGTTGAAGCTTCTATTTACAGATATCTGAACCATTTTTCTCCAAACATCACTGCTGACCACGGCATCAGTGGTTACTACCTGTTCAAGGTAAAATTATTAAAACCACAATGAGTTGATATTACAAGCTAGTCAACATCATTAAGAATGAAACATGAGAATACACATACACCAAGCATGGTAGCCATATTGGGATGGATCATTCCAGAACCTTTCGCCATTCCACCAACTCTTATGCTTGTCCCCCCAACCTGATCAATTCATCGGTTTCTGTGAGGGATCTGACTTGTTTTCAAAAAATTTAACTATCCCAAGTTTCAGATTTCAAGAATTTTAACTTTCTACTAACTAAAGCAGGATAGTGATTTCAAAATTTTCTCTTCCAGGGTATAAAGTTTCGGCAATATATTGGCATGACAACATGCTAGCCACAACCAATAAAAAAACAGCAGACGAAACAAACAAACAAAAAGCAGCATAATCTTTTCTTGATAGTTATTAGTACCCACTGATTCAAACAGCAATTAAAAAAATTCTGCTACTAACTCCATTTGAAAACTCCACATTCATATACATGAGATAGGATACAAGATCTTCACACCTGAGACTGAATTGCCACACTCTTGCTAACAAGATCTGTCGTTGTGATTGCCACTGCTGCATCATCTGCTCTGTAGAAAAGAACAAAGAGACTTCTTAAGTAGTTAACAATTTAATAGAATGCCAGGAATCAGAAGATGTGAAGACATTCAATAAAGGCTATATCACTAATAAGAATCAACTGAAATTTTAAATACAAACAACTACTTGAAATTATGGAAGTATGTCAATCGTCTGGCAAAAGTTGACTTACCCCTTAGCTGCTGACGATAGTGAATTCACCAGTCTTGGAAGAGACTTTAAAAGTGCCTCCTGCATATGAGACTTAGAGAATTAATGATTTTGTACAATAACAGATCATAGTCTGTTCTATGTTCTACAATGTTGACATACAACATTTCAGCTATCTGTTTAATCTTTGAAGAAACACTGCAAATCAGTCTGATAATAATTAGCATAATAAGATAATCTGCATATGGTCTATATGTTACCTTTTTTATCCTTTGACCAATAACGCCAGTGGATTCAATTAACACTTCCTCTGGCCTTATCTGAAGTAACTGTAGGAAAAAGAATTATATTAGAAGGCATCCCAAAATCAGCCTATGCAGGAACCAATGAAATCCACATATTCGTCATCTTGAAAATGTGACATACCTGCGAGAGGCTGTTGACACTTTCTATAACATCTTGATAACCAGCATCACCCTGGATAGGATTGGAAGGTTTTTTAGCCATGTAATAATATACTGTAACATCATACTGAGAGTGGCCAAGGAACTCACTTGTTTATGGACAAAATAAAAGTAAATGAACCACGTGCATCAGTAACGACAACTACTACTAAAAGAATGGCAACTATCTTAGCGTTCTGGAAGCTCACCGTTGCAGCATTTGCTTGACCAGCATTAATCAACACTGCTCGTGCCTAACATGTAGTATCATGTTTCAAGAATTTGTCATTTTCTGATATTACAATGAAGCTAAAAGCCTAAAACAATACCAATATGAAACACAGGATGAAGAAACAGCATATAGAGATCCTAGTAAATATATCATCAATGAATAACGATATCGATTCAATTTAGAAATCAAATCACTAGAAAGCAAGTTGATCACTCTCATCTTTACCGTTTTGGAAGTGTTCAATATACTCTTGCAGTACAACACAGGTGCAGCAGCTACCACATTTGTAGTAAATGATCCTAGAGAATAACTCCAAACAGATTCAACTTATCGATCAGCTTATAACATGATGAATATCAAGTACGAACATATAACACAACATGTATAGCTCACCAGCAGAAACGGCATCAACGTCACAAGTGACGAGTGCAAGATCAGGCTTATCTCCTTTGGCGCGCAAACCGCCATATAAACCCGCCGCTTTGAATCCTTCAGCAGCTGTAACTCCGCCTGGAATCTACACACAACACGTATAATAGTCAATTTTCGTTGACTAGCTACTAGCCAGTGACTGAAATGCAGTAAACGATGTCGTTTTAAAAAGGATCTACCTGCTTCCAAGGACCTTGAGGAAGCGAAATCGGAGCCGCCGGAACGTGATTTGCGACTTCAGTTGCGGACATTGAAACCGCACAAAGCTTAAAGTCTCTCTGAGACGAATAAAAAAAAAGGTCAGAATGAAGAAGAGGCATATTGAAGTTGTTTGGGAGTGAGAAAAAGAAGAAGTGAAAACTGACCTTTGGAGAGTGAAAAGAAGCTGCTGGTAGTTTGATGGAGACGTAGTGAGGAAGACATAGATACATCTCTAAACAACTCGAGGAATTTTACTGCGTTCTGGAAAATGAATTTGAAAAAGAAGTGGCTTGTGCGGTTTGCGGGGTTTAAAGTTAAGTAGGGTTTTTGTGGAAGAGCAATCTAGCGGTGGAGTGAGCACGTGATTATCACGTGCACTATGTAATCCGACCCGTATCCAAAGAATAATAACCACATTGTGCAACTGATCATTTTTTCTTGCACACTTATATTCTGAACACTATAAATTTTAGAACTCGAAGCAACAAGAAGGCAAATTCGTCGAACAACAAATAATACTTCAGTTTCGATCACTGAATTGCATATCTGTATATGCATCCATTGTTCACTCATATATATATCATAGTTATATAGTTCATTAAAACAATCGAAGTAGTCCAACAAAGGCCAGGATGAGCTCATACAGAACATGGTTAACAAGGTCCCTCTTTTCAAAACCAATCATTTATCTTACTAATACAAATGGCAATGGGATAGACTTTTCATCACAATGAGATCCACCCTTGTATATTATACAATCATCCACACCAACCGATAGTTTTGTTTACTTTGAATCCGCTGTCAGATGATTCTGGTTGTGCCTGAGGTGGAGGTCTGAACTCCCTAGGCTTGGCAGGGTCAACAAAAATAACCCACCCATCCAAGAACTTGCCATTCCTTCCTTCTCTAGCTTTCTCAGCTTCGTCAATCGACGAGTATGTAATGAAAGCAAACCCCTTTGATCTTCCAGTCGCCCTATCAGTTATCACTTTCGCTGTAGATTCACAAATACAAATGGATTACATTAAAACAGAAAAAATCTAAGGAGGGGAGTGGTTAAGAATGTAAGGAGAAAAGAAACAAGTTCCTTCAGTTCTTACAGTCTACAATCTGCCCAAATTCAGAAAACGACTCCACAAGTTTTTCATCTGTTGTTAATCTCGATAGACCTGCTCATTGCAAAGGGTGACATTACAGTAAAGCTTCAAGATTTGTCACATGTAAACAAATAGTCAAGAAAAAAAAAAGTACCATCAGCAGTAGAATGTAGAGATATAAACAGAAGCATTGACCAAATTCTCAAACTTAAGTAAAGATCGAAGGGTAGTATAGCAATTTCAGATCAACACTCTTAACTTCTGAAATGGTAGATTCTTATATGTTAACATTGAACCTGGTTTGAACATATACCAGTGTAGGTAAAACTGATAGGGATACAGAAAAGACAGCATCCGGCTGGAAAGATCAACCAAACCCAACAAGTCGAACCCATTCCTCTAAATTACTTATCAGAAAATTCAGACAGCAAAGAATGAAGTACAGATAGTAGCCACAAATAACTCAAATAAGACTCAGAACTCAACAGTGGCACAAGAAGAGCAATACAAATAGATATGATGGTCTAATTGAAATACCCACATAAACAAAAAAACCATATCAATTGCAGCAGAGTAAGATTTATGGTTACGAATAAAAGCATAGCATTAAGAGGTTAGAATGAAATGTACCGCTGATGAATAGCTTAGGGGATGTGAGGGTTGAATTGTGACGAATGGCTGCGAATTGTGACGGAAGAGCAGAGGCCGATCCGGTAAGGACGCGTCGAAAGCTGGACATGAACGCCATCTGAGCACGAGTCGAATTCAACGGAAAATGATAACCGAGTTTGGGGGTTTAGGGTTTAAACAAGGTTTGGTTCAGGAAACTTTGGGTCACAGCTCACAACACTGAAGAGACAACCTAATTTAAACCCTTTAATCGAAGCAGCGGGTTTCTCGTACTTCTGCAACCAATATGGGCCAGGCAGAAAATATAAGCCCAATAGCCACAACTAGATAGCATATTTTTTTTTAAAGGAATTCGGAGAAGCATATTGACCCTTGAATAATTGAAAATAAACGAAGAATCCACAATGATTTCATCAAATAGGAATCCACATAATCGTTATCTTCTTCTTTGTATTTTCTCCCTCTTGCTTGAGTTCTGATAAGAATCAGGATTTTCGACAACATAGTCATAATTACCTTGAAGATCAATTAAGGTAAAAAAAAAAATTATGAGATATGGTAGGTAATGTTAGGTAATGTTTCCTATTGGTGTTTGCAGTAATTCTCTATCTAAGACATTGGCATAGAATGCAGTAGTATCCACAACTCGGGCAAGGGACTAGATGAAGATGCTGGTGAGGGAGAGAGAGAGCACGAACGACTCGGGAAATTTTTTTCATTCGTGCTCTGCAGGAGGTATATATAGGGGTGGCATAGGTTTCACGAAGAATCGGAGAACTGAACTGAATTGAACCAGAACCGTTAGGTTTGGTTCGGTTCTTTGAATTTTGTAAAATAATATTGATGATTCGGTTCTAAGTGCAAATGTTTCGGTTCTGGTTCCAGTTCCTATGTTACAAAAATTTTAAGAAACCGAAAAGAACCGGTAATATGAAAATAACACATGTCAATATATTATTGGTAGTTTTATGAAGTCAATATTATATACTATAGACATGGGTATAGAAAATCATTCATTTCTAACTATTAAGTATATGAAGAAAAAAAAACTCTTAAAATGCTAAATCTAGTTAATCTACCTAGTTGACAACCCTCACGCTCTCACCCAAAAACCCTCACGCTTAAAAAAATGCGAATGATGCAAGGGCAACAAAAGTTACCAAAAATTAGTTTGTTAAATAGAATACAACTTTAAGGTACATATGCAGTCTTTGATTCAAAAGTTTTTGTAGACTATAGTTGTTGCCTTTAGTTGTTCTATTCAACAAGAAATTCAAAAACTTATTTGACGTAACTTATTCATTTTACAATTTGTAATATATTTGAACTAAAAGGACTCGATGATTGTTAAATACTTGCGGATTGAGTGATTTGTGGTTGTATTTAGTTTCTCATTTTTTAGTTTTTCGTACCATTTTTCTTTCAAATTAGGCTATTTATTGATTTTTCTCTATGTATTTAGAAACCGTTAGAACCGTAAAACCGACCCAGTTTGTTGCAGTTCGGTTTCATACAGGTTCCTCCTAAAAAATACAAAGAATCAAACCGTATGTACATTAAACGGTTCCAATTTCAATTCCTAAAAATAATGGACGTAACCGAACTAGTCATAGCCCTAAGTATATATATGATCTAGTTTCATGTATAGAAGTACGATTCTTTAACCAACACACTCAAAATCACTAATACTTCACAGTTCAAAGTTTCAAACAACATCCTCACATGCCTTTTTTTCTGTCGAAAGCTGGAATTATATTAGAACCATGAAGAAAATCGAAACATACAATAAACATACAAGAAAAAGAAACCAAAACAGCACGATCTTGAGGTGTCAAAATTTCAAAATCTTTCTTTATTTTTTTTTACGTATTTTCCATTCCAAAAGGAACATTTCGTGATACACTGGAGCAGAAACGTGAAACCAAAACAAGATGGTGATGCATGCATAATAAAAGGTCAGCATGCACTTTTTTTTTTTACATACTTTCTCTTTAACTCTTTTCCATCAGATGCTTCAAAGGAAAGGTGAATCACAACCAGGAGACACACCGGAGATATAAACCACTATCAAAAATAAAACAAAACATGTTTCTAAATCTAAATTCTCCATAAGGAACTTCCAAATAAATCGACAAGTTGTCAACCCTTTGACCGGACCATCTTCTCTAACATAGATGTCCCCCTGAAAATTGTCAGCTGAAGCTCCTTCAAATATTTTGTCAGCTGAGAAATAAATCAATATTCAACTGTTAGATAACATAGATTCCACAATTAAAGGACCAGCAAAGATTCCAAGTATGTACACCATGTCTAAGTAAGGTAATTCACTTACTTGCTCGTCCTTCATCTTTTGAAAGCCCAACTTCTTCGTCCAGATTGACTCGGCTTCCTCAGCAGCTGGAAGAACCAGTTTTTCCACTTTCAGGGAAACAAGTAGTGTCTCTATGCATGAAAATAACGCTTGGAAATAACCCTATAAGAAGAACACACATATGAGGTTCAACCTTAACAAGCAAGAAACTCGGAAAACACTAATATCAGCTAGCCAAGTGCAGAGTGCAGATGCAATAATCATGCTTACTTTTCCTTGATGTGCTCTACTTGTAGCCACAATTGGAAGCTCGGCAACGTCTCTACCAAAAATCCTAAGGAGACCAGCAGATACAACAACAGACCTGTCGAATAATAAAGAAGTCAGAAAAATGGAACACTATCAATCATAGAGAACTATCAAATACAGTTTCAAAAGAGAAATTGGAGAAACAATAATACAAGATTAGCAGCATACCTCACTGTCAAAACAATACAATACATTCCCCCAAACTCTTGGCCTGAAATATTTCTCCTGAAAATGCCATGAAATAAAATTGCTTACAAACGTTGTTAATCGAATTCTAACTCTGACTGAGCAAAAAGCAATTAGCTTAGACAAAATGACTAATACATGTTCATAAGCATCTCGCAAATTTATATTCAGCAGGCAACAATGGAAGTAAATGGATTTATCGTATAACTTTGACTAAAAGCAGTAGTTTCAGTTTGATTCCTAATCTTTCACATACGAAGTGCTTCAGCAAATTAATGCACTGGAAATAAAACACCCAGCTAAAAAATTGAGAACTTTGAAAGCAGCAAAATATAATTTACATATGATCTTACCCATATACCATAACAGGAATCAGATCCCGACCAGATGTTGCAACTATGGGGTCAAAGCACTCCTGGCAATGAACAGGAGATCAAATAAGTTAGCACAGAGATGACAATAAGGTACTGTTTGGATTTAACTTCCAACACAACCAGACATGAGTTGACAACATAATAGCCACTCAGCCAGTACATAAATATATTTTTATATATAATTATAAATAAAATAATTATTTAGGCTGTAAAAAATTAATTTAACAGCAGCATTTGACTGCATGAGAGAGCAAGTAATTTAAGAGCAGGCATCTGACTGCAAGAGAGAACATATAGAATGTACGTAATGAGTTTAAATTTTCTGAAGCATCAACTACAGATGCACACACAGGTGAGCACTCTTTGGGAAATACAACAAACATTTGTTTGTCATAACACGGTATCAGTATAGTATTTTCAATCTTGGCCATAGATTTGAAACAATTAGAGCAAAATTCAACATAGAATCACGCATACTTACTCTGAAAATTGCAGCTGCACTTGATAGAAATGGTAGATGTTCTGGACAGCGACTTTTTCCACTAAACATTCTCCATTGAACATCATCTGCCAGTCCTTCATTAAATAAACCTCTCTCTGCATGCTTCCTGATTATAGAATCTGACAATGGAGCTGGAACACACTCTGCTTCCTTGAATACTAAACCCCGTAAAGCTTCAAAAATCCTGTTACAGTCATCACCGCAAAACCATTTATCCTTGGGGAGTTCCTGCGTAAAATAGAACTAATTACTTCCTGACAACCAAATAAATGAAACAATAGATGAATCAAAAACGACTTAAATAAACACTCACTTTTAAGTCGCATAATCCATTGTCCCGTAAGCAACCGACATGAAACTCCTTCTCACACTGAACAAGAACCAAAGGGTGAGAATAGACAATGACATATGTAGATACGCAAACAAACAAACAAAAGGAGGAAAAAAAAACCAGAGAGACAAGTCTTACTTGGTCGCAGATTATGACTGTTCGGTCATCAAATAAAGCTGCACTGAAGTCGTTGCTCCTAGTAAATAATATATTTTAAACAATCAGCAGTCAACCATAACTAGTAATACCACAATGAAGTTCATTTAGTAAGGAATGACTCCAGTGAACACCTAAAAGTCTACATTCTCTTAAAGATAACAAACCAAGCAACCAAAATATAGTGGTTTTCGCAGGAAACTATTTGTGACCAGAGTAAGTCAAGAGAGAAATGCAGTGAGATTTAATGTACTCGATCAACTTACTGCACTTTAAAATTAAGTTTCACTTCCCTACTACCCCAGATTTCATTATCATTACATCATCAGAAGAAAGAATGAATTACAAATACATACCTGCAGAGAACACAACCTCCAATCTCAATTTCAGGTGCTTTGAATTCCCTGGTTAAACGTATTACGATTGGTCTTGCAATACTTGAAGATTCTCCAGCAGCAGTTTTACTACCACTTCCAAAATTATCTCTACAATTTGGACAATGCCAATCACTTTCAGGAATCCACTCCGAATCCAAACAAGCTGCAATTTGAAGAGTGGAAAATTAGGCCCATGAGAGGAAGAGAAAAGAGAAAAAAATTAGAACCACTTTATACAGACAGCAACTACATGTAATGCAGCCAAAAGAACTCACATACTTGCTTATAAGATTTAAGAGACTGAGACACAGAGAGAAAGAAAGAGAGAGATACTAGCCCAGCCAACAAAATCTAAAAACTTATAGAAGGTACTTGAAATTCGATTTCCTGCCTGACAGGCCAATACCAATAGAATATGTATGATTATCGACATGTTAAACCAGACATCTGATCTGATAAATTAAAATACAGGAAATGAATTTGAACCTTCATGAAAAGCACGAGGGCATCCATCACAAAGAATCATGTTTCCACTATCATGTCCACATACTGCACACATATCATCACTTCCATCACTGGTACCAGTTGTGAGGTTCTGCCCATTGGCCAACGATGTTGCTATATCATGAAGTGTCAATCCATTGGATATATAGATGTGACGGTAGCTGCAGAAGAACATGGTTTCCCAACATAAGAGATCAAACAAATAAAACAAACCACAAAGTTCTTTGAGAGTTACTCACGGTTGACGCCTTGCAGCCATTCCCGCATGAGTTTCAAATTGTGAAGGGCTTATCTGTTCAGACACATATAGCAAATTAATTGATGTCAGAGAGCGACTAGAGAGAAAAGAGACTCGTCCAAATGCAGAACTCCAATTACTATGCAGCTCAAAAATTACCTCTTTGTTACAGCAGTTACAAACAATGCCATTTCCATGCTTATAGCCACCAAGTAATCTCTGAAAATAAACACCAGGTTACTAAAAGAATGATGATAGCTATTAAGCTCAGAACTGACTTCAACCCGAAAATGCAAAAGATTATACCTGTCCTTTCATATAGTATGCCAATTTAGCCCCATCTGGAAGCCCATTTGGCATAAACAGTAACCTGTGAAGATCATTATCCCTACCAATAGCACAACTATCCCGATCAAAACTCAATAATAATCCAAGAGCTTTTTAGATAAAAAAAAATTCCAGATGAAAAAGAGGAAGAGAAAGAATGACACCTTCTCTTATTGCCACGTCCAGCACTTTTCTTATGATGTGTAACAGAGTAAGACATATAGGAGCTTGGTCTGAACAGCAGATACAGTTTCATTTTAGTTCAGCAAAAAAAAACATAATATCGGATGTTATTCGAGTAAAAAAACCACTAAAACCAGTATAGAGGCCGAGTCTAATAGCGTGGAGTTGAACTAATTGGTTGCAATCAGATTGTAAATCAAGTATGTAATATCCTCTTTCAGTCAAAAAATATATCAAATAAAAAACCAACACAGCTGAAATAGAATTTAGAACCACTGCCGATTATAATGCAACGTCAAGGATACAGTGAAAGGAAGAGATGTTTAAGTTTTATACCTTGGATGTTTAGGAAGCTTGGGTCTCTTAGGAGTCAATGTAGGAAGCTTCACAGAATGTCTTTTATCCACTTCATCATTTCGGTAGAGAGATTCTGCATATTTAATATAAGAACAAAATTACAATCTACAACCTATACTTTGAACCAACATAGATAGATATCAATAGTACGAGTAATATAAAATCACCTTTCCAGATCCTAAAGAACCCTTCATTTACAGCAGAACCAGCAGCTGCCTCTATCACTTCATCCAGCTTGTTGAGAGGAGCAGTCTTCAATTCTTGTATGATATTATAGACTACCCTACCATTCTCCAAGTATATGTGATTGTTAGGATGACGTGTTTTGACACCAGCATGCTGTTCAAACTCAAAAGCACTAAGCACCTGCTCATATATCACAGAACCAATCAATCATAACTCATACTGCAATCGAGCTAGAAACCAGTATGAGAAGTGAGTAGGCTTACATTGCTGAAATTGCATGATGAACAGCCACACAAATAACCACCACCACTTATAATTCCATCTAGCACCACCTGTCAAGCATACAAATTTTATTAGGCTTCACAGCAAAGAAGGGTCGAAACTGCAAGCATATATGTGAATAGGAGAGTACCCTTGCCCCAGTGGAGACATACTTGACTCGTGCTCCATCAAGAATCCCAGTACCTAAAAGCTTTTTAACATTATTAGGGTAGTTCTCTGGAACTTTGTTAGAATCCAACTCCATGACAGGAGCATATGACTTTTCTCGAAATCCCCAACTTGTGCCTGCCATTTCTCCAAACTCTGTTCCAGGCCCACTACCACACGGCAAATCACAACCAAAACCATTATGCACAGCCTGGCACGCTGAAGTAAACGACTGCTCCTCATAATCCTCCTTTCTTCTGCTAAACTTAAAAGTAATTTTGCGAATCCCAGATGAGTTAATAGGCTTAGGAATCTCAACTACAACACGAGTAGTATCAGTGGAATCCGTCTCAATTTGGCCATTATCATTCTCATTACCCTGTCCAACACTCAAGTTCTCCTCCTCCGAGCTCGAACTCTCCAAACTCAAGAATGTAACTTCACCGCACTCTACTTGATTATTGTTGGCTAATTCCGCCGGTTGGCTAGTAATGTCCTGAAAGCTAGAGCCATTCTCTTTCGGAGAGACTACAGGATTCGAAACCTCAGACCTTATATCCTCATTTGAAAGCTCTTTCGCTTGCTTTTTATTCGGAAAAGAGTCCGGCTCAGTATCATCCACAAGACACTGATGGACTCTCTTCAACTCAGTTTTTGGGAAGCTCTCGACTTCCACTCCCCCATTTGTAACTGAAACCTCTTCTCCCATACAACTGCTCTACAATTTCAATTCCACAGCCAATGAATTCACTATCCTTCACAAAAATAACCTCCCCAGACAGCATTCAATTCCAAAACAACCGTAGTAAAAACAAAAATCCTAAATTCGCAGTTCAATTTGTCCAAAAATGACTTCAAACTTTCCTTATCCGCCAAATTTCGATAACAGTCTGATCCTATATTCCACGACTATAGTCAAAACCATATGAATCGAAACGAAAAATAGAATAATAAAAATAAAAAGGAGACAGTGGTAGTAAATCGAAGAAGATAAGGAATCGAATTACCTCGCCTCGTCTGGCTTATCCAAATCTAAAGGAAACCAAATCGAACAAGGATAGGTAAAGAGAAGGTCTCAGAGATCCAGCCCAATCCGAATCGAGTTGTGAAAGAGAGAGAGAGAGATCTGAAGTCTAGAGAGAGAAATAGACGTGTTGTGAGATCGGGGATTGTAATTTAACGCGGGGTGAGGGAAAGAGTTAGGGTTTTTGTTTTCAATTCTGTTTCAGAGAGTAACGTGCAGAGCGGCAAAATAGCGAAACGAAAAGCTTGGCTCCTCGCGCTCGAGATTCAACTTTTGAGGGAGAGAGGAGAGGAGAGGAGAGGAGATAAGAGTCCATTAGAGACGCAGCCTAATATCTCCTCTCTCCATTTTTTTATTTAATTTAAGTAGAAAAATGGTGACGAATTTGTTGCAAAGCTTTGGAAAAAACGACAAGGCAGGTGGATAAAGTCAATGGGCCCGACTCCGTGGCCTACCGTGAGTGGCCACGTGGCGTGAGTGGGTTGCATACAACCGTGAGTCGTTTATGGGGACACGTATAGTTGTTGGCGCGAGTTATGGGAGATCTGGTCTACAGTTTCTGCTTTTTGTGTTTTGGTTTTTCACTTGCGTCTTTAGATTCGTGGGAGTGATTGTTAACCGTCCGATGGTCCAGGTGGATTGATCCCAGAGATATTGGAAATTTTTGGCGGGTTACAAATTTTTTAATAATGGAGGGAAATCCAACCATCGTCGCCGGGAGAGTACTAGAAGCATAAGATAACGGATTCCGTCAGTGTCGTTTCAATTTTTAGTGTCCTATAAATTTTTGTCACGGAGTTTAGGGACTCGCACGGACAGATGATTGGACAAAAGAATGAGACCGTACATCATTTCTTGATTTCTGTTTCAAAGAAAATTCATAGGATTCCAACTTTTTATATTGCCCTTTAAAAGTTATAAAAATTATGTTTGAATTTTCATGATGTTTATGTCGATGATATGGCAAATTATTTTTTTTGGAGCAAATATTAGAACTTCCTTATTCTATCAATTCCATTTTGAACTGTATCTATAAGAGCATCTCCAACAACTCTTGTATAAAATCTCTATTATACAAGACTAAAACACAAAATTTGTATAATTGTTTGGGGTCAACTCCAACAGCTCTTCTATTCTATTCTTAAAAAATAAATGTTAATCTCTATAATTTAATGAGTAAAGAGATATTTCTCAAATCAAGTCAATAAATTGTAGGAGGGAGAAAAAAATTGATATGTTTTTGTTCATATTTTGAGGAGAGAAGGTTGAATTGTGTAGGTGAGCAATAAATTTTAGAGATTTTTAGATGGTTATACAAATTTTAAGTTTTCTATAGATATAGGGATTCTCTCTCCTCTTTATCCATTTTTTATAGGATACAAGACAGTTTACAAGAGCTGTTGGAGCCAAAAAGATGTACTTTTTCAATAAAATAGCAATTCTTGTGTTTTTACAAGAGCTGTTGGAGATGCTTTAATATCTATAATTTATAATATTCTTCAAAGAAAGCGATGTTGATTTCACCAATTTTTTCAAAAATGTCATTTTTACTTTACACAAACTAGCATTCATGCACGCGCATACGTGCGTGCAGAAGAGCGTTGTGCTCACGCGTACGAAATGTGAGTGTTTATTGAGGGTGTGTAAATATGATAGACAAAATGAATAACAAATAAACCCATAAATTGAAAACAGGTAAAATAGAACGAATAATGAAATGGGTGAAGAAAGAAGGAGATAGAATTATTTAATGGAGGAGAAATAAACCATTTAGAACAATGTAAAACAGTAAAAGTTAAAACCTCTCATTTGTTGCTAATTTTCTTCGAATAGGTCTCTATTCATCGTCTCTCTTCTATATTGCTTCATTTATTATCAATGGCTGCCAATGAGCTTCGTTAGTTAGGGGTCTGTGGTGCGTTGGTTGGTCTCACTAAATCTCCTCGTATGTGGTCGGGTGACCAAGTATGCCACAACTCGAATTTGCCCCCGCTACCTCGATAACCCATAACCACCCAACCCCAACTCATCTCTAATTCCACTCCCATATTGTTTATCTCTCTCCTACACCATCAACAAAACCATCTATAACCAAATCTTATCACTTTTGTCAGGATTGAGAGGAATAGAGAATTTCCAATCTGAGAGCGACCACAGTGAATACGGGATAAACTGCAGCGACAAATCGCTCCTCTATTGTTTTTACTTTTTAGTCCTTTTATTTTTCAGATTCTAACATTGCGAGTATGTATGATGGAGGACAAATTTGGGCATTTTAAAAATTTAACCTTAAGCACTATTTGCATAATTAATAGAGATTTAATAGAAGAAGGTCATTATAATAATTAACAAAATAAAAACTAAATAATAAATTACAAAAAACACTTTTTATCTTTTTATTTCTCTCTCAATAACTACTAATCCTTATCTAAAACAGTAACCACCGAAAAATTGATTATTTTCTAAAATAAAACTGCATCTTCCCCACATGCGTATGCTCGTGTATATTTGTTAGTTAATTTTCGGAAAAAGGGAATCTTCACGCTCTCTCTCTTTTACCCCTCGCTTATTCTTTTTTGTTTGTCTTTCTTAGTTTCAAAATTAGTCTTTTGAAAAAAAATATAAATATTTAAATCAACTAAACGCAATATAATTTTATTTTTGTTGCGTTGCTTGGTGTGCGCTCCTCCTAGTTTCTTTATACTTTCTATTTTTTTTATTTGAATTTTTTGAATAACCCTTACTCATATTTATTTAAGAAGAAAAACGATAGGGAGGAGGTTGTACATACATATTATATATTGCAAAAGGGTACCACCCAAAGAAAAAAGAAAAGGGTATGAACACAATCACTCTAATTTTGTAGTGTCTAAAATTCAGTAATCGACAAATTAAGAAGAAAAAGAGAGAAAAAAACAACAATAAAGAAGGGTAAAAGAAGAGTAGTGGAGAAATTATAATCTAAAAATTAATTAAAACTCAAAAGGGAGTCCCATTAGTAATTTTGAAGAAATAAGGGAGTCACAATATTAGTTTTTAAAAAAAAACAGGGGGAAAATAACTTTAATACCATTAATATTTTTTTTTTCTTCTCTCTCGTCAGAGCACCTCCAGCTACAAACAACCTCGACTTCTAAGTCTCCAACCCTCTCGCCCTCAACCTCAACCTCCAACATTATGGTTATTGGAAACTTATTCTCTGTAATACCCCGACTTTTTTAAATAATTATGAATAATTCAAGTACGATTTAGTGGGTGCAGTAAATGATTTTTATCGTAGTAAATATTAAGAAGTCTCGGGTTAACTTTTTATTTAATTGATGAAGTTGGTTGACTTCAGGTGGAAGTCGTAAAATTCGTTGGCATGAATCCGTAGACGTAAGAAATGTCGAAAACGGAGTTATGACAAGGAAGTTACGATTAACAGAAACTTATCAGGAATTACTTTCCGTAAATGGAATATTATATAAAAGAGGTTTCCCTTTTTGGAAATCAGTCTGGTTGACCGAGGTCAACCTTCTTTCTCTCACGTGAGAGAGATCAGGTTCGAGCCGTTTAGGGTCTAAAGATGTCGGCCAGCCGCACGGAGCCATCAAGTCACCTCCAGCCACGATTCCAGTCGGAATCGAAAGTGCATGTCGTCCTCTTGCTTAATCATCCATCAATTGGAGGATTACAAGTTTGCAGAGTGAGAATCGAAGAGGGGAAGGTTTTAGGGCTTTTAGGTGGTTTTCCGTCACCATCCCCGATAACTCCTCTGGTCACGAAATTGGTATGATTTAGATCAGTTTCTCCTCTTGGTTGTTTAAGTGTTGAGATTATGTTGATTGCAAGTGGCCACCTTCAGAATCGAATCGATTTTGATCAATTATGTTCGGCTTCTACCATGATCTACGATTGTCAATGTTTTGGGTGGCGAGGTTAGGGAGATTTTGTTCCCATCTCCTTCCTAAGTTGATTAGTGTAGGTCTCGAGCTCCGAAATGGCTCGACGGCGTCGCTCGGTTGCTAAAAAGTTCTCCGGCTAGTTTTGGTTCGAGGTATCTTTGGGGCAATTGCCTGCCAAATTGGTCGTGGTCATAGTTAGACAGTTTGTTAGGCTTGCTAAGAGCTTTCCATTGGTATGTCATTCGCCGCACGCACCATCGTCTGCGGGGGAGTGTCTACCAAAATATATTTCTTGAATTCCATAGAGTTATAAGTTGTTAGGATTGTATCAACGATCCAAACATAGTTGTAAAGTTCGTTTATCATTTAGGTTTCGCCGACCCAATGGGTTGGCGGTGGTAACAAGTGTCGCCAGCAATGGCGGTGCGACTGACGAATAAATTACTTTTATCTTATAACATTGCGATTGTCTCATCATAAGAGGTTTGTCACATTGGTTCTTCGACTAAATTAGTCGAACTTGATTTCGGATCGAGTGCTTCCTCAATTTATTTGGTTGATTTTCAATTTTTACAATATTTAATGGGGTCAGGTCATCACAATTTGTATCAAAGCGCGGTTCAACTCTTGGACTTCGCTTTTGTTGTGTTTTGTATTCTAGAGTTAGTCGTGAAAGTATATGTACAGAAATTGTGCATTTGAGTTCCTGTGATCATCGCGAGGATGGTAAATGGTGGTCTTGGACAAGAAATGGTTATGTATTGTTGTTGATGGACTTGAGGTACGCGGTTCTTTACTTTACTCGGTATCGTACATATGAGTATCGTTTATCGATACATTATTGATATTCATTTATCGATACGCTTTTGATATTCGTTTATCTATATATTTTTGGTATTATATTATGCTGAAATGAAAGTACACTACAACATGAAAATCGAAAGCGTTACAAAGTGGTAACGGAACGAGACTATCAGTTGTCAAACGAAATGGAAACGAGATGATACTACAACGATAAATGAAAACAATATGAACTAAAACTTGAAATTGAAACAAAAATGAAAATGTTGTATCCTATTTATTATACTTAAGATTTTCTGTACAATTTGTTACAGATATACGAAATTGACTTTGCATAGTTGCATATCGATGCAATTATAAAATTGATGATCAGTTTGACTTGATAAGAATCCAACAGGATTCATTAAAAATAATCAAATTAAATTTGTTACAAAACGATTACATATGTGAAACAATAACTATTATATGAGAAACATAAAAGTTGAATATATTATACATATGATTATATATAAGATATATAGATAGCCGCCACAGGCTGGTGGAGCCTCCAGGCTGAGGCTTGGTTTGAAATCCTAATTGGGGTTCATTTACGGGCGATAGTTAAGTACGGATTGTGCCTCATTGGGGGGAAGAGACTCAAAACCAATCAAATGGTGTTCTCGATGTTCTAATTCGAGAGATATCGCATTTACAGGGTGTTCTAGATGTTTTAAATTCGAGAGTATTATATATGATTACCGTTGACAAACAGGGTGTTCCCGATGTCCTGAATTTGAGAGTATACTGTATATGATTACTGTTGATAGATAGAATGTTCTTGATGTCCATAACCCAAGAGTATACGATATATGATGATATGATTCGAAACATAAAATGATAATTTGAAATGTGAAATAATTTATTGATATATATATATATAACTTGATTACCATCGTTGGACAGGTGATGATGTGATATGATTGAGCTCACAGGATGAGTACCATGATTTCAGATTTGAGCTCACAAAATGGGCAATACGATACGATATAATTTAAGCTCGCAATGCGAGCATTGCAATGTGATATTTGTTTGTGCGGCGAACATGATGATATAATATAATATTCGCACAAGTAATAAGCATACGAATATGTGATGACATGAATTTGAAATACGAGTATCATGAAACATTACATTTACTCGTGCAATGAGTATAACCAAGGTTCTAAAAATCGCTAGGCAGCTCTAGACGGTGAGGGTACCTTCTAGTGCCTAGGCGGCTAGGCGGGAATTAATCGAATTCTAGGCGGTTTGTATTAAATATATATTAATTTTTATATGTAGTATATATCCTTATAAAGTCAAATTAGACATAATTATAGTCACAATAACTAAATATAAAGCATATCATCGAGTCTTTATTATAAGTTATACGACACACTGTTAAGATTTTATAGTATTTACAATTCATCTATCCACATAATACAAAACCATAACATAATGAAATGCTGCAAAGTGAGGAGATCAAGCTTAATTAGTCATGATTGACTGTCGCTAGGCAAGACTTCAGAGGCACTCTGTCGCGAGTTAATTTGGAATTTAGGGTTAGATCCCTAAATTTAAAGCTTTTATATTTTTGAAAGAAAAAAAAAACTGACCAGCCTAGAACCATCAATAAAAAAATTTTAAAAATTTTAAAAAAATATATAAAAAATTGACCACCTAGAACCGCCTAAGTCCACCTAGGTCCGCTTAGAAGGAGAAATCGATTTTTTGTCCGATTTAAAGCAAAATTCAACGATTGATGGCCGTCTAGCGCCTAGGCGCTGCCTAGACCAAATTTTAGAACAGTGAGTTTATTAATATAATATAAACTCAATTTCCGAGTATGAGAATTCGAAACAATTTCAACTCGTGAATAAGCACGAGTGTGTGATTATAATATTCCGTGCTTACGCAGTAATACAATGATTTGAGATCCGAAACACCGATTATTGATTTTATTGAAACAGCAAAACCAGAGAATCGTTATATAATTTAATGATTTGATGATTTTATCATCATTCCAGATTACTGTTGTTTAATTTGTTTCCATTTGGACGAGTTAAAATTTGAGAATTCTATTTATAGTTTGTGATATGTTGCATATGTATGATTTGAAATTCTGTTGATATATAATTGAGAAATCCAGACGAGCGTCGGTGGCTCGCGGTATAGATTTATATTTGTGATTGTTGAAGTGTATTTGGATATTTTACGAGTTTTGGGCATCCTACTTTTAGGCGAGACTCTGCCCAATTTTTTGCAGAAATTTTCTATAAACTTTGTTTTGTAATTTCGAGGGCAAAATTATTTAACGCGAGTAGATTGTAATACCCCAATTTTTTATATAATCATTAATAATTATGAATAATTCGGCAAATGATTTTTATCGTCAATAAATATTGAGATGTCTCGGGTTGACGTTTTATTAAATTGAGGAAGTTGGTTGACTTTAGGTGGAAGTCGTAGAATTTGTTGACACGAATCTTTTGACGCGAGAAATGTTGAAAATAGAGTTACGACAAGAAAGTTACAATTAACAAAAATTTATCAAGAATTACTTTTCGTAAATGGAATAATATATAAAGGGGCTTTTCCTTTTTGGAAATCAGTCTGGTTGACTGAAGTCAACCTTCTCTCTCTCGAGTGAAAGGGATCAGGTTCGACCCATTTAGGGTCTAAAGATTTCGGTCGGCGCCACGGCGCTGTCAAGTCACCTCCAGTCTCGATTTCGGTTGAAATTGAAAGGTCATGTCGTCTTGTTGCTTAATCATCCATCAATTTATGGATTAGAAGTTCGTAGAGAGAGAATCGAAGAAGGGAAGGTTTTAGGGTTTTCAGGTGGTTTTCCGTCACCGTCGTCGGCGACTCCTTAAGTTACAAAATTGGTATGATTTGGATCGGTTTCTCCTCTCAGTTATTTTTGTGTTGATTTCAGGTGGCCACCGTTGGAATTGAATCGATTCCAATCGGTTATGTTCGGCATCTGCCGTGATCGGTGGTTGTCGATGTTTTGAGATGTGAGGTTAGGGGGAATTGGTTCTTCTCTCCTCCCTGAGTTGATTGGTATAGGTATCGAGCTCTCAAATGGCTCGACGACGTCACTATGTCGCGGGGATGTTTTTTGGCTAGTGTTGGTTTTTGGGGCATTTGCCGGCCAAATTGGTAGTGGTCATAGTCAGACAATTTGTTGGGCTCACTGAGAGCTATCCATCGGTGTCTCATTCACCGTTAGAGGTGATGGTCACCAGCGAGTGTGTGAGCTCCACATGCCGCCATTTATGGTGGCACGTCTACCAAATGTTTTTTTCAAAATTCCATCAAATTATAATTCGTTAGGTTAGTATCGGAGATATGAACATAATCATGAGGTTTGTTTATCATTTAGATTTCATCGACCCAGTGGGTGGGCGGTGGTGACAGTGACGGTGCGGCCGACAAAGAAATTATGTTTATCTTATATCGTTGTGATTGTCACATCGTAATGGGTTTGTCAGATTGGTTATTCGACTAAATTAGTCGAACTTGATTTCGGATCAAGTACTTCCTCGATTTACTTGGTTGATTTTTTTGATTTTTACAATATTTAATGGGGTTAGGTCATCACATTCTCGACCATATAAGTGATATAACAATACATCACCCTCCCTTGCCCCAGTGCACCCAGGTGCGAGTAGGTACCTAGAACACTTACCATAGTCACCTCGTTTGCTTTCGACCCCGTAATCCACATCCTCTAAAACACTTTGAAAGCCTTTCCATGCTCTCCACCATTCACATACCCATCAATCAAAGAGCTCCAAGACACCATATCCTTCTCCGGTATCAACTCAAACACGTCCCTTGCTGCAACCACATCGATACACTTAGTATACCCATCCAACATCGAGTTCCATGACACCGAATTTCCTTGCAGGAATTTCATCGAACACCTTACATGCATCCCCAATATGTCTACAACTATCATACATATGAACCAATGAGTTACTCACATACCTACCCGATTGAAACCCATTTCTCACAATGCGGCCATGCACCGCCGCGCCGAGCTCTTGCTTCAACAGACATGTCGCCGCCTTGACCACAAAAGGGTACGAGTGGTCAAATACACGCCCTACTCTTCCCTTCCGTACACTAACAAAAATACTCCTACTCTTCCCACATCCTCAATTTCGCGGCGCTTTCGAATTCAAATGATGTCGATTACTCGTACCTGGTCCTAACCCGGCCACTGCAATTAGAACGCAGTCATCTGAGGCTACTCAGAGAGAGAGAGAGAAAGAGAGAGAGAACAATATCGAACATCACTGGACAAACCAACTCACCATCTTCAACACTATGTCCCAAACCATCCATACCACGTGCAAAATAAGATCAACATCACATTGATCACGACTTAAAAACACCAAACTTAGGCCACTTTGATCTTGGGAATAATGTCATAAGAATGGCTCCATGACCATGATACTAAGAGCATCCGCACCCAATGAAAGAGCAATTGCAAGAGCAAAAAAAAAATGCAAGAGTGAAGTAAATCCACAATTTGCAAGAGCAAACCACACTACCAGAAATTGTTTCATCGCCTAAATGACTTTTTTCGTCGCCTAAGTACTTAGGCGACAAAACTTTCATCGCCTAACAATCTTAGCCTAAGTATCCACTTAGACGATGAAATAAACTTCGTAGTCTAGGTTTTTGAACGACAAAAAATTAATGAAAAAACGATGAAAATTTTCGTTGTCTTAGTGAAAACTTAGACGATGAAACAAACAATTCATCGTCTAAGTTTAACCACTTTGACGATGAAATTATTCATCGCCTAAGTGTACAATTTTTTTATAAAAAAATAAAATAAAATAAAATAATAATCTACTTAGACGACGAAGGTTTTTCGTCGTCTAAGTGGTTGATTTTAATATTAAAAAAAATTAAATATGCAACTTAGATGACGAAACATATTATTTCGTCGTCTAAGTGGTTTTTTTATTAAAAAAACTAATTAAATATAAATTATTAATTAATACAAAAATTTTAATTAGGAGATAATTTAATGATGGTACAGTGGTGGTTGTGGTGGTGGTAGCGGCGTTTGTATGGTGGTGGTGGTGATGGTAGTGCCGAGATGGTGGTGGTGGTGGTGCCGTGGTGGTGGTGGTGTGTAAGGTTTGAGAGAGAGAGAGAGAGAGAGAGAGATAGAGAGAGAGAGAGAGAGAGAGAGAGATTGACAAAAATAATGTGTGAATTTTTTTATACAGGAATTTTTTTATACAGGCGACCATTTAAGTGATGAAACCAATAAGTTTCGTCGCTTAAGTGATATAAATTTTTGTTAAAAAAATTTGGCGAAAAAAATTATCGCCAAAATTTTGAACTTAGGCGAAGTAACCAACAATTTTTATCGCTTAAGTGATTTTGAATTTTTGGTAAAAAATTTGGCGCAAAGAAAAACCGCCAAAATTTTGGACTTAGACGATCAAACCTATTAGTTTCGTCACCTAAATGCGTTTTTTTAAATATAAAATTAAATTTCACTTGGGCGACGAAACTACATATTTTCGTCGCCTAAGTGAATTTTTTAATCTTAATTTTAAAAATAAAATAAATATAAATTAAA
This sequence comes from Geum urbanum, assembly GCA_946800695.1. Classification (NCBI taxonomy): domain Eukaryota; kingdom Viridiplantae; phylum Streptophyta; class Magnoliopsida; order Rosales; family Rosaceae; genus Geum; species Geum urbanum. Next base: position 86,600,219 of record OX326997.1, read on the forward strand.
AAAATCATTAATGCGACGAAAATATATAGTTTCATGGCCTAAGTGAAATTTTATTTTATTTTTTAAAAATTAACTTAGGTGAGAAAACTAATAGATTTTGTCACTTAAATGAATTATTTTTAAAAAAATATGTGAAAATTAATTTTGGGTTGTTGCTTTAAAGTCATCAAAAATCAACATAATTATGATTAGTTTAGAATTCGATCGAATGAATTCAGTGATTATCAAAAAATAGTTAAAAGACGAAAACTATCGTAAAAAAAAATTCATAAACCCGTTTTCGAAGTTACGGGTGTTTGTCTTGTCATAAAAACTTAATTTATCAATTCAATATAAATTAATTGAAATTTGACATATAAAATTAATTTAAGACTAAAAATTTGTTATATATCTACTAATGTTATATAAGTTAAGTGTTCGTATGTCTATATTCACTCCATATCAATATTCACGAAATCGAATTTGGACAAAATAATTGTTAGATATATTCATCATAACATAATATGTAAGTGGACAAAATGTCAGTAAATACGAAGTTCGTTGAAGGTTTGATCGGCCTAGTCAACTATGAAACCGAAAATTTTAACGAAACGGAAACGTTGATATACGCATCTTCGTAACTCCAATTTTCAAACCATCGATACTCACAGTCCAATAATTGTTACTCTATGCCCTCGACAAAAAAATATGTATTTTAAGATGGTATACATGGTCGTGCTCTTAGAGGTCAGATTGTGAAATTCTACTTAGATGACGAAACTAGTTGAATTTCGTCGTCTAAGTAGTACTTAGACGACGAAAAAGGGTTTCGTCGCCTAAGACTTTCTGGGTTTAGGGGAAGGGTTTAAGGCTTAAGGTTTAGGGTTAGAGTTTAGTCTTAGGATATTTTCTTAGACGAAATGGAAATATTCGTCATTTAAGTGCAAAATTAGACGACGAATTATGTTTTCTTTGTCTAAGTGTGTCTTCTAAGACTACGAAGATATTTTCATCATCTAAGATATTATACTTAGACGACAAATTTTGTTTTTTTGTCGTTTAAGTCAGATCTTAGATGATGAAACATTTATTTTCGTTGTCTAAGATATTTTTTAGGCAACAAAAATCAATTTGTCATCTAAGGTTAGCCTAAACGATGAAAATTATTTTCGTCATCTAAGAGCCACTTAGACAACGAAGCCATTAAGATTTCGTCGTCTAAGTGTGATTTTCTAGTAATGTCAGTTTTTGAATGCACCAATACACAATTAGCAAGAGAAAAATGTTATTAAATATTTCTCGGATTGAATTTCGACCATTCACAATGCGACACGTGTCATTGTCACGTGTCGTTATCGACATAATAAATATACAAGATTTTTAATAAGTTTCTTTTACAAATAAATGACATGTGTCCAATTATTTTGTCGACAACATAATTAGAACATGATTTCTAGTAAAAAATTTGGCCAATGACAATGTGACACGTGTCGCTCCCAAATAGCATTATCGACAAAATAATTGGACTAGATTTTCGAGAAGATTTTGGTCAATTGATGATGCGACACGTGTCTTCATCTTTAAATATCAGATTATCTACATTTGGCTATAAAATGTTCATCCATCACTCATTATATACTCACACCAATCAGAGCAAATAACACATCTCTTTAAACACTTCTCAAGAATTCCAAGACATCACTTTGATGAATCCTTTCTTCTTCAGCAATTTTTTCAGGCGAAAGCAACAACAAGAACAAGAGGATGACGATATAGAGAAAACTTTCGTGAATTAGGTGGTCATGGAGGAGGCACAACATGACGATAAACCACATTGGCACGGTTCACGAAGTGGTCGAAAACTAAATTGACCGAGACAGAGGGAGGCGAGCGGACATAATCTCATGGAAGATTACTTCGTTGAGCGCCCTATCTTCAACGTGCAAGAATTTCGTCGGAAGTACCGAATGAGTAGAGATGTATTCAACACCATCATGATGGATCTCTATGACCACGATCAATATTAGTATCAAAGAGCAGATGTCACTGGAATGCTAGGGTTTCAACGCCAACAAAAGATGACCGGTGCTCTACGAATGATGGCGTACGGTGCAGCCGCAGATTAATGTATAAAAATTACAAGGATGGAGGAATCTACTACACTAGAATGTATGAAAGAGTTTTACTGCCAAGTGGTTGATATTTATGTTCCAAGATACCTCCGCACTGCAACACCGGAGTACCTCACTTGGCTCTTGAATAAAGGCGAACATCGAGGGTTTCCATGTATGATTGAAAGTATCGACTGCATGCATTAGGAATGGAAGAACTACTCAATCGCACATCAAGGGGCATACTTAAGGAGAAAGGCTCGCCCCACTTTTATCCTAAAGGCGATGGCCTCATATAATACCTGGATATGACATAGTTTCTTTAGGGTACCTGGAGCTCAAAATGACATAAACGTGTTCCATCATTTTGATGTGTTTGAGGAGATCCTTGTTGGAAGAAGCCCAACTATGGTTTATGAGGTCAATGGAGAAAGGTACTCCAACGCCAATTATTTAGCTGACAGAATATATCTGAGGTACTCTACATTTTTAAAAATAATTTCCAATCCCCATTTGCCGCAAGATTATCTCTTCGCAAAGAAACAAGAGGCGTACCGGAAAGATGTGAAGATGTATTTTTGCATCTTGCAACTTCGTTGGGCAATTATTCATCATAGTTGTGTATTGCACAAGAAATCGGTAATCACATTCATCATGTTAGCTTGCATCATATTGCATAACATGATTATTGAGGATGAGTTCATGGAGGAAGAGTTTAACAAAAATGAAGAAGTAGATATGCAAAATCCATCGAGAGCTTTCCAGATTTATGATGGGTCAGTGGATGCACAAGGGAATCGAATTCCTTTTTGGCCAATGAGAAGAGATGGACGTAATATACAACGATTTCACAATCGTGTTACCAATCTCAAATCCGTTTATATCCATAAAGACCTTCAAAAGGACTTGGTGAAGAACATATAGAGGCTTGAAACCGGCGAAATAATCTAAATAAGAGTCTAAATATGTATGTTTCAATTTTAGTATGTGTTTTAACTTAATATGTGTAATGAATATGCATTTCTACTTTATCTAAATTAATAAGTTGCATTTTTATTTCTTGAAATTTTAAATTACATAATGATAAGTCAAAACTAGATTTATTCTTGAAACAATATTATAACTACTATGGAAATATATTGCGTGGGCGATAACAATCCGAAAAGGTTTCATCGGTAGCTCCTCTTTCACTAGGTTTTCCTTCATTATGGATTTCTTGTTTTCTCTTGGTAAAATACCTTTTTAAGATTAGGGTTATAGCCTCCAAATTCATTGTCATGATCCTTGTTTCTTCCACTTGTTTCTTGAGTTGGAACTCATCGCCACCCTTGCTTCCTTCCGCTTTTGAATTTCTATGTACTCTTTGTAATAATTAAGCTCACTTTCATTGTGCATCTTCCTTGAGGCATGCCTCGATGCTTGATCATTTGCAATAGTATGCAAAATCTCAACTTGTTGCTCAGTAGGAGTCTTACCTTGTTTCTTTTGCCGCCTTACTTTCTTTGCTGCCTTGCATCCCATTGGTCTAACCGGACTCGAGGGAGCGGCCACGTTACTTTGAGGTGTATCATTCACTTCCTCGTCACTCAAATTAATGATTGGAGACAATTCGATAATGGAAGGAGTAGACTCAAAATTTGTTGCATGTGGAGAGCTTGCATATGGAGACGAAGTAGTTGGTAGCACCGCAACAAAATGTGGATGGTCCTTATCGCTTCGTAACATTCAAAGTGTGTAAACAATTTTTTCTTAGCTGCATAGTAAAAGGCTTGAGCTTGCTTCATCTAAAATATAATAAATATTAGTTATTTCACAATACTACATATTTAAAAAAATTAGATGTATCAATTACATAATTTAATTCATATATGATAAAAGAATAGAAACTTACATCATTCATATGCGAAGAGCCGCTAGCTATACCCATTCGTGCATCGTGCAAACATTCCCCCTATTTTTGCAAAAGTAGCATGAACTTATTGTAGTGAGACGAAAGCGCGACTTGAGTCCTAAGAGGTGTCGGAGGAGTTTCACCTTGTATTGACTTCCAATTTAGCATAAAATAGGCATGAATAATCTCCCACAATTTCTCCATCTTTTGTTTGTTGCCGTTGTATTGATCAATGCTATAATGTGCGAAAGAGATGCACATTTGTAAATCTTCGGATGGAAGCCAATGGGTGCCCATTTTTTTGGGAAAATTACTCAAGGAAATGAGAGAAGAGATGGAAGAGGATGGAAAATTTGTTATGCAAAAATTGGTGTAAGTGGTGAATAATTTGAAGTAGTATTTATAGAAAAAATTTACTGTATTTTCTGTAATTTTTAGGGATGTATTTGTAATTTTTAGAGTTTTTTGTGCAAATATTTTATTTATTCATGTTAACAAAGTAACCATTCTAATTAAATCTGGACCGTTGGATCAAATTTCAGATTCAAAATCAAAGGTCCAGATCGATTTGACCGTTGTAGGGTAAAATTCTTAACGACAGGTACACGTGTTGCTCTCTTATTCGCTCGTGAATCTTGTTTTTACTCTTTTAATGGCGCATGCACTGCACATGTCTAACTGGAAGAAAAAAAAAGTGAAATAGGCATGACGTCACCCAGGTGTAGTGGGCTCCGCCAGGCGCTGCAACAAACGCCGGAGCATTGTTTACTCGAGCGATTGCTCGTCGCCGGTTTTGCTCAAGCACCCCCTCGCACTTTTCACCATTGCGTCTCTCTGCATCGTTTGCTCGAGCACCTCCCTGCCAGACCCGCTGTTTGTTCGAGTTAAACCCTTGCTGGTACGGATGTTCTAAAAACCTAGCTAAAAAAGAGTGGGGGCAAGGCAAAACAAATAAACCACGACTGGTTGAGAACAATAGTTGAAAACATGCGGTTAAAGTCATTGTTATTTTCAAACTTGTTCAAAAACACTAAACCAAAAACAAACCCTTAAACTTTAATTTCAATGTAGCACAACGGTCGACCAAGGAGAATAATGCATGTAAGTCCATAACAGTTGAATTCGATGTAAATTTTGTATTTGTGATCAAGAATAACGAATCAACACTTTCTATTTTTCACAAAATAGAATAAAATATTAAATAAATAAAGATTCGAAATACCTACACATACACACTCTCAACGAATTAGTACTTTTATACCCAAAATACCTGAACACACTCTCAACAACAGAAAACGTAGCCATGCTGTTTTTGTATATGGCCTTAAAGGGGTTTGTCTTTTCCTGTTGCGAAATTGATCGTACCTATTTTTATTCTCAGCTCCATCAATCAGGATGGTTTTCTGTGAATCAAGTTCGACGCGAACCCACATTCACAATTACACAAAAAAAGGAAGGTATTTGTAAAAGATAAATCGCACGAGCAATTATAAAAAAAAAATTGATTCACTTCACACCAGTTGTACTGCATCAACCATCTTCATTATAATGTTTCAACATGTTCTCGTCGGCTATAGCAAGCACACTTCTAACAAAATTGATGGTAGATACGTTTTCTCAAATAAGACATCACATAGAGGTGTTTCAAAAGAAAACATAACAACTCTTAAATTCAAAGATGTAAAATCAGGACTATACACACAATAAATGTGTTCATCGAAAGGATTAAGTTCGTAAGTTTGTCCATATGACATTATTAGATGGTTCGTAAGCACTGTTTAACCAATTTTTCACCGTCTTTATTAATGATAATGCAAGATCTAATGGCGAAATTTGAACAAAAGTACGTGAATTCAAGAAATTATTTCTATATTACAATATTTACTAGTAATATGTTGACAATTAACTCCAATTAACCTGATCGAGAATTGAACTCGAGCAAAAGATTCTATACCTAAATTTTTTTACTAACTCAATTGCCTGTGATGGTTGAATTCAAAGAATTTGTTCAACATTTCAACAGATTCATCGAACATACTCAACCTTAAAATAGGAAAACAAAAAGCAATTAAATTACAATAAAACTTGTACCATGTTAAGTCTATCCACAAGGTGCGTGTGGATCTGAATCCAAAGTACGAAGGTTCCAAGTACTACGCAGAACCAATGATTCAGAGCCTCATTAATATTGTTCCATCGAACCACATGGATTTAAATATTTGAATAACAAAAATAAAAAATACATTTGACAGATGAAAAATTGTGAGGGATTATGATTTTCTTAACAATTATTCCGTTAAAATTTTAAGACTCTAAAACTATTTGTTAGTGCAATTTTTCTCTTTCATTTTTTTTTCTATTATATTTGTTACTGGAAGACAGTAGAAATCGTTGACACAAGTAAGCTAACCAACATGTCATATATTGTTCATCGAGCATATACCAATTGGTCCAACTCACTGGAAGCTAACTGACATTTACCGCCACTCTGGTATTGGATCGACGGGCCACAACTCACTTGCTAGTTTTCACGTAAAGAGTGTATATCCGGAAGTTTAAAAGGGATGAAATATATATTGGTAACATAAAAGTTATGATTTTGTAATTAATAAAGCAATGTTCGTCTCATACGAAAAATCGTGTTTGTAATTGTAATCCGATCGTGTCTAGATTCGCTAGGATTTCTCTCATAAATGATGTTTATAAAAATGAGCATATATATAATGGATTATTTTTAACGGTAAGTCATTTTATCGTGTTTAACTCTGACAATCTTGTTCCATGAACGACGTATTGAGTTTTCAGAAATGTTGCTTACGAAATGAGCACATCTGATTTCGTGACCTGCACGTGACGAGTAGGGCAAAGACGAAAACAACCCTATAACATGAGAACCAATGTCATTGCCCTCCCCTACCAACCCCTATGGGGAGGAAGGCATGAAATGGGGTAAATTGACATTGCAGGGTTAGATAAACCTTCCCCTGTGATCCCAACCTTGCCTTGCAGTATAAAACAGAGTCAAGACCTTGTGCTTCTCTTCCCTTTTATACCTAACTACCACATACAACACCACACTATCACTATATACTCACTCCCCTCCTCCATTACTCTCTGCTTCATATTCATTCTTATCCCAATTCCAATTCCCCCAACACCACCAAAAATGTCTCAGCGCCCAAATCGCCACCAGAGGAGGCCTTCTCAGAGCATCCTCCTCTCCCCGGACTTCCTCCTATCCGAAGATGCTGCTGTTGGAGACAAGGTGGCCGCTGCCGCCGCTGCTGCTGGAGGTGCACCAGCCAATCAGGCTCCGCCGTCTCAGATGATCTCTCCTCCTCTCCCGCCGTCCGGGGAGGCAGTCAAGACCGGCTCGGAGAATGAGAACCAGAAAACCACCACAGACGTGGCTAATAACTAGAACCAAATGCTGTAATGGTTCATAAAAAAAAAATTACGTGCTTTTTTATTTTATTTATTTTCCTGAATCGGTGTTCTTATGTGTGTGTCGATCTTGTGCAATGTGAATGTCTCATGTATTGAGCATTTTCATGATCCTGGAAACTGAGAAAATCGTCAATGAAAATAATTATGATCTGAATGTGTTCTAGGCTTCTGGCTAGCTCTTTCTCTATAGTTTTTTTTTTCTCTTTTATCTTTGGATCCATTGTCAAGAGAGGTATGTGTAACGCAGTAACGGTATATGTAAGAATTTTTCGTGCTCAAACAAAACATTCTCACATATATAAGATCTAGCATTCGTCACGAAATCGGATAATGGATCGATTCATAACTTGAATTTTTTTTAAACCTTCCTATGTTTATTGACGATAATTAAATTTGATCTACATGAATGTGGAATCACAATAGAATGTTGGATCTAATTTTTGGTTAGTTCGATCAGTCTTTGTGTGGCCTGTAACGTATGCAATCACTCGTGACGAATCCACATTCATGTTGAACAGCATTATAAGAAGAAAAAAAATTGATGATCATTTCTCTAAGAAGAGGCCGTGATGACAAGAGTAGAGGACATGCTCATAGAATAATAGATAGAGAATTGAAGGCTTGCTGCAATTGTAAAGAGAGTTGGTGAGGCCTATTTAACAGAGGCAGCATGTTTGACTGTATGCGATTGAACATTGGAACGTGGTAGTAATTTTCTATATTGGACTATTGGTGATGGTTGACTCTACTGCAACAATTGCAGTACTGTCTCGGAATTCGTCCATTTGTTTGAAAAATGAGTTTTTTTTTTAGTTTCTAGTTACTCCAACTTTTGAACTCGAAAAAATTTTAGGTTTCAATTTCGCAATACGAATTTCAAGATTTATGATATTTAATCCGGCGACAAAATTTAATGTCATTGGTGTAAAATTATATGCGGAAAATGTAAGATTGTATGGTGTAAAATTTAATGTCATTGGTGTAAAATTATATGGTGACAAAATTTAATGTCATTGTTTCTCTCTCCCCCCTCTTGAATTCGACAAGATCTAATGATTCAAAATGAAGATGCTAAATCTATGACGTGATATTTTGGATTCATGCAACATTGGATTCGAGCATATCACTGACGACCGCTTTGTTTGTAAGTTTTGATCCGAGGAGGATCGAAAAATTTTCATAGCCTCTGGTTTCATCATGAAACAACTGTAGTGGTGGAAAGCTTTGATGGCTTTTTAGACCCTTTTCGGATCCCAACTTCCCGGTGTTTGGCATGAGTATTTGTAAGGCCGGTTTCAGGTCGTTTTGTTTCGGCGGCCCTCCAAGTCAAATGTCTTAAACACATGGAGAATGCATTGGGTGGATATCGGTCTCATGATCCGCTCCTCATTTCTTATATGTCGAAACTGAAGCTTTGTGTAGATCTCAATCTTCGTTGGCCACTTGTGGTGAGTACTACTCTCACCATTGGTAGTGCCTATTCTGTTGATGTTGCTATTAACTATGATTACTTGAATGGTTATTGTGACGTATGTGGAGCCTTCAAGCATGGAGAATCGGGTTGTTCAGGGTCACCTATGGCTCTGCAGCCCAAACCGACGGCAACTATGGCGACGGCGGTGGTGGCGATGGCGCTGGAAAGGTCTGTTACTGCATCGGGTTCACATTAAGAAGGGGGGCTGATGCATAGGACTCCCCAACAAATTTTTGGAGGTGTACCTGAACCGGGGATCCCAATATCAGGTGTCGTCTATGAAATTCCACTGTCTCATCTCAAGGTAGTTACAGGGGTTGCAGTGTCACCTCCACACGCCATTAGTATGTTTGTGGCGGATGTTGGGACGGGTAGAAGTTCCACCGTCCCATTTCATGTCCTTAACTCGATTTTAACGGTGCCTGACCAGGATGACCTGGAAGTGGCAAATAGCGATGCATGACGCCCAAACAATAAGAGGGACATATCCAGTCTTGGCCCTAAAAGTTATGGCATGAAGAATGTGTCGCCTAAGAAGTCTACAATTTTGTTACCAGCGGTAATGGATGCTGAGGCACTGTGTCGAAGCGCGGAGCAATAGAGAGGACTCCTAACCAATTATGGAGTGGTGTACCCTTAAGTTTGACATTTACTTGCCCTACTCTGATTTATTAGTTTAGAGTCTTGTCGGTATTATGTTAAAATTAGTGTAATGGTATAATAGAATTTCATTATTTTAAGTGTCGAGTAATTCGGTGGAATTTTGTTCCCACAATAAATTCTATTTGCGGTCCAATAAAAAATATGGCCAAAATGTAAAATTCAAAGCATATGGTAGCATTATGATCCCATTGTATGATTTCTCTATCAGATCTTTTGGAAATGACCCTAAATTTGAGGCCACGAAGAAGGTTAGCTAGTGTTCAACGTTTACGTACTGAAATTTACTGTGTTCGTCGCTATCCTCATCGTCCTTGTGTCGTTGAATGTGGGGAATTTCGTACGACTTGAGTTGAAAGAATGGCCCCTCGTCCATCTTGGATAAGCATGGGATGAGTACGTGGTCCATTTTACAAACAAACAATAAATTGGTTCTCGGCTTACAGCTTTTGTTTTCACTTAAATACACAAGCAAGCTTTTCCATTTCTTTTGGAGGGTCTTACACAATCTGGGTTTTCATTAAAAGCTATGTGTACGTGTTTTGGAAGGTACCGTTTGGACACTATCCTTCGAATACTAGTCTTGTTGTCTTTTTGAGCTTGTAGTGTGTGGTATAATTGGTATCACTGGTATGATATTTTTGTTGAGTTGCAGTGTAATGTAATTGTACGCTTCGACAGAATCCGGTTTCATTCGATGTAAAATAATATGTTGACGTTACTGTTAAAATAAGAGAATTTCTATTTGAACTTTCTCAAGATACCTTCTTCATTTATTTTTATTTTTTTAAAATAAGAATTAGGGACTATCTTTAAGTCTCGATCAATAAAATAGGAGAAAACAAATTGGGGGGGGGGGAATGAACATAAAGCCTAAACCTCATATAAAGAGAAACGCCCGAAATACTATCAGGCGAATCAATTGCAATGGATTCTAAACTACACTATTTAACAAAGTGTGCAACATTGACTACTCTATTTGTTTTATAAATAGAGCAACATAGTCGCAGAAAGATAACACTCCTATAGCGATGCATCGATTCACTTTGAACAGTTTTCCTACTATGTTGCCGAACGGAACTTCGGTCGGCACTACATACATTTTATTTTGCCACTAGGAGGATATGCCCATGCCACGAACCACCGAACGCCCTTACCTAGAGAAGATAAGGTACAAAAGGTGCATCGGCCGGGACAAAACCTACATCTGTCAATCTCAAATGAGTATTGGTTTTATTTTCGAAAAAGCAACTAAACACAGAAAATATAAATATCTAAACTTGAAAACATTAAATTGGGTTTGGGTCAGGCCCAAAAATTGAGCCCAAACACAAACTTAAAGATACAAAACCTAGGCCTAGACATGTCACACCCCCAAACTTGGGGCCAATATTATACTGAAATATGGTTTTAGGATTTGTGATATGAATAAGAAACCCAAATGATTTCAAAAATTAAGATGTCTGAATAATACATTTATTAAAAAGTGAAAACATTAATATTACAAGACCAAAGTTTAAGGAAATAATAGTCATTACATTTATTGAAACTAAAAAGCAAGTATAAAATAATTTGTTTATTTAGTAGGCGTCGCACCCCTTTTTTCACAAGCATTCTACTCATCACCTGAAAACATAAAGGTGTAGCATCATGAGTCACACCGACCCAGTAAGTAAAGCTCACAAACATATACTAGATTATCTCTAAGAAATATCAAACCGAACAACTAATTTAAAAAGGTGAAATAATGAAAATCTATTATGTTCTTTCATACTTGCATCTTTATGATATATACATATAAGTATGTATAATATACGTTCTTGCACAAAAACACATCTACACATAAACACGCAAATACTTCTGAAGTGAATTCTTTTGGTTTAACTGGTAATTACTCAAAAATCACGTGCTTAATCTCACAATACCAACACACATGTAAAACTACAGCATTCTAATGCCACATGCCAAAACATGTATACTCCCGGTTTGACACAATTCATTCCTTAGAGTATAATAGTGCACTATCTGTAAGGGACTAGGGGTCTTGGCTAATTCCCACAATAACAAAATAATTTACCAATAATTCACTTATGCAGCTAACTTCACACCTCAACCATAACGATCACAAACAAGTCTTTAGTTAAGACTTAGCTATATAGATCATAGAGTACATATTTATATCATAGCCTTGTAATAAATATTTACGTAATAGAATTCGTAAAAAAAGGATGATCAAACTTAAACGCATTTAAATAGTTAATAATTTTTGTCCAAAAGTTTTATTTAGTGGTGGTCCTCACAAAATCCTCCATTTATCCCGGATTATACTTGAAATTAAATAAGTGATTAAATAAAATTGAAATGAAATTACAAGGAATGAAATTAGTTATCATCGGTTCAAAAATTTTATTTGGCGGTAGTCCGTCCGAAATCCTCCATTAGTCCCAAATCAAACATAAGAAGTAAATAATGCGAGCAAGTAAATGAACTCAAAGTAAAAATACTGAAGATAAAATTTATTAATCATTGGATCAAAAGTATCATTCGGCGGCAGTCCGCCCGAAATCCTCTATTTGATTCGTTTTATAATTAATCCAAATTATGTCCAAATTAAAGAAGTAAGTACACAATCTCAAAGAATTTTTCGAGAGGAATCCAGTGGAAATAGTCATAAAGTCCTATATGGAGTTCTCAAATCTAGAAACAAAGATATTTAACAACTGTCCATAAATAGTTATGCTTGGTATTAAGCTCATTTGCACGAATTAATTAGTTAGTAAGTATTAACCAGTGGCTTTCAAACTTTTCAGATTGATAGTTGAACTCCTGAACTTCGTTTGGATATAAAGAACACTAAATTCGGTTAAGATATGAGTGAGATATGAATATTTCAAGTTAAAATCATCTTAAGAGTTTTCGAACAAGATTAAGGAAAAGATTAGAAAAACTTGTTTTAGCCTTAACTTTCTCATTACTTACATTTTTGAGTGATTCAAAAGACAAAGTTGAATAACTTTTTGTGTAGAATCTAATTATGTAAAAATATTTGACTAATTAAAACTTTAACAGAAACAAAATTTTTAAATTTACACTAAATCTCATTATTTCTCTTTTATTCTTAGTCATGCACTTTGATGTAATCCTAAAAATAAAGAAGTATAAGAATGTACTAACGTACTTACTCAAGAATTGCATTAGATGAATGAGGTGTTTGATTAAGTTAAGTGACCCTCTTGAAACAAATGCAATAGCTATTAAAATGTTTGGAAGAAAGATTGTTTGGTGTGAGATTTTAGGAGAGTTGCATTGCAACTTTGGGGGAGGACTTCAAATCTGTACGTAAGAGCAAGGTTGAAGTGCTGAAAAATCATATTGAACTCAAGAGTGTTTATATAGGCATGGGAAATAAATTTACACCTATTTTTATTGACTTTGCAAGGCAAGTTGATAAGGAACCATAGCTTAAATTTAGGGTAAATATCTCACTTGTAAAAGAATAGTAATATGGGTGGAAAATCTGATTGGTTTTGGCCACTTTAATAATATATTCAAAAATATATAATTATATGTAGGTAGATTAATGAGTAGAGAAAATAATGTAGTTTTACCGATAGATTATAAGCAAACACATCATGTAATCTAACAACAATTAGCACAAAGATGACATATAAGCATGGCCATGGAAATATTAATGGTACACTCAAACGCAAAAGTCTAACTGAAAGAATACGTATGAACAAGGTGAATTTGGTCATTTCGCTAAAATTTCATTTTCGAAAATCGGTTATTTGGAATTAGGGTTTCTTACTGTTTCTAACTGGAGTAAAAATATCTTTTTATTATTTTTACTAACCTACAAAATGGAATGTTTCATGATTCCAGTTTCGTTGCCTTGAACCCAAGACGAGGGAGTACTTGACTTGAACTTGAGTATCCACTGGACCATTTGCCCCACTCCGTTAATATTTCTCTAAATCTCATTTTTATACATTGTCTTCACCATACAATTTGTTACCCCGTTTCTAAAGGCTATAAGGTTAAACTAAATTATGATGATTTCGAGTCATAATAATCTAAATTATATACTAACTTTTGGGGTATAACAAGACACCAGGCCCAAAACTGGTACAAGATTCTGTCAAAGCGTGGTTGCCACCACTGAGCCGTCTGCCACCCACTTACTTTGCTCAGCCGATAAGGAATGCATCCCTTCAATAAGTCTTCACGATCAATCAATGACATCCTCCTATCAACAAAGAGATCTTCGCGAGCAATCGTCACCGCCCACCAATAGCTGAAGAAATCCTCGCGAGCAACCAACATACAAAACAAAATGTGGTCAAAACGATCCAACCACGTCAGCCTCATTGCTCTGCCTTCCACTCTCGAACCCTCCACGAACCCAGTAATCGGAACATCCACACAAAACAGAAAGCACCGACTAGATTGGGAACTGACGCTAGCCATTGAGCCTCTGCCCTTAGCCTGACGCCTCAGATCTCCCAACTCGAGATCGAGGCAACCACCGACTCCCCTAAACACCGCCATCGAACACTGGTCCACCAAGCTCCGTCTGGCTGCACTCTCAAACGACGGCGAGGCCAAGGCCAGTGCTAGACTGAGAGCTGCCGGACGAGAGGAAAATTTATGATAGAAAAGTTTTCCTTCGTGTGTGAGAGGCAAATTCGGTAGATTACTTGAATATGCCTCCTTCATTCTTTATATCACCAAAATTTTCGATTTTATCTCTTGAAGATAAATATGAAAATAAAATATATGAAGTATACTTAAAAAAAATTAAAGAAAAATGAAGTTTCCTCTGCCAGCCGTTTCCAGTCCAACATCTTCGTCAAAGTCGTCTCTTTGAGACCTCCATGGCTCCTGGGCCATCCGATGAATGATGGGCTGCAATTATCTTTGCATAGCTGCATATATAATTATAATTATCCATATATATGTACTGATATACAGATATTGTCTAGAGCTACATACATAAATCTTAACTTTAGGAATGATTTGAGTAACATTCCATAAATCTTAACTTTTGGAATGATTAACATTCCATCATAACGGGTGACGGCTGGATTACCTGGATACAAAACCCTGGAGCCCGAAAACTGCACTTCAATTCTTAATCTTCATTGTTGAACCCCGAACAGTGAATCCCATTAATCAAAGAAGACAAAATATTAAACCCTAAATAGGCCAGCAACTTAATTCCTTTACATATTACAAGAGAAAGCATAGCATAAATCGATCACTACGAATTGTTTAATAAATTTTGGCTCAAGTTCTCCAGAGTGAACGGTGGTGTTGATTCAAGCTATGATAGGTCATTTTAGAAATAATTATGAGCCACCAAGTTTTGTTTCGAATTGATGATCAATGGAGTCACAAGAGTACTTGTTGCAATTTTTACCTTTTGATAGAATTTTCTATTTTAATTTCAATATTGGAGAGGGTAAAGTTGGATTTAATTTTTATAGAAGGTCTAAAGAGTAGATTTGGAGGTCCCAATAAAAATACTCTAAAATAATTCGTTTAACAAAGTAGAGATTATGGATTGGAAACACACTAGTATCATAGTGTCTGTTTGGTAGGACTTTTAAAAGTGTTTTCAATTTAGCAAAAAGTACTTCTATCAATTTCAAGGTGTTTGGATATAGTACAAAATATTTTGAATTTTTTTAGGGAATTACTTATAACACTTATAAGTAGTGTTTTAGGAAGCACATTTTTTTTGAAAATGCTTCCTCCAAAAAGCGTTAATGCTAAAAATTATTTTAAAAATTCATCACAAATATACCCATAAATTCAAAGAGGATGAATAAGATGTGCGGGTGTGTACTATCACTAAATCCGACATCACATTGGTCCAATTTGGGTAAATACAACTAAATAATTAGACGTTATGAAATGTGCATTTATTAGTAAAGTTGTACAAACAATGGATACAAAAAATTATATACAGTGTCGTCTTGGTGCAATATATGGAGGAGTTCCTTTTATTTTACACTGCACGGTATGTAGCTTAGATATTTGTAGGTCTAAATCATACATATGAATGTGACGGCGCGATAATTTCCGATGATCCATTAATGTTTTACTTCAGTGCACGTTAAGACCAATACAAAGAAGGGGGGTTGAGGGACATCATGTTTAACTAGGGCTGTTCGACATTTATTGCGCTCATTGGCGGATTCATGTATATGCGAGGTTGGACAACTGAAATTCTGAACTTGGTATCAAGATATAGAGATTTGGCAGAGTTGAACTATGTAAGAATGACAGAAAATGGATGAATACGGCGAAGGAGGATGTTGCAGTGGAAAAATACGAGATGCTGTTATGGGTTTCTTCTAAAATTCACGATACGACGTCGTCTTTTGCAATGGTGTAATCATCCACATGCCTCTTTCATGCCATCAAAAGTGGTTACTCAATAATAGGAGCAATTGTACTTCCCGGCCATACGTACTCGTCCAAAACTACTTGTAATTAAACTCAATCGAGTTGTTCATCTCCCAAAACAAAAGCAGTAAACAAGTTTTCTATTGGCTATTGGCCAACTGATTTGCTAATTTCCCAAAATGCAAGCAGCAAAGGATTTTTCTATTGGCTATAGGTCATTATGGATTATATTGTGGAAATTGGTGATATACAAGAATTGAGGTATTATACATTGTAACAATTGAGCAAGTTTTTGTGGGTAAAACTCTGAAAATCTTTGATTCGTATATTTGAACATAACTAGCTAAGATGTATTTTTATATATACAATGATTATGTTATGCAATTTCCAATAACAAAACATAGATCGCTTCATTTATAGCATACGTTTGAAACTAGAAAAAATTATAAGACTTTATTTTTGTTTTTGCCTACCCAGAAAAATAATTATGGATTCGCCACTGATTGCGCTATGAGAAATCATACAAAGAAGGAGGGTTTAGGGATACCATGTTTAACTAGGGCTGTTCGACGTGTAATGTGTTATGAGATCTCAATTTTTTTTAAAGGGCGCAAAATTTTATATCTACTCAAAATTTGTAATAGGAATACAGAATTCCACCGGATTACCCAACCCGCTAAAAGAGAAATCCTATAGTACGCTTATGCTAGATAAACAATATGACTCGCAAGAGAACCTAGACTAACAAACCAGAGTAGCACGAGAGAGCTTCAAAAATTTTTGGGTGTACCACTCCTTAGTTAGCTAAGGGCACTTTCTACATGAGAAATCAGTTGTGCACTAATGAGCATAAGTATAGGATTAGGCTAAAATGCACCCAAATTCTAAGCACCTAATAAACTTTTAACTCAATTTGACACGCGGTACAATGTTAGCCTTTCAATGTTTCAACTCTATCAATTTTGACTAAGCTTATGATAAGCTCAAGTTAATAGAACAAAACCTCTCTCTCTCTCTCTCTCTCTCTCTCTCTCTCTCTCCGAAACCTAGCTCGTTGCCGCCCCTCCCTTTGTCGTTGTTCTTTACTTTAGTTTGTAAAGCTAAGAACCAAATAGTTGAGCTCCTATTGATCAAACTTTGGTACTGAGTCCCTGTTTATTCGATTTGAAATACAAAAACAAAATAAAGAAACTCTTGTCTCTACTACTACTGCGACGACTTGAGATTAGCTAAATTAAACTCACTGCTCAGTTCATTTCGATCATTCTATCCATGCCAATCATCCTTGGTTGTTTTTTTTTTCTTGGGCATATGGTTTCAATTTGTTGTTTAAAATTTTCAGTTCAAGCTTTTGTGTATTGAGTTCATCTAAGCCTCTAATCTAAGCATAAATCTAGACCTTAACCTTGCAACCATGGTCCTAAATCTCAATCTTAACCACAAATCAGGTATTGATCTCCATCTCATCCTCGTCGGTGCGACACTAGGCGTATCGCTGTTGGCTTGGAGTCCATGTCGTCGACCTGGATTTCTCTTTGGGCCCTCGACTTAATCAGGTATTGATCTCCATCTCATCCTCATTAGCGTGACACTAGATGTATCACTGTTGGCTTGGAGTCCATGTCGTCGACCTGAATTTTTGCTTCGGGCCCTCGACTTGTATTAATCGTGGCAAGTAACCCTTCTCTCTCTCACACATAAAATCTTGCCACGTCCACCGGGTTGGAGGAGGTTTTGTGGTGACGTTGGTGATAAATTGATAATTCCGGCGACACAGGTGTTTGGTATCGTTGATTTTGTTAGCAAATAAGAGGTCCCCTGTGGTGAGTTCTAACATAAGTTTGGTCAACTCTAAAAAAGAAGACTAATATGACCATTCAGATTATAATACGTGTCACTTTTTATTTTAGACCCCAAGGTGAATAGCCTTGGGGTACATTGTAGAATTTTTCATAAATATAAACTATACAAGGGGTAACACACACCCTATGAGTGTGATAAAGCAACGGTAATTTTTTTTCCGTGTATAAATAACCTCTTTGAGCCATTTCTTCTACATGTAACTATTTTTATTTTTTATATATATTTTTATTTGTATTTTGTTATTTACTGATTTGTCCTTATTTAATTAATCAAATTTAGAAGAAAAAAACAACATACAAGGACAAATATAATATCAATAATACAATAAAACCAACCATCCTAATATTTAGATTTTAGACAATAAAAAACTGGGGTAGCAACCCAATGTAGGAAAGTAATGTGATATTAAATGAAAATATAAACTTATTAATTCAAATAATTAGTAAATATAAAATAGAATGGGAAGAACAAAATTTGAAAACTTTGAATTTGTTACCCAAGTGGTTGATGTCGATGAACAATGAACGATTAATAAAGTTGAGTCGCGTGTATCACACTCTCTCCTTAAGAACTTTCACGCTGCCCACAGGCTTGTATGACGTTGTTCTCCCAGGATAAAACAACTTGAAATTTTTTTTACCGCAGTACAAGAACTTCTCGTCAAACTAAAGAGTACTTTACTCTATCACCGGAAATGAACTCCAAAGCTTGAGAGGGAGAGAAGAGATCAGAAAAGGAGATTGCATTCTGATGGGATGAAGAATGAGGAGGAGGAAGCCTCTATTTATACACGGAGGAACGAGGAGGAACATAAATGTCGGCCACTCCAAAGGTCTTTGGTTTTGTAACAAATAACTAGCCAAATTTATTCCGGTAACTTAATGCCAAAATTTATTCCGACAACAAGTTTGTAACCGGAGTAATCTGAAAAGCCAAAAGTTTTGTAACCAAAAGGAATCTGGAAAACCAAAAGTTAGGTCAGTATTCATGAGTGTAAAAGAAAACTTATGCGACCTGGGGCCAAAGTGCACACAAGTCCACATCGCAAGCCCAATCCAACCAAGAGAGATCCTTTCTACTTGCTCACTCAAAGCATAGTATAGTGAAATCATATTTAATGACCTCCACATTCCTATTTTTTCCCATATGGGATGAACTTCATTCTTTTTGTTTCAAGTGGCTAATTTTGGGCGACAATTTCTCATTAATCTCTTAACCAATTTAAACAAGTGAATGCAGAATCTTTATGTTCTCTTGTAGGAGAACACAAATTCATATTTCCCTTCTATTAATATTAAGTACATCCCACTTAATTATTTTGTTTAAAGTGTTAAACTAAAATGGTGGAAATTGTCATTTTTTCCAACAATTCCCCACATGAATGAACATTGGCAACCAAAAACTCGATAGACTTGGTGATAGATTTTGTGGTTGAAAACCTGCATAGGATAGGTAGGGGTTAATTGTGATATCCTGATCTTTTTATACTATTTATGTTATTTATGAATAATTTGAGTTCGATTTAGTGATCGCGGTAAAAGATTTTTACCGTTGGTAAGTTCCAATGTGTTTCGGGTTGACTTTTTATTGAATTTTAGAAGTCGGTTGACTTCGGATAGAAATTGTATAATTTATCGAGATGAGTTCGCAGACGCGAGAATCGTCAAAATCGAAGTTACGACGAGAAAGTTACGATCAACAGAAGTTTGTCGTAAATTAATTACCGTTAATGGAAAGGTATAAAAAAGGGGTTTCCCTTTATGGAAGGTCATAAGACTGGGTAGGGGTGGACTTTTGGTCAACCATCCCTCCTGAAGAAAGAGAGAGAGCTGAGGCGTTAGTCGATGACGCCACGCCGTCCGACCACCTTCGACCTCGAGACTGGTCAGGTTTGACGTGGCTCGACGTCCTCTACTCATTTTTTTACTTCAATTTTGGCAATTGAAGGCCATGGCAATAGAATTTAAGGACAGAAATTTCTAGGGTTGCAGGTGGTTTAGGGCTCGTCGACGCTGACGCTGATTCCGACCGATTTAGGTATTGAACAAGGTCATGAGAACCTCTTTATATTTTATGGTATTTGTTTTGGATGTTATTACAAGTTTTTACACTGATCGGAATTGGAATCAATTAATTCTGATTGGATTCAATTCGGCCTCTGCCGGACACGGCAAAATAGGTGCTTATTGGTGGCGGGGTAAGAGGAATTTTTCTCCCCACCTCGTCATGAGTCGTTTTGTATATGTCTCGAGCTCCGTTGTGGCTGAACGGCGGAGACTGCAGCTGGATTCAATTTTTGGCCATGTGCTTTCGAGGTTGATTCCGACCAAACGTACCAAAATCTGCATTAGGTTGTTTGAGTAATGTTCTTGGGCTCTTCATGAGTTTTCCATCTACGTACTCTTCGTCTCCGCCGGCGGTGGTCGCTAGTGGTGGCGCATGGCCAGAAAACTTGACCAGAAAATTACTTTATGATATGTGTCTAGTTATATGTATGTGAGTTCGTATCGACGATATGAACATAGTTATGAGTTTTATAATCTGATTAGGCTTCATTGTCTCAGTGAGTGGGCGGTGGTACGGGGTTGCCACCAGTGACAGTGCGAGAGACGAGAAATTAGTTTTGTGGTATGTCGTTACGAATGCTTCGTCGTAGCAAATTATCGAATCTGTTCTTCGATTGATTTAGTCGAATTGAGTTTTCTGATAGAGTACTTCCTCGATTTATCTGATTATTTTATTATTATATTATTTTGACAATTTTCGATAAGAGTTGGGTCGTCACATTAACCCTTTGAACATTTCCTTGTGAAAGCATACTTACTTTACTAACTAAACAGTAAACACGATGGCTTTGAACTGTTCATCATTTGTGTAAATGATGGCATACCTTACATAGATATCTTTCTGACACTTTCAATTCTCACTGTTGTGTCCGTTTAGGCCTTGGACACGCGCATGGTTCTATAAGAGCTTAATAGGAATTGCGCCCCAAACAATTCCCTTTGAAGCGACCCCACTTATCTCTTACATATGTGATTTCTTAATTAAGAGTAACCCGCATTACTATGCTCAGATTTTTGACGCATAAGAATCTTTAAAAGCTCTTAGCTTAACCTCATTCCTTACAGGAACCACTACTTTCATCATAGAAATGAACTTGGGTAGATCCCCATAGTGATCTGACATAGTCTCTACAATGTAGTTATCTCTTTTGATCCTATATATTAGGATCTCCAGTCAACTATGTTGGGTATCTACTGTAAATATTTTAACTCATGGGCTTTAGTCTCATTCCCCTCGATGATTTGTTAACGAACTCTCTATTTAAGCATTTGGTTAACAGATCACCTATGTTATCTTTTAAATTCACATAGTCAATGAAGATGACTCCTGTAGAGAGTAGTTTTCTAATGGTATTGTGTGTTCGACGAATATGTCTCCACTTACCAATATACATTTAGCTTTGTGCCCTGCCAATTGCAGTATGACTATCGTAGTGTATACAAGTTGCAGGCACAAGCTTTGTCCATTTCAGAATATCCTTTATGAATTGGCATAGCCATTCTGCTTGTTCCCCACATTTGTCCAGGGCAACAAACTCAGATTCCATTGTGGATCTGGTTATAATAGTTCGTTTTAAGGATTTCCATGATACTATCGCATCCCCTAGAGTGAGCATGTATCCACTAGTAGACTTTGAGTCTTTCATATCAGATATCCAGTTTGTATCGCTGTACCCTTCTAGGACAATTGTATATCTCGTATAATGCAGCACATAGGTATGAGGATACCTTAAGTACTTGAGTACTCTTGAAATTGCTTGCCAATGCATCCCTCCAGGATTACTCATATACCTGCTTAGTTTGTTTATAGCGCAAGGTAAATCTGGCGTTGAACAACTTGTTGAGTACATTAGGTTTCCAATGAATCTAGAGTATTCTAATTGAGAAACACTCTCCTTTATTCTTTGAAAGATGAAGAGTCATATAAATCGGAGTTCTAGCAACTCAAGAATTTCCTTGTCATATTTCCTAAGGATATTCTTCACGTAATGTGTCTGATTTAATATTAGCCATTGTAGCACTCTTGATAGTTTTTCAAGGATTACAACACTTTTGCAATCCAAAATGTTACGTGAGCGATTTTTCTAGCAATTATGAATTCTATAGGAGTTTATGTAACTCTTTTCACTCATACCAGGCTAGAAGAAATCGATGTATGTGGGGCGAGGCCTGCTCAAGTATACTGTTATCGAAAATCTCATTTTCTATACATTATGAGTTACTAAGGTGAGCCATATTAAAAAATAAAGTCATACGTATTGTGAATCGAGTACGTATCTTTAGTAGATTTGACCATGTTATCATTGCTTCCAATAATAAGGATGTCATTTACGTACAAACACATGGTGACATATACATTCTCTGTGTTTTTGACATATGCACATTTCTCACAGTCAATGATATGTTGTCAAATTTTTGGGCCCAATATCTAGTCATATAATGACTTCCATATTTTCCCCTTGTTTTAAAATCCACTTCGAACTTAAAGGTTTGCAACCTGGTGAAATATCCATCAGTTTTCAAGTGTGATTCCGCAAAGTCAGAATCATATTTATGTCTAGTGATATCTTCCGAACAAGGACAGTAAACAAGGTAACTATCCCTTAAGAATTCAAGTTTTACTCTTAACCATACTTGTTAAGAGTCGAAACCTAAGGATTTTCTAATCCTTATCTGGATTTCACCTCATACTCAGTTCTTTGATTCTGAAAGGTCATCATTTATTATGCTTCATGTGAAAGCACAACATTAATTACCATACAATCATCTTTGTGTTGATAACTTTTAACTCGCCTACTACAAGCATTCATTCAACGGTTATAAGTCATTAAATTATTTATCAACTAACCATTGATGACTCTTTAGCCGATTGTTACAAGCTACCAATTTAGCTGTTACAATCCATCACCAACAATAAGTTGGATAATTTACTCGAAAATACATCTTCAACGATTAATGCAATTTTTCAGAGTTCCTTATCGTGTCTTGTATTTATTTAATTTGCGCACAAGAGATTGATAATTATCACAATTATGTGCATATTGAATGTAATTAATTGTTTATACATGTTTTCCCTTTTAGGTTGGTGTACTGCCACCTTGGCCAGACATCCCCACACTCGCAAGTATTTGTAGGATGATTTTCTCCCTTTCCATAATCCGTATGGAGTTTTTCTCTTCTTTCATTTTAGGTACCTTATTTAAAAATAATTAGCCGATAAACTGGCATATCCCCACATGCTTGGTGGCAACCCAAAGCTAAACAATTCATCATACTATTTAAGGTGTGATTCTTCCGTTCACCCACACCATTTGGTTGTGGAGAATAAGGGTTTTTGTTTCCTGTATGACCCATGTTGAGCATAGTCAGCAAATGATGATTCATACTCACCTCCTCGGTCACTCCTTATGACTTGAATTATCTTGTTGAGTTGATTCTCAACTTCTTTTTTATAGAGAATAAATTTCTCTATAGCCTCATATTTACTCTTCATGAGGTACACATAGCAATATTTTTGCTATCATAAACAAAAGTGATAAAATATTCATTAATACTTTTGCTTGAGTTTCCTTTAGATCAAGGGGTTCATTATTTCTTTCAATACTTTTGAAAGATGATTTCGTTTGGTTTGTCTCAACACAAGATCCACACTTTTGCTTAAAATATTGGTAAACTTTTCAAGTTAATTAATCTCTGCAGAGTATCATAATTAACAAGTCCTTAACTACTATACCATACATCGAAAGACACAAAGGTAGAAATGCTAGCTTTATCCATATCATTGACCATAGTCATCACATTTCAATTTGAATTTTTCACCATTTGTGACTTTATTACCAATGTACATTCTATGTTATGAAAATAGAATTGATTTTTCTTTAATCAATAAATGAAAATCATCTTCATTGAGCCTTGACTCAGTTCTTAAGAACGTACAGTACGTTGTTTAGTTACTTTTTATTGACCAACATTTGAACCTCCTTACTTGACCCTTGATTTTCATCTAACTTGGAGGGGTCATACTACTGCTCAAAGTCTTCTATCCCCCAGTCCTAATCTTTGACTTCTTTCATGCCTTGTCCATCGTCTATGACATCATTTGTCACGACACAGTCCTCATAGCAAGATATTACATGCTTTGGGTCAACCGTTCACGATTTTACTTTTAGGATTCTCCCCAAAACACGTCTTGATATAAGGAGGTGACTTTCCACACACAAGGCATATCACCTCATCTCTTTCATTCGATGTGGGATCTCATATCATCAAGTGCAAGTCACTCATAGTTTGCATTGATCAACACTCATTATCACATCTCCATTTTCAACCAAAAAACTCAATGTGACATCTAGCTTTTTAGTGTCCTTACCCCTTCTGTTCTTTTTTTCCAGAAAATACACACAACAACGTGTTATTTTCCTAATCAATAAATAATACTCAATAACTAATATCTGATATTATTTCTTTATTGATTATTTGATCAAATTCATAAGAAATTTCTCATTGAATATCTCAATATTCAATCACTTGAATTTGACATATAACCAAATCATAGTGCTTCCTTATTACAAGAAAACTTTTCATTATCCTTGAAAATTCCTCACTAACGTAGGTAGCTAATTGATAATGTCTTTGGAGTTTAATTCTCTTAGACAACGTTTTGTGTTTCGCAACACAACTCCAAAGGAAACCGTTTCCTTAAGGCAACCATATTTTGAAGGCAACATAATTTTGGTTTAGGCAACCAATTCCTTAAAGCAACAACCTTCCGTTAGGCAACCACTTCGTTTAGGCAATCAAGTCAATCAATATCACATATGAAAGTTCTTAAGATTGTAGGACAGTAATGTTATATTAAATAAAATAAAAAAATTATTAATTTAAATAATTAGTAAATATAAAATAAAATGGGAAGAACAAAATCTGAAAACTTAATTTGAATTTGTTACTCAGGTTGTTGATGTCGATGAACGATGAATAAAGTTGAGTCGCGTGTATCACACGCTCTTCTTAAGGACTTTCACGCCGCCCACATGCTTTTATGACATTGTTCTCCCAGAATAAAATAACTTGAAAGTTTTTGTACCGTAACACAAGAACTTCTTGTCAAACTGAAGAGTACCTTACTCTATCACTAAAACTGAACTCAAAAGCTTGAGAGGGAGAGAAGAGATCAGAAAACAAGATTGCATTTGGATGAGATGAAGAATGAGGAGGAGTCAGCCACTATTTATACGTGGAGGAATGAGGAGGAACATAAATGTCAGCCACTCCAAAGGTTTTTGGCTTTGTAACAATTAACTAGCTAAATCTATTCTGGTAACTTATTTCCAAAATTTATTCCGAAAATAAGTTTGTAACCAGAGTAATGTGAAAAGCCAAAAGTCTTGTCACTTTTCATCAGTGTAAAAGAAAACTTATGTGACTTGGGCCCAAAATGCACAAAAGTCCATATCACAATTCCAATCCAACCAAGAGAGATCCTCCATACTTGCTCACTCAAAGTATAGTAGAGTAGAATCATATTTAATGACCTCCACATTCCTAGTTTTTCCCATGTGGGATAAACTTCATTCCTTTTGTTTTAAGTAGCTAACTTTGGGTGACAATTTCTCGTTCACCTCTTAACCAATTTAAACAAGTGAATACATAATCTTTATTTATTCTTGTAGAAAGGGGCGAAACCACTCATAGGTGAGGTTGGGCAATTTAGAGTTTAGCTGAAGTTTTATGGGTGGGTGTTCTTAATTTTGGCAAAAATGGCGAGAAAACCTATGTAACAATGGCAGGAGACTGAGGAACAGAAAGCACGATAAAAGAGTGTCGTTTTCATTAGAAACACTTGTAATACTGTACTCCACTCTGTTGGTTGTTTCGAAGGCAGCAGTGTGGTAGTTGTGTTTGTGCTGGACTCTTGCTTTGTTTGTTTCTTTTTGTTCTCATTCACGTGGGACAATTGTTGGGTGAATAGCTAGAAATCCTACAATTTTAAACAATTAAAGTATTCTAGCAGCAAGTTATATCGCCTGTAGATCATTTATAGCTCTATTTCGGTTATAATTTTGTTTGTTCAATTGTCAACCTTATGGATATTCTGTACGAATTTGAGTTTTATTTTATTATGGTCAATTAATTTGTATTTATATTCTTGTTATTGTCCGAATTTATACTTGAATAATTCTTTCTTTAGATTCTACACTTGGAACTTGTATTATGGATTACATTTTATATATGTAAGTTTGAAGACATTATTTACCGATTTAATAAATAGTGTAGCAAATTTTATTTTATTTTGCCAATTTTGCCAATTTATAGTTAATTGTGTTTCTACATATTGATATGGCTATTTCCGTGATTAAAATTCTACCATTTAGTCTTGCCCACCCTAAAAAAAAAATTTGGATTCGCCACAGCTAGTAGGAGAACACAAATGTTTCAACCCGGAACAATATTATGTGATAATTAGAACTTATGTGGTTAGTTGCTAATTAATTACGTTAATCATCGAGGGCAATTAGTTTTTTTACCATTGGTAACTTTCGCTGGCGATTTATCGATTATGTCTTTCGAGAATTTTTTTTGGATAAGGTTGTAAAGTTTTACGATACGAGTTCATGGTTGCGTCAAATGTTGAAATAAGAGTTACAACGAAGAAGTTATGGTCAGCGAAAATTTTACGAAAATATCGAAAAACGTTTAGTCGCAAAATCGCAGGTATAAATACGGGTTTCCATTTTGGGAAAGTCAAAAGTTTCCATTTTTAGAAATCCGCGTTGACCGGGCTTACCGACCTAGTTTAGCTACCGTGGGCGACAGCGTGGTAGTTTTCGGCCACCTTTGGCCGTGAAACTGGTCGGGAATTGTTGGACTCGACCTCCTCTATCGTTTGGTAGCAACATCTCCGACATTGGTGGCCGGAGGACGACGGATTCAGGCAGAGAAATCGGTCGAATTTGGGTGATTTTTCACGGTAACGGTGGCGGTACTCATGGCAGTGTTGGACGTTGGACCTAGAGAGGTTTTGAAGCCCATGTGGAGAAGAGTCGATTGGGAGACGTCTCGGCTCTTGCCGTAGACGGATTCCGGCGATCGGACGACTTGAATTTCTGGTTGAGTTTTTCGGTTTTTCGGCAAATTGGATGCTTTCCGTTTAGAATTTGATATCATGTCCTTCATTAATGTTGTTGGGCTTGTTGAGATTAACATTTTGGTATGCAGGTTGCTCGATTTGGTGCCGGTGGGATTCTGGCCGTCGCCGGCGGTGGTGGTCCGTTGCCCCACGCGCCACAGTGCGCGGCAGAGCTCCGGCGAATTGAAATTTTTGATAAAAGTTTATTTCGTTCTGCTCGTAATTTCGTGACGAACATAATGGTGATGTATTTGTTTGGATCTAGAATGCAAGGAACTGAATTCGGAATTTAGTTAAGTACGTTTTTAGTCGAAAAATACATATTTCGAGAATGTGTGATTCTCAACATTATTGCTTGTAGGATTACGAGCTTAGCTATTCAATATGGAAATCGTTGAGTACATATAATTATAATCATATTTTCATGATTTCGAGTTAGCGGGCCATGTCTAATGATTATTTCGTTAATTAGCAGGTTACAGCTTTATGAAAATCCTTGCATAGTACGGTGAGTGGATCTTTATTTTTACAGTTGATTGTGAGTTCATTATTTTTTAGCAGTATGCTTTACGGTATGTTTTTAAAGCGTTTATTCGGAGGCTTGCATTGTGATGGTTTGTTTAGTTACATCGATGCTCTAGATATTCGGCTTATCACCGGATAGTTGGTTATGAGAGGTTAGGTAGCCTCGTCTAACCGAGATCAACTTAGGTTAGGTGGCCTGGGGACGATCCCGTCACATATTTGCATAATTTTCATTTTAGTTTAACGCCTCAGGTTAGGTGGCCTGGAAGAGCACCTCCATTTATATTTCAGTTATTCAGTTTAGAACTCGCATTATGTCAAAGAAAATAGCAGAAATGCATGAAATTACAGTTTAGCGATTTACGCAGATTATTATATTATTTTTGTCCACTCACGCTAATGTTTTCTTTTATGTTTTTATCTGCCTTTTCCTGAGTCTTTCGGTTTTCTGTGCCCAGATTGCAGTGCTTCTCCTGAGTTGGATTTTGGATCTCCAGAGGTTTTGAGTCCACCGGGTCATCATACCAACCTGTAGGTTTCGGCCATTAGCAATACATTTTCATTTGTTTATTCTGCTCCTAGAAATCGCTCTGAACTTTAGTGTTGTAAATATTTTTTGTGTAGGTAGTAAATTGTCAATACTGCTGATTTATGAATTTTCAGTTTCTGTATTATTATTCCTGCATTTTAATTATTTTACTTTCCGCACACTACCACATTTTTCACCATTGCCGACGATTTTGGGAAAGAAAGGCCGGCGATGGTGGGAAATTATTGCCGGCGACGGAGAATATCGCCGGCAATAATTTCCCACCATTGCCGGCGATTTTTTGGCCGGAATATCGTCGGTAATAATGATAAATTATTGCCGGCGACGGAGAAAATCGCCGGCAATAATTTCACTTTATTTCCGGCGATGTTTGGCCGGAATATCGCCGGCAATAACTCTTATATCAGATCTACTCCGCATCAGCTCATTCGTAATGACATTGTTGTGGAGCAAAGAGAAAGCTTACAAAATCTTCCAGAATATAGACCTATTAGCCTTTGTAATATATATAAAAAATTCTACATGTAACTATTTTTATTTTTTATATATATTTTTATTTGTATTTTGTTATTTACTGATTTGACATTTTTAGTTGGTCAACCTATTAGCCTTTGTAATGTTAAGTAAAATAAATATTAAATACAACGAAAAAACAAAAAAAAGTATAAAAGTAAATTATACATGCCACACGGGAGTCTACATATAACTTGTCCTTATTTGTAAGATTTTGTCCTTCATTGTCTAAAATAAGAGACATTGTCTTTAAGTGTATTTGACACCTCCATATTGTCCTTTAATGTAGTTTACTCTTAATCTTATAGCCTGAAGTTTTGGAGAAAGCATTTAAAACCTGTAAACTATTTCTAGCTGCTCTTGTAGAAGCTTTACTGAAAATAAGACAACCATCAGCAAAGACTAAATTAGAAATCCTAATTCCACCAAGAGAAGAAAGAAGACCCACATGAAATTTATCTTTTTAAGCCAAAAGATTAAACTTTCTAATCAGAGGCTCCATACATAAAATAAAGATATAAGGGGATAGGGGGTCTCCCTGCCTTATCCCCCTAGTAGGATTGAAAAAACCTTGAGCCTTGCCATTTATTAAAAGAGAGAAGGAAACATAAGAGATACACTCCATGATCATTTTGACCAATTTATCACAAAAGTCAAAAAATTTGAGACAACTTTCAATGAACTTCCAATTGAGAAGGTCATAGGCCTTCTCAAGATCAAGCTTTACAACCACTGAGCCAACCTTGGTTTTTTTCCTTTTGAAATTTGAAAGAGTTCATGAGCGACAAGGATATTGTCCTGGATGGCTTTCCTAGGAGCAAAAATATCCTGATTATCTGAAATAGACTTCCCCAACAATGGTTTAAGCCTTTTGATCATTATTTTTGTAACAATTTTATAACACACATTACAAAGGCTAATATGTCTATATTGACCAACTATTTCTGGAATATCAACTTTTAGAATTAAAGCTATATTGGTATGATTAATTTCTCTAAGAGAATTACCATCAAAAAAGAACTTTTGAACAATAGGAATAATGGCTTCCTTTACCTCTTCCCAATACTTTTGGAAAATAAAGCATGTAAGCCATCAGTCCCTGGAGTCGTCAGAGCTTCGATGGATTGGACTGCTTCCCAAATTTCTTCTTCAGATACCTGTCGAGTCAACAAAATATTATTAGTATCATCTATTATAGGATCAGTAGAGTTTATAAACTCCTCAATCTCTCTGCTTCCTGGAATTGTCTCATCAGTAAATCTCTTCTTAAAATCAGAGATAAAAATGTCTTTGATTTTGTCATGCTCAATAATCTAATTATTGTTCTCATCCTTGATTTTCATAATGGCATTTCTTTTCTTTCTATTAGTTGCAAAAGTCTGAAAAAAATATTGTATTCCTTTCCCCAAGTATGAGCAAGTTTGCTCTAGCTTTTTGAGCCCAATAAATTTCTTCATCCTTAAAGAGGGCGTGCAAGCTGTTATTTAAATCTTGATTCTTTTCCCGAAAAAAAACAGAAGTAGGGTTAGCCATTAATTGATTATGAATATCATCAATTTCACTATGTGTATCCTTTATTTTAGTAAAAATGTTGCCAAAAACTTCTTTATCCCACCTTCTAGAAATGGTACTAAATTTACCAATCAAAACATTATAGTTTCTAAGAGGATCATTGTCATGCTTCTTCTTCCAAGCCTCATGAACGATATTTTTTAAACTGTGGGTGAGAGATCCACATGGCTTCAAATTTGAACGGCTTATGGAAATATTGATTTTTCTTATTCAAAGTAATAAAGACTAATCCATGGTCTGAACCAACAATAGGCATACTTTCAACTTCTATATCAGGAAACATAGTCAAGCCAATTGCATTGGAGCAAACTATATCTAATCTTTCAAACATGTGAGTGTGGTCTTTATGGTTATTTGTCTGAGTGAAAGGGACATCTCTACTTGGAAGAGAGATTAAGCTACAATTATTCAAAAAATCTGCAAAAATCTGCATATATCTATTAAAGATATTGTTTCCACCCCATTTCTCAGAAATTGAGATTGTTGCATTACCGTCTCCCATCAAAAGCCAAGCAGCATTATTTGGAGACTTTAAACTCAAGATGGTATTTCCGTGATCTGCTTGTCTTTCTTTTTGCAGATAAGCATAAATAAAAGTCATGTACCATAACTTATTAGTATTCATATTTGTGGCAAAGCAATGTATAAAACAATCATGAGGATGGACAATACTAATATTAATAATATTGGGGTTCCATAACAGAAGGAGACCACCACATTGTCTTGACACAGGTATTACATAGTGATTGCCAAGATTTAGCTTACTAGCAATATTATTCGCCGAATCTAAAGAAGCCCTTGTATCTAAAATGCAAAAGATATCCAAAGCTAGCGTAGAGACATAAAAAGAGGCATGTGCTTGAAATCCTTGCCAGAAAGAACCCCGGCTACTCCAAACTAAAACATTCATGGATCAATGTTCTTAATTCGAGAGGTATTACCCTCCCCATTTTTGGCCTTCCTGGTGGCCTCCCAAGCTTCTAAATTCTCTCTTGTCCACTTACTGATATCAATATTTAAACTAACCAAGCTAGACCAAAAAGAAATTGACGAAGAACCCTAAGCCCCAATTTTTCTTGGTTGCCCTACCCATAGTGCGTGTTGCGTGTCCTTCTATCTGAAACCCTTAGCTGAGGTTCCCTTTATTTATGTTCTATTTATATTTTTGTGCTCCATTTACATTCTTCAAATCTCATGTTAAAGAATTTCAATAATGATATATTTGAAAATTAATGTTTCACATGGGACAATTGAAGTTATATCTCTATTAATATAAAGCGAAGCCCTGTTTGTGTCATCACCCTTACCAAGTTTCAAACTGACCAATATACCCATGCCGAAATAAAAAAAATAAAACTGACAAAATAAATAAATCAGAATGGTACTATCGTTAATTCGCAATAGTTATTCATAACTTCCTCCATATTTTTCTCTCACTTCCATAGCACACCCGTACGTGTGGGAATTTTTCTAGTGTTATTAGTCTGATGATATTTTATAATGTTAATAAAGTTGTAAGTTTATTTCTCAATTTTCATTAGTCAATTATGTGTGTTGTCTTATTTGTTCTCATTCTCTTAGACCATCTCCAACCATTGGAGTCTTATACCTCAAAATGAAGTCTTGATGAATATTGGCTTCTCCGATAGTGAAAAGTTGTGGCCTTATACGTCATATTTGAGGTGCAATTCCTTAAAGAAGGTCTCAAAATAAGACCTAATAAGAGGTTTAAGACTCATAATAAATGGTGGGCCTGCCATGAAGAGAAAAACAAAGGGAAGAGAGATAAGTCAATATATTAAAATGAGGTATATGTCTCGAAAAATTATTCTAACACGGCGGTGCAAGTGCACTGCTTATAAAAATAATGGTAAAAGAGGAATTTAACTTTTTGTTTATTATTTTTGATCCAATTTTTTTTTAATTTTGTTAGCTTTGAGCCAATAAAAACTTGTCACGTAGACGATAAAAGTGCACCGTTGTGTATGGAATATGTTCTCATAGGTTCCTATGGTTGGAGATGAGAATGTCTTATAATGAATAGTGTTTTTTAAAGGTCTCATAATAGGGTATGAGAGCTTGATGGTTGGAGATGCTCTTGCCGTCTTGTCGCTGTTTGATAATATATGCAATTAGTTAATATTAATTTAGATTAACCACTTTCTAACATACTCTTGCTTGTGGACTCGAGCGAAGAAACCCTAGGAGCCGCTGCTAAGTCTCCAACTCATTTTCTTTGAGAATCTTTCCGATTTCACGTCGGACTATCATTTGATATGGCAGATTCGATGCCAAAGAAACTAAGAGCCTCATTGACACTGTCAGAATATGGGCATACCTCCTATGGTGATAACGGAGTGGCTGCAGTGTCCAATCATTCATTTGTGGTTGCTCACTTGCTCTCGGTGAAGGGTAAGATAAATATGATGGCTGCAGCCGGAACCTGAGGCTTCGTTTGAGTTTATGGGAGGCGTCTTACGATCCGTACGGTAGGGAATCAATTCTTGATGAAGTTTTCTAAAGACGCAAAGGCGAAACATGTTCTTAAAAGAGGACATTGGTTCTATGGGTGGGCGACTTTGGTGTTTGCACATTTTAGTGGAAGAGGTGATCCGATGTAAGTCGAATTCCCTTATTTTCACTGTTGGTGTGGGTGGAAATATTAAGTATGGATCTAATTGTGTTTACAAAGAAAGCTTTGAGAATGGTGGCGAACTCTCTCGGGGTTTTTTTTCAATATTGACCAACCTGGTTTTCAGAGAGGTATTTTGAGAGTTCGTATTTGACACTCGATCTCCTCTAGGGTTTGGCAACCATTCCCTGCACAAACCTTCGAATTCAAGGCTAGTGTGAAAGCCAAGATTAAGGTTAAGTATGAGAGGTTACACGGTTACTGCAATATTTGTGGTTTTTTCGAACATCCTACTTCTGGATGTATTGGTGCTTAAGATTTGACAAAGAGCGTTGTTATGGAGTCAGTGGCTAGCTTTATTGGTGATGCGGCGGGGGTTCTAAATTCGGTGAAAGCTACTTGGCCGGTAAGTACCCCGAGTGCAAACCCTAGCTCTAATACTATTGTTGGAATTAAATCCATGCAGGTTTCTTCGATCTCAATGGTGCCTCAAGCTTTGATGTTCTCGGTGCTGGGTTTGATTCCTGAGATCTTTGCGGCAGTTGATGCTCACCTATGACAAGTATCTTCAATCAATCCAATGAGTGAGGGTATCCCCAAACACAAAGCAATGGAGGAGGTGGAGAAAGTGGTGAAAACGCATAGGTCTGGGAAGATGAAAAGTAGTCTTCATTTGGGTCCATGTATCGATCTCGTTTTGTCAGAGAATAATGGTGAAAGAACCCAACCCTAGCTTACTAGTAAATTAGATAGTTTAGCTAGTAAGCTAGAATTAAATCCCAACAATTAACTGACTCTAAGAAATTTTGTGAAATTTTGGACATAACTCCCTTTGAAAATTAGACAACCCAAAAACCTGCATGAAGATAACACTCCACACATAATCCCACAGACACACCATGGACCACCAACGTCTATCTAGATTTCTCAACAAATGGCATAAACTAAAACCAGCAACTAAACTCAGAAAGCCGCCCTAGCGGCTCTAATAATAAGCCGAAGGCATTGCAGATAGAGGAACCTGGTTTGGATGAGGTCGGTGGACATCGTAAGGTTGTAAGTTTGCCATTACGAAACAACATCGTCTTACCAAAATTGCTTCAACAAAAGGGATCAAAATTGGTGTGGTTTGTTCTGAGGAGGAGAGTACGGAAGCTAGTATCTTCGTGAGTGCAAAAGAGATGCCAACAAAGGAGTGAAAATGGTCCTCGAATGTTTTTGAGGAGGAAGAGAATGAGGTGATGACTGTAGAACAAATGGACTTGTCTGTAGGTGTTGTTGATGGAGCTGTGGGAACAGCTCTTGACACTACTCATTGACAGTAGTATTTTATTTATGCTTTTATTTGTTGTTATCTAATAAGTGCGAATGAAATAGATATTGCTCATCATTTTGTTTCGCGCTACGTCATAGTTATGAACTTTAGTTACTTGGTTACTTTTTTATTTTTTTTAGCTTAATGTTGATAGGATTATTTGAGCTTGGTAGACAATCTTGTTGTGTAGCTAGTCTAGACTGTGACTTCTTATCTGTCGTTTGTTCTTGTTAAGGGTAGTCGCATGTTGTAATATGTCCTCATTTTTTCCATCAATGAGAACTGACGTCTCACGTTTTTCCCTTAAAAAAGCATACTCTTGCTTGTGGTTAGTTCGTATTTATGTGAGACAATGAAGAAAACAACTTATTTTCATAATTATATTTATTTTCAATTAGATAAACAATATTAGTTGTAAAATTGGGTAACAAGCGGAAGACCTTCCCTGCCTACCTAAGAGGAACTAAAGGTTATTTATTTATTTATTTTTAATAAAGGAAGAGGTTAACATATTATATAACTCGATAACATGTACAATAATAACTCACCCTTACATATCCATAAAGGAAAATAATGTTAGGCCCCAAATGGGCTATGATGTGGAGGCCCCAAATCTACATGGATGACACTCTTATATCTACATTATTATTAGATAAAATCCCCTATCAAACACATTTATATATATAAAATATTCTTTCTTATTTTATATCTAACGGCTTATTTTTTTTCCGTCCAAATCTCTTCAATTTAACTCTTTAAAATCATAACGTGAGTCTCCATCGACTTTCTTAATAATAAATTTTTGAATCTCAATCATGAATTTTTGCGCAAATTTAAAATTTATCGATTATCATCACTCGATCACTGTTATAGTCTTATTTGATTTCGAACATATGAATATTCTTTAAGCTATATGTGATATACATTTTCTTGTTCGAATCGTTGTCTTCTTGTAGTAATACTTTTATGGCGATGAAAATGAGATTGTTTATTCTAAATATCGGTGTATTTGAAGAAAATGAATTATTTACCAGCATTTAAGTTAGAAACTAAATTTTTTAAAAATAATGAGATTATTTAGCGTATATTAATAGCAAAGTTTTTAGAATTGAAAATATATTTATGACTATTGATTAATAAATAATAGTAATTAATTATTATTTATACAAATTGACAACAAATAACGTGACAATGACATGTCACGCCACATAAGATTTGAGCCTCCATATCATAGGCCCCATTGAAACCTCCTATCATTCCTCATAAAAAGAGCCATTACACATAGTATCAAAATAAACCAACTATGCTAGTTCATTTTGACTCCAACATACTCACCTTCTAGGATTAGCTCTAAACAAAAATATATGAAGCCTCCAAGGAGAAGATAAATAGAACGGCAAAAATTCCCACACCTTCCTCTCCTCTGACAAACGCAGAAAGAATAAGCTAATTACAAATATAGTACCCATTTGAATCATGAATCTCTTATTTTAATTTGAAAGTCACATGAATAACGTTATTGATACCTCATAAACATTTACTTTTTAAGTTACTTATATACCGCTTTAAACTGCCTAAAATCCTAACCACAAGGTATCCTACGATTTCATGTCTTGAATCTTAATCTTACACTACATGACAACATAATTAAAATTGCATTTTGTTTTCTTCACCTAACAACAAGACCCAATATACAAAAGGGATTCTCACATATTTTTGAAACTTGGATTCCCTCTATTTTCAATATCATGATTTTATGTTCTCACATGCCTGAGCAGTTCAATCACCATCAATAGTTTTCATTTACCTCATTTTAATTTCTAACCTCACATGTTATTATTATGATTGTTTTTGGGCCAAAAAAACAATAATAAGAAAGAAAGTATGTGGTGTGCAGCGGCTCAAGCCGTGAAGTCAATTCAATCAGCTGGCCCAGCCACTCACATACACACACAGTCGTGGTTGCACGCCATTGGCCCAATTATCTGCTACACGCTCCTCTGGCATACGACCGCCTTTACGTTATAAATCCCGTGTCGTCCGCCGAGTCACCGTATATAAACACCCCTTCCCTCACATTTTCCTCTCCTCTGCTAGTCGTCGTCATCGGAGAAGCGTGAGACTCGTTACACCCCTATATCTTCTCCCCACAAATACTTCGTCGTGAGCTGAACCACACAACCGCCGCGAAAATGGTGAGAGCTTCTTATATATTTGTCCGATCGATTTCAAACAGATTCGTTTTTCATCCTCATCTGTATGGCTGCTGATGAAGTATCACCGTTGAAACTTTTTCGTGTTTTTTTTTAACCGATGGCGATTCCTTAGCTGCTAGATAGATGATCGGGCTCGATTTTGTGAGCGGTGTGGTTTGATCTGTGGTCGATCTGATAGTTTGAACTGAGTTGGATGAAATTGATAGCTCGTTTACTGTTTTAGTGTAAATTGTTAGCTTCCAGATCTGATTTGATTTTGGTTATGTTTTTCTTGAACGTTATGATCGCGATTTGTTAGAGGTTCTCTGCATATGTTTGTATATGTAATATGTTGGGAGAAAAGTTGCTGATTAGTAATACTGTGGATCTTAACAGAGGTGTTTAGAGTGGTTCGTGTTAGCGCTCATCTGTTGCTTGGTCGTATATGATAAGCTCGAATATATCAATTTTTTTTGTGGATCTGTTAATTTTGGACATTTCTTGTCATTTCGTAAATATGTGTATTCTACATGAAATTAAAGAGATTGGTTTTTGGTTCGCTTTTTAAACCCTATCTATTTAAACGGGTGGTGTTCGAAACTTTCAGGTTTATACATTGTTTTTACTCTTTAGTGTTGTCTGGTAATTGCCGAGTTGGGCTGTTTGGCATTGCAGAAGCGAGAAGTTTTTAGTTTAGTATTTTTGAATATAAAAAGTTACCTTAGTATAATACAAGTTGGACATGACTATTTTTGGTAGACTGCACGTCTGTACATGTACTAATTAAACATTGTCTGAAAAAATCACCAAAGTATAATACAAATTGGAGATTTAAGCTGCACATGTACCCACAAAGAAGAGGGATTTTGATCGTGATAAGCATGACAAATTACCCAAGTAATTTACCAATATTGACAAGACTACATGTGGACATGTACTCTCTCTCTACACCCCCACTTTATCCCTTTCTCTCTCCGGTGTAGTCTTAATGAGTTCTCATAATATTTGTTTACTTGTTTGCATGTTTTAGTCTTTGTTCATTTTTGTTCGGCATCCAGGCTTTAATTTGAAAATGGTGTTACTAAGTTGTCTTTTTTTGGGGAATCACAGGCCAATGCAGCATCTGGTATGGCTGTGGATGATGAGTGCAAACTGAAGTTCTTGGAGCTCAAGACAAAGAGGACCTACCGATCAATAGTTTTCAAGATTGAAGAGAAGCAAAAGCAAGTTATTGTGGAAAAAGTTGGTGATCCAACACAAACCTACGAGGAATTTGCAGATAACCTTCCTGCTGATGAATGCCGTTATGCTGTTTTTGATTTTGACTTTCTTACTCCAGAGGGTGTTCCAAAAAGCAGGATATTTTTCATTGGGTGGTAAGACTGATATGCTTTAAATCTTATCGATCATGTGTGTTACTTTTTCCACCTACTCATGAACTGTGTACCATTTGTTTGGTGGTTTTTATGAAGGTCTCCTGATACATCAAGGGTGAGAAACAAGATGATTTATGCAAGCTCTAAGGACAGATTCAAGAGAGAGCTTGATGGAATCCAGATCGAGTTGCAGGCAACTGATTCATCTGAGATTGGCCTTGACATCATTAAAAGCCGTGCCAGCTAAATATGAAACATAGGATATCTGGTGGGGAATTCCTCCTTTCAGCCTTTGTTACATTGTGGGATGACGACTTGGCTAATGATGAGATCAATTTCCAAGCCCTGTCTTTGTTTCTTATTCGTTTTGAACAAGTGCCCCTGGTTTGTCGTATATCATATGATATGTTATCTTATAGAACATGTATGTTGAATGGCTGCCTTGGTAGTTCTATGTCAACAAACTATTATGTAGTTGTTTGTGGGGTTTAGAGGACACCTTACCTCTTTTCAAGTGTTGTAAATGACCCTCGTCATTTTACTTTTGGAACGCTATAAAAGGATCATGCTTTATGACCTTCCTCGTTGCCGATTAATTTGGCTTGTTTTGTATGACCTTGCATTTTATTGATATTTGATTTTTCCTAGTAGTGGTAATTTGTGTAGTGAGCAGAAGATTTTCACCTTAAAGCTTTCTTATTGTTATTGCGATTGGTCACATTCGTTAACTTTTCAGTGAACATTCGAGGAGGTTTGTGTCAGGTTGTGGTATCCATTCAGCGATAACAGCTTCTCTTGTCAATTTACACCTCCCCTCTTATGTCCAGGATCTGCTCCGGCTTCCTTTCCCAACCTTTCTGTGAAGATTCAGGCTTGATTTTTATACGTGATTAGACTCTGTCGTGGTAAATGTATTTTTTGTTGATGTTTTCGATTATTGGTGGTTCAAATACCGAGTTTTTTAGAGCTGGGAAGTAGATGATGATCCCATACATATTTGAGGGACACAGACGTGATTTGACAAGATTTTAGAGCTCGGAAGTAGATGACATATTCATCTGAGTACTCTCCCCAACCAAATATGCACGACGTGATATGACAAGATTTTTTGGGTTCATATTGGAATCATTTACAGTTCCCTTAGATTCTAGTTGAACAAGGTTCCAAATGCCCAAATTTAGGTCTCCTACGACGACATTCAAATGGTGGAAACTGCACGTTGTGCATTTGGGTGTCGGTCTGTAATACGTCAAAAACTGTTACTGCTCAGTGAAAAGTGAAAACAGAATAGAGAAAGTAGTCCTGGTTGTTTACAAAGGTTGCAGCACAATTATCCGTCCTTGAGCCGCTCTTGGATTCAAAACACTCTGATGGCCTAGAAAACCCACCTCTCCAATTTGAACCGCGCTCCAATGGCTTTCTCTTTCTGCAACCACTATTACTCTCGTCCCCTCACAACCCAAACCCCTCTCTCCTCCTCCTCCTCTCACAATCCCTTCACCTCATTCTCCTTCCCTCACCACAAACGACTCGTCGTCCAATCCTCACTCTCCTATTCCACCGCCCACTCTCTCCCTCACGACTTCACTCCCCAGCAACTCCTCGACTCCCTCCGCCGCCAAAACGACGAGTCGTCCGCCCTCCGCCTCTTCGATTGGGCCTCCAAGCAGCCCAACTTCACTCCCACCTCCTCAATCTACGACGAGCTTCTCACCAAGCTCGGAAAAGTCGGCTCTTTCGAGTCCATGAGAGACGTGCTAAACGACATGAAGCTCCACAACTGTCTCACCCGAGGTACTTTCTTAATCTTCATCGAGAGCTACGCCGAATTTGATTTGTACGATGAAATTCTGGGACTTGTGGATGTTATGGAGAACGAATTTGGGTTGAAACCCGATACCCATTTCTATAATCATTTGTTGAATGTGTTGGTTGATGGGGATAAGCTTAAGCTTGTCGAAACTGCGAATTCGGGGATGAATGATAGGGGGATTAAGCCTGATGTGTCTACTTTTAACATTTTGATTAAGGCCCTTTGTAGAGCTCATCAGATTAGGCCGGCCCTTTTGCTGATGGAGGAAATGGGGAGCTATGGTTTGAAGCCTGATGAGAAGACGTTTACGACAATAATGCAAGGGTATATCGAGGAGGGTGACATGAAAGGTGCATTGAGAATTAGGGAGCAGATGGTGGAGTATGGGTGTTATTGTAGTAATGTGACCGTGAATGTGTTGGTTAATGGGTTTTGTAAAGAGGGTAGAGTCGATGAGGCGTTTAGTTTTATTGAGAAAATGGCCGAGGAGGGGTTTTTGCCTGATCAGTATACGTTTAATACGTTGGTGAAGGGGCTGTGTAGAGTGGGGCACGTGAAGCAGGCTTTGGAGATTATGGATGTGATGCTGCAGGAAGGGTTTGATTTGGATATCTATACGTATAACTCGTTGGTTTCGGGGCTGTGTAAATTGGGGGAGATTGAGGAGGCGGTGGAGATTCTTGATCAGATGGCTTCGAGGGATTGTTCACCGAATACTGTCACGTATAATACTTTGATTAGTACATTGTGTAAGGAGAACCGGGTTGAGGAGGCTACTAAGCTTGCGCGTGTACTTACTAGCAAGGGTATCATACCGGATGTTTGTACTGTCAATTCGCTGATTCAAGGTCTGTGCATGAACAGAAATCATAAAGTTGCTATGGAACTGTTTGAGGAGATGAAGATGAAAGGGTGTCAGCCTGATGGGTTTACTTATAGTTTGCTGATTGATAGCTACTGTTCAAGAGGGAAGCTAGAAGAGGCTTTAAGGTTGCTGAAAGATATGGAATTGAGCGGCTGTCCACGCAATGCAGTAATTTATAATACTCTGATCGATGGGCTGTGCAAAAACAACAGAATTGAAGATGCGGAGGAGATTTTTGATCAGATGGAACTCCAGGGGATTTCGAGAAACTCAGTGACCTACAACACCCTTATTGATGGTCTTTGCCAGAATAGAAGGGTTGAGGAAGCTTCTCAACTCATGGACCAGATGATAATGGAAGGCCTAAAACCTGATAAGTTCACCTACAATTCACTGCTCACGTATTTCTGTAGGGCGGGGGATATCAAGAAGGCAGCAGATATTGTTCAGAATATGGCCTCAAATGGATGCGAACCAGATATTGTCACATACGGGACCCTCATTCAGGGGCTATGCAAGGCCGGCAGAACTGAGGTTGCAAGTAGACTCCTAAGAAGTTTGCAGATTAAGGGGTTGGTTCCGACTCCACATGCCTATAACCCAGTAATTCAAGCACTCTTCAAGCGGAAGAGAACAACAGAAGCGATGCGGCTTGTTCGAGAAATGATGGAGAAGGGTGATCCTCCAGATGCTGTAACATTTAAGATTGTCTTTCGTGGGCTTTGTAATGGTGGAGGACCAATTGGAGATGCAGTTGATTTTGCCATTGAGATGATGGACAAAGGGCACGTACCTGAATACTCATCATTTTCTTTGCTGGCTGAAGGACTTTATGCTTTATCCATGGAGGATACCCTGATTAAGCTTGTTGATATGGTCATGGAGAAAGCAAGAGTTTCAGATAGTGAAGCTTCAATGGTAAGGGGTTATCTCAAAATCCGAAAATTTAAAGATGGATTGGCTACTCTCGGTGGTATATTGAATAGCCGAAAGCCCAGAAAATCTTATTGGTCCAGAAATTAGTCTGAGCTGGTTTCTGTTATCTTCATAAAGCATGAAATCAATATATGATAGCACTGTTGGATTGAGATCTCTTCTGACTTCCCAAATCGTGCAAAAGGAAAAGTCAGGTACTGTTCTTACCATAATCACCGTCATTAGATACTTTCACATACCACTTCCAAAAATGATTTCAAGTTTTCTTCTGATACTAAATTATAAGCTAATGTAGTACATATTGAGGATGTAAAAGTATCACAACTCATTTTTGAAGTGTATTTGCTAGCTGCCGTCCTTAGGTTGCTGTATTGAAGATTGTTTAAAAACTCATTTTCGAAGAACATAGGTTTGTAGAAATATAATTCAATAAATTTATTATGATATCTCTGAGTGGGATTCTGATGGTTCATGTATACAATTACAACATCTCAATATATATTAAATTGCAACGGTTGGGTAACTTGGGTTTATAACCCAGGTAATTCTTTCTTTTGGTGGCCTTGGTTTCTGCATCTGTACGCTGCCGACGGTACTGAAAGAGGCATGGAGGAAGATTTTCAAGGGCAACCCTTCAAGCCATGTTGTAGTATGAAATCTCACATGGCTGAGACTCCCCTGAGAGCTAGCTCAGACTGTCACGCTATTGAGCTCGTTCTCAGCAAACTGTGCCTACTTTCCTTATACGAGCTAGCTCAGACTTCCTACTAGGCTACTAACATGAACTTGTGCGTTTGTGGGTTTGCTGCTAACGTTCCTAACAACATGGTAGAGCGTCATACACATTGTATGCAAGTCGATTTCGACAGTTGAAACTTCTGATACCAAATTTGAATACCATACTATGTTAGAACTTAGAGACAACACACTCCTTTCACTATGTGAGTGAAGGTAACTTAAAATTGCTCCTTTCACATATAACTGATTTTGACGCTTCTTTTCAGCCGGTAAACCGTTGATAACTTCTTTTTTTTGGAGGACGGGAAGAAGAGTCTAGCCACTGTAGCTAGAAATCCCACTCCCACGTCGATTTTATTAATATCATACATTATTAATACAAAAATAGTAACATTATTTTACCGTTGATAACTTTGTAATCGTAACTTTATAATTCGTACATACATCGATCGATTATAGTACAAAATACAAAAATAGAAGCAGTGCTAGCTAGGTTGCAGATCGAAAGGGACAAAGGGTATATACTGTATAACAGGATATCATTATATTTCTGCCAACTACTGAATCTATTGTCCACATTCAATCATCTATGATCGTCCACTAGCTAGCAAAAGTAACATCAAACTTCAGAACTTCTCCCCACATGTTATTCGATCAAATAGCTAGGTGGCAAGCATGCTAGCTGTTTTGATCTAATCTTGAATACCATCATCGTATTAGTTAAAAAAACTCAAAACGAAAATTCGGCTCACGAATCAGGATTAAACATTGATATCTCATTTGGGACCCAAATGACCACACTTCGAGCTTATCCTACTAACTTTTGAAGTTCGAAAAGGAGTACGTCTTAAAGCCATGACCTCACCGTGAAGGTTCTAAAATGCCCATTTCTGAGATGAACAGTTCCAAGAAAGCAGCTAGCTTGATTAGAAGAGGGACATGCCAAGCAGTAAAACAAAGCAGCTGGCCTGCTGTACGTGGTCTCTGTATGTTTCACACATTCACATGGTCGAGTCACCGCATATAAGTGATTACAGCTGGTAATGAGCTAAACGACGACTTAGCTGCACTGTCTCATCCCATTTATAAAAGGAATTAAGGGCATGCATTCGGCCCATTTCTGCATTCAACTCTGCAACCACATTACCAGGATAATAAAGATTTAGTTTTTTAGGAATTCTGCCACTGCATGGCGCTTCTGCAAGGATTTTAATCATTATTTTATAGGCGGCAAGAACCTCAGAATCGTTTGCATGGACGCCTTTTATGAGCAAACAAACAGAGTCTCGAGTTTATCTAACCAATCGTTGCTAATTGATCTTGATCTCATTGATGACTCACCCACTCTCTCGCACTAGACGTACGTTTGTCTACTTTTATAAAAAGCCGTAGCGGTATATATCTAGCATCAACTTAATTTTGACT
Source organism: Geum urbanum (assembly GCA_946800695.1). NCBI lineage: Eukaryota > Viridiplantae > Streptophyta > Magnoliopsida > Rosales > Rosaceae > Geum > Geum urbanum. The sequence goes on from OX326997.1 coordinate 86,643,705, forward strand.
GTGAACTCTCTCAAAGTTTTGTTGAAGTTTGTGGACGGCTAGGTAGCTATGGAGGCTTTGGATTCTTCTTGTAATGATATAGAGAAGCCACTGCTGCTCCCCGGCGACAACTCGCCGGGGCGGGCCACAAAGAAAAGCGCTCATGCTAGAGATGTTCATATTCTGAGTTCATCTTTCTTGTTGATATTTCTTGCTTTTGGGGCTGCTCAGAATCTGGAGAGCTCAGTCAACACTGTGAGTTCTTATTTAGTCACTGAGAAAATGTTCTGATTTAATTTAGGCCTGATAAAATTGTTGATTCTTGCAGGACGAGGGTTTGGGAACGACGTCGCTTGGGATTGTGTACTTGTCGTTTGCAGTTTTCTCTGTGGTATCGTCTCCGGTGGTTCGAGCTTTGGGGTCTAAGACTGCTTTGCTGCTAGGGACTACTGGCTACTGGCTATACATAGCTGTACATTTGATCAAATTAACTTGGTATTTTTTTATTCAGTAACTCTGTTTTTTTTATGTGATCGACTAGTAACCATGCCGATCGACCAAAGTTAAGTGACTCATTGACCTCAATTGCATGTTCTAATGATTTTGATCCCAAAAAATGGTCGGCGAAATATATATGATCGAATTCAGCTAGAGACCAAAAAAATGGTGATTACATACATGTATCACAATATTCACAAAGCATATCAGCTAACAGTTTTGAGCTATTTCCATGTAGGTACATTATGTATCCAGTTTCTCTATACCTTGGATTTGCTTCTTCAATAATATGGGTCGAGCAGGTTTGTCCTCACATTTGTTTTGTCGGCCTTAAGTGCATGTTTATGGTATATATCTTGCCTATTTGGTATCAAAATTAGGCTTGGAATTGTAGTTCTGATCCGACTGATGCTTCATCAATCAGGGAACGTATCTTACTAATGCTGCCCGGAGTCATGCAAGAGATAATAACTTACATGAAGGAACAACTATCGGCAACTTCAATGGAGAATTCTGGGGAATGTTTGCTTGTCGCCAGGTGATCGAATCCATCTTTTGCACCTTTTAGTATGAGTAATTTCTTTATTGGTTGGTGAATTTGTGTTTTTTCGTTAACATATGTAACCACGTGTCTTCAGTCTTCTGATCTTTACTCTAAACTTTTGCAGTTCTTTGGAAATCTTTTATCACTTGTCATTCTAAGAGATGGAAGAGTATGTACTTTAATTTGGTTTCATGTCCATTCTGTATACTGCAGAATGATGCTTTTGAAATTATTATTTGAACTGATTTGATGTTTCTTATCATGGCAGGAGGGAAGTCCTGGCGAAACAAAGCTATTGTACGTGGTGTTCCTCTGCAGTATGACTTTAGGCACCATCCTGATGTGTTTCTTAAATAACAGGGATCATGTAGAAAAGGAATCTGAAGATTCTTCTCGTAGCTTCTATGTTTCTCTGTTATCTTTTTTGAAGTCGCTCATCACTCCTTTGTTCGATGTACGAATGCTGTTGATCGTCCCCCTAATGGCTTATACAGGACTACAACAAGCATTTGTGTGGTAATTACTTGGCTAGTTATGGTCGACTACATTATTATATCCAAATCATTACCAATTGTTTTACTTTTCTCAACCTTCTTTTGTAAAGGTCAGAATTCACCAAGTGTGTTGTTACTCCAACGCTCGGTATGTCTGGTGTGGGTGGTGCGATGGCAGTGTATGGCTTTTTCGATGCAATAGTAAGTATCAAGAAACAGCTTGACATGAGTATATTTGGAACTAGCAGTTGAAAATTTGGTATAATAAGCATTATGTGGTTCCTATTCTATAGTGTTAGATAATGAGCATCTTGGAATTGCTTTCAAGAAGCAAAAAAGCTTCTACTGTTATTGACGCTTTGCAGTAGATGAATATATGTACATGGTACAAAGTGGAGTTAAAGGCAATCTAATTTATACATTTTAGTTAATAGACGGGATAGGATTCTGGTCTAAATCTAAGCAGATGTGTATGACTGTATGTAGAGACAGATCCAGGGATGAAAATTGGAGTATGCTAAACTTATCTATACCCTTATTTTTTACATATGTATACATGTAATTTTATTTGAGCTTAAAATCTTAGGAGGGTTGCAGCATACCCCAGCCCACCTCTAGGTCCGTCCCTGACTGTATGCCATATGTGTCATGTGTCTTCTGTTCAGATATACGTGATTCTATTCTCATACTTATGTGACAATGATGTCAGTGCTCACTTGTTGCTGGTCGACTCACCTCTGGTCTGAAGTCAATCAGTCTTATAGTTACTGGTGGAGCTCTCCTGCAGGCTATTGTATTTGTCTGGCTTCTTCTCAATTACGGGTTAGTGTAGCATACAATAGGTTTGAAGTGTGAAGTATGTGTAACATTTGGAGTTCTTGTTGCTACCTCTGATTCTCATTTCTACCTTGCTGTTACAATGCCAGCCAAGTACGCGGAATAACTAGCATTGTAATAATGGCAGCTGCATTAGGTATTGGCGATGGAGTCTTTAACACACAGATTAGTGCTTTGCTAGGGATTTTCTTCAAACGCGATACGGTATTTAACCAACCTGTTAATTCTCTAATGTTACTCCTTCAATTACGAAACAAGTGTTTTTCATGTTAATTGGAATTACAGGGAGGAGCATTTGCACAGCTCAAGGTGTGGCAGAGCAGTGCTGTTGCAGTCGTCTTCTTTATCAGTCCTTACATCTCATTACAGGCAATGCTGGTGGTCATGCTTATCGGAGTTTGTATCGGATACGGTGCCTTTGTATATCTGTTTCTTCAAGGAGAGGAAGCAGTCTCACACAGGACATTGCTCGCATGAGATCATCTGTCTTGAAGAAATATTCTTGTATCGGATACGGTGCCTTTGTTAGAGGTAAATTTTGATCACATTTCGAATGGAAAAGGCCAAACATTTGGTATTTGTGTTATCGGAAGGGGGTGTATATTAATCAAGCTTGAGTAACATTCCTAAAGCTACTTAGCAAAATTCTTGAAGACTAAGAGTATCGCTTTGATGTTCTGCACAACTTTCTTTTGCCGAGAACAAGTATTTATGCGTATTACTTGCACAATATTCATTCTAAATAAAGATAGACCGAATTAATGCTTATGTAAAATAGTTCAACTGTGCATTGCAACACAGTGTCTGGTCACCTTGTCAACTTTCGTGATTAAAATTTAAATAGAAAATGTTGTGTCTTAACCATGAGAGAGAGTGCCCCCCTTCTCTCTAGAAAAGTCTTTTTCATGTGTTTGAACTGTGTGCCTGAGCCTTTGCTTTCTTTTGTCGAAACTTAGTAAATTCCGATCAAACTTCCGGCAGAGTGCAACTTATATGAATTTCGTTTTGGAAATTGTTTGGCTTGCGAAAGTAGTAAACTAACTAGAGCTAGCCTCATGTTGAATTCACCCTTCTATGTTGTGTTCCTTGTTCTTTTGAACTTGTTTAACATACAAATGAAGGGGAAGTTACTACTGTGTCTTGCTACAAGATCCAACTCTGAATTTCTGGTTGCATCAGTTACTCTGTCTTTACCTTTTTTCTTTAAACATCTTGGCTAGATAGTTAATGAGAGTGTTTAAGGTTGTTTGCACCCCTCATTAATTTCTGATCCTTCAATAACCGAAGTTCGGTTGGTGGAAGGTCTTGTCCCCCTTGGATTTCAAGGTGGTGCGTCCGTGTTCTTTTTTAAGGAAAGATCAAGTTCGTGCTTTCTAGTACTATCAGCATGACGTCTTCACCCATAACGGAGTAAGTGTTTCCTCTTGAAGATGAAGGGATCATTGAGGCAATGTCGTGCAACTTTGAGAGTAGCATTGGCATGCTCGACTTTGAATATGGCATTGATCTACTGGGGTTGCTGATGGTGAACCAAACCCAATGAGTATCACAACCACTCTTCAAGGAATGTGGAAGAATATGGGGTAAATTCATATAATTCCGATAAAGAAGAACGTGTTTGCGTTGACTGTAGGCTCATAGAAATAAGCCATGAAGCTTTTGGAGAGCATCCTTTGGAGTGTAAAAGGTTACTGTTTCATAGTTAAGCAGTGGCCTAGGTATCTCTATGTGGATGAGATCGAGTTGAACCGAGCTACCTTCTGGATCCAAGCTCATGGTGTGCCAAAAGAGCAGCTGTTAGTAGAAAATGCAAGAAAGCTAGGGAAGATGTTGGGATCAGTGTTATATGCCGAGGACCCAAAGAAGGAAGGTCATAAAGAGTTCTTAAGGATGAGGGTAGATTTTAATGCACTCAACCTTCTCTCCACTTTTTGCAACTTACCAAGAGGAGATGGTTCATCCACAAAAATCAGGTTCAAATATGAAACTCTGAAAAAAATTCTTTTTTCATTGTGGTCATTTAGGTCATATCAAAATTGATTGTTCTAGAGAGTTTAACCATATCCTTGTCAAGCTGCGGGTGGTTTATGATCACAATTTGGTGGCAGAATTGATGCAGAAAGCGATGTACACTCAGCCACACTATCCTATTGAATTCCCATATTCCACTGCAACAAAGTTTGTGAATCCGACGAGTTTTCGACGGCCAGAGAACAACTCAGAAAGGAGAGAGTTTGAGATCTGAGAAGTATTGAAAATTTTGCCATAGAAAATAAAATTGAGGTGGCAAGTCAGAGGGCTAACAGTAGGGATAGTCACATAGCAGGCGCAACTAACTATAGTCGAGGTCACACAAGATTAGGGGCGGCCCATGCGGATGATAGAACAGGTGGCAAGAAGCTAGTGGGAGATATGCAGGAAGATTTGTTGTACCTGGATGTGGGGAATAGTGTCCCAACGGGAAGCACGAGTGTCATGTCCTTATCTCCATTGGGTAATGACATTCAGTTTGAACCGAGGTGCAAGGATGGGCCTGATGTAGAGGGGGCAGGTAGTGGGCCCGATTTCTTTACGAGCTTTAATCTAGATATTGTATGTCCATGGTATCGTAACGAGAGTTTGACTCAAGCATTTAATGGGTTTAATATTGAGAATCACAATTGGGCCAATCCACATGTCATCCCTCCTTGGGCTTTTCAAAACAACTCTGATTTTTTTAAAGTCCATGCCAGATTTCCCGTTCCTGTGTTTTGTGAGTCAAGTGCCAACCCTAATATTCTGGGGCTCAGAATACGGGCGTATTAATCAATGAAGTTCATAATAACAGTGTGATAGTTATTGATACAAGAAAGAAGAGAAAATTTAGGGGAAGTGAGGAGGCTAATAAAAAACGGAGTAAGAAAAGGAAATGAAAGATGACTGTAAGTCTCATATCATCCAAAAAATTCTTTGAAGAACTGAGTCACGTTATATTGCGTGGAAGGGATCAATAAAAAGGAAAGAAGAAGAAGACGATGGTTTTGAAGAAAAAGAATGATGTTGTTCTCAGGGATGATGATGATTTGATGCAACCTTTGATTTCTCTTAGGAGAGTAGGGGAAAGTCCTAGAAGAACTGAAGCACATAGAGAAACCAACTTTATTGGAACTGGTAGCTGGTCATAAACAGTTGCACGGTTTGTAACTTAAAGGAGATCACTAAATTCCGTTGTCCTGACATAGTTTTCTTGAGTGAACACACATAAGAATAGTTGGTATGTGGATAAGGTTAGGCGGAGGTTAGGGTTTTCTATGGGGTTCAATGTGGGTCCGATTGAAACTGCTGGTGGGCTAAGTCTATGGTAGAGACCTGCTGTCGAAGTTGATGTGTTTATCTGGTCAAAGAACTTTGTTGATACTTATGTGACACGTTCTGGTGTGCATGAAAAGGTTAGGATTACTTGGACTTATGGTCCACCTTATCAAAATGAGAAGGAGGCTTTTTGGAGTTCAATGGACATGGCTAGTAGTGATGTTGTGATTCCTCGACTAGTGTTTGAGGACCAAAATGAAGCTAAATGGAAGCATGAAAAGGAAGGTGGTGCTAGGTGGCAACCCAGACACCTTGTCCACTTGAGGGAGTTTATAAAAAATAACCAGTTGATTGATATAGGCAGTATCAGTCCACAATTCACGTGAGTGAGAAAAGAAGATGATGAAGTTGTTTTAATGGAGAGACTGGACAGGGGGCTAGTAAATGATGAGTGGCTGCTTGTGTGGCCAGAATCGAGAGTAACTATTTTACTCAGGATAGGATATGATCACACTCCTATTCTCTTAGAATGCTCTTTTATTGAGATTAGGATATCAAAACAATTTAAATTTGAGTCTTTCTGGGCTGATGATAAGGAATGCATTGAGGTTGTGAGAGGGTATTGGAAGGAGATGAGCAGTTCGAATAATCAGGACACTTGGGCTAGAAAGTTAAATGTGTGTAGGGAAAAGTTGATCGAATGGCCAAGAGCCAAGTATCCAACAACCAAGCTGCTATAAATGAGTGTTTGTTGGAGCTGAAAATGTTACAGAGGTCCAAGCCGGAGGGAGATGCTAGCAGGCATATGGAGATTGCAAAGAAGCTCAATGATCTATAGAAGCTAGATGACAAATATTGGCACCAGAGGTCTAGGATTCCTTGGCTCTTGTATGTTTTGGTTTTGGTAGCGAGTGGATCAAGTTGATTATGTCTTGTGTCAAAACAGTGAGTTTCTCAGTGGTCCTTAATGGAAAACCTGGCTCTTTCTTTAAGCCGAATCGTGGGTTAATGCAAGGATACCTATTATCTCCTTACCTCTTCCTCATTGTCAGTGATGTGTTATCGAGGAGAATAATTTATGCATTGGAAATGAAGGAGATTAGAGGAGTTAAATTGTGTAGGGGATGTCCCATGCTAACCAATTTTTTTTTTTTTTGCAAATGATGCCTTATATTTACTAAACGCGACTTTGGAAAACTGCAAGAACTTCATGGCCATACTGAATGAATACTTATTGGCTTCAGGGAAGGCTATCAATCATTCCAAGTCAAATATCTTTTTCACTCCAAATACTCCAGCCCAAATAAGGGGGTTGATGTGCATGCTCCTAGGCATTTAAGAATCTACCGATCCATGAAAGTACTTGGGGGCTACCGGTGTTGTGGGGGGGGGGGGGGGGGATCTAAGAAGAAAGCCCTAAGATTTGCGAAGGAGAGGATTTTCGCCAAGATCAAAGGATGGAAACAGAATGTCCTTTCAGCTGTTGGGAAGGAAGTGCTAGTGAAGGCAATGGCCATGACTGTCCCTTCCTATCCCATGTCTTGTTTTCTCTTCTCAAGCACATTTTGCAATGAGATAAATGCAACTTTGAGTAAGTTTTGGTGGAGTTCTGGAGAGAATGAAGATGGAATACACTGGAGGAGTTGGACGTATATGGGGCAGTCAAAGAATGCTGGAGGGCCAGGGTTTCATGATTTATTGTCTTTCAACCAAGCTCTAATTGCTAAGTTGGTGTGGAGAATCTTGGATAACCCTGGTGGCCTTTTTGCACAAATTTTGAAGGCTCGATATTTTTCAAAGGTTGAGTTTAGTGAGGCAAAGAAAGGGGGAAAAGCCTCTTAGGGTTGGGCAAACATAGTTACGGTGAAAGACATGGTGATGAAGCAGGCCAAATGTTAAGTTTCAAATGGAGAGAGGGTTAATATTTGGCAGGATAAATGGATTGATGATTTAGATGAGCCTATCTTTCCTTTAAGAACTGTCACGTTGGATGTTCCTCAAAGTGTGAAGGAAATTATTGACCAATCAAATACAACGTGGGACTTAATCCAAATTCTTCATCTTCTCCCTGAGACGATTGTGGAAAGGATTTTAAGCATGCCAGTGTGTTCTAATAATGAGACTGACTTGACTTATTTGGCAGTGGAGCAAACATGGGAGTATTCAATGAGAAGTGGCTATCACAGGTTCCATGATATTAGGGGGAAGGGGGTGTCCTTGCCTACAATCACTGTTTCAAATTGGTTGATGGATTAGTCTGGAAGTGAATTTGGGGGATTAAGACGGTGCCAAAAATAAGAGTATTCCTCTGGAAGTGTCTGCAAACTCTTTGGCCTATTGCCTCAATCTATTTAGAAGGAGAGTCTTGCAATCTCCGGTTTGCAAGATTTGTGGTGTAAGTGAGGAGTCGGTTGAACACATATTCCTACTGTGTCCTTGGACTAGTTTGGCTGGTTTGGTTCCCATGTTGGCCTTAGAATCAGAATGGAATCAGTTACAACGTTGGGGCATTAGTTTTATGAGCTATTGTTTGTTCCTATGGACAAATTGGATCTTTGCAAGCTGTTAACATCAATATCCTTTATTATGTGAGAAATCTGGAAAGCAAGGTGTGAGTATGTGCTTAGGCAGACCTATCTGTCTCCCGAGGGTGTTCCAAGAAGGCTTGTTTAGCTTTTCTAGAGTTTGTTGAGGCTACGGGGCTGTCAAGGTCCCCTGAACGAGCTAGGAAAAGCTTAGTTTGACAACCCCCTGTTGTCGGGTGTTTGAAGTTCAATTGTGATGCTAGCTGGCTTCCTGCAAAAAATATGGCTGGAATGGGTGTGGTGGTTAGGGATCACAGTGGGTGTGTGATTGATGATTTATCGGCTAGGGCACCATGTGCGTCGACACTGGTGGGAGAAGTCACAACTGCTAAGAAAGCTGTTGAGTTAGCAGTGGATATGGGAGCGGAGAGTGTCTGTTTTGAGACCGATTGCAAAGAGCTTGTTGAGCCTTTAAATGATGAGAAGAAAGCGAGCTGTTGGAGAATCTACCCCTTAATTAGGAATATCAGAAGATGTTCGGCGTTTGCTAGATGTGTGTGGGATTGGATCTTACGCGAAACAAATTGTGCAGCGCATGCTACAGCGAAGATTATGGACATGACGGTGGATCTTAACAGATGTGCCGCAAGGCCACCACCATCATTCACTTGTGTTTTAAGGAATGATGGATGCCCTTTACTCCTTTGTTTGTTTTTGTTTTTTGCTTGGCTATTATGCTCCTATCCATGACTAGTGTAAGGCACGGGGAGTTCAAGGTTCATGGAGCTTTTGCTCCGCTTCTGTGTGGTTTGTGTTTGGCTTTGGCCTGTTTCTATTGATGAAGCAAATAAAATAAAAAATAAGAAACAAAATAACAATTAAATATTGGCGGCAATAATAAGGTATTTATACGCAAAACGTTCATTTCCTCCAACCACCTCTTATCATTTTCTCTGAATCTTGTCCGAATAACTCGAAAGACTTTTCCTTTACCGCTTGATTCCCTCCGATCCTTTCCCTACCAGAATCTTTTTCAAATACTTGATCTCATCAACCCAACAGTGTTTAGATTTTTCCCAACTAAATTATTCCAATAATTCAGTCCCTTCGGTTTGTCTCCTACCTCTCCAATTCTTCTTCCTTCGCCGGCACACCCTCCATTTTTTGGCCTCACTCTCTTGGCCCCCACCCCCGTCACTCATGTCTAGGGTTTTATAGCCTCCAATTCACTGGATTCGGAACTCGAATATCTGGAAATAGAAGAAGCTATGGACTCCTCTCGCGACGAAGAGACGCCGCTCGTCATCGCCACCGCCGCCGACGAAGACTCGCCGGTCGAAAAGGGCAAGAGCCATTACAGAGATGTCCATATTCTCAGCTCCGCGTTTCTGTCGATCTTTCTAGCTTACGGTGCAGCCCAGAATTTAGAGAGCACAGTCAACACTGTGAGTTTAGTTAGTGTTTCGAATTGTACTGAAATTTTGATTTAATTTTTTTTTATCTAATTTTGGGTGAAAGTGATCTGATTTAGTTTTTTTCAGGACGGAGATTTGGGAACGATATCGCTTGGGATTCTGTATTTGTCGTTCACGTTTTTCTCTTTGGTGGCGTCTCCGGTGGTCAGGAAACTAGGGTCTAAGAATGCTTTGATTCTTGGAACTACTGGGTATTGGTTGTTCATAGCTGCAAATTTGAAGCCGACTTGGTACTTACGAAATTGATCTTTCATTAAATTTACATACTTTGTGGATCATAATGCATATGGTTTAAGGGGTTTAAGTGGTGTTGTTGTGTAGGTATACAATGGTTCCGGCTTCCTTGTACATGGGTTTTGCTGCTTCCATTATATGGGTTGGGCAGGTATGCGCTACTAGATTACTAGTCCATGTTTCCGGATTTCCCTCTTTAGTTCGTAATTAATAGCAATTGTTAGACTCTTTGTGACCTTATTGTGGATCTGTCAGGGGACATATTTGACTTCTACCGCTCGTAGTCATGCTACAGATAATTGCTTACATGAAGGAACGGTGATTGGCCAGTTCAATGGGGAATTCTGGGGGATGTTTGCCTGTCATCAGGTGAATTATGTTGGGATAGTTTTTTAGGAAGCGTCTAGTTTCTTTTACTGAACAGCTTTCAGTTGGGCTTTACCCTATCGGATCGTCTAATAATCTTACTGTAATATCTTGCAGTTTGTGGGGAATCTTATATCGCTGGCCTTGCTAAGTGATGGAACGGTACGTGTCATTCTTGATATTATTTTTTTTGTCTTGCTCTTTCTAGCGAGTTTTGCAACAGTATTGTGACTATTGTCTCTTTAACCCCAGATCTGACAGTCCTATTGATTGTCTAAGTTATGGTTTAGAACTCCTTTTGTCAGGAAATGATCTGAGATGAGTCTGTTATCTTTCTCATTATGACAGGGAGGAAGTACTAGCGGGACAACTTTATTGTTCAGTGTGTTTCTTGTCAGTATGACCTTAGGTACCATACTGATGTGCTTCTTGAATAAAAGGGCCGGTAAAGGGGAGGAGTCCCAGGGTGCTTCTCTCAACTTTTATGCCTCAGTAGTATCTTTGTCCAAAACAGTCATTAGACCATTGTATGATGTGCGGATGCTATTGATCATCCCGCTTATGGCGTATTCAGGATTGCAGCAGGCATTTGTCTGGTAAAAACTTAATCATATTGCTGCCTACTTCTAAAGCCATACGACTTGTTTTTGTATTTCCAACTCTTGTTTTTGCTATACCCTTAGTAAGCTTGGAACAATTCTTCTAATTTTCAGGGCTGAATATACCAAGTATATTGTTAGTCCAACTCTTGGTGTGTCTGGTGTTGGTGGTGCAATGGCAGTTTATGGGGCTTTTGATGCAATAGTAAGTATGCTGAAACATGTAGTTTGTACAAGTATATCACTGAAATCAAGACCTTGAAAGCAGTTTGAATTTGCGATAAGCTTTTCTCTCTCATCTTGTCCTGTCGAGTGATAATATGGAACCTCAAATATAAAGAAATTTCATCAGTACAGTACTTTGGTTATTGCTGTCATAACCTAGCTCTTCTGTTAAGATTATGGGATTTTTGCCATCAGTTATGGTCATATGGGCTTTGAAAAAGTCCCAACAAAAAACATGGTTGTGCGTTGATATTATTATACAGGAATCTATATCAAAATTTTTTAAGGCAAACAAAGCTGAAGCCATGGATATTTTCCGGGTATTATGTACATGCTTGATATGCGGCAGTAATAGAAACTGAAAGTGTGAAATGCAAATGCTGCTTGGGCATAAATCCTTCTGAGTCAAACATGTTACATGTCTTTATTTCTAGACTTTTAGGTCTTGATCTCTCATTTGGGTAAACCTATGTCAGTGCTCACTGGTTGCTGGTCGATTTACATCTGGTATCAAGTCCATCACCATTACAGTTTCTGCTGGAGCTTTCATTCAAGCCATAATATATCTATGGATTCTTCTAATATACAGGTTAGCACTATTTGAAATTTTATTACATCTTTGTAAAGTTGAAATTGTTATTGCAATTTACTAGCTTGAAGATACCGCTAATTCTTATTTCTTGTTGATCTTGCTATCATGCAGCCCAGTGAGCGGAGTTCTTGGAACTGTATATCCTCTTCTAATGGCAGCTGGATTGGGAATTGGTGATGGAGTCCTGATGACACAGCTCAGTGCTTTGCTTGCGATCTTCTTCAAGCACGATACTGTATTTGACTAACCTTTCCCTAGAATGATTCTGCAAATGGTGAGTTTTAGAGCCGTGAATCTATGACGTTAACGCCTTTGCTGTTTTTGGGTTTTTATAGGAAGGAGCATTTGCACAGCTCAAGGTCTGGCAGAGTGGTACTATTGCAGCCGTCTTCTTTATTAGTCCATACATCTCATTACAGGCAATGCTGGTGGTCATGCTTGTGACAATCTCTGTCGCTTATGGTGCGTTTGTCTTTCTATCTCTTCGAGAGAGAGCACTCTCCCATTCAAGTTCATAACCTCAAAAGAATTAAAGACAACTTGTGTTGTGTGTATGCAAGGAGGTACATATCATGTTGCTACTTGTTGCTGTCTAGGTTCTATCTACTCCTAATTCTGTTGTTTGCAACATGTCCTGCTTCAATAGTTCAATACATATAGTCCCAAAGCTGAAAGATTGATAGCTCATCTCTCCCGTGTATTATCATCAGTAAAATGTTTACGGTCCAAACTCAAATGTTACAAAGATTTATGTGAATATGTCACAATCGGAAACATGCTGCCAGAATCTAGAATGCGAATACACATGAATGCACCATGTCAAGTATATGAAGCGTTTGTTACATAATCTGAAGTCAAAATTGTATCGAATGATCTATAGTTTTAGCTTTAACCACTTCACATTAATGAATATCATTTCTTGTTTGGAAATAGGTGATAAATTCCTTTCAAATAAAAAGAAAAAGAAATAGGCGATAAAAATTCGTTGAGACGCAATTTTGAGCGGTCGTCATTTGAAGACCTCACTAGTCAACATGCATGACTCACCCTAGCTCCTCCCCCCCATCTTCTCCTTACCTAAACTTCAAAAGCTTCACAAAGTCGTTGTAAATTAGGTCCTCTTCCCTTTGACTTCGATCTCTTCAAGTTCAACTGTTCAAGCACATATAAATCCCCCACAGCTCTATCTCACACAAACACCAGTCGTCCCCAGAGCCAAAGCCATGCTCCCCTCGTTTTTTTCCTCCACCCTCACGCGCCTCACGCCCCGCTCACCCGTGCTAATCTACGCCGCCACGTGGACCGCCTGCCTCACTCTCACGGTGATCATCGCCTCTTTCTCTCCCGAAGTTGCGTTTGTCTCGGCGATTTCTTCGTCCTCTTCTTGCGGGTCGGAAGCTTCGATCAGAGTTCTGGCTGACGGGCCGGGTGATATTCTGTGCTTGCCGGCCCACCTGTTCAGCAAGTCCAAAATCGACCTCATCGTCCCTCCGGTTTTCGCGGCGGTCGTGGTGGCCGGGTCGGCGTTCTTGGTGCGGGCCATGGGCTTGTGGGAGGGAGACGAAGCCCTCTGATCTTCCCGCCAAACTGATTCTCTTCCCGCCAAATTGGCTGGAACAAGAAAGAGAAGAGAAATTGTAAGGCAGATGAAAGAGAATTTTAATTTTTCAGAAAAGAGAAATTATATGTAATTAGATGAAGATTGATAATTACAGTGAATGAGAGCGTTGATATTGTAGCGTTTAGTTTGTTCGGAAAGAATTGATAAGCTTGGAATTCCCACTTGCATAGTAAAGTGTTGTATTAGGATTTGATGTTCCTCGCTCCCAACTTCAGCTAACCTAGTAACAGATCGAAGAAGAGTATGAACCACGGAATCGAACAACCATACTAGAATGATTTTGATTGCTTTGGTTTGGGCTTTCTTGACCTCAATAATGAGAACAAACTGATTGACCGTTCAACTGTTCAATGATAGAGGTTTCTATTCGATACAAATCTCACACAATTATTCCACATTAATCAAACAGAATCATCTTATAAGCGTAAACTAGCGCGCTACATAACTAATGATGCTAGCTCGCTCTCTAGTCTATTTTTGAATGACGATGTACAACCAAAAATCTCATTTCCAAGTGGTCTAACGTAAATCCCAAACTGGAATATGACTGAATGGGAGAGATGACTGCTTAGACCCTTAGATCCTTCTCACAACAGGACTTTAAACTCGGATGCTGTTTAGAAGATCCAATAACACGTAATAATACCTTAAATAATACAACCATAAATGCATCAGAGCTCTTACAAGGTACAAGCATTCATATGCATACAGGGAAATTTTATTAACACATGCCTATTTACTGAATACACATCCCTATTTTTTTTTGAAGTTTTTATAAATACGATCTTACCCTTTGACAATAACAAAAACTGAAACATGAACCTACATGACTGAAATTCGATGAAGAGAGCCATGATCATTGCTTCATCGAAATTCAAAATTAAGGGAAGCAAAAATCCATTATGTACGTTTTCGACTTTGATGATTTGCATCATTTGGATGTTGTATCAATTTGCGAATTTTGATGCACTAATGGTGATAACGGATTTTGATATCGATTCAAGTAGAACAGTTGTTCTGGAATGCATGGGATAGGTTATACAACTGTTTTAAATCAATTCATTTCATGTTAGAGGAGGGAGAGACTAGTACAATTTTATGGCAATAAGTTTCTACTGCCAATCAACCATGGCAAAACGATAACACACACTGTCTCCATCAACCATGGGCTGTCCATTGAGAGAGAGAGAGAGATGATAGCTATGGAATTTGACGGCGAAGGTGCGGTCATACAATAAGAGATGAGTAAAACAGGCACTTTTGAGAGAAAAATTGCACAAAAAAATATAGAAATGTGTATTAAGTATTTAGAGACGTGTGAATATAACTAGTCATGCATATACAGCTAAAAATATACGCTGCACAGTAGGTTCGATAAGTAAATATGTCATCTAGAATTTTAGATCGAGAAGCTAATCAATCAGTAGTAGTGACGTACATATGCTAGCAAGCTCTGCGCACGCATATTAATTCAAATTGTAAATCACAATGGAGTAGACTAGCCTGGCACTTTTGAGAGTTCGAATCGAGTTTAATACTGATATAAACGAATCAGATAGATAACATACGTACACCATGCTGCCCCTGCGGCCTGCGCTTGAGATCGATTGATAATCGGACAATTCTTCGCTGCCCAATCATGGGCATGAGCTCTTATCTCTATCCAATAAAAATCTGACATATGTCCTCATCTCTATTTTTTCCCTACAATCTCCTTCTACTTCTTTGAGTTCGCCGGAGTTATAATAAATGACACTGGTTAATTGAGTTTCAAACTCTTAGAAGATTATAGGCACGGTCACAACAATACAATTCATCTTTATTGTTAAATCATATTATAAATTATTCTCTTAGTTCTTTCTCATCTACATAACTCTATATATTGAAACTTACTTAAACTTTTACTATACTGATTAAACATTATGGAGAAAGTTTTTTGTGGCAGTCACCATTAAGACTCTGTCGGAGGAGGAGACCACAACGATCAAATAGATGAAAAAACCTCACTCATAAAATCAATTTGGTTATAAAGATCTCGATTCTTATTTATGAATGAAACAACTTTGCAAACATCTCTCACCTTCCTCTATTCTGTTATACTTCACAATAATTCAACACCTTCACGTTGAATAGTTACAATCTTTTAACTCAATCAACAATTCTATTCGTTACAGCTTCGATAATTGGAAGAAGAGGATCGAAAGAAGGAGATAAAATTTGAGAGTTTGCAAACAAAAGAGTAAGAGTTGAGAATACATGTCAGATCTCCATTGGATAGCGGTAGGAATTGCTGCCACTGGCTAGGCAGCGAAGAATTTTCCTTGATAATCGAGTTGGCTTCACATATTCTCTCTATTCTTTTTTAATGTTTAAATTAAACCAGAGATAAAATTCAAAGTCTAGCTACTGTTGTGGACTTGGAGCAATGCCAATGCCGCCATCAACAACCAGGTTCCGGCCGGTGACAAACTCCGAGTCCTCAGAGGCCAAAAACACCACAGCATCCGCCACGTGCTTTTCCGTCAGTACCCCATTGGCTCCCGAATACATTGCAGCCACCATCTTTCTCACCTCCTCCATCGCAATCTCGTTGACACTACTCTCGCCGGCCAGCAACGGCGTCGCCACGGCTCCCGGAGACACGCAGTTCACGCGCACTCCACGCGCCGCCAACTGCCTGCTCGCCGACCTCACCAGTCCCAGTACTGCGTGCTTCGACATGGTGTAGGCCGTGAGGTCTGTCCCACTCTCCGCGGCCAAACTCGCTGTGCATATGATCGATGCTCCCCCTCACTCCTCGCTCCACCATTGCATGCGCCGCGTGCTTCACACACTCCGCCGTCCCGCGCGTGTTGATCGTCATGACCTTGTCGTACAGGGACAGATCCAGGTCCAGTATGGTCTGCTCGAAGCCGCCTACAACGCTGGCGTTGCTGTGCATGATGTCCAGTCGTCCGTACAACCGGAGCGTGGAGTCGACTAGGGCTTTGATTTGGTCCTCATGGGTCACGTCGCAGTGGACGTAGGTGCAGCGGTTGATCGATGCCGCAATGTCTCGGCCCTTTTCGTCTTGTATGTCGGCGATGACTACGGCCAATGCACCCTGATCAGCGAAACGGCGGGCTATGAATGCACCGATACCGCTCGCTCCACCGGTCACTACGGCTACTGTTAGTATTGTATCATTAGTTGTACGATTAACATACTTATCCACTTAAGCAGATTAGCGACACCTACCGGACTACCCACAAGACCACCAAGGGAGCTCCAACTTCACTCATCAGACCCATCCCCTCCGAGCGCGCACGCGCCCGTAGGGGGTACGCCCGAACATGCGGATCACACACCAGCAAGTGTAGTTTGTCCCACATCGAAGAACACCACCAGGCTCCAAACTCAACCACCTATATATATCAGGTATTTATTACAGGTAAGACTACGAATTCACGCATCCACGACTCATTCACACACTAACCAATTCACATCCCAACTTACTCGCACGTTCGCTTGACTGTTATATCCAATGCATCATCTGACTTAGGCATCAGAGCGTTGAAGGCGGGCCACCCCGTCTTGACCCCTGACCGCCTGTTTCATTGTTGTATTCTTCTAACAGCTGCACCCGAACGCCCGAGAGAAGGAAGAAGGAAGCCCGCACGCACGAGGAGAAGGAGAGCGCCCGCCCATCCGAACAGCCCCAGCGTTCGGACGCACCAGGAGGAGAAGGAAGTCCATCGTACGACGAGGAAGGAAGGAAAGAGTATTCGTGGAAGTACATTCGTGTTGCTTCTGCCCCGTTACGCCCCCGCGCGTAATTCGGTAGAAACATCTGGCGCCGTCTGTGGAAAACTTACAAATTGCAAACCTCGTATAAACACCACCAAAATCAAAGGTCCACATGCTCAACCCGGTGACTAACGGCAGCAACACGCCCGGTGGGGAGACGCCGCCAGACTCGCAGGGGCGGAATGCACTGGCAGCCGGCAGGAACGACGACGAGGGGCGCATTAGTAGCCTGGTCCAGGAGTTGCGGGAGGCGGCGCTCGAGAGAGCAGAGGAGCGCCAAATCCGCCAGAGGTTGGAGGAACGGCTGGACACGCTCATCAGCCAGCAGATAGAGCAGCACGAGGAGACCCAGGAGACCTCCAGCGAGGAGCGACACCCATTCGGCAGGCCCAACACCCGAGCGCCCTCGCCCATGGAAGAGTCGGTGCCACCGACGAACAACGCTATGATCCTTCAGAGGATGGAAGAGCTGGCGGAAGAAGTCTCACGCCTGCGCAAGGACAAGTTGGCCGGTCAGGGCGGGACGTTCGCCCCCCGGGTCAGTCCGTTCTCGGCGCACATACTGGAGAGGGGAAGGGACCCCCACGCCAAGATAACGAAGATCGCTCGGTTCGACGGGAGCGGAGACCCGCGCGCGCACGTGGACGAGTTTCGATCTACCACGGACGGAACCCGGTACTCGGACCCAACCTTGTGTTTCCTGTTTCAGGAAACACTGGCGGAGGAAGCACGGAGCTGGTTTTACGAGATCCCGCCAGGATCTATCCACTCATTCCTCGAGCTGGCGGAGAGTTTCCAGAAGCGCTACAGGCTCCAAGGCAAGTACAACACCGCGGGTATCCTTCTCAAGGTCCGCCAGGGGATGGACAAGAGCCTATTAAGCTACATCAACCGATGGAGGACTCTCGCAAGCACATGGCCTTGACAAGCGAGTGGCCAAGGTAGCTCTGATGGATAACCTGCTCGCCACCCCATTCGTAGAGAAACTTGTGAGGAAGGATCATCTCGACTACGACGAGATCATGGACCTGGTTGTGCAGAAAGCGTTAGTAGAGACGCGGGTGTACGGGTCCGCCTCCGAGTCTAGCACCAACAGACCGGAGGAGAACGTTCAGCCTCGCCGGCCCTCGGACGAAGAAGGGGCGCCAGTCCAAGGATACAAGAGGTACCGAGACGCGCCAGGACAGAACAATCAGAAGCCCTTTGTCCGCAACCACCAGGGCAACCACTATCACCGGGCTGGAGAACCAGCGCGGCAGGGCGCCCGTCTGCCGCCAGCTTCACACCGTCAACCAGCGGAACAGGAGGTCTTTACGATCGACGGGCAGTCGCCCGAACAGCTTCTCCACCTGCACTGACGCCGGCTCCCACCATCGAGCGGCATGACAGCAGCAATGGCCCCGGTTGGCCGGATCCCGAGCATTTGGTGTGAATACCACAACGCCGCCACCCACCACACCAACGACTGTCCCATGCTAAGGAAGGCCCTCGAAGATATGAAGGAGAACGGTCGTCCCAGAACGGGAGGACGACAACGCCAGGCGAACGCCAGGACCCGTGGGACTATCAACGTGATATCCGGGGGCAAACACAAGGAGAGAACATCATCGCCCGATCGCACGAGCAGAGAGGTGCTGGCGATCGGAGCAGGGAGAGCGCCCAAGGAAGGAAGGAAGGAGCGCCCACCATCAGCTTCGCAACAAGAGACGAGGAGGAGAACCCGAAGGACAGCACCCTACCATTCGTGATCGATGCGATCATCGACCAATTTCTTGTGAAGAGGGTGCTGGTTGACAATGGGGCATCTGTCAACGTAATCTACTTGGACGCATACAAAGCGCTCAGGAGGCCCGCACGCAAGATGACGCAAGACCATGAGTGCATCGCCAGCTTCACGGGCGAGGCATCGTATCCAATCGGGAGCGACAACTTCCGAGTCGAGATTGGCGCACCCGACTCCCCGAACAGCGAGATCCGGATGGACTTCATCATCATGGACACCCCTCCCCCTACAACGCCATACTCGGGAGGCCAAGGATCTACAGGTTGAGGATGATCATCGCAACATACATGCTCTTGGGACGATTGCCAACCGAGCACGGAGTCGGACATGTCCGAGGATACAACGGCGAGGAGGCGGCGAAGCCTCGTGACAAGCATGAGGTCCTCGCCCTGGAACCCGCGCCAGGATCAGAAGTACCCGACGATCCACGCGACGGGCTGATGGCCGTATCACCCGTCCCCGAGCGCGAAGAGCTGAGGACGATCCAGCTATCCTCCGAACATCCGGAGAGAACGGTCCAGATCGGGGCATCGTTGGCTCCCGCGATAGCCGAGCAACTGATCGCGCTGCTGAAAGAAAAGCAGGAGGTATTCGCCTGGTCGTATAAAGACATGCCCGGAATCAGCACAAACATCATATCCCATCGGCTGAGCGTCGGCGCCAACGCCCGGGTAGTGAAGCAGAAGAGGAGGGCGTACAAAACGGAGCATTACGCGGCCATGCACGAGGAGGTGGACCGATTACTGAGCATCGGGTTCATCAGGAAGGTGGACTATCCCAAGTGGATTTCCAACGCTGTGATGGTGCAGAAGAGCAACAAGAAGTGGAGAATGTGCATCGATTACAGTAATCTCAACAAGGCGTACCCAAAGGACAGCTTCCCGATACCGAGGATCGATCAGCTGGTGGACGCAACGGCAGGGCACAAACTTCTATCGATGATGGACGCTTACTCAGGCTACAACCAGATCTTCATGGACCCCGCGGACCAGGAGGCGACGGCGTTTGTCACGGACAAGGGCCTTTATCGCTACGTTGTCATGACTTTCGGGCTGAAGAACGTCGGCTCCACGTACCAGAGGCTCATGAACGCGATGTTTCACGGCCTGATCGGCAATATCGTAGACGTGTACGTGGACGACATATTGGTGAAGAGCGTCCAGGCGGTCGACCACGTCCAGAACTTGGGGACTGTGCTCGACGTCCTCATCAAGAACGACATGAGGCTAAACCCCGCCAAGTGCACCTTCGGAGTCACCAACAGCAAGTTTCTGGGGTATATTGTCAGCCAGCGGGGAATCGAAGCCGCGCCAGCCAAGGTCAAAGCAATCATCGACATGAAGCCGCCCGTCAAGAGGGTGGACCTGCAGAGCCTCACCGGCAAGCTCGCATCCCTGAACCGTTTCATTTCGCGCTACTCAGACAGGTGTGCCCCGTTCTTCAAAGCTCTAAGGACCACAAACAAGCGCGAGGTTGTATGGACGTTCGAGTGCGAGGAATCCTTCCTTCAGATCAAGGAGTATTTGGCATCCATTCCGCTCCTCTCCAGGCCCGTCCGAGGGGAAGTTCTATACCTCTACTTGGCTGTTTCCCTCACCGCTGTCAGTTCCGCCCTCGTCCGCAGGGAGGACTGCACAGAGTTGCCCGTTTTCTTCTCAGGGAAGGGCATGACAGGCGCCGAGACACGATATCCGACAATCGAGAAGATGGCGCTAGCGCTCGTAACCGCTGCCCGACGGTTGAGGCCATACTTCCAGGCGCACAGCATTCACATCCTCACCAACGTACCCTTGCGCCAGATACTCCAATAGCCCGATCATAGCGGCCGCCTGGCAAAGTGGGCCATCGAACTTAGTGAGTTCGACCTCGAGTACAAACCCCGCACGGCAATCAAGGGACAGGCCGTGGCTGACTTCATCGCTGAATATACGGAGGCAGAAGGAGCGCCGGCCCAAGCGATCGATGGCCCGACAGTAGAGACGTCCGACAACCCGGAGGTCAAGGAGCGACCGTTGTCAGAGTGGAACCTCTACGTCGACGGGTCCTGCACAAAGAAGGTGAGCGGCGCCGGTATAATCCTAACCGGGCCAGGAAGGGTAAACGCGGAGTACACCCTCAAATTCGAATTCAAGGCGACGAACAACGAGGCCGAGTACGAGGCGCTCATTGCGGGTCTGCAACTGGCCAAGAATTCGGAAGCGCCCGACCTCAACATATTCAGCGACTCATAACTGGTGGTGAGCCAGGTCGGAGGAGAATTCCAGGCAAGGGGGGAGTCCATGATCGCCTACCTGAAGCACGTGCAGGCGCTGATCAAAGGATTCAAGTACGTCAACATCAGCCATATACGTCGGGGATTCAACACAAAGGCAGACAAATTGGCCCGACTGGCCACGGCGCCCGTACACACAGGGCCAGGGCAGCGTATCGTCGAGGTGCTGCGACGATCGAGCATCTCAGGAGCAGAGCAGGTCCTGGCAATCGAGCCGCACGAGCATAGTTACATGGACGTGCTCATCGCCTATAAAACAAGGGGAGAACTGCCAGGGGATAAGAAAGAGGCCAGGACCATCATCGCACGGGCGGCCAACTTCAGCGTGCGGAACGGGGCACTTTACCGACGAGGGAGGACTTGGGCGAGCCTCAAGTGCGTCACTCCAGCAAAGGGCAGCTCGATCTTAAAGGAGATCCACTCGGGCACGTGCAGCCATCACGCGGGCGCCAGATCGATCGCACACAAAGCCCTTCGGCACGGTTTCTTGTGGCCCACCATCCACGCGGACGCCGCGGCACTGACGAGCAAGTGTCACCAGTGCCAACTCCACGCACATCACCACCATGCGCCCGCCGTCCCACTATCCATCCTCCTATCGCCCATTCCATTTGCACAGTGGGGACTGGACCTGATCGGAGAGCTTCCGAAGTCGAAAAGGCAATATAGATATCTGATCGTCATCATCGACTACCACACAAAGTTCATCGAAGCCCAGCCCATGGCAAAGATCACCACGGAGAAGGTGGAACGCTTCCTCTGGCACTTCCTTTTTTGTCGCTATGGGACGCCGATCAGCATCATCACGGATAACGGGCCACAATTCAACAACCCCAGACTGATAGACTTCTGCAAACGCCAGGGAACGGACCTCATCTTCGCATCGCCAGCGCACCCCCAGACGAACGGACAAGTGGAAGCAGCGAACAAAATCATCAAAACCGGCATCAAGAGGAAGATCGAAGACATCGAACCTGGGGATGCGGGTTACGGGCGCTGGCCCGAGGTCATCCCAGAAATTCTGTGGTCCATCCGAACGACGGCCAATGTAGCTACAGGCGAGACCCCATTCAGCCTGATGTTCGGAACGGAGGCCGTGCTACCCCTCGAAATTACCCATCAGAGCCCACGGATCGAGGGGTACGACCCGCACACGAACAGTGAGGGGCTAAGGCTCAATAATGATCTGCTAGAGGAACGAAGAGATATGGCGCACCTGCACAACGCCGCGAACAAGCAGAGGATCGCCCGGTTATACAACCAGCGCATACGGGCTCGCCCAATCCAACTGGGGGACTGGGTGATGAAGGCGATCCAACAGAAGGTGAAGACGCTTCGCCCGTTGTGGGAAGGCCCGTACGTCGTTGACGAAGTGATAAGCAACATCACTTTTTACCTTAGGGACATGCAGGGTCAACGACTACGCCACCCATGGAACATCCAGCACTTGAGGAAGTACTTTCACTAGGCCCTACTTTGTACTTTCGTTAAGTATGATCACTGCTGCGTTTGTTCGTCCTTACCCCGCCCGCCCACGTACTCGGGGGACTGGGGATAGGCTACTCACAAAGATGTAAAAGGAAAGAACGCACCCGCACAGGTTATTCAAAGGACGCCAAAACAAAATTCAACAAAGGGGGACAAGGCACACAAACAGACGGAAAAAGAAATTTCATTCAGTCGCCAGGTTACACAAAAAAAAAACAGCTAGCGAAAATCCAGAGCACGAAGGCCCGATCACAAAAAAAAAACCTACTCTATTACAGAGAGGGGGGGGGGAAAGAAAAAAAGCTACTCTACTTCGCGCCCGCGCCATCCGCGCCTGCACCACCATCATCGCCCGTGAGCCCCGCCTGCTCCGCCAGATAAGCATCAAACTCCTCCATCTTCACAAAAGGTGCTACCATCTCCTGGAATTGGGCGACCTGAACATCGGCCTCAGCGTCCACCAACCCCTTGAACTCCGCAGAATTCTTGAAGTCAGCGACCGCCTCCGCCCGCGCCTTCTGGACTTGGGCCTGCGTTTCAGCCATCAGGCGCGACTCCACCTCTGCCACCCGATTGACCGCCCCGGCCTTCTCCTCATCCAGGGCAGCCATAGCTGAATCGCGTTCGGCCTTGTACAGCGCCTCCCGCTCGCTCGCCTCCTGGCTTTTTGCCGTCGCCGCCCGGGCTTCTTGACGCAGACGGTCTGCCAGCTGCTCATACTTGCCCAGCTCATACTCATACTTTTTACAAGCATCGGTGAGCTTGCGCGTCTCCGCCTGCGCCTCCTCTGCATAGCGCCTGTTGGCAAAGCGCTGGCGCGCCAGGTACATCTTGTGTTGCAGCGCCATGCAGAGGTTGAAGGCCCTGTCCATATCATCCCTCTCACCTTGCACCACCTCCGGCGCCATCGCCTCAACGGCCTTTGTGCTCAGTTCGATGGACTTCACCAGCGGAGGGCAGAAGGCGAACGGATCGGTGGACGGGCCAACAACTGGGTTACCCGTCCGTTGACGCTTCAAGGAAGGCTCACTGGCTCCTCCCTGCTCCGATACCCGTGGGGGGCTGGACGGACGAGCGGACGCTTGGGAAGTGAAGGAGGAACGAACTGTGTTAGGCGTGCGAGATGTCTCCCGCTTGTCCCGCTGCTCATCCCGGTCCTGCCGGCGCTGATCGCGGCTATCCTGGCGCCTCTTCGCACGATCGGCCTTGGCCTGTGCTTTCGAACCACCCGCCTTGTTGGGCGGCGGGCGAGGGGCATCCGCCTGGATGGCTGGGGCAAAATCAGCCACGTCAGGAATGGGGATCCTGGGCTGAGTGGTCTCCCCTAACATCAGACCACCTTGCCCGTCGTCTACCACCTTTCGGACCTTACCCGCAGCATCTCGAAGGTCGACCAAGCGGCGCTTGACCACATCATCCGAAGCAGTGTTCTTGCCGGACATCTTCTTAACTACAAAGACAACAAACGGAAGGTCAGCAACAGAAGAACAATTAGTCAAATCTCCTCCTACTCCTAGACAACAAACTACAAGACCCACGTACGCGGCAGCTCAGCAAGGTGCGTCTGCTCGATAAGATCCCAATGACAGGCGGCGAAGAAAGACCTTGCCTCGGGCACCGGGTCAAAAACAAACCTCAGGCGATTCACCCGGGCCTCCTCGACGGGCGTCATCGGATACTCATTCGTATCGAGGGGATGGAAGGCTTGGGGGACTCGATCGATCAGGTCGGCATGGGCGGCATACACGGACGAGAAGGAGCCCAACTCCCAATCACCACCTACCAGGCAATTGATCGTACGCCAGGAGGTAGAAGAACTCGGCTGGTCCGTCAACCACCACTTCACGCGAGGCTCCACGGTGATGGTTCCCGAGTCCCTCTTGCGCGTGGAGTAGCGGAGACGGAAGAAGTGCAGGAACTCCGCCCGCCTGGGATGATCCATACCGCTCACCCGGAAGATGTTGAATATGGCCACAAGCGTAAGGGTGAGCGTGGGCCCACATTTCCCAAGAGAGATCTTCAGCAGCGCCAGCATATACTGGAAGAACGGATGCAGTGGCAGCTTGATCCCCGCCTTGAGATGGAACTCGCTCAGGCAGACGTGGCCGGGCGGCGGGCGAGTAAACGTGTCGTTCCCACCAGGCATTCTCAGCCTCACGGAGTCGGGGATATGGTACTCCCGCGCCCATCTGGCCATCTCGGAGACGAATGGCGCACGTTCTGGCTCCTGGACGGGCGTCCCATCAGGAAACCGCCAGTGTACAGGCCCACCTTTAGCAAACTGAGGAAACGAATCTCCTCCCTCCACCCTCTCCTCACCCCAGGGATTCGACTCGTCCGAGTGCCCGCCCGACGATCCAGACGAGCTCTCCAATCCCGCATTCACGCACGCTTGCCTAACATCCATCGATTGCACGGGAGAGGCATCAGGCAAAATACATTGCAGAGGCGTGACACTCAAAACAGACTCATACGACGATGTACTCGACGTACTCGACCCGCTCGACCCACAACTAAACCACCCCAACCCCGGAATGTAGATCCGCTCACGTGATTGATCGCTCGGTATCTCTATTGGCTCCATCCTAAAGACGAACGCACACAACCAACACTTAGCAAAAAATCCCTCCCCACACAGAAACACCAAAACCCACAAAGAATCACCCACAAACAGATCAAACACACCCCACCCAAAAACACACCCCGTTCCTGAGCTCAAAACCCAGACAAACCAAAAAACACAGAAATAAAAGCAAAGGCAGAACCAAGGACGAGAGCCTCACCAGATTCGGTTTGTAGAGGGCTGAATTTTCACGTCGAGCAAGTATTCCGGCAAACAGAGGACACAAACGAAGGCAAGCTTCAAACGGGATGCAGATCGCAGAGTGATTTTGGCAGAATTTCGATAAGTTATGAAAGTGATGAAGAAGACGAAGGCAAGGGAAACCCTATTTATATTCCTCGGACGGGATACGCGAACGAACGCCAGTCGTCCGTTTTTCGCGTATCCACCGTCGGATCGCAACACGTGGCCCAGGGCGGTTTACTTGCCCTCCTAAGTAACCGCGCCAACTCCTCGACTTCCCGCCTCGATTTCAAACCCTAGCACGGTCACCAACAGTTCGACGCGTGGCGCCCATGCTCCACTCCCACGCTCCCACGCGCGTGACGTCTGCCCTTCGAAACACTCATGACAAAACATCAGCATTTAATGCAGGGGCACGCCAGCATTAAATACGACGGCTAGCATTTATTACGTACCGGTCCCCAGAGAAGTCAAAAGGAATGTCACCTCCAAACGTCTCATCGGAGCACCACCAAAACCCAAGGCACGGACAACACGCCACGATACCCACCACTCCTACTAGCGCGCACACCACCCACACGACCGGACGCTCGCCAAAACACCGCCAGGTTAGTACATGTGACACTCGGGCGCCCCGAAAGAGGGATAACGCCTGAATTCCCTTTTGGCCGTGCCCCGAGTGAAGAGCTGCGCCGTACAAGATGGGGTTATTCCTCTACGTACGCGCATGCATTAGCAAGCTGGATCAGGCGGCAGAGGCACGGGGCCCGCCCCCTCTCTGAGCGCGCGCTGAGCCCGATGGGCGGCACGGGCATGGGGTCCGCCCCCTCCGTGAGCGCACCGTTACATGATCGAAGAGCAAGCCGGCTGTCATGACAGAGGCATGGGGCCAACTCCTCTCTGGGCGTGCTAAGTCGATGGGCGGCACGGGCGTGGGGTGTTTCCCCTCCGTGTGAGCGCACCGTTAACATTCGACCCCGACTCGGAGCGCCAAGGGCGTGCGGTCCGACCCCTCCTTGCGCGTTCCGGGATTGATGAGCGCGGGCGAACTCCCCGGTCGTGAAAAGCAAGCCGGCTTTCATAACGGAGGCATATGGTCCGTCCCCTCTCTGAGGGTGCTAAGCCGAAGAACGGCACGGGCATGCGGTCTGTCCCCTCCGTAGCGCGTTACTTGTAGGTCGCAGTCTTGATCCCTCCGTTGACGCTACACCGTACGGAACGGCATCCCCGTTGATGTACGCGGTGCACCGCGCCATCCCAATGCCGGTGTCACGAAAAACATTTGCATACATTCACACATCATACCATACATTCATGCATCATACCATACATTCATACATCATACCTATATACCTGCATATCTGTTGTACCTATGTATGTTTTCAAGCCCGACCCCATTTGGGCGCGCGGCTCCAAACATATATAGCAAGTCTTGTTGGGAGGCCGGGCCCATAGGTACACCAACGTACGAACAGGCAACACCCAACGAGCGTGCGGCTCCAGACTATCAACATCCGTTTGGACGCCGGGCTCAGGAAACATGTACAGGTACACGCTCGGACGCCCAGGTCCCACTCCGTCATGCGAGCCTTTCCTTGACTGGAGAGTTGGGGGACTTGGGGGTTACAGGACCACGCATCACTGCTCAATCGGATAAGTATTCTTGTTAATCGCACACCCTTTTTCAACTCCCCAGTCAAGAAAGTGCTCTTTGACTTGGGGACTTGGGGGACTTGTTAGTATTGTATCATTAGTTGTACGATTAACATACTTATCCACTTAAGCAGATTAGCGACACCTACCGGACCACCCACAAGACCACCAAGGGAGCTCCAACTTCACTCACCAGACCCATCCCCTCCGAGCGCGCACGCGCCCGTAGGGGGTACGCCCGAACATGCGGATCACACACCAGCAAGTGCAGTTTGTCCCACATCGAAGAACACCACCAGGCTCCAAACTCAACCACCTATATATATCAGGTATTTATTATAGGTAAGACTACGAATTCACGCATCCACGACTCATTCACACACTAACCAATTCACATCCCAACTTACTCGCACGTTCGCTTGACTGTTATATCTAATGCATCATCTGACTTAGGCATCAGAGCGTTGAAGGCGGGCCACCCCGTCTTGACCCCTGACCGCCTGTTTCATTGTTGTATTCTTCTAACAGCTGCACCCGAACGCCCGAGAGAAGGAATAAGGAAGCCCGCACGCACGAGGAGAAGGAGAGCGCCCGCCCATCCGAACAGCCCCAGCATTCGGACGCACCAGGAGGAGAAGGAAGTCCATCGTACGACGAGGAAGGAAGGAAGGAGTATTCGTGGAAGTACATTCGTGTTGCTTCTGCCCTGTTATGCCCCCGCGCGTAATTCGGTAGAAACAGCTACCTTTCCCTGAAGTTTCATGGGGTCGCTCATTTTTGTAAGTTGAACCCCTCTTATGCAAGCGTTAAATATATAGCAAAATTAAGTAGAGTGCCAACATTATTATTGTTTTCAATTTCTTAGAATTACATGTGTTTCAAAGTGCATGTTCCGTTTTCTTCAAAAAAAAAGTGCGTGTTCCGTGTTTCAGTCGATTTCTTAGGGTACATGTGTTTCCAGTGAACCATATATAACGGAAGTTGTAACTAGTGGAACTTGTGACGTGCTAGTAATATATAGTAATATATTGTACATAACTAAATTACGTAGTAAAGCCTAGCTAAAACATGCTCCGAGAAAACCTCCTCTCTCTCTCCTTCGGTTTTTTCTCGGTGAATATCTCAAAATTTAATAGCCGCCGGCTTTGTTTCTTCGATCCCGACTCCCTTAGGCCTCTATTTTCTAATCCGATTACATATTCATTTTCCCCTCAATGAGATCTATCTCCCCATATCCTTGCATGTTGTTTCCCTTTTCTTTCTTCGGTTCCCGACCTCCATCTCTCCCCCGTATGTCCTCCTCTCGACCGGCGGCAACGATTGGGTGGAGGAAGTGGACCTCACCCAGGGCGTTGAGTGTGAGGAGGCAGATGACTACTTCTTTGCCGCGTCCCAGAATTTTTGTGCTCAACCGATTACACCGGAGAATGTGCAATCCTTCAAGTCTCGCATGGCGTGTCTTTGACGTGTCGACGACGGTATTGGCCGAGTCTTCTTTCATCAGATGGCATCTGATCGGTTCGTGTGCCATTTTAGTTTGGAAGGTGATCAACTTCAAGCAACCCGAAGTGGTGTGTGGTTCTTTCACTCGGCAATGGTGGTTGTCGAGGCTTGTGGAGGCTTTACGGATCCATTAACGATCCTGGCATGCAAGGGTCTCTCTTGGGTCTCAGTGGTGCAACATCGATATGCATCATGCCGGAGTTCTACCAAAAGTCTTGGTGCCGTACTATTGGCAATATTCTTGGTACCTACCGTTCTTTTGATCCATTTCTGCTTGACCATCATCTGCGCATGCAGTTGAGAGTGGATCTTTTTAGACCATTGTTGGTATGTGACTTGATATCTATTTCTGAATATTGTGGGCTTCCTGTGGAATTTAGGTACGAGGCAATTTGTGGCTTGTGTTCATATTGTGGCTGCTTTGATCATAGTGGTGGTGAATGTGTAATGATGTGTTACGTAAATTTGTAGTAGTTTTTTTTTGCGATATCCTAGTCTATAGCAAAGACTTTGAATCTCACATTACACACCTATAGGTTGTTTTGAGTATATTGCAGGCAAACAATTTACATCTCAAATTGCCAAAATGTACAATCGCACAACCTACAGTACATTATCTTGGTCACATCATCTCGGGTGAAGGTGTCCCTATAGATCCAGGAAAGGTACAGTGCACATTATCATGGCCCCTAGCCAGTTACGATCGGCGTTTCATCAAGCATTTCAGCCTCATTGCTAAGCCACTCAACAACATGCTCAAACAAGATAACTCATATGGACTGCTAGAGCCAAGAAGGCTTTTGAAGGCATATTTGCAGATTGGCTATTCCTTGAATTCAGACAAAACACAGTAGTAAAGGATCATCAAAGCTAATGTGACATTGCCTACTTTATCTCATTGGAAAAACAAGTATATCATTCATTTGCATTACATGTTTTCATTTAGGATAGCACACTGAGCATGTATCCCTAATAATCTGGAACGTTTTTCTTGTGTGATCTTTCTTGGCTTTAATCACTTCTAAATATCTAGAATACTTGTCTGTAATCTGTGTACTCCTTGGTTGTGAAAGACTGACATGTTTGAGGAAAACCCCTAGGAGAGTTGACTCTTGTTCACATGTGTGTCTAGGAAACTGCTTTGTCATTTTCTGGTTGTCTTGCTCCTTTGTTTTCTGGTTTAGCTGGCTCTTCTTTTTTCTGTCAAAAAACGTGCTTCTCCTTTGAATACTGCAATAGCTATTCTAGTACAAGAGCATGGAAACCTTTTGCCTTGTTTTGACAATCTTTGTTCAAACTGGAAAGACCTAAAAAGCTGTCTTGGTTTTGCTCACCGTATAGACTGGCATTTGTCCTATCAGTAGCTGGCTATTGTAGGACTGTACTAGGACGGTTTGAGGTCTGCGTTTAGGCTTCCTTGTAGCTGTGTTTCACGTGCCTATTTGATGTCTTTGATCTCTGAATGACCTTGCCTATATAAGGAGTCCTTTGCTGTCTTGACTCCTTGGTTGGTTGAGTGAAATACTTTGGGGTTTAGGTTATTCTGTTTGGTTACTCTTTGGGAGCACATTCGTGTGTAGTTTCTCTTCTCTCTTCTCTTCTCTTCCCCTTCCATGTCTTTTGGTTGCTCATAACTGTGCATAATAGACATGGATTCTCAAACATAAAAACTGTTTTCAAAACTCATATGCATCATTGCATTGTGCATTCCATTGAGATAAAGTATGGAGATGCCCAACCCAAGAAGTTGATCAAGAAGATTTAACTTGAGAGTAGTTAAGATCTGAGTTGATACTTCTGAATACTTTCCAAAGTGTAAACACATAGTTTGAGTAGTGTAACTCTGTTAGAACTGGTAGTTAGACTATTCAGGATAGCATACGGGTTATGTATCTCCAGAGTACGAGAGACTTGTAATTGTGTGTGTTACTTGATAGTGGAAAGGTTTGTCCCTCAAGAGTTAGGGGCACGCAGTTTTAATCCTGGTTGTAGGATTTCTGCGTTATCAAAAACATCTTGTGTCACTCTTTACTTACTGTTTTTACATTTCAATACTCGTATCCTGCGTTTCGGGATAGAACTCTATCTTGCTATCCCGAGAACAGATTGAACGAAAAAGTGGTAAATGCCTATTCCCCCCCCCTAGGACCTTTAGCTTTTGCTGACCTCAAACAGGCCATGTCGTCGACACCCGTCCTCACGCTGCCCGACTTCAATGAACCCTTTGTTATTGAGATGGATGCTAGTGGCCAGGGAATCAGAGCTGTCCTATCCCAAAAACGCCATCCAGTTGCGTTTTTGAGCAAAACCTTGTTCCCTCGGAACCAAGCTCTCTCTCTCATCTCTCTCTCTACAACAACAACGACAAACATATAAAGTCTCCTCCGAATCCGATCAAAATTCCGATTGAGAGCTCCGCCGTCGCGATGTTCGCCAAGCGGCTGTTACAGAAGGCCGTCCACCTCCACCTAGGGCTGTTAATACCGAATCGAAAACCGAAAAAAAATCGAACCGAAATCGAACCGTAACCGAAAAAACCGAAATCGAATAAATACCGAACCGAAAAACAAAAAAACCGAATCGAACCGAAAAATTCGGTTCGGTTTCGGTTTTCGTCTCCAAAAAAACCGAAAAAACCGAACCGAATCGTTTGAATCGAAATGAATAAAACGACGTCGTTTTACAAGTGTCAATCAAGTTTGATGTTGTTGGGTATGTTGTTGAATATCTCTCTTTGTCCCATATGAAAGTAGTATTTGGTATGTGCCATAGTTTGATACTTAACAATGATTGTTGGGGTTCTTGTAGGTTTAAGAAAATGAATGCTAATGGTAGACAAGTTGAGCATAGTTTGAGAATGGATTCAATTGAGTGTTTTTATGTGATATTTGTATTGTATTTTTATTTGGATGGACTGTAGATTGTTTTAAACTTGGATTATGGAGTGTGGAGTGTGGACTTTGGTTTATGTTTGTTGATGTTTGAAACTTTGAATTTGTGATGTAAACTTTCGGTAAACATTTGGCTATTTGCTATGGTTTGAAACTTTGAATGTATGATTTGTGACTAATTATATTTGTTGTAGTTTGATTTGATTTGATTTGATTTGACATAAATTATGTTTTACACTTTCACAAAGTTATTGAAAAAAATAGCTAATGAAGATCTTCGAATTTTCGAAACTAAAAGAAAGAAATAGTACTTTTTTTAGAAAATTTTTTTTATTTAAAAAAAAACCGAAAAAAAACCGGAAAAAAAAAAAACCGAACCGAACCATTCGGTTTTTTGTAAAAAAATTAAGAAAACCGAATCGAACCGAACCGATTAAAAAATACGATTCGGTTTTCGGTTCGGCCTATTAACCGAATCGTTTGTACCGATTAACAGCCCTACATCCACCACCATTCTCAGGAACACTCACCTTTCCGGCCAATCGCTCGCTGCCATTTCTTTTCAGACCCATCTTCATCATTTCCAACTCCGATTACTTGTTCTACTATAAAAAGTAGATTACTTAGGGTTTCAATTTTGCTAGAGCTACTCGCTTTAGTCTTAAATTGTTAGCATGACAGCTACTTTGAGTTTGAATTTTGCGATTATGCTTCTGAATGTGTTCAGTATTGCTTTACTGTTTTTGATTGATGAAAATGGTGAGACTTTGCTGATTTCAGCAGAATTTGCAACAAGGCGGGTTGACGTCAGCAGACTTGGACCTGCGAGTTGCAGTTCACTATGGTGTTCCATCTACGGCGTCCATTCTTGCTTTCGATCCCATTCAGCGTCTTTTGGCCATTGCCACATTGTGAGTTCCAGTCATTTCTCTTTTAACTCATTCCTCCATTTTTCTTTTTCGAAATTTGAATTCGGAGAAAAAGGATTAGCATTGTGTACACCTTTATGTAGCTTTGCTACTAAGGATTGCTGTACTACTCTAGTCATTTCTGTGCGACTATAACTAGTACTAGTGAATGATGCAACGTTTCTGATGGATTGGGATACTCTGATAGGGATGGGAGGATTAAAGTAATCGGTGGTGATGGTATTGAAGGACTGCTTATATCCCCAAAACAACTACCTTACAAATACATTGAGGTACCTATCTACACAATCGGTTGTATATTATTCCAGCGATTTTGTTATATAGCCTTTCCATTACAGTTTTCATAGTGTTACTGATTACTTCATAGATATGTTTTTAGATTACAAAGATAAATTCTATGCCTTGGGGTCATTTTTATGCAAATGTTGTTGCACGTTTTTCCTTCAATCTCCAAAACCTTTTTCAACTAAAAATTGGTTAAGCAGTGATCTTATCTTTACCGTCTATTTTGGCAGTTTCTACAAAATCAGGGATACCTGGTGGGCGTCTTAAATGATAATAACATTCAGGTATTGATTCTTTGTCCGCTGTGCAGTTTCCGTTACGCATGTCAAACATGAGAATTCTATGCAAACTAGTTTTTGCTGAAAAGTGCTCAATAACTCATCTTTTTATGGCAGGTTTGGAATCTTGTGGACAGATGCCTTGTTTGTTCTCTAGAGTGGGAATCAAATATAACTGCTTTCTCTGTAATCCATGGCTCCAGTCTAATGTATAATACTAACTGGATCAGTTTTCCCAACTAAGTAGTCTTCTATTTACTGGCTGAGAGTGACCTCATATCATTTTTTTAATATATTAAACTGGCAGGTATGTGGGCAATGAGTATGCTCCAAGAGCATCCGCACCCATGAAATGGAAAGGAAGTCTTATTTTGAGGAATTCTTCACCCATTTGAGGAATCCCTCTTCAATAGGAAGTCTTATTCCTGTTTTTCGTGCAGCGGTGCTAAAAATAGGACTTCCTATTACTATTCATTATTATTTAAAATTTTAATTTTTTATTTTCGGATAATATTTTCAACAAATTTCCAAGTAATAGGAAGTTCTATTTAGACGCGCGTTAATATGTTTTGAATCAATTTTGTATGCCGGTAGCATACGGGGGTCTCGCTGACCGGTCAGCAAGTCGGGGTCCAGGGGCGACGCGCGAGCCCTGGTGGGGGCTCGGGGGCAACGCTCCGGAGCTAAATGTAATCCGAGTCATGTTGGACTTAGATTTTTTGTTGAGCATACATTCATTATAACAACGTGTTTATTATGATTCTTTATTTCGTTGCGATTCAAAATTGACATTTTTTTAAGTTATGATTTTTGACTCATTTTCTTCATGAAAGTTATAGAGGACATTAATATGAACTCGTCCGTATTTTTATTGAATTTTTTGGAAGTCCCAGTTATTTATCATGATTTTTTTTAAGTTTCAGAGTAAATAATTTACTTAAAATATTACAAATGAACACGTGTCGCGTTCTGATTGGTCCGTTACTTTTTTTAAAAAACTTTTTTACTGGCGCGTGTACTACACGCGCCGGGTTTAAATAATAAAGACGTCAGCCGGGCGTCACCCACGTGCGTGGGGCCCACCAGGCGGACGTTCTCTCTCGCTTCCCCTCCGGAGGACGCCGGCGGTCGTCGCTCTCCCTTCCCCCCGCTGCACCGGTTTCTGCTGCCGAACGCCCCCAAACGACGGGTCCCGCCGGAGAACGTCCTCGCCGTTCTCTACCGCTGCAGCTTAATGACTGTTGTAAAGTATGAGACTGAGGAGAGCAAACTAGTACAGTTGCCATATCATCTTTCTGCAGATTCATTAAGTGGTAAATATCATATGTTCTTCTGGTAGCTGGGGAATATCTGAAGCGCACTGTTGCTAACTGAATATATATATATATATATATATATCTTCTAGCTCATATTAGCTCTCTCCTTAATGCCACTTCTCATCCTATCAGAAGCTAACTGAAAATTGCAAGTGCTAAATCAATAAAGGTTCCCATATTCAATCAATCCCCAGGCTATGACATAATTTATTTTTCTTTTTGTTTTTTGTTTATTATTTCTAGTCCGACAGTAAATTTTCAGGAGTTTCAGTGACCTTTCGTTAGTTACATGTTTGTGTATAAAATCTGTAACGGAGGAGTTGGATTGGGATTTAAATAGTAGGATGAAATGTGAAAGATGGCTCTAATATTCGTGCCTTAATAGGTGGCCTAGTCCCTACTGACCCTAGGCAGCTGTATGACCAGGTGTCAGTTTATCAATATCTCTGATAAAAATTATTCACCATGTAAATAGTCTTTGTTGTGGTTATTACCTCATGCAGCTACTCTTTGCTATTATGCAGAAGCTGCTGAGTTTCCATTTCCTACTGACCAACCTATAGTTGGACTTCTTCCCCAACCTGGTTCATCTGGAAATAGGCAAGATATAATACTGCTTCACTTTAAATATCTCCTTTAAGCCAGTGTATGATCTGATGTTATCAGTTAAGATTTAAGTGGTAGCTATCTTTAATTTTTAGAGAGAACCATGTATTAATTATTATATTAGCATACAATTTAACACTTTAATATTTTGAAACCCCACAAGTCCACAACAAATTCCGCCAGTAAATGATGATATATTTTGCATCTCAAGAAGGACAACAATTTAGTTTTTCATATGGTCAAGGAGACAATAATGTCACAGATTAGACATGATGGTAGTAAATTAGTAATATATTAAGAATATTTAAATTTGGCTCTGTGACGAGCATGTCAAGGCCTGCATCATTACTGGAAAATGAAGAAAATGGCGAGAAATAGTACTTGTAGTGTATCCAGCAGTTTCTTGACTGATAAGGGATTTGTAATTGCCAGAGTACTGATCGCGTATCAAAATGGGCTGCTTATTCTTTGGGATGTTTCTGAGGCTCAGATTGTTTTTATTGGCGGTGGTAAGGATCTCCAACTAAAGGATGGAATTGTCAAGCCTATGGAAGTCCATACGGACTCTCCTGAAAATAGTCAAAATACAATAGAACATGAACTGGGAGAGAAAGAGATAAGTGCTCTTTGTTGGGCATCTGCCAATGGGTCCATTGTGGCTGTGGGATATGTAGATGGAGATATTTTGTTCTGGAACACATCATCTGCTGCTTCCATTAAGGGTAAACAAGCATTGTCATCTAATAATGTTGTTAAGTTGCGATTATCTTCAGCAGAAAGAAGACTTCCTGTCATTGTCTTACACTGGTCCACGCTAAATAACTCCCATAACGATTGTGATGGACAACTGTTTATCTACGGTGGTGATGAACTCGGATCAGATGAAGTCTTGACGGTCTGTCCTTTTCTTACTTTTCTTTTTTATTCCCTTTAAAGATTTTGAATCATCATTGAATATTGTCACTGAAACTACCTCCCAAAATATAAAGTTTCTATCTGAGCTGCTCACTTCTCAAGAACATAGCACACCGAGAAATAGTAAATAAGTAAGTTTTGTATTGAAATTAATTATATTTTCAGATAGTTGGTTTATATGCCAGATGATTCTTGTTTAAGAACATTTTCACATTTTTTTCACATGATGCAGCTTTGATTTTTCTTCTATCAATTTTTACTGTCAACATGTTTTCCACTTCGGATTCTGGTACAGACCGCCCGTTTGTTGTATTCTTCTAACAGTAGGAAGTCGAACGTACAAGTCCGCATACCCGATAACCCGAACACCCAAAGAGAGAGAATACCAGATTATCCGAACAGCCCGAATGTTCGGACATCCAGAAGAGAAGATTATTCGTACTTGCTTCTGCTGATTACGTCCCGCGTAATTCGGTAGAAACAGTTGATGCCGTCTGTGGGAACCTTACAAATTGCAAATCTCGTATAAACACCACTACCCAAAAACCCACATGAATACCCAAGAGACAAACATTAGTAACACGCCTATCGAGAAATCACACCTGAGCGCACGGGCGCGACAGGTGATCGAGCTGGGAATAAACGGCAGCCTCGGACTGAGCAGCGAGGAACAGGCCGACTGCCTGCTCCAGGAGCTGCGAGATGCAGCATTTGAAAGAAATCATGAGCGCCAGGCCCGGTAGAGGCTGGAAGAACGGCTGGCCGCACTCGTCGACCAGCAGCAAATACGACACGGGCGGGGTCTCGTTCGGGAAGATACCAACGCTGAGGATCTTCAGCACCCGTTTGGCAGGACCGACCCTCGGGTGACCCAAACACCAACGCCAACGAGGGAACCCGCGCCCAGAGGCACGTCCCTAATGGACAACACCCTGATCCTCCGGAGGATGGAAGAACTATCGGCAGAGGTGTCGCGCCTACGAAAGGACAAGCATGCCGGGCAAGGTGGGATGTTTACCCCTCGAGTCAGTCCGTTCTCGGCGCATATACTGGAGAGAGGCAGGAACCTGAACGCGAAGACAACAAAGGTCGCCTGGTTTGACGGAAGTGGGGACCCCCGCACGCACATCGACGGGTTTCGGTCCGCTACAGACGGAACCAGATACTCGGACTCGATTTTGTGCTTTCTGTTTAAAGAGACGCTGTCTGAGGAGGCGAGGTGCTAGTTCTACGAGATACCGCTAGGCTCCATCCATTCGTTCCTAGAACTGGAAGAAAATTTTCAAAAGCGTTACAGGCTCCAAAGCAAGTATAACACCACGGGCATCCTCCTCAAGGTCCGCCAGGGGACAGACGAGAGCCTATCCAGCTACATCAACCGGTGGAGGGCGCTGGCGAGCACGTGCAGGAGCCTCGACAAGCAGGTGACTAAGGTTGCCTTAATGGATAATATGCTCGCAACGCCATTCGTAGAGAAACTCGTGCGGAAGGAGCATCTTGACTAAGACGAGATAATTGATTTGATCGTACAAAATGCGTTGGTAGAGACGCGAGTATATGTGACCACCTCCAAATCCAGCACCGACCGGCCAGAGAGCCAGACGCTCAGCCACGACAATTCGCCGATGATAGAGGAGAATCGGGCGGAGGCTACAAGCGGGGTCGAGATGCGCACGGACAGAATAACCAAAGGTCATCTTCCCGTGGCTACCAAGGCAACCGACACGACCAGGCGAAGGCACCAACACCGCAGGGAATCGGTTCCCGAAAGGCCCCCCGGTACCGATCGCCCGGGCAAGAGGTCTACGTGATCGATCGACCGTCGAACGAACAGCTACTCCGCCAAACAACATGTCAAAGGACAGAGCCCCAATCGGTTGAACCCCAGACAGGTGGTGCGAATACCACCACATCGCCACCAACCACACCAACGATTGCATAATGCTAAAACAGGTACTCAGGGAAATGCAAAGGGATGGCCGGATCGCCCTTCCCAAAACCGAGGGACGGCCGTGCAAGACAAACGTCGAAACCCGGGGGATGATCAGTATAATATCTGGAGGGAAACGCAAGGAGGGGACTTCGTCGCCCGATCGTCCGAGCAGGGAGGTACTGACGATCGGAACAAGGAGGATGAACAAGGCAAAAAGAAGGGAACCGTCGACCATCAACTTCACGGCAGAAGACGAGGAGAGGAGTCCAAAGAGCAGCATCCTGCCGTTTGTGATCGACGCAATCGTGGATCGATATCTCGTAAAGAGGGTGCTGGTAGATAACAGGGCGTCTGTAAACGTGATCTACCTGGACGCATACACAGCACTGGGCAGACCCTCGCACAAAATGACACAGGACCACGAGTGCGTTGCAAGCTTCACGGGCAAGACGTCATACCCAATCGGAAGCGACAACATACGGATCGGGATTGGTGCCCATGACTCCCCGCACAGCGAGGTCCAAACAAACTTCATCATCATGAACACACCCTCCCCATACAACGCCATACTCGGGAGACCGGGGATCAGCAGGCTAAAACTGATCATTGCAGGACACATGTTACTGGGCCGATTCTCGACGGAGCACGGAGTAGGGCACATCCGGGGCTACAACTACGAGGAGGCAGCGAAACCCGAGAACAGGCAAGAAATCCTAGCTCTGAAAGGACTGGCGCCAGAGGCGAAAATACCGGATGGCCCGTGCGACAGGCTGATGACAGTGTCTCCCGTCCCCGAACGCGACGAGCTGCGGATGATTCAGTTATCGTCCGAACATCCGGAGAGGACAATCCAGATTGGCGCCCGCGATAGCCGAACAATTGGTTGCACTATTGAAGGTGAAGCATGAGGTATTCGCATGGTCGTACAAGGACATGTCTAGGATCAACACGAGCATCATATCCCATAAACTAGGCGACAACGCCGGCGCGAGGGCGGTGAAGCAAAAGCGAAGGGCATACAAGGCAAAACACTACGCAGCAATGCACGAGGAGGTGAACCGACTGCTGGGCATCGGATTTATCCGAAAGGTAGATTACCCGAAATGGATTTCCAACGCTGTTATGGTGTAGAAAAGCAATAAAAGGTGTAGGATGTGCATCGACTACAACAACCTCAACAAGGCATGCCTCAAGGAAAACTTCCCCCTACCGAGGATCGACCAGCTGGTGGACGCGACAGACGGGCACGAACTCCTATCAATGATGGATGCGTACTCGGGATACAACCAAATCTTCATGGACCCCGAAGACCAAGAGGCGACGTGCTTTGTCATGGACAAAGGGCTGTACTGCTACGTCGTTATGCCTTTCGGACTGAAGAACGCAGGCTCCACATATCAGAGGCTCATGAATGCGATGTTTCATGGCATGATAGGCAACATCATGGACGTCTACGTGGACGACATACTCGTGAAAAAGCGTCCAAGCGGTCGACCATGTCCAAAACTTGGGGACTGTGCTTGATGTCCTAAACAAAAACGACATGAGATTGAATCCGGTCAAATGCACATTCGGGGTCACAAATAGTAAATTCTTGGGATACATCGTGAGCCAGAGGGGTATCGAAGCTTCGGCCGCCAAGGTGAGGGCGATCATCGACATGAAGCTGCCTGTTAAAAAGGGGGACTTACAGAGCCTTACGGGCAAACTCGCATCGCTGAACAGATTCATATCTCGCTACTCGGACAAATGCGCTCTGTTTTTCAAGGCCCTCCGAACGACAAACAAGCGAGAGGTCATATGGACACCCGAATGCGATGCATCATTCTTCCAAATCAAGGAATATTTGGCCTCAATCTTCCTCCTATCCAGGCCCATCAGAGGAGAGGTACTATATGTCTACTTGGCTGCCTCCCTCACAACCATCAGCTCGGCCCTCGTCCGCAGGGAGGACTGCACGGAACTGCCAGTTTTCGTTTCAGGGAAAGGCATGACGGGCGCTGAAACCCGATACCCCATGATCGAAAAGGTGGCACTCGCACTGATCACCGTCGTCCGACGGCTGAGACCATACTTCCAAGCCCACATCATCCACATCCTCACAAACGCGCCACTGCGCCAGATCCTCCAGTCCCCCGACCACAGTGGCCTCCCGGCGAAATGGGCAATCGAGCTTAGCGAATTCGACCTTCAGTACAAGCCCCGAACAACAATAATAGGGCAGGCAGTAGCAGACTTCATCGCCGAATACACAGAAGCAGAGGCGACGCCGACCGGCGTACCCGACGGCCCGACGGTAGAGGCACCCGAAAAGCCAGAAATCAAAGCAGGACCACTGTCGGAGTGGCACCTTTACGTCGACGGATCCTGTACAAAGAAGGCGAGCGGCGCTGGGATCATCTTAACAGGGCCAGGAGGGGTAAACGCAGAGTACGCCCTCAAATTTGAATTCAAGACAACCAACAATGAGCCGAATATGAGGCGCTCATCGCAGGCCTACAACTGGTCAAAAACTCGGAGGCGCCCAACCTAAACATATTCAACGACTCATAGCTAGTGGTGAGCCAGGTCGAGTCTATGATCGCCTACCTCAGACACGTGAGAGTGCTGATCAGCAGGTTCAACTACGTCAACATCAGCCACATACACCGGGGACTCAATGCAAAGGCAGACAAGCTGACCCGATTGGCTAAGGCTCCCGTCCACTCCGGACCAGGACAGCGGATCGTCGAAGTATTGCAACGACCAAGCATTTCGGGAGCAGAACAGGTTCTGGCGATCCAACCGCACGAACACAGTTACATGGATGTACTTATCGCATACAAGGTAAGGGGGGAATTACCAGAAGACAAGCGAGAAGCCAGGACCGTCGTCGCACGGGCAACAAACTTCAGCATAAAGGATGACATACTTTATCGGTGAGGAAAGACTTGGGCGAGCCTCAAGTGCATCACCCCGACGGGAGCAAGATCAATCACACACAGAGCCCTCCGGTGTGGATTCTGGTGACCCATCATCCATGCGGATGCCACGACACTGACGAGCAAATGCCACCAGTGCCAGCTGCATGCACACCACTACCACGCGCCCGCCGTCCCGCTCTTAATCCTCCTATCTCCCGTACCATTCGCATAGTGAGGACTGGACTTGATCGAGGAACTCCCAAAGTCCAAAGGGCAGTACAAGTACCTGATCGTCATCATCGACTACCACACAAAGTTCATCGAAGCCCAGCCAATGATAAAAACCACGACAGAAAAGATAGAACGCTTCCTTTGGCGGTTTCTCTTCTGTCGCTATGGGACCCCGATCAGCATCATCACGGACAATGGGACACAGTTCAACAACCCTCGATTCAGGGCCTTCTGCAAACGGTAGGGAATAGAGCTCATATTCGCATCACCAGCGCACCCTTAGACAAACAGGCAGGTAGAAGCGGCAAATAAAATAATTAAGGCAGGCATCAAGAAGAAAATCGAGGACATTGAGCTCAGGGAGGCAGGATACGAGCGCTGGCCCGAGATCATCCCAGAGATCCTATAGTCTATCCGAACAACCGCTAATACGGCTACGGGCGAAATCGTGTTCAGTCTGACGTTCGGAACCGAGGTTGTGCTACCTCTAGAAATCACCCAACAGAGCCCGCGGATAATGGGGTACGATCTGATCACGAACGAGGAAGGGCTACTACTCAACAACGATCTACTAGAAGAGAGGAGGGACACAACACATCTCCACAATGCCGCGAACAAACAGAGAATCGCCCGATTGTACAACCAGCGCATTCGAGCTCGACCGATCCAACAGGGAGACTGGGTCATGAAGGCAATACAACAGAAGGTCAAGGCACTCCGTCCATCATGGGAAGGCCTGTATGTTGTGGACAAGGTTGTAAGCCCCAGCACCTTTTACCTAAGAGATATGCAAGGCCAACGACTACGACACCCGTGGAACATCCAGCATTTACGGAAGTACTTTCATTAAGTCCTTTTTATTACGCTATGTATTTTCTTGATCCGTCCACCCGATACTCGGGGACTGGGGATAGGCTTGGTGAAAGTACTATTCAGACCCAAAAAAAGAGCAAAAAAAAAAAGCAGGCACACGCATACGAGGAAAAAAAAGAGGGGAAACTTCATTACTTAAGGGGCACGAATGACCAGTTGCAAAATCCTATCTACAAGCTACAAAAAAAAACAAATCTCGACAAAGTACACTACTTCTACTTCTGCATTTGCTACCCGCTCCTCTACCTTGACCTCGGCACCTGCCTGCTCGAGCTGCCCTTGCTCTTCATCAGGCTGCTTCTCAGCGTTCTTCTCAGTAGAAGGGCCAGCCGCCTTAGCACCCGCCTGCGCCCGCAGATGCTCTCGAAAGCGCTCTACCTCGATGAAGGAAGACACAGCCACCCGAAAAGCAGTTACCTGCTCCTCTACCTCGGCCGTCACCAACTTATGGAATTCATCCGACTCTTTAAAAGCGGCAACAACCTCCATCAGACGGGATTCCATTTCAGCCACTCGGTTGGCGGCCTCAGCGCGCACCCGCTCTACCTCAGCCAACACACTATCGCGCTCAACCTTCAGAACGCTCTCCAACTCGGCACTTTCCCGAAGCTCTCAAGTCAACTTATTCACCTGGGTAGCCTTCCGCTTTAGCTAGTTCGTTCGCCTTGGAGAGCCCGGCCTAAAGCTTCTCGTAGGCCGCAACAGCCTTGTAGATATCAGCCCTCAACCGCGTCAGCTCCTCCAGGTTCTCGCACGCAAGCAAGCAAAAAAGCTGATGCTGTAGCTTGCCGCACACATTAAAAGCCCGATCCAAGCCGTTGGGGGCATAGGCGGAACCCGGTTGTAGCAGATGCTGGAGTGATTCCACACCCTCGCCCAGGGATCGACGGAGCTTCTCAAGAAGAGCACGAGACGCCTCCCCACCAACTTCTGTCGCCGCCGTGCCAGCAGCATCCATCCGAAGGCGCTTGGCTGGACGATCGACCCCACCTTCGCGAGCAGGCGAACTGGGAGAAAGATCTACACCACTAGATGTTTGGGAGGCCCGACCCCACGAGCCTGAATTCAGGGAGGCCTCTCGCCGATCCCTCTGCTCCACGCGCCTCTGATTACGCTTCGCCTGCCGCTGCTCCTTCTCAAGGGAGAGGCGATCTCGTTCAGCCCGGTTCTGACGCCAAGCAGTAAATGAACCCCCAGCCCTCTCAGCACCAGCAACGTGCACCCGCTCAGGGACGATAATGGCAGCAGCTCCAGAACCCGACGCCGCACGAAGGGCAAGAGCATGAAAAGTGACATCCGGTGCCCGGATCATCGGCTGGACCGTATCCCCCACAACCAACTCACCACGCCCGTCATCAACCACCCGGTGCACACCCTTAGCGCTTGCCAACAGCAACTCCATGCCGCACTAGAGGGCATCGTCCTTCTCGGTGGCCTTGGACTTGGTCATTTTCGCTGCAAACAAACACGAGAGAAAGGTCAGTAACAAAGCTATCAAATATACGTAAACATACAAAATAGAACAGGTATTAGATGCCCGACAGACCAGGTGCTCGGGCCAGACGCGTGCGCTAAATCAGATCTCAATGGCACGCCACCCAGAAGTGTCTCACCTCGGGCGCCGGGTCAAAGATGAACTTCAAGCGAGCAACCCTGGCCTCCTCCGCAGGTGTCATCGGATACTCGTTCGTATTGAGAGGATGAAGGCGCTGGGGGACTCGATGAATACGGTGCGCATTAGCCGCAAATTCAGGAGGAAAGGCGCCAAACTCCCAGGCAACTGATCGTACGGTAGTCGACGAGCTGGGCGGATCGACCAACCACCACTTCACCCGCGACTCCACAGTGAAGGTGTCCGAGTCCCTTCGGTGGGAAGAATGCTTGAGGCGGAAGAAATGAAGGAATTTCGCCCGCGTCGGATGCTCCAACCTGCTCAGGCGGAACATGTTGAAAAACGCCACCAACGTGCGGGTTAGCGTTGGCCCACACTGGCCAAGCGAAATCTTCAGCAAGGCCAACATGTATTGTAAAAATGGGTGCAGATGCAGCTTAATACCCGCCTTCAAGTGGAACTCACTCACGGCCGGGCGGAGGCCGCGTGAACGTCGCTTTTCCCGGGAATCTTCAACTTCACACACGAAGGAATGCGATAGTCGTGCGCCCATCGCGCCATCTCCTTTATCGACGGTGCTCGTTCGGGCTCCTGCACTGGTACTCCGTCGGGGAGCACCCAGCGCACTCGTCCGCCCTCCAAAAATTGGGGCACAGCAGACTCTCCTTGCGCACGCTCATCGCCCCACGGCCTCGACAAGGACGACCCCCCCTTCGATTCCAACGACTCAGACGCATC
The DNA here is from genome assembly GCA_946800695.1 of Geum urbanum. Lineage (NCBI taxonomy): Eukaryota > Viridiplantae > Streptophyta > Magnoliopsida > Rosales > Rosaceae > Geum > Geum urbanum. The sequence continues at coordinate 86,687,786 of OX326997.1, forward strand.
CCCCACCCCTATATCATCAGCCACGGTTCTTCGTACTCGTGACTCTTCCATCGACTGCACGACAGAAGAATTACCATTAGGTACATACCGCAAGGGCGTTACACTTGTCGCGGAGTCCGACCCGCTCGTACATGGAATACAGCTAAACCACCCCGCCCCCGGAACATATACCCGTTCACGCGACACGTCGCTTGAAATTTCTATCGGGTCCATCTCCTAGAAAAGACGCATGCACGCAACACCCAAACACTTAGCAAAAAAAATCCCACCACAAACAACAAAAACCCAGAAATCTACCCCAACACAGATCAAAATAGGCAGGGCCTCAAGAACACGTCTTGTTCTTAAGACACAAACCCAAAAAAACGTGCAAAACAAAAACTGAAAAGATACCGAAAAAACCAAAAACAGAACAGAAAGCAATACAATTGGGTTTAGAGCCTCATCAAAAATTGAGATTGAGGTCGAAGATTAACGTCGACATTGAAATCCGGCAAGAACACAACAACAAAAGCAAGAACAGTAAGCAGAGGTAATTTCTTCAGTTTCAGTGAAAGTAAAAGAATGAAAGAAGACGGTTCCCCGAAGGCCTATTTATACTGCTCCGACCTCACATGCAAGCGAACGCCTGCTGTTCATTTTTCGCGTGGCCACCGTCAGATGATGACACGTATCCATGAAGCGGTTTACTTCTCCTCCTAAGTAACCGCGCTCACCCTTCAGCTTCCCACCTCGGCTTCAAACCCTAGCACGATCTCCCACGACTCGCCACGTGTCAGGCATGCAACCTCCCACGCTCCCACGCGCGTGACGCCTGACCTGCCAACATTTATTACGCCACCAGCGGTTTCTAAGGAGAAGTTGACAGGGGTCAGTCCAATCGTCCCATCAGTTAGATCACCCCACTCGATGCACGCACACACACGTCATGATTCTTTCCTCGTTCGAACTATCGTACGCACCACCAACACGATCAAGTGCCCTACGATCTCACAGGAAAGTAAACGCCACCCCACCAGGTTAGTGCAAGACCATTGATGCGTCCCAAAAGAGGCTAATGCCACGCGTTTCCTTTCGGCGTGTGCGCGCTCAAAGCAAGACCATTTAGGCGTCCCGAAAGAGGCTAACGTCCGCGTTTCCTTTCGGCATGCGTGCGCTAAATAAAGACAAGTAGGCAGTGAGTGGTATCGTCTCCCTAGCTCTGTTGGCGAAGTCGGGTCAAAAGAGGCCACTTGTGCAGTCCGCGCCTAGACACCCAGTAAGAGGTGACCCACCGTTTGAGCTACGCGGCACATAAGTGGCTAACGTCACGCGTTACCTATTGGGGCGCGCAACCCGCATGACCATTTGGGCAGCTCGAAAGTTGCAGGTTTCCTTTCTGAGCACGCGCCAAATGATGGGCGACTCGAGAGTAGCCCCATTTCTTCCGAGGGCGTAACGCCACCATTCGCCAAATTAGGCGGCACGATAGCGGCAAGTTTCATTTCGTGCGCGCGCTAAACTGAAGAGCGGCACGGACACACTGTCCATGTCCCTTCGTGCGCCCTGCACCACATGTACGTAACGGTCGGGGCCCCACCGTTGATGCTACGATAGGTCGGCACCGAGAGTGAGGATCTCCTCTCAGGCACCTAACAACACGGCCGTTCCAAAGGCCCATTCTTGATGGGCTCCGAACAGCAAGATTCATTTGGGAGTGCTGTGCAAGCGGCTCGGAACCATTCATGCATCAAGAAAGACCGTTCCGAAGACCTATCCTTGGCGGACTCCAGACAATAACATTCGTTGCGAGGCAGGATAAGTGGCGCGGAACCATCCATGCATCTCAAGAAAGGCTGTTCCGAAGGCCTATCCTTGACGGACTCCGGACAACAAGATTCGTTGCGGGGCCGTGTAAGCGGCTCGGAACCATCCATGCATCCATATATACAAGCATACATCAACACACTCATTCACTCAAAACCGCATCATCACTCAATCGCGTCACACAATCATACATACATCCGCAATCACTCATACCTACTTGTATATCTGTATCGCATACATCTACATATTTACTCCTACATACTGACATACATCCGCATACACAAAACATACATATTCGTTCACATGGCTCCACAGGCACACGACCGAGCACACGGCTCCAAACAGCAAGATTCGTTTGGGAGTCGGGTACCCAGGTACAGGATCACACGTACAGGTACACGATCGGGCGCACAAGTATCCACTCCGTCAAGCGAGACCTTTCTTGACCGGAGAGTTGGGGGACTTGGGGGTCACAGGACTGCGCATCACTGCTCAAGCGGATAAGTATTTGTTTAATCGCACGAACCCTTTTTCAACTCCCCAATCAAGAAATGTCTCTTTGACTTGGGGACTTGGGGGACTTGTTAGTATAACACCATTAGTTCATAGATTAAACATACTTACCCACTTAAGCAGGTAATCAACACCTACCTGACCACCCGAAAAATCACTAGGCGGACTACAACTTCACTCGCAAGACCGAGCCCATCCGATCGGGCACGCGCCCGACAAGCGCACATCCAAAATACTCGGCCCACATGACAGCAAGTGCAGCCCTATCCTACATCAAAGAGCACAAGCAAGCAACAATCTCACTCACCTATATATGTAAGGCATTTACTACAGGTAAGAGGAGATATGGATCCCAATCTTAAATACTCCAACCTACTTTCTTACACGTTCACTTGACTGTTATATCCAATACATCTTCTAACTTAGACATCGGAGCGTTGAAGGCAGGCCAGCCCTGTTTCGACTTCCTGACCGCCCGTTTGTTGTATTCTTCTAACAGTAGGAAGTCGAACGTACAAGTCCGCATACCCGATAACCCGAACACCCGAAGAGAGAGAATACCCGATTATCCAAACAGCCCGAATGTTCAGACATCCAGAAGAGAAGATTACTCGTACTTGCTTCTGCTGATTACGTCCCGCGTAATCCGGTAGAAACATATGAATCGGGAGTTCAAAAGATCATTCTAGTATTTAATAGGATACCAGTCTCTCTGCCTTGTCTCTAGGAATCAGAAGAAGAAACAGGTTAAATTAAGTTTTCCTTTGTTTTAATTTGTATAGAATTCATCTCATTATTACGAACGTAGTTCTTCTTTACAGAGTACTACCCCTGCGATATTAGGTGGTATTGTCAAAGGCTTGAAAGGGGGTAAAATGGTCCATAGGGGAGATTCTGCTGTAACTCTGAAGTCCACTTTCGATCATTTAGAAGGTGTGTTCTCGAAGTCCAAACAGTTGGACTTATTAGGTTTGGATCATCAAGAAAATCTGGAGCTTAATATAAGTCTACTGCTAATCTCCCAGTTGAGTCTTTGTTAGTTTCTATCAACCTTTCAGTTTTAAACTGAATTCTTGCTTTTGGTATAGATGACATTGAAATAGATAAACCTCTACGCGTCACATCTACTTCATTATCCCATGATGCCGGTGATAAAAAGAGAGGTAAGCTAGTTGTTATACTAAACCCATGCATTTTTTATGTTATAAAGTACTAATTATAACATATTTGTTCTGCAGAAGGGGACTCTGAAAGGGATAGATTATTTCAAGGTGGGACTGGTGATACAAAGCCCAGAGTTAGGACTGCTGAAGAAATCAAAGCTAAATATAGAAAAGCTGGGGTAATGTTACGATCACTCAGATGATGATGACAGATCCGTATGTTTAATAAAGATCTTACATCTCGTTCTCAAATTAATTGCCTTATGTGATATGCTTTCAGGATGCTTCTTCGGTGGCTTCTCAAGCAAAAAATAAGCTCATGGAAAGGGGGAAAAGCTTGAGGTAGGTGGACAGATTTGAGAAACTAATGGCTTCTTACACAACCATGATCACATGTGTCTAGATAGCATTCCTTCAATGAGCAAATGTGTAAGCAACTCTTAAACTAACCAGCTTCTATCTTTTGAACTTTCACATGTATCAGAAACTCAGCAGGCGCACTGAAGATCTACAAAATGGAGTTGAGGACTTTGCATCGATGGCAAATGAGCTCGTCAAGACCCTAGAGAATAGAAAATGGGGGCAAATTTGAAAAGTTACATTTTATTTGTATTGCAGAGTTGCTAATCTCTCTACAAAGTACAAGTCCATTCAAATTATAACATCATCCGCAGGTTGTGATCCAGCTGACATTCAAAAGGTTGGTGTGAGCAGGGTGTGCAGAAGTGTATTTGTTACGTCCCTGTATATTGCAGTGTAATACTGTATCAAAGTAATTCAGTTTGATTTGTTGATAAGCTTAGCAAATTGGAGGCCACATTTGTTTGACACGTTCATAATTGTAAACACCAAATATGCAATGGAGGAATTGTCGAGTTTAGTTACTACAGTTATAGTAGTTTACTAGCTACTACAGTTACAATTGTTTAAGTGCATCAAGTTACTTTATCCCTCAAATATAGAAAGAACACTCCGGTTTGCTCACTCAACTCGTGAAAGTGTTTGGCTCAGAGTTCTGTTGCCATACAGCTTGATACGACAATGAAGTCTATGAAGAGGAAAGGAATTCTAGCTAGTCATTTGCAGGAAACAAAAATTTGGGTTACATATAACTTCAATGAACAATTACAAGTTTATAACCAACTCACAATGTTCATTTGAGGATGGTGTAATTCCAATGAGCCTGCTGTAAAACATCACTTGCATCACATCTCAAAACAAATCTCTATTGGAGTAGGTGAGGTGGTTTTCTCCTATCCAGACTGACGAGTACAGCAACCCAATCCAAGTCACTAACGAGTACGGAAACCCTGTCCACCACGGCGTGACCGGAGCAACCATAGGACTCGGAACTCACTTAACATGGCGGCGTAGCTCCAGCTCTAGCTCGGTAAGCCTCTTCTCACTCTTGCGATCTCCTCTTTCTCTCCAAGAAATTTTGGATCTTTTCAATCGATTTGGGTATATCACTATATCAGATTTAAATCGAGTTGGGTATATCGATTTGGTACACTAGTGATTCAGGCGAACTCTCTATTTTGTTTTGTCTCGATCTCTCTTGATTTCGTTTTCAACATCTTCGTGTTCGATGTAGTATTCAATGAAGATGAAGCTGGTTCTGTTGTAGTACATAAGTTTTCCTATTTGGGTTGTGTTTGTTTTAGCTAATTCTAATATAACTGAGAAGGCTGAGCTCATTTTCAGTTGAAGTTCTGGCCTTTATATTGAAGTTTAGGATAAGTTTGCTGTAATTCTTAGGGTTTCTGAAAGTGGGTTTTGTTTGTTTTGGATAAACTTTATGTGATTGAGTGGGTGTGGTGCAAAGATTGACTATCTATCAAGTAAAAGTCTCCTTCTAAAATTTCTGATTTTATTTGTTTCGCAAAATGAGGTGTCAAATATGGGTAAGTAATTTTCAGTTCCTGTGTCATCTTCCTTCAATTACATCTTTGAGATTTTCATGGCTTGGAATTTCTGTCCATACAAGTTTCTTCAAATTGCCAATTAAGTTTTTTCTTTACGTCATGTTATTGCGCAGAGGAGACAGAAGACCTGTATGAGTTCACTGACAAGGATTATTATTGAATTCTGAATACTAAGAAAGAAGGTGAGCTTGCAAATATTTACACTTAAGAGTGACTGATTCTGATAGCAAAGTGTACTGAGTGATCTGTGTTTATCGTTTTTAGTCCATCGAATTCATTTATTAACTTTGTGTTTATATCATTAATTAGCTGCTTTAATCAATAATTAGAGTTGAAAACCTCATCCGCCATTTTGGTTAGCTAAGTACACTCGAGCTATTCAGCTCCATTTAATTTTTGAGTGGTGGTTTTAAGCTTTTGTTGTAGTTGTTAGGCTTTCTTAAAATGGACGCTAGAGTTGTTTATCAATTAGTTTTGCATGCGTTTTGTATTTTTGGTGAAATTATTTTGATGTGCTTTCTGTTAGTTTTGATGCAATTAATGCTGCTGTTAATGTGGTAATTTAACAGTTTAACACTAGATAACTGTTTTTTGAAGCATACAGTCTTGGATCTATGGTGTGTTTTTGTTATGGATTTTTGATATCATCGAGTGTTGTTGTGTTATGTGTGGATTCTGTTTTTGTGATGAGAATATTGTGGATTATGGTTTGTTTAGGCTCTAGATGGCTACGAAAACCAACGCTGATGGGCAGACTAGGGGATATGTACAGCTTTTCATTGTAGTCGGATTGTGCTATTTTTTCTATATATTGGGGGCTTGGATAAAGGACGAAATCTGGATTGTGCTGGTTCCTATGACGATGAAGCAGATAAGCCAAGCTCATCAGTCTAGTGATGAGAAATCCAACTTTGTGATCAGCGGTGCTGATGTGGTCAATGTACTAACACTTACATTTTTGTCATATTTAGAAACAATTTTTTGTATTAATGTTAATGAATTTTTGGAATTTTGATACTTGGTTGGTTTATAGGTATGTCTGGTTGGAATGGTCTTTGAGAAAGATGAGAAGAATACCGAGGTTGATTTGATTGTTGATGATGGAACATACTGAATCAAATGCCGAAGATGGTATTTTTTTGCATTTTTATATCTACATTGTATGTACAGTTTAAAAGTTTTACTACGGATTTTGAAGAGTTTAGTTAGTTCTTGAGTGTTCATTCATTTCAAGTATAAGCTATAAGTAATGCAACGTTGAATGCTATGTGTTTCGTTTTGTTATGTTTAATAGGGCCAATGATGGATTTGACAGAAAAGAAATGGGGGATATAGAGTAAGTCTCACTCTCTATTGAAATGATAAGTAGTCTTATTGAGATTATATTAATTATATATCACTGAAACATGTTCTGATATGTCATTTGACTCATTTCTAATCTATAATAGGAATACAGTAAAGTCAAAATTATGTTATCCATGGAAGATCAGTTCTCAGTTACAGAGTCAAAGTCGTCAGAATAAGACCTAAAGCGTTGTCATCTCTAGAAACACAGTTTTCAGCTTTTGATACAAGTGTTAAAGAATACATCTGATGACAAAAGAACTATCAAACAAGCTAGATCTTTCAAGTTTGGGTGCTGTAAATACCATGTTTGTTGCTCAATCCTTTGTGCAACCTTTGGAATATCGGAATTTAATCTTTACTGAGTTATAGAATCCGATTTCTGGTGCATTTGAAAGTTCCACTTAGAACAAATACATATGCTATATTCTTGATAAAGAAACATATTAAGTAGCTGGTCATTTAGATAGTTTAATTTGAATATCCAGATCGATGGTGGTTGAAGGAAGCTTTTTAATGTCATGTATGCTCTTTGTGTTTAGGTTATGGCATAGATGTGTAATTGACTTGAGGGGTTTTTCTTTCTGGGTTATGACATGGATGTGTAATGTTTCTAATTAAGTTTGTTGAAGTAGAAATAGTATTTTGCTAATTGTTTTGCTTTCGATGTTTGTTTTTGCTTTCAAATGCATTATCATTATGTATGTTAGCTTGGGTTTGCTTTAAGTGAGTATGTAGTTTATGTTAGCTCTATTTGGTTTCTGTGAGAATGTAGGCAAATAATGGAGAGTATTCTAATGACAATTGTTTAAATGTTTTTCACCATTGATGAAACAAAGCTAAACACAACAAATAATGGAGAGTACTCTATTTTTGTTTTGTGTGTAAATCGAAGAGTAGAAGAAGAGATTGATAGTTTCAGTGTTGTTTTGGTGTCTTATTAGAGGAGAATTGGTATTGGTTTAGGCAAAAAATTGCATGTTGTCTTTTTTCCCCCCCAACTATTTTAGCTCTTTGAAGCAACTCTGACCAATTAAAGGTTTGTAATTGCAGACTGATGTGTTCTTACCCCCACAGATTGCTATAGCTACAGCAAGGTTCAATATAAACAAGGTAAACTCAGTTTGACTTATATATATATGTATATATATATACATATTCTCTTCTCAGGATTTGAAAGAATATGTGGCTGCGCTTTTAGTTTTCAGAGTTCAGAGCAATGTATTCTCTGTAGATATTATGAAATATAAATTTAGGCCAAGTTCATCTAGGCTGAATATATGTTTGCTGACGTATCATTGTCTTAGCAGAACTTGCTTTCCTGAATATGTTAATTTGGGTTTTGCAGTCTACATTTCCCAGTTTAAGTAGGGTGAATGAATGGTAGAACAAATCTTTGAGTCTCATAACCTTTCACTCCAAGTCGACCGGAAAAAGGTATGTATATATATATATATATATATTCATTCATTCATTTATTCAAGACATTAACTTGGGGGTTTTAGTAGGATTGATTGTGTATGAATTCTATGTTGTAATCAATCTTTAATTATGGATGAACAGAGTACGATGAAGGTCGAAGACACAGAACATACTAAGAGCCAGAGATGGTTTGCAGGGGTGGTAATGCTCCCACTATCCTATCAGCTAGCCTCACCACACAATATGTATACTACTCACTTGATCCTCACCACATTCAAAATTTTAATATATGTTTTCTTAACTTTGTGAACTGATTAGACGTAAGCTATATTTTTTCACCTATATTTATTTTTAATTGTTGTAAGATATTTGATGTTCCTAGTTATGGTGGAGATTACAGGATATGACAAGTATAACTTATCCAGTATTGTAATAGGATTACTTTCCTGATTGTACCTCTTGTACTCTCCTATATATAGGAGTTGCTCCTTCATTAATAAAGTTACATAATTCATTGCTTCAAACTATTTTCTCTACTTTTATATTTTCCTAAAACACGTTATCAGCACGAAACCCCAAATCGAGCACCGCCGCCGACCGCCGCTGTGATCTCAAAGAGAAAAAGAGGAAGAAAAAGAATTGTTCTGTAATAACAAGAAGTAAGTTTTATAAACTCAACTTTGTCTTTTTAAAAAATAACCTACTCTTTTGGGAAATTTGGATTTTTCCGTAGGGATTTCGGGATAACATCTCATCCCTCTTTTCTACACCACACATTTCTTGAAGGTGAGCATTTATAGAACTAAGAGCGTTCCCACATGAACTAAGAGCGTTCATAAGTGAACTAAGAGCGTTCACATAATCGATTTGAACTAAGAATGTTCATAAAGAAAAGCATCGATTAAGACGAACAAAGATTGTTTGCGAGACCACATACTTCAAAGTGAAGTACTAATCCAAAGACGATTGGAAAACTAATCAGTTGTCGAGGAAGTCTTTTACGACTGCGAAACTAATACATCTTCTGTTTATTTTCAGGATGTCTAAAACAAAACTCGATTTTGGTAAATTGGACCAAAGAGGCATCGAGTATCATCGTTGGTGTGGAGATGTCAAGAATGCGTTGACAGCAAAGTCTATACTCCCCACGATTGAGCCAGATAATCCAGATCTCGCGTTTCCACCAACTTTAGCTGCGAAGGTGCAAGCTATCATCATCATGAAATTCCACCTAGAGGCACCACTGCTATGGCAATACTTGAACGTAAATGACCCTAGAGCATTGTGGACGGCCCTCGCTGAGAGATTTAAAAATATCACAGACGCCCTACTCCCGAATCTGAAGAACAAGTGGACCCACATTAGGTTCCAAGACTTCAAGAGCATAGAAGATTTTGATGTTGAAATGCTCAAACTTCGATCCATGCTTCAATACTGTAATCAGGATGTGACTGAAGTAGATATGCTCGAGAAAACCATCTCTACATTCCCGGTCGCTGCAAGAATACTTGCCAACCAATACCATAATGAGGTACGCACCAGGAATATCATAACGTATAATCAGCTTATACAGATTCTGTCTGTTGCAGAGAAGCAGGATAATGTACTTGTGAACAATAGTTCAAGGCCTTTGGGGACAAACAGAGTTCCTGAAGCGAACTATGGAAGCGCAAGGCCCAAGGAGCGGAACCCTAGAAGAAAGGGAAAATGTGAGGGACGTCAAGGTCCCTACAACTGCCAAGAGACGGACCACGGATCATGTGGAAAACCGTGAGAGGGGAGCCACCAACAGAGGCAGTGGAGGCCATGGTGGTCGTAGCAGCCAAAGAGGTGGCGCCACTGTTGACAAAGGCAAGGCCAAAGTCCAACAATCTCGAGATAAGGGAGAAAGGTGCGGCGATGGTGTTTGCCACAGGTGTGGAGCAAGCGATCACTGGTTCAGAAACTATAGAGCAAGCAAGGGACTTGCAGATCACTACAAAGCTTACTGCGAAAAACTTGCATTAGAAGCTCACTACAATGAAGCAGAAGAAAGAGATGGAACAAAGGCTAATCTTGTTAAAGAAAGCTTTAGAATTGGTAGGGACTCAATTTCTGAGACATTGGATTTTGATTAGAGCTTTATGTTTTCCATTAATAAAGGCATGTGGCCTAAGTCTTATTATTGACATTGTAATTCGTCAAATTTCTGGTTTAGTAAACTTTGATGTAACTCGTTGGTATTATTAATAAAGGCATTGTTTTGGCTTATTAATAACAGACTTGTCTACATTTTCTGTGTAATATATATGTTTTGTAATTGCTACAAACCTATTGTCTAGGACAAGAGATTTTCGATAAAGGTATTTGAGCAGACTTTATGTCTCACCTACATTGATCTCTCTTCATCTGGTCATAAGTGAAAAGAGCTACCCAAATGACTTTAGATGTCCTAGAAAACTTGCAAATTCGTCCATGTATCTATTGGGATAGCTAAGAGTGCTATAAGTCCCCAAAAACGCAGAAAACAGAATCTACTGCACTATCAGCCGGCTTCGACAATGAATTGGGAATTTCTCAGAAATATTCAGCATATGAGTGGCATATGGCCAAAAAGGTACTGATGTCTAGTTTTCATAACTACCTCCAGACTGTCGATAGCTAATTTCTAGAAAACGTTATACCTGTTTTACTAGACAAAGGTCAGAAACAGGGCACAACAGAATCTGCTCTGCAGGTTAGTTGACTTCGACGACGAACTGGAATTTGTCCAGAATAAACCAACATATGAATGACATATGGTTGAAAAGATACAGACTTCTAGTTTTCAGAACTATTTCCAACTCATCGATATTTATTTTCTAGAAAAGGTTATCCCCGTTTTACTAGACAGAGGTCTAAAACCGACATAACATATTTGGCTATGCATATTGCTTAGCTTTGACATGAATCTGGGATTGATTCAGAACGATTCAGCATATGAGTGTTATATGCTCAGAAAGCTACGGATATCTAGTTTCTAGAACTTCATCCGGAATGTCAAAAGATATTTTCTAGACAAAGTTATGACTGTTTAAGTACTCGGAGGTCAGTTTGCCCGAGGAAGGCCAAAACCTGAGGAAAACCCGAGGAGGCCCTTCGATGGATTGAAGGTGCCCTCGATGGATCGAAATGTTTCCCGAGGAGGCCCTTCGATGGATCGAAGGGATCCTTTATGCATCGAAATATTTCCTGAGGAAGCCCTCCGATGGATCTAAGGGACCCTCGACGGATCAAAAAAAATTCCTACGGACACCTTTCGATGGATCGAAGGTGTTGTCGATGGATCGAGGGATCAACCCCGATGAAGTGCTTCGATGGGTCGAAGGCATATCCTTAGAAATTTTTTGAGTTAATTTTTCGATCTTTCCTCATACAAGTCTTGTTTTCTTGTAGGTATGTTTCCAGGAGAGCTTGAATGCCTCATTGATAGTGGAACCACACATACCATTCTTCGTCACAGGAAACTTTTCATCAACTTTATGCCTTGTCGAACATCTCTAACCACAATGATGGGTGGGTCTTCGGATTTGATCCAAGGGCGAGGGAAAGCCCAACTTTTGTTGCCAAATGGAACAAAACTCATCATTGATGATGCTCTCTATGCTCCTAAGACCCTATTGAGTAGTCGAGACATCCGAGCCAACGGATTTTATATCAATACTCATTGTGAGAATGAAATGGAATATATATGCATTACCTCTAGTGATTCTGGTGGAAACCAAATACTAGAGAAGCTCATGTTTCAGCCAAATGGGCTATGTATTACAACTATAAGAGTTATAGAGTCACACCATGTCATAAGAGATGACCTATGGAACTCAGACATATATATGCTTTGGAACGACAGACTAGGACACCCAGGTCATGATATGATGATCCAAATTTTGAAGAATTCAAACGGACATCCATTCTTTCGAGCGAAAGGAAGCAAGAACCAAATAGCAGTTCACACAAACATGGAGGTGGGCCCCAAGAGGGGTGGCGCCACCATTCATGGTCGGCCTCATACCGACACCTTCTCCCCCAAGAGAAGACGACTTGACACCAAGAGTGGTGCTCTCGTCCCCTATGATGCTTCCCAGGTCCATGGAGGCCTTGAGCAAACGCCAGCATCCTCACTGGTGATGTCTAGTGCTCATCTCTTGTTTTGCAAAGCATGATCTTTAGCCAAGGTAGGAGCGAGACCCTCTTACACTAAAGACACCAAAGAAAATATTCCATTCTTACAACGTATTCAACGTGATATTTGTGGACCCATCCACCCATCATGCGGACCATTTAGATACTTTATGGTATTGATGGATGCTTCGACACGCTGGTCACATGTCACATTATTGTCCACAAGAAATGTTGCATATGCTAAACTCCTTACCCAGATTATTCGTTTGAGGGCTCACCACCCCGATCATCCTATAAAGTCGATCCGTCTCGACAATGTTGGGGAGTTTACATCGTAAACATTTGATAATTATTGCATGTCCATCATGATTGATTTCGAGCATTCAGTTTCCCATGTACACACCCAAAATGGTCTCGCAGAAGCCACTATAAAACGACTTCAAATGGTTGGATGGGCTTTGGTCATGCGTACCAATCTACTCACTTCTTCTTGGGATTATGCAATATTACATGCAGCAATGCTTATTCATTTTTGACCCGCTGCTAGACAACCATTTTATGCGTACCAGTTGGTTACTGGATATGAGCCGAATATTTCGCACCTACGCATATTTGGTTGTGCAGTCTACGTGCCAATTGCACCACTATTACGCAATAAAATGGGTCCTCAGAGACGAATGGGCATCTATCTTGGTTTTGTTTCACCAACTATAATCCGCTACTTAGAACCCTTGACAGGCGATCTATTTACCGCAAGATTTGCGGATTGTCACTTTGATGAGACAACATTTTCGTTGTTAGAGGGAGGAAGGACAGATGAAAGACAGGAATTGTCATGGTCAGTCCCTAACTTGTCTCATCTTGATCCCTACTCCTCACTAGCAGATAGTGAAGTAAGGAGAATTATAGAGCTTGGTAACGTAGCAGATTCGATGCCTGATACGTTTGCTGACCTTGCTAAAGTGACAAGATCACATATACCTGCTGAAAATGTGCCTGCAAGGATTGACATCCCACATAGAGGATGTCATGCTGCCACCCCTGTGATGGGAGAGAGCGGCGCCGCCACACATGGTGGACGTGTGGTGGCTGAGGCCATGGTTCCCCAAAGGAAGAGGGGGAGACCTGTAGGTTCGATGGATACTCACCCTAGGAAGATGGGGAGATCGGCACAACAAGATCCATTATTCATCAACTCTCAAAATCCATCTCATGAAATTATTCCTGACTATAGTTATGTCCTTGAGACAACCAATTTGGAGGGAGTTCCAATGGTTGATCCTATTTCAGTGAATAAATAAATTTTGATGAATTATGCTAGCATACATGAGATTTTGGAGAGAGATTCTATGATCATTGACGATGCATTTGCATTCTCAGTTGCACATGAACTCATAGAACATGGTGACATCGAACCTCGATCTGTTGAAGAGTGTTAACAGAGATCAGATTGGCCCAAATGGAAAGATGCAATCCAGGCTGAAATAAATTCACTAACAAAGAGACAGGTGTTTGGCTCGGTAGTGCTAACCCCGCCAAGTGTAAAACTTGTAGAACATAAATTGGTCTTTGTTAGAAAGCGTAATGAGAATAATAAGATTGTAAGATACAAAGCTCGCCTTGTGGCGCAAGGTTTCTCACAACGCCCTGGTATTGACTACGAGGAGACGTACTCTCCCGTATTGGACTTCATAACGTTCCGCTACCTTGTCAGTTTAGTAGTTTCTGAAAAACTGGACATGCAGCTAATGGATATGGTTACTGCATATCTCTATGGGGATCTAGATTCAGAGATATACATGAGAGTCCTTGATGGATTCGAATTACCCAAGTCAAGTAGCTCTAAACCACGGAGCGCATTCTCTATAAGACTGAGACGGTCACTGTATGGATTGAAGCAATCCGGGCGTATGTGGTACAACCGCCTAAGTGAATACTTGATTGGGAAGGGATATGTGAATAAGGAGCTATGCCCTTGCGTGTTCATTAAAAGAACAAGTTCCGGATTTGCAATAGTAGTAGTTTATGTCGATGATATGAGTCTCATCGGAACCCTTGATGAATTAAGGGATACTGTGAAGTACTTGAAATCCGAGTTTGAGATGAAGGACCTTGGAAAGACACGGTTTTGCCTAGGCCTTGAGCTAGAACACCGTAGTAGTGGAATATTAGTCCACCAGGCTGCTTATGTCCGCAAGATGTTGAGAATGTTCAACATGGACAAGGCACATCCTGCAAGCACCCCCATGGTAGTCCGCAGCCTAGATCTAGAAAAGGATCCATTCCGTCCAAGGGATGAGGACGAGGAACTGTTAGGGGTTGAAGTGCCTTATCTAAGTGCAGTAGGTGCATTACTATATTTAGCTCAATGCACAAGACCAGACATCTCATTTTCTGTGAATTTGTTAGCTAGATTTAGCTCAGCGCCCACGCAATGTCATTGGACAGGCATTAAGAATATCTTCAGGTACTTGAAGGGTACGATAGATATGGCCTTGTTTTATCCTTACAGAGAGACAAGACGGAAAGCCACCGTATCGAAGGGACGTGCCATTGATGATGGTAACGCCATTCCCTTTACTCCCTATACCAACAATCCTTGTGATGTGTTGACAGGTTTTGCTGATGCTGGATTTATCTCTGATCCACATAAAGGTAGTTCCTAGACAGGATATGTCCTTACTATGGGAAACACCACGATATCTTGGAGTTCTACAAAGCAGACCCTAGTCGCTACATCCACGAATCATTCTGAGATTATTGCTCTTCATGGGGCAATTAAGGAGTGTATATGGCTTAAGTCCATCATTACACATATTCGTGAGACTTGTGGGTTGAGATCCACTACTGATGAACCTACATGCATTTATGAAGATAATGCTGCCTGCATTGAGCAGATGAAGCAATGTTACATCAAAGGCGACAACACTAAACATATATCGCCCAAGTATTTTTACAATCAGCAACAACAAGAGTTTCTCAAGATCCAGATTAACCAGGTTCGATCTGAGAACAATGTGGTAGATTTATTTACTAAGTCATTGCCCAAATCCACATTCCAGAAGCATGTGAAGAGCATAGGGTTGCTCAGCTTGTCTAAGCTGCCTTGATTATTGGTATCAAGGATAGATGCAAACATCAGGGGGAGTCTAGCATACACATGAGCGTTTCTGAATGTGAAGGACACGTTGTACTATTTTTCCTTAACTAAGGTTGTTTTTATCCCACTGGGTTTTTATTACTTAGCAAGGTGTAAATGAGGCAACTTAGTTATGTGTCACGTCATCATCTACGACGATCTGCACTGTTTTTACTTGGCGAGACCGATTTTTCTCCTGCAAAGATTTTTGGCTCGACAAGGTCTTTTATGAGGCATCAATGAAGCAAATGAAGAGTCATCACCACCATACACCGGCACAAGGGGGAGTGTTGTAGGATATTTGATGTTCCTAGTTATGGTGGAGATTACAGGATATGGCAAATATAACTTATCCAGTATTGTAATAGGATTACTTTCCTGATTGTACTTCTTGTACTCTCCTATATATAGGAGTTGCTCATTCATTAATAAAGTTACACAATTCATTGCTTCAAACTATTTTCTCTACTTTTATATTTTTTTAAAACATTAATTACAATTTTATTTAATATATGTAGTTTTAATACAAAAATTTAATATATGTAGTTTTAGTTATTCTCTCCGTCTCACCTCACTCCTCCACTCCACTGTACTCTCGCTCGCTCCCTCTCTCTCGCTCTCTCATTCTGATGGCCGGTGATTTTGGTGCGGTTTTGCAGACGTCAGAAGATCTAACCGTCCGTTCTCGAGGACAAGAAAGAGGAGGACCTGTTTGAAATTGATGTGAGTGAGGCTCTACATTTTTGTTATTAAGCTTATAAATTGAAAATTTAAGTTTAAGATTCGCTTTAATTTAATGAGGCAGAGAGAAGGACTCGGTTATTTAGAATGGGGATCGTAGCTGTGTTCTAAAAATTTGAGATTTATGCACAGATTAGTAACTTAGGTTTGATTTGTATGGTCCTAAATGTAGGTTCGGGTGTGCAGTGGGAAGTCGACGACGATAGTTGCATCCAGGAAAGGGTTCTACCCTGCAGGAAAACGTCCTCTTTTTACTCACTCTTTGGTTGCTCTTCTTCAGCAAATAACCAGGCCATTCGATGCCGTATGTTACGCTTATGTCATTCAACTTTTTAAGCTCATCGTTTACTGCTGCATGTAAGCTCTTAACTTTTTGTTGCATTACATCCCTAGAGGCATACAATGCTGTTATGAAGGCTTTCACCGAGCACAATAAAGTAGGTGTTTGATGTTCGTAGTTAGGTTTTGAAGTAAGACGAGAGATTTACTGAGACTATTTTGTTTGATTTCAGATTGGAAACCTTCCGTACGAATTTTGGGCAAACACATGGGTTGCCCCTCCTACTGTTGCTGAGAATCCGTCTGCTTTCCCACCACTTTCCCTTGAAGATGAAAACCCGGGGAGGGATGGGGGCGGTCAGGGAAGAGATGGTAAGCACGATAACATACAATGGACAAAAGAGTTTGCCATTCTGGCAGCAGTGCCTTGCGCCACAACAGAGGAGAGGCAAGTTCGATATCGCAAGGCCTTCCTGCTTCACAGTTTATTTGTCAACGTCTCAGTTCTTAAAGCTGTTGCAGCTATTAAGAGCCTAATTGACACTCATCAATCTTCCTCAAATCATTCCACTCTTTTACTTCATCATGAGGAGAAAGTTGGAGATTTAATCATTAAGGTCGTCAGAGATGCGCCTGATGCAAACATAAAGGTGGATTGCAAGAATGATGGCAGTCAAGTTCTAGGAATACCACAATAACAAGTTACACAGAGAAATTAACCTACTCAAAGGTATTACTGCTGACGAGATTGCAACAGTTCATAATGATTACGTAGGACACTTCTACGCTACGGTTGGTAGACATTGTGGATTTACTGCTGTTGTGAAAGTTTTAGCCGAGTTGGATTGGGTAGGGAGGTCCCTACCTCAGGACATTGAAAGGAGATGGCCCAAATCATGAGAACTCAACTTCTAAAATTTCAATTATATTTGATAGTGGTATCTCGAAGGACAGTAAAGGTGATGGGTGTACATCAGGCAGTGATAGCATCAGAATAATGAACTTCAAGCGCATTGGGTTTTGTATATTTTTTATTTATTTAGTTTGTGATGATGTCATTTCCATTAGTTGCTCTAACCTGTGTGACATTTGAACTACATCTGTTAGTGCTTCTTACAAGTCTTGGAGAGTTTTTGCTAACAAAGTTTGCTGCTTCTTTACCATGTTTTGGTCTTTGCTTTTCTCACTCCATCCTGATTATGGTGTTGCATGGTAGTTTTTTTTGTTTGTTTAGTAGCTATTGCTTGCAAACGCTGACATGATATATTTATGTTTTGCAGCTTCGTGAATCGAAGGGAATGACAACCATCAAATTTCGTCCACATTCTGGGGAGGTATTATTACAGATATATTTTCTTCTTGAGCAGAAGTATTAGGTAACTTCAGATCACTTGCTCAAAAAATTTTAGGCTGGGGACATCGACCACCTTGCTGCAACATTTCTTACTTCCACTAACATTGCTCACGGTATCAATTTGAGGAAATCTCCTGTGCTTCAGTATCTGTATTATTTAGCACAGGTCAGAAGATGAAGACGGCTATTAATTCATCTAGTGTACTTGATCATTTTGCATTTTCTTATTGGCTATTGTCTCGTTTGTCTCATCAGATTGGTCTGGCTATGTCACCCCTGAGCAACAATTCATTGTTCTTGGACTACCACCGGAACCCTTTTCCCATATTTTTTTTACGAGGTCTTAATGTTTCCCTCTCTACTGATGATCCTCTCCAAATCCACCTGACAAAAGAGCCTCTAGTAGAAGAATACAGTATTTGCTCTCCAAATCCACCTGACAAAAGAGCCTATAGCTGCTACTGTAAGATTTTTCTCTTCTCCTCTCTGGCACTGCTCTGTCACATCCTCTCTTTGCAGTAATTGAGTGAATGATATGTGATGGTTCATTTTTCTAATTTTACAGGTGTGGAAGTTGAGCTCATGTGATCTATGTGAAATTGCCCGTTACTCAGTTTACCAATCTGGTTTCTCACATGCTCTGAAGGTATGCTATGACGCAACACTCATTTGAGCTTTATTATTGTTGTTTAGCTATATTGTTATACATTGCCTCAAAATTTAGTTTGCATTGAGCATATATTATGGGTTACATCTTTTGCATGCTCGTCCTATGTGTTGTTGAATGTGCGTCACAATAATATTCTTCAGTCACATTGGATCGGGAGAGAGTACTACAAGAGAGGACCAGATGGAAATGATATTCATAAAACAAATGTGCCTCATATTCGGGTGGAATTTCATGAAACGGTAATACATTTGTCTGTTTCTTCTGGTTCCCGTCAGCTTAATTTTAATTTAATACCTCCTTGTATCGTGTTAAAATTTGCATGCAATTGTCTGATAGCACATGAAAACTTCAGTATAGTTGAAGAAATAACTTAAAAGATTTGTGAATGACACTGCAGATCTGGAGAGAGGAGATGAAATAAGTTTATCTTGGCAAGGCCATTATCCCCAGAGAAGTTAACAGATAAGATCGCAAGCTTTGTGCTACTTTGAACCACACCGGAATAGTTATCCTAGAGAGGCAGAAGTTCTTATTATCCACCTGAGCAAAGGTCTTATTATCTGAATATCCGCTTGCAAATTTCTGCGGGTTTGAGATTGTATTGGTCGTCCTTTGTAGGCAAGGAATTTTGTGCTCATGTTTTTATATGGGTGATAGTATGATAGCTCATGCAAGCTGAGATTTGGCTAGGCAAAAGGCGAAGTCAAAGAACATGTGTATGTTGCATATGTCAAAAATTAAGGACCCTGCGTCAGGAATAGTAATAGGGGTCAAGTTCCAGATAAGCTTCATATAATAAGTAGTGGCTTTCACATAAAGTTATGTAGTGTAATTCTAATATTAGGCACTTGTATCCTGAATGTTATACTGATGTAGGAAGTTTTCTAGCAAGATAAAATTGATCTTGCTTTACTTGTCTTCTGTTCTCTTCTTTTCAAAAGTACGTATGGAGGAGGGTTATATCATATTTAGCGTCTTCGGTTCGTAGACAGAGTTTAGAGCAAGTCTCACAGAATGTCTATGGAGCTGTGGAAGTACACATCTATTCTAGCTGTTTAGAGCACGAGGTCGTTGTTCGCTAGTGAGAAAGAAGGGTTATGATAACTATTTGTGGCATTGTTATCAATGTTTACTAAGCTTGACTTCTTTAATGTCTAGACATCAATCTTTGTCAGTCAATACCCAATGGCACTGAAATTCCACGCACTTTCTTTCCAGTGTAAACATCACTCTGTTTCTTCCAGCAGGTTATTTATAGACAGGAGACACTTGGAAGCATCAAGCAATACTTGCACCAACCTCGGCTCTCTTTTCTCCACCGTCTCTAAATGATTATCATCAAAATGAATAGCTTGCTCCCTTTTCTCCTTTTGTTGATCCCTGTTGTACACTGTGTGTGTGTTAGAGACCAGCAACTATTGCTGCTAAACTTCAAGAAAAGCCTTGTATACGATGTTTCACTTTCGTCCAAGCTTAGTTCCTGGAATTCAAGTGTAGATTGTTGTTCTTGGCTCGGCATTACTTGCAGCACCAACGGTCGTGTTATAGGCCTTGACATCAGCAGCCAGTCTATCTCGGATGGCGTGGACAATTCAAGCAGTCTCTTCCAGCTTCAATATCTTCAAAGCCTCAATTTGGCTGACAACCAACTCGGCTACTTCTCTCACTCAATTGAGTCAATTCCATCTGCAATTGGACAGCTTTCCAGGTTGAGTTACCTAAATTTATCTCTCAATGATTATTCCGGGCAAATTCCAATTCAGATTTCACACTTGACCCGGTTGAAAGTTCTTGATTTGTCTTATTTATATTTAGAACTCAAAAACCCAAATTTACACAAGCTGGTTCAGAACCTCACAGAGCTAAGAGAGTTATATCTTGTTAGTGTCCAAATATTAGCAAGGGGGAGTGTCTGGTGCGAAACCATATCATCTTCCCTCCCCAACCTCAGAGTGTTGAGCTTGCCCAACTGTGGTCTTTCAGGCCCATTTCACGCTTCTCTTGCTAAGCTTCAATCTCTCTCGGTGATTCATTTGGGTGGGAACAATATCTCAGCACCAGTTCCAGAATTCTTTGCCAACTTTTCAAACCTGACTTCCTTGAGTCTCTTTGATTGTAATTTGAAGGGAACATTTCCCAAAGAGATCTTTCAGATACCTTCCTTGCAAAGTATTGATATTTCCTTGAATGCAGAACTTGATGGTTCCTTGCCAGAATTTCCAAACAATGGATCTCTTCAGAACTTGCAAATTAGTTGGACAAATTTCTCAGGGTCACTACCAGACTCTATTGGCAACCTCAAAATGCTGTCAACAATCTCCATTTATGACTGCAATTTTACCGGTTCAATTCCCATATCAATGTCAAACCTTACGCAATTGACTACTTTAAGGTTGTACAAGAACAGCTTTGAAGGGTCAATTCCGTCATTCAGTAGAGCCACGAATCTGAAATATTTGGACCTTTGTTATAATGGGCTAACCGGCAGTATTAGTGGCACTCAATGGGAAAACCTCACCAAGTTGGAGTCTCTCTACTTGTATGGCAATAAGCTCACTGGCAAAATTCCATCGTCTTTGTTTTCTCATCATTTTCTCATTGAGCTATACCTTGAGTACAATCAATTCTCCGGTCAGTTGCCTGAAACTCTTAATCTTTCATCCTCCATCACAAGTCTTCATTTGCGTTTCAACAATCTGGAGGGACCAATACCCAAGTCTATCTTTAACTTACGAAGTCTTGTTGACCTTGATCTGAGTTCAAACAATTTCAGTGGCTCATTTCCTCTAAATGATCTCCGACATCTCAAAAATCTCACTCGATTTAGTGTCTCAAACAATAGCTTGTCTCTTACCCATGACGCAACCAATTTCTCATATTCCGACTTTCCTCAATTTCAAACCTTGAGGTTAGGCTCAGGAAAGTTGAGAACATTCCCTCAATTCTTGAGAGACCAATCCAAAATACATGTTTTGGATCTTTCAGATAACCAGATACAGGGCGAGATACCCAGCTGGATTTGGAGCTTCAAAAATCTCAAGATGCTAAATCTTTCAAGCAACTCTCTCGATACTCTAAAAGATTGCAAAATCAATCACACTTCTCTTATATACATGGACCTTCACTCCAATAAGCTTCATGGACAAATCCCAATTTTCTCATCAGCACTAAGTATGAATTATCTAGATTACTCGAGGAATAATTTCAACTCTACCATACCAGCTTCCATTGGAGATCAGCTTCTTTATGCTATATTTTTCTCCATTTCTAGCAATAACATTCAGGGGATCATTCCACAATCGATTTGCAATTCGGATAGCCTTAAGGTTGTTAATATGTCCAATAATTCTCTGAGTGGCACAGTTCCTCACTGCTTGACTAGGATGACAACTCTTCAAGTACTTAATCTGAGGAGAAACAATCTCACACATGTAGACAACTTGTCTAGCAACTGTCGTTTGCAAACTCTGGACATCAGTGAGAATCAGATACAAGGTCAGTTCCTAGAATCACTCTTTAATTGCCGAAAGTTAGAAGTGTTGAACCTTGGAAGGAATCGAATAAGAGGAGCCTTTCCATGCTCTTTGAAGAAGATATCCACCTTGCGTGTCCTTGTCTTGCGGTCCAACCAATTTCATGGAGGGATTGAATGCCCCATGACTAATGGGACTTGGCCGCTGCTTCAAATCATAGACCTTGCTCACAATCATTTTAATGGTGAAGTACTAGGTAGAGCATTGGCAACTTGGCAGGCAATGAAGACTAGCAAAGATGATGCAACATCACAGCTTCATTACAATAGTGGGGTTTATTATCAAGACACGATTACTGTCAACAACAAAGGACTAGAGATGGAGTTGGTAAAAATTTTAACTATCTTCACCTCAGTTGACATCTCATGCAACAACTTTAATGGTTCAGTTCCTGAGGAAATTGGACAGCTCGAGTCACTACATGTCCTAAACCTGTCCAACAACACTTTCACAGGTGCAATTCCGTCACCTTTGAGTAACGTGAGTCAGCTAGAATCCTTGGACCTCTCGCAGAACAAATTGAGCGGTCAAATTCCACAACAACTTACAAAACTCTATTTCCTTTCATTCTTGAATCTCTCATGCAATCAACTGGTCGGGAGGATACCAACTGGTGCTCAGTTTTCAACATTTGGTGTTGATTCCTTCAAAGGTAATAAGGGGTTAACGGGGCCTCCATTGACCTTAGAGAACACAACAGTGTTGTCAGCACCACCATCGGAAGAACACCGTTTAAATTCTAGAGAAGAGATTGATTGGAACATCATCAGTGTAGAGGTTGGATTTACGTGTGGATTCAGAATTGCTGTTGGTTCCCTTTTGTTTTGCAAGAGATGGAGAAGATGGTATTACAGAGCCATGTATGGATTCCTGTTCAAGATATTCCCTCAACTGGAACACAGATTTGGCAATCACAGATGGCATGTTTCTATAAATCAAAGGTATGGGAGACGTCGTTGAAATGTTCATCCATACAATGTTGTTCTTTTTCTTTGTTACAATGGACAAGAAATAAATGCTTATGCTGTCCAGACTCTTCTTTTGAAGATTTGGTAAGCTGGCTTGTGTTATGAATTTTATGTTTCGTTGGTTTGTAATAATTCACTGAGCATTTTGGTAAGCCATATATAAGTCGCTTTCAATCATATATAGATCGATATATGTGCGTGTAGATAGATCCAAATCATTTTTTTACAGTTGGTCGGTATCTAGACATATGAAGAAACTCAAGAAAGACTTAGAACTTAGAAGTCGAGGAATCCACAATACCATTTTTTTTCTACCACTATAGTTGGTCTAGAGTATAGAAAGGGGCACGCACAAGTCACCTCATCTTCTATATTGACAATCATAGTCGTGATTGATGACAAAGCAATGATAGCACTGAGCTCCTGTTCTTGTGAAGCTTCAATCTTACAAACCAAGTTCACATGCTCCCTTAACATCAACATGTATGATCCACCCTAATGAAAAGAGTAAGGAGACCTTTGATTGCTGTTTTTCTATCGAAGTACGGTAACCTCAACATCAACATCTATCATCGTTTTTGCAAATTGGGTGAATAATCTTCCACACATAGGGAAACATCCTAGGTTACGTGATTAGTCTTCCATAGAAAGGGAAACATCTCAGGTTTGATATTCATGGTACAATTTGCAGACATGATTTTATTGTCAAATTCTGATACAAATGGGGGTAATCACAACCATGACTACTTTGCAGACATAAGTTTTGCAGACATAATTTCCCAGCAAGAAAAGCAATCGTCCATCTCTGCTTTGGAGTTTCCGGTGGTGATACCTACTACTAATCCAACCATGACTGCTGCAAAACTTATTAGGACAGTAACCGGAAAGATTTCATTAAAGGCTCTGTCAGAGGTATTCAACACTTTTCACTTATGAATGGCTCTCTCTCTCTCTCCCTACATCACACACTTCGATTTACTTCTCTCAGATATTCTCAGTTGTGAACCCATTACCAACCTCATTAGATGGTACGAAGTGGCCCTTGACTGGCGGTGTACCCAGTCAATTGTCGATTTCGAAGAATGGTGGTGTTGAAAGAGTGTATCTAGCAGGATATTCAGATGGATCTGTTCGGATTTGAAA
The DNA here is from genome assembly GCA_946800695.1 of Geum urbanum. Lineage (NCBI taxonomy): Eukaryota > Viridiplantae > Streptophyta > Magnoliopsida > Rosales > Rosaceae > Geum > Geum urbanum. Next base: position 86,711,926 of record OX326997.1, read on the forward strand.
TGCCACTTATCCACTCATATCTTTTGTATGTGCTTTAGAAGGCGAGGTATTGCCACTCTTAAACTTGAGTTTACTAGTTTTAAACTGTTGTAAGGGAAAAAAGAGAGGAAAGAACATAAAACCTTGTCTCTCTAAAAAGTAGATATGTGTGATACCAAATTATGTCCATTTAACTGGCAGGTGCACGGCATAAAGGTGGCTGGTTTAAGTTCTGCAGTATCAATATTCGATTTCTGCGTCTCCACTTTAAATCTGGCCGTTGGCAGTGAATCTGGTTTGGTGAGATATCTTTCATTTCTGATTACTAGATTTCACTTTTTACTTTCAAGATTTCAAGATTCACTATAGTAATTGCCTTACTTTGTTTGTGTGTAGGTTCGTATTTATGACCTCAAAGGCTGTTCAGATGGGGTAAAGTTTCTCTTTGTCACTGAAACCTATTCTGAAGGTATTTGTCAATCTCCTTACTTTATACGAATGTGATGATTTTTTGTTATGAAACATTTCATCCAGCACAAGTATGTTGTACTTATTAATACCAGATCAACTATTAAGCTGATCTTTCTGGATCCTTTTATTTTACTAAGTTAACAGTGTTATAACTTGTTAATAGTCCACAGTGTGTCTCAAGGAAAGGGATCTCAATGCAGAGCTATTTTCTGTCTTAGCAATTCCCGAGTTCAAGCACTACAGTTCGTGAAGCATGGAGGTAAACTTGCATTGGGATTTGAATGTGGTCGTGTAAGTATCAATGAAATATCACCTCTGTACTGTTGTGAATAGTCTGTATGTCCGCCATAGTCTCTGCATTAACGATTAGAAGGATTCTGAATCTGAATATCCATCTCAGGTTGCGATGCTGGACACAAATTCCTTATCTGTATTGTTCTTTATAAAAGATATAAACTTGTCTCGCTCTCCAGTTATTTCAATGACTTGGAAAGAAATTATAAATCCTCAAGGCCTCTTGAAGAGTTCAAATCTCTCAGGAACAGAAGCACCAGCTCACCCTGCAGAAGAAGTAATGTTCATCTTAACAAAAGATACAAATTTACATTTAATTTGTGGAAACACTGGTAACCTGATAATCCCTCGGCCATGGCACTTGAAAAAAGAGTCAATTGCAATTTCAATGTATCTTATAGGCAAGTACAGATCTCATCTAAGAAAGCACTGAAAGCTTGTTATTATTTTAATTTTATTTGCACTAATATTTTAGAAAATTCTGACATTTTTTCTTTGTACTTCAGATGGCAGAATTTCTGCCTCTAAAGTATCTGATGCAAAGTCGGAAGAGGACTCAAAAGATACTTCAACAAAGAATGAGTCTATCCAAGGCAGTTCTCAACCACTTGAGATGGAACAGGACTATAATTCAGAATATGCGTACTCTGAAGAAAGATTCTTAAAGTCACTGATTTTGCTTTGTTGTGTGGATTCAGTGCGCTTGTACTATACAAAATCTGTGATTCAGATGCCTATTGTGTTTCCTTTTTCATATTCGCTACTCGAGTCTGCCCTTTATTTATTTTTACAACCTTCTAGTTTTATAAAAGCATCTCCAACAGCTTCCCCATTTTCTTGATATTCTCAAATTTGAAGAATATTAGCCTTGTTTTTGGTCCAACAGCTTCCCCATCTCATTCCCCAAAATAGAGAAGGAGAGCAAAACATAGAGTGGCTTCCCCAAATCTGCAGCAAAGCCTTCCTTCCCCAAATTTCTTGAAATTAGCATTATCATAAATATTTCACATTCTTCAAAAAAGAAAACAATATATATTGAATATTATATGGCAATAATAGAAGATAAAACATTTATTTTACTATAATTAGTATATATGTAGGATATTTTATTGTTGTAATTAATGTCAAAGTCTCTAAAATGGGGAACCTGTTGGATTTGGAGCAAAAAAATTTTGGAGAATTTGGCTTTTGCTTTCCCCATTTTAGAAAAAATTTGGAGAAACTGTTGGAGATGGTCTAAGCATGCTAAGGCTACATGGTCTTGTTAAGGGAATAATGAACCCATTCAAAAGGTGAAACATGCACGACCTTGCATTTGGACAGCAATTCTGAAGAAGAAGAAAAAGTTTGGGGATTGACTTTGCTGTTTCAGACTGGAGAGATTGAGATTAGGTTAAGTTTCTCATGTCTTGCTTACATAATTAACCTACAACGTGCAGGACATGCAGCATTAGCGTCTAATCACTCTAATGGCTACCATACCAGTGCGTATTAAAGATCCAATGTTTCTAGAGGAAAATGATTTCCTCCACTTCTGTTAGGATAGCATATCCCAGCATAATTTAATGATATATTGATATCTGTGCTTTCATTCGTTTACTGATATGTTTATACCTGTCGATGGGCAGATCTGTCCCGGATTTATATATATTTTTATATATAAGTCACTTTCAATCATATATAGATCGATATATGTGCGTGTAGATAGATCCAAATCATTTTTCTACAGTCGGTCGGTATCTAGACATATGAAGAAACTCAAGAAAGACTTAGAACTTAGAAGTCGAGGAATCCACAATATCATTTTTTTTCTACCACTATAGTTGGTCTAGAGTATAGAAAGGGGCATGCACAAGTCACCTCATCTTCTATATTGACAATCATAGTCGTGATTGATGACAAAATAGTGATAGCACTGAACTCTTGTTCTTGTGAAGCTTCAATCTTACAAACCAAGTTCACATGCTCCCTTAACATCAACATGTATGATCCACCCTAATGAAAAGAGTAAGGAGACCTTTGCTTGCTATTTTTCTATCAAAATACAGTAACCTCAACATCAACATCTATCATCGTTTTTCTAAATTAGGTGAATAATCTTCCACACGGGGAAACATCTCAGGTTTGATATTCATGGTACAATTCTTGAATTTATAAAGTGGATCACGAACATTGTATTCATCTCAAAAACGAAGACGGTGCATATCCAACACTAGTATACTGAATCCAACACGATCAACAACTACAAATTTATTCAGTGAAGTTTGGTGATGAACACAACGGATATCAAATACTACTCAAGTATACAAGTAGGTGAATTTTTAAGCTAACGAGCATTCAGAAGCACATGTGAATAGGATACATATTTGCTTTCATGTAGATCTTAAAGACAGCAAGCAGACCATACATAAAGGATGTATACATATAGTGGGTGACACAGCTCGGATCCGCCCTGAAGTCTTACCGATCTTTGAATGACTGCAAACAAGAAAAGAATGTATGTAATGAGGATAAGACACTTACACATGTTCTCTCAAATATGGAAACCTTGTATTGAAGAAGGAAATGATACTTACATTAGTCACATCGTTCATCTGCTCAGCAAGTTGTTCCTTCTTCTTGACAGCCATAAAAACATCTCGCTTGGTTACAACTTACAATAGGACAAATACACAGAGATGCAGCAGAATGAGCTCATATCACTCACCCAAATTTGAAATCTCATCCAGCTACTTTGATGTCCTCACGGCAACCCTCTGGAATGATTTGCTGAAATCAAGAACAAATTGAAATACCAAAGATCTTTAATCAATATTCCTTGACTTTCGTAAGGACTTGCATGTCTCTAGTACAATATTGACCATTACAATTTAGCCATTTGACAACAAAAACAAATAATTCACAAACACTTGTATTGCCAAACCAACATACAAGGAAACTTGAATGCAGTAGATGTTGTATTGCTAATTGAGATAACTTGTCGATATTGAGATATGAATCATGAAGCCACTGCACTCATTCCCAGAATGCAGGGTATCAATCTTAAGAAAACAGAAAAACACTAGAGTGTGTATGCTTATAATTGTTGCAGTAAGCAGCAGCCATTACAAGACTACATGGCGACATCACAACCATACCACAAAATCAGATGTTAGGACACATGAACAAATATATGGACTAATTAGCAATTTCTTGTGCGAGATAACCTATAGATATGCATATCCCGACTACTGAGCACATGTACTTAGCATAGGGACAACATATTCTCAACCTTGCCATAATGCATGCTACAAGTACAAGTATAAGCTTTAGCTATACATCAGTAAAATAAGTAACATAATAAGATTGAAAAATCTTCGGTTTCAAGCTTAAAAGTTTTAATTGAAAATACAACAAAATGCAAAGTGATTGCTCCAAAATTCACAAAAACAGCTTAATGATTTGGAAAAATAGGAAAGAAGAAAGGTAAGACACCTATCGAAAATGGCATTCACCACAAATACGGAAAAATATTCTCCACACACCAAACCTGCAGCGCACTAAATGTTGCATTGCAGCCTGCAGGAGTAAACAAACTAAAGGTTTGGAAATTCTTTCGTTTCCGAGGGCCTACCAATCAGGAACACGAAAAATGTCCGGCTGGCCTTTTGAGAAGCTTTATCAACCTACCTTAACAGTCCATAGTTTAATACCATAACCATTCACATACCAAGAACAGAACAGAACTAACCTAAACGTAACCCATCACCAATCACAAAACAATGAAACCACACAAAGCAATTAACAAATTTCCTCAAGCATCCAAAACCCACAGCGCATAAAATGTAGCGCCGCAGCTGAAAATGAACACAAATTTATAAGCTTGAGAGCTAATTTGGCTTCGATGGAACGAGCCAATCAGGAATAGAATGATCCTTGTGGCTAGAGATGAAGCTTTTCTCAACCAAATTAAAAACTACGAAATTTGTTATCTGGTTTACCTATTGGCGAGGCTATCCACCAGAAGCTCATTGACGAGATATGACATCACTCTGTGAATGAAACTCCCACCGCCGGCCATGGCTGTAATTTTCCGATCACCTGAAAACTGAACCCAATCAGAGAAACAATTATATGGTTAAAACCCTAAGGCATAAACCCCTCAGCTTTGACCTTTTAGGAGTTTGAGATATTATAATAAAGGAAAGTGGATTGTGAAGCAATATAAAGATTGGGGATTTTTAGAAACCCTAATAAATTGGAGAGAGATTTTTACGAGCTCCGTTGGCTTCAGCTTTAAATAGATGGAGCCATGGAGGTGGAGTATGGACCGAGCTTTGAGCATGGGCTGGGCTCTCCTCTTTATGGCCCCAGGCCCAGTTTTTTTGTTAAATATTTCTACATATATAATTGAAAGGAAAAATTGCCTAAATAGTCACTCATCTATGTCAAGATAGACACTCTAGTCACTCTCATTTGACATATATCAAAATAGTCATCCAACTTTGGTCTCCATATATCAAAATGGTTACTCCGTCAACTGGGACGTTAAAAAATTGCACGTGTCGTCAATGTGTCCAACATGTGCCAAATTATCAGGGTTATATGAGTCATTTTGCAATCCTTTCTTTTGATTTGAAATCCTTAAAATCGACCCAAAACTTTACTTTTTCACTTTCGCTCTCACTCTTGTTCATTTCCTTTCACTTTTGCCTCTGTACATTTCTCTCAGTCAAAATTGATCAAAGAAGATTCGTCTTACCAGCTGGAAGAAGGTGCGTTGGAAGAATCTGCGAAAGTGAAGGAGATCAACAACTGCTTTTGTTGACTGAATCTCTTTGGTGCTGGATGATTATATACCACTAAAGTATTGGAGATACTTTCGCATTGAAAAAGCACCTACCTCACATGGTAATAGAATACTCATCTCTTTCTACTGTTTGTTGTCTCATCTATGTCGATAGAATATGGATTAAGTGGTTGACTTTTTCACCTTTGGCCATCTTAGGGATTTTGTGTTACTGTTTAGGGTTTGGGGAAATAGAAAAAATTGGGATTAGGGCTTACAATATTGTAATCAAATGCAGTAGTGAAACCTTGATTTTGACAATAGGTGTTCCAATTTGTTGTAACTTATTTGGCACTGAGTATAGAAAAATGTACCTTGTAGTAGAGGCAGTCACCGATAAGTGTAAAACCCTTTCTTAGTCTTAGTTGAATCTTTGAGTGGAGACGCATTAATCTAGGATGTGCTTAAGGGGCTGGTGATCCATGAGGATGGTAAAGGCACTGCCTAGCAAATATGGTTTCCACTGGTTGACTACTAAGAGAATGGCAAGCATTTCCTTCTCGTATTTGTCCCTATCTCCTCCAAGTGGCGACTAAAAATCATGCACGAGTTTCACTCCTCACTCCAAGCAGGTCACTCCAGCTATCTTCAAAGTTTGATTCGGCTGTGTGAGTGCGGATTTTGGACGCCGCCAAGCTTGTGCCATTTTGTTGAATGAAAGAACCAGATCATGATAAAGGATCTTCCTCACCTTGAGTATTAGGCTTGGATAATTACCATCCACGATCATTGAAGGTTAAGACCTCCCTTCTGGGGTTTGTCTATAACGTGATACTCTATTGTATTGCTTCCCATGAGCATTCCTCCTTGAAAGCCTGCTAAACAAGTCCAAGCACGGATGGTACCGCGCTTAGACCCTCTGATGCTTAAGTCAGTATAGATCCAAGCATAAACATGTATTAGAGTTGAATTGAGTTACCTTTGTCAAGCCATGGCCTCATATATATAGTGATCATTCAAAGTCTAAGCATATTCCATATAGAAATAAGATTACATACTTTCTGATAGGAGGAATCCATTAATGAATAGATCTTCGTATCCTAGGTCAATCATATTTTTAGATTAGCACAAGCCCTTTGGTGTAATCCCCTTAGGATTCATACAAATCTTACTACTTTCTTCTAGGATTTTGTCAATCCCTCGAGGTTCGATCGTGCCTTGAGATTGTCACACCATCTTACGAACATTCCATAGGCTTCTACATTATTCTAGATACTTCGAGAAATCTCTAGATTAATCGATTCATACTTGGAACCCGAATCGTACAGGCCCAAGACCAATAATCTAATCATCAGACATGTTCTACTTGCGGACCTGGGGGACTAGAATCCCTCCAGCTCTATGTGGCCAAATTTGGCTGCTACAAATACCTCCAATGCATACCAAGCAGACCTTGTGTCTATTGGTGTGGCTTCATACTCCAGCTAATTTGGCCTACAAAAACGTCAAAGCAATAATATTCAACAAATTAATTCAAACTTAAAAAGAAACACATACCTTAGACATGATCATTTCATGGAAGCAAACTCCATTGAGAGATTTCTCATTCTTCACACGAGCTTTCTTATTCCCATAAGTTTTCCACGGGATGCCTCAACATTCCAATTGACGAGTCATTCATGAACATAAGGATAATCAGTTGAGCAACTTGAATCGAAATCCTTTAGCTTTCTGCAATGATGAGCTCAGGATTGTCTAAAATTCACTCATATAAATTTCCTGGGAGTCTTACCACAGCTCGCAACGCCAAACGACTCGTAGTAACTAGGTTCCCATGGAGAATGCTCAACAAAAAATCATTGATGAAATTTCTGGAGGATTCCTCAATATTTCTGAAAAACTCCCTAGCTCTCCCGTGGAAGGCTAACGACCCTTCTAGAAAACTACCAAACTTTCCGGAAACCCCTCAAGGTTTATGAAAAACCTCGAGGTCTGGAAAAACCCTCAAGGTTTTTACAGATGCATACTTAGAAACCTTAGGGGAAAACTAATGCTTCCCTTTGAACATGATCATCTTCTACCTTGCTTCGTAGAACCACCTTAGGCATGTAATTTTGCCTAGCAAATCGATATTGACATCTTTCCTTGTTCTTGATCTCATGATTCATCAAACAGGCATAAGCAAATAGTTCTTTCTTTGTTAACTTTTCAATCTCACGTTCCAGAATAGATAGTTCACAATGCATGGTGACAATCTGCACCAGCCTTGACACCTTCCTCTAGCTTTCAAGAAACTACTCCCAGCTTTTAAGGAAAGTTTGAGACTTTATGAAAAGATGCAAATTTTCTGAAAGAGAACTTCTTTATCTAAGAATTTCTCAGCTTATGAAGCATTCCATTTATTTTCCTCGAGCTTTCATGCAGTAGATTTTTTGCCCTCAAGCTTTTCGAGCTATTTATGAATAGTATACTTCAAAATTTTCCTCAAGCACATCTTTTTTGATCAATCATAAATTATTTCTCAAGCAAATTGCTCAATTTTTTCAATATAACCAGGGTCGCCCTTGAGTAGCTATGGTTGTAGCATGCCTCTTGGACCACATGGATAGTACAAGTGCTCACAGATGAGGCTTATGGAGAGCCTCCGTTAGTCGCTGAGGTCTCCGGAGATTGCTCTCGATTTTGAGACGGTTCCCCTCAACAGATTGCTAGCTTAGTCTTAACTTTGTACCAAAGGTTATTGTACTCTAAAGTTTCATTGTAGCCAAGTTTTTTTGCTTGGTAGGGTCCCAAGGCGTCACCAAATGAGTACACAGGGTCTTAAATTCCTAGAGAGCCAGGATATGGCTGAGCTACCCCTGGGGTATTTTTAATCTAACTTCATCAAATCTAACCTCGAGGCCTAACTAACCGAAGATTACTTTGAGCTTATGGGCTTTTCTCTAAGTATTTTTGGTTTATCTATGGGCTTTCTCCTTGATGCCCTAACCTTCTTCCTTTAGGATGTCTTACCTTTGGGAGCGTTGGGTAGCTTGCAGGGTGAAGATCTTTCCCATGGGAACCAACGTTGTCTGTCTCACTTAAGCTTGGTGCTTTTCCTAGGTGTCAAGCTCCTCGTGATTGAATACATCAAACAATAAAAAAAAATCAAACACTTGCAAACACTTTTATAGAAACAAGCTAATCGTACTTGATCATACACAATCAATCCATTAAATAAATCATGAAAACCATCCTTTTGAGGGATGAACATGATTCTGAGATATTTCACGAAGTTTGTCCATCATATTCTTTCTCCCTAGAGAGTATTCTGACATGTTATCACGGACCTTAACGGAATGTTCTTAAGTCAAGGAGACCTCAAGGGATTACATTTCTAGGAACCTCACATCGATGGATTCACTCAAAATACTCTACCTTTTAAGGTTGACCAAACCCACCATCGCCCCCCAGCAATAACACGTTCAATGCTAGAGGACTTTGTGTACATTCGTAGGAAAGGCGTCTCCTCAGCTAGTATCATCTTCTCCATGTGACATGAGAACCTGCAAAATAGAACCCTCGAGCTTTCCTTCGCCAGGAGATCTGATAAACTTTCTTGAAAACCCCTAAGGTTTCTGAAAAACCTCCAAGTTTCCACGCCAATGCTAAGTATGAAGTGTTTCCCATTTCTTGTAGTTAAGGTTGATCGCAAAGGATTCATATAAATCATACACATGAATATATCGAACAAATCCTCGTCCCTCTAGCAAAACCTTCGTACTTTACATCAACTATAGTTGGACATATTTGATGGCATGATCTACATTGGACATGGTTTTTCATAGAGGATTGTAATAGCCTTAATTCTTCTGCTTGACTCCTTATGCTCTGACAACGTCTAGCCCTCTAGGTTAGTAATCGTCCCTTGAGCTTTCCATTTCAAAGCTCACGACCCTTAAAGTCTCTTATCGATCCCTTAAGCTTGTTACTCAAAATCTTACGACTCTTGCGGTTAGTAATTGATCCATCGTTTTCCCTCGAGGTTTCTGATCATCCATTCATCCTTATGGGTCTTTGCTCTACGGGCTGATACTCAACTTCCAGCTCGGTCCTTCAAACATGTTGGTGCAGAAATCCAAATTCTTTTGTAGGAAAATGTGATATTTAGCTCGATACTCCTTGCCCCCAGTATTCTGCTAGATTGTTCGAGTCTTGGAGAATACTCAATGCTCTAAGCTTATGCCGTTTTGTGAGCGCAAATTTAGGACACCCCCAAGCTTGTGCCATTTTGTTAAATGAAAGCACCAGATCATGGTAGAGGATCTTCCCCGCCTTCAGTATTTGGCTTGGATAATCACCATCCACGAGTTTTGAAGGTTGAGACATCTCTTTTGAGGTTTGTTGATGATGTGGTACTCCGTTGTATTGCTTTCCTTGAGCATTCCTCCTTGAAAGCCTGCAAAACAAGTCTAAGCACGGGTCGTACCTCGCTTAGACCCTCTAATGCTTAAGTTAGTATAGAACTAAGTAGCAGCATGTATTAGGGTTGAATTGAGTTACCTTTGCCAAGCTGTGGCCTCATATATATAGTAATCGTTCAAGGTCTAAGCATAGTCTGTATAGGAATAGGACTACATACTTTCGGATAGGAGAAATTCATTAAGAAATAGATCTCCGTATCCAAGGTTAATCATATTTCCATATTACCACAAGCTCTTTGGTATAATCCCCTTAATATTCGTACAAATCTTACTCTTTTCCTCTATGATTCTGTAAAATCCTCGAAGAATGATCATACCTTGGGATTGTCACACCATCTTACAAACATTCGAGAGGCTTCTATATTATTCTAGATACTTCGAGAAACCTCTAGATTAATCAATTCATACTTGGAACCCTAATCGTACAGGCCCAAGTCCAATATTCTAATTATCGGACCTCTTCTACTTGCGGACTTGGGGGACCAGAATCTCTCCAGCGCTATGTGGCCAAATTTGGCTCCTACTGGCTGCGCCATAATTTTGCATGGCTTGACATGCACAAGGATGTCAAATTTGTGTATCTTCAAATGATCAATGTCAACGTGTCAACCACGAGACTGTCCATCCTCCGGGCCTTCTCCAACCTTTACCTGTTCCCAACCAAATGGATTTTATCAACTGTCTTCTAGCATCTCGAGGCCACACATCCATATTAGTGGTGGTTGATTGGTTGTCAAAATACGGCCATTTCATTGCTCTCACGCATTCTTACACAGCTCAGGACATCATTTTGGTATTCACCAAGGAAATATTCTTTCTCCATGGCATGCCCCGCACAATTGTGAGTGACAGAGATCGCATTTTCATCAGTAATTTCTAGAATTTTTTCTTCAAACCCTAGGGTACTAGTCTCTGCTATAGCTCGGCCTACCAACTACGATCGAACGGCCAAACAGAAGTGTTGAACCGTACTCTCAAACATTACCTTTGGTGTTTTATCACAGGCAAACCAAGCTCCTAATTCGAGCTCCTTCACTGGCCCGAGTGATGATATAATACCACGTACCACTCTGCCATCACAATGACACCCTTTCAGGCTGTCTATGGGTCCCCACCTCTGGCGATTCACCGTTATCTTCCTATAACTACTGTAATCAACACGGTGGACGTAGCACTCCAAAACCGTGATGAGCTCCTCTGGACCCTCAAGGACAACATGAACATTTCTCGCAATCAGATGAAGTAGCACTCCGTTAAAGTTCGGATGGAGCGCTCCTTTGAGGTAGGTGACCGGGTGTTTATGTAATTACATCCCTATCAGCAGCAATCACTCACGAAACGTCTTTCTCACAAACTCGCTCTGAGATACTATGGACCGTTCCAGATCACGGCCCGAGTGGGATCAGTGGCTTACAAATTGGCGCTGCTGGCATACCCCAAAATCCCCCCGGTCTTCCACGTTTCTTTGTTGAAGAAGCACATCAAAGATCGCATTCCCATCTCCTCCACTCTTCCGCTGCTAACTAATGACGACACGATCGATTGGATCCCCCTCCGAGTCCTTGACATGGTTGTGGTCTGAAAGGGCTGTCGATCTATCACTAAGTGGCTTATTGAATGGTTTGGGCTTCCCCAAGAGGACGCCACATGGGAATCGTCCCATGACATTGTGGCCAAGTATCCACACTCCAAAGGCTTGAGGACAAGCTGGGTCTCATGGGGGGAGGCTTGTTAGTCCCATATCCTCCTTTTTCCAAGTTACTACTTGGACCACCTTTTGTTACCATGTTACTGTGTCCTACAGTTGCCATCCACAACCAACACAACGACCACTTTTGTAGCAGCGTACTTCTTTTGTACACTGAGTAGTTGTCTAACTAATATAAGATTCCTTGTTGTCACTAGGATCTAATATGGATGTAGTATATATGTAATTCACTATAGGAGGGAATTATCGAAAATCAATGAACTAACTTTTACTTTTCCCAATTCAATTCTTACTGTGTGATCCTAATATCATCGCACTCACACTGTCTCTCAATCTCACTATCTCATCGTGCTCCATTCAATCCACTTTTTATCTCGTGTATGTCTCTTTTTCTTCTAACAATTTTATTTCTTTATCTATCTCTAATTCAAAAATTGTTTAATTCCAACATTTGTATGTAGGCAGGAGGAATGTAGTTGACTAGTTGAGTAAGCTAACTATGAATACATATACTTCGCTTATTGAATTAGGAATTGGGTTTGTGTTTTACGATTGAGAATTGAGTTATGTGTTTTTTATTGGTTATTGAATTAGGAGTTTGTATTTGCATATCAGATTATTAAACAAAATGGCAGAAAAAGAAGCTATAGAATGGGGGAAACGGAACATATCAGGGACCAAATTAATTAATTCTTGGTTTGCAAAATCATCAACTTCTATCCTATTTGTCCCAAATTTCTGTAAGTACTCCGTTTATTACTTCAACTCTTATAAATGAGTATCCATAAGTATTGAGTTCCCACCAAGGAGTAAAATATCGGGTATCGAGAATATATCGACAGTCCAAAATTTGGATATATCGACGAAATATCGATCCACTGAAAATTCTGACGGAAATGACGGAAACTAATAAAAATATATGGAAATTTGTAATGAAACTTTTGGAGGTTGTTATATGATCAATTACCTACCTTATGTAAAAAGAAAATATTGATCAAACATCAAAACATGTGAATTTGCTATATTACTATATGAATTAGTATGTATTAAATGCTGATAACTATTAAAATATAATTTAATAGTTCTATTTTTATTTTTTTGATAGCTAAACTTTAATGGGAGGCTAGATCATCACATTTTTGTACAATATGTTACACATCACACATTATAAAATCAAATATATAAATACTTCAAAACCACATAGAGGACCTATGAGGTTCGAAATTCACACTATTTTCCTCATCTCTCTGTGCAGAATCATGTGTGTATTGTGAAGAGTACTCATTAAATGATTGCTCTCTCATGTAATTTTGCACGTATTGACTTACATGCCAACCATATGGGTCAATGGGCGGTCTTTGAAGATTTTGGAGCTCGTAGTATGAACCAGGCATTGCTCGACTTTCTTCATTGCTATCATCATTTGAGGCATTTGTTTGTGATTGTAACGATGAGTTATCACTTGTTGGAAGACCATAAGGCATGATATATGAAGGATAAGGCATTGCAAAATTTTGACAAACTTTTAATTTTGTTAAATTAAAAAAGTTACTGAAAATTTCAAAAATTTCGGTAAATATCGGAAAATATCAGAAAATATCGGAAATATCGGAAAGTTTCGGAAAATTTCGGAAAATTTGGAGATATATTAACGGATTTTTCAGGTAAGTTCAAAAAACCGAAATATCGGCGAAATATCGCCGATAATTTCGATTTTGCATTCCTTGGTTCCCACCACACACACACTAAGTGTATTTTTTATTTACTTAATGAAATTTTTTTGTACCATCGGGATTTTATAAAAAAAAAAAAAAAAGGTTAACCTTGATGACTTTTCGATATTGCACCGGCTAACCTCAGACATCAGTCCCAAACCAAAACAGCTCCCATCTTCTCCCACCTAAAGCTAAACCCCGAAGTTCACAAAGTCGTTGAAATTAGATTCACTCCATGCATGCATTCATCCTACTCTTCACGTACTTTCGACTTCCTCCACTTTCATTGATTCATATAAAACCTACCCAGTTCGTTCGATTCAACTCCTCGATCACACTTCAACATCAATTTCGTCCCCGAAGACCCAAACAAACACCGATCATGCTCCCTTCCATCCTCACGCGCCTCACGCCCCTCTTGCCAATCCTAATCTACGCCGCCACGTGCTCTCACTTTGGCCATCGTCTCATTTTCTCCCGAGGTGGCATTCGTCTCCGCAATTTCGTCGTGAGAGTCAGAAGCGTTGTCTATAAGGATATTGGGTGACGGGCCGGGAGATATCCAGTGGAAGAGCCACGTTGGGCCCCCGCAGGGAGCCCATTTAGTTATTGGCATGGGTTCCCGCCAACTGGCGCCACAACTCTCTCTTCCCGCCATATCGATTTGAACTAGAAATCATGGCATTTTGCAAGCTTATTGCCCATTATGATTATTAATAATTTTGATATCAACCATTATGATAATAAAGTGGGGCGGCTAGTGAGGCCAGTACCCCATCACAATAACTACGTACATAATATATGACACGAGCTATTATACGACTATGCATGATGGACCATTGCCCTTGTTCACCCCTGATTGCCGACGATACACGACTTGGGTTTTGTAGCCAGGCTTATATATGGTAATTTATAGTACTAGTGATCACACATTTTACAGAATGTTCCCGATCAACTTTTGGAAGAAGTTCCATCAATCAACTTGTTGCTGAAGTCCCACAGCATTTTTGCCAACATCTCATCTCTAGCATACGAGCTCGGTTTCAGCTCGTTGCAGTCGACATAGTACTTTCCGGTCACTCCTTTCAGTTTCGGATGAAGTGCTACAAAGCATGTTGTGGCTGCTCCCTATGTAACATCATCATTAACAAATCGAGCAACATTATATATATAGTCAATATATGCCTCTACCATCCATAAGAAATCGAAAGACAATTAATATATAGTTGGAGCCTACAAAATTAAAGTTTCGATCATCTGCAAAAACGATAGTATTAAATGTATCACCTGAGGGACATTCTTCCATATGCAAAAGGTGAATAACTTCAGAGTCTCTGCATAACACAAGGGATCGAATTAGAAACTAATCAAGCGTGTAAGAGCCTATATTCCTTTTGTATTTTGGATCATATATGTATGTATATATATATATGCATCTGAATGGAACATACTCATTAGAAGAGCAGAATGCCTCATAAGAGGTGTCATTATAATTCCAGGATGGACCGAGTTGACTGTGATGTTCGCACCCTCCTCCTGCACGGCAAGGCAAAACAACGATACAATGTAAGAGCGGTGATCACTATCTACCGACTACATTTTGGCCAAAGATATTTACTTCATTAATAGTTGACTCTATCTTGAGGGACGAGGAGAGAAGAAGACAAATGCATCATGACACATTCTATACATATATACCTGATCGACTCAATTCAATGTCCAAGTGTCAGCTTACATAGTTGCATTACATTTCTATGTCCTACATTACCCACTCGAGGAAAGTTATTGAATTCGACTTCTCTAGAACTAGAAGACCCATCTCTGTCAATTAATTCGTTCTTAAATTAATCCTTTATGGAGCACATGTCAAAGGACACGTCGATACCCTACTCAAGGACAAATGAATTACAAAGATACAAAATCAACACAACTACCACTAGTAAAATCAACACAACTAACCAGTAGTAAATTTGCTCTGGCAAAAACTCCAGACATTTTTGTTAGTAATTTTTTAAAGAGGTAATGAATTTGGATAATAGAATTTACCTGTAGCCTACGAGAGAGCTCATTAGCATGTAGAATGTTGGCTAGTTTGGATTGTCCATATGCCCTTTTGTCCGAGTAGCTGAGTGAAATAAATGAATTGTAGAGTTACTAGCTATGAGCAAGATAAGCTGCTTAATTATGAAGTTTTTAGGGTGATAATTACAGAGAAGAATGGTTAATTCGTCTTTAATCATGGATTACGTACCCACTTCGATCATTGAGGCGATCAAAACGAATGCCACCGCTGTAGGTGTGCACATGAGCAATTGACGACAAATTGACAATTCTTCCTTCTATACCACTAGTTCTAGCAGTGTTTTTCATCGTCTCAAGGAGGAGATTAGTCAAGAGAAAATGACCTGTAATTGATTAAATTTGGTACATGTCTTAATTGAATTGAATGATCAACATGGCAATTGAAAAATGAACCAAAGGGCCGGTTATGGTACAAGGGCATGGCCGGCCCTGAATCACTTAAATTTTTATGGGAATTTAAGCAAAACATAAAAAATAAAAAAAGGGGCTTATGTATATGTGTATAAGCCCAATTCTTAATAAAGATACATGCAAAATATAAAAATTTGGAGCTCTTCTTTTGGGCCCTAGGTATAGGTCTGCTTCGCCTATAACTATGGCGGACCACATTCAAGAGTATATCATATATTTATTTATTTTTTTAGAATAAAAATTACAATATATATGAGCAAAAATTTACAACATTTATGATAATATTACCACAATGATCACATTTTTTTAAGATTATTTATAATGTTTACAATTAATTAGATCAAATTTACAACTTTGAAAACAACTAGTTTAAAAGTTGTAACTAAGTCTCTAAATAAAGTAATTATTTCATATACAACTAAATAACTCATATTACCAAAATGACTACCAAATTTGTTCTCAAATGATAAAATAAAATTACCATATTCTTACTTACATAAGAATAATCCAATAAGCCAATACAAATTAATAGGTCTTTAGAAAGAAAGAAGAATAGTATTGCGCGCAACAGCATTTATCACATAATTTTAAGGCTGTGGTGCAGATAATTATCATCAGAAATAGTTACCAAGATGATTGGTCGCAAACTGGACCTCTATTCCATCTTCTGAGAGTCGGTGAGGGCAAAACATAATACCAGCATTGTTTCTGCAATACATATATACAAACAAATTTAACAAAACTGAAAGAGATAAAATCACACAAGGGAAATCAGGAAAGATGTATATATAGAGATCATGATCACATGAGGAGGTTGAGAGGTAGATCAAGGGCAATGAAGCTATCAACAAATGCTCGAACAGACTTGACCGAGCAGAGGTCAAGTTTTAGAACATCCACTCTGGCTTTTTCATCCTCTGAAAGAATGAGCTGCTTTGCTTCATTTGCAGCCTCAATGTTTCTAGCAGCAATGATGACATGAGCTCCTCGAAGCGCCAAGATCTTTGCCGTCTCCAATCCAATCCCACTCGCGCCGCCTGCATTTCACAGTCATGAATCATGATCTAATTAAACTGAATTGTTCCAACATCTTTTCATCTCAAATAACATGTAAACATTCAATTTATGGAAATTAAGCTTGCTAATCTCAAGTTTAATACAATTTCCTCTGTTTAACAATAGTAAATGGCCTCCATTTAAAAAGAAGAAGAAAATAGTACATGGTCTGGAATGTATTAGGTTTCTGACAACAAATGTACAAGAATTCACAAATGTTCTATTTGGTTCCCAGACAGGAACAAAAAAAAAGACAAGAAATGAGAATCTTAATATAACCGCACAAGCTAGTCAATATAAACCAGGTGGTGGGTTATAGCTTCTTTCTTGTTTTGGCCCAAGTTGGAGTAACATGAATCAAGAGTATGTTTTGTACAGATTTAACAAATAAGGAGATAAGGCTAAAAAGAAAATGTAGGACAATAATAACTGGAACTGAAAGATGAAATTTTTTAGCTGACCAGTAACAATGGCAGTGATGTTTTTTGCATCAATCCCCTCAGTGACTTGCTCAGCAGTTGAAGCTGATCCAAACCCACTTGCGCCAGGCCATCCCGTCACCAATGAGAAGATACTCATCTCTTAAAATCCACAAAGATATACACCCAATCAAATTCCCCAGAAAGCTCAGGAGGAACTCTGTCGAGTGTCGAGACCCACAACAATGGAAGTTGGCCAAATTGCGGAGTTGTTTATTTATTGATACTCCGGGGGAAGAGCCTTGAGAAAAGAGAAAGATGGTGATCGAAGCGTAGGAATGAGAAGAGAGGAGCGAATTGCATGAGAATAAATATGAGTTGGGGTGGGTTGAATGTAGGTAACAAATTATGGGGGTTTCCAAATGTGATTTATTACACTTTTCTAGCGAAGTAAAGGATTAATTACATAAAACAGGGGTCACTTTCAATATCATACCCAAGCAAGTATCAAAATCTTGCATTTTCATACCCCAACCTGGCTGTCAACTCTCTCTGTTATCTGATGATGTGGCATAATGAGTGGCATTTTGGTCCATTCAATTAGGCCCCAGAAAAATCAATTCCAAAAACACACTCACTTGGTTCGAACAACCAACCTCCGGCGGCCACCCAAGGGAAATATATATAATTAATGCCTCTACCACTGCGCCATGAGTTGAATGTATGCGAGTTGGTGTTTATTATTCTACATAACAGTATAAACAACATACAAAGAGTGATCCTTTTTTTAAGTGATAGTGTGATACCGAACATCCCGTACAAATTGTACAATACTTGTATTTTTCTTTTTCATTTTTTAATTCAATCAATCTTTCCAATGAAAATTAAAATAATGTATTTTACTAATATAAAATATATCCACACAAGATAAACGAGTAAGAGAATTACAAAATTTCTATTAAAGTCAAAAAATTGAATAACAACAAACAACAAGATATTATAAATAAAGAAAATTAAATATTATGTTTTTGTATATAAAAGTATCCATACAACATACAAGATTAATCTCTATTAATTAAGCAAACTTTCCTTATGGCAGTTGAGAAGGTAGAACTTTCAAAAACCCTCATTTTATCCTTGGTTTATTAGATTTCTAAACAGCGAAAATATACTGACAATGGGCAAAAAAGGAAAACCAAGGATTGAAAACTGATTCAGAATAAAAATAGGCAGAAGAAACTGCTTGCACTACATGGAAGATTATAGGACGACACAAATTGCTACGGCTTGGGGAGTTACCGTCTTCCCAGGAAAAGATCAAAAGACGACGACAACGTCTCTCTGCGAATCCATCACTCTCCTCAGGGTACGTAATATTCTCTTTCTCTCCGTATTTTTTACCTTGACAGTTTCAGATTCTGAGATATCTATAAATCTGTTTTCTGTATAAAGCCACAGCATTGAATAACAGAAAATAATATGATATTATAAAAAAAAATATTAACTTGTTTTTGTACATAAAAAGTAGTATGGATCCATGAAGGAAAAAGAAAATTACGATATACTATAAAATTAAGTTGCAACATTGAATAACAAAAATAATAAGATATTGTAAAAATGCAAACAAATTCAAAACAGATCAATGCTGAAATAAATATGTATATCTATATTCAAAACAGATATTTAATATATATATAACAGATGCTTATATATATATACACACACATTTATATCGAGTCTTGATTTATTTAAACTTTACATTTGGTTGTGTAAGTAAAATTAAGTAATAAGGTATATGTAGGCAAACTACACCATGTAGAAGACTATCGATGCTCTGGCTTAGTGGTTGAGGGTTGCACACTTTTTATCCTCTCGTTGGTAGTTTGATCCCCTAGGGTGTGGCTCTTTTGAGTTAATATTTCTCTGATGTTACCTAAATTGATCAAAATGCTCTTCTTCATTCTGCCAAGACAGCAGATGACTGAGAAGATTAACGGTAAGGTACAAGTGTGTTAACGGATTAAATGTTGAGGTATGCAAATGCAAGACTTCGATACTTAGGTATGCTATTGAAAATGACCATATAATTGGGGAGTTCTTTTATAATTAATCCCGAATTTAATGCTCGCCGGTGAAAGTTAGTAGAAATATCAAATATATCTTCAGTTTCTTGAGTAGCACAGTAGCACTTCGAAGATAAGATGGAAAATTGATTGAACATTGCTAGATTATTTTATCAAACTCTTACAAGAGCACACAACAGTATGCACCGTACCGGTTGTTTTTGTTTTTTTGCCTGCTCCTCTATTAATTAGGAGGAGCAAACGCTATTCAGCATGGAGAATGAGCAGAATAAGTTTTTAATGCACCGATAGACAAAGAAGAGGTACTATTATTATTCATCAAGTTGAAATTTTTTAATATTTTAATTCTCAGATAATATTTTGATTAATATCGAGACAATATGTGTTTATCATTTTTGTCATTACGCAATTAAAGATATTAACGAATTTTTACAAGCTTTTAAAATCGACTATTTTTCATACACGAATATGACTACACTTTTTTCATGAAAGTTATAGAGTATTTTATTATGAGCTCGTAGAACTTTTTGTATAATTTTTCACACTCACAAGCTATTTATTATGAATTTTAGAATTTCAATTTTAATTTTTCAAAAATGATATGTTTTAATTAAATCTGGACCGTTTGATTTATTCATTTGATCAAATCAAACGGCCCAGATTAATTAGAAAGAGATCCTATCTATAGACGCAACATGGTGCAATTTGGGCAATTTTTTCTTTTAATGGCGCTTGACGTCATCCATGTGAATGTGGGTCCCGCTAGACGTAGCTCCTCTCACTAGAGCAATTCTTGCTCCTTCTCTAGCTCGAGCAAGAGGTCAACGATCGATCGCCGGATAATTTGCAACTGATGCATCTTCTTTTTTCCTCTACTCCATCTCTTCCTGATCGGCCCACTACTAGAAATACACACTTAGACGATGAAATTTTTTTACGTGTCCTAAAAATATTTTTCGTCGGCTAAGTCCAACTTAGGCGACGAAACATGATATTCGTCGCCTAAGAAATATCTTAGACGACGGATCACATAATTAGTCATCTAAGTGTGTACTTAGACGACGACTATTATGTTTCGTCACTTAAGATGCACACTAAGACAACATAAAGTAGTTTTCGTCGGCTAAGTATGACACACTTAGACGACAAAACAATTTTTGTCGTCTAAGTGATCACTAAGACGATGAATTATGTAAATCATCGCCTTAGATTTAATAAAATAGACGACAAAAACGCAATTTTGTCACCTAAGTATACACTTAGACGACTATATAGGTTTCGTTGGCTAAGTGAGCACTTAGATGACAAAATAGTTTCGTCGTTTAAATGTATACCTAGGCGACAAAAATTTACACTTAGACGACAAATAATTCGTCGCCTAAGAAAACTCAGTTATTAGATCAAATTCATTTTTCTCCTTAGGCTATCTCATCCTCATCCTGTCTCAACTTCTCTCTCTCTCTCCTCACTCAACAACACCCATCTCCGATCCCGACCGGCCAAAATCCATCAAATATCAATTTTTCAACCCCCGGAGTTCTAGTTTACCCACTTATCTCCTTATCTATGAAGGTATTAACTCGTTTCTCTTGATTAATTTTTTTGAATTTAATACTGTACGTAATTACGTATGGTGATTGACTTTTTCAATAAAATATTTCGGCGGATATATAGTTTTCGGCGACCTTAGCTTAATTACTTGTTGTATTGCCTTGTTAATCTAATTGTAAGCTAATTGGTTAGTTAATAAGTATGTTTAATTTGATTAATTAGTTAAAACATGTCAGATTAAGTTAATTGGTTCTTTAATTGTTAAGCTAATGATTTAAGCTAGGTAGTTAAGCTTAATTAATTGCATGTATGTTTAATATATTATTAATAAAGTTAATTGTAAAGCTAATTATTTAATTAAGGTAATTGTATGTTTAATTAATCGTTAAGCTAGTTATTTTATATATGTTAGAATAATTAGTTGCAAAATTATATATATAATTAATATGTAAATGCATTTATATTAAGTTAAGAATATAATATTAGCTAGATTAATTATAGTATAATGTATATATATGCTACTTAATTAATTGTGTTATGTAATTTGATCAATAATATATATAGTATATATATTATATTCATTAATTATTGGTTAAAAAATTATATAATATAAGTATTAAATTACGCATAAATATGGATAAAACTTGGATATAGTTGACGAATAGAAGTGATGTGTGGTATATGGACGAAATTAGAGATTTTATGTTTTTTGAGCTGGTACATGGTCAGGGAAAGAAGCGTTTCATGTGTCCGTGCAGAAAATGTCTTAACCATCAGTTTGCGGAGGCTAATGTCATGTCTCAACACCTGTATAACCATGATATGATGTGGAGTTACACTACGTGGAGCGAACACGGTAAAGTAGTAGACTTCAGCTCAGGGTACAGTTACCATGGTGCCTCATCCAACGGTAGTGGTGCTCCTGCTTGGAACCCCACTGTGAATTTGGTCCATGATACTTTTTTGGGATTTAGTCATGGATATGGCCACCAACACGAAGAGGGAGATTACGATACCACTCATGATGACACAGTCCCCGCTGCTATCTTGGCTAGTGACACTACTGTGATGGATAAGTACAACAGGATGCGACTCGAAACCCAGACCCCGGTGTATCCTGGATGTCCAGAGAATGTGTTGCGATATATAATAGAGAAATTCATATAAAAGTGAAGAACAAACTTTCAGACCATGCTTTTGCAAAATGTAGGAGCATATATGTAAGCTACTTCCTGATCATCACAAACTTTCGGAAACACATTATAAGGTTAGAATGATCTTGAGCAGCCTCGGCCTAAAGTAAAAAAAAATTATGTCTGCATAAATGATTGTGTTTTATTTTACAAATAGTATGCACATTTGAACTGTTGTCCTATATGCAACTAGTGCAAATATGTGAACTAGAATAGGAGGAGTTCGAAGAAGCAAATTTCTATGAAGGTGCTTTGCTATTTTCCGTTGATTCTCAGATTGAAGTATCTATACATGTCTCTATACACAGCAGAGGCGATGAAATGGTACACAGAACAACGAATAGATGACGATGTGCTCAGACACGCGATAGATGGGGAGGCTTTTAAACATTTTGACAGGGAATTTCAAGGCTTTGCAGCAGAGGTTTGAAATGCTAGACTCGAATTTTTTACAGATGAATTCAATCTTTGGGGTAGTAATACCGTTGTCGTCAGCACTTGGCCAATTATTCTCATGTCGTACAACCAGCCTCCGTGGATGTGCATGAACAAGAAATTTAATTTTATTACTCTGCTAATTGTAGGTCCTAAAACTCTGGGAAAGTGCTTAGATGTGTACCTCAGACCATTGATCGATGAGCTGAAACTGTTGTGAAAAAATGGAGTCCCAACTTATGACAATTTTACTGACACGATGTTGATGATGAGAGCAGCCATAATGTAGACAATCAACGATTTTCCTACGTATGGGATGTTGGCATCTTGCACAACCATAGGATACAATGGTTGTCTTGTATGTTTGGACAATGTCAACTCCAATTGGAACGCGGGGAAGGTGTGTTACCTGTGTCACCGTAGATGGCTTCCTCACGATCACATGTTGTGCCATGATAATGATCATTTTGACAGAATGGTAAAGAATAATCCTAAACCCCGACAGTGGTCTGGCGAAGAGATTTTTGAGAGGTTAAACCACTTCTATTTCGGTGTGTTGACCAATAAAAAAGATGTGAAAAAACTCAATCCACACCCTCCACACGATCTTGGCTATTGGCATCACATGAGTATTTTCTTTGAACTGCCTTACTAATCCAAGTTGAAACTCAGGAATAACTTAGATGTCATGCACATAGAAAAGAATGTGTGTGACAGCGTGATGGAAATAATTATGGGTATTAAGTTCAAGACTAAAGATACTCCTAAAGTGCGAAAAAATCTGGAATTTATGAATTTACGCAGTCCCTTGTGGTCAAGGAGAGATAGAAGAGGAGTGTACAAGAAGATGTCAGATGCACCTTACACAGTGAAGCTGATACTAAGGAGTTCTGTATTCAACTGGTTTAAAAGTGTTCGTTATCCGTCTACTTATGCATCGAATATATTTGGAGCAGTCGACATTGAGCAACACAAGTTCATTAGTTTAAAGACTTATGACTATCACGTTATGTTGCAACATCTGATTTCAGTGGTAATTCGACCTTATTTGCCGAAAGACATTGTCGAACCAATAATAGCATTGTGTATATGGTGGCAGAGGTTATATGCCAAAGAGTTGAAGAAGTTAGATGTGGTTGAACTACAATACGAAATTGTGCACATCCTTTTCAAACTAGAGAGAATTTTGCTTTCTGCTTTCTTTGACATCATGATTCACCTCATGATCCAGCTACTCGAACAAGTGTTACTTTCTGGTCCAGTCTACTAAACTTGGATGTATCCTCAAGAAAGGTACGTATGTACAATTATTTTAATGGCTTTTCATCATCTACATATCTTTTTTGTACGTATTCGTCAAATAATTAATATATTGTATGATTTTACAGATAACTCGGACGATATAAATGATTCGTCAAAAATAAATCTGTCCTGGATGGCTCCATAGCAAAGACATACCTAATGCATGAGTGTGTTACCTACTGCAACAGGTACCTCAAGGATCCACTCTAGACCACCGCCTCCAATCCAAATGCCCGCAACAATCTTTCAATGGTCACAAATGTTGTACGACCATTTAGAGGAGTATTAAAGGAAAGATTAACTAAAGAAAAACTTTTCAAAGCACATTGGGTAGTGTTATAAGACTGTGACGAGGCCGATTCGTACATGAAGCTGTACATGGAGAGAATTCAGAGAGCCAAACCGGAGAAGAGTCGTAGCTGGGTTGAAAAAATGCTTCAGAAGTTCCCTAATTATTTCCTCCAATTGGTATGTATGTTTAATTAATTTAAATCATGCATTCATATAGATATGTATGTGATTATTTTGTTTGAAATTTGAGAAATCCGGAAGGGAATAGGTGGCCACAGTAAATTTGAATGACATTTGGTGTTTGCTTATGCAAAGTGTTTTGCATTAGTTTGTGCTTGCAAGTTCTTGGTTTCCTTTATTTTTATGAGAAACTATGTCAAATTTTCTGTAGAAATTAAATACGCTTTCATATATATTCTTCACATTTTTGCAGATGGTTCAACAACAAAAATCTGATAACCATGAGGGGTGGTGGTCATGAGAAAAACATTTGTTGGCCCATAAACCGGTTCAACAATATATTTACCCCAGCTGTATTGTGAACGGTGTAAAGTTTCATTCATTGGCCCAAGATGAAAGAAGAAGAGTACAAAACAGTGGGATCGCGATTGAGGAAAGCGTTGATGTCTATTATGGGGTTCTTGTTAATGTTGTTCAGCTACTGTACATGAATGATATCAACATTTTTCTATTCAAGTGCAAATAGTTCAAGTGTACCAAGGAAGATCTTTTAACAGCCGATACAAACTCAAGCTGGTATAAGGTTGAGCTATTCTCTCTTGCCACCTTAGCTAGGCAGGTGTTCTATCTGGATGATCTGAAAGCTGGTGAAGGTTGGAAAATAGTAAACCATATGTCTCACTGAGAAATATGGAGTGCCACAATATTTGAAGGGATGCCATCACCGACTGACACTGAAGCGCATAGAGACAACGCATATTAGGACTTTAATACTTCTACCATCCCCGACATAAGTGAACTGATTTGGTCTAACGAATGCTTACCCATGCCTGATGCCGCCACGAATCTTACTCAAGAGGAGATTAAAAAGTTAGAGAAGAATGACTCTGAAGAGGAGCTGGAGGATGACGACGACGTCGTCAGATACGATTCTAACGACGGAGAGTATGATGATGAGGAGCAATCAGAATATAGTGAGGAGGATTATTCAAATGATAATGATTATGAGGATGATGATTGATATGAGGATGAATTATATTATTTTAAAGAGGTTTTTGTTATTGAATTAAGTGTAAGATCTTCTTTCTTGACTTCTCACACATCTAATGGGCTAGCTTTAAGAAGGCGCACTAGAGAGAATGCCTGTCAGGCATGGTCTTCGATCTCGAATCATACTTCTTCTTTAGGGCTTTCAGGAAGAAGGGTTAACATTACATCCTATTATAGACTTACCGCATCGTTGACTTGGTCGACGTCAAGGTCAATGCATGGTGCCATAGATCCACAAGGGAGAGTATTAGGTTTAGATTCACTTAGATTTGTGATCAATTCAATGATCTCAAGGGAGGTTATTAGGTTTACATTTGCTAGGCTTTGTTTGCTATCAGGATGAGGATGACTTCTCTTTAGTTTGTCTTCTGATAATTAATTAAATTTTTGACGATATCGATTGATATTAATTTTTATTTACGGAAATGGAACTACGTTAGTAATTAATTAAATTTTTGACGATATCGATTGATATTAATTTTTATTTACGGAAATGGAACTACGTTAGTAATTAATTTAATGTGTTTCGATTAGATACATGTGTTGCTTCAAGTAAAATTATGTTTCAATTTAGAAAAAAAAATACAAAATGACATCTTAGATGACGAACATATATCATTTCGTCGTCTGAGGTTTACTTAGACGAGGAAATAATATATGTTCGTCGGCTAAGTGGAACAACTTATAGTCGTCGTCTAAGTCAACCATAAACCCTAAATTCTATCTATAATCCCTTTACCCTAAATCCTAGAACTCTTAGTCGATGAACGTGTTTCGTCGTCTTAGCCATACTTGGACGACGAACATCATACAGTTTCATCGTCTAAGTGTGCCTTAGACGACGAAAATGATCACGTTCGTCATCTAAATCAACTTATATGTATGGTTGACTACAATGATCAAACCCTTAACGAACTTCGTATTGAATGAAAATTCATCAACTTACATATTAAATGATGATGAATATATCTAACGGTTATTTTGTCCAAATACGATTTCCTTAATATTGATGTAGAATATAGACAAGCATACAAACACATATGTTATTGAACATTAGTAGATGGCATGGATATATAACGAGTACTACCTCATCAATATTTATGATCGATATAAAGTTTCTTCGTATTATAAATGTCCGTCACATTTATTTGAATTAGTTTTACGATTATTAATATTTACGATCATTTCTGTTTTTAAAATTTTTATCGATATTCACAACAACTGTATCGATTGAATTTCAAACTCTACCGAATTGGCGTCATTTTTTAAAATTATAAATTATTATATAAATGTAACGAATACATCTGATGGTTAATTTCTTCCTAATTTTAAGCAGGTAGCCAAAATTCAAGTTTACTTTATCTCAAAAAAATATTAAATAAAAATATCACTTGGATGACAAAATCATGTAGTTTCATCATCTAGGCGACTACTTACGCGATGAAAACATGTAGTTTTGTCGTCTAAGCCCAAAAATTTTGCGGTTTAGTTTTTTGCGCCAAATTTTTGGGGGCATTTTTTAAAATGACTTAGGCGACGAAACCATTCGGTTTCATCGCCTAAGTCGATTGATATATTCCCAAATTAGAAACATATTGATTGACCTCTCTCTCTCTCTCTCTCTCGATCTTCTCTCTTTCTCCCCTACCACCTAAGACCCTCTCCGCCACCCCGTCGGCTCTCCCTCTCCATCCTCTCTCGTTCGCCTCTGCCCCCGTGGGCTCTCCAGCGTCTTCTCAATTCTCTCATGCCACTCCCACCGCCACCAGTAAAGCATATTGGCACCGCCACTAGCAAAGCATATTGGCACTGCCACCTTCCCTCTCTCGCCGGCCTCTCCTCCCTCTCTCCTCTCCACCGCGTTGCTGCCACCCTCCTCCGATTTCCTCTCAGCAGTATCTCTCTCTCACTATATATATGGATTAACTTGATATATATATATATGGTCATTCCACTCAGGTATCCCTTTTTTTGTCTATTTTCAGGTATAAGACATTACACTAACTTTTAGATATTATTTTGACATCACCACCATCCAATTAGTAGGACTATATGAATAGATCATTTCTGTAAATTTTCAGCCAAAATGGTAATTATAAAGGTATCGAACTAGATTAAATCAAGGGACGAACCAAATCTGTCAAACCTAAACTGTTCATACTTATAAATTTTAATTGTGGTTTTGAATGTCTTAACGATAATTAATTTAGCTGAAATTTTTTAAAATTGATATACACATTAGAAACTAAAATCTAAACGGCAGAGATGTCAAAATATGATCTAAAAGTTGGTATAATGCTCTATACTTGAAAATGGACAAAAAAAAGGATATGTGAGGAGAAGGGGACTATAGATATATGTGCATATTGATATATGGATTAATTTATATATATAGTTTAATTTGGATGAATATATATATGGATTATTTTGGATGAATATATATAGATTAATTTGGATATATTAATGTGATTAGGATAAATTTGATAAATTTGGTTATATTAGTGAAATTGTATATTATATATGTATAATAATTTTGGATTAATGGGATATATTGGTGAAATTTAGATAAATTTGAATAAATTGGATATATTATATTTGATAATTTATAAATTATGATGTACTACTTCCATAAGTATTACCTTAAACATGGCGTCTCGCCTACCCCACATGAGTTGCGGAATAAAAGGGAAGAGGAGTGACAATGGTTGGTCAAACACTTTGAGTCCGACAAGTATAAAGTTCGTCTTCATTTTTTTTAATGTAATGAAAATTGAATAATTTCTTATTTTTCCCATTTACTTATTATTTAATAATCTTTGTTGTGAAACAGATAAGATCAGAGGCTAACAAGGCAAATCTTGACAAGAAGACCGCCCACCATTCTTCGGGATCGAAAGTGTTCATCTGAAAGGACCCGACCCTAATTTAGTTGCCTAAACCGAAATCAAACCCCTTCTGAAAACATGAACTTTCGAAAAATCATAAAAATTTTGGCAGAGTTTCACTATATCGCGTAGTTACCATTAACCTGCAGCGGAAAATACACTTCATCCTATGCCACAAAAGCCAAACCATAGGCACCAATCCCATCCGGATTTCTCAAAAACATAACATTACGTAAAGCAATAAACAAAACTATAGCTTTACAGAAATCCGGGAAAAGCATGTGAAAATATAAACATAATAGTATTCAGAGCGACCTCTATATATACATGTATACACAGCAGTAGGCCAAACTAGAAACCTACTGAGAAAAGAAAAGTGGCTCGAATACTAAGCCTCCAACCTCGACGTGCGACACCTATATCCAAACTGCAAACTGGGCATTGAAAACAAAGAGCCCAGGGAAAGACATATAAACTGTTAGAGTGAGTGGACGAAAATAAATGTCTTTCGCCGTATAAATATATATGTTTATAAAACATATGCGAGTCTAAATGCATAAAAATCATATGGTACACAATGGAGACTCTAACTCCTCACGCGTACAGAGCATGCATCGAAAATCTCACGGGGTCACACGCGGACACATTCGCGCTAGTACAGTCTGAATCACGAGATCCCTGATCCTAACGTGATTCCAGCCAGAAAGGTCTCAGGTCAGGGTATCTGCTCCCCCCCCCCCCCCCCCCCCGGTAAATATCCTCGGGGATCAGCCGAGATGCTAAGTGTATCGATATAACTACTACTGAGACTGTACTCTGTATAAACCAAATCATAAAGGTTTCCATGTAAATGCATAAAGCGTAATGTAAAAGCATACTCGTAATGCATAATTATAAAGCATATTCGTAAATGCATAATCATAAAACACATGCTCGTATAATTCATAATCATAACTATATGCTCATACTCGTAAAACGTATATAAAAGACTCGCAACCAACAGTGAAAAAAAATGTCCATTCACAAACAAGCACAACGCTAAACGCGTTATTCCTGTGGTCCGACGAAAAATCTCTTGCCACAAACACGACCACGATCCTTCTGAATAACAAAAAATATATGATTAATATCATAATTCAATATACTAAACCATGTGGCAAGAACCAAGCATTCCCGGAAAACACAAACTCATATCTCGATGGGAATAACCAAAACCACAAATTTCGATGCTTAATTCAAACTATAAACCCAACCACTACGATCAGTGTGCGATTCCGAGCAAACCGACATAAAACTTGTCAAAAATCACCTCGGCCGGAACTCCGCCGCGCACTGCGGCACGTGGGACTGCAGGCCGCTGCCGCCGGCCACCGAAAAACTCATCGGCCCAGAAAACTGCAACCAATACATGGATTTAAATATCTCGTCATTTTCAACAACTTTGTAATTCAATGCTAAGCCCAATTTTGACCGGAAAACACCCAAAATTCACCTTGAAGTTAAAAACCCTCGCCGGGATTCTCCACCAACAATCTACCACCACCGGCCAAGGCAACGTGCAAGAACACTTCTAAAAGTTTCCTCTCCCCAAGGGCAACAAAACCCCTACAAGGTCGACCCCCAACTCGGCCGCCTTTGTCGCCACCGTCGCCGGCGATTTTCGTCGGAAAACCACAAATTTCAAATCGTCGTATCTTCTTCATCCGACAACCAAAATGAACGATCCACCTATCAAATCGAAGAGGAGCACGAGCCCAACAAGTTTCATGAAGACACGAAGGCCAACCGTGGCCGGAAATTGAACATTGACGGCAACAATGTCTCGGCCCAAAACGGGTCAGTTTTGACCCGTGGTCAACTCGGTCAACGACCCAGGTTTCCCAAAATGGAAACTTCCCGAAATATCACGTATTTATACCATACAATTATACCATACATACAATTATACCATACAGCCCCAAATATCACAAATTTATACCATACAATTATACTATACAGCCCCAAATCAACGATTCAAAATAAATCTGATCAAAATCGAACGGTCACGATTAAATTAACATTTTCAACTATTTCACTAACCAACTTCAAAACTCAATAAAACACTGCTTTCTTATCCGAAACATTCCCTAAAAAATCGTATGAGCTCGAAATTAAATTCTCTACAACTTTCACGAAGGAACCCATATCAAATTCTCGCCCGATAATTTAGTCACAAACAAGACCACCAAATCGACCAATTACGGCAAAACCGCGACTAATCGCGAAACTCGCAAATCAAGCTGATTAACATACAATTTTCGGTTCGGGTTGTCACATCATCTACATGGTAAAGGATCACAAAGATGTGGGTTTGAAGCATTGTTTCCTAGATTCCAACGTCTCCGCTTATGTCAAGCCCATGGTCGTCAATGAAGCGAGTGAACGTGGCGTAATCAACTCATCTTTCCCAAATCAATTGAATTTAATCGTACTTTCGAAATGTATCAAAATTTAGTATAACGATAATTGAATTTTTAAGAAATTAAATTATGATTAGGATATATTAGTTAGGTTGTGATCTTGGAATATAATTTTGAACTTGAGTTAGGTTATACTTTAGTTGGTTAAATTATGATGTTGAACTTGAGAAATCCGGATAAGAATCGGTGTCCACGGTGAATTTGTGGTGTTAGAATTGTTTATTCGAAATATCTTCTGTCCTGTAGATTTTTGATTTCCTCCAATTTTTAGGGAAAATATGGCAATTTTTTTTTTAGAAATAAATATTTATGTATTGTTCACATGATTAATTTCAGGCGAGGTTGCTAGAAATGGCCCATGAGCAATTGACGAACACTCAGCTGAAAAACCTGGAGATGACACTTGAAAAGCTGCTTCCTTTATCGAATGAGAGTCAGATCGTTATTGCCGATATTATTTACGGTCGTCGAGTTGGCAAGGAGGTTCATGGGATTGAATGGGCGGTCCAGAGAGATTTGTGCCAGTCATCTACATTGTCGACTAGGCGCAGAGCGGCCAAGGAGCTGCCCAAGAGAAGGCTCGATTGGCCAAGGAGTCGGCCGATCGGGCCTGGGAGCAGACCGATCGATGTAGGGGCAGCTTGACGCTCAAAACAGTTGGATGAGTGCCTTCTTCTAATTCTGCGAGAGGATGGGGATGCACGTTCCTGAGGAGTGCCGTCCCCCCCCCCCCTCAGTCCCAACGACGACGATCTGAGCGGCGACGGGGGACTCGGTGGCATGTCTACTCTCGGTTTAGTTTCGTAGTTTGTTTCAATTGTATTATTTCGATTGATGTACGTACACTTTTTATATTTAATAAATATTTTTTAATTTTCAATTTTTACTTTTTAATTTAATTTTTAATTCAGAAACAAAAATAAATAAAATTTGAACTTAGGCGATGAAACATCCTAGTTTCGTCGTCTAAGTCAATCACTAAGACGATGAATTGTTCATCGTCTTGGTTTAAACCCTAGACGACGAACATTGATCTTCGTCGTTTAAGTGGTTGGATCTAGACGACGAAGAATATGTCGTCGTTTAAATGAATCACTTAGACGACGACCAATAGTCGTCGTCTAAGTGGTGCAAACCTAAACAATGAATATTGTTCATCGTCTAAGTCATAATACTTAGGCGACGATTACAGGTATTCGTCATCTAAGATGACTCTGAGATGACAAACACTTTCGTCGTTTAGAGGTACAATTTTTCAACGTCTAAGTACTTAGGTGACGAAATATATTTCGTCGCTTAAGATGCTACTTAGGTGACAAAACTAAAAGGTTTCATCGTCTAATTACTTATGTTACGATTATTAGATAACGAAAGTTTTGTTGCCTAAGTACTTGGACGACGAAAAATGGCACTTAGGCGACGAAATAGCTTCGTCGCCCAAGTTTGTTTTTCTGGTAGTGGGCCCACCATTTTCTCTTGCTATTTAACCACCGCTGTAGTTGCTCTTAGGTCTAACCATTTGACTTAAAGTCTCAAGTCTCTTTTAAGCCTGCCCAACCTATGAGGCTGTAGTCCGACTCGGCCTCGTGTTAGGGCGGGTTAGCCTAGTCTCATTAAAAATATGGTAGGGCTTGGGTCATGTAAGTGAAGCCCGACCCGGCCCTTCGGCCTGGCCTCTTTGAGTCCTAGAGGCCAAACCTAGCTCGATCTATTTTGGTCTTTTTTATTAGAAAAAGTAATGTAATTTATGATTATTATCATGCTTAATTCTCCTAGTCTTCTCCTCACACAAAAATATATTTCCAACATAAATACCTTAAATTTTTTACATTTTACTCAATTTAAGACACTCTTTAGTCTCATTGACTTAGCCTTATTGGGCGGGTTAGAGCTTCGAATCCAAATTTTGGCCTCACCCCGGCCTAGTCCGGCTTATTTAGGTTTAACCATTGACCAAACTCACCTCAACCTAGCCCTAAGCCTTAAAATTTAAGGTTGAGGCTGGACTAGTCCATCCCATGATTACCCTTACACAGCACCAACACTATCAGAGTATAACAGTAAGAATTAAGTCATTACCTAAACTACCTCTCTTTAATTTTTATTAAAAGGGAATTAAAGAATATCACTCATACTCCTTATTGTTACCCAAACATCTGATTCGAACTCACGATCTAATAACATACTTCTTAAGTAGTAGTGTTCTTAACACTTGAGTTAGCCTTCGTCAATAAGGAAACTCCGTCGAGACTCGAGACCCACTTAATCTATCCATAAGGCGGGGTCCATCTCGATCAGCAAGCGCATCTCAACCTCATATGGCAATCAAAATACTTGGGAAGAACTAATGTGCAGTGTTTATCAAGACGTCAACTGCAAATCAGGAACGTACCATGAACTAAATTGTTGCCCAATAAGATGTACCGACCGTCTCATGGTTTGAGAAGCCATCATAATAAGCCAAAATTAGTGTCACACTCTCTAAATATTAAGAGGATGTACTCAGTGCTCGTTGTTTTTAATGGCGGACCATGATTTAATTCTATGGAAGACATAGTAAAGTAATTAAATAGTGTCAAGTACAAAAGTTAGAGACAATCGTTGTTTAACACAATTCTCGTAAACATTCGAATAACAAATCTAATTAATAAATACTTATCAAAATTACTATAAATTTTAGCAAGAACCATTATGAATAGATACTTAGTAATTGTGTTACTTTTATGTAATTTTATTTCTTTCTGTTACTATATTTTGTGTTTTTGTCTTCTCTTTTAATAACAATTGCGCCAAAAAAAGTTGTGTTCATTCTACGTATTTATCCTTTTGTAGTCCTTCTCATTAGAGTTAGACTTCTATCTTATCAAATATTACAATAAATGAGGCATATATTAATAAAAACACTGGATTAATTAAGAATTTATCAATAAAAATACAAGGTAGCCAAAATTTTAGGGTGGGCATCAGCCCCATCGGCCTCAATTGTGTCCGCCAGCGGTGATTTGTCCACTGTATTTTTTCTACAACGGTAAAGAAATTTTCAAGCCGAAAATCTCCATCATCTATGCTACTTTTCACCCATAAAACTGCAAGGACATACAAATAATGTTATTTTCGATAACTACATACAAATAATGTTGAAAAGAATCAGGTCTATACATATGAAATTATCAATAGTGTTAATCACTTGTGGTGTCACGATGTAGAGGAATGCAACTTGAAGGAAATATGGTGCCTAGTTATGACTCCAACTGAACATGATTAACGTGATACGAAGCCGCCAGTAAAATTAAGCTATATACCCGCCTATGCATCGTTTATGGCCGCCCGAACCAATTAAGCTAGCTAGCTCCAACTGGTCCACCTTAAAGAGGACAGAAACCACCTTAATGCCTCCGTTGTTGATGAGATATAAGTCTTGGTCCTAATGGAGTCAATGCCATCTATACAGCTTTAAGTTAATGCGCGCAGCTCCGGACTTCCTTTCAAAGTGGGTAAGCTCCACAAAGTGGTTGAATATGTTAATACTTTCACATGATCCATCTTAATTTGAATAAATTGGCCACACACTACCCGGGCCACTTTGTTCTATGTTCCATCTGTTTATGAGCGACTGATGTCGACTAATCTCTCATCTTTATTTATGTCCTTTCATCCTCATAATTAGTAAAATTACCAACAAAAAAACAAAAATTAATCAAACACACCACCCCCACTGCTTGTCCTTTGTTCGATTTATCTTCCTCCGCTGGACTCGATCTCAATGTGTTTGAGTACAGTCCTCATTTTCTGTTCGAGTCATTAGATTGAGGTGAAAATAGCAACTACTCTGTCTAATTAAGCATAACTATTCTAGCTTGTTCTTAGCAAAAAAAAACAAACTATTCTAGCTTGTATTATATTTGAATTAACTTCCATTGTATGAATATACAGTATGTCTTGTGTCATATTATTCATATATCATATTTACATCTAAATAGATCAATGAATTAATCACTACTTTTGATATAGTAATCGTCTACTATTACGTACACCAAAATTAAGAGTCATTATATAATTGGAGTCATTGAAAATGAATTTCTCTTTTTTACGTACAAAATACTTGTATAGGTCATTATGTACGTACGTACATGTCGTATATATCTAGATCTCGAATTCTCGATCTACTCATGTACGAGTTTTTAATAAAGTGAGAGTTCGTTCGGTAAGTGGGATCTACCACTTCGATGAGTTTGATCTACCTCGAGGTGATGAATGATCATGAATCTGTCTGCAACTTTGACTCCATCTGCGCAGGCGATGATGGATCCAAGCTATGTATGAATCTTACCATAATTAACAAGAACAATCTTTACCTAAATTTGTATACGAATTCGAAGACGTAGATCACTGTGCACAGTGTTGAAATACTCCATAATCACTGTGCAAACTTAAGTGATCTCATCCATGCATGACCATAGATATATGCCAGCAGTGTACGTTGAATTAATTAAGGCCACAATTCTTATTCCACGCATCCGCATGGCATATATATGTATATTTATATGTCGTTTCAATTCAGAGTAGATGCATGGCTGGCATATATAGCTGGTGGCTGGCTAGCCAGGGAAGAAGATGAGCAGTGATATGGTATATGTATACACTATATATATGAACGGACCACTGCCTCATTTCGGAGGAGGCTATATATCTTATCGATCTGTGAATCTGTGATCTGTCTGCCTAACCGCGTGATCGATCGACCTTCAATTCATACGTACTGGCACGGCCCCGGTCAACTATATATATATATATATATATATATATATATTTTCAGGTATAAGGTATTAGACAAACTTTTCGATCATATTTTAATATTTTCATCGTCCAATTATTAGGTCTATATGAGTAGATCATTACTGTAAATTTTCAACCTAAATGGTGATGGTTAAGGTATCGAACTAGATTAAATCAATGAATAGACCAAATCTGTCAAACCTGAACCGTTCATATTTATAAACTTCAATTGCAGTTTTGAATATCTTAACGATCACCATTTTTGCTGAAAATTTACGAGTTTGATTTACACATTAGGACCTAAGATCTGAATGGTGAAGATGGTAAAATATGATCGAAAAGTTGGTGTAATACCCTATACCTGAAAATGACCAAAAATAGATATACTTCTACAGGGTGTTGTATATATATATATACACGCACGTGCGGAAGACGTCACACTCGCGCGTGCAAGTTGTCGGGATATATATTGAGACTGTATAATTATACTATTTATTAAATATATAATTCAATCACTACTAAGTTTTTATTCCCCATCACGACTCTATTTAATGAAAAATGGAACAAAAATCATATAAAATGAAGTTGTTGAAAGAAGAATTAATAAGTTGAGAGATGTATTGATGTTGAGATTTGAGAGATGTATTGATGTCAAAATCTTCAACGAAGTCCGAAAACCTTAATTTGAAAGGAAGGGATACAAAAGTAAGAAACAAACAAATGGGCACTTACAAGAACAGGTGGAAACCAAAGACACATCAAGATGGGAGACTGGGAAAGAACAATTACTCTTTTTTTCCTTTTTTTTTTTTAAAAAAAAAAGCAAAGAAAGAGAGCAGTTAAGGAGGATAAAGAAAAAAAAAGTAAAGAAGGGAATGACTTTGAACGACTCAGGATGTAAAACCACCATCGCACAAACTAACCTGGGAGTTGGATCATATATACATGCTTGATAACTAATCATGCTTTTATAATTACTACATTTCAACTTTCGATGCAAGGAGTTCAGAGTTCATACCCTTAAATGAAAATAGGAGCAAAATAAGAGTTTTAATTGACTAAACAGGTATCTCCTTTTGGTTGGAGTAAAATGAGTTGCAATTATTAACATGTTGGTTTTGATTTTGGATTCTCATAATTTATGACAGTACTCATGTTAGGGTTTTCAGGGTTGTGTTTTGAGGAATTGCATTCTGGTTACAGCCAAGCATAATGTTTGAGTTTGAGGGAGAAGCTTCTCAATGAGTAGAAATGCTAGAGACCCAGGTATGTATATGCAAGAAGTTCATCAATTCTTTATACTACCATCGTCGGGTTAATTTGGAATTCGATTTTATGAGATTCTTATTTCATTGTTGAAATAACAAAAAGACGACTTGGACTTGGATAGTCTATGGAGTAATGCCGCTTACTTTGTGATCGTTGCTGAGAGCACACAATAGGTATTATTCCAATGTAATTTTGGCAGTGAAATTGGTAGTTTTCATTGGGTTTGTAAATTGGGAGTTCTTTTTGTTGTAGTCTTGATTGGATACAGTAAAATTGCAAGGAGAATTTAGGAAAACAACAATTACTGGTGCTTACTAAAAAGCCACTACCGTTGGAAACACTATAGCCGACGATTTTTTTAAAACTATAGTCGACGAGATACAAATCTCGTCGGCTATAGTGGAAAAAATGAATTTTTTTTTTATTTTTTTTAAATTTTTTTTAAAACTATAGCTGACGAGAATTTTATCTCGTCGGCTATAGTGGAAAAAATAATTTTTAAATTTTTTTTTTTAAAACTCGTCGGCTATAGTACTATAACCAACGATAATGAGTAAAAACCTCGTCGGCTATACTATTACCGACAAGTTTTAGCCAGCCGACCTCGTCGACGACCCTTAAATATCGTCGGCTAAAGTCGACTGGCTAAAACCTGCCGGTAATAGTATAGCCGACGAGATTTTTACCCATTATCGTCGGCTATAGTACTATAGCCGATGAGTTTTTTAAAAAAATATAAAAAAAATCATTTTTTCCACTAAAAATCTTGTCGGCTATAGTTTTAAAAAAAATCGTCGGTTATAGTGTTTCCAGCGGTAGTGAGCATAATAAATCCAAAACTAAATGTGAACCTAGCAAGTATACTTTTCTCTGATGCCTCATTTTAGGTGTTTGATTATCTAATCAAGTCAGTGAAATGAAGAAGTTGAGAAACCATGTGAAGGATAATATTCAAGATGTTTTTGTGGCAGAATTGGTAAACCCTTGGAGGAGTATGACTATAAGTAGGAATATGTATGTATTGCTCAGCCATCATCGTTTATTCTTTATAAGAGTCATTATCCATTACTGTTTATACAGTTGTTGATGGAAAGGCACAAGGTTAATTAATTCCTTAACAGCAGGGAAAGACATAGACAATCATAGTCTAGAGTATTGCTACTCAAAATTTCTTTCACCATTCTCTCTTCGGTTTTTTTTTAACCATTTGTGTTGTTTAATTCTTCAAGTTTCCCAAAATTGAAAATTAAAATTATGTTCTTGCTAACTTTGGTCATCCGAATTGATGATATTCTAACTAGACTTTTCATATCTTATGTCTCCAGGTTAAATATGTCATATACCTTTGATATTGTCCATATTATGTGAAACCTATTCTTCTCATGTACAACCAAAAACTACGAATGAGCATAAATGAACGAAGTTGAGAGTGTACTTTTAAGAGATAATAATCTTCCGTCAGATTGGATATCATGTCTTCATGTAGATGGGTACGTACCCGGTTAGTATTAAATTCTACCTCTAAGCTGTGTTCAAATCTGGTGTTGAATTTGAAAGCAAAGAAGAATACTGTATAATACTTTTATCAAATTTCATCGCATTATATTCTCAGAAAGTATGTAGTTCATGTGCTTTTATCATTTCACTAGCAAGAGGTACCCAATGGCAACTTTGAGATCTCTATTAATTCTTGCAAGTATGTGTAAAAAAACGTCGTGTTCGCTCATGCAAATTGTTGGTGTATTTATTAAGCATATGGACTTATTATCGAACATCATAACAAGTCTAAATGAGTGTTAAGGTTTTCGGACTTCGTTATAGATCTCGACATCAATATATCTCTCAACTTATTAATTCTCGTTTCAACAACTTCATTTCATGTGATTTTTGTTCCCATTTTTCATTAAATAGTCGCGATGGGGAACAAAAACTTAGTAGTGCTTTGAATTATATATTTTATAAAACAGTATAATTATACAATCTTAATATATATCCCAACAATTTGCATGCACGAGCGCGACGTTTTCTGCACTTGCGTAAGCACGTGCAGGAAGGCTTGTGTGTGTGTGTGTGTGTGTGTGTGTGTGTGTGTGTGTATATATATATATATATAATTCTACATGCATGATGCATGCATGCATTTCAGATATTTTCAGTCTTAACAATAAATTTCTTATATAATAACCATCAATCTACTATTCATAGTTTCTGTTTAAAGGGTGTTCAAAGGGGGTGTTTTTGTCACACAAAAAAATGTGAGTGTGCCACTCTATGGGCTTACGTGCGAGAGAAACAGAAAAGGAATCTAACCAAAACCTAATCTTCCTTACGCTCAACCTCAACCTCACTTTATCGCATCCTCAATCACTTTCTCCGACATCCACTGATCCCTCAACGATTCCACTAATTTCATCATCCCCCGATCCCTATCTCGCTTTTCGAATTGAAGTTTAGGATATAATTTCAATCATCGCTGCATAGAATGGGGTCCTAAGGTCTGGATTTGAGTTTTCTCCGATCTCATATGCTTTCCTCTCTCTCATGTCTGTGTTATTGTTCCCTCTCTCGCTCTCTGATCGCCTTTCCACTTCTGTAAGCTTTGTTTTTGATTGATCTCTTCTTTTTTATACAGTGATTCAATATTTACTCTTTGTCGTTTGGTTTATCTTGGATTGATGTCTATTCTCCTTTTGTTGATATGTTTCTGTTGTTGTTTCTGGGCAAACTTCAATCGATTGGTTATAACCCAGTTGTTTAATTGCTAAATCGGACAGAAAAGATCAGTTGGCTAACATAAGTAAGTATAAGTGATTTTTGGAATTGGGATTTCTGAAAGTATACAATTCAATATGGGTTCTTGGATAACAAATTGGGGCTATTTCTTCTGTTGGAAGTATATACAATTAAGGGGGAGGGAGTTCTTGGAATTTAATATTGTTTTTGGTACTATTATGTCACTACAAGAAAACAACACTTAGACCACGGAAACGTAATTGTTCCGTGGTCCAAGTGACACCTGGACGACGGAAAAGACTCCGTGGTCCAAGTACCACCTGGACGACGGAGAATACCATCTCCGTCGTCCATGTGGTCACCTGGACCACGGATTCTTTTCCGTCGTCCAGGTGATCACCTGGACCTCGGAGTCTTCTCCGTCGTCCAGGTGATTACATGGACAACGGACCGACACGCCGTCGTCCGAGTATATGTAACGTACTTCCACTTAGACGACGTACCGACACCTCCGTCGTCTAAGTGAAGCATTATATAAGCCCGATGCCAAACTGAATTTATTCATTGATCTCTTCATTCCATTTGAAGAAGAATTGAAGGAGAAGGGAGAAGGAGAAGGGAGCTAGCTAGCTAGAAGGCCGAGAAGAATCAGGATCGATAAGGGATCTCCGCTGACTAGCTAGCTAGCTTAATTAATGTACAGATATCGAGAAGGCCAGCAGGTACGTACGTACGCAGTTAAAATTTGCTTAATTAATATATATTTAGTGAAAACGTACGTAAATACATGCAAGGATGTTAGCTATATATATATGTGTACAGATCGATTAAATTACGTACGTACGTAATTGATGGATCGATGTAGATCGAGTACGTATAATTAAGCGTAAATTAATGGACAAATATATATATATATGTAATAATTAATTAATTATAATATTTTGTAGCAGTATGGACAAGAGTTGGATGAAGTTGAAGAATAGATGTGATGTCCGGTATATGGATGGAATTAGCGAATTTGTGAATTTTGCGATAGAACATGGTCAGGGAAAGAAACGTTTCAGGTGTCCGTGTCAGAAATGTCTTAATTGTCAGTATGCGGAGGTTAATGTTATGGTGCAACACCTGTACGAAAATGGTATGATGTGGAGTTACACTACATGGAGCGAGCATGGTGAAGCAGTAGAGTTCAGCGCAGCAGACTTCAGCACAGGGTACAGTTACCATGGTGCCTCATCCAGCGGCAGTGGTGCCGGACCCCCAGCTTGCAACCCAACTGCAGATTTGGTCCATGATGCGTTTCCGGGATGTAGTCATAGTGGACACCAACACCAAGACGGAGGTTACAGTACCACTAATGAGCATGATGACACATTCCCCGCAGCTAGCTTTGCCACTGACACCAGTGAGATGGAAAAGTACAACCGGATGCTACTTGAAGCGCATACCCCGGTGTTCCCTGGATGTCGAGAGAATGTGTTGCAATATGTGATGGAGAAAATGAAGATAAAAGTGAAGCACAAAATGTCAGTGAGAACTTTTGACGAAATTCAGGAGCAAATATGTAAGTTGCTTCCTGATGATCACAATCTTCCTAAATCTCATTATAAGGTTAGAAATATCCTGAGCAGCCTCGGCCTAAAGTACAGGATAATTGACGCATGTCCGAATGATTGTGTGCTATTTTACAAAGAGTATAAAGAGTTGGACTATTGTCCCGTATGTGGCCAGTGCAGATTCCAGTTGAATAGGAAGAGTTCGAAAAAGAGAATTCCTGTGAAAGTTGTTCGATATTTTCCCTTGATTCCCAGATTGCAGCGCATGTACATGTCTCTACACACAGCAGAGGCGATGCGATGGTACGCAGAAAAGCGAATAGATGACGATGTCCTGCGACACGCCGTGGATGGGGAGGGTTTCAAACATTTCGACAGAGAATTTGGAGACTTTGCTTCATAGGTTAGAAATGTTAGACTCAGCCTATCTACAGACGGATTCAATCCTCGGGGAAGTAATAGCTCCGCCGTCAGCACTTGGCCAGTTATTCTGATGCCGTACAACTTGCCTCCGTGGATGTGCATGAACAAGGAATTTAATTTCCTTACCGTACTAATTCCAGGTCCTAAATCTCCATCGAAGTGCTTAGATGTCTACCTCAGACCTTTGATCGACGAGCTGAAACTGTTGTAGGAAAATGGAGTCCCAACTTATGACAAATTCACTGACACGATGTTCACGATGAGGGCTGCCGTAATGTGGACGATCAGCGATTTTCCAACTTATGGGATGTTGGCAGCCTGCAGGACAAAAGGATATAATGGATGTCCTATATGTTTGGACGACGTGAACTCTAGTTGGCACGCGGGGAAGGTGTGTTACTTGGGTCACCGTAGATGGCTTCCTCACGACCACCCGTGGCGACAGGATGAAGCTCATTTCGACGGTACGGTAGAGAACAATCCTAAACCTCGTAGTTGGTCGGGCGAAGAGATTTTAGAGAGGTTGAGCTATTTCGACTTTGGTGTGTTGAGCAATGACGCGGATGTAAAGAAATGCAATCCAATTCCTCCACATAATCTGAGCTATTGGGATCACAAGAGTATATTCTTTGAACTCCCTTACTGGTCGAAGTTGAAGCTGAGGAACAACTTGGACGCGATGCACATAGAAAAGAATGTGTGCGACAACGTGGTGGGAACAATTCTCGGTATTAAGTTCAAGACTAAAGATACTCCCAAAGCGCGCAAAGATTTGGAATCAATGAATCTACGTCGTCCCTTGTGGTTGAGGAAGGATAGGAAATGAGTGTACAACAAGATGCCAGATGCACCTTACACAGTGAAGCCGACGCTTAGACGTTCTGTATTT
Organism: Geum urbanum; assembly: GCA_946800695.1. Taxonomy (NCBI): domain Eukaryota; kingdom Viridiplantae; phylum Streptophyta; class Magnoliopsida; order Rosales; family Rosaceae; genus Geum; species Geum urbanum. The sequence continues at coordinate 86,754,368 of OX326997.1, forward strand.
CACTGATTTAAGGGCATTCGTTATCCGGCTACGTATGCAGCTACTATAACTGGAGCAGTGGACGAGGTGCAACACAAGTTTGTTGGTCTAAAGACACATGACTATCACGTTATGCTGCAACGTCTGATTCCAGTGGTAATTCGACCATACTTGCCTCGGGACGTCGTAGAACCAATAGTAGCATTGTGCAGGTGGTGGCAGAGGTTATGCGCCAGAGAATTAAAGAAGTCAGATGTGGTGGAATTGCAACAACAAATTGTGCACATCATTTGCAAACTAGAGAGGATTTTCCCCCTTCTTTCTTTGACATCATGATTCACCTAATGATCCACCTGCCCGAGCAGGTGCTCATTTCTGGTCTGGTCCAGTACACTTGGATGTATCCTCAAGAAAGGTACGTACAACTAATTAATTAATTTGTTCCACTGGAGATTATATATATACTAGCTAGCTATATGTACTTATGTAATGTGTACGTTTGATTTTGTAGACAGCTTGGACAGTATAAGTCATTCGTCAAAAACAGGTCGGCCCCGAATGGCTCTATAGCAGAGACATACCTAATGCATGAGTGTGTTACTTACTGCAACAGGTACCTCAAAGATCCACCCCCTCCCACTGCCTCCGATCGCAGTGCCCGCATCAATCTTTCTGTCGTGAGAAATGTCGTCCGACCGTTTAGAGGAGTATTAAAGGAATCGTTAACACGAGAAGAACTTATTGAGGCACATTGGGTAGTGTTGCGAGACTGTGACGAAGTTGAGCCGTACATGTTGTCATACAGGGAGAGGCTTCAGGCGTTAAATCAAAACAAGAGTTCGGCGTGGATTGAAAAAATGGTTAAGAAGAAGTTTCCCGATTATTTCTTCCAATGGGTACGTACGTACGTCTTGGTATTAATTATTTAAATACATATCGCTCATGTTTGTAGAAAGTAAACCCTTATATTAATTTGCCCTTTTTCGCAGATGATTGATCTGCAAAAATCTAATAACCACGGAGGGTGGTGGTCATGGCCAAAGCACTTGCTAGCAGGGAAGCCGGTTAAACACTATATTTATCCCGGATATTTTGTGAACGGTGTAAAGTTCCATTCATTGGCCCGAGACGAAGGAAGAAGAACACAAAACAGTGGGGTAGCGGTTGGGAAAGACAATGATCTATATTACGGGGCTATTGTATATGTGGTTCAGCTATGTTACGGGAATGATGTCAACGTTTTCCTATTCAAGTGCAGATGGTTCAAGCGTACAAAGGAAGACCTGAGACTATTATCAGTCGATACAAACTCGCACTGGTATGAGGATGAGCCTTTCGCTCTCGCCACCTTAGTTCGGCAGGTGTTCTATCTCGACGATCCGAAAGCCGGTGAAGGGTGGAAAATAGTGAACCATATCTCTCACCGAGGAATATGGAATACAAAGACAATTGAAGGGACACCGGCGACAACTGAAGATGCTGCTGAACCAGAAAGAGACATTCCTGCCTATCAAGAGCCTAATATTTCTATGGTCCGCTCCGATATAATGGACCTGGTTCAAGATGGTGAACGGTTACCCATGCCTGATGGTTGTACAGATCTAACTGAAGATGAGATTATCGATGAGGTAGATGAAGAAGACGAGCAGGAAGAGGACGTGGACGAGGACTCAGGTTATTCGTCGGACGATGTTGAGTACGATGACGAGGATGAGCCATCGTCTAACGGGGATGAGGACGATGATGATTATGACGAAGAGTACGGTCATACGACGAGGGAGATTAATTGGTAATTAATTACTGTAATTATTGTAATATATATATGATCGATGCCGGTTTACGGTAAGAAATTAATCCGAATTATATATCCTGGACAACGGAGAAATTAATTGCAGGTTGTCGCCAAATCTCAATCTCATATAAAACCCTAGCTAAATCCTAGACCCTAAATCTAGCATTTCGGATCGATCGATCAATTTTTTAATTATATTTTTGAATCAGAATAATTGAACGGACACACAAATGACCGGGGACACACAAATAACCCCTGAAATCGGGATTTAGAACTTGGACGACGGAGAATGGTCATTATCCGTCGTCCAGGTACATACTAGGACGACGGATATGGTCATTATCCGTCGTCCAAGTTCACAAACCCTAAACCCTAAACAGTAAGGCCCTAACCCCTGAATTCAGGGTCTATACACCTGGACGACGGAGAACGTCATTCTCCGTCGTCCAGGTTAGAACCTGGACGACGGATAACTTCATATCCGTCGTCTAGGTGATTACCTGAACGACGGAAACGCTCATTTCCGTCGTCCAGGTGTAGATATCGTAATTTTTTCTAAGACAACGAACATCTAGACCTTCTTCCAATGCAAAGTCTTTTCATCAAGACTTTAGAGTAAACAATTCTTGGTGTGTGAGCTTCGACGGTTCGAAAATCGGAGTTGCGAAATGCCTTATATCCACGTTTCCGGTTTGTGAAATTATCGGTTTTGCGGTTGACTGCGCCGATCAAACCCTTCCCGAACTTATTATTTTATGGTCCTTTGAAGACAATTATATATTATGTTACGACGAACATATCCAACGGTTGTTTTGTCCAAATTCAATTTCGTTAATACTCTGCTGCAAATGAGCGTCTACTCATGAACATTGAAGTCGTAAAGATTAGTCGATACTTAACATGTTTCAATACGTAAAATTAATCGTCGGTTCAAATTTAACTGATCATATATACGATGCGTTCATCGATATTGTACGACTATTTCACTCGAATGACATATCGCTAAATTCCTAGCGAATTATTTTTTAAATTTTTTTTACGTAATTTGAACCTGGACGACGGAGATGGTCATTTTCCGTCGTCCAGGTGTTAACCTGAACGACGGAGAATGACCATCACCGTCGTCCAGGTTCAAAAATCATGGCGGTTCAAATTTATTTTTGTTTATTTTTTTCATGTAATTTTCACTTGGACGACGGAGACTGACCATCTCCGTCGTCTAAGTCCAATTTTTATGGCGGTTCAATTTACCGCTTCCTTTTTTGGGACCGCTTGAATTTTCACTTAGACGACGGAGAATTAATTCTCCGTCGTCTAAGTCCAAACTTATGGCGGTTCAGAACGTCCCGCCGATTAATTGGCGCCGCTTGAAATTTTTTGAAACCGCCACTTAGACGACGGAAAACACTGTTTCCGTCGTCCAGGTGAACTTAGACGACGGAGAATAGTGCTCCGTCGTCTAAGTGCAACTCTATAAATAGAGTTGCACCCCCCCTCATTTTCTCATCATTCCATCTCCTCCTCTCCTCTCCTCTCCTCTCCTCTCCTCCGGCGATCCTCTTCCGGCGATGCTCCGACGACATTTTTTCCGGCGTGGTTCCTCCTCTCCGACGACTCAACTCCGGCGAAATTCCCGAAAACTCCGATTCGGTAAATTTCTATTTTTCCCTTATTAAAATAATTTTCATTTAATTAATTAATTAAATTCTAAATATAATTAATTAGTAGAATTTAATTTATTAATTAGTTTAAATATTTAATAAATTATTAATTATTGTTCTTAATTTATTAAATCATAATTATTGTAATTATTTATTATTAGTTGCATGATTAAATGAATTTATTATTAAATTTATTAAATGAATAAATTATTATTCATAATTTATTAAATGAATCAATTTTTTATTAAATGCATGATAAATAAATATAAATTATTGCATCTAATTAAAAATTATTAATTAATATTTATGTTTATTTTTTAGTAAATTAATTAGTAGTACGTGTTTGATTTAAATTTAGTACATAGGTTTGGTTTATTAAGTCGCACTCTTTGGAATAGATGGCGCCTCTTTTCCTTGCTTATCTCCTTAACCCCTCGTGATGTGTGGATTTCATCACCGCACACCATAACCTAAGTGAAGTTATGGACACGAGGTTGAGGGCGGAGTTTGCAAAGGACTTGAGGGAGTGTAAATTTTCGAAAAATTGGCCGAATGTCGGACATTGTGTCTAGAAACGGGTTATGACTGGTGACAGGATTTGGACTAAGAAAGACTTTTGTCGAAATTAGTCCTGCCTCTCGCGTTATCTCGATCCCTAACTGGCCATGTTTTTCGATTTAACCAAGGCTGATTAATTGAAAATTTACACTTTATCGCGCGGGTCGCACGTCCATTGAACGACCGAAAATGCCAAGCTAGTGTACTCTATTTAAATCTTGAACGTACTTAATTAATTAGCGTAAATTTTTAAGTTGTAATTATTATGATAAGTAGGTATTTTAACACCGTACTCTTAGGTTTAAATGGCTCCGCTAAAGACGACATCCGGCAAGAAGAAATCCTAACAGGAGGCAGAAGATGCCATGCTCCGAATGTTGGCGGCCCAAGTCGGTTGGGTTCAACAGGAGGGCAACGATGCTCTCAATCCGGACGGATCATTTGGTCCGTCCGTAGCGCCCTTTGGGGAAATTCCCGCTCCCCCATTCATCTCGAGCGATGATGACGTCGACCCCTTCCAATCTCCGACGCCCGGTACCGGGTCAACGGGAAGTACTCAGGCTTCCTCGACCGCTGAATCAATCATGTACAGCGCCCGTCGTAGGCAAAGGAGGGCCCCCACTGACCCGGAACCGAAAAGGACTCGGGGTCTCGTTAAAGGGGGCAAAGCGGAGCGTATTTGCAAGGCGACCGGGAAAAAGATCGACTTGCCGTACGACGAATTCACCGGTGGCCCTCCCACAGCTCAGCTAGCAAGTCTCTCGGCACATGGGATAGGGTCAATCATCCGTAACCGGGTTCGTATCACTGCCCCTACTTGGAAGGAGGCGCCGGATCATGAGAAGGCGAAAGTCTTCAAAGATCTTTCGGTACGTAATACGTCCAATTTAGTTATTATATAATATTGTTAATATTAGTTAAATTTTTATAATATATACGATTATAATTTTCTATTTATTTTTTATAGGAACAATTTTATGTGGATCCGACACCGGCCATGTTGAGGCATATCAACCAAACCGCTAACTCCATCTACAAAGATTGGAAATACAAGCTCCATAAGTACTTCCAAGATGTCGGTCCCGTGCCTCCCCCGGTAGAGCTGCAAGGGGATAGAGAAGATGAGTGGGAGTGGTTGTGTAACCACTTTGCCGATGAACAATTTAAGGTGTTAATTTATTTATTTTATTTCAATTAAGATAATTGAATTATTTAAATTGTAGTTATTAATTTTTTAATGATTTAATTATTTTGTGTAACAGAAATTCTTCGGTGTCAACAAGGCCAACCGGGGGAAGAATGAGAAACACCATACTACCGGCGCCAAGCAGTTCATTCAAATAGCCAAGGAGCACAAGGATAAGGGCTCCAAACACCCTTATCTTGATGCAAGCGTAAGCGCGTACGTGACGCCTGGGCTCGATAATGAAGCGAGTCAATGCGGCGTAAGTGATATATTAATTATGTGCTTTTAATTACAGTAATTATTATTTAAATATGATTTCATTATAATAAATTAATTATTCTTTTGTAGGCAAGGGTGATAGAGCGTGCAAATGAAGAGTTGGCTAACACTCTGCTTGTGTTCCCAGATGTGTCGCCGGAAGACCTGCCTCCTCTATCCTTAGAGAGCCAAATTGCAATCGCGGATGAGGTCTACGGTCGTAGAGCTGGCAAGGAGGTTAGCCACTTTGAGCCTAGGGTGGTACGAGATTTGTCGACGACCTCCGGCTCATCATCTACGGGAGGTTCGAGGCAGCGGAGAAGGAGTCAGGCAGCGGCCGTCAAAGCAGCCATTTAAGAGGCTCGACTGGCACGAGAGGAGAACGAGTCAATGCGGCAAAGACTTGACGAACAACAAGCACAAATAGCCCAACTCATCGCGCTCATGAACCAAAATCGAGAAGTATGTCAACCTCCTCCGAACCCATACCCCGACGACAACGATCCGGCTGGAGGCGGAGGACCCGGCGGCGCATCTGCTCCTCCAGTGTATTAGCTAGCTAGTTAATTATCGCGTTTCTTTATTTCCGAGTTCCGAACAATATTTTATAATTTTTGTGGGTTTTTAATTTGGATGTGTATATATGTACAAATTAATTAATTATTTAATTAATACATTAATTAATATTAAAAATTTAGTTTAATTAATTATTTTCGACTATTTTTCATTATTTAAATTAAATTAATAATATTTAATTTCAATTTTTTTTTTTTTAAATTAAATATTCACTTGGACGACGGAGATTATGTTCTCCGTCGTCCAGGTGCACAAACCCTAAACCCCTAACCCCTAAACCCTAAACCCTGCCATTATCCGTGGCCCAGGTGTTCACCTGGACAACGGAGAATTAGTTCTCCGTCGTCCAGGTGAACACGTGGGCCACGGAGAAACGAGCAATGTCTGTGGCCCATGTAGTCACCTGGACGACGGAGACTTAGAGTTTCCGTCGTCCAGGTGCATACATGGGCCACGGATAATGTCCGCGGTCCAAGTTAACTTGGACGACGGAGAACTAATTCTCCGTCGTCCAGGTTCTTGGACGACAGCACTTGGAGCACGGACCTTGGACGACGGAAAACTGCACTTAGACGACTGAAATTGTCCGTGGTCTAGGTGCAGTTTTCTTGTAGTGTGTTTTAATAAGGAGTTTTTGGAATGAAAAATTATTTTAGCCCTCAATAGAGCCATGATATGAAGGCCTCAAACTTATGTATGTGCCCATACACATCATCTCTCTATATTAGTTTATATTTTATAATTCTTATTTTACTTTTTATTTTTATTAAAGAAATAAATTCAATAAATAAAGAATTATATATCCTCCAATAAAAGGCAATATTTCAAGGGTTTCAAAACGTTCATGGTCATCCTAATTATTATTCTTCCCAGAAATTCTGAAACCATTTAGTCCTTCTTGTTCCCTAACCCTAATTATTTCAATAACTCAATTGTGATACTGGTGCTTTAAATTTCAATAAAATTCATGTCCAAAAGAATACATGTAATGATATCAATATATGCAAAACTCAAACAAAGAGATAAATAATCATGGATTAAATGTCAATTTCATAAAAGTTTTAGAATCATAATTCACAAGTAGGTATTATATAATTAATCTGGAATATACGTATGATCAAGCTATGAATTTGCTTATTATTATCATGCATTAGAATGTGCAAAACTTTACCAACCAACCCAATTGACATATACCCACTCCAGTTATACAATCCTGATTAATCATGATCTCCTTAAGAACATTCAATGTAGTGTTGTTAATTTACATGGTGGAATTTTTTTTTTTGTTTCTTCTTAAACCCTAAACAAAAGATAGTAAAAATTACAACAACAAGGGTAAATAGAGTTGGACATATATGATGTGTCAAAGTATGAGATAAATTATAAATGATATGGATTCGCCACATAGAATTGAGGTCTCCACATCATGGCGCTATTGAGGCTTCCTAGTATTACCCTTTTGGAATATGGGCCGGTACCGGATTTGTATTTGATTATACAATGAGCACATTGTGTTGTTAAGCCCAAGAAATGATTGTAAAGAAAAATGTGCTTCCTACCTCAATAAAGTAGTCATGGATGAATAGCCCAAGAGTACCAGCCTGATTTGTTAAGTATAGTTTTTTTGCTAAACATGTGATTTTTTTAGATTGGCTGTGAATCTTTGTCCATGAGCTCCTAAATATCCAGAAATTACTCAAGCAAGAGCCGTCATCTCCAATTTCCCCACATATAAAAATTGAGTCATCCCCAGTAAAACAAGAATCATCCTCCAATATAATTCTTTTCCAGGACAACCTCTAATTCCAATACGTAAAAAAACCAATTACCTTGGCAGTACTCTTCGGTTTAGTCATCCTTTTTATCAGTCAGTCTTAGTCAACCAGTATGATCCTTTCAAAACTGAGTCATCATCCCATATCAATTATCAAAAAACCTCCCCATATGTTCTTCATGAAAGTTTTAACCTCTTCTATGTAGAACCTTACATGAGTCACTTAAAAATTCCAATGTTTTTGGTCAAATTTTACTTCCCTCCTAATTTTCATTTTCTCCTCAGTCATCCCTCGCACACATTTCAATTTTATAGAGACATCTTTTATAAAACCCAGCCCGTCACCATTAAATCCATCCCTGATCACAAAGACCCAACCAAAACATTATACCATTCCCTATACATAGTCAGAATCATCTCATTATCTCAATGGAGTGATCCTCCTTATGTCTATCATAGTATAGACAATTTATCATTTAATTACTTTGATTATATAGAGGCGTGGGACAAAATATTTCTCTATTAGATAGAAGACTTTAGTCACTCCCAGTTCCTTAACTTTGATAAAAAATTCAAAAGACAGTTCCTCATGTGGTTTTTCTGATGGTGGAATTCCCATGGTTGTCCGCTTACTATTCTTCCACAACCATTAAAAAGATGCAGTCACCTGATTCTCTTTAGTCATGGAATTCTCCAGTTATAATAAGAATTTCTTAGTCATCTTATACTTCATGGCCAAATACAAATTACCATAGTTTTTTAAGTGGCATATGGTTTAGAAAATCAAATCGTCACAAGGCAGCTTTTAGTCAAATGGTGGGATAAATTTGAAATTGAAAGAGTATTAACTTAATTCGCAGAAGAATTCTCAGTCACACCTTCTCCCCCTCTACCAATCAGGTCGTCAATCATTACGACACAACTTCCACAACAGTCATCTTCATAGGTCATCAAGTCACAATCACAATTGAGACCTTCCTCTTCCAAATTCAAAGAAGAAGAAAAATCAAAGTCATCATCTTCCTCCAAATCAAAAGAAAGATCATCTAAGTCATCCAAAGAAAGATCATCCAAATCAGCGAAGTTAAAAGAGTTAACCAAAAAACTCCTTCAACAAGCAGCTTCTATACATGAAGCAGATTCAGATGATGAATCAGCAGAAGAAGATAATGAGGCCACTTCCTCCAGATCATCCTCATCATCCCACAATCATCCCAATACCTCCATTAACTCAGCAAAATGGGCCGATTATCAAGATAGTTAAGATCTATATGCATGAACAGACAACGTCCTTAGTCACCAAACCAAAGCAACAAAATGTACCAAAAGCACAGACAGTCACTATTCCTAAAAGCAACTTTTTGTTGTTCATTCACGGAGAAAAAGGGCAAAAACAAAGCTAATTTGTGCCGCTTTCTGTTTTTGTCTCCCACTAAGTAAATAACATTCCCTACCCGTGATTGGCAGTTCGTGATTACCAGTCAACAAAGTCCTATATAAGGAGCTCCTCTCCTTCGGTCACTCCCAAGTTTTGAAGTTCCATTTTTCTTATGTTCTCTCTAGTCTCAGATGGAGTAGCTCATGTGTTAAGAATAAGGCTCCATCTTAGTATAGTCACCTTCATGTATTTAGCAAAGAGCTCTTATTTAGTAAGTCACTAAGTCACTTGTCAATTCCAATTCATTCTGGTTTTCATGTATTATAATTTTCAATATAGTAAAGAGCTTCTCATGTGGTGAGCATAGAGCTCTTAGTAAAACTTTAATTTCATTTTCAAATATATATATAGAGGGAACCCTTATAATGAACACTTGATGAGTATTTTTCATAAAATTATCGTAAGAGTTATTTTTCGATAAAATTTTAACAAAATTAACCGTTAAATGTTTAGATATTAATGAGCAGAAGGTATTATGTACACAGCAGTGCACTTACACTATCTACATGACACTATATTATTGGCTACAACTTAAAAAAGGGGCAAAACATGTATATCATTTTCTATTTTAATGTTTTGTTAAATTTTAAACAAATAGATGATTGACACATATGACAATGTAAGTGCAGTGCTATGTACAGAATAATTTTTCATTGATGAGTAGATCATTTCTACAAATTTTCATCCAAATTGAAAATCGTTAAGGTACTGAATAAGATCAACTCAATAGACGAACCAAAACTGTCAAACATACACCGTTCAAGTTCGTAAGTGATAAATCTTGATTATGAATGACTTAACGATTTTTAATTTTTTTAAAATTTTGCATGAGTGATCTACTCATCATTATCTATCCAATCATCGATGAATATGTCAAAATATAAAATAAAAAAAATTTAATAAAAAAATAGTTCACATTATAACAGTCTTATTAAAGAATTTCTCTCTATATATATAATATCATGTGTGTGCTCGCGCGGTCCCCTTCGTCGATCAAAAATGATGGTACGAGTTATTAAGCCTTTAATGATATAAATACATATTGATACGTACGTGCACTTGCATGATACTTGAAATGACAGTGTGTTTAGATTGTGACGACGCCAAGACAAATTGGTTAGGCAAAGAGTACAAGAGTGCAAATCAAAATTAGTGCATGGATTGACCAGTATTTAAATTCATTTATACAGCTATTTATTGCAACTGGCATCTAAGATTCAACACTTAATATTAGAGCTAGGATGACCCTTAATTGAGTTGGACATCTTTGTTTAGGCTGTCTGATCATATTGGTCTTACCTCTTTAACCTCTTTTGGGAATCCTTTAATCATCGAAATGGAAATAAATTTTCGATGGATTTACTCGGTGAGGCTACCTCAATTTTTGGTGAGGCTTTTGATATGAAATACTCTGTGCGGTGCAGCTGGTGGTAGTTCTCATCGGAGTCGAGCGTTTCACGGTGGTCTTTTAGGAGTCACGCAAGGCACTGTGCCTGACTTTCATGTTGCAGGGTACTTATTGGGCCTGGGTGAGAAATTGTCTTTGGGCTTCTTTCTTGACTTACTGTTTTTAGTTGTGGCCTCTTTGACTAGTGCAGGATTGCAGGGTATTTGTCTGGTTGCCACTTGAGCTGACCAAGGCTCCGGATTGAGGCCCAATGTGGTCCAGTTCTTCGCTCGTTTCATATGAGATGGCTGGTGATGATGCTTGGTTTAGACCTGTCAACAGAGCGAGTTTTGATCCAGACCTATTAAACAAATTTGTTTTAATTTTTTAGATCCGTTTATCCGTTTACTTAACAAATCGGATCTGGATCATAAGCGATTTGATCCGCTTATGATCCGCATTTTTAAAAATATTTATTAAATATAATTATGTTATTTACATATATAAAATGTTTGTAACCTAAAAGTCCACTTAAAAAAATCTAAATGTCTTTATCAAAGTTATATAAAAATATTAATCAAAAAAGTGATTGAAACTCGAAATGATTTATTTTTTGTCAAGTCCCTCAATGTAACTTGGAGATTTATTATTTTAGTCAATCTAGTTTCCTTTAATAAAATATTTTGGTTGTGTCACGGGGTCATGTGACATATTGGTAATAATTAACATATTGATAAAAGAAATAAGTTTAATAATTAACATATTAATAAACGGGTATAGATCTGCTCCATTGACCTGTTGATCCGCCAGATCCAGATCTGAATTTGGTTATTAAATATTAGTCGGATAAATATGGCAGATCGGGTCTAGCTTTTTATTTACTTAAATGGATCCGGATCTAGGTTGATTCAGTCTGACTCCGCCCCATTGATAGCCCTAGCTTGGTTACCGTTATCTTTTACCATATGCTTGTCAAATAGGTGTGATGTACATACCACAATCGAGTACTTAAATTTCTATCGATTTTTTATTTTTTATTTTAAATAAGGGCAATGCGGCAGTCCTCAAGCCTTCATTAATGAAACTGTTGAATACATACCCAGGGAGGATATAATGTGATAACCCAGACCTAATTTTAACCTTTTACTATTCGAAGAAAGTTAGTCGTGGATGATAAATAACCTTTACCATTGGTATTTACCGATATTCTTTGTTTGACTTTTTATACGATTGACATCTGCCGAAGCTTCCTTGGAGAAAGTCGTAGAGTTCGTTAAGACGAGTCCGTGGACACGTAAAATAATAAAATCAGAGATACAAGAAGAAAGTTATTGAAGTCAGAAGTTTTATAATGTTTTTACTTTACGGTGATTTTCTTTAATATAAATATTATTGCTAATTTTGGAAACCAACTAGTTTCCATTTTGGTTTTATTTTCTCTCCTTCTCTCCCGACTTTCATTTTCTCTTCTCCATCTCTCTCACGACGACGAGCTCGCCGAAGACAGCCAACACCAATCGGAGCAATTGAGGAGTCAATCTCTTCATCTTTAACTCCTCTATCATTTCCATATAATCTTAGCATCCATATCTTCTTTGTTTTGTTTGATTTTGGAGAGAAAAGCTTGAAACCTTAAGAACCTTAGAATTTTAAGGTTGACTGATTCGGAATCAATTCGGCCAAGGAGACCTACTACACTTTGTAGCCATCTTCCTTGTGAGTCCATGCATATTAAGAACACGTCTTAATTCCATCCGAGGAAGGAGAATTGAAGATTAGGGGATTTTTGGGTATTCTTGACTATAAAAGTAAATTCGACTACTTCTATGATGAATTGGACATAGGTGTAGTTAAGAAAGTTGTTATTGAGTTGATTTTGAACAGATTTAGCTTCGGGTCGCCGGGTGGATGAACAACGCATTTCATACTTGATTCTTAACGCAATTCTCTCTACATTTAATTTTGTTTTATGCTTAGTAAATATGTTTCTAACTTACTTTATGCTTTTAGGTATAAATAAAGGAGAAAATAATAAAGGAGGCGATTTGGAGCTAAAAGCGGGCTAAGGAGAAAAGTTCTCAATTCCGGAGAAGAAATGGTCCGAGGAATGGTCTTCAAATGGTTACTAAAATGCATTCCCATATGGTGTCAAGAGTTGGAAACCAAATGCCAAATGAAATGGATACCAAAATGGTGGACAAAAAGATGAAGACATTTCTCCTGCGCGACCCAGGAAAGAGCAAATATGGCGGAATATATGGAGCATATAATGGACGAATTTTGGGAGGATATTCCATGAAGATAAATACCTTATTTGAGGGCCAAAATATGTGCAAGAATATGGTATATTCGGCCAAGAATTATTAGGGAATAAGGAATGCAAGATTTGAAGATATGAAGATTTCCTTTTCCTTGAAGAAGAAGAAAACAGGGCAGCCAGATCACTTAACTTCTAAAATCCGTAGTAAATCCAATTCAATTCCAAATATGGCGTTCTTTATATCTATTTTATAGCCCTTTGAATACGATTTCCAATGAAACAAGAATCAGAATTTTCCAAGATATGAAACTCCAGGAAAACGCGTTTGAAGACAGACTGTCAGATTTACCCGGGTACATAAGGAAAGTCTTGTTTTGGTAGGAAAAACCCTACTCTTCTTCTATAAATTGGGGAGCTCGACTTATTCATGACCATCACTTATCAAAGAGCCAAACCCCTGTCCAAGAGTCATCTCAACCTCTCCAAAACGTCATAGACCTCCAAGGAAGCCGCATCTCCTCCACAAAACAGTCTCCACCACTCTCCAAAGGCCGGAGGCATAGCTTGGCAATCCCAAGGTGTCTTCATCCTCCATCCATCGAAGGAGCATCAAGCACGGATTAGTATAGGGCAATTCCCTTACTTAAAAAGTGTACCATGACTTCTTCTCTTTATTCTTCCTTGTGTAAATTTACAATTACTATGGATTGGTTTCTTGAAGTCTTTTGGTTAGATAATTCTAATTAGTTTTGTATGACTTGTTTGGTGTTCTTCGAAATTAGTTATCCATGCATATTTGTTCCTAACGCTTAATTTGAATGTAGGGCAATTCCCGGTTTAAGTTATGATGTGTTGAATATCGGGCAATTCCCGAGTTTGACACTTAATTCCGAGATATGCATGTTAAAACATAGCTAATGACTTAGATACCAAATAGGTTGCATGAAATTGGTTAGGTTATTAAAGGATAGGTAAATTGATAAGTTGATCTAGTAAATATTAGACTTAGATATTATTTTCGGTGACAATACATGTCTTGTAATTCTAAGTTCTTGATTGTCTGCTTGTCTAGGAGTGAAGCATGTTAGAATTTTAGGATTTCCCTACGTGTATTGGTAACCAACGTTTGTACATTTAATTTTCTAGGAAATTAGTTAAACAAACCAACTTTGCACCCCCCATACCTTTTACTTTTGTGCTTACAAACGTTGTCATGCATTAGTACCCTCAATCCCTGGTTAAGAACGATCCCTGCTTATCAATGCTACATCTACAAAGAAGGGTTTTAAATTACAAACGTGTGAGATATGTGTTGAGTGTCTACTTTGTGTTAATATTTGATGCATGTTTTACGCGTTATCAGTGGAGATTTTTCGGCAAAAGTTTTATATGATTTTGCTCGTAATAGCGTGTTGATTATAAGGAAGAGGTTGTTTCTTTAATTGGACATAGTTTAACATGGGATTTGGACTTAATTGGAATTATATTTATGATTTAAATGAAAAGGTCGAGTCAAATGTTGATTTGACCCTAAGTCGCGTAACATTGGGAAAGTGTTGTGTTTTCAAAATGAGTTACGGATATTCTAATTAGGTATTGTTTAGTAACTCATTGAAATTTGGGAAATCATGAACTCGAGAATGCGATGTTCTTGACGGGAATATTCGTTGGCGAATGAACTTGATTATTCAATATAGTTTATGACCAATAGTTATTCAATAATGTTCGTTGTGACTGGACAACGTGTTGAGCCATCGGCTAAGGAGTATCGACAAGGCAATAGACGTGAACCCAGTACTATGAGTGGACTTTTGTTTTAAAATAATATATGCATGCGATCATGATTTACGTTTTAGTTATATGCTTTCAATTCCAGGATCGATCTCAGTTTTAAGAGTTCAGTTTGAAATTATTCTTCGAGTCAGCCTCTCAATTTATGATGTTTATTTCTAGATTTAGATTCAATGTCAGCTACACTATTTTATGATGTGATTAAGATTATGACATGATTTCATTTTCCCATATTATTCATTCCTATGCTTTTGGAGTTTGCTCTCCTTGTCAGTTATCTAGTCATATGTTATCGAAATTTGGTTTCCATGTTAGACATTCATTATTATGTTTATGGAAGTTAGCTCAGCCTTATGCTTCAGAATTCAGTTTCAGTCGCAGTCTGTCAGTTTACGTTTTTAATTAGAGGTTATTATTATATTAGCTTATATGTATGCATACATGAAATGCGTCACTTGGCCTGGCCTCCAAGTGACTAGTCTGATGCGTCGGAAAATCAGAATTTCGATGTGTTAGATTATCGGAATCTAGATGTGTTGGAACATCGGGACCTCCAACCGATGGGTTGGATTATCGAGATTTTTATATATCCAGTTCAATGAGTTGGATCATTAAGATTGTTAGTATGTCCAGTCTGATGAGTTAGATCATCGACTTTCTACTTTTGTCGAGTTCAGTGGGTAAGTTCATCGAGAAAGTTAGTATGTCTGGTTCGATGAGTTGGATCATTGAGATAGTTAATATGTCCAGTTTGATGAGTTGGATCGTAAAGTTCAGGATCATGTTGAGTCCGATATGTTAGATCACTGGGAATCCTCATCTTGAGTCTAATGATTTAGACTGTTGAAATTCAGTTATAAGTATCAAGTCTGACATGTTGAGTTGTCGGAGTCCCAAGGTGATGAGTAAAGTGTTGTATTATGATTTCTCGTCTAATTGCATGCCAGTTTTAAAGTTAGCTTATTGTTAGAAATGCAAAGTCGATCGTTTTCTGTTTTTAGATTATTTATTTTTGTCCACTCACTCAAACATTTTCAAACTGCATTTTCTGGGATCTTTGGTTTATGTTGCCCAGATCTCAAGTTAGATAGTTGATGACGTGACCATCCAGTTGACGAGGCTTAGAAACTCTACTGCTTTTATTTTGTTTCGAGTATGTGTTCTGTTAACCTACTTATGCTATATTTTAGTTCAGTTTGTCTTAGATGCTTTGAATATCGACTTTTTGTAAATTATGTTTATCAGCTGTAAGTTTGTAAAGTGCGAGATACTTTACACTTTGTAAGTTAATGGTCAAGTATTTCTAAAGTCGGTTTTCTTTAGCTTATGTTTTGGTAACTCATGTTAGATTGACCACCGTATTTGTCATGTGAGCTATCCTAATGTGGATCCCGCAGAATTTGTCTCGGGTGATGTTAGGTACCTGAGGTGGGTAATTTCAGATTATACCTATACTCTGTATTATATTAAGCACACACAGAACATCTCGGATAGTCGCAGGACAAGTCCTAACACCTATGCAATTAAACATGTACTAATTAGCAGAGAGTCCAACAATAGCTACTTTATCTACTTTACAATTGTGGCGACACATTTATCGCTACTCTATCGATTTGTTTATTTGCTTGGTCTTGATTTTTTTTTGAGATGTTAGTGAGCTTGATATTACATCGAATTAGATTATTCTTACTAATTACTCTAACATGCAATTGTGATGTAAATTTCTATGCCAAATTGAAGTTTACATTCATTTGGCACATCAGTTTATCGAATCATATCAAAACCTAAAAATGTTTGATTTATTTCTCCATAAAAATTCAAAATTTCGTTAGTGTTGTAAATTTTATATTTATGTGAATGTCTACCTGTCTATGTAAATACTCATTAGTTATGTACTTACCATGTGTGGGAGCATAAAAACTCGTCCAGGATTTAGTACCTCCACAAAAACAAATCAACGAACACAAATTGTATTACGCCTTTGACACGTCGGATGTTGACTTTTCAACTTCGGAGAATGGGTGTTGGGGGATACCTGCAAAAGACACTCTGATGTTCAAGTTACTAAATGCTCTCGCAAGTAGAAATTTGGTGCACAAAAAGTGAATCCCTGAAATGAGAATGCAAACTAGTAATTATAGGCACAAATCCTCCTCCATAATAGGGATGACAGCGTGGGCCTTAAGGATAAGAAAGACCGCCGTCGAGAACTTCTTAGTGGCATCAGCCTTAAGCTCCTCAACCGCTGTCGCACCTTCTTCAGGATTCCCTCATTTTTTACTATATTCACGCCATATTTTCGTTAACGGCCATGACTGGGTCGTTACCGCTCACAAGTTCATCACGTACATTTTTACCGCTCGTATTTTCTCGTCTCTAGGTTCATCCATTCTTACCCCTTATTTTGGGCCTGTGCCTTTTTCTCATAATTCTACCATCATTTAGACCTCGCCGAATCCCTCTAGCGCATCACACTCAACATTCACTTTGACCAAATTTTTATCCGCCACAAATGTCCCCTAAATTCTCTTTCAGGCACAATGCCCTTGGCCTAAAGAGAATTTTCCTATTTTATAGTCTCTACACCTTCATCCTCTTCACGTACTCATTTCCACACGTGGACCATGTCCACTGCACCACTATTCCACTCTTTCCATCTTCTTCTTTTTCTCTTCATTTTAAATTCTTCGTCTCCCCAAACGTGTAAGTAGGAGTAACACATACTCTTTCCCCAAAAATGTATTTTCCTTTGACCATAATCAATGTTTCATGCTAAGTTTCAAGCAATCATACCATTGGTGCTTCATAGGTTGCGACTCGCAACCTCTCCCACATGCATTTTTTATGTCCCATTGGCTCGCAGATGGAGCGACATCATCTCACCCCGACCTTACTATTGTTCCTCAATGTTTCTTGGTCCAACTGGATGTTTCACTTAGCTGTGAGGCTTTCTCGATCTTTAACTTTGACAATTTGAGGGTTTTCAACTTACTTCGAGATTCAATTTAACTTGATGTTGCATATCTCACTTCTTTCTCATTGCATACCTCAGAGTTCCATAACTTCCCCTGCACCATGTATTTTTTCCAACTCTCCGAGTTGCATCTTTCCTCAATAGCGCACCTTGAGTCATGCTCATCCAATAATAGACGTGCTCTTTCTCTTTTTGGCGGTTCTAGTGCCATTTTCCCTTGACCTATTAACCATGTTAATTCCATTTAGCCCAAGGCTCTTTGGTCAAATTAATGTCATTTTGCCCTTGGATTTTGACCATATTAGTGTAATTTTGCCCTAGGCTCTTTGGCCAAATTAATGTCATTTTGCCCTTGATTTTTTGACTATATTAGTGTCATTATTTATGTCATTTTGCCCTTGGCTTTTTTACCATATTATTATTTCTCAGTCCCATAAGCAATCGCTCAATTCTGGGCTAAGATATAATCATTGCAACATCATAATGCCAAATCTTCAAAAAGATTTGGCCGTTCTAAAAAAAATAATGCCATCTCTCTAAGAGTTTTGATCATTTTAAACAAAACAATGTCATCTCTCCTAGAGTTTTGGCTATTTAAAACAAAACAATGTCATTTCTCTGAGAGTTTTGACCATGTTTTTGTCATCTACCCTTGATTTTCAGGTCATGCCATTTTCTCCTTGGTTTTTGGGTTATGCTATTTTACCCTTGGTATTTTGGTGTGTGCCTTTTTACCCTTAGTATTTTGGCCTATGCTTTTTTACCCTTGGTATTTTGGCCATGCCAACATTATCTTTTCCTCTAGTTTCCGAATCCTTGGGGACGAGATATATTCATTGAATGACACTGCCATTTCTCTACGAGTTTTGGCCAATTTGTCAGCTTTGCAAAGTAAGCTCTCAAGGTCGAGATTTAATCGACGCACAAAATAAATAAATAAAAATTTACTTATCTACAATCAATATGCCATTGTCCTAAACTTTTGGCCTTTATAATAAAAACAGACATACCTCCCAAGGATTATAGGTAATACTCCTTTAAGCATACGACATTCTAAAGCCTTGGGAAGTGTCGCCCAGTGCTAACTTCCTCTAGCCGACATGCCCCATGGCTATAAACCTCGATGATTTGGCACGGGCCCTCCCATATAGGCTCGAATGTTTCCGTACCGTTGTCACAAACAATTTCTCTTGGTATCCCAAACCTGCATTTTATCTACTCCCACACAAATCTGACCACATCCTTTGAATAAACGGTCACGTATGGCTCAGCTTCCACCTTCTCCAAGTTCAGCTATATGCCTCTTCGGTTGACACATTTTCATAAGACCCCAAAATTTTGAGCCAAATGTCATATGTGGTCAGCCTTGCACTTGCTCTTCACCACCATATCATCAATATATGCTTGCATGGTTTTCTCCAATTATTCCTATAAAAATAGATTTCTTTTGCTCCCAGTCGAGGAACATCTTCTTGGTTCCCTCCATGGTGATTGGCATCTATTTCTCATCTTCATTTGTATCGGCATGTGCCTCCAAGTATATGTGTAATTGCTATAAATTCAGTGCACCGACCTCCCTCTACCTTTGCGACTTTGATCAAGATACTTCTTCTTTATTTCTATTGCACAAGATTTTTGCTTGTGGTTGATCCCCACATACCAACACAACTCGCTTACGATCCTCCGAGATGAACTTCAACACTTGGTACCTCGTTGATACTTCTACTTCTATTGGTGCAACCAACCTCACCCAAGCATCATATTGTACGCCGAAGTTTTATCAATGATAACAAAAGTCACCTTTACAAATTTTTTTGGATGTGATTATTGGCAAAGTAACTTCTCCATAAAGTCAAGGTTTCGTGCCATCATACTCCAACACAAGGGACTTGCTCTTCTTTTTCATTTTTTGATCCACTTTCAATTTCTCGAATGTCCCATAGGAAATGATGTCCACACTGCTTCTTGCGTTGATTAATAATTGGCATACCATGCAATTTCTTATCCTTGTAGAAATTATCAGTGCATCTCAATGTGGAAATTGAATTTCAACTCCATCCTTGCTCGAAAAGCTTATTATGGGATCAACGTCTGCCTCTTCCTTACTTATGGATTCCCATTCTGCTTGGCAAATGCTTCTTATCTTCTTTACTCATCTTGACTCGCTTCTAATGCGAACTCCTTCCTTATGCAAAGTTGATGGCCCTCCATGCACAGCGAGAAATTTTCTTATTGGAGGTTCCTCGTAAACATTTGTTCGTTACTGCTCCGATTATGTTTTCTCCTTCTTGTACCGCTAAAGTTTCCCTTGCATCATAAGCTCTATTATGGTTGGTTTGATGACCTAATATATGTTGATATCATGTCCTTTGGCCTTATGGAAGACATAATAATGTCTTCACTCAAACATGTTCGATGGATCAGGTTGTGGTGGTGGCTCCTTGAAAATTCCCTCTAACTGATACTTTTGAAATATATATACAGGGCAGTGAGTAAACCATGGTTCCTCATTGCCCAGACCTTTCCTGCTGCTTCAAGGATTTTTCTCTACCCCTGGCCTGTGCTCTTCCTCGGTCTTGTCCCGCTGATGATTCCGGCTTCGATTTGTTCTCGACATTCTCCTCCATCCTACTCCATCGAACATTTCTCACTCTTTTCAACAATATCTCACCTCACCTTATCAAGGATGTCATTCATGTCTTTTAGCGGCCTTTTAGTCACTTCTTCAAAGTGGTGATCCATCTAACAACCCTTCACGAAAAGTTATAATCGCTACACTTGATTTGCAGTTAATACTTGTCATCTCCTCCTTAAATTGATCAAAGTTTTTTTTTCTTCCAATTTCTCTATGTGCCTCTGCTTAACATTAAATAACATCGACAAGTCTTTCCTCTGCTTCCTCGAACATAAGTATTGTGCAATGAATGCTTGAGCAAATTCATCAAAGCTGAATATTGAGTTGAGTTTGAATTCCTTGAACCATTTGGCCACTAGTCTCGATAGACTTGAAGGGAATAAGTTGCACATGAGCCTCTCATCAATCATTTCTATCCTCATTACCCTTGTATATTCCTTCAGGTGATCAACAGGGTCTGTCGTTCTAGTATATTTGATGAGTGCAGGGGTAAACAAAAATTTTGGCTTCCGCGCTCTCAAAATACGACATGTGAATGGGGACGGAGTAATCCCCCTTGCAAGTTCAGTGGTGATATCCCTTGGCCTACTCCCCTTCGCCTTTTTCATGGCCTCTGCCATAAGTTCTTTCAAATGTTGATCATTTGGAGTTGGATTCCTCAAATTTTTATCAGCGCTGACATCACCTCTTCGAGTTTTTCTCGTTGGTTCATGGGGTGTTTGAGTTTTTCAACGTCTTTTGCTCATATGTGTTTCCTTTATTTCTCTTTTTACTTATAGTGCCCAAGTTCTAACCACATTTTCTGAATGTCAGCAACATTGAGATTTTGCTCGGGATGACTTCTCCTCCTCCTTCTTGAACCTGGTCTCCTCGAGCTTTCACTATTTTCACGGACGACCTGGACTTCTGACTCCCCAAGCCTTTTATCCATTCACTTGATAGTTCCTCCCACATAAATTTTTCTGCATTCAACTCCGTCTGACGAGTTACCTTCATTGTGGGGCAAGCCTTTGTTGTCAACGTTCTCAGGTACAATCGATGCCATCGTTTCCCGCAAACGGCGCCAACTTGTGGGAGCGTAAAAAATTGTCTAGGAGTTAGTACCTCCACAAGAACAAATCAGTGGACACCAATTGTATCACACCTTTGATACGTCGGATGCTGACTTTTCAACGTCAGAGAGTGGGGGGATGTACCTGCAAAAGTCACTCTGATGCTCAAGTCACTAAGAGCTCTCGCAAGCAGAAATTTGGTGCACAAAAAGTGAATCTCTAAAATGAGAATGCGAACTAGTATCTATAGGCACAAATCCTTCTCTATAATAAGGATAACAATATGGGCGTCAAGGATAGGAACGACCATCGTCGAGAACTTCTCAGTGGCATCATCCCCAAGCTCCTCAACCATTGTCGCACGTTCTCCCGAATTTTCTCGCTTTTTACTGCATTCACGTCATATTTTTGTTAACGGCCACAACTAGTTCATTACCGTTCATAAGTTCATTACGTGTCTTTTTGCTACTCGCAATATCTCGTCGCTAGGTCCATCCATCCTTACCTATTACTTTGGGTTACCTATTACTTTGGGCCCGTGCCTTTTTCTCATCATTCCACCATTATCTGGGACTCGCTGAATCCCTCTAGCCCATCACCCTCAACATTCACTTTGACCAAATTCTTATCCCCTAGACCATGTAAACTCTACTTCTATATATAGAGGCATATTGAGATGAATAATATAACTCTATACATTTTATCCACAATCTCTATGTGCTCTTTATTTCTCTCTGTATTCATCTCCCTAGTTTATAACAGTTAGAATTAGGTTAAGCATTAGGTTTACTCCATTGGTCAAGGCGTTGAACTTATCCGCTGACGAATCAGATTTGAATCCCAATACTCCCTATTTGAAGAGTATTTTCTCTAAAAATAGCAAATTGTGAATTGAGGTTGCTCCATGGCCAAGGCGTTGAACTATCTACTGATGATTCAGGTTCAAATCCTATTACTCCCTTCTATCGTCCAAAATTTTCAAATTGTTGAGAAGTTGAGAAAGTTTCAAAAAAACCTTAGCTAATTTTCAAAACACCAAAATTCCAAAAAACCAAAAATCCAATCTAAGCCCTCGGCATGATTGGATTTTCTTCTTCTCTTTGACCTCGATTCCTTTTCTTCCCTTTGTTTCATGTCCCTGCCAATCGCAGAGGAGATTGATGAGGTTGCCAACCACTTAGGAGTGGTCGATTTCGTTCCGGAACTTGATGAGATCGAGATTGTCGACCTCCTCCTGAGGTTGACGGTGTTGATGAAGATAGATTCCAATATGACGTAGTGTGGCTGTTCGGGCTTATAGATTTGCCAGAGGTTCTTAAGCAGTTATTCAAGGCGACGATGGTGCAACTGTGGCATGGCTTACTTGGTCCGACGAAGATTTCTTTGCAGCACTGAGGACCGATTGCTTCTTTTATAAGTTTAAGGATTCAACGACTCTCTGGCAAGCTAAGTGTCACAGTCTTTTGTACAACCGTGGCCTCAAGGTAGTCGTTGAGGAGTTCAACTGCTTTTCAACCTTGGAAGTCATGCCGACTATGAGGGTAACGGTGGATGTGTTTGTCCAAGATGTCCAGAATGCAGCTATTAATCGAGGATGGGCGAGGATGATCGAAAATGCCATCGGCATATACCATACTCACTTTTGAACTTCTCCTCAAAGCTGGAAAGATGAACCTGAACTTCTCCTCCAAGCCGGAAAGATGAAGCTATCGGTGGATCTTGACCTTCGCCATGGTGATGTGGTAAGGAAAAACTTTTGATTCGCACCATCATGTACGGTATATGTTGGATTTGATTATCTCATTATTCAGGGTTTTCGAGAATTATATTGCCAATTTGTGCAAATAGTGGATGAATGTTGGATCTCGTAGGTTCAAGATGCCAAAATGGAGGCTCTGGTGGCGGCAACAAAAAAAGCCTCAGGGGCGGCATCTGTCCTGCCAGGTTTTGAAGATGTGATGGTGGATACCGCTTCTCAGGTTGCCCCGAATCTACTTGTGACGCTAGAGGCGATAACCGTGGTTGCAGTGGGTGCGCTGCCCCCAATGGGGATGGATGTTTCAGAGAGTAGCTCGACCCTTGGGGTGATGCATGTAGATCACGTGTCAACCAAGCAGGAGCCTCAGGTAGGGTTTGCGGGACGTGTGTCTTATATGCAGGACAACCCTCTCTCTCTCTCTGTCTGTCTGTCTGTCTGTCTGTCTGTCTGTCTCTCTCTCTCTCGGGGGGGGGGGGGGTCCCCTGACTTTGATTGTTTCTTTGCATGTTGTAGGTTCACCTAGTTACAATATTTAATGGATGGTGGGTATGCCCTCTGATACCTTCTTGGGTAAAAGGGACACCTCGAAGGCTACAGTTTCTTGTATTAGACCATATCGACACCGTGCTTTGTGCCTGTCCCAATGGACAAACTTTCCCCATGTAAATGAGGAATCTTCGTTGATGCTGTTGGTTCATGAGGAGATTCTCCTACCAGTGAATGAGGCAAGTGGTGGAAGCAATGCAATACACAAGTTGGAGTCCCCGTAGAAGAAGGTGGCAATGGATCCGGAGGAACGCTGGATGACTTTAATGTAGTTTGAGATGATATCTAGATATGGTGTGGGGCCCCCAGTTTTTTTAGTCATTGTTATACATCTAGTCCGTTTAGCTATGTTTGTTGGGTACTACATTGAATTGTAATAGTGTATGTTGCTTTTGAAGAGTTCTTTTTATCGGGCCGTTAAACGGTGAACTCCTTTGTAGTTTATCACCTTCTTATTTTACTGTTTCATCTAAAAGAAGAAGAAGTTAGGATCAGAATTTATTTTCTTATTAAAACTAACTCTAAAATTCAAGGAAACCATTTCGAGCATGTTTACTAATTAGGAATGAGAATCAAATCTCTGTGATGATTCGGGGATGAGAAAGTTTCAGCGTTTACTTGCAAATTTGGGAATCGGAATGGAGGTGGGTCTCACCTCCTTATCAGGAATCATTCCCGAATAAACCCGGAATTAGATTTCCGAGGGGTGGGTTTGAGAATCATTCCTCCCGGAATCAACTTTTGTACCAATAATATCCTTACGTATATTTTTATTAAAGAACCTTATGTATTATTAAATGACTCTCATTTCTTTAGACATGATATTTTAATTTATTTTCTAAATTTCTACTATGAATGATTATATTTTAAAAAAATTAAAATATATTATGACTATTATTTTGTTGAATTTGAAGTTTTGTCTAGCTATAGAGTTTGTTAGATTTGACGTTTGGTTTTCGTTTTTTGGTATTTAGTTAGCTCATATAATTTGTTCTTATATCAGTATCGTTTTAATTATTTTTACAATAAACTTTGCTCAAATTCATAAAAAGATAAAAGAGAAAGTTATTAAATATGAAAATATAGCTATTATTTTGTTGGGGTATTTCAATAATCAAACTAGTTATGAGGTCCGATTCTTGTAAATAGCTCAATAGAAATGACTTATTCCCATTCTGATTCTTTGTGATTCCGATTTCTGACGATTCCGATTTCAAGTAAATGTGTTCTTCTTCTTTTTTTCCGAAAGAGAGGAAACCATTTCTTAAAGGAATGTGTGAGCCGAGCCGAGCCACACACGTACTATTTGGCTATTTGCAAGAGCAAGTCTAGGAGAGTAATCAAATTATTTTGATCAAATTTGCATTTGACATCTGACTTGTCATTTGACTATTTAGGCATAATTTTGCTCCGGTAAAACTGTAAAAAAAATATATGTATTTTATTGAATATCATTATTGTATTATTCATTTATTGACTCTCTCTCTCTCTCTCTCTCTCTCTCTCTCTCTCTCTCTCTCTCTCTCTCTCTCTCTCTCTCTCTCTCTCTCTCTCTCTCTCTCTCTCTCTCTCTCTCTCTCTCTCTCTCTCTCCCCCCCTCCTTTCATTATTGCCTTGGCCTTTTTGCTTCTCTCTGCATATACTCAATCCTAGATATTTCTTCATCTGTTTTTTGTTTTGTT
Source organism: Geum urbanum (assembly GCA_946800695.1). Taxonomy (NCBI): domain Eukaryota; kingdom Viridiplantae; phylum Streptophyta; class Magnoliopsida; order Rosales; family Rosaceae; genus Geum; species Geum urbanum. Next base: position 86,779,676 of record OX326997.1, read on the forward strand.
CTTGGAAACTAAAAACTCTTTGAAAAGAAGAAAGCTAGGCTGGCCACCGAACAAGAGAAACCAAATGAGGATTTTTTTCCTTCTTTTTTTTAGAGACCAAGGGGAATCTAAACTCTTGGAATCAACAAAAACATGTAAAAGCAAAGCCTTTACATTTAGACTAGCTTGACGCGGCGACATATCACAAAAAAAATTCAATTTGTAATGGAAAATTCAACAACCCATAAGAATCGAATTAGCCCATTTGGAAGCTATTGCAATTCTAATCAAGTGGGATGAAGAAATCAGATAGAGAGAAGATAGGTTAGAAAATAAGGAGATCAATATGCAGTTGTGAGGCCATATTTACTCTATAAATCCGGGTTGAGAGAAAACCAGAGGAGAAGAAAGGAAGAGAAGCAAGAAAGAAGAGAGAAAAATTTGAGCAAAAAGGAAATTTGATAGTCGAAGAGAGGATTGTCAAATTTGACAATTTGGGTTGAAGAGGTCATCCACGTGGTCACAACATCTCTACTAGAAATTTCCAAATGTCTAATTTTTTTTTGTTAAAACTTACCGTTTATTTGCCAACTAGGATTTTAACCTCTCTGTTAGAATTAGCTTTAGAGCAAGTTCACCCGTTAGGTCACAGGGTCAGGGTCGCTGGGGCAATAGGACAATAAGTCAGTGACGTGTCATTCACTTCTTGATAATTGTTTCCACCAATTGTGTCAGGGTCTGAGTCAGAACTTTACACTTATTTAATTTTTATTAATCATTTAAAATGACGTAGAAGTATATACGGTCATCAAACATCACTCTAATAACGTGAAAATATATATGACCGAGATTAAAGGCGCCATGTGATAATTGGGTCAATTTAAGAAGGTAGAAGTGCCCTAAAAATTAACCAAAAAAATTCTTGCCTAGACACAAAAATACTATTAAAATATCGATTTTTTACTTTTTCTTCTTTTTAGAGCTACGTCTCTACGTGACAACCCGTCGAAACACCCCGTGAACTTCCTCTCAGAGGTGTGAAAGGAAAGAGTCTTCGGGATGGGTGTAGTCCATCTGTTCATTCATTCATTCTGATCAAATTCACCGTCCATATAAACAGAAAAAGTGTTCGCCGAATTGACGGTGTGGTGGATCTCCTCCCAAAAAAAACCATTCCCCAGAGAGAGAAAAACAAATCCCATCGTCTCTCTCTCTCTCTCTCTGCCCCAACACATTCCTTCTCTCTCGATTTTTCGATTCTTTTTTGTTGAAAATTTTAATTGAAAATCGTTGATCCGATTCAGATCAGAGCGGATCGGACCTTAAATGGCGGCATCGAGGCGGCTCCGGGATTTACAATCGCAGCCAGGCAACAAGGTCTGCGTCGACTGTTCTCAGAAGAATCCTCAATGGGCTTCGGTCTCCTACGGCATCTTCATGTGCCTTGAATGCTCCGGCAAGCACCGTGGCCTCGGCGTCCACATCTCCTTCGTCCGATCCGTCACTATGGACTCGTGGTCGGAGATCCAGATCAAGAAGATGGAGGCCGGCGGCAACGACCGCCTCAACGCCTTCTTCTCCACCTACGGCGTCTCCAAAGAGACCGACATCGTCGCCAAGTACAACACCAACGCCGCCACCGTCTACCGCGATCGCATTCAAGCCATAGCCGAGGGCCGACCCTGGCGGGACCCGCCTGTGGTCAAGGAGTCCGCTTCCTTCGGGAAGACCAAGCCGCCGTTAGCTCAGGGAGGCGGTAGAGGCGTCTCAAACGGCGGCGGAGGCGGTGGAGGTTGGGATAGCTGGGACGACGACGGGTTCAGATCCACGGATATGAGGCGGAATCAGTCCACCGGTGACGTCAGGGGAGGGTACGGGAGCGGCGCAGCGATTCCTCCGTCGAGGTCGAGATCGACGGAGGACATCACGCGGCAGCAATTCGAGGCTTCGGCGGCGAACAAGGAGAGCTTCTTCGCAAGGAAGATGGCGGAGAATGAGTCCAGGCCCGACGGGCTGCCTCCGTCGCAGGGCGGAAAGTATGTTGGGTTCGGGTCCAGCCCGGCGCCGTCGCAGAGCAATTATAACAACAATTCACAAGGGGATGTGCTATCTGTTGTTTCTCAGGTTGCATTATGTCTATTTTATATTTTTATTTGAATTCACCCCTTGAACATTCATTATTGATATTTATACGTCTGTGCATATGCATATTGGTTCTGCTATTTGTGTAGGGAATTGGTAGGATATCTTTGGTTGCTGCATCTGCAGCTCAATCAGCTGCAACTGTAGTCCAGGCAGGCACCAAAGAGCTCACCTCTAAGGTACTTTATATCTCTCATTATTCTCAACATTAGATGATCATTGTACCAGTTCTTATATATAGTTTGAAATGATGGAAACACCATGCTCAGTTAGTTCGTTGATTATTAGTTTGTTCATTATTAATGTAAAGAGTGCGAAAAATCAGTTGCTCCCATATGCAGGGAAGCGACATCGTACCATCAAATTTTTAGTACATCCAACTTCACATATCAACCTAGAAAATTGATAAAATTTGAATTATGAGGCAAATCTATTATACATTGGCAATAAAACTTTACTGTTCTTGGCTCTGAGTATCCTGTTATAGCAATGAACATTGTAATCCATGCTGTACTGGCCCATTTTAATGGAATTTGTGGTTCCCATTTTCTATTTTCCCTAGACTTTTACCCATGATAGTTGGTTTATAGTTGATCAGGAAGCATGAGTAAACTGTTCTTATTTGCATGGTAACTGAGACTAATAGTCAGATCTTGAACTAAGCACAACCCGGCCTTGCATCGATGTCAATTGGATGATTGGTGCGAGTGTAATGTGCAGTGTCAGATAGTAGTAAAGAATAAGGTGTAGGCAATGAAGTATCCTAAGTGGTTAGAAAAGTAAACTATAATAATCTGTTTGCGAGACCTTCAACAAATCCCAAATTTTATTTAAGCCAGAATCTTCATAAATTTGAGCCGGGAAGCTTTAACTTCTATACTGCCATAAAGTTAAGAACGACTACTCGAATAGTAAAGGAAATAACTCTTCTAGGCGTTCTAGCATAGTCAACAAGGGAGTTGGTTGGAATTAAGGCATATTCATCATTCCATTTAGCTCACAAGTAGAAATGGTAGATAACAAAAACATTGTGAACAAGCTACATTTTGCATACTATATGTGACATCCTCCTTTTCTTATAATCTGTTTTTTGGACAATGTTGGGCCAACTTCTGAATTTTGATTCTTGTGAATAAATCATTATGCCAGGTCAAAGAGGGTGGCTATGACTACAAGGTGAATGAAACTGTTAGTGTCGTTACTGCAAAGACTTCAGAGATAGGTCAAAGAACTTGGGGGATTATGAAAGGGGTCATGGCAATGGCATCCCAGAAGGTTGAAGAGTTTGCTAAAGATGGAAACTGGAAGACTGACAACTGGGAACGAAATGATAGTGAGCAAAATGGATATTATCAAGATTTCAATAAACAAGAGAATGCAGGATGGAATTCTTCTTCTGGACGGGGGCAGTCATCATCTAGTGCACATAATAATTCTTCTAACTCAAATTCTTGGGATGATTGGGGCACCAAAGACAATAGGAAGGAAGTCTCTACTAAGGGAACAGCGTCTAATAGCAGTGATGGTTGGGCTGGCTGGGATGATGGAAAAGATGATGGATTTGACAATGGGTACCAGAGTGCACCTTCCACGAAAGGTGTTGGTTACAATGGGAAATCTGATTCATCTTGGACTGGTGGAGGTTTTGACTAAGGTTAGTTAGTGGATCGATTCTTGTTTTCGTTGTTCACTTTAAACTTTTTGATGTCCCTACCTGGATATAATTTATTGTTTTGAAGTTTATTGACTGACTCCTTAGCAAGGTTATCGTAACATGTATACAGAAAATAGTTGGGGATATATGGTTGTAGAGTCTTCAGAACTTGGTCTCAATATGTAATGATTTGAAGAGGATCTTAGGTGCTTCTATGCAAGCCACCTGGGATGTGGGAGCTAGTATTGTTGTTACCGATGGCTTGAAAATTGGAGTATGGTTTGTATGTATGAATCTTCGTCTTTAAGTCTCATAATTTTGTATTGGTTTGTTCTTCTTTGTATGTGAAGGCAGAATCTGACATGGTCTCAGGAATTTCTCGTTGTTTACCCGTGGATACAATGAACAGTCAAACTGATGGCTGGCAATGGTAATCCAAAGTTGATGGATGTAAAATATGCTAGTGGCTGCTGCTGACTGCTCAATTGGTGTTTGAAACTGAAATTTGGATCCATTTTTTAATAGAAAAGACATTTTTCTGAGGTTAGTATATTTTGTCAATTGTTTTTTCCTTCAAAAGGTTTATGTAAGAGGATACTTGTTGTTTCCATGTCGTTTATAGTATGAACAATTGTCCACAAGGGTTAATTGCCCAATTCAAATGAGGATTTGATGATATTCGTGAAAGTTTGAGACCGGAGTATATTTTGATTTGTAATTGTATTAGTTTATTGATGAATAAAATTGGCGTTTTGATACTTTTGCCACAATTCGAGCTGTTATACATTAGCTCATGTGTGCAAGCATCTGTGCCGTTTCCGACCCCTGAAATTTGCTGAAATCTGAAATTTACCAGACATTAGCAAGGTCTTTTGTAATCTCCATAGCATACAAACTCAAACACAGGACGTTATTTTACAATAGAAAAGATAGAGTAAAATTTTGATAATTTAATATTCGATTAATTAATAATTTTGATAAAATAATATTTTTTGTTAGTTTTAATTTAATTTAATATTCGATTAATTAATAATTTTGTTAAATTAATAAATTTTATCAATCCGAAATTAATAATTTATCGAGATTTTACTGTTGTATACGTTGCAATTACGTATCACGAGCACAGATTTCTTTTGCTGCGGATGCTGTCCAAGCGCAGATTTCCTTTGCTAGTTTGTGGTGTACGTATCACGAGCACAGAGCACAAAATTTGATTAGAGGATGATGCTAAAGTCTCTCCGATCAGTCCCAGTTCGTTGTGCTCCAGCTGATTGCGAGCCGATTCTGCAACTATGTTTGAAGGGTGGTGCTCCTTGCCCACGATCACAAGGTCGTACTCCCCGCAGCCAACTATGCCCACCACTGTGTTAGTAATTTTGCCAGCTACCATTTTCTCTATGTATTCCATAGAAGGGTTCTGCCTTCGGAACTCTGCCACTGCAGCCTCATCGAGTTCCCTCTCGGGGTTGGTGACGAGGCTCATGCGAGTAGCGGTCCGCTCCAAGCACTTCACAAGTGTAACCGCGACGCTTTGATCTGTAATTTCGGAACCATACTCGACTGATCTTCGGTCATCAGGTCCGCCCAAGAACAGAATGCAAACTCTCCTACTGCCAAAGGCTACACGCTTCTGAGTTTTAACACCTAATCCACGATCCACAAACAATGCTACGGAGAAGTTTGCACTTTTTAGAATCCTCTTGTTGACTCCTTTCCAGTTTCCAGTGATGCTCTAGATTGTCCAGTGTCTCTTCACCCTCTTTATTCCACTGTTTGTTGAAAGGCAAGATGATGATGGACACCCTCTTAGCTTCAGCGACGTGGAGAATGTCCTCGTGCCTTGTAGAATATGCCGAAATGGACGTTTTGTGGCGGATGGTGACCTGACTAACCAGACGATAAGCTTCTAATGCAGAGGCGATCTGGCCTTTTGCCACTCCTAGACAAAAGCAGTTGATGAAGGGCAAGCCATTTTTTCGAACTTGGTGTACCATCATAATCGAAGATGAACGATCAGTGAGTTTAACAAGATGCATCACATAAACTTTGAGAGGAGTAACCTTGGAGGAGGTTCCGGTTGACTCAATGAGGTTGATAAGAGAGGGCACGCTTTCCGGTCCATGAATACAAGCAAGAATCCGAAGCTCCTTCTCTCTCTTCGACCTCTTCTTGTTACTATTCTGTCTCTCTAAATTACTCTGAGATTCGGAAACGATGCTATAAGGTTTGTAAATGGCCATCACAATTGGAGTTGTTATGATGGTGGTGAACACCGCCATCAGCAATAGAATAGCAAACGTCTCGTCGTTTAAAATCTGCAAATCAGTTAAGCATATATGTTCAATCCAAAAGTTGTTATCAAAATGGAAATATTGTAATAGATACAGGAATAAAGCAAAACCCTAATTAAGCTGTAATATTATACATGCATTTACTAAATTTCAATGTGTGTGAATGTTATACACTCGTGGTACGTATATATATGTGGACCATGTGCACAAAACAGTCTCTGCCACAAGCATAAGGGTGAAAATTACCTTCTTCTCTTTGCCAATATTGAGAAGAATAAGCTCCACCAACCCTTTAGTGTTCATCAGCACACCAAGAGCTAATGACTCCCTCAATGGTATCGTAAACATCATCGCAACCAAAAACGTTCCCAAAATTTTTCCAATGCAAGAACCTGATATAACCAGAACCAGTAGACCCCATGCCCTGATCCCATGTATCTTGGTAACATCAGTCATCAGACCACTTGACGCAAAGTAGAGAGAGAGAGAAGCAAACCAGACACAAAATCCTCGATCCTCTTAGTTATGCCAACTCACCTCCTTTCGGAATAGTTAATCCGAAAATAAACGCTCCGAAAATGGCATGGACACCGATTAGGTCAGCCACGAACCCGGATAACATGACCCCGGCTGGTGTTAAACAGATATAAGCTTCATCCTCAATATGAGATGAGTAGCACTTAGCAACCCAAGTCATCATTGGTCGGATTAGAAAGAGCATAAAAGCAACGAAAGCCAATCCAGAAAGGAGAACCCAGATTGATACTAAAGGGCCTTTATGGTTGCCAGTTTGCCACCGGCTAATGCCACGGCCAAAGCCAGAAAGATCCATGCAGCCACGTCGTTGAGTGCTGCCGCAGCCATTTCTCTCTCACCTACGCGTGTAGTAAGCAATATGAGTTCAGCCGAGATGCGTGCGAGGACTGGGAAGGCGGTGATGGAGAGGGCAACCCGTGTGAACATGAGGAACTGAGGGTACCCTACTCTATAGGTATATCATTATTGACACATCTTATTATGAACAAAATACGGATAGAGATCGGTACAAATGAAGAATGAAGATGAAGAACTAAGGTGATCTCATGAACTTAAGGTAAAAACATGCATATGCATTCATTGTTTTTCACTGAGGTTACCTGCATATGTTCCTATCCCAAGACCCCCTGCCTTTATAAATCTATATGATCGGTTTTATTAAAACATCATTTATATTTGGGAAAACACTTTTCAAAATATATCTCTGGCTATGTGTTGTTTTGTTAAATGTAGTTTATGTTTATACAAAACACACTTTCATTTTACCTTAAGTTAAGGAAGATATTTTGGGTTAAAAACTTCTATACTTGGCTGTAATCTAAGTGAAGCTTGTATACTTGGCTGTAAGCTAAGTTCACTTTAATAAATATTTCTTTAGCATTAAAGAAAGGTTTGTATGGTGTTCAAAGTCTATAAACTTGGCTGACATGCATGGGTCAACATCTCACTTATGTGTCATCTAAAATATCTTCTTTGTGTAGTAACCAAGTTTCTTTGTGTGGTACGGTCTTCAAAGCTTGCATGCATGCTTCTCTTGGCTTAGAATTAAGCCTTCATATTAAAATAATCACCTTTCACATACACTTGGCTGTGGCCATTCCTTTACCTTTTACTTGGTTTAAGAAAAATATTTTCTAAAGTATAAAAGTGTTTTATGTGGTCACCAAACTTGATATACTTGGCTGTGAGATGAGCCACGATTTAAGGGATCTTTGTGTGGTGTTCAAGCATGAATACATGGCTGAGATAATTTCAGTGATACTAAGTTGACCCTTCATTTGGTCTATATAAACACAAAGCTTGCCATAAACTCAATTGGTTGTTTTAACTTAATATTTGGCTTGGCTCTCGCAATGTAGAAACTATCATAGCATAGTTTAGAAACTATCATAGCATAGTTTCTTTGTTGAGTTTTGGTTTTTTTATATAGTATTTTACTCTAAGTCTTCCTCTTGTGATTGTAAAACTTAGAGTTGCATCAAAACCTCTTTTCATACTCATTCCATCTTGCATTCATGAGATCATTTTGGTAGTGCAAGCAACCCAAGAAGTGTTCTAGAGAACCAACTTTGTGATAGTTGTGTTCTAGAAATAAAGCTTCTAACATCTTTGTATGAGGAAACGAAGAAACAAGACCGAGTATTTTTCTAACTAGTGGGCAAACTAGATAGAGATAGCAAAGTGTCTTTCTCTCCTCAGAAAATTTCAAATGTGAAAACACTTAGAAACATGACCGAATACAGTTCTTAGTCTAGCGCGCGAGTCTAGATAGGATAGCACCGTTACTTACTACTATCGGAGCTGTAGTCTTGTAATAAGTGTCTTAACATGTAATCTTGGGAATTAACTATGAGAGTTGGATTCCGGGTAGAAGTTTTTGTAACCTTAGTTTATAAACTCTTAGAGACAAGATGGAGTATAGTTCTTAGGCTGGTGCGAGAGACTAGATATGATAGCACCATTTTTGCTATTATCGAAACTATAATCTTGTAAGAAGTAATTTTACATATTGGAAAAGTTTTGTCCCTCAAGAGTTAGGGGCACGCAGTTTTCTCCCTGTTTCAGGGTTTCTGCGTTAAAGAAAAATATTTTGGTGTTATATGTCTCTTTACTTCCTTGTATATTTTCTTTACATCGTTAAGTATTTGTTATTCAGAATAGCTACATATCATGCTATCACTTATACGATCTTTTGACGAAAAAGTTGGTAAATGTCTATTCCCCCCCCCCCCCCCCCCTCTAGGACCTTCAAGTGGTATCAAAGCCTTTAAGTCATTTTTCAGTATGGTCAAAACTTTATATTACTCTTTCTTTTTTAAGAGTGAAATCAATGATTTGTCATTTGACATAAATCTTAATACTCATTTTGATTATGAGGAGTATGTGGCTTTTATTGCTACTACCTTCAATGAGTTCTCAAGTGAATCGATTGATAATGAGGACTCTCAAGAGTTAGAAATTGATCATGATGGGTTGAGTGAAGAATTTATCTTTGTAAAGAAATCCATGCAAGGGATATATAAGATCACCGATCAGTTTTCTTTTCTCGAATATGTATTTTCATATGAAAACACTATTTGTGGAGGATCTGATCGTTTCAGATCTGTTTTGAAAGAAATGGGTACATCTCACCTTTTAATAGAACTTTTGTGTCTACTTGAAGTGACAATGAGACCAACACTCGAAATCCTAGTTAAATCTGACATAGGATATGCGATAATGTTTTAATTCTGTGATGTTTGTTCCCTAAACAAGCCATACTTTGATAGGAACGAAACCTCGCCATCTTATGGCTTCACAAACTGGTAATTGAACTCTGATCTCCTATGTGCATTTAAATACAAAGATATTTTTTTTATTTATGTTCATAACTCTTTGTTGCATAGTTAGAATAGTTTCATGCATTCTTAAATTATGCATTTAGTTGAAGTATGACATATATATATATATGCATGTTTTATTGTTGTGGCTCTTCAACGTTATCTGGTTATGCTAAGTTTAAGTTGAAATGATATTGATGAACACAAGATTAAAATGTAAGTCTTCATGTGCACATGTATGTAATTTTCAGTACCTTTAAGGATTGCAAACACTATTTCTATCCTAGGTTCAGTTAATTTTAATAGCATTTAAGACTTATCTTTTAATGTTCATTTGGGAATAAAGTTTGTTCTTATACTATTCTCAGTATTGCATGAGTCTCCTTGTAGAAACAAAAGAAAAAAAACAAAAAAAAATTTCTTTTGTTCTTTCATTGATATGTAAATATTCTATGTGTTGCGTATAGGATGTTTAATAAATAAAAAAATTGTGAATGTTTTGGGTTCTTGATGAGTGTCCTAAACCATGTGCATTCATTGTTGGATGATTAATAAGATTCATTGTACTCAGTCATTGATATGATTGATTATTGAGTGAATTTTTATTTTTCATAACTATGTCAAACAACACCATGGCTCATGGGCTTACTTGTTTTGAAGTGGTAATGAAACAAATACAATACATGATGAATGGATTTCATGCTTGAATATACTTGATGACAAGTCAAAACTGAATTAAATGAAAAATGTGTTGCGTGTTGGAGGTATTTTTATGAATCCCCGAACATGGTTGCGTCTACTCTTTATCCAATGGATTGAGATGTTCCTCATATTGCTATACAGTTTGAGATTTTGGTCAATGGGTGCTTAAGTAGAGAGAACCATTGAAATCTTATATTTTGGCCATTGAATGTTTTATGGGAATCATTGCTCTCGTTAATTATTTTGAGATGTTTCTTTCGCTCTGCATGTTGCCATAATCACTCTCTATTTTGAATAATGGATTGATAATCAATCATCTCATAATATATACGAGGGTTTCAAATCCTATCAACCATTCCATTGTGCTACTCAGTAAGGTTCTGCCCATCAACACCTATCTTTCATTGCTCCGAATTTTGAAATTGAAGGAAGATTGCATCCAACTGCCATATCATCTGCTGGAGTTTCGACCAACAAAGTTTGGTATGCAAATGTGATGATAGCACATGTTGTTTCTATCACTTAATGTGTAAGTTCTCATCTCCTCCAATCCTAGGAGACAAGCACAAAGGGTTGTAAGCAATATTCTTCTCTCTTACGTTTCTTTTCACATCATCATGAAATATGGACATATACCTATTATGAATGTTTGAATAATTTCCATGCAAGATTAATTGAATCAATTTATTTTTTATGTTGTGAGTTCTTATTCCTACATGTAGAAGAAAATTTGTACGTTGTTATCAAGTTCAATTTTTTGTGCCTAATTTTTAGTTTAATCTGAAATAATTGAGTTAAGTCTATTTGTGAAAATGTTGGAGATTGATGCTTATTCTTAAAATCCTTACCATGTGTGGTTTTAATTAAAATAGTATTAAGCATACTTCTTGTAGTGGTATGATAGAAAGTTTGTGTCTTACTACTATTAGACTTGTTATGAGCTTCACTAATGATATGAGTACTCTATTCAATGAAGACTTGTAGAATCATATCAAATGTTGATAATTACTTAATTAGACTTATGTCTATATTCATAAACCTTTTGATAAGTGTGTTGTACACTCTTGATTCTAATGATGAGATTTCAGATTATTCAGATTCACATTAGGCAAGAAATGTTGGTGATTACCTTTGACAAAGTCATTGGGAAGTTCTTGATGCTCCGATGATGCATGCAGCCGCTCACGGTGGTCAAGCCCCCTTGACCGACTCAAAGAAACGCAAAAACATGAGAAGTGATGATGATGTTTTGGCAGCAAATATTTTGAAAGCACCATCAACATCTCGTGATGAGTCACAAATTTCCAACACCACTCAAGGAAATCAAGGAGAGCAACCTACTTAGCCATCCTCCACAGATCCCCCAAACCCTAATGTTTTTCCTTTCTGACAATCGGGTACCAAACGGTTCAAGCAAACCGTAAGAAAGAAGGTTGAGTTCAAGCAGCATTATACTGCCCCTCTTAATTCTCCTAGTACAATTGGTTCCTTTCCTCCGCCTTCCAAAAACAAGGTCAAAGCTTCGGTGACTACTTCACCTTCTGCCTCCAAGGAGCCTTCGGCCTCGAAGAAACAATATGCCTCAAAGAAGTCCTCTGGCTCCCCAAGCAAGTCCCCTCTTCCTTTAAAGAAAAGGCAACCTGAGCAGTCAGTTCATGTCCAAATTCCACAAGTTTTTGGGGTTTCTGGTTAGGTCTCTCATTATTTCTACATCTCAATCATCAAAAGTGTACTTCAAACAAGCCTCTCTCATGGGTTACATCCTTTCTTCAAATCCTACACTTTCGATTGAGTATTACATGTTTCAATCCATTGGGATGCTATTGTCACCAAACAAAATCAAAGGGGAAAGTCACTTGTGTTTCCTGCTGTGATTCCAAGGCTCTGTATGGCTGCTGCGGTTCATGATGATGATATAATGGATGCCTATTGACAAAACCACACTCACCAAGTCGTCCAGCCAATCCTCTATATACGTTTAGCCAATTGAATACACCTTTCTCAAAAAATAAGAAGTCAAAGAGTTGATTGCTCAAGATTAGAGTTGAAGAAGAAGCCAATTCAAACTTATTTTCAGCGAAATTTTCATTCTGAACATAACACATTCGAGGTAAATTTTCAAAGTTATTCGATTTAGAAATAGATTACTAAACTTAATTACCGCAACATCCTAGATCTAGGTCTAGATTTAGGTATAAATACCATGAATTTTATATATGTCTCAATTCCTATGGATTATTGCAGGTATGAGTGAGTGAATGATTAAATCCTCCTCCTCAAAGTTTAAACAATAGTGATGGTCCTGTGGGGAGTCACGGTATACATGAAAAAAAGGAAGTCGATAATTTGTGACTCTAAGTTAGTCACGATTTTATGGGGAGTGGTATGAAACCACCGGTTATCACATTGATATTTGTGACCATACATCAATGAATCATCTTTCTTATTTCCTAAACTTGATTAGTGATCGCGGTTTTTCGATCGGTAAACTAATTCATCTCTTGTCTCTTGTAGATGATTGAGCTAGCGAGGCCAAGATTTGATATCCTTGATCTTCAAGGAGCAGAGTACCACAGGTGGGTCTCAGATGTGAGGAATACTCTTATTGATAAGAGACTCACAGATACGATCACGCATCAGGAGATTCTTCTCCACAACAATGCTAGGCCAGCTGGTAAAAGAAAGTATGTGAGGCTTATCATACTAGAAAGGCACGAAAAGATAAACAAAATAATCGTTAGAACCTTATCAAACTCGTGGTGGTAGAGGTCGTGGAAGAAGAGGAAGCAGTGGAAATTTGACTTGGACTCGCCAAGACAACTCGAACAACAAGAATCCATCAAGTTTTAGTTCCAAGAACAATGAAAATTCTTCAAGGTCTGCTCCTACAAAGTCTAGCTTAGCACTTTGTTATAGGTGTGGTTTGAGCAAGTATATGCACAAGCAGAAGCCGTGCACCTAAAAATGTCCAGAATGCCTACAAGAGATGCAAGCAATACTTAGCTAATGAGACCAAGTACACTGCGGATAAAGAGATGGAAGATGGTGGAGAAGCCAATCTAGTTGTAGAAGTTAGCTCAAATGTAAACCTAGCGACTACAAATTTTGCTTAGATGATATCTCTACTATGTAATCAAGTTTAGTATTGTATTTGACTTTATCTTTAGTCATGGTTATTGAATAAGAACAACATTTTGATGTAAGTTTTGATGCTGGCAAAGCAATAAAAGTTCTTTCTTTTGGTATTTGAAAGTATAAAGAATGATTATGTTCATACATATTACTTACAAGGTTCAAATTCTACAAAATTCTATGGCATTATGACACCAAAGTTCCATACAAACGAGACAAAAGAAAGGATGATTTTATTTTAGAGATTTTTGGCCCGTCGAGATTTTTTCTCAACCCGTCGATGGTATCACTCTGGAACGGTTTTGCATTTTTCAACCCTTCGAAGGTTTCCCTCGACCCGTTGAATACACGCTTGTGTCTCTCCTCGTCATAAAACTTGACCCGTCGAAAGACCTTTCTCGACCCATCGAGAAAGATATTGAAAAATTGATATTGGTTTTAGGTTTTTATTCGACCGGTTGAATGTTTGCCTATGTGAAAATTTTTTCCAACTTTCGATCAGTCGAAATTTATCCTCGACCCATTAGGGAAAGATTTATCAGAAAATTAAATTTTATTTTGGGTTTCTTCGACCCTTCGAGTGGATTTTCTCGACCCGTTGAAGATGCTACCTGGGAATGGTGTTTTGATATATTTTATATCGGTTTTCTTATGTTATATCAACACTCTTTAAGGTCACAACCCTTTTGTAAATCTTTAAGTCTTTACTTAAAGTGGTCAACAAGTCTTGAAGACTAATTAATTCAAATTCTTTTGTAGATGTTTGACGATGAGATCAAGTGTCTAGCAGATAATGGTACTACTCATATTATCTTACGGAATAGGCAATTGTTTATTGATTTTGTGTCATATACATCATCAGTGAGAACCATGGTTGGTTCCACGTCAGTTATACATGGGTGTGGTTCAGCACAATTCTTGTTATCACATGGTACTAAAATTCATATCACCGATGCATTGTACGCGCCTAAGGCCAACCGAATATTGTTAAGTTTTAAGGAGATTAGATTCAATGGTTTACAGTTGGAAACTCATAGTGAGAATGGAAAAGAATTCTTATGAATAACTTCAGAGGAGTGCGGTAGGAAGCACACCATGGAGAAGTTAGTGGCGATTCGTAGTAGATTATATCTTACTACAGTTTGGATCATTGAATCCAATGTTATCACACTAGCTACTGTGTGTGACACGGCCTCATACAACCTTTGACATTTTCGACTAGGACACCTAGGTTGTGACATGATGATCAAACTATTGAAAAACGCTAATGGTAATCCATTTTTTAAAGGCAAGAAGCATGTGGAAATCCCCAAAACCATCGAATTTGTTGGAGTGGATGAGACTAACAATCTCCATCCGGTTTCAACACCTAGTGTTATTCCACAAGATTCCTTTATGGCAATCTCTAATGTTCATTGCTCTTTTTGCAAAGCTTGCTCATTGGCAAAGTTGCAGGCTAGACCCTCCTTTGTGGTTGATAATATTGTAAATATATTATTCTTATAGAGAATCCATGGTAATATTTGTGGACCTATCATACCAGAATGAGGACCATTTAAATATTTTATAGTTTTGTTAGATGCATCAATGCGATGGTCACACGTTATTTTGCTATCTACAAGGAATGCTGCATTTACAAAACTCTTTACATAGATTATTAAGTTTCAGGCTCACCACTCGGAAAATCCAATCAAGTCAATTCGATTGGATAATGCAGGAGAATTCACATCAAAGACTTTCGATGATTACTGTATGTTGATTAGGATAGACTTTGAACATCTCGTCCATCATGTTCATTCTTAGAACGGTTTAGCAGAGGCACAAATTAGGTTGTTACAGCTTGTGGCCAGAGCAATGGTTATGCATACCAATTTGCCGGTATCTGCTTGGGGATATTCAATATTACATGCAGTAATGCTTCTTCGCTTGAGACTTGTAGCACGCCAACCCTTCAGTGCGCACGAGTTGGTAACTGAAAATGAGCATGGCATTTCATTTCTACGCATATTTAGTTGTGCAGTGTATGTGCCAATTGCGCCACCACATCGCACTAAAATGGGTCATCAACGTCGATGAGGCATATATGTTAGTTATGAATCTTCAATAATTGTCTGTTGCTTAGAACCTTCAACATGAGATCTCTTTATTGCAAGATTTGCAGATTGTCACTTTGATGAAACATACTTCCCAACGTTAAGGGGAGATGGGAATATCTCCATTCCGGTTAAACGTCAGGAATTGAAGTGAAAAACTCCTCCCACTATGTTTCAAGAAGATTCATGCACATATCAAAGTGAGATTGAAGTGCGACGTATACTTGATGATTAGAAGGTAGCAGATTCGATGCCTGACTCTTTCACTGATATTGCTAAAGGGACGAGATCATACATTCCTGCTGTAAATGTTCCTGCAAGGTTAGAAGTCCCAAAGGGGCGGTTTAAAGCAACTCTAGGGCAGAGTAACGTGCCTCTTGTCCATGTGGATGGAGTAACATCAGTCTCAGCTCCCACCAGGAAAAAGGGGAGACCAAGAAAATCTACAGATGTGATGCCGATGAAAAGGCAGGTCATCCAAGCATAAAATAATCCTTTCATCATTAACATTATGAATCCCACGCATGAGATTATTTCTGACTACAGTTATATCCTAGAATCACAAATGGTATCCCTGGAGGATGCTTCAAATCTATATGTGATGTCAGTAAGCGATGAAATCTCACTAAAATATAATTATGTGCGCATTGTAATGGATAGAACATCCAAGGTAGTTGATGATGCTTTTGCTTATTCTGTATCATAGGATATCATTGATGACGATGAAGTAAAATCTCACTCGATTGCTGAATGTCAACAGAGAGCAGATTGGCCGAAATCGAAAGAATCAATGCAGGTCGAGCTAGACTCTCTAAAGAAAAGGCATGTATTTGGTCTGGTAGTGCCATGCCCACCAAATGTGAAGCCGGTTGGACATAAATAGATCTTTGTTTGAAAGCGTAATGAGAAAAATGAAGTCATGTAATATAAAGCGAGACTTGTAGCAAGGATTCTTTCAATGCCCGGGTATTGATTATAAGGAGACTTACTCTCTAGTCATGGACATTATTACTTTCCGCTACCTTGTCAATTTGGTAGTGTTTGAAAAACTGAGCATGCAGCTGATAGATGTGGTGACTGCATATCTCTATGGAAACCTTGATTCTGAGATATACATGAAAGTGCCAGAAGGTGTGATTATACCCAATTCAAACAACTATACACCACAAAGTGCACATGTGATAAGATTGAAGCGTTCACTGTATGGATTGAAATAATCCGATAGAATGTGGTACACATGTCTCAGTGACTACTTGATTGGGAAGAGATACAATAACGATGATTTATGCCCATGTGTGTTCATTAAGAGAATAAGTTCGGGATTTGTCATTGTAGCGATATATGTTGATGATATGAATTTCATTGGGTCTCTTGATGAAATCAATGAGACGGTTAGCTACTTGAAATCCGAGTTTGAGATGAAAGACCTTGGTAGGACTTGATTTTGTCTTGGTTTAGAATTAGAACATCGAGTTGGTAGAATACTTATTCACCAATCTGCTTATGTCCAGAAGATGCTCATGCGATTTAACATGGACAAAACACACCCTCTTAGCACACCAATAGTTGTACACAGTTTAGAACCTAATAAAGATTTGTATCGTCCAAAAGATGACGATGATGAACTATTGGGAGATGATGTGTCATACCTCAGTGTCATTGGAGCTTTGTTATATTTAGCTCAATGCACGAGATCAGACATTGCATTCTCTGTGAATTTGTTAGCTCGGTTTAGTTCTACGCCTACACAACATCATTGGAATGGTATAAAACACATCTTCAGGTACTTGAAGGATTCCATAGACTTGGGCTTGTATTTTCCCTACAAAGAAGATAAATAGAAGCATGAAATTCCCAGAAAATGGGATGGTTGAAATGTAGCATACTGATTCCAAGGTTTCCGACCCGTCGAAGATATCTCTTGACCCGTCGAATGTTGCACCCTGGATAGAACAGAACCATACCTTCAACTAGTCGAAGGAATTTTTTGACCCGTCGAACATTGGTCAGACTGCGAGCACTGTTCCTACATTCAGTGCAGTCCCCTATTCAGAGACACCTTGTGATGCCTTGGTTAGATTTGCTGATGCTGAGTATCTCTCGAACCCACACAAAGGACGTTCCCAAACTGGTTATGTGTTTGTCATAGGGAACACAACGATTTCTCGGAGATCAACAAAGCAGACCCTGGTTGCTACTTCCTCGAATCATTATGAGATCATTTCTTTACATGAAGCGGTTAAAGAATGTGTTTGGCTTAGGTCAATCATATACCACATTCGAGAAACTAGTGGATTACCTTTCACTACGACTGCACCAACTTGTATCTTTGAGGACAATGCGGCTTGCATTGAACAAATGAAGTTATGATACATAAAGGGTGATCATACCTTTTCTTCAATCAGCAACAACAACAACTATTGTATATTTATGTGAATCAGGTTTGTTCAGCATATAATGTTGCAGACTTGGTTACCAAATCACTGCCTAAATCTACATTTGCTAAAGATGTGAAACACATTGGTATGCGAAGAATGTCTGAACTCCAAGATTGAGTTACTGTTCAGGGGAAGTTCAGGGGAAGTTCATTTCGTAGACATCGGGGGGAGTCTACATCACATGTGGTCGCTTTGTAGTTGATGCGTTGTACTCTTTTTCTCTTCGACCAAGCTTTTGTTTTACCCAAGAGGTTTTTGTTTGCTTGACAAGGTTTTTAGTGAGGCAACAGGTTATGCATCATACATTAGGATCATGACACAAGGGGGAGTGTTTAAGGAATTATATTCCCGGTATCTCGGTGTGTGTCTTGTCCTAATTAGAGTAGATATAGATATTCTCTCAATCCCTGATTTACCGGGAGATTTATTGTATCAGATTGTAATGTCTATTTAAAGGTCATCTATCAATGAATAAAGCGTAACTTCAGATCTATTTACTTGTATATCTTCTTTCTTCTTCAACAAGATTAATATTTACGTTTTGTTTTGAGTTTTTGGATGTTTTCATTTTTAAAAATTAGATTTCTTTTAATATTTTTTTAAAGTGAGATTGATTCGGGTAGATTAAGCAGGAGATTCGGGTTTACTCGGTGACTAATTGGAAATTACTCGGGTATTACTCGGTTATCGTTCAGGAAGGGGGAGTAGGCACAAAACAATTCTTTTTTACTGAATAACTAGTACTCGCCAAATACTCTACCGATTCGGGCGAGTTTTTGAACCGTGCATAAGGTAGGTACTCTAGGTCACACAATTGATACTAATCACCATGAGGTAATTAATAAGAGGTACACTAATTGAATTGGCATGAGCAGAGGATCTCATTCTTTTAATCATAGTATGTATACGTTTTGCGCAGGAAGATAATCTCGCAAGGCGTCATATTCTATTCCTCAAAAGGAAATCTATGGCAATGTAGAGTAAATTCTTCACTAATTAGGTCTTCTATCTATTATTGGTTTAAAGTATGTCTTGAATGATATTTTTAAGTTATCATATCTCACCCACTCAGTGTCGCACAATTGCAATTCTTAGAACATCCGCATTGGACGGTCGGATGATGGAGCAGATGGAGGGTTCTGCCAAAAATTGCTCAAGCAGTTCCGTTTCGGCGACACACCGGTGAGCAGGAGGGGAGGCGAAATTGAGCAGTCAACGGGCTCGAGCTCGAGCTTGAGCAGAAACAGCTCGGGTTGAAGCTCGATCAGCAAGTGGAGCCCACTGGTATGTGGGTGACGCCAGCTGACATTTTAGTGGCTTGTGCCAGTAAAAGATAATAAAAAAATTACGCACCAATCACGTAACAACACGTGGCTTACCGAAAAGAAAAAAAAATCAACTGGCCAATTGATCTGGGCCGTTGATTTTGAAATCAAAATCTGATCCAACTGCTGATATTCAAACAGAACGGCTACTTTTTTTTCCAGAATGGATATAAACGGGAATACTCAAAATATTTGCAAAAAAGCCCTAAAAAATTGTAAAAAAAATCCTAAAAAATGCATAACACCCCGTAATATTTTCCTATAAATACTACATCATTTATTTCACAACTCACACTAGTTCGTGCACAACAAATTTCACATCTCCATTTATCTCTTCTCCATCTCTACTCTCATTTTCTTGAGCATTTTTTTCAAAAAAATGGCCACCCATTGGTTTCTTTCCGAAGATTTACAAATGTGCATTTGTTTTGCACGTCATAGTATTAATGAATTCAATGGCAACAAACAAAAGAATGATAAATTGTGGGAGAAAATTGATACCGATTACATGCAAAATTGGGTGCCATCAGAAGGAGAAACACCTTGAGAGGAGTCTAGGTCTCAAATTGCACTTGCATCTCACTACAATAAATTCAAGATACCATTGCAAAAATGGGGTCAATGTTTGTGAGACGCATATAAGCGTAGAGCTAGCGGCACTTCTCACATGGATGAGGTAACTCTTTATACTCATCATCTCATTTTTATTTAATTTCTACTATGTAATTAATTTAGTGAATTTTTTAATTAACTTTTTATATGTCATTTTAATCTAATTAATTTACTGCATTTTTTTAGATTAAGCAAGCTCAAACATACAACTATGCCGCTAAGAAAAGACCGTTCACCCACTTTGAATGTTATGAAGTTATTAAGGACCATCCAAGTTACCGAGATGTTGAACCAAGTACTCCGTCTCCGTATGTAACCTCATATGAAGAGACTCCCTCCGTTACCGAATCATCTCCGATCATAAATTTGGGCGACGAGGAAGTGAATGAAGCATCACCCGCCTACGTTGACACTGGTCTGTCGAGTCTGGTTAGACCAATGGAATGCAAGGCGTCAAAGGAAGCAAAGCGTCAAAAGAAACAAGGTAAGACTCCTATTGAGCAACGCACTGAGGTTTTGCAAACCATGACAAGTGATCAAGCATCGTGGCATTCCTCGAGGAAGATACATAATCAAAGTGAGCTCAATTATTACAAAAAGTATATACAACTTTAACAACGAAAGGAAGCAAGGGCGGAAAGTGAGCTCCAACTCAAGAAACAAGAGGAAGAAACAAGGATCATGACAAGGAATTTGGAGGCTATGACCCCGATCCCTAAAAGGTATTTTACCAAGAGGAAACTAGATATCCTTAAGGAAGCAGAAGATAAGGAAGGTGAAGTTGTCGATGATACATTTGCAGATTGTTATCAACCACGCGTACTCTTTCCAGAGTAATTGTAGCAATTGTATTAAGAATAAATGTTGTCATTTATGTTTCCATTATCTTTCCATTATGTATTTAAATTTTCGAGATAAAATTGTAATTTTTTTTATGAAATTACTTGCAAAAAAATAAATCATATTTATTTTGTCGAAATCACAATTCAGATATGACACGTGTCACTTTCTCATTGGTCACTGAATAGTAATTACTCAAGCAGTTTGTAAACTACCGCATTTTATTTTGCTCTTACTCAAACAGTTTAATGATTTCAAACTGTTTAAACAATTTAAAAAATCACTTGAACAATTTAATGATTTCAAACTGTTTTGCTTTTATTCGTATTTGCTAAAGAACAAATAGGGCTTGCATGATCATAATCAGATAAATCAGAACATGGCAAACTTAAAATAATCGTAATCAGATTAGGGCATTAATCTTGTTCACAAGTTGCCACCTGGTACCTATTCCAGATTTCCAGGCTTAGGGGACTAAAGTGCTTCCGAATCCACTATAAACCATGGGCCAGAGGGCATCAGATCTGCCCCATGTATGGTCGGAATAGTTAATCCACAATTACATTCTCGTCCGCACTTCTGCAGGAATCGATATGAATAAAGCATATAATCGACCTATGATAGGTCACTTATCATTATGCACTTTTAGCAGTAGATTGTATCGTGGAAAGCTGGCTATATGTAACCTTTTGAGTTTCTACTAAGGACTTTTATAATAAAAATTTAGCGATTATTTTTTATATAATATTTTATAAATTTAATTTTTGATTATATTTTGACTGATGTTTAGTTATATATAAGTAAATCATTCTAGTAAATTTTTAACCAACTTAAAATTCGTTAAAAAATTCAAAATCAGGGTTTATCAATTATAAACATGAACGGTTCAAGTTTGATAAATTTGGAACGTTCATCTATTTTATCTTGTTTGACACCTTCACGATTTTTAAATTGGATGAAAATTTATAAAAATGATCTACATATATATATAGTTAGATATACACCTTAATTTTTTAAAATATTATTAAAAAATATATTTTTTAACAAAGTACTCACTAAATTCTTACCATTAAAGTTCTCAATAAAAAAACTTAACCTCTTTTTAAATTTGCATATTAGCCTTGATGATCTCTCCCCTCATCGAGGAGGCATTTCGATCATCGATCCTACATTCGGACTTTTTGAGCTAGCTAGTGATCGAGCAACGCTTGCAAGGATCTATTGTGGTTCTAACATCCATTAGGGCATCTGCACCGGCGAGCAGCCGGGCAGTTCGTGATCGAGCAGGTGGTGGGGCACCGACGACTTGCTCGAGCAAACGGGATGAACGCCTCGCACCGGTGAGCTGCTGCTCGCCCAGTCAACGGCCAACTGTTGCTCGACCAAACGCTCGAGCGCGTTTTGCTCCGGCGCCTGCTCGACCGCCTGGCGGACCCCACGCCACGTGGGTGACGTCAGGCGCGTTGAGGTTTTTTTTTTAAAGCTGGCGCGTGTAACACACGCGCCAGTAAAAAGTTTTAAAAAAATAACGGACCAATCACAATCTGCCACGTGGCTTACCGAGCTTCTGCATCAGCAACCAACGGCTAAATCAATCCCAGCCCTCCATTTTGAATTTAAAGCCTCATCCAATGGCCAGAATTTAAACCCAACGGCTACTGTAGTTTACTGTTCAGTCAGTCTGTATTTCAACGGAAATAAATCCAAAAAATAGTAAAAAAATTCCAAAAAATCTCAAACTCTCCCAAATCTTTGCCTATAAATACTACTTCAAGTTTTGCTCAATTCACACCAATTTGAGCATACCATTACACTTCTCCTTCCATCTCCTCTATCCTTTCGTTAAGCTTTTTTTCCTAAACAATGGGCACACATTGGCTTCCTTCCGAAGATTTACAAATGTGTATTTCTTTTGTGCGTCATAGCGTTGATGAATACGACGACAACAAACAAAAGAGGGAGAAATTGTGGGAGACAATTCATGCGGATTATGTGAAAAATTGGGAGCCAAGACCCGGTGATCCTCCGAAAGAGCCGAGGACCCGAATCGCTCTTTCGTCTCACTACAACAAATTCCAGCGACTCTTGCAAAAATGGGGCGAATGTTTGTACGCGGCACGACAACGTATAGCTAGCGGCACTTCGCTAATGGATGAGGTAAGTTTATTTATTTGTAACATAATGATGAATTATATTATAATTTAAATTATGTAGCATACATTATATAAATTTGTATGCGTAGGAAATTTAATGTATAAAAATTTAAATAATGTATACAATTTATATATACAATATTGTGCTTCAATTTAAATATATACAATATTGTGCTTGAATTTATATATACAATTTAAATAATGTATACAATTTATATCCACGTATCATACGAGGCCACTGCCTCCAAAATAACCGTTGGCCGACCCTTTCGACCTGAGTACGCCCCTTGATAGGCGGTTGGGCAGTTCTTCCACTCCCAGTGCATGCAGTCGATACTTCCGATCATGCCAGGAAAGGCTCGGCGTTGGCCTTTAGCTAGGAGTCGCGTGATGTCTGCCGATGTTGGACTGCGGAGGTACCTTGGACCATAGATTTCATACACTTGGCTGCAAAAAGCCTTCATGCATGCCAAAGTAGTCGATTCCCCCATCCTTGTAATTTCTGTGCACTGATCCGCGGCCGCCCCATACGCTAACATTCGCAGAGCACCGGTCAGCTTTTGTTCAGGAAGAAGCCCTAGCAATCCAATCGCATCTGGTCTTTGATGCCAAGATTGGTCGTGGTTGCAGAGATCCGTCATGATAATGTTGAATCGGTTTCTACTCATCCTATACCGCCGACGAAATTCTGCCACCTCGAAGTTGGGACGTTCGATGAAGTAATCAGCCATGAGATTGCGTCCCCTAGATAGCCTCTGTCGATCACGATTCGGTTTTTTACCGCGACGTGAACCGCTCGGTCGTGAGGGTTCATCGTCGTCTTGTGCTTCCGCCATGACCACCTGATTGATGAATGATTGCTCCATATAGTCATCCTCTTCTTGTTGACGTTGTCTCCTCCTGAAAAAATGGGGGAAGCTGAAAGGATCCATCAAAGTGATGAACAAGGAAATGTTGCTAAGTGTTGAGAGATATGAGTTATGTACTCGGATTCTTGTACATGGTGTGAGGCAACTATGAGTGAAAGATGAGCGTTTTATAGGCAATTGTAGATAATCTGATCGTCAAATATGAACACACGTGTCGCATCGTAGTTGGTCGAAAATCTCACCGGAAATCTGGTTTAATTATTTGGTCGACGACGCTATCTCGCAGTGACACGTGTCGCATCGTAATTGGCCGAAAATCTTACTAGAAATCTGGATCAATTATTTTGTCGACGACGCTATCTCGCAATGACACGTGTCACATCGGAATTGGCCAAAAATCTTACCGGATATTTAGTCCAATTATTTTACCGACAATGACACATGGCGGTAACACGTGTCAATTTTTAATTAGTTGGAAATCTTACCGGAAATCTGGTATAATTATTACCGATCAAGACACGTGTCACATTATTATTGGTGGTAAATCTATCCGATAATTCATTTTTAAACATTTCACTACATGACAAAACTGATTTGCTTGAAGCAAATAGTGAATGGGTGTGTGCAAAATTTGATTTGCTTGAGCAAATCTTGGATAGCTCTTGCTTGAAGCAAGATTTGCTCTTGCTCTACTTCTTGCTCTGATCATGGGTGCGGATGCTCTTATGACGAAAGCCATCACGAGAAAATATGCATTTGGATCGAGTTGGGGGACCCACTCATTTTAATTAGCTTTGATACTTGGAAGCTAGTGCCTACTGCATAGTACACTAGCTCATTGAACCTGAAGACCAGAATCTATCCCATTTTAGGGTTCAGCGCACTTCAGCCGGTTAGGCTGGGCAGCAATATATTATATATCCCACGTTTGTTTTTTTTTTGGATCTAGCTAGAAAATAACTTTGATTCATATATGGACGCATCTCTATCCATGCACCAGTACTAGCTTCTTTAATCTTGATCATATATACAGACATGCATATTCCTTATTTCCTTGCAGAAATGATCTTGTCAGGCCTAATTATACCCTGGAAGATTCATCAGCGGTGGGTTTTTCCGAGTCACCATGCACTATCTTGGACACCGGAGCTTCCACTGCATGATCTACATCGTGCTGTTGAATCACAAGGACTGACGAGACCACACCATGCCCGGAGAAGGCCAAAACATCTCCAATAGGCCCCAGCTCGGCATGCTCGGCTTGTCTGTCCGCCAATTCAGCTACCATACTCGATGGAAACCGTCCTTTCCCAACAATTACAAGGTCATGATCCCCATTGCGTCCAATTGCCAAGACTCCCTCCACAACATTCCTATCTGCCACTTTCTCTTTGTACTCTACCGTCCCATCCTCCACCCACTTACTTCTAAACTCAGCTATTGCAGCCTCATCCAGTTCCTGATCCATTTAATCAAAAATCAATACATACTAGGTTTTAGTAATTCGATCTACGCTAATATAGTAATATGGCAGAATTAGTACGTACGTGGTGCATGCATGCATTCAAAAAATTAAAATTGCACACCTCTTCTTTGTCTCGGTCCATTTTGGCTGTGGAGAAGCTATAAGTGTTCTCTGTGGACTTGGTGGGTGCGGGCTTTAACGTAAGCCCATCATTCTCCGAACCTTGCTTCTCAACAAACCTCACAACCTTTACCTTAACTGCTGGGTGTTCAGCCATCCGGCCACCCAACTCCAAGGCCTCTCGGTCATCAGGCCCACCGAAAAACATAATGCAGATCCGTTGGGCTACAAAGATACCGGGCTCAGGCTTTCGGGACCCAACACTTCCGAAGCCACGGTCCACGAGCACCGCCACCGAGCACGGTGCATTTCGGAGCACTCTTTGGTTCACCCCTCTCCATCCATGTCCCACATTGATCTCCTTCTTCTCTTGGCCTTCACCCTCAAACCTCCATTGCTTGTGGAATGGCAACACGATCATCGTGACCCTTTTGTCTTCCGCCACGCTGCAAATATCCTCGTACATTGTGGACAGGGGTGATACCGCTGTCGTGGGCCGGACCGCGACTTGGCCCAATTGACTATAGCCTTGGAATGCCGCAATAGCCCTGTCGTGCCACTCGCCTCTGGGAGTGCGATTGAAGAAAGGAAACCCATTTTTCCGGGCCCGTTGGAACATGATTATTGAAGATGAGCGCTCGGTGAGCTCCACAAGGTGCATTAGGAAGAGCTTAAGTTGGGATATCTTGTTGCTTCGAAGTGAATCTACTAGGGTAATAAGCGAGGTTGCATTATTTGGACCATGAACACATGCAAGGATTCGAAGCTCGTCTTTCACGGCTTGCTCAGTTGAGATTGAGGAGAGGTCGCATAGCTTACGGTGAGTGCTAATTGAGATTCCACGTGCTGGTTTGTAAAGAGCCATCACGAGTGGACTCGTAATGAAGGTGGTGAACAATGCCATGAGGACCAGAATTGCAAAAGACTCGTCGTTAAGCACCTGCACTAGTTCAATGAGCAATTCATAAGAATGCACTTATGCACAACATATGCATATATATACGTCGTTGACATTTGGTTTGAATTTGCATGCACATGAAAAATACACGTTCAAAAATGAACTTATCCGCTTCAAGTGACCAAGTTTGAAATGAATATATACTAGGATTTTTCTATTTATTTTTTTTGGCATTGGAACACTAAGGTTTTGAAGGTAACGAAGTTTGGTATGATATGAGAATTCACACATTCATTCAATTATCCGACAACTCACATTTTATTTGGACTAGAATTATCCGCTTGTGGGAAATGACGTACATGTTTCTTTTCTCTAGCTCTGAGTTTGCTACATGACATGTTTTTTTCTGGCATTACCTAAATTAATTCTTCCAACATACACGGGTACGTAACGTACCGGTAATGATATACTAATTAAGGTACGTAAAATGTGACAGAAATGCTCGAACTGACCTTTTTCTCCTTGCCTATGTTGAGAACGATGAGCTCGACCAAGCCTTTGGTGTTCATGAGAACACCAAGCGTCAACGACTCCCTTGCCGGAATCATAAACATCATCGCGACCGCAAACGTCCCTAGAATCTTGCCGGAACAGGCCGTTGTTATCACCAGGACCAACAGCCCCCAGGAACGTCCACCCTGTATTTTCGCCACATCCGTCTTTAACCCACTGGACGCAAAGTAGAGGGGAAGCAACAAGCCGGACACGAAGTCTTCGATCCTCTCTATCAACCTGTCTGCGAACTGTCCTTTAGGAATTGTGAGTCCAAAAACAAAAGCTCCAAATATAGAATGAATCCCAATGAGGTCAGTCATGAACCCGGACACCAATACTCCGGCCAAGGTCAGGCAAATATAGGCTTCGTCGACGACATCCTGCTCTGGTGTGCACCGGTTGGCGACCCATTTCATGGCTGGTCGTATGGCGACCATCATGAAAACCACAAAAGCGACACCTGATCGATCACAAAGTACGTACATGTGATTAGTAATTCATATTTTTGATATGCTCGATCCTTTTTAATTTTACATAAGAAACTTCTCAAATTAATATATCGTGTCACATCAAGTAAATTATAAGAAAAATAGTTTATGTCTCAAGTGTCATTCTAAACAGTGAAATATGATCACCTGAGAGGAGGACCCAAATGGATATCAAGGGGCTCTTGTTGTGACCACCATCACCGTCACCGGCCAGTGCGACCGCCAAGGCCAGCAAGATCCATGCAGCAACGTCGTTAAATGCGGCAGCGGCCATGGCAGTCTCCCCAATACGAGTGGTCAACAGCTTGAGCTCTGCTAAGATCCGAGCAAGCACAGGGAAGGCGGTGATGGAGAGGGCAACCCCCATGAAGACAAGGAACTGAGTAAAGCCTACTTTGTCAGCTCCGTCAATGGTTTTGCGGAAGACCAAGGCCACTCCGATTCCACAGAGGAAAGGGACAGTTATTCCGGCAAGGGCAATGCCAAAAGCTCTTTTGCCACTTCGGCGAATGGAGCTCAGGTCGAGCTCTAATCCGACGAGGAACAAGAAGAACAAAAGACCAATACTTGCCACCGATTCTAGGATTGGGGTGCTCCAAGATGGAAATAATTTTTCCAAGTAAACTTTGTTTCTTCCAAATGCTGAAGGTCCAAGTAGAATTCCACCCTAATTACCAATTCAAAATATTAAATATTATTTAGTAAGATATAAAAATTGCATTGTATAAGTGACGGTCACATAATTAAGAACATAGCATACACACCGGAACAATATACATAATTATCCGGTGAGAGATTACTTACGGCAATTTCTGCAATGACCTTTGGTTGGCGGAGAGGTTTAAGGAGGAAGGCGAGGAGGCGGCTGACGACGATGATCAAGGTGGTCTGAACTATTAGGAGTGGAAAGGCAAAGTTTAGAGGATTGTCCCCTTGCCAAAGGCCATTTGAGGCCGTTTTGATGGAGGTTATGTTCACCATACTAAAGTTTGGCTAAAGCTTCCAAGCTTGAGGGAGTTGAAGTTTCATAAAGCTTGTGGCTTTGGAGGGTTTGCAACGGGGAATAGCATGGACTGAGTAGGAAGAAATAAAAGTGAAACAATATATAGATGGAGGATATAGGCGGGGGAGAAACTCTTGGTTCTTGTTGTTGTGTGTGTTTGTATAAAGTGAGCTCAATCACGTACGTAAGTAATATGTGTAACACTAAGTCAATGGATAA
Source organism: Geum urbanum (assembly GCA_946800695.1). Taxonomy (NCBI): domain Eukaryota; kingdom Viridiplantae; phylum Streptophyta; class Magnoliopsida; order Rosales; family Rosaceae; genus Geum; species Geum urbanum. Next base: position 86,808,010 of record OX326997.1, read on the forward strand.
TGGCATTCATGTGGTTCCATTAAATCGCTTCCTTAGAATACCAGGTGAGTTGTTTTAACCTAAAGCGATTTAAATAAATAATTGCAAATTAACATCATCTTCTATGGTTCTCCCTAGGTTATGTCCAGCTAGCCCTCGTACGTACTCTTTTGGTCAAATTCTAAAGTCGATCTAAACATGACTTACGTTTTAGTACAAACATAATTAACTTAATTTATTCGACAAACATATATACACAACTGATTAATAGAATCAAATATTCATGAAGTGCATGCACAAACCAAATTGATCGACTCCATTCCTTTATAATATCACGGGAGTCTTGCAAAGGATAGTCAATTTTGTTCACCACATCTAATTGGACTAGTGGCACCCCCCTCTACCTCAGTGATCACAGGCTAGATAACCAAACAGATTTGGCGAAGATAATATTCATGGCTCTCTTTTCATATATATCAGAAAGACAGAAAGGAAAGGAGCAAGATAACCAGCTCCATTTCCATAGCTACTCGATAATAACCATATCCCCACCTGCACTATCCGTCGACTGTTCATCGATATGGATCATATGATGTTCCATTATCACGGGGTCCAGTACTCGTACCAGTGAAACTCATTTCACATTAATGTGGAGGTACTTGAACTCTGTACATGCATGGTAGGTCGGCTATGGTCTTTTTATGATGGCACTGGAGAAAATAGATCTTCCCGAGTATTCGATCATCAAGTTATATTGCAGATGTATCATCGATCAGTATCATCGTGTATTCATGTGATATTGAGTCGTACCCCTTTGTTTGTTTGGCACACAGAAAAAAGCAGGGAAATAATTGTAATGCAAAAGGGACATGCATGTCCGTGATTCAAAGCATCAATCTGCAAAAGAAAACTTGCTCGAGGATGGATGTCGATGGAGAGATATCGATCATCATTCATATTACACCAGATGGTGTAACTATCTCAATTTTTCGCTCCACGCTAGCTAGTATTCAATCAACTCTTCCAATCCAAGTATCCTTGTTTGATTTGGCGATGAAAAAAAATGAGAGAAGGGAAAAAAAATGGTGATTCATATGTATTTGCTAGAATGTATGTTTGACCTTGGAATGGATTTAGTATTATAAAGTTTGATTAGGACAACAAGCTTAATTAATCTGTGACATGATAAGCAAACGCCAATCCAAAATATCAACGCGATCGATTATCGGATCCTGTCCAAAAGCTAAAGAACAAGCTGACTGATCGATTGAGCTGCCACGAAGCCACGAGATCTCATAGGCATTTGAACCAATTGAGAATCTTTGCCGATCGATGATCGATTATATACATTTCAGTTTCATGTAATAACTTGGGGACACGACAAGCTTAATATGATTGGATCATTGAAGTACGTAATGCTAGAATATTCAGTGGATTTTGAAGACTTGATATATAGGTTTTGTCCTTCTTTCTTGTTTTTCATCAGAAAAGACTGATTATATTGTTCTAGCAGCTAGATAGTCATCAAGTCCATCATTACATATATATATATATATATATATATATATAAAAGCATCATTGTTCTTGTAGGAAAAGGTGGCAATTAAAAGGACAGCATACATTGTTCGTGAGTCATGACTTTGTAACCAGCTACATTTCAGTATACGTTCGTCTATTTCTTTCATTTGGAAACTTAATGAGCTTGAGATTGAGCTCATTTCAACATGATGATCTTAAACTAACACCAAAAGTAAGCGAATATTAAAACTATTAAATGAAAGTAGACTAATTGAATAACCACGATTTGGTTCTGAAATATGAAATTTATTGATTAACTCGATAGAATTTGTTTGGGATTATAATTCGAAAGACAAAAAGACATTACAATACCTTAAAAAAAATATTGCGTACAACACCTACGAAAGGGTTCACTAGCGAGCCTATCCAAAGATTACCATGATATATTGTTGTGCTTGGCTGATCAAATTAAGGTCATCCAACACTCTTATGAAACGTCCCCTTGCATTAAACTTGGCTACTTTAGCTTGCCTGTTACTATTCTCAGCAATCAAAAAATCTCCATATATGTTTATGTTAATATTTTCAGAAAAGCCTTGAGTTAACACGAAAAGTCTTGACTATTTAAGGGTCCCCGAATTTAATGTCTTAGAATGTTCTTTGCTCACTACAAGAAAAAAAAAACCTTTTGGCAACGACCGAATTTTGTTGTTGAAAGTTTAAATTCCTCGATAAAATGAAATTGCAATGAATTTTGAGTTGTCACTAGATCTGTCACCCTATTCGTCTGGCGGAATGTAAAAAGTGACGAATGACTTTTTCGTCGCATTTTTTGTTAGCGACGTAATTGATGAGTCGTATGTTATTTTTGGCGAGGAATTCGAGTGTGTGGCAAAACATAAAAATGATGCTTCACTTTCGTCGCAAATATTGAATGCAACTTTTGAGGTTTGTCGAAAACACTAAATGCGACGCTTTATGTCGATTTGTCGGAAATAACAAAGTGTGAGGTTCCTTCTTTGTTGCAGATAATAAATATGAGGAATATGTTTTGTCGCAGTATTAAAATACGACAATTTATTTTTTACGGAGATTTTATTTTTGTCACTTGACAATTCATTTTTGTCGCAAGTACTATATGCGACATTAGACAATCGTCGCCAGACATTACCCCAAAAATTGCTATAGACAACACCTAATAGACAACAGTCAGCAGTTTGTCCATTGTCTGAAAAATGCAGTCAACACTCAAAAAAAAACTATTGTCTGTATGTGCCCAAATGTGCCAAGGAGACAAATTTTAATCAGTTGTAGATGGTAATATGTTCTAACAACACCCACTACAACATTTTAGGGTATTGTCGGCGACTTAAAGTCGCCGGCCTTTCTTTTTAAATCGCCGGTAATACTCTCGCCGGAAATTTGGCGCCGGTGAAAGTATTACCGGCGACTTATTTTTAAAGTCGCCGGCAATGCTTAAGGGCATTACCGGCGACTCAAGTCGCCGACAATGCTCAATGAATCACCGGCGACTTGAGTCGCTGGTAATGCCCCTCCGTCGTGGCCGGAAAATGAGGGGTATTGCCGGCGACTTTGGTCCAAGTCGCCGGCAATACCCGGAGAAATTTGTCAAAAAAAAGCCGGTTCTGGATTGGGCCCAATTCTAGAACCTGCACTGAAAAACAGAAACCGTACAAATACAAGTTCAACAGTACACACATAATTGTCCAACGTATAGTACAAACGTACAGCAACAATACGAAAATAAACTGCAACTACACTAAGGGTCGAGGAAATCCATGTGGACGTAATCATTTGAACTCCAGTGGCTACCCTGGTCTTGTTGTGGCGGTGACTGCTGCGGTGGTGGATCAGTGTGGAACACAGGGACCGGGGGAGGTGTGGGGAGCGGTTGTCCGATAGTCTGGTACGCGTACATCGTCTGCATCCATGTGAACATTTGTGTCTGCTGCTGGACCATCATTCGGTGTTGCTCGACCACCACCCGGTACTCGGCATCTCTGACTGCCTGCTGCTCGGCCAATTGTCGCATCTCCTCCATCTGCCTCCTTTGCTCCTCCAACTCCCTTTGCGTCCTCTGAAGCTCCGCTGCTAGGTTAGAGTTCCTAGAAGTTGAAGTTCTTGACCCGGTAAAGTATTCCAAAGTGTTCTTCAATACTCCTTCGCCCACCGAGCCCATTCCCCTGCAGTAGTAGGTATTCTTTCTAGTCCCGCACGCTTTTGCCATGATCTGAGCCGCTATAGGGCGATCAAGCGGATCGATCTGAGAGGCATACTGGGTCACTTCTTCCTTCGAGCAGTCAGGATGGTTGTTTCGAGCTATATTCATGGTGACTTCTGTGATTGCATCCTCCAATCTCGCCTAATTGAAAAGCAAATATGAATAACGTATTATTAAACAAAATAAATTAACAGAGAAAAATAGTTTTATTAACACATGCATATGTGAAGTACAAAATAATGAGGCTAAAGACTTACCGCTTCTTCAGGGCACTACGGATAGAACTTCTGATGAATAAACACCAACGAGTTGACTTCTTGTTTTTGCTGCGCCTTACTCGACCAACCCAAATAGTTTAGTGAACTTGCATGATGGGCCTTGGTGTTTTTCAATCTGTTCTCCATGTTCGTCTTGGAAATCGCCTTGTTTGATAAACATATATAAAAAAATTAGTAACTAACTATTTCAATGTGATACGATACATTAGGGTTGTAAAATATATTCAGGATGCATACCTTCGCTTTGGGGTGCTCGAAATGGGCTACCAGCCACAACCACTCGTACTCCCTAAACCGGAATTCGCTAGGGGTAGAACCTCGGCCTAGCTCCTTGTACTGTGTGTAATGTTTTGAAAGCTCGTTCTTCCACTCTTTATACCTATATTAACACCAGAAAAAAAAGTTAGAGATATTAAAACACTTGATAAACAAAAATCTAACTCGATATATACTCAAAAAACACGAATCACATAACCTGATATGTAGTTGACGCTCTACCCACGTGTGAATAAGGCATTCATCCACGTCAAACCATACATGCAAGATGAATATATAAACGGTAAAGTTATATATTTATTCGGACTTAATTAATAAATGTAAAATTTACGTAATGAAAATACGATTTAACTCACACTCAGTGCATTATGCACTTGCATCCTCACGTAGAGAGACACAGATTCCCAATCTGGCCACAGCATTGGGACCTTGTCCCGCACGACGGCCCCGGCCATGCTGACATACTTTCGCGTGGTGTCAAATGTCTTGATCACCTCACCATGCTCATTGGCCCTAATGAGCATTTTCCTTCCCCCGGTGGCCTGCTCAAGATTCTTCCCGGTGCAGGGGCCTCTAGTCTTTCGTTTTCCAGTGCCATTAACGAAATTGCCTAATAATACATTGTCAACAAATTGATATTATTAATTGAACCTATCAGTTGTCTTAAGTAATAATTAAGTAATCAATTTTGTTAAATAAAATTTACCTGCATCATCCGTTTGCTGGTTGTTGCACCTCGCACTCTAAAGATACACGGGGGTCGAACGGGATGAAGTTGTACGCTTCCTCCACGCTCAGGAACTCCGGCCGTCCTTCAATATAAATAGGCCTCCCCCTATCATCGAATTCAGGGATCATAGGAATCTCGTCTGGCAGGAAGAGACCGAATGGCGGAGATAGACGAGGCCTGGACGATGAGGCGCCAGCACCATCTGCCTCAGATGATTCCCGTGAAACGGGAGTAGGCACCGGGCCAATATGAGGCATTTGGATGGAGGGAGTTTCTGATGCCCCCGTTGACTGTCGCTCGTCTGTGGGTCTGCTGACTGAGGGTCTGCTGACTGAGGCTCGAGGCTGGACTGGGGGTTGCACGGATCCGGATCGTGCAACTTCCTCCTCTCCTCGCGCAGCTAGCAACATTTGTGTGCGAGCATTCATAATTGAGCCACTGCGCGTGTTGCTGACTGCGGCTGAGGAACCTTGACTGCTGCTCCCTCCACTGTTTCTAGTCCCTCTCCGTTTGATGCCTCCAAGCCAATTTGCCGCAAAACCTCCTATCGGTTCCAACAATTAGTCCTGGATTCGGTTCTATGAAAATTAAGGAATCGGAACCGTAAGGAACCGGAACTGTTTGGAACCGGAACCAGAACCGATAACCGCTAGAACTGGAACTGGAACCGAACGGTTCCGGTTCCAAACGGTTCCGGTTCCGGTTCTAATCGGTTATCAGTTCCAACAATTAGTCCTGGTTTCGGTTCTATGCAAAACCGGAACCGTTTGGAATCGGAACCGTTTGGAAATGGAACCGTTCGGAACCGAAACCGTTTTGAACTGATAACCGCTAGAACCGGAACCGGAACCGGAACGGTTCCAGTTCCAAACGGTTCCGGTTCCGAACAATTCCGGTTAAAAACTTCCAGTTCCAAATGGTTCCGATTTTTCATAGAACCGAAAAACCAGGACTAATTGTTGGAACCGATAACCGTTTGGAACTGGAACCGTTCGGAACCGGAACCGTTTTGAACCGGAACCGTTCGGAACCGGAACCGTTTGGAACCAAAACAGTTCGGAACCGGGACCGTTTTGAACCGGAACCGTTCGGAACCGGAACCGTTTTGAACCGGAACCGTTTTGAACCGTTTGCATCATATCAAACGTTAAATTAAATTTCATAGGCTAAATGCTTATGATATCATATAAAACATTAAATTAAATTGCATCATATCATATCGATCATTACAAATATAATTATCAAAATATCAATTAAATATTACCCAAATGCTTATTTAACCAATTAATTAAGTTAACAAATATATCTTAAATTATCAACTATATCAATTTATCCAAATCACCTTAATTTGCCCAACACCTTAAATTACCTTAAATTACATATATCAATTAATCCAAATCACCTTAATTTGCCCATGCAACACCTTAAAATACAATATAATTATCAACTATAATTAAAAATACAATATAATTATCAACTATATCACCTTAAATTACCTAAATATTTTCTACATATATACATACATACACTTGCCTAATAATTATCAAAAATTAACTCAAAACTTAATTAATCAAGTTAATTAAATCAAATATAATTAAAATGCATATATACACATAATTATAAAAAACAAAAATAGAGAGAGAGAGAGAGAGAGAGAGAGAGAGAGAGAGAGAGAGAGAGAGAGAGAGAGAGAGAGAGAGAGAGAGAGAGAGAGAGAGAGAGAGAGAGAGAGAGAGAGGACCTGTCATGGTCGAGATCGGATTCCGGCGGCGGAGGTGAGGGGAGGAGGTAGAGGAGGAGGGGAGGAGGAGGGGAGGAGAGGTAGGGGAGATTTGGGGTTTTTGGGTTTAGGTATTTTTGTGTGGAGAGGGGAGGAGAGGAAGAGATGGGGTTTTAGGGTTTTCAAGGAAGAGATGGGGTGAATAAATGAGGCAGCTCGAGCTGCCTCTCCTGGGAAATAATGAAGTATTGCCGGCGAGTTACGAGTTAACTCGTGGGCAATACTATTACCAACGAGTTAACTCGTTGGTAATGATAGTGATTCCCGACCAATTCCGACCAATTTACGGCCAATTTTAGATGAATTTCCGACCAATTCCGAGCCAATTCCCGGCCAATTTACGACTATAATTTCCGACTCTAATTTACGACTATAATTTACGACGTACTATAAATACGAAATATCGAATTTCCGACTATAATTTACGACTATATATAATTTCCGACTATAATGTACGACTATAATTTTCGACTATAATTTTCGACTAGAATTTCCAACTAGAATTTCCGACTATATATTTTTTCCGACTAGAATTTCCGACTATGTATAATTTACGACTATAATTTTCGACTAGAATTTCCGACTATAATTTTCAACTAGAACTTCCAACTAGAATTTCCGACTATATATAATTTACGACTATAATTTACGACGTACTATAATTTTCGACTATAATTTCCGACTAGAATTTCCGACTAGAATTTACGACTAGAATTTACCTCAAGCCAATTTACGACTATAAATACGTACATCATTAATGTACTAAGGATGATAATCATAATCATCTTCATCACTTGAGTCTGACTCGGTTTCATAGGTAACCTCTGGCAATATGTGCTGCTCCTCGTCATCTGAATCAACGTCAACTTCATTTGGATTAACATCAAGAAGTTCTGCTCCAGTAATTCGAACCACACTCCCAGATCTCACATTATTAAGGCGAATCGTAGAGGATTCTGGAATGTCAAAAGCGTTCGGCTCTTGGTATGCAGTAACTTCTTCATCATCTGCGGTCTCACCAAGTGTGGCAGCACTGTATATGTTTCTATGAGCAACATGGTTAACCACCTTCCACAGGACTTTGTTCAGAAGATCGTCAAGGTAAAACACTTGTTTTACTGATGTGGCAAGAATGAAAGGGTCTTCTTTATACCAGCTTGTAGCAGTATTCACCGAAAATATTCTGTACTGATCGGTCCTTGTGTTCTCCGGGCTAGTATCAAACCATCTACACTTGAACAAGTGCACTTTCATGCGGTTCCCATAAATTAGTTCAACAACTGAATGAACGACACCGTAATAGTCAACGTCATCCTGCCCACTATGGACCATCACCCCACAATTCTGTGTTTTCAATTAGTCGTCTCAATTTTCACATATAAATTTCACGCCATTGACCTGACACATCGAGTAAACTTTTGAAGCTATCAGTTTCATCGCCAAGACCCTCAATTCATTTGACCACTCTGGGCAACCATCATTTGCTACATGGTTCATCTGAAAACGATGAGAAACCAGGTACACCATAAATTATGAACATAGAAAAAGAAAATCACGTACACACATGCTATATAAGGAGCTAAAAAATAGATATATACACATATACCTTACCCATTGACCAAAGTAGTTTGCAAACGTCCTGTTGTGGTAATCAACATTTCCGGCAATAGCAGGGCAGTGAAGATGATAGTTTTTCTAATATTGTACTTCTGGAAAGTTAATCAGTACCGACCAGTGGGCAATGGCTACCTCATTTTCATCCAACTTGTATGACTTTGGCAAGCTTCCCTGTACTACCACGTCTTTAGAGATGATAGAAAGGTTGAACTGAGGTTCATCTATCGGCATCTGTTGTTGGGGGTTCTCCAGCGCTCCCAAATACAAGTTGGTGTACGTTACACACTCGTGCGCAATATATGCTTCAGCGATACACCCTTCAGGTGCATATTTATTCTTCACATAGTCCTTGTAGGCTCCCAATTGTCTACAAGTTAACAAGTGCATGTTATAATACTTAAAAAATAAGAATTTACATATAAAAACAGAGGCAAACCAAATGTATGAATCATTTGTACCTTTCCATGGGATACATCCAAGTGTAGTGTACGGGACCGGTAAACAACAATTGTTGCTGTTTATATGCCGAAAAATGGCATATAAACAGCAACAAAGGCTCGGCCCAAAACGGGTCAGTTTTGACCCGTGGTCAACGCGGGTCAACGACCCAATTTTCCCAAATTAGAAAGTTTCCTTAATTGTCACATATTCATACCATATTTATACCGTATACGTACCGTCCAAAACGAATCGAAACCAAACGGATAAACACGACAAAATCCAACGGCCGAAAATATTCATAACTTATTCCACATAACTTGAAACCATCCTCTGGAAACTCCCACGTACTCAAAATTAAATTCTCTACAACTCTCGTGAAAGAACTCATTAAAAATTCTTGCCCGATAATTTAGTCGTTAACAAACGTGCCATAACGACCACTTACGACAAAATCGCGACTAATCACGAAACTCGCAAATCAAGCCGATAAACATACCATTTCGGGTTCGGGTTGACACAAATCTACGCCCCTTACAAAAATTTCGACTTCGAAATTTCCAAACCTGCCAACTGAAAAGTAGGACACTGCCTCTACTGACTACTCAACCTCCCAAGTGACTACTTCAACTGAATAACTGCCATCAGACTTTCACAATAGGAAATATTTCTGTGCTGTAATCCCTGCACCCTCAAATCCAGAATCTGAATTGGCTCCTCCACAAATGTCAAGTCTTCCTGCATAGGGAACTGATAGGGTGCTAAATATGCAATAAATCTGAAATGTAGTTCCACCACATGGAATACAACATACACACTGGCCAACGCTACAGGCAATGCCAAACTATACGTCACAACACTTACTCACCCCATGATCACATACGGACCAATATAAGGTGGTAAAGTATACCACACCTCCCAAAATAAATCACACCTTTCCAAGGAAACCTTAGTCACCAACCTTGAACTCAATGACTCAACATACTCACATCTGCATAACTTCTCTGTCAAACTCGAGCAATTATCAACTTGTCCTTGCTAATCCGAAGGTTTACAGAAATTAAATTCTCTACAACTCTCGTGAAAGAACTCATCACAAATTCTTGCCCGATAATTTAGTCGTTAACAAACCCGTCATAACGACCACTTACGACAAAACCGCGACTAATCACGAAACTCACAAATCAAGCCGATAAACATACCATTTTCGGTTCTAGTTGTCACATCTGGCTCCAAGAATATTACTATGTCCAAAGAAAAAGCGTGCTAAAATTCAACATGTAGCATATGTTGTTGATGAGAGGTCTCATGTTGAAGATGAAAGGTTAGAACAATGACACATTTGCTTTTTTTAGACTATTTTCTTTAAATGGTTAACTATCACAATGAGATGATATTGAATCCTATACTCTCTATTTGTGATAATAGATAGGACATTTTGTAGTCTCTGAAAATCTGTTACTTTGGAAAGAAAAACAAGTTATCTTGTGTAACCTTTTTTTTGTTATGGAACTGACTGATACGACGTCTTTTAGCTTGTATATATACTCACCATTAACTATGACGATATTGAAGAGACCCATTTCAAATGTTTGGTGTTTTGAGATTGTTTGCATTCAGAATGATTGAATCTTCCTAAAGACTTTCATTCATGAGCATAGTATTATTAGGTTGAGAATATATTGTTTAGATGGATTGACAGTGGTAGACGACAATCCTCTTAACTCATTTGTATATTAATTTTCGTCATATTCTCAAACATGTTTTATTGCATTAGTATGTTTTTTCTAAAAAAAATTCACCCATCAAATAAACTCCAAATTACTTGAAATTTTGTGTGGTAGTCTACCACTGTGTTGACTATGTCTAGTATTTATATCGTAATTTTTAGTCTAGTCTAGGTTAGTTAATTAATTAAGTTTTCAAATGTTTGGTGTTTTGAGATTGTTTGCATTCAGAATGATTGAATCTTCCTAAAGACTTTCATTCATGAGCATAGTATTATTAGGTTGAGAATATATTGTTTAGATGGATTGACAGTGGTAGACGACAATCCTCTTAATTCATTTGTATATTAATTTTCGTCATATTCTCAAACATGTTTTATTGCATTAGTATGTTTTTTCTAAAAAAAATTCACCCATCAAATAAACTCCAAATTACTTGAAATTTTGTGTGGTAGTCTACCACTGTGTTTACTATGTCTAGTATTTATATCGTAATTTTTAGTCTAGTCTAGGTTAGTTAATTAATTAAGTTTGTGTATGTAGCTCGAGTCTGCCAGAAAACTAATTTTAGTGTTTGTTTGTGTCTTAATACTTAGTTTCATCAATCTTTAACCGGTACTAACTCCTATTTGCCATAATATTACATTGATATAAATTGCATAAGAATAGGGTTATCTTTGAGTGGTGTAAAAAGTCTATCAAATTTTGGCGGTAACATTGGCTATAGGGATCGAATGCATCAACACCCGGTAATTGTTGTTAAATTTTTTTTTATGTGTGGTGTATTTATTTCATGGTCCTTTTTCGAGCTCTAACAAAAATTTGTATATCCTTTTAGTTGTTGATTCTGTTTCTAAGTGGATAAAGGCTAAAGCCACCCAGGCTAATGATTCTAAGGTTGTTCTCAATTTTCTTAAAAAACTTTTTGCTAGATTTGGAACACCTAGATCCATCATCAGCGATGGAGGATCTCACTTTTGAAACAGGACCTTTGATGCTTTTCTTAGGAAGTACAATGTGACTCATAAGGTGGCAACACTTTATCATCCTCAGACAAGCGGGCAAGTAGAGGTTTCAAACAAGGAGTTGTGGAACCAACTAGGAAGGATTTGAGTAAGCACTTAGATGAAGTATTATGGGCTTATCAGACAGCATACAATGCACCATTGGGGATGTCTCCCTGTAGGTTTTTTTATGAAAAATCTTGTCATCTTCTAGTGAAGCTTGAGCATAAAACATATTGGGCAGTCAAGCAGTTCAATGTTAACATGAATGTTACGGGTACTCATAGGAAATTGCAAATCAATAAATTGAATGAGATCCAAAATGATGCTTATGAGTCTAGCCGAATTTATAAGAAAAAGACTAAGATGTTTCATAACAAGATGATAAGAAAGAAGACTTTTGAAGTTGGTCAAAAACTTTTGCTATTTAATTCCCGTCATAGGTTTTTTCTGGGTAGGCTTCGGTATAGGTGGATAGGTCCTTGTTGTTACTAATGTTTTCCTCATGGTGCAATAGAAGTCAAAAGTTTCAAAATAGGGACAACATTCAAGGTGAATGGACACCAACTCAAGCCTTTCTATGAGTCATTTGTAAAATACATTGTCGAGCGTGTACCTCTTGAGGATGTGCCTAAAGAAGTTGAATGATACTTCGTACCGTCTGGCTGAAGATATTAAACTTAGAGTTACTTGGGAGGCAACCCATGTTGATGGGTAAGCTTGGCCACCATATTTGATTTCTTCTTCATTCTTCATTTTCTATTTTTTCTCCACAATTTAGTGTGTTTTGTGATGTGATATGTGTTTTGCTTCATACTTGTTTGACATATTGCATGCTTTAGATTTGTTTTACTTTGAGGACAATGCAAATTTCAAGTGTGGCGTAGGATTTATATCATATCCTTAGTTTTTTTCCCGAATTTTTGAGTCTTTTGGTTTTCTGCTGAAGCCCTAGTTCGACTCGTCGAGCCTTATTTTTGACACGTCGAGAATTTTAGTTAGGATTTGTTATCGGATTCTTCGACCCGTTGAGATTGTTTCTCATCCCATCGAAAAAGTGTGCAGATCGATACAGTGTCTTCTTCAACCTGTCGAGATTTTCTCTCGACATGTCGAAGTGAAATGGGTCTTTGCCGGCAAGAATTTCATCTTGAAAGATTTCCTGAGTCTATTTTTGGTATTTTTGATTTTTTCTTTGTTTTTCTTGTGTGTTTGTGAATCTTATATGAAAAAATAAAATACAAAAGAAAATCAACACCAAAAACAGTATTTTGTATTATTCTTGAGTCTTAGCTAGGTTGCCCTTGACAAGTCTATGTTGTGCTTGTATCTTCCAAATATTGTGACTAAGAGATGATAATTTGACCTTGTGACTTGAATTTCCTTAGTTAATCTTGATATATGGTACATATGCGAATGTGTAGTGGATGTGAAAACAAGTTAACTATGAGCATGCGTAAACATTGTTGAGATTTATTTAACATGTGAGTAACTGAGCTTAAATGTGATTACATGCTTTCTTTCTTGTGCGTGCCAACTGCTTGTCGGAGATTAAGTTAATGGACTCTAGAGATTACTAGAACTGGCTCTTGTACTTTTTTCAACTTATAGTTAATACATGTTTTGATCAAGGAAGAGATAAAGGCATATAGGAACGAGCACAAAAGCCAAATTTACCATGTGTCCTATGTTTGTCTGTGCATGAGTTGTGACTCTTTAGTTATCCCTTTGAGCCTACATTTGACCTTTTTTTCATCACCTGCATAGTCCTTAATCTTGAACCTTAGCATAGTTATAACTCTACCTTTGTTCTAGGACTTAGTAGAGTTATGCATAAGGCTTATTTGAAGATTAAGGTGAAGATTTATGGAGATAATGCAAAGAAATAAGTGTGGGATATCAAGCTAGTATGTGTTTGAATTGTAAACAAATATGACCGAAGGAAAGAAAAAAACAACGAAGAAGAAATCGGCATATGAAGGAAAAAAGAAAGAAAGTTGTGAACTAGCTTGATACCCTAGGTTAGCTATAGATGAAAAAAATGAAGTGAAGGCCCAACATGATGATATCCGGCCACAGTTGATGACATTTGAAGTTCCTAAATGATGTTATCTAATGGTTGCTTGTACATTATTGTCTCTACTCTTGGTGGCTCTACTAGGTTTTAGAACTTGTTTTGAATTCTATCTCTTTTTGTTCTATAAACCCATGAGCCTAGCCCCATTACAACCATTAAATTCCCTTTGATCTTTGAGATGGCAGCCTTTGATATGTGGAGATTAATTACAAGAGTTAAGCATATAGTCTGATCCGTTTGGCAAGTATTTGAATCGAGTGTTTAACCTTAGATAGACATTGAGACAAACACTTTTAAGAGCATATCTTTGTGAGGTTGAATATTGATTTGTTTATTGCATGCTACAGCTCTTCATTCATCATGATTATGTATGTATCCTACATGTTACATATGTGCTATACATTGGAATTAACTTTCAAAATTCTATGGGACTAATTTGTGGGGGAATGCTAATCTTGGTGTTACAAGTGTAGGAAGATTGTTGAGATGAATTGTTGAGGATGTTGGAGTTGTGTTTGTAGTTTGTGTCTTTTTAGTTTTTGTTTTTTAATGTAGTGTTTTGCTCGAGGACTAGTAAAATCTAAGTGTGAGGTATTTTGATAGTTGCATATATATGCAACTAAATTATGCTTAAATGATCCCGATATTTGGTCTTAGTGTTATGTTTTCGGTCAAAATACTTATGTTTATTTGTTTTATTAGGTTTGTAGAGGAAATAAAGAAAATGAGTTAAATGGAGGGTTCCTGATGTAAAAAGGATTAAAGATGTGGTGTCTCTTGCAAATAAAAAAGGATTAAACCTAAATAGACAAAAACTAGCTCAATTAAGTCAGTATATACACTCTCTTTAGGGTTTTTGGAAAGGCTAATCAGAAATTTTAGGAGCTAAAGACGTGCATGCAAGAGCAGCCAGCCAAAGGAGTATCTGCCGCCTAGGTTCGACGGGCCGAAATTGTGTCTGCAACAATTCTTCTCCTCTTTGTTTGTATTATTTTTTACATGGATTATTTTTGATTCGTTTTCAAACACTATGAATAACTAAATACCTTGTTAAGGAAAGCCTCGTACATGAAGTTTAGATAATATATGCACTTTGACCTAATTTTGTGATATTTTTGGATGAGGTTTTTTTGTTGGTTTTCCATTGATGATTTCTATCTTGTATGCATTGAGTGAATGCTTAGTACGCATGTTTAGGGATTTACATCCATGAGAGTTTGATGTCTGTTGATTCTTCATGACCTTCCTCAATCTCTCTGTAGTAGAAACCAAACTTTTTGGTTATAAGAAACTCTAGGTCTAGCAAAACACGCCCTTAATGTACTTGTGAAGCCTTGTACATTCTCAAATATTTTCTAGATCTTAATGCTTTCTTCTCAGTAAATTCGGGTCTGTGATCTTTGGATTCCTTGAGAGATAGCGTTGGTGATAAGCGTACTTTTATCGATGTAATCATAATGATTAGGTTATAGGTTGTGTTCATAACGATTGAATGTTCCTAAGAACTTTCATTCATGAGCATGGTATTATTAGGTTGAGCATATATTGTCTAGATGGATTGACGGTGGTAGACGGCAATCCCCAAACTCATTTATCTATTGATTTTTGTCATATTCTCAAACATGGTTTATTGCATTAGTATGTTTTCTCTATTTTTGTTCACCCATCAAATCAAATCCAAATTATTTGAAATTTTATGTGATAGTCCGCCAATTTGTCTAGTGTGTCCAGTATTTATGTCATAATTTTTAGTTGAGTCTAAGTAACTTAGGTAATTAATTAGATTTGTGTCTGTAGGTCGAGTCTTCTAGGAAATTGGTTTTAGTGTTTGTTTGTGTCTTAATATTTAGTTTTATCAATCTTCAACGGGTAATGACCTGTATTTGTCATAAATAGAGTTATCTTTGAGTGGTGTAAAATGCATATCATTGTTGCAAACTTTACCCATCCATATTGGCCCCAACATATTTGAAAATCCGGCCGTCTGCAACGCATATATAGTCGGTTCCTCTACGGTCGAAAGCAAGGCTTTGGGAACCGACTACTGGAACATGTATCTCATGGTGCTCAAAACTTTCAATCGGACGCGCCTCTGCGTGTAAGAATGATGGAAAGTGCTACCAAAAAGAAAACCGACAGATTAAGAACGCTTGTTTGCACACTCATGGCTTGAATTTAATTTAATATGAGAGAATGAAAGTGCTGAATTGGTTTGTGGATGGAAGATGTAGTTAGACTTTGTATTTATAGGGATGGCAACGCTTGTGTAGTTTGGAAATTAATCCAATCGGGACAAGAAATCATACCAGTAAATGGATTGGATTACTAATGCTCAGAGAGCAAAAACCAATCCAATCGCTAGAAGAAATCATACATGTCAATGGATTGATTTACTTATGCCTACTGTATTGTATTTAATCCAAGATGGATTGCGCTCGCTCACCATTTGGTTTCCTGTGGTGAACAAGAACGAATTAGCATAATTAATCATGATCAAGAAAGGATATTGATCCTCTAGAGTACTTTCCTTTGCAATATTTAGTTGTTCTCATAAAGTTGATCTCGATGTCTGCTGATAATAGAATCTATGACTGTGTCTTTGGTTGGCAGGTAGATGCAGGCGAAAATCCAATTTATTTCAACATGAAATAGTACAGAACATGAGCTATAAGCACCGACTGATTGAACAACAAACAATACAAGAGTAGTAACTGCGAGACTTAATAAGTGAACAAGCGCACTGCATTCTGGTAAGTTGCTTCGGCAACACTCTCCTTGTCCATTTCTAACAAAGAAGCAACGTAAACAAGCACACTGTGAATGTTAACCGGATGGTTCAGCGAACCATCATCGTCGCCTTCAATCAGCTGCAGAGACTCAGACACCAACTCAGACTTGGGCAATGCATCAGGCGCATCCGTCTCGAGTAATATCCGATCAAAGGGCACAGCTTTCAGGGTCTTCTTAGCCTTGCTCGTTTTCAGAGACATCAGAAACCCAGAAAACGAAAAGTAACCACCCAAATCGGCCAATTGAGGAACCATCTCTGCCGAGCCCAGATAAGAATGAAGTATGAATCCCTCTGGAAACGGACCCATCGATTTCATTATCTCCAAAAGATCACCGAAAGCCCGAACGCAGTGTATGGAAGCAGGTCTCTTCAACTCTTTAGCCAACTGCAGTTGTTGTCTGAACACTTCAACCTGATCAGCAAAGTCACCCTTCACCTTTTCACCTTTGTCTAATCCAATTTCTCCGACAGCAGCAGAGGGTGTGGCGTCGAAGCACTGCTTGAGGGTTTGGAGCCAATTGGGACTTCTGTCTGCAACAAACCAGGGGTGGAGACCGAAGCAGGGGATTATGTGAGGGTGATGGGACTCGGCCAGCTGATTCACCAAAGGCCAGTCTTGCTCGGAGACACCGTTCACGGCGAAGCGGACGACGCCAGAGTCGATGGCTGACGCAATCAATTGGGGAGCTTTGGTCAACACTCTCGGATCTTGCAGGTGACAGTGCGCGTCGAACAACTTCATCTTTTGCAATTGGTGTTTTTCTGAGGACCCCAAGGGGAGGGAGGCTTTAAGCCTTTAACAAAAGTGCGGCAAAATGAAACTGAGCCCAACGAATGGCCCAAAACATTTGGCTGCCAACTATTTTGTGTTTGCGCAATAGTGAAAATGTGAGATGGCAAACAAACCAAGGTAAAAGCAATTCATATGGTCGCTGAGCTTATACACAAAACTCTTCCAATTTCTTATAAAGACCAACTTGCAACTAGGAATGAGACATTGTAACCGAAAACTGAAAAAAACCGAACCGAAACTGAGCCGTGGCCAAAAAATCTGAAACATTTGGTTTGATTTGACTAAGAAAAACCGAACTAAATCAAACCAAACCAAAAAACCGAAGTATGTAAAAAATAACATAATTTTGAATATTTTATAATATATTATATAAATATATGTAATATAATAAACTTAAACTTCTAAAATCTTAATCTCATTATGCGCAATTCTCTCATATAAACGAATTAAAATGTTATACAACTTTAAAATAAGACTTTTATAGACAACTTTTTAGTTATTTTTTGACAAAGTTGATTTTTATACATTATGTAAAAAACCGAAAGAATCCGAAGAAAAATTCGAACCAAACAGTCACGATTTTTCTTTTGAAAAATCAAAAACCGAACCGAAAAATATATTACGGTTTGGTGTTCCGCCCGATTCCCACCCCTACTTGCAACAGTGTGGAAGTCAATGGTTACAAATTAGTGATGCTTGGTAGAAGTAATTGGAATGTAAATGATACTGAATACAACACTTGCACCAAGTCAAGAAAACAAGTCTCGTGTTGTGCCAAGAAATTAGCCTCTGTTGGCCTCCTCTTCTGTGGCCCAGATCCGCTTCCTAACAACAAAGTAAGACATATATTGTCAGCAGCATGTATTGGGGTATTTCAGTAAGCCCAAAAACAACCTAAGCAGTGAATGTGAATGAAACTCAAAATCCTTTATAATGGCTCCAAAGCTTCAGTGATGCATGTCAAGTGTAGTGTGAACTGTGAAGCTATTAGTAAAAAAAATATATATAATGGGGGTAGAAGAACCAATTCAACATAATTTACAAGATACAAACCTATTGTTGCTGTTAGCATGTTACTATAATAATTCTTCTTGAATCCCAGTAACTCCACGATCCTGAACATAGCACCAGAGACAGTCAATTGCAAGGGCTAATCAGGAGTTACAAGCCAGAATACCAGATACAGATTATGTATATATATTTAAGGATATTCTGCAGTCAACCACAAAATAAATTACTCTAATTTTCCTCATATTTTTTATTCTCCTCCATGTACGGTTGTTAACAAATTTCGATAAAAGTAAATCCTACTAGTAGCAAATGCACAAGTGCATGCCCAGTTGTAGCTAACAGATTTGCGAACACCAAAACAAAAAAGGAAAGAAGAAAATGGATGTATAAAGGAAGTGTACAGTACCACATCATAAATTGCCTTCTGATTGCGCCAGAATTCCAAGGGATGTAAACATAGTCTCCCTGCAACATGGATTATTCTTTTCTGTTAAAACTTGATATGCGCTTCTTCTATTAAGCACATACAAACCAATGAAACAGAGTATAATTCTGAAGTTTGAATTTCTAGAAAGAAAAAACAAATCATATGAAATGGCAATTTCACGATGTTTAATTCATTTAATATAATATACCACCTACAGTATAAAGAGGATTCAGATGCTATGAACTAATACTAACAAAATCTATATACCAATGTCCCTCATACTATTATGGGCTTATTTATAATTAAGTAAACAATATACTACACCAGGACAAAAAGAGTACAGAAAACAAATAGACCACTGTCTCTGTGTGTGTGATCCTCAAATCGCACATGTACAGAAGCAAAGCAAAGCAACTCACCTGATCTTGACCGTCCAGTACTCCTAGATTGTGGAGAAACAATAATCTTGTTCACTGTTGGAGTGGTAAGAGACCAAAGAGTTGTCTCTTTTTTCAACTGAGGAATCAAAGAAGTCAATTTGTTTTTCTTGTTCACATCCAGAGTTGAAGGAGTTACTTAAGTATTCTTGTTCACCTTTGGAGTGGTAAGAGCAGTGGAAGGAGTTGCATTTTTTCTCTTCTTCACCTCAGCAGTGCTCGGAGCATCCTTTTTCCTCTTGTTCACTTTTGGAGTCGTAGGAGCAGGGGAAGGAGTTGCTTTTTTTTTCCTCTTTTTCACCTCAGCAATGCATGGAGTTTCGTTTTTCCACTTGTTCACTTCCAAATTTGACGAAGATACCTTTTTTCCCTTGCTCACCTTAAAAGTGGAAGGAGAGATCTTTTTATCCTTGCTCACTTTCAGAGTGGAAGGACCAAACTTTTTTTTCTTGCTCAACTCCCGAGTCAAATGAGTTTCCTGAACATGAGAAAAAAGAGAGGATAATTATTAGCAAAGGGCTCTGAAAATTAACAATTACTTTCAGAGGACAGCCAAAGACGCTGAAGAACGATCGACTTGAATTTGCAACGCACTTACAAGTGTATCAACGTTTTTTGTTCTCTTCTTTCCCGTCTTGGATGTAATTTCTTCTTTAGCACCACTTTCTCCTTCTCCAACTGTGACAAATTCAAGTCTTTAGTTAATTCATTCAGCCAAGGTTTACAGATGAACAAGTTCAAAAATTGGGTCCCAGAATGCATACTACCTTCAGCCGTAGGATTTCCACAATCTTGTCCCTCTTTTCCATAGGAAGTCTGCTGCATATCATCTTCTACAAAATCAAAATCTAGTTTTCTTACCACATCCATGTCCATCGGTTCTTGAAGTTCAAAATCTGGATGGAACATGTCATTCCCTCCTGCCTGACAACCATCATTCTGTGATGTGTTACCCACAGTTTCAGAGACTACTGGAATAGAATCTAAAGTATTTATTTCGGAGTTCAATCCATTGGCAACCACTTGTTTCTTCTTCCCTGTTCGCCTACTGATTCCTGATTATAATTTGGACACTCTGCCTGCAAAATGACTTGGAGATCTCTCTAATGTATCCTTTTCTCTCCCAGACTAAGGAGATGCATCCGATGATCCATCTAGGTTCTCAATGGCTTCTGACGCGGTACCAGATTTGGTACTTTTAAGCTTCACAGAGCATAGAGATGCTTGATCCTTCTCAATTTCTTCTACATTCAGTGGGCTTCCTATGTACTGAGAGTCAGTTGACCAAAAATTCTCTCGGTCTGGTTCCTCTTCAGCATCATCATTCATTGGGTCATCTACTATTGCGTCATCAATAGTACTTTTTGAGGACAACTGTGTGCACAGCCGTGTTGGATCTTCAACATCAAGCCTATCTTCATGGGAACTTTCTTGAGCAAAATCAGAAGTTAGGCTAGAACTTATTACGCCTGCAGCCATTCCACAATAAGAGAGAAAAGATTCAAACAAAGGTCTCCCACCAACTTCACAAACACCATTTCCTAAAATGTTGCTCACAGTTTCGTCAGCTGGTACAGAGTCCTTTGTATGTTGTTCAGATTTCAATCCGCAATCTCCTACTTCACAGACATCATTTTGTAAAGTTGTGCTCACAGTTTCAACTGCTGGTACAGAATCCTTTGTCTTTTGTTTAGACTTCAATTAACAGACAACAAATTGCTTCATCTTTTCTTTGCTCCTTGTAAATATTGACGAATCTCTACGACCTCTGCTAGCAAAAATCCTATTATAAATATCTGATACACCTGGTACTACTTGATCTGCATCTGACGTAGGACTGAATTGTGTCGTATCCTGCTCAGCAGTAGTGTTAGAGCCTCTTCCCAAGAACTCCTCAACACACTTTTCCCAACCCATAGGAAAGCCTAGCCGAAAATGGGTTGCAACCTGTTTAGATCAATGCCAAACATTCACTCCATGTTACATAAAAACAATTACAAATTTAACACTGCAACTCAGAAACAAAGCTAATGCAAATTTATAATTGCTAAAGCTTTACCTTTTCAAACGATCCAAACATCAGCTAAATATCAAGTTATCCTAGTAAAGCATAAATTGACATTTTCCCAAATCTTTACTGATGTTCATCACCATTTAATTCAATCAACAATTACAATGTAGACCAGAACAATTACAAGAAATTATAAAATAAAATAAAAATTGAGTTCTTTAGTACCCACCTCATCAGGAAACCCATTTGCTACAGTCTGCTCTTTGTTAATAAGCCCTCTGAGAATAATGGTCACTGCATCACTCGTCTCCAGAGTAAAAATATCGTATTTTTTAGTTATGGGCGCAGAGTGAATAACTCTCCGAGGAATCACCCACCTAAAAACCGAAACCACGCCAATTTTCCAATCTTCAGTTCCCAAAATTTCACAAACAGTAAAACCCTAAATTAGAGAATTTGGGGGCGTGGAAATGGAGCTCACACGGTGGAAGAAACGCCAGCAACGCCTAGTCTCTGTTTTTTGTCGTCGTCTTCGAATATGACCAGCCACCAATCGTAGAGATTGACCTAACCCCAAATCAAGGAGTAGATTATTGTATAAACTGAAAAAGATTGAAACTTTGAGTAGGGAAAGTAGAGATAGATAGAAGTTAGAACTGACGGTAGGCTTGAAATGCGATTTTTCGGCGCATGGATGTGAAGACCAAGAGCTCTGCTATTGGCCTCTCTGATACTTTTGGGCGCGGAAACCGAATCAACGGTAATGAAATAAATATTATTTCTCAGACTAGTCGCATCAATCAAAATATTAATTTTGTAATAATGTTTGTGAGTACATCTAGCATCTTGTGGCTGTAGTTTAGTGGTAAGAATTCCACGTTGTGGCCGTGGAGACCTGGGCTCGAATCCCAGCAGCCACACTACTGTTAAATTTTTTATTTTTACCGATCCGCTGAGACGACGTCGTATGCAGAAACAGTCTATATTAAAACCCACGTACACAGCTCCCATCTTTCTCGACACGCACAGAACTGAGCTGAGCTTCGAAAGACCAATACTTTGTGGCATTGACTGATTTCTGAGCTCCACAACTGTAAGATTTCCTCTGTTTCTTCTTCAATTTTGGAACTTGTTTCACTCTGGTTCTTTAGATCTCATAATTCACCAAGCCAATTCCTTTACGATCTTTTTTTTTGTCAGTAATTAAGATGTTGTTTATAGGATCAAGGTAGATCTGGAGTCCGTGAGCTTTGTTAATTGCAATGTTTTGTCTCTTGAAATTTGATAATGGGTAATATTAGAATGCTTAAGTTTGTGCAAGGAATTCGTTTTCAATCGTAGTTGGGTTTGCTTATTGAATTGGATCAGTAGTTTCTAGAATGAGTAATTTGGCATATTGATTTGCGATATGTTGCTAAAGGGAAGATAAATAGGAATACATATCTTTATTCATTTGTGGTGAGAATCGGAGAACTGTTGAGCTTTATTCAATTGTGGAGTATTTTCAAGAACAAAGATTGGTGTGGATGCAACTCATTTGGATAGAAATTGCATTGAGTATCACCATCAGCAGCTTTAGACAACTTTAGACTAGAATTGAAGCGGGAGCGTTAAAGCTTTGTAGGTCGAGACTATCAGCATTTTAAACTCTTGCCTCGTAAAGATGGGTATGTTAAGATTTTCTGTGTACACCGACCCCTTTTCAATTGGAAACATCCCTAAACTTCTCAGGGACATCTTAGCATCCCCTATATCTCATACATATCAACAGTTACAAGCTTTCATAGCTACTGCTGATCTTGACCATGTTTCATTTTGTGATTTGTTGGGCCAACAATGTTCACCAAGGAGTTGGTGGGTGAGGTAGTGTTAGTGATACTGCTCAGTGCTCACATAACTCCCTTGATGCCCCATCATGTGGCATATTCTATGGCACTCAGAGCTTGAGGTTCAAGTTGAAGAGCAATCCAATTTTATATCTTGATCTCTTGAAGTTATGGAGTTATTTGGTTTTGTGATTTCATAGATGCTGAATATCTTATACCAACACTTGACTCAAAAAATAAAATTCATTTATATTCGCTGAATAACTTTCATTTTGCTTGTTAAAAATTTGTTTGTTGGAACTCCTTGTGATATCTGTATGGGGTCAGTTACGGAGTTACTTTCAGTTTTGCTATGTTTGTGTGGTATCCATATTTTAACAAGTATTTTAAGTGATAGGGTGGTGGAATCCACATCTTTCTAAAGTTCGAAGTTTGTTTGATGTGCCAGATGTTTGACGATCAGGACCTGGGCTTCTTTGCCAATTTTCTTGGGATCTTCATCTTTGTTCTGGTCATCGCGTATCACTATGTGATGGCTGACCCAAAATACGAATAGACAAGCATTTTTTGCTATTGATAGAGATGTCCTGTCACTTTTGTAGTATGAGCCGTTTCAAAATGGGTACAACTTGATGTAGTGAAAGACATCATATGCAATATAAATTTTCAGTGTTATAGACATGTGATTTGCAATGACCTTTAATATCTGCTTCATATGGAGTTTGCAGCACTTTCATGTTATATATATGGAGACTCGCTGTGTTACCGAAATCTAGTTATTCTTTTTGATCTGATGTTGGTTGTGTTTCGACTTGCTATTGGGATTTGTAGTGGCTTTCTTTCAACTTAAAGTGCTATATCTGATACTCAAAGTGCATTACTCAGTTAACTTGTGTTTATACGTCCTGGAACAAAAGAAGTGCTTGGGAGATGAAATAAATTCCTGTTTGGTTGCATAGAAATAAGGATTAGAGTATCTTCATTAGTTTGTATATGAACTTCCCATATTACAAATGGTATCAGGGATGGTAGAAATGATCCACATAAAAGATTTGACAAATTATTAGTATCTATGTACCAAAGGGTTAGAATGTTAGATCGTCAATGAAACACATCTCTCAGAGAGTTGGGGGCTATATAGTTGGTATACAGGCTCTGCTTCTCAATACCTAGGAATCTCATTTAACTAGTTTATTAACTTCTTCATTGATGCTCCTTGTTTCTTCTGTCAAACTCCAGATGCAGAATCCCAGGCTACTCAAACAAAGAACCATTTGGCTCACATCCTTCACTTCACCATCACTGTTCTGTACTCTGTCAACTGCTTCTTGCAAACCTTGAAGGAAATTACTTATAGTGGTCTCAACCTCTTTATCATACGTGCCCAAAATCATAAACGGGTTTGGTGAAATGCCCATTTCGCTGTCGTATTCATTCTGCACCTCTTTCTCAAATGCCGCAAGGGACTTCATCAATGTCATCTGCTCGAGGCATTTTAGTGATGACCCAATTTTTTCTTTTAGAAGCTCCAGATCAGTAGTCATATGCTGTTTCAGGTCCTCTGAAGCACCTTCAGACTTCTTCGAGATAAACTCTATGTTATGGGCCACAAATGGTAGTAGATCCACCATTTTCGACAAAGATCCCAGGGTTCTATTATAACAGTCACCTTGAAAGGGCACAAACCAGAAACTAGGCTCTTTTTCAGCTTCGACAATGAAGTTCCCCAGTTCTTTGACATGTGATTTTAGCTTCCTGTGCTTTTCTCTCAGTCCACTAGCAGCTGGTAGGGAAAGGTTTATGTCTAGGACACAGACTCTGAGTGCTCCCAAGCTCTGGGCAAATTGATTTTTCGCTATGGTTGCTGCTCTCATGGGATAAAAGAGAACCTCTACTAGAGTGAAACACAGCAATCCGATGCAAGCCTCTGCAGTTCTTGCAATTGCAAAGCTACTTGGCTGACCGTAGTTCTCTCTACCCAAGATTAACAACGCCCCAATGGCTGCTGAAATCCCACCAGCTTGGCCGTACATCTTGCTATGCCTAAGAAAATGAGTGAAAACAATCCATGGTAAGATTAATAAGAGCCTTAGTTGGTCGGTTTTTTGAAACAAAAATAGCCATAAAATTCCATAGACTGATCCCATTGCCGTTCCTTGTGCTCTCACGTTTGCAACTGTAAATGTGGCTTGCCTTCCTGTTACGAAGCTGATGGCAATGGTGAGGCCGGACCAGTACGCTTGCTGTGTATTGTAATTCAAACCGAGTAACACAGCAAGGCCTAATGCTATTGAACACTTGAGGGCAAAAATAAAATTCTGAAGGCTCGGCCTTATGCCTCTCCAGACCACTTTGCAGATACACTGCAATTCACTTTGTGAATTACAGCTGCTTGGATTGTTTCCAGGATGTCGAGCAATGGGGAGGTCACCGAGGAGGAGTTCCATGCAGTACAAGAAGAACAAAGCGGGGAGATTCTGATGGTTTATGGTGGTGGTTTTCTTAGTCCAAAGAGGCTTGTCCGAGATTTCTCTCTTTCCCTCTGGAGCTGTTGTTGCCTCATAGGGCACTGAGTACTTGGTTTGCAGAAGCTTCAGGCTTACTTGTAATTCTGCTAGTAGTAAATGGCGTCTTAATTCTCCATCAATCACGTTAACAGGAAATGAAGGACAAGAAGATAAAGCCATCTCCATTCCCCTGATAGGTATCTCCATTTCCTGTAACTTGTTACCCAAGTCTTTACAATTGGGTCTGAAGAACCTAATGTCTGGTCTCTCCCACAACATACCTTCCTGCTTAAATTCAAACCGAAAACTTCAGTTCACTAAACTATTCATCCTACTATTAAGCTTATCACACCCATTTTTTGGAGTTTGAATATATGGGCAAGCTAGCTTACCAGATTATGGTTGATACTCTGATGAAGCTTAGCTGCTGCTTTGGAAAGAGATTTTCCTTGAGCAATGGATTCAAGTACAACTCCACTGTCTTCCGCCGTTATCGCCTTGACAAAACGAGCTAACGTCAGGGAAGCATTTTCAGCATAAAGTCTCCATGATTTCTTGACCTGCAAAATCATGTCACTAACAGCGGTTAACAACTGGAAGTCTAAAACTGAATTAGTTGTATCTCTTATATATTGTTCAGTTTAACTGCTCCAAAATTTAGGAAGGAACATACAATTCAAGATGACTGAGGTGAACTTGGGGTCATTATATGTAATATGTTACAAGTTTTCTATATAGATCCTCGTAGTTAATTTCGCTCTCCAATTACAACAAACCTGTGTTTAAATACATAATCACACTAGCTGGATGTTTAGACATACAGGAATCCGACCAGGATGCATGAATGGTCACAGAGTTGTAATAAAGCTGTAAATGGGGTAACTATCTCTAATAGAAATTTAATCACACCAACAGTGACTTATATATGAGAACAAAATGGAGTCGTTATATTTGTAAGTTAATGTATTTCAATGTCGAGATGTATCAATTTCAACGTTATGGGAGCCTTGATAGATGTATATATAGAGGCATGCATGCGCATATTACATCGAATGTGTTGTGTTTAGATTAAGAAGACGATGAGGCAATAACAGAAGACTTAAACATGAATTAAAAACCTCCTGTCATACGGGAATAAATCTCAGGAAGCTGCCATTTGCCGTTGGAGAAACGTACAAAATGCTTATGCATGTTGTCAACTTCGCTGCCAACTTCGCTGCCTTCACTCTGATTGGTTATTCGGTCAATTATGTTAGATTTCGACTTGTTCAACTTGCAATAATATATACTAATCGGAAATGTAAATCTTCATTAGCTGTTAATTAATTGGTAATATCTTCAAGAATGGCTCTATTTTGTACATGTCCCCAAAACACCTCATGCACTGTTGTCAGATAACACTGTTCTGTAAAATGGCATTGTATTTGTCACAATATATTTCTCATTAACGAAGTACACATGCATAAAGACATCTCACGTTCTAATTTCCCTTTCAGATTAATTAATATCTAGTAACTTAGTATACAATTAAGTAAAGAACACAGCGCGAACACGTAAAACAGAGAGATCGCGCGAGAAAAGTAAAGAACGAAGGTAAATCAGATTAATTAATATCTAGTAACTTAGTATACAATTAAGTTAATTACCTCATGATAAGCTAGCCGAGGATACGGAAACACCATGGCAATAACAGAAGCCAAAGCTCCGAGTACCGTACTCGCTGCAACATGAGTCGGATGCATGACGATATCCGTACTAGGACCAAACACAACAACACCCACGTAAACATTCACAAACTGCCCAAACGCGATTCTCTTGGACATCAAGTGCGTCGACCCCGGCAGAGCCACGAGAAACACACTGATGGCCACCGCGGCTGCCGTCACCTCCTTTGTGAACCTTGCCGGCCCGAGTAACCACAGGGCCGGCACGGAGGAGGCCATCACCTGGACCGTGGCATATGCTACGTGGCAACAGCTCCTGAGGGTCTCCCCTAGGGTTGAGTCCGATACTATGAGAATTGTGGTCATGTAAGAGAAGGAAGGGTAGGTCAGGAAGTGTCGGATAGTTGCTGGGCTGTAGAGAGTGGTGCAGCCAACTATGGTGCAGGCCAAGGCGGTCCGGAGAGCGGCGGCTAAGCGCACACGCCATAGGGGATGCATTTGGCTCGCCATTCTTGAAGAGAGTACTAGAGTCAATTTGAGGCTTAGGATGAGAGGAATTGAGTGAAATGATGACAAGCTTTTAGTAGAGTACAACCTGATGAGCATGAATGATCGAGTTGGTTTGTAGGAGAGGGAAGACACACATTTGCTCCTTGAGCTGAGCTGCTGAAGGAGCAAACTATCTATTATTTATAGAGAGAGAACGCTTAAGCTTGTCCAGCAATAAAATATCTGGAGAGAATTGAAGTAGATTTTCATAGGTTTAATATTTCATATATGTAGAGAAGTAGCGGAATAGGTAGTTTTACCATTTTTGATAAAAATGAAATAAGAGTAGTGAGAAAATATATAAGACAAAATAATATCGTGGAAATTTGAAAGAATGGAATGGTATTGAGTTTAATTTCAAGATTGGACATCTCACATCCAAACTTACTCTACTTTGATTGACCCTTGGAACTGAAAGAGAAAACACAACCAAAAACAACAATCCAGGCTAGGAATTTGAAAATAAACTATGCACCCATTTTATTGATGTACGTATATTTCTCCAGAAAATTATAGAACACATGGGACAATTTTGATAGCAATTGCATTTCTTGCTTTCTATACTTTTGTGAGGAAGGTAAGCAGAAAAAACAAGAGAAAGAATGTGAGAATATAGACCTCAGTATTATTGAGAAGAAAACTTTCACATCAGCAGCTCCTTATATATGTAAATGAATTATTTCTTAACACCTAGTTTAGGCTTCTAGTAGCATAAATTATGTAGTAAAACAAATTTAAAGCTACGTACGTATTAGTATTTTGTATGTCAATTTTGATTAAGAATTCGGCTTTTTTGAACGGCGTTGTCTTCTACAGTTCTACCTTTTGTTAGCATCAATCATGCACGATTGAGTTGTATTAATTGTTCTTCTTGTTTGAGATTTGGTAGAACCCCAAACTTGAGGAACCGTTTGTGCTTATACAATTCTTACATATATATATAACGGGGTGAAAGTGACTTGAAACAGGTGCTCTGGAATTGATGGGCATTCGACTTCATAGTCCAAATAAATAAAGTCAACTTTTCAGTTAACATTTGATGCTGATAAACAAAAACATCATCCTCTTCAAGAGAATAAGAATCTGTTTTTGGTTTCAACTTATAACCCTCCTCTAAATGAGACTGAAAGGTCCCCGAATGTGCCCAAAATGAAATTCCGATACAAATCTGAAGATTTTTTTGTCCATACAACCATTACAACCTAATTATCTTGGTTAAAACGAAAAACACAACTGTATTTTTTTTCTTTAATTTTTTTAAGGAAAAGAGCTATGATGAATCTTATCTGAAAAAGGAAAAAGAAGCTCTCTCAGGTCTTGATTGAGGATTTATTTTTCAGAACATTGTCATTGCAAATGTAATTTATCAAACAAAGCCATTACGGTCGGCAAAGCAATAAGCACCCACCAGATCAACTCCTTTCCCTTTTACTGGGGATACTGCAGAAGAGGGAATTGTTGAGGACTTGAAGACATAGGATTCGTCAGTCTCAAAATGGAAAGTTGGTACATAAGCCAACACGTTATGCATTTATGGTCGGCATTCTAGAGCTAAATGACAGTGTAGTCATTTATGAATTTAAGGTCTACTGGCAGGAATGGGATTGCCTCTTATGAGGGTTATAACAAATGATTTGCAATTTTAGGCATGCCAAATTGAGAGGGCTACAACTTCGATGGATCAGAAGACGGATGAGAAGATCAGATAATGAAATTCAATCATGGTGTACTCATAATCTATATTACAATTATAAATTCAATCATGGTGTACTCATAATCTATATCTCTCTTAAAAATGTATTTTTTTCTCAACCTTTGTCAAGGTAACCCAAAGAATTCCCAAGAAAGCAAACAGTCGCATATAATGGAACCATATGGTTCAACTTTTATAAGCACTTACAGTCAGCGCATCCAATACGCTATTCTGGGTGGGGGTTAAACACTTGATAGAGAAATAAGATGGTGAAGCAACAGCAAATGTGATTTACTGCAATTATTCCAATCAGTTTAAATAATAAAACGTCCTCTAGAGTTTCACTATCATCACGAGGAAACGGGCATGGAAACATACTTAAACACATATGCTTACGTACATACACTAACACTAGTTTGACAACGTCACAGAGATTCATCGAAAGCATATTATGTTATCAAACTGTCCATCATGACCACACATTCAAATACACTACCTAATCAGATCATGCATATTTATAAATGGCAAGACAGAGTTTAGGTGTACCATTTCCCAAACCTTGCTTGTTCATGAAATTGAAATCCTGAAGATAAGAAAATGCATCCTCATTTAAGCACGGGTAAATATCCTGCTGTCTCAATAAAAATAACTAATTAATGTTTTGATTACTGAAAATATGCGTAGCTTAGGCCATGTAAATGCTAATATATAAGGTTCAAAATTGATGTACAGAAATAGGGGTCTTTTATGGTATGACACAATCTCACTTCCTCATCTGACTTGAAGCCTTGAAGGATTAGAATGATTTAATTACAGCAAAGAGGTGCCTCAAACCAGTCAAATGCTCTAATATAGCATACTTGTTGAGCAGAAAAAAAGGTTACCAACAAGTAACATGTAAAAGACCTGATTGCACGTTTGAAAGAAAGAAAAGATAGATATAAATAGTTTATACAACACTCGAACAATAGAAATTAGAAAGTAGAAATTAGGTCCTAAAGATTTGGACAACAAGGCAGATGATCAAAACATGTATGATATCAGCTTCAGATCATATGTATATTTAGTACAAATTTTTCTACAGTCTCAGTGACATCATGATGATCTGTCTCAACTATTGCATAGCATGGTTGGTTCGAGTCAATCAAGTCATTCAAGACAGAATAAAAGCTGAATCATTGAACCCTTAACAAATCAACAGGACAGATCTTCATCAGGACAGAAATGAACTGTTTATACTATTTTTTTTTTCTGATATACAGATCTAACATAAGCTGAGTGACAATGATTACATTCTGCTACCTGACGTGTAATTCAGCAGGCACAGGAAATCTAGCAGCAGATACCAGATAGCAGATAGCAAGTCCTAAAGAGTCATAATCATTGGCTCATTGCTCGCTTATGCATCCACAAAACATTGATCTTATACACACATATGCATTACCTTATATTACTTTCAGAATTTCTGTTTCTTAGCAATAAAGTTTCTCTTACCAATCCCCACAAAACTTCTTTGCTTCATTGTGTGTCATTTTTCTGATTAACAATCAACACAAGACTTGTTTTATGAACGAGTGCGAGGGAGGGACCTTAATCGTGGAGAAAACCGCTGCTCTTGCTTACTGGAAGAAGTAGACTTCCTCTTCTTGCCTTGACTACTGCCACCACTGCCTGTCATTTTGCCTGCACTTTGACCTGTATGAGGTGTTACATACTAAAATAAAAATAAAATATAAAGTAAAAAAATGAAAAACGAAAACGGTGCATCAAGGCAAGAAGACAGTAGGGAGACATATGTTAGAAAACAATTTCATTGAACATAGAATTGAATCAAATTCAATCACGACTTAATTGGGTCAGTTTCTGAAACTTCCAATGGTGATAAAAGCCAGAATGTGAAACAGAATTATGTTTGATATGTTATAAAAGGAAGACACCTTCTCTGAGATGAGTGACAAGAATAATACATTTAATAGAAGTGCACTAACCCTCAGATTGTGGACTGTTTCTGAGTATTCTGACAGCATCAGATGTGTGCTTTCTGTAATTTTGTTCACTAGGCCTACTGTCATTCTGAGATGATAATGAGGCAGCTTTTGTGTTTTTTGCTTCACCACTTTCCTTTTCCAGTACATGGCTGCTGTCAAGAACTATCAGATTCTCTTTAGAGGAAACTGAGGAACGAGTCAACCTCCTCGTGTTGGTTGAAATGCTTGACTTAGTGTCTTTTGCACAAATCTTCATCTGATCATATGCATCTTGAATGGCCCCAAAATCATCATACGCCTTAGGGATCTTACTCTCTGAATGAAGTGGAGAGGAGATTGCTTCTTTGATTTCATAAACTATTGCATTTTCTTCAGAAGAGTATGATTCTGTATTATGAGCAGAGTTACTCTCTTGCAACCCTTGCTCATCTACCATAGATGAATTATCTTTTTCTTCTTTGACTGCTGAGCGAGTCAATCTTCGTGTGTTAGTTAAAGCCCTTAACTTGTTGGCTTCAGCAGAATTATGCAAATCACTATTCTGAGTTTCAAATACTTTTCCAAAACCCTTCTGAACTGTGGAGCGAGTTGTTCTAGCACCAGATGAGTTTGAAATTCCTTTAATAGGTGATTTGGTTGTATCAGACGATATCTTAATAGACACATTGTTACGGTCACTGGAGTTGAAAAGTTCAGTCCCACTTATCCCAATATGCTTATGCGTCAGTGATACTAAAGAGGCCAGAGTGGCACGAGCGGCAAGAGGACTAATATGAGTTCTGTGCCCTGAATGCAATTCATGTTTGGATGAGAAAGGAGCCTGTGGATCCTCATGTTCTTTGTTTTCTTCCAAGTCAGCAGATCTCTTTTTAACAGATCTAAATTGACCCTGGTCATCAGAAATTTGAGGCCTTGAAAAGCCTACTTTGGATGCATCAACATGTTCATTGTCATCAGCTGCATGCCCAACCAGGAAGTATTTAACTATTTACCATGCATGTGACAGTATGTAAGATATATATGTCTTTACCCTAAGTAGGGGAAACTCTTCTATAAGAAAAAGAAGAAGTAATTTTGAAGAGGCTAAACTTATGTAACACACAGATATTCTCTCACCTCAACTGCAAGAAAAAAAAAAGATAACAGCATAACACTAGAATATACATATACATTTCAATAAGTTAGGAGCATCTACTAGGGCATCATTATGCAATCACCAGATTCAAGAGACTATTTACGTTACAAAGAGCTAAAAGAGGGCCTACATACAACACAGAAAAAAAAAATTACGATGACAAACGGAGCGGAAGACATATTACCTCAATAAACCAGAATTCATTCAACAAAGTAGTGAGTAAGGCTGGTTACCTTTAACCCCCTCCAATATGTCTACTGAAATTTCCTTTGTGAATCCATCAGCTGAAATATCGATGTTGTCTATCTGCTCTCCAAGTATCTTATTCAGGTCGAATTCAACATTAACTTGTTCATGCATGATCGGAAAAGGAGGTGCAGTATGTAATCCCATTTGCTTAGCTTTCAATAGGGCAGCAACAGCTGGATGCGAATTGATGCTTCTGCTTGATAATTTCATGATTGAACTAGATGAGACAGTGAACATCTTCCCTTTGAGGTCTTGGTGAAGCCACTGAATCATAAAAGTGCATCTGCAGTAGACCCTAGTAGAATGTTTCACTCTGGTAACCTATTCATCGAGATGTTCAGAAATGAACTCGATTAATAAGCACATGAATGAACTTTCACGAAAATACAATGTAAGAAGAAATCCTATAACCCACTGAAACATGAAAAATAGCACAAAATCTCATTGTGTTTGTCTTACAACCTTAAAGTTTTCAACAGCAAGTGCAAAGTGAAACCAAATCTCTCAAATCTTAAGTATCTAGGATTATTCCAATTACCCCCTTGGGAGATATGTAAAGTTCATAATAAGATGAAACCCCTGTAAGTATATTAGGATACAGCTAGATACCTTAACCACCTTGGCATCATACAGGTAGCTCTTAAACGGTGATTTGTGGATGCAAAGAACATGCTGTCCTTCAATGTGAGAGCAGTCGTCGCCCAGAATAGGAGCAGAACGAAAGCGAAGACGCATAAGTGCTTCATCCTTGTTCAACACCATATCCTCTAACTCCTGCCTCCCAAAGCTAACAATTAGACTATCTTCAGTAGAGCTGCGGACCATAATCAGGAGCTACCTCAATACAATTGCAAATGATAGTGCAGGACCAACACTTTAATATTAAAAATAAATCAGAAAGCAATTTCTAACTTGAGAATTCTAGTTCATGATAATCAATTACTAGTAAACTTTCGTTGAAGTAACTGTGAAAACTAGTACGGAATTTGAGAAACTGAACAACCAAGCCACACAAATGAAGCGACTAGATGCATCATTTGGTTGTGAAAATCTAAAAATAGCATCACTAAGTAGTCATTCAGCTGCTTCACAAGAAGAACATATATAAGTTTACCATCTGATTTAAAATGATTAAAAGATTAGATGCAATAAACAAGAACTGGACTGTTTCTAACATAACATAAGTTTTCCATCTCGAATTCTAGATGAACTTGAACATCAAAACACATTGTTTCGTACTCAACTAGTCATGATCTATGCAGATCACATATATATATTCAAACTGATAAAACCCCAGGTCGCGATTGTAGAAAAGCTCATTCAGTGAACAGTACCCATCAAAATTAAAACGAACCCAGTTTGGGATGAGCGAGACGTTAGACCTGAGAGAGAGCTGACAGGGATGCCAAGATGAGTCCTCGTTGCACATGGCTTCAAGTTGAGTGGCAGTCTCTGCATCGCTCAGAGCCGCCATTTGTATCCTCCTTACTCCTTAGGTTAATCTTGAGCTTCTTCTTTTTATCTTTCACTTTGGGGCCAACAAAGTTGGCTGTTCAAGATTGTTTCGATCACTTTGGTTTTTGACCTGTTTGGAGTTCACTATTAAGGATAGCAAAATAACCCGATTTACGAGATAAATAATGAGTATCGAATTTTTACCGATCCGAGTGATGGCGAGTTCAGGTACGGATATGCATCTATCGAATTCGATCTGTCTAATTTTTAATGTTTATTTATTATATTTTATCATTTATATTTAATTTTTATATTTTTAATATATATTTTTTAGAGAATAGTAACATTTATAATACTATTTTTTATATAATTTTTATTTTATTTATTTATTACTTGGATAAACAGGTCGAATTCGGGTATTATATATCAGACGGATTCAGGTCGGGTGAAAATCCGAACTGAAATTTTTCAAGTTCAATCGAACAGGTTGATTTCGGATGAGGGTTCGGTTACCCGAAATTCGGACCCGACCCAACCCGTTGCCATCCATATTCACTATAGAGAACTCTGGTTATTTTAGTAGCATAATTCCTATAACAACCCTTAATTATCAGTCTTGAAATTACCTTTCTCAGAGTCCAAAGCTTCTTGGTGACTCACTGATTTAAGAAGTCGAGTTTTGCATGTTCATTTGGGCATTAACTTTTAACTAGCTCTATGTTCTGCATCACTACAGAACAATCACACTTAGACGACGGAAAAAAAAATTGTCAGACAAGAGATAATTTCGTTGTCTAGGCTGACCCTAGACGACGAAATTGATTTTCGTCACCTAAGCAATGTCTTAGACGAAGAAATTAACTTATTCGTCGTCTGAGATCTCACTTAGATCTCACTTAGGTGACGAAAATGTCTTCATCGTCTTAGAATACGCACTTAGACGACGAAAATTTTCATTTCATCGTCTAAGATCTTATCCTAACCCTAAACCCTAAGCCTTAAACTCTTTCTCCTAAACTCAAAACGTTTTAAACGAAATCCATTTTCGTCGTCTAAGTAGTACTCAGACGATGAAAATCAACCACTTTCGTCGTCTAATTAGAGTTTCACAATCTGACCTCTAAGAGCACGACCATGTATACCATCATAAAATACATATTTTTTCGTCGAGGGCATAGAGTAAACGATTCTTAGACTGTGAGTGTCGACGATTCGAAAATGGAAGTTACAAAGATTCGTATATCAACGTTTCCGTTTCGTTGAAATTTTGGTTTTATGGTTGACTACATTGATTAAACCCTTAAAGAACTTCGTATTTACTGAAAATTTGTTTACCTGCATATTATGTTATGACAAATATATCCAACAGTTGTTTTGTCCGAATTCAATTTCATTAATGTTAATGTGGAGTGAATAAAGACATACGAACACTTAAGTTATACAACATTAGTAGATATATAACAAGTTTTTGGTCTTAAATTAATTTTTTATTTTAATTTTCAATTAATTTATATCTAACTGATAAATTAAATTTTTACGACAAGGCAAATACATATAACTTCAAAAAAGGGTTTACGAATTATTTTTTACGATCGTTTCCATATTTTAACTATTTTTTTATAATCACTAAATTCATTCGATCGCAATCTAAACTAATCAGAATTGGGTTAAAAAAATTTCTATAATATTATATGAATGTAATGATTACATCTAAATGCCGATTTTTGATGATTTTAAGTAACTACCTAAAATTAATTTTAATATATATTTTTAAAAATAATTTACTTAGGCAACGAAATCTATTATTTTCGTCGCCTAAGTGATTTTAAAAAAAATAAAATGAAAGAAAAAAAATAATTTCACTTAGGTAACGAAACAATATGTTTTCGTCGCCTAAGTGAAATTTTTTAATTTTTTTTGTTATTTTTTTTAAATCACTTAGGCGACGAAACTAATTAGTTTCGTCACCTAAGCGAAATATATATTTTTTTATTTAAAAAAAATGTTTACGCAACGAAACTAATAGGTTTCGTTACCCATTTCTCAAATTTTGGCAGTTTTTTGTTTGGGCCAAATTTTTTTTACCAAAAAATTTAAATTATTAAGGCGATGAAACCAACAAATTTCGTCGCATACGTTCAAATTTTTTGTTGTAATTTTTTTCATCAAAATTTTTTATCAAAAATTCAAATCACTTAAGCGACGAAACTTGTTGATTTTGTCGGCTAATTAAGTGGTCGCTTATAAAAAAAATTCACCCGTTCTCTCTCTCTCTCTCTCCTACAACAGGTAACCGCCGCTACATTCGTCTGCGTATCCCTTTAGAGCCAGCGGACCAGAGACTCGTGGAGTATGCGGTGTGCTTTAGAGAGGAGCCGACAACAGATCGTCTAAGGTTGTAAATTATGTTTTACTATTTTAGTTTCCGTTTAGACAGTTTATAGTGTGACCAAAGTATGATATCTAAATGTTGTAATGATAGGGAAAGTATGCTTATCTAATTATGTATTTAATGTCACTTCAATAATTGAACTTGCATTTTCATGTTGCAGTACAATATTGGCTCGGGCAGGTCATGGCAGCTATTAGGTCTCTTCTACCGGGATTATTTGTCAACAGCTTCGTATGTCCTCTAAACGAATACAAAATGCCTGCGTACATATGTTGTGGATGTGGATAACTGTATACATGTTGGTGTTTCTACTTGATAATTATAAAGTGTAGCCGATGAAAGTGTTAATATAATTGTGTAGGTAATTAATTACGAAGCTGAAATTTTCAATGGGAATTATGAAGGCACCAGCAGGTACTTTAATACAGAATTCTGTGTAAGTACTTAGTTAACAACAAGTTCATATCCGTGGATTGATAGGAAGGTTTTTTTTTTTTTTGTTCATAAACTGTGAATGGTTGGTTTGATTTGGAATGCTGCAGAGGAGTGCACAAAACACGGGGGTGGTGGTGGTAATCAGTGGGAATCGGGTATGCATACATACAACATCGCTATCATGAATAAATTTGCTGGTTTGCGTCTTAGGAACTGCGAAAAGGTAAGATGGAACTGAAAATGTCGAATGGTTGAGTTGTTGAACCACACTTAATTCATTTATTCAAACTGATTAACCAACTGGAAACTGCAGATTTTTATACCCTTACACGATGTTAAGGACACTCCCGCCGGAGGTGGGGCTGGACACTTCTGGCTGCTGGTGATCAACAACCACAATAGGACAGCGGAGGTTTGAGATAGTCTACCTTGTGCATCTCAAGAAAAAACAAGGACCGGTATTGCCTTGAATGTGGTAAGCTTTAGCAAACTAAAATTAAAATAATTTTAGTTACAAACAATATAGAGGGGACATAATTAAAATGGATTTCAACAGCTTATTCACCTTGAGGTGGTACTTCGTATGGAAGTTATGGGCATAGAGGCGGAATCTGTACCATCCTTTCAAAGGTATCAATTGCTTTCTCATCCGAATGCTCCAATTCAGCCAAACGGATTCGATTGCGGCATTTTTGTTATAAACAATATGCAGCGATACAACACGGCTTGGGACGGTGGAATCGATGTAAGATTAAGGCGTATTATTTACATGTCACATGAGTTGGATACATTGAATGCAGGTCAACAACCAGATGAGAGCTTTTAGGGACGGATTCATCGGGCATCTGATTGATTATCGCTTAATTTTCCAGCAGAAATTAGTATATACATGCACGGTATAAATCATTTAAAATGAAAGGAAAAAGTTCAAAAAGGTGTGTCCAACCTAATCGGGACATGCAGGATAATATTTTTATAGTTTGGACATGCAGGTCTATTTCCAGATAATATACTTTAATGTATGGAACTTAAATGATCTCAGCAAAAAAAAATGGAACTTGAACGATTTACATAAATTTTAGACAAAACAATACATGTGTTGGGAATTTTGGCATCACATCAAAATGACTCTGCGAGCACTTATGCATGAACAATAAGGCATTAGGATTTAGGTCTAGATTCTATGGAAAACTAACTAAAATAATTGGAATTGCTACAAGTTAAATTGGACCAATTCAAGGAAAGATTATATTAGGTGTGCTTTGTAATTCTCTATAATTTTCATTGGCTAGATTGTCATTTAACGCAAATCAAATTGAATTAGAAGTGCTGCACATGAAGGTGTTCTCAGAAATCCCAGCCTTTAATAAAAAAAAACAGTTCTAAACAGCTGCTATAAACCCTAGCGAAGACACCATTGCATCACTGCAGCTAAGTTTCTGGGTCCACGTGGACTCTCTCTTTCTCTATCGTGTGTTTTGTGGGAGTTGGAATCAATCTACTAGCTGGTGATGAACCGATAATTGTTTTATAATGAGTTCCAGGTTCCAAGGTTCGGACCTCAGCAAATCAATTGCCTGGGATTTCTGAATGAAATTTAGGTGTACACAGTGAGCTGCAGTACCCGGGTGGTGCATGCTTCAAATTGTAGTTTGGTTCGGAAAGACCTAGTCAGAAGGAGAGAGTGAGAGACGTCGATTGATAAATAACATATTCCATAATAGCTTCACTAAAATGATCTCGCTATCTAGCTATTGTTTCCCTTCCACTATTGGAGAATAGATCCGAGGCGACGAACCTTTATGGTCGCCTCAGAAGATTTTCTGGTCGCCTCGATGAGATGTGACCAAGTCTTCGTCGTCAACGCCTCGTCGCTTGAGATCGGTCTCTTCAATCTTGGGACGACGAAGGCTAATCAAACTTCGTCGCGGGACAAAGACAATCTTCGTCGCTTCGAATCGGTGCCGCGAAGATAGGAGTTGTCGCTCCTTTGTTTGAGAGACCAATATTGGTGAAATTGGGGTGACCAAGGGCAACAACCACAGGTGACGAAGATTGGTCAATCTTCGTCGTCTCATTTGAACCGAAGCGACGAAGATTGATCAATTTTTGTCGCCTCATTCTAACTAAAACGACGAAGATTGATCAATCTTCGTCACCTCATTGTAACTGAAGCGACGAAGATTGACCAATCATCATCGCTCTATTGGGTGAAAGGAAAAAAAATTAAATATTGACGTACAAAGTTACAACAATTCGCAATTTCAACGCACAATATATGATAAACGAACTCATTCAACCACAAATCAAGTCATACAGAAAAATAAACCACAAATCAAAATGTACTCAGTTTATACAAACCCTAACTACTATTGTTCACAAAGTAGACTCATGGTCGGGGACGGCGTTGCAGCTGGATTGCGTGCCAGAAGCGGGTGGAGGAACTGGAGCTTGTTGACTCCCTGTCTAGATCGATCGCATGAGGGCCTCCATTTGTTGCACTCTTTGGGCGAGCGCATTATAATCCTCTCTGGATTTGCGCGCCTACTCTTTGGCTTCAGTGACCTCCCTTTTCAGGGATTGGGTTTCCTCTACATTGCCGGTCTCCCGGGCCCCTCCTCTGGGTTTGGGGTCGCGTGTGACTGCGCGCTCCACCTCTGTCACGTCGAACAAGAACAAATAAATATGTTTGAATAGTACACAAAAAGCGAGTAAAACGTAAATCGAGATAAACGACCACATATTCTATAGTATTACCTATTAGAGAGGTCCCGGGACTTGAACCCACCTCTTCCTTTATGATAATTATTTGTGTATCAAGAGGAAGAGGATGGTCTCGGGAAACCACATCACCGTCATCGTCACCCGCTGCACTATCTTGTTGCGACAAGACTTCGTCGAGCCTTCGCTTCCCTGCCGCCTGCTCAATTAAATTATATTAATTAAATAATATTACAATATGGTAAACAAAAATAATTATAATAACGTAACGTAACATATTTTCGCTCACCACTTTCTCAGCCGCATTCTTGTCCGGCTGGTATACGTCAATCCAAGTCTGGACGGCCGGCACTCTATGACCCTCCTTCTCCAACACCTCGCTTCAGTATGAGAGGGCGAGGGATCCCGAATGGTGGTTGAGCTGCTTCTCCTTGTTCTTGTTTCGGTTCCCTCGATTTCGTTCTCACAGTTTCTGCCACACAAAATAATCATTTAAAAATAAGAATAGATAAACATGTAAATTTTAAATCATTGGCAAAAAACTGTGCGGATAGTTTATAAAGCTTATCAGGTAAGCAGGGTCTTCAAAGTGGCCTTTTAACCACGCTCATTCTGCTTCCCTCCCTAGGAACTCGGCAGGAGTCTCCTGGCTGACGTGGAGATAATGCTGATGACAATCATGCTTCCAGTCATTGTAAATTGTTTGCGCCGTCGCATCTATAAAGTTCTACATCTCCACATCGGTCGCCGGGATGTCATAGTTCGTCTAGCACAAAAATTTAAAATGTGTTAATTAAAAGTTATAATTACATAAACCGTAAAGCAACAAACTAAGTTAAGCATAGTAAGTATACCTCGATACCGACATTGACGATGTTGCGTTGCACATCACTAAGTGACAAAAAGCTAGGCGCAAGCATTAGAACTTTGCCGCGTATGATGCTACCAATGTCTCGGGACATCAAAGTTCTAAACTCTCTCGTCGCAGGCCCCCGATGCCTCGTAGAGTAAGCCACTTGTAGTCACTTATTGTTGTTCAGCCGGATGAGGTACTCAGTCTTCGTTCCGACATTGACCCCGCGCTGCATCATCGTCACATTTCCGGTTTCCATGTCGACCATGTTTGGGAGTTTGGTCTTCTTGCACCAGATGCTGAGGGCGAGAGGGTGCTCTGAGGCGGTAGTGGCGTCATTGTGTTCCACTAATGGAATGGCATCCTCAAGAATTGAGGCCGGCGTGAAACCCCCTAAACCCTCCGAATGGTGTCCCGACGGGGTCCCAGATTGTCCCGTGGGGCAGCCCGACACGGAAGGACCCGCTCCGCTCAATGCTTGCCCCGCCGCCGCTTCACGACGCTGGAGCGCCACTTTCCTCTTTAGGTGGCTTGTACTTCCGGGAGCTATTCTATTAAAACATTAAAAAAAATGTTCATGTAATACAAAAATGTACATATACCGAAAACAAAGCAACGTATTCCAAATGCATGCTTGCTTGCTTGTGCTTATATTCCCTCTCATTTTCATTTTCATGTGCCACCTACCCTAACTTTGTATTTTATGCCCACTCTTTGCCCAAAGACACGTAAATTAAACAAGCTATATTTTAGATATACATATATATATATATCAATCTACATATATACTTATATATCAATGCTTGGGTTATCAAATTCAAGCAGCCATGCACACACACATATGTCAATTAGCCAGACTTTATATACATATATATCAAACTGTGGATTGATATAACATGTTTCTAGGAGTTGCTAATGACTTCATTCTTTGGCATGACAGGTTCTCAGAGGGCTGCCCTCTTCTGTTGAGAAATAGTAGGAAACAATAAAAGATATGGAGATTATTCTTTTGCAGTTTCATATCTTCAATATTTGACTGAAATTTGACCATTTGTAGATTTCCTGGATTTTTGTTGTTGATAAGCCCTGAGTTATGAGGGGGGACAAAATGTATCTCTGTTATTGCTTAAATTAGTATAGAAATGTTTCCCTCCCGTATAAATAGAAGCAATTTTGTTTATAGTTTCTTTTTTAGTACAAGCTGCTCTATACTTCGTATCCAGAAAATTGCTAAAGGATTTACTATGCAGCCAAATAATCCAAAGTATTCTGTTCAGATTACAAAGACTACTAATCCTATGAACTTTAAAATTCAGGCCATATTAAATTCGGGCATATCCCCATGGGAAAGTATGGAATTTCAATGGAAGATGATCTATTTTCTGAATATCAAAGCTTTGCTTAGTCTTTTGAATGTGGATGCTGGTTCCTTGCAAAGTGAACCAGTAAATACCAAACTCATCATGCAAGCATGGAATCAAGAATCATGAATTGGAAATATGGTCTTACAAAGACTTGAAGCAGAAATTGCATGTATTAACCATCTGCCAAATTCAACTGAACAACCAAAGTGAAAGCATTGCATGTATTAACCATCACATACGCGTCACATATAAGCACCACAATACATAAAAACAATAAAGCCCTAAAATTAAACAGTGGACTACCGGAGTTGATTTTCGGACTGCCGGACTACCTCGTTGTAACTATTCGATGCAATAGAATGAATATGATGTACTACCTCGATGAGATAGGTCGAAAATGAAGGAGATGATGAGATTCTTCGTCGGCGCCGCTCAAATTTCACCGGAGTGGGTCTCGGGTATCGGACCGAGGGAGAGGAAGATTGATGACTTTGAGGTGGAGGGTTGGATTAAGGTTGGGGGGAGAGAAATTAAGATGATAGAAGAGATCTGGGGGGTTTAGGGTTTCAATGATGAGATTGGGGGTGGAGGAGAAACGAAGAAGAAGAGAATCATGAAGAGAATGAAAGAAGAGATCTGTGATCTGGAATTATAATAACACTGAGGCGACGAAGATTGCTGACTTCGTATTGAAGCGATGAATATTGAAGACTTCGTCGCTTCAATGTATTGAAGCGACGAAGATTGAAGACTTCGTCGCTTAAATAAATTGAAGCGACCAATATTTCTTTCTTCGTCGCTTCAAAGGACTATTAACCCTAACCGAAGCGACAAAGATTGCTATCTTCGTCGCTTCAATGTCAAACTAAAATTGCTACAACATTAAATTGGGTTTCAAATAGAGGTTTCTATCATCATTCATATTATATTAAACTAAAAATTTAGGATGTATGAGCCAAACAGCCACTGCACAGTGCTTTATGGAGTTGGCCAAACCGACAAATAACAAGATCCTAATAATGTTTCGATCATAATAGAGTTTTGTCCACTTCGATACTATGTAATGTAACTAATTTCAAGCCGTTAGTTAGTTTTCCACCTCAAATTTCAAGTACTTTGGACTAATATATTTAAGATTTGATGCTCCTCTGTAAAAGAATATATATTTGATGCTTCAAATGCAAAAGTCAACAACGTTACCTATAAAGATGATCCCAGCTGAGAATCGTTATTGAGAATAAATGTATAAGTTTGTAGTAGGCCGGCTTAGGCCTTAGGGTTTATTTCTTGAAACTAAAGGCGTAAAATTGTGTGACAATGTTACAGATTGCTTCAAAACCAGTCAGACAATCGACATAGTATATATTTTTCAAATAAATAAAAAAATATGTAGATATGTGTTCCAAAGATGTGTATATGTAGCTAGAATGATCGATGATTCTTGAAGTATTCTGTAAAACC
Organism: Geum urbanum; assembly: GCA_946800695.1. Classification (NCBI taxonomy): domain Eukaryota; kingdom Viridiplantae; phylum Streptophyta; class Magnoliopsida; order Rosales; family Rosaceae; genus Geum; species Geum urbanum. Next base: position 86,851,438 of record OX326997.1, read on the forward strand.
ACTTCTATAATATATCTTTTCGAAGAAGAAAAAAACAGTCAGTATTTATGTGTTCCAAAAGATTCGTGATTCTTGAAGTGATATGTAAAAACACTTCTATAATATATCCTCGAGGAAAAGATGAGTTGCATACTTGCATGTAGTGTGCATACATTAGCTAATTAATTGGTTGCATATGCAGTGTATATCAATTAGCTAGCTTAAAAAACGTGGGCGACGAAGATTGCTCAATCTTCGTCGCCTCAAATTGTTCGAGGCAACGAAGATACTCCTCGTCGCTTCATATTGGTCGTCTCAGTTTATTGAAGCGACCAAGATCGTTCTACATCACCCCAATGTAGTTGAAGCGACGTAGGTCATTTCTGAGGCTACAAATTCATTCTGTGTCGCCTCAGTTATATAGGAGCGACGAAGGAACTTACCTTCGTCGCCTTGGCTCTCTCCTCCAGTAGTGTTCCAAATTCAAACTAACTTGTCAACGACGTCCCTCGATAATACTGTTTACTAACAAATTACCGCAAGCTGACAAGCTACTAGGAGAAACCCTAAAATCTAGTCACCCTCATATTGGAAAATCAACATTTATTATCATCTTTCAAAAAGTAAAACTTTGATAGAAATAAACGAGCTAACCAAGTATATATTTGACCTAAAACTTAGACAAATTAAGGAAATTCGCATTGATTAAAAGGTCCTTATTATTTATATACTATATACTGTTGAAAGAAAAAAGTAAATAGATACACAATATACTGAAAATATACTTTATTTATTAAAATGTGACCTTAAATATGCATCACAATCTAATACAATCAATATCCCGATAAATCAGGAATTGAAAGAATATATATTTCTATCACTACAACATAATGTACTTTTAGGGACCAAATTTTTTGTGAGGAAGAATTTATAGTCGCTAAATGTTACCTTGTACAAGAAAATTTTTGGTTTCCTCACTCAAACCCATCAAGTTTATTTCAAGAAACAAATTTTTCTCGTAAAAAGTAGTCTTTTACGACAAATATACACTACAAAAAAAATCACTTAGACGACGAAAGCTTAAACGTTTCGTTGCCTAGGAAAAACTAACACGATGAAATATAATTTCGTCGTCTAAGTGTACTTTAGACGACGAAATACATTAGAGACCACTTAAACGAAAAAAATTAAATTTTTTTCGTCAACTGCTTCGTTGTCTAAGTGACATTTTAGACGATGAAAATGTACTCCGTCGTTTAAGTTACGTGTCAGACGATGAAAAAAACATTCGTCGTCCTAGGCTTTGTACTTAGATGACGAAATATATGTTTCGTCATCTAAAATATCACTTAGACGACGAATTTTTTTTCATTGCCTTAGTTTTCTTTAGGCGACGAAACTTAGTACATAAACGACGAAATATTTCATTGTCTAAGAAAATCTCAATTATTAGAACAGATTCCATTTCTAGATAGATCATCTCTCTCTCATTCATCTCTCAACTTCTCTCAAAAACCTCTCAACACCTCCTCCGGCCACACTTTCGATTCTCTAGTTTTTCCATCTCCGGATATCTAGTTTACCTATCTATCTCATTATAAGTGAAGATATTAACTTGATTCTCTCGGTTTTATTTTTTTTAATATAATTACGTATGGTGAATCATTCCGGCGATTTTGTTTGCATATATATATATATATATATATAGCATGTGAGCCTAACTAGTTTGTTTAATTGTGAGCTAACTAATTATTGTTTAACCTTGCTTGAAATGCACGTGTTGATTAATCTCATGATTAAATAATGTTATAGATAAATTAGTTGTTAATTTATGGATTTAACATGTGAATGCATGTTTATATTATTGTGTTATGTAATTTAATTATATATATATTAGTAGATGAATATTAATGTAAGTTATGAATTATAATTAAGAAGATTTTTTTCGTAATTAACTAGAGATAAATATATATTATAAGAATGACAATTTTTTGTTAACTAATTATGGTTTATTCGATAATTTTTTGACAATGAAAGCAGTACCACTGAGACTTTTTTTCGCTTTTTACCATGATGAAAAATTCATGACTACACATTCTGAAAAGTGTAGATGCCAAAAAGCCTAAAAGGTTGCCCGCAGGGGTTTTAAGCTCAAACTTTCCCGTCGACTAATTATATACGAATTGAAAAGGTAGGAGAGGGGTGGGCACGAATTCTGCAAATTTTGAATCTGATCCGATCTCGTTCGAGACAAGACGAGACAAAAAATAAAATTTTTACTATTCCATCCCGTCCAGTTTTTTAGGGACATGATCGAATTTTGAATTTGAAATCTCGATTGCCCTCGTCCCGTATAATATATTTTGTCTATTTTATTATTCGTTTTATTAAGGGTTGACATATTACATTATCAAACCAATATCATTGTTCAACAAAAAAATAAAATTACATTGTAACGATCAAAGTATTATACTTTTTGTAGTATGAATTAAATGTATCAATTAAACATAAAAAACATTGCTTGTAGTTTTATTTCTTTTAATTAACCATTAAGTAAAACGCAATTATTTTGTGTAGTTGTAGACTTTTAAGTCTTATCAACATATATTTATCTTATATTGAACCCGAAATTTCGTTCGTCTCATCTCATTTGGATTTTTCTTGTTTAATACTCTATTAAATGTTCAATTTAAATTGAACCCGAAATTGGACCCGTCCTGTCTCATTCCATCCATTCAGGTTTTGGGACGACCGAGACAGACTTTAAAAATATTCAATCTCATCCCGACCCGTCCCGTTTGGGATAGGGATAAAGATGAAAATAAATAGATCTGACCCGTCCCATGCCCACCCTTATGAAAAGGCATGACACCATCCATCGCCTAGACGCTTAGGCCATCTCTAGTCCAGGGCCAAGGGCTTGATATAGTCCCAGAATCAGCAAAAAACCATCTCCAACCTAAGGCTGAGCTATATAAAAAATGCTAAATGTAGCCCAATCGGGCTAAATACTGGGCTATATATGATCCTTGGTTTAGCCCTGAGCTATATTTTTGTGGGAACTACAATTGTAGTTAAACACTATTAAATTGAAGTTCTAATGACTAATATTAATTTTTAATTAATGATCATATCAATCAAAACGTTATGGCGACATCATTTAATTAATCAAATTTATTTTAATTTTTTAACTCCAATAATAATCACAATATTTTTATAAAATAATATAATCAAAATAATAAATTTATCATGTGTAATACTTTAAAAATATTAGAAATATATTTTTTAAAATTTAGCAAATATAATATATGCAACAGTAATATAGTAAATAAATATATATAATGTAATATTTTAAAATATTAATAATAATTTATTAATATAGGTTAAGACAGTGAAAGTTGTTGATTTTGAGTAAATATAAGTTTGAATGAATATATATATAAGTTTAAAAGTTTGAATTAATAAAATAATATAAAAATTATAATTATAATTCTTACGAGTTAGAGATAATACAAAATATAAATTTTATTGTTCATTAAAATAATTTATTTGAAAGGCTAAATTATAGCCCTGAGTCAAATATAGAGCTCCCTAGGACTGAAAATGGTCTTATTAGACGGCTGCCAAAGCCCATGTCAAAATGTCTAATTGGGCCTAAATATTAAGGTGCGTAATGTCTAATGTGCCCAATTTGAAGGTGTGTAAGTCACATCACCATTGAGTCCAAACGTGGGCCTCACTTGACCGTAGACTTACTATAACGCCGGAAAGTGTGCAGCAGTTGTTGGAGAACTAGTGGGGGGGGAAAAGGCCCATTAGGTCAGAGCAGCAAAGCAGTCGCGGAATCGTATTGGAGGGGAACCAAAATCAACCACAAGTCTCCTTCTGCAACGTGGGCACCAATCGAACCGTCCACTCCCACCCCCACGAAGATCCCACGGTTCCAACACTCGATGGTTCGAACATTCTGGAATTCGAGGCCCACAGACCCCTATAAAAACCCATCTAAACAATCTGTACTCCTCAACTTAAACCAACCCTAGGCGCCTCTCTCTCTCTCTCTCTCTCTCTCTCTCACTGTACTTTTCGCCTCCCCTTCATTCTCAGTCCAGTCAATCTCACTCCGCCGTCGACTAAATCACAATGGCCGGCAAAGGAGAAGGACCGGCCATCGGTATCGATCTCGGTACAACCTACTCATGTGTCGGAGTGTGGCAGCACGACCGTGTTGAGATCATCGCTAACGACCAAGGTAACAGAACGACGCCGTCGTATGTAGCCTTCACTGACTCCGAGCGTTTGATCGGAGATGCCGCTAAGAACCAGGTCGCAATGAACCCAATCAACACTGTCTTCGGTAAGATCTTGGATCCAGATCCTATTTTCTCGATTTCAGTAGGCTTTAGCTAGCAGTTGATTTGTATGCTTAGAGGATCTTAGATATTGTGCTGCGATTATTGAACTATTTATGCTAGAGATTTGTAGCTATTGAACTGTTTCTGTTAGGATTTTGATAGCTGTTTACTTCGTTTGGATCTGGATTAAGTTACATTTGTGACGTATTATATTATCTGGTTGACTATAGATCTGATCTAAGATTAAGCTTATGGTATGTGAATTTGAACATATGTATCTGTACTGTTTAGTACCATCCTGCTGAGTAACCAATTGGAATTTGAAATTAGTTTATTAAAGAATTAAGATGAAATTTGATGCTCTGTATTAGTATGGCGTGTTTAATTTAAACCAGATCTCAGATTGGCAGTTTTATGCTCTTTAATTTGAATTGCATTGAAATAGATGGAAACTAGTAGTCTGGTAAACTTAATTGCATAGAATTATAATGCTGTAGATATGTGTTAGGTTTCAAATAAGGCATTTAGAGTCTGCTATACATATTATATTAGGAATATAGCTCCGGTGTTAATCTATAAGCTTATTATAGATCAGATCTGGTTTCTGTGTACAAACTTTTTACTGCAACACGTGATTGTTAAATGATGATGTCCTAATTGACTTGTTACTGCTGCAGATGCCAAGAGATTGATCGGTAGGAGATTCACAGATGCTTCAGTTCAGGGTGACATGAAGTTGTGGCCCTTCAAGGTCATTGCTGGACCTGGTGACAAGCCTATGATTGGAGTTGCCTACAAGGGTGAAGACAAGCTCTTTGCTGCTGAGGAGATCTCCTCCATGGTACTCATCAAGATGCGTGAGATTGCTGAGGCTTACCTTGGCTCCACAGTCAAGAATGCAGTGGTCACTGTCCCTGCTTACTTCAACGACTCTCAGCGTCAGGCCACCAAGGATGCTGGAGTTATTGCTGGCATCAATGTCTTGCGTATCATCAACGAGCCTACAGCAGCTGCCATTGCCTATGGTCTTGACAAGAAGGCCACCAGCGTTGGGGAGAAGAATGTGCTGATCTTTGACCTTGGAGGTGGTACCTTTGATGTCTCTCTTCTGACTATTGAGGAGGGTATCTTTGAGGTTAAGGCCACAGCTGGTGACACCCATCTTGGAGGTGAGGACTTCGACAACAGAATGGTTAACCACTTTGTTCAGGAGTTTAAGAGAAAGAACAAGAAGGATATCAGTGGTAACCCCAGAGCTCTTAGGAGGTTGAGGACATCTTGTGAAAGGGCAAAGAGGACCCTCTCATCCACTGCCCAGACCACCATTGAAATTGACTCCTTGTATGAGGGTATTGACTTCTACTCTCCCATCACCCGTGCCAGATTTGAGGAGCTCAACATGGACTTGTTCAGGAAGTGTATGGAGCCAGTAGAGAAGTGTTTGAGGGATGCTAAGATGGACAAGAGCACAGTCCACGATGTTGTGCTTGTTGGTGGATCCACCCGTATCCCCAAGGTTCAGCAACTCCTCCAGGACTTCTTCAATGGAAAGGAGCTGTGCAAGAGCATTAACCCTGATGAGGCTGTTGCCTATGGTGCTGCAGTCCAGGCTGCTATTCTTAGTGGTGAGGGTAACGAGAAGGTGCAGGACCTTCTTCTGTTGGATGTCACCCCTTTGTCTCTTGGTTTGGAAACTGCCGGAGGAGTCATGACTGTCTTGATCCCCAGAAACACAACCATCCCCACAAAGAAGGAACAAGTCTTCTCTACCTACTCGGACAACCAGCCTGGTGTGCTCATCCAGGTCTACGAAGGAGAGAGAACCAGAACCAGGGACAACAACTTGCTTGGAAAGTTTGAGCTTTCTGGAATCCCCCCAGCTCCCAGAGGTGTGCCCCAGATCACAGTGTGCTTTGACATCGATGCCAATGGTATCTTGAACGTGTCAGCAGAGGACAAGACCACAGGGCAAAAGAACAAGATCACCATCACCAACGACAAGGGCAGACTCTCAAAGGATGAGATTGAGAAGATGGTTCAAGAGGCAGAGAAGTACAAGTCCGAAGATGAAGAGCACAAGAAGAAGGTCGAGGCCAAGAACGCTTTGGAGAACTACGCCTACAACATGAGGAACACCATCAAGGATGAGAAGATCGGTGAGAAGCTCCCAGCTTCAGACAAGAAGAAGATCGAGGACGCTATTGAGGCTGCCATCCAGTGGCTAGACACCAACCAACTCGCAGAGGCTGATGAGTTCGAAGACAAGATGAAGGAGTTGGAGAGCATCTGCAACCCAATCATCGCAAAGATGTACCAGGGTGCTGGTCCTGACGGTGCTGGCCCAGTTGATGATGATGTCCCAGCTGGAAGCGGCGGTGCAGGGCCCAAGATTGAGGAGGTCGACTAAGTTATCTGATCCAAGCCTGGAGTGGCTTCATCGGTTTTATTTTGCTTGAGTAGGTTATCATGAACAATATCTATTGGTTTTATGTTTGCAGCCTCTGATCTTTGATCGGAGTTTTAATTTTAATTGCGGAACTTAATAGTCCCCCTTTTTTTGGTATTTTCCCTTGGCTATTTGCCTGGGTCTTTATTTTATGATTATCAATATTCGGTTCTAAATTTATTCGGTTTCTGAGTATCATTCTATCATGTTCATTGTCGCTGTTGTTTCTCTTGAAATTTATACGGTTTAATCTCTTGTCTGTTCAGGAAACTGAAAGTTAGAGAATCCGTTTTCTAAGTCTTTGTTTCTGTTTAAAAAATACCTAGTTCTAAAGAGCTGATAGAGTTAGAATAGGACTTATTTTGAATTTCAATCGTGATAGCAACAGTAGTTAATCACGACCTGCTTTGTAGGAGTTGTATTAAGATGTAAGACTATTTAAAGCCAAAGTTATAATGCAAGATCATTCATCCATATTGTTCTTGCTCTGATCGTAGAGTTTTCATTCTAGGCTTTCTAACATCTACTACATACTAGATGAAGCCCGCGCCTAAGGCGCGGTTGAACGTTAAGGTTTAAGGAGTGGAGAGTTCTGAAAATTCAAAAATGACTTTATATTACAGACATTACATTCATCCCAAATTATGTTCTTGTATAGAAATTAGCCTATTATATTAGAGACATTGATTATCTACTATGCCTAGAAGATGCAAAACATAGAAAGTAGATCAGAATCCTTGCACACATTGACTGGCGGTATTCTTCAGGAAAAATGTAACTTGTTTTGGCATTGACATTGAGTCCTGTATTTAGAAGAAGGCAAATCAGAATCTGTATAGCACCGGTGTGTGTAACAAAATGATCGTGCAGTGATCAAAAATTTCCTTGAATCCAACCAGAAGCTTCCTATGTCACTCAATTGGACAATCTGAACTCCAAAACACAAACCCAAAAGAGATGTAGAGAAATCAAAAGGAAGAAACTCACCAGAATTTGAATGAGGCTGACGACTTCCCAAAAATCTCAAGCCCCTCTTCTCTCCCTACTGCCCTGACAGGTACAAAAGAAAACAATGATAATCGATAGCCATGATCCATGATGGATAACAAAGCTAACTATAATTTTACTAAAGCTATATAAACCAAGACCAAAATCTCAAATAAAGATACAAAACTCATACCCAAACCCAGAAGATAGCACATTCAAAACTCGATCATACCCTTTTCTTCACACAAAACCACAAATAAAGCTACAAATTCACACTAATTTCAGTATGGTAATTAAGCACATAATCATCCTATTATTAGGTAGCAATAAAAGAATGGTATTGAATATCTTTGTTGCTTCCATATCTGCTTTTTTCAGTCCTTCCTCCACCCTGCAAAAGTTCAGCCAATAATAATTCTACAAAAGAAAGTTAATTAAATAATATAACCTTAGGGGAAGAACAATACAAACTTTTCTTCTTGAATAATTGTGGTCACATCATCTTCCATTTGTTCAATTATCCGAGACCACTTAAAAATTGATCGCTGTGCAACTATTCGCATCTTCAGCTTTGAACCAATTATGTTCACCTATCAAAAATAATACCCTGCAAAAATAGCAGGTACATTAATTTAATACTTTTACTACTATCAAGATAAACATTGTACTTGGATAAAAGTACAGTAAATAACTAAATATGAGAGCATAAATCTTAGATCTTAATTGATAAATTAGGTATGCTGAATGATGTTAAAGAAATGAAGAGACAGGCTGGGAGAGGTCTAGGAATATAAGGAAAATAATCAAAATACTAATGCTCACAATGGCTTTTAAAAGAGAGCGATCATATTCTGTCACAAAAGTAACAGCATATCCTTTTCTGCCAGCTCTGGTTGTATGACCCATTCGATGAACATAACTGCACCAGAAACAAAGAAGATATAAGTCCAAAGGATAAACAACATATGCATAACATTATAAACACATAACAATAAAATAGGAAATGGATGTAGGCCGAAGGAGGAATGGTGAGGTATTCAGTCATTACCTTGTATCATGAGAGGGACAATCATAGTTGATAACAATCTCAATTCCAGGTATGTCAATCCCCTACAGACGATACAATTTACTGTTTACTATTTAGACTGATTCTAAAATCAGTCAAATCACCCAATGAATGATAAGGTGAGAGTAAACTTATTTGGAGTTGTATCATAGAGTATCACCTGGAAGATACCCTTGCAGTGGTTGTACTTGTACACAGTATACAACACTTGTGATTTGTCCATCTCAAGCATTACTTTCATGAATCAGTCTGAATTGGACCTAGTTTACCCCAAGTCTTCTTCCTTACTCTTCTGTAAATCTCGTTCTATCTCTCAAGTCATATAATACTATCTTCAAAGCCCCACAATCTCAAGCTTCTTGAGCTAGAAACAATTGCAAGCTCTTGTGATCCGTCTCTTATCTTCATTTTGCCGAACCTTATGAGCAAAGTGTCATCTCCTTTCCCTTTCAATTTAGCAGCTTGATCTTTCTTCCTTTCCTCACTGTAATATTAATTACAGAATAATGACATACATTGCCATGATTTGTTTGGGGGAATAGTACAAACTAAGCAGAATAAGATAAAGAATTCAACTATGTAAATGAAAAATTAAAGCTCTCCATCCCATGAGAAATATAAAATTAGATTACTATGGAAATAAAATGATAATCTCCATAATACAGTATGTACATAGTTTGATATCCACAGCAAAATGTAGGATTATCCAAGGAAAATTAAGTATCTTTCATTACACAGTATAGACCAACTGTAGAATGAACAAATTCGGACTACAAAATTTATCCATAGGACCGACTAACCTTTGTTCCAGACTTTACCTCTGGGGGCAACCAAGTTTTAATCTACCTTCATGCAAAATTTCATAGGCAAGTTTGTGTTTTTCAAGAGACGTTGCCCCAGCCTCTATATACTTCTAGGCTTCTTCCCTCAAACTCCATACCATCGAGGCATGACGATCTTGAGGGCTTCCACCTGATTCGGAATAAGAAGGCAGACCATATTCAGCATTTTTCCTCCAGCGGTGTAAGATATAGCGAGGTGGAACTTCCTTTGTGCAATTCCAAATGGATGTTATTTTTTTCTATGAAATCTTCACCTAATGAACAAAAAGGAAAGCCAAACTTACCCGTTGACCATAAGCACCACTCTACTACCTCATGCAATCAGAACATAATTAGTTTCCTGCAGATATAGATGCAGGATCGTCAGACATTCCAAAGTTGATTATGTATTTTTTGGTCAACAAAAGTTGATTCTGTATGTTGAAATGCTTTATTACGTGCACTCTGAAAAGCTATGTTCATGAATCATGCAATGTCAAAGTTTACTATGCATGTTTAGTTTACTATCTGAATGATATACTTCACTACTCAATGATCCATTGCAAATTCTCATGAAATGTTAAAATATATACAAAGGCAACCCAATCTGAAACTGATAACAAAAAAGAAGCATGTACTGATAATCAACATATGGAATCAAGATTACAACAAAAGGAATCCAACATAAACCAAATGGAATTGCACAAAAATGAAATAAATCAATTCAGACAATGAAAACCCTAACATCAACAAAACCAAAAGCATTATTCCTCTGCAAAGAAAATAACCACAAACATAAACAAAATCGATCCAGAAAAACATCGAATAGGTCGGTCAAGCATCAGAAACCAAACACATATTCATTCCTTAAAGAACAACCAATCCAGAAATGGCCACTGACCTTGAAGATGAGAAGGAGAAACAGTGGGTTTGATGGCCTAAGTATCCCTTGAGCTGAAATGTGCTTTCGGAGCTCGACCAATTCATGTTCCATTTCAACAGCGTCCTCAGATATCCTACAGTTGGAAGCTCAGACCAGATTAATCATACATTCTTAACATCTTAGAAGTCCCAAATAATAAACTTTACAACTGATTCCTATACAAAGATACTAATGATTACTGTAGAGATAAAACTGCTTTGAGGGCAGTCAATTACATTACTAATGATTAAGTGGTTCAATACTACCTCAAAAAAGCCAAGTATTTGGTTTGCATATTTCCACATAAGTTCTCCAGTGTATCCTTTAAATCTAACAGCTCGCAACATAGCTTTCTAATTCCCTGCACATATAATTTGGTTATGGATAACTTATACGAATGCATTGTCTCCCTCAGTTAATAAGTACGTACTGAAGTAACAAAAATGATAAGATAACATCAGCACTTCAGCAGCATTTCTGTCAGCATTTCTCCAGATCCCAGTGGAGCTCAGTGGAGCTCCTGCTAGTCTCCAGATCCCAGTGGAGCTCCTGCTAGTCTAAACCTTCATTGCAGAACTAAAAAGCGTGATTTTATCGGTCAGGTGATTCCCCATGGATCAAGCTTCCAGCTTATGTTCAGATATCATTATTATGCAAACAATAATCCAGAACCAAAAATCACCACGAACAGAAATAATCACAACCACAAACCAAAAATCAAATAAAGGAAACGAATCACAATACCCAGTTCCTCACCTTGCTTGACAGTCCGTGGAGCTGACACGAATCACAATACCCACTTCCTAAAATAATCAAAACAACCCAGAAACAAATTCAGAGAATTCTGGAACCCAAGACCAAAACTCAACACCAACCTCAAAAGAAATAATCACCACCCCAAACGAATATTTTTCATCACAAACCAAAAATGAAACAAAAGAAACGGATCAAACTACCCAGTTCGTTACCTCACCTAACAGTCTGTGAAGCCAACACGAATCACAACACCCAGTTCCTGAAAAAAATCAAAACAACCCACATGAATCCAAACGCTGAATTTAACATATTCCCATTTAGAAGTCTGTTATGATGGTGAGAAAAGTAATTGCAGCAGCCCATGAATCTGAATGATTTTAAGTATCCATCAAAATCTTCATATATACCTTATAGTTTAGATCCAAAACCATGCTATCCTTGGTGCCTTATGTATTGTTGGTTTGATGCTTTGCAATGAAGAGCCCATCCAACACCACCTGGAAGATGCATAGAAACCTTGGGAATGAACACCTTACTTGATCAATAAAAGTAAATTCGATTAACACCAGATTTGGGGTTTAAGACTCACATAATCGAACTACCCGAGAAGAGTCAAAATCAGCGAAATCGATTTAGATGTTGGTGTTCGTTGAGGATATATCATACATCAGTTTAGAAAAACATGCCACTGTCTTTTCTCTTTCTCACACCCACATGAACATATCTTTGACAACCCTAAACAACTCCGAATCAATCAAAAGAAACATGACCCAAAACCCAGAAACAATTGCAATGAAAAATGGATCGATGACCAATTCCTTCCCCCATACCCAAAACCCAGAAACAATTGCAATCAAAAATGGATCAATCATAGAACCTAAAACTAATATAAAAAATAACTTCAAGGAAAACTTACGGATAGACAGCGGATATGAGTTTGCCTTGGAGATGATTAAAGAGGTTCGCGTTTCACGATAGTTACGATGCAACAGATTGAAAGAGAGAGCACGAAATTGGGAGAGGTTGGCGTTTGACGATGGTTGCAACAGAAAGAAAACTAAATAGAGAGAGCAAAAGATTGAAAGAGAGAGAGAGAGCAGGAAATCAAAAAGTTGAAATGTGAGCTGGCCTACCTAATCTGTGTTCCAATCCGAAAAAGAGAGCAGAAAATCAGGAGAGGTTGAAAGAGAGAGCAGGAAATCCGGAGCTGAAAATCTCACCCAAAACAGTTACCCACACGGTTCGCATGCCTCGAATAATCTCAAAAAGTATGAACAGAAACAATGAACAGGAAACCCACAAATGTTATATAGTAAATTGTGACACAGTGTGACATCAGTTTTCCAGCACCGGGTTGAAATGGAGCTTATAATTCTAAGATGACTGAATATTTCTTCAGGTAGTCTCAAGGAAATATGAATATTTCTTTGAATCGAGCGCTAAGCCATTATTTCGGTAACATCAGCAGATAAGTCATAACACAATGTGGATTACGATCCAGATTAAACACAGATATATACGTGCAACTGTGCAAGTATCATTTTTCTTCTTTTTTACTATATAGTATTTATTCTCAAGCTATCAGATAACATCCAATGTACTTACTACTAATTCAAGTCTAGTGAAAAGGTACCGATTCCTCTTGACGAACGTACGTCATTCTTGAAAGAGATCCTAATAATCTTACTGGAATTGAGAATTGTAAATCAAGACCATTTTGTACAATGGCCTCGGCCTGGGAGAAATATTACAAGGGAAAAGTATTCTAGAGGATTAAGATGTTTGGTTATGCTAATTCGTTCTCGTTCATTACAGCAATCCAACTTGGATTAGAAGTGAGCATCTCTAATGATGAAGTCTTATATTGATATCTGTACAAAAAAATTGGTAAATTCAAGATATCCGGTCCATAATCATGACCATCAATCTGAGTTAAAAACAAATATAGAAGCGGACTATATTGTAGATGAGTCGTACTCAAATCATGAAAGGAGAAGAAAAAAACAAAGACTACCTTCGTTTGACCTCGCAAGAGTGAGTCCGTGGGAGTTGAGTTCTAAGCTTTCTGGCCGAAGAAGATCCATATGTTCGTCAAGAGTTGGAGGCGAGTCAAGCAGACCTTGGAGGGAATGGAGACGAGTCAGACGACTGTTGGGGGCAGGGCCGGACCTGACAATTATGGACCTAAGACATGAACCAAAAATAGTGCCCCCTCCTGGTAGTTAAAAAAAAAGAACGAATATATGACATTATTCATGTAGTATTCATGAATTTGTTAATCACAAAATCAATATGATAATATATGTTGCTTCCTGTATTTCCACATATTGATTCACACGATTATATCCGGTGTTATTTTTTTTAGAGATATCGAGTGTTACTATTGGACTGTGCGAGAAAAATGGAGTATTAGTTTTCTATTTATATAAGTACAATAATAAAAATTATACATACAAAAAAAAAATGAGTCCCCCCGACGATTTGGTACATGAGACGGGGGCCTTCCTCGCCTTACCTCAGGTGCGGGTCAACTATTGGCAAAGATGAGGATCATGAGATAAGTTATCTCTTTCATTAATTGAACATCACGCTTCCTTCAATCCCACGCTTCCATGTCAGAAGCTGGCGATTCCATCGTACTTTCAAATTGAAACTTTTCTGGAATTGCATTTTCTCACGCTTCCGCTCCCACTTCGAAAGCAGAGAACGTGACTCATCTCAAGCTTCCGTGCTACGTAGGACATGACACTGATGCCATGCCCTTGGGTCTACTGTCTAGTATGGATTGGACTGATTTGGTGCCCTATGGTGGCGGGGAAGATTGTTTGGGCCCAACAAATAAATCCTATTTTTAGTCCCCAGTTTTGGGCCAACATATCAAATTAGATAATGCGTCAAAGTGCCATCACATCCACATGATCTCACTCATGGCTTTGACAGTCAAACTTGGACATACGGTACACCATATAGACACCCAATAGGCCAATACCGTCTCTCTGTATTTACACTCGATCGGACCCCAAAAAAGAAAAAGAAAAAGAAAAAGAAAAAACTGGTGCTGACGTATCAGGGACTCCTCTTGTGCCTTCCCTCCTCTGTTCTCTCATCTGCTTAGATCTCACTCTCCTCCTCCTTCTCTGATCTGGTATTTCTCCTCCTCCTCAATTTTTCTTATTTTCTCTGATTTTTGTTTTTCGTTTTAATTTAATTTAGTCTGTATTACACTCTTTCTATAACTCACCGAAGAATCGTCTCTGTATTCTCTCTAGGGTTTTATATATTTATTTTTCGTGGCTTTTGGGTATATTGTTTGTCTTCGCCATGGCCGCACCACCTGCCCGAGCTCGCGCCGACTACGATTACCTCATAAAGCTTCTCCTGATCGGCGACAGCGGTACGATTTTACGTTTCTGCCCTCTCGAAATTTGTGATCTGATGCATGTGTTGACATTTGTTTGGTTTCGGAATTTAGGGTTCTAATTAGGCTTTTTGTGTGGGTAATGTTGCTCAACTTTTACTTGCTGCTTAATTGATTTTGATCTGAGTTGGTTAGATTTTTAATTGAATTTAGTTTGAATAAACTCCGGGTGTAGCTCATGCTCAGGTTTATTTCCTGTGCTTTTTTCTTTAGTTATGAAATAGCCTTCTGTTGAGTATTGAATTTTGCACCGATTGTGTGAGCTACAACAAAATGCTTGTTTCTAGGACATAGCTTTGTAGCGTGACATAATCCTCGGTGGTTGCTTCAATATGATGATTAGTGAGTGATGTAGGGGATGACTCCTTGGGAAGTTGCTGCTGGGGACAGCACATCTAGACACATTTTCACTATGTCTAAGCTAATGTGTTAATTATCCTATGGTGAGTTTTGAGGGTATATTTTTATGCTTCAAATTGGGGAAGATTGTTGGTGTAGGAGCAAGTTCTACATTGTGAAATTGCCACAGAGAATAACAGGATTAGGTGTGCAGTTTTGAGGGCAGTGTGTTGAACTTTATTTTAGTCTCCTAGATATTTTTTGAGACGTTGTGTCTTGGTCTTTTATCTGTAATGTAAATGTATGTTGCATGTCCTTAAGTGATATCATCAAAGTAACAATAATTTGCCTTTATTATATGGCTTTTAAGTGTTATGTGTCAAATTGAGACTATTGATTGTTTGCTGTTTAACCGCTTGTATGAACCAATGCTATTGGGATTGAGTCTGATTCCGTTCCTTCATTTGTAATGTGATGTTGCAGGTGTTGGTAAGAGTTGTCTTCTTTTGCGTTTCTCTGATGGGTCCTTTACTACTAGTTTTATTACAACTATCGGGTATGTAAGTTCTATGCATGAATGTAATATGGTTTTATTTTCTCTTTCTACTACTACTGATTCTGAATTTTCTATGTCATTTATATGACAGTATCGATTTCAAGATAAGGACAATAGAGCTTGATGCGAAACGAATCAAATTGCAAATATGGGATACTGCTGGTCAAGAACGGTTTCGAACAATTACGACTGGTAGGCTTAACCATTCTGTGGTATTAGTGTTTGTTTAATTCAACTTGTAGGCTTAACCATTCGTGACTCTTTATTAAATGCAAGTTGATTATATGCTGCTTCCAACAGTGCTGCATGCTTCTGCCTACCAGGTGTTCTTTCATGAAGGAGCATGTATAAACAAATAATGTCTGATCTTTTGAAATGTACCCAAAATGTCGGGACATGTGATTGATAATTCATATTGGATTGGCAATCTGTAGATGTTAGCAGTTGTAGTTTTAGTATATGAAAAATAAGAAGAAGAAGAAGAAAAATAAATAAATTGTAGTTTTGTGTAGGCTGAAAGTTGTTTCCCAGTATGTTTCCTGTATAAATTCTTGCCTTCTCACGCAATTATTTTTTTGTGTGGAGTGTGCTTTACCGTTCCAGTTTCACTGTGTTTGGCTTAATTAATTAAAGGAACAGTCTTGTTATATGTCAATATGGCAGTAATACCTGCAGGAAAAAAAAAATAACCGAATAGTCTGTTTGGTGTTATCTGGTTCAAGTGTATCTACATATATTGACAAGTTTCATGTTAAGCTCTCTTTTCAGTTGCTCGAAAAGAATTATGTTTACCTGATGCCTAAAAGGCTAAAACTAATCTATTTATTTTTTGGTTACTAGTCAATGTTTGATTTTTCAATTTAGTATAACCGGTAGCGTATTCCTGTCTCGTGACTCGTGAAAGATTGGCTTCCCTTCTACTTTAGTTTTGAAATTACAGCGTGTTAAATCGGAGTTATCTTCTTATGTCACCTTATATATTCCTTTTATTTTGTGAAGAGGAGCTCCTTTCACTGCAATTAACTTTTTATGTGCAGCTTACTATCGTGGAGCCATGGGTATTTTGCTCGTGTATGATGTCACCGATGAGTCATCATTTAACAGTATTTTCTTAATCACTTCCATTATTTAATTACTTAGTTTTATAATTTGTGCGGGTTTCCTCAAAGTTGTGGTTTGCATTATTATTGAGGGTTAAATCTTGAACTCTGAGGATGGGATGGGTTTCATACTTTATCCTAAATATGTTCTTTTTTTGGGTTCTTAGTTTATTCACATATACATATTGATCAAGAAAATTTCTATCTGCATCCAGACATTAGGAACTGGATTCGCAACATAGAACAACATGCCTCTGACAATGTCAACAAGATTCTTGTGGGTAACAAGGCTGACATGGATGAAAGCAAAAGGGTTTGTTCCCAGCCTCTCTCCCTTTGTTTTTATTTTTTGTGTGGGTGTTTCCTGTTGGTGCAGTTATTTGACTTGGTGAATAAACATTTTTTCAGGCTGTGCCAACTTCAAGAGGTCAAGCACTTGCTGATGAATATGGCATCAAATTCTTTGAGACAGTAAGTCTTGTGATTGTATCTTCTGTTACAAAGCAGGCTGCTTTTCTATTTCTGGGCACTTGCTGAAGACACTGTGTTCACAGAGTGCAAAGACAAATCTGAATGTGGAGGAGGTCTTCTTTTCAATAGCTAGGGATATTAAGCAAAGGCTTGCTGACACCGACTCGAGGGCTGAGGTAGTTAAGTCACTTATTGCTGCATTTTTCCTCCTGAATGCTACGAGTGTAACTTTGCCTGTGTATATAAATTGTTAAAATCAATATGATCATTCCAGTTGAGTTCATTCAGTGTCAGTTTTCTCTTCTGGCCTTATGGTCCTTGATACGCATTTATTGGCGCATCTTTTTTCAGATCAGGAAAAAGTATGTTCTCTTAGTTATTGGCTGTCTTTGTGCAATTTTAAGTATCTAAGTATGTGGTGAGGCACAGCCCAGCCGATAATCACCATATGAACTGTGGGTCTCTTTTGAAAATGTATTAATTTAAAACGATCATGCTTATCAATCATTTAGTCTTTATAAACCAACTTGAGTAGGTTGTTAGGCTGAGTTCAGATTATCTGTGATTTTTAAGCTAAATTTACCTTTGTTGAATTTATGCAGCCTCAGACAATTAGGATTAACCAACCAGATCAGGGAGCTGGGGCTGCTCAAACTACCCAAAAATCAGCTTGCTGTGGCTCCTAAGAAAACTTTATTGGAAATGATATGATGGGTAAATCTTCTAGGCAAAGCAACCACTCTGCTAGGAAAGAAACTGATTTGTTGCAACTGAGTAACTGGTGCTTGTATTGTTTACTTCATCATTATTTTATAACTAAAAGTGATTTGGGTGTGAATGGTAGATCTTTATACTTTGAGAAGTCAATTATATATATATTAGTCGACTTTTGTTAAAGTTGATTCCGTTTATGAGTTTTATCTTGAAATAGCTAATAAAATAGGCTGTAAATCTTTCATGGGTTCCCTTTCTGCCTACATTATACTCGGATTTGAGCTGAGAAGTTTGCCAACATTGTTTACTTGTGCGTGTCCAGAGAGTCTGGACACTTACTGAAGAGTAATCCATTGTAGTTATTATATCAATCAAACAGTACTACAGTAGTATGGTGATTGTTTGAGAAATTATTGAGGATTCCTCCGTGAAAGAGGTACAAGCCTCACCTCTTTGTTGTCATCTCTGGAAAAGATGTAGTGGGATATCTGCTTAACCCTATCCCAATGCCTTACTCCACAGTTTGGTGTTAGCTTTCTTCTGTATGGTATGAATCTCATGCCTCTCAGCACTGGTATGGTGCTCTTCGGTCTTCGTTTTGCCTATGCGTTTTGGTGATATAATTCATAATTGTATACTCTTGTGGAGGCCGAGATTCTTGTCCAGGAAAGCTTGTATCGCATCGGCTTTACTGAACATGGAGGATTTTAGGACGTGGGGGCGCCTCCTTATGTGTAGCCCAGTAGAGCTAAATCAGCTAATAGACTTTCTCCACCAGAGTAAAAGCTCTTGATAATTATTCATGGACCATAGCCATCATGCAGAAAAACAAAACAAGAAAGTAAAAGGCGTGTAATCCATAGTATTATTGATTCAGTGAATGCTTACAAAGAAAATTATTGGTGAAAATATGAAAAGGTTCCATAAAACTGAGCGACTTTTGCCAGTAATATGATTGGTTCAATTTGACCAAAACGAAGAAAAAAACATCTGGTTTAGCATGATGAGGGGACATTAGCCTCTGTTTCAGATTTTTTATTTTTTATTTTCTTCTTACTGGGAACTTAGTTTTTGGTGGTTCAAATCCCTTGGTTTCGTTTATCGGAAAAAAAAAATCCCTTAGTTTCTCATTGGCAATAATATTAGATATATGGTCACTACATCAACGTTAGTGATTATGTTATGTTCTAGGAGGTAGGGGTTGCAAATTTGACAATTTGTACTACGGTAATGTTATTTTTGCACGACTGCACTGTTTTTCACTAAGATTGCAAACCATGCCCTCTTCACTATTTACATGATACGCAAGGTGTGTGATATGCGAACAATAACAATAGTGGCGATTTCATCCTCAAACTGATACCAAGAATAACACATATGATCAAAACTTATTTTAAACGCAATACTACTTGCACCATGATTTTAAACTGGACTACAACTCAACTCACTAATTCCTTCTTATCTGATACTAAGTACCTCTTTTTTCTTTTCAAGTGGAATTGAACCATGGGAATGACATGAGCCACATATCAAATTTATTGCTGCTTACTCTTACTCAGTCAGACTCCACTGCCAGGGCTGTCATTTCACCTTTTGCAAATTATATGATTCTGAATGTTACCTTAGTGGCAATATTGATTAAAAACAGGTAATCAAAGTTGTTTTCTGGTCTCTGGTCTCATAAGCACCTGGGGCTGCCCAGTGCTTCCTGCAAGTTCTTCTTTTTCTTTCTTACTCAGATGCCACTTCCATCAAATCTCCATTATTTAACCTCAAACTTACATATTATCATGGAAACTTTTCCGAAAATATAGAGGCTACTAACTCTCTGTGTACACAGTTAAGGAGCTATATCACCCAAAAAGGGGTTGTATATCAAACAGCATTCCTCATTGTCAGCTTATGTCTCCTTGTGCCCATTTGAGCACATGTTACGTACTCTGGCAAGAATGCCATGCAAATTCACACAGTTTAGATTAGCTATGTGTGCCTTGCGCGTGTTTGCTTTGAGAAAAAGTGCAGAAGGAGAGCAATACTTTCAAAATGCTCCAGTCAAATGCAAATATTGGATTGCCAAGAGTAGTAAGACTGTAAGAGATTATGATGATTTCGTGCAAGTGTTGAGTGTGTGAAGAAACCTGTGAAGTAGGATCCATATCAGCATGAGAACTCTCAAACGAAAAATGATATTCAGCTAGGGACTTCCCATGTGGGTAATTAACTAAGTAATTAGGCTAAGAGTAAGCAAAATTAGAGGTTTGATAGGTGAAGAAGTTGAATCTTTTGAAGGAAGTTTGATAGGTGACATTAGCTTTCTGTTATCTAAATTAGCTAGTGTTAAGTTGTCTCATGTGTTTAAAGGTTGCTCACAACCCAAGTCAGGTTGCGCTGTATGAGGTCATGTCAGTGGCTTGGCAAGATGTGATTCCTACCTTCTTAAGGAGGCACATTCTTTCTTCTTATACTTGATCCTGAGTATCAATGCTATCGTTCTTGATTCAAAAAAAAGAAAAAAAAAAGACCTCATGCATGCCAAGGAAGAATTTAGAGGGGGTCGATGTCACCGAAGAGAGTGGCCACTGAACATTATGGATATGTCCAGCTCATATATGCAGCATTAGTCGATAGCAAAATATTGTAAA
Organism: Geum urbanum; assembly: GCA_946800695.1. Lineage (NCBI taxonomy): Eukaryota > Viridiplantae > Streptophyta > Magnoliopsida > Rosales > Rosaceae > Geum > Geum urbanum. The sequence goes on from OX326997.1 coordinate 86,872,010, forward strand.
AAGGCATTTAATTAGTACAGTTAAAAGAGAGGGAGAATATTGTCCAGCTCATATATATATATATGCATATCTGCTCATCCATTTTCAGCCTATATATATGGCCATTCCACTAAGGTATACTTTTTTTGGGTCATTTTTTGGTATAGGGCATTACATAAATTTTTTGATCACATTTTAACATCTCTACTGTCCAATTATAAGGTCTATATGAGTAGATCATTCCTGTAAATTTTCAGCCAAAATGGTGATCGTTAAGGTATCGAACTAGATTAAATCAAGGGACGGACTAAATCTGTCAAACCTGAACTGTTCATATTTATAAACTTCAATTACATTTTTGAATACTTTAACGATCACCATTTTAGCTGAAAATTTATAGGCTTAATCTACACATTAGGACCTAAGATCTGAACGGTGGAAATGGTAAAATATGATCGCATAGTTGGTGTAATGTCTTATACCTGAAAATGACCCCAAAAAATAGAAGGGCGCTGATATATATATATATATATATATATATATATATGACATGCGTGATACTACGTATAAGTAGATACTCAAGAATTTTCCTTGGACACATACCCTAAAATGAAAGTTCCCATCACTACATGCAGCTGCACCCTTCACCAATGTCCATGATGCAATATATGCTAGATCCTCGGTACCCACCCGGCAACCCCATGTCTTAAGTGGATATGAACTAATTAAGTATCTACAGATTCCTTTGGCTTGAGTGGAGCATTATGTAAGCAGATCAAGTTAAGATCTTTTTCAATTTTTCGGAAAAATCTTTAAACTCAATTTCCCTCAGGGACGAAATTTTGTAGACCAACATGATCTAGAGTCCCTCGAGATTTCTACGCATAATGCTGTGTCCAAACTGCATATTCTACCCGCCATCATTCACAGAACTCTCATATTTGGTAAGTGGAGGCATCACCAACATATAATCAACTAAAACTAAAATCTAATGGGTTCCAGATCATATTCTGATTAGCCATTTATCCTAACAGTAGTGCCTATTTAGATGAATCCTAATAAAAGCATAAGGAAACAAATCATTAAAGCCTAAAACTACTATTAGTGGAAACTGGGTGCTCTTAGTTTTGACTGCAAAACTGGCCTCTACGGCAACAAACACAACAAATCAACAAATGCCTCTGAATTGAGAGGTTATTTTGCTGTTGAGCTAGCGTTATGTGTGTCACCTTCAACAAATACATTATGGTATAGTATTCGGTTACTCGATCCATCTTTCGGAATAAACCCTCTAATCAGAGAATGGAGATGCACAAGAGAACGAGTATCTTAGTAGTTTAGCCTCATAGGGGAGTTTTCAAATGAAATGTGCTATACTTTTCAGTCATTTTAATTCAAAAGCAAAAGCAGTACGTAGTAGCGCTTCAAGTGGGCAGCAATATTATGTCACTCGTGCTCTCTTTTTGATCTAATAATTCATTCGCAGATAGATGGGGGGATTTGCGTACACGAGTCTAAAAGGGAAGGGGATTTGCGTACACGAGTCTAAAAGGGAAGGGGTTCATGGAATTGTACAGAACATGTTTGGGTCTAAAATAAATATTACATTTATTTTAATACTTTTAAACTTCAGTAAAAAAACAGGCTGACCACATGTAGCCCGATTGGAGCTGCGAATCAGGAAAGGATATATCTATGCGATTCCTAAATGAGTTAAGGAAATCCAGAGGCAAGATAATATCTCTTTCTTTCCTAGTCGACAATGTTACCTTGTCAAGTCAGGGAAATTAAAGTACCAACCTCTATAAATAGAAGAACCAAAGAAGATCTGAGGACATCGACACATACATATAATTTGTGCATAAGAAAATCTTACTCCGCTGCGAGTAAACAATCAGCGAATAACGAGCTCAGGATCTAGGCTACCCGACAGAGCGTGGGGATTTAAAGGTTCACTCAAGCTACACAACCGACAAAAATGAATTCAGAATCTAGGACACCCGATAGAGCGTGGGAATTTGAAGATTCACTCGAGCTATATCACTGACAATGGCAATTGGAGGAGTCTAGGCCACCTGACAGAACGTGGGGATTCTAAAGATCTACGAAGTCACCCTACCATGTGTTCTCAACACTTCGTCCTTAGGATTGCTCTGCTTTATACTCGCCCGAGTGCTTAAAGTAACATTTCTTTGTGACTCGGTAGAGAGACACGAAACTTACGTCTTGCATACCATCAAGACAAGTAGGACTCAACGAGCGAGGTTGGTGCTTTCCTCGCTCCAATCACTTGACAAGAAGTAGAGACTACGCGGTGCACAACACAATGACATTCTGCCCTCGGCAGTGGCACGCCTCACACACAACACACCTACATCAACGGACCAAAAGAGACAGTTTGAGACATCTCCAAATCGCGACAACCTGACAGGAGAAAAATCGAAGCCAAAAATTTTGGCACGGCTTAATGGGACTCAGGTTTAGTGTCTTACAACCATTGATCCGTATCAGAAAACTTTTATAAGTTGCCTAAAACATCCAACACCTACATTCCGGAAACACAATTCAGCCACTTGTAGGGGTTTAAGCAACGAGGAAGTAATACAGAGGTTCGGAGTAACGATGACTAAGGCTAGATCATCATCATCATCATCATCATCATCGTCATCGTCATCAGAACCTAAAACTACAGAAGAAATCAAGGCCATGAATTTCGAGGCCTATAGGGATTATTCGCTCGAGCATGAGCAGCGAAGAAACACTAACATCGAACGAACGTTGAACAATATGGAAACCAGCAATAAGACGGTGTCTAAGATTCAGAATAGGCTGGATAACCTCTACGAGGCTCGGAAGGTCGACCGCACAGATAACAACAAAAAGTTCGATAACCTCACAGCAGCCCTCGTGAGTCTCACTAATACTATGGCAGTTAGCTTCGCACTGATCAACGACAGATTGGAAGAACGAGAACCTCCGTTTCATGATGAAGAAGAGGTTAGAGATGATGATATACCAAATCCACCTCCTATTCCGCCGAACCCTGAGCGAGAGTTGGAGGAAAGGATCAATCGAATCATTAGTCAGATGCTGCTGGGTGTGGGAGGAGCTCAAGTAACCTACAATGAGCCGTTCCTACCACCACCACTTGGTTGGAAGTGGCCAAAGAGTTAGCGATCCATTTCGTTCACTCGCTTCAGCGGTGAAGGAGCAGAGCCAACATCCACTCACATTGCTCGATTTAGGGTGGAATGTGGACCATGGGGAAGGTTTAGCGAGTTCAAGATATGAGTCATTGCGTCCTCATTATCAGGAGCAACGCTACACTGGTATACAAACTTACCACAAGGCTCGGTCCGCGATTGGGCAATGATGGAGAGGTTGTTCACTGAACACTTTGGCGGATCTGAACCAGCTGTAAAGCTTGGTAAGCTGTGTCAAATGGTGCAAATGCCAAGTGAATCTCCAGTGGCATACTTACATATGTTCATGACCGAGTATACCAAGAGTAGGACTTCATGCACTATGGAAGAATTGGTGGACATCGCAGTAGGAGGACTCGAAGAACATCTGCATATGAAGTATGTAGATGCGAAGTTTATGTCTTTGAACGCTCTTATAAAGGCAGTAGCTCAAACCCATGCCGCATACGAGGAAGTTGACAATAGGCGCAATGCATCCAGAGGAACGTATATTTCAAAAACACCATACCGAGAACGTCCTAAGATGATTGCAGCAGTGCATGAAGAAGAGGACGTTGATGAATATGATTTGGACGATGCGACAGTAGCTGGTTTGGAACTAATAACCAAGACTACAGTGAAGTCAAAAAAAGGAATCCCTTCAAAGGGACCAATGCGAGTGTTGACCAGTGCTTTCACAAAGCCGAAATTTGAGTCATACACCTATGATGCAAACGCAGCTCATGAAATCATAGAAGACTTGATTGACAGAAAGCTAACCAAGTCAGACTTTGGTGCGTATCCCACTGCAGAGCAGTTGAAAGGAAAGAAGTACTGCAAGTTTCACAACATGTGAAACCATACCACCAAAGACTGCATCAAGTTGAAAGATCAAATCCAAAAATGGATTAACGAAGGAAAACTCGCAATAAATGCATCACCAAAGATTGCATTATTGGATCGCCAACCTTTCACAGAGACTTTAGTAGGAGCAGTGGAGTTGGTAAAGCCCAGAACAGTTAGAACTTTCCATAGCAATAGAATGGAAGAAATCCTAAACGAGTTAGTCAAAGATGGCATCGTAAATATAGCTATCCATTTATCGTCTTCATAGAAAGCGGGAAGAAGGCTATACTTCAAATTTCATCACGCTTGGACTCATAATACAAACCAATGTGTAGCATTGTGAGATCAGATCCAACTGTGGATAGATGAAGGGGAGATCGCAATTCTGGGTTGTGAGGAAGAAGAGGTTACTGGAGGAGCATTCATGGTTGGTACTCTAGAAGTGTCTTGGCGCAGAGGAGCCAAGAGAAAGCAAACATTGGATCTAAAAGCCACCAATGAAGCAGTCTCTAATAGTAGCAAAAAAGAGGATCCCAAAGGGAAACAGAAAGAGGTCTGCAGAGAAGCAACTCTAGTAGTACTTTGTACTTAGTACAAGGCAGAGTGTGTCCTTAAGATGACCTATGAAGAGTTCGTGGAAGCAGTACGAGCAGGGCCACCAGTCAGATCTCCACCTGAAAATTATCAGCTACCAACCCCAAAGGAATCACGTACTGTTGTCAGGGAGTAATCTATTCAAAAGAATACGAATGACAGAAGAAAATTAAGGCAATTGGTGATAGGCAACGAGCAAAGTCAGACAAACCTTACATCCCTCCGGTAAACAGACATGTGATTAAAGAAGACGTGTGGTATGTAAAGTCAGGAGGAAAGACCGTGGAGATTACCCCCACCAGAAAAAGGAAGCTACAACGTCAGTTTGGAGCAGCAAAGAGGACTTTGGAAGCCTTAGATAAATGGTTGATCAAACCAGATCAATTAGTGGAGTCTCCGAAACAAATTCAGAGGAGAATGAATAGGTTCAAAGCTAACCTGATGATTGCATTTGAAAAAAATTCCAACGGACCAAAGATACGAGCGGCTAGACCAAGTGTGTTTTCCAGGATAAGCAGAGTAGAACCTATCATAGAGGTACAACAAACACCAAAGAAGGCCCGAAAGACGTTTGAGCCAGAAGATAAGCCGGTGCGGAAATCAGTCTTCCAACGCATAAAATCAAAGGTGATGGAGACCTAAACTTTTGGTAGTTGAAGAACAAAAGAAACTCGTTAGTACTCCTTCCAACTTCAGTGTCAAGGGAGTAACGGCTAGTGAGTTAGAACTCACAGCAAAGGTAGACTTCTCAAGAAGACCTAAATCAGAGGCTCACATAAGAGAGCAACAAAACCCTCCCACTAAGAACCGTCAATAAGAGCCACAGTTAGTTGAGACTGAAGTAGGTAACTATGGGGAAGACAATAAGGGTATAGAGGAGGTCAACACAGAAGACATGCACGTAGGCATGGTGTACATGTTACCAGCCAAATTTGCCAAACCAATCAAGGCAAAGCAGTTAAAGGAATAACTCTGGCAGAGTTAGAAGAGCCAGAGAAATGGGGACCATTCGTGGATCATGTTGTGCGAAACTCCTACATGATGTTCTCCAAACCAACAACCACAATGGCATCGCACATGAGGCCATTATACATTACTGCGAGCATGGAGGACATCCAGCTTAGCAAGGTCATGGTAGATACCGGAGCAACAGTGAATGTCTTGACTATTCGAGTAATGACATTAATGAGTATTCCAAGATTAGCCATTCAAGCGACATCCATGACAATTAGGAACTTCGCAGGGACAGTCTCCCAGACACTAGGATTGTTGTTCATAGAAGTAAAGGTTGGACTAGCAATAGGGATTCATACTTTCTTTGTCATTAAGTGCAATTCACCCTTCAGTGCAATACTAGGCAAGGATTGGATCCATAGGAGCTACTGTGTACCTTCATCGCTTCATCAACAACTCCTTATCTGGGATATGGAGACATCAGAATTGCACATTGTCAACGCAGACCCACGACCTTACTCAGTCACTGTGAATGCATTGGATGCCAATTACTACAGTGAAAACTTCCGACCATTAATTAGAAGTGTGCGGTGTTGACAAAAAAGGCCGACCTGTTGGAGTAACAGCCTCAGAATTAGCTCAATGGGGAATAGTGCAAGCAAGAGAAGACAAAACACGACCTTACTTCCTCGAACTAACCTCCACAAGCCATCAATGATACAACTATTCAAGGATAAGGAGGCGGAGGCTTGTGCTTCTCTACATACAAGATTGCAAACCTATTTGATAGAGTCGCAAGCCTATGACTGTCTGCTAACCATCGTGACGGCAGAATATATTAATGAAGATATGCAACAGGAAGTGATTGAGAAGGATATCATCCAGCTCGCACCTACATCCTTGGATGACACACCACCTAAAGTAAGAGATCCAATTGAAAAAATCAATCTAGGAACACTGGATGAGCCAATGGAAGTGGCTATTAGCACCTTGTTAGAGCCTGAAGAAAAAAAGAGGCTCATTGAGTTGTTGTTTGAATACAAGGATTGTTTCGCACAAAAGTTTGAGGATATGCCAAGACTTCCACCAGAGTTTGTTGTCCATAAACTTCCAGTCGTAAAGGGTAAAAAGCTAGTACAGTAACAAAAGCGAAGGATAAATCCGGAGACAACAACATTGGTCAAGGAAGAGATTGAGAAGATGTTGAAGTCTGGAGTCATCCAAGTGGCTAAATATACAGAATGGATATCCAACATAGTTCTAGTACGAAAGAAGAATGGGAAGATTAGAGTCTGTGTGGACTACAAAAACTTGAACCAAGCGACTCCAAAGGATGCTTACCCTATGCCAATAGCTGACTTGCTCATTGATACAGTGGCAAGACATGAGATGTTGTCGTTAATGGATGGAACAACGGGATATTATCAAATCCCGATCGCTGAGGAGGACATGCACAAAACTGCATTTAGATGCCCCGGGGTGTTATGGATATTTGAGTATGTAAACATGCCATTTGGATTGAAGAATGCATGAGCAACGTATCAGTGAGCCATGCACTATATTTTCCACGACCTAGCAGGAGACACAATAGAAGTCTATATTGATGATATTGTGGTCAAATCAAAGAAGAGGTCAAGCCATGTGAAAGATCTTAGACAAGTATTCATACGGATGAGAAAACATCAGCTTAGAATGAATCCTGCCAAGTGCATTTGCAAGCAGAGAATTTCCTGGGTTTCTTAGTGCATCAATGAGAGATCGAAGTATCAGATGACAAGAAAGATGCAGTTATAAAAGCTCCTCCTCCAAAGAACAAACAAGAGCTGCAATAGTTACTTGGGAAGATCAACTTCTTGAGAAGATTCATCGCAAACGCTGTGGGAAAGACCAAACATTTTGCTCTTCTACTCAAGTTGCAAGGGGAGAAAGAGTTTGTGTAGGAGCCAATTCACCAAGAAGCATTTGACAAGATCAAACAATACCTATTTAATCCTCCTATCTTGGTGCCACCACAAAAAGGAGTGTCACTTAAACTCTATATTTTAGCAATAGAGTCATCCATAGGAAGTTTACCGACACAAGACGACGAAGTAAAGGCAGAAAGAGCCATATTTTACTTAAGCAGGACTCTTATAGATTGCAAAAGTAGGTACACACCAATGGAAAAATTATGCCTTGCTCTTTACTTCTCAGGTTGCAAGTTGAGGCATTATATGCTTTCCTTCACAACGTGCGCCATAGCACAAACAGACTTAGTTTGGTACATAGTAGCCATTCCATTTGATCCAGGATGGCTTGATCTACTCCTTCCATGGCACAATGAGCTGTTTGAATATGAACGGCCAGTTCTTGATGAACAGTTTTGTTCTCGAAATTTAGAGTCCGGAGATCATGTAGATAGGCAATGGCAATCTAGAATTCAAGAGGATATCTTTCAGAGAGAGCTAAGTCTTTGTAGATTTGCACGGCCTCTCACATGGTCCTTGCCATTCCCTCGTTACCCCTAGTAGGAGCTAGAAGTGTTGGCGGGTGGGAATCGCATACTGAGGGGCAGCAGTCTCACTGCAACTATGAATGACGTCAGAAAATTCCCCAAGTCTTTGTCGACCCTCGGTAAGAGATAACTCCTAGGTACCTGGATCTTTCTACAGAAAAACCTATACCCAGAGAGTTATGAGATAATTAAAAGACTTACACCAGAGAAACATACACAAGTTAGGTCAGAATATACCTGGGATAGATGAGGGGGATATTGATCGTCGTACAGGGAAACATTAATGCAAGGAGGGGAAGACACATTAGCAGCGAACTGCGAAGAACAAGTAAAGGTTAAAATCCGCGTAAAAATAGCAAACCAGATTCAGAAGTTCAAAAGAAGTGCAGTACAGTTGACTCCACGTGGCCAGTCTCAAAGGCTAGAATGGTGGAGGGAACATCCAAAACTCTGAGCTACTCTTCACCACCTCCATTTGTAGTAACAGGAACCAAGTTTGCAGCAGCGGGAGTGTGTACTTGTGGTTCTTGAGCAGTTTCCTGGGGCCATACAACTAAAAATAGTGGTTAAAGAAACACAGTATTCCAAAAAATGACGAGATCAAAATAACGAATACCTCAACAACAGTAGTAGTCTGTGGAGCAGCAGCATCATGAGCCTCAATATCTCCTTCGGCCCCAGCAGTCCCTTCCAGAGGCTTTTCGCCAACCATGGTGGTAGCTACTTCTTCCACAATGGCGTTCACAGTAGTGGATACCAGTTGATGAAAAGATTGTCCATAAACCTGCTCAATAAGCTCCCGACGCAGAGATTCTTCATCTACAACACTGGAGGGGCCTATGCTCAAAGGTTTAGAAGGAAATGGTTCCCCAGACACATTCGCAGCACTGGAAGAGGACTCAGGAGTTGCAACTGGTTGCATAAGTTTTCCCATGTTCCTCGCAGCCTGGATAACCAAATCATTCTCCGAGGGCTCACTATCTAGAACTTGCTCAACAGAGGGAGAATTTCCTCTCAACTCATCTTCTATTAGCTACCTGCGTTCCTTGACAACGTGACGATGGGAACGGTGGAACTAAGCCATAAAGAACAGGATTAGAAGCAGAAGAAAGAAGGTTAAAGGAACTAGAAATCCTTAGGAAGATTGAAGTCATACAAAAGGGAAATCATCATTGGATTCTCCATGCTCGTGATCCCAGGCTACAACAGTATTCTTCTTCTTCTTAGCAGCAGCAGCCTTTGCGGCATCTCTCACGGCAGGAGAGGCAGCAGTGAAACTCGCACCCAGCAGCTTATTACGTTTCGAGACAGAAGCGGGGGAAGTACTGATCTCTTGCTGCTTCCTTTTTTGACCTGTCTCCTTTTGGTCTTTGGGGCCCACAACATATCTGTCCATTATTCTCTTGAAATAATCAAGGAAATGGGTGGGAAAGATGGTATGAAAGACTCCGAATTTGGACTGCTTCCAAATGTCACCGTAATGACGCTCATTACACTCATGATAGTCCTTAACAACGAAGTAGATTATACAAAGGGAGTGCCGACGGAACTCTAATAGGTCCAGCAAGGGAAAAGTTGGAGTAGCAAGGTCTTGGAGAATCACTGCAGAAGGCTTCTCTACATAGGTCCTCCATGAAGTATAACCATTGCGAGATTCTATTAACGAGCAGGGAAGACCTTGTTTACACCCAAGCTGATCAGCGAAGTGATTAAGAGCATACAACTCAACCCACAAGACTGCATCAGGAACAATAATGTCTGCACAAGAGACACATTGAGCGAAAATCTTCCTTGCAGTAGGAGCTTGGCGAGGAGTCACAACAAACCCGGTAGATAACTCGGCAGGGAAATGCCTTGTTACTACAAATTTGGCCATATCCTTGGGAAAAAGCATCTGACCTTAGAGATGATTGAAACATTGCAAGTAACTCAGAGGTTTGGTTTCTCCAACAAGAACCAAAGACCTCCCCAGCAGCTCCTCAGAGACAAAATCCTTGTGGTGGGGACTGTGAAATTCAGGAAAATAAATCTGCAACCACAAAGATAAAATCTAGATGGGACCTGTAAACTTAAACTTGAATGGATTTTGTGAAATCCACCCAAGGCCACGATACACTGCACCTAATGCAGACTGTGCGAGGCCAAGATAGTGGCTATTGTATAACGGTTCAGCCGCCTTAGCAAAAGTGTTGGTAATCATGTCCACAGCAACGCAGAATACATAGCGACAGAGCCACAATTCTAAAAAAGCAATGCCACCATATGCATTCTTCACTCGCTGATCATCAGAGGTAGGAGTAGCCTGAAACTTCTCTGTGTTGTAGTGTTTACGCCAATTGGAGTAGGCAGTGCTAACAGTTGAACGCTTAGGGTCCAACGAAAAAGGAAAGACCTTATTGTCTAAAGCACTAGGAACGAAATGCTCACTCGCAGTAGGTAAACCAGTAAGAGTAACGACATCTAGTAAGGAAATCCCTGAATGACCAAACAGCAGAATGAAACTATTACTATTGATTTCCCAATAGCACAAAGCTATGACAGCAGCGGCACGATTCCCACCCTGAAAAAGATGGAAACACAAATCAAGCGCATGTGAAATACCAACCTTTTGCTAGAGCTCTTCATCGAGATATTTCCTCTCCCGATACCACTGAAGTTATTCGGCTTTGGAGCTGGACCATTTCCCCAATTTCACTTCGAGCTCTTTCTGATCCCACTGGAGGGGAGCAGCGGCTTCACCTCGCGCAACCAACAGAGGACGACGCACACCCTAATCAAGCATAGAAGAGGCATTCGTAGTACTGGTGATTAGACCTAGTATAACCTCATCTCCATTCGTAAGGTCAAGCCTCTCATAAGGAAGGTCTTGATCACGATGAAGACGACGATCCATATGAGTGCGGAAGGCTTCCACATCCTTCTCAGAGACCTCTGGCCAAATTTTTTGATACGGGGTCATTTTCGAAAGGAGAAGGAAAAAGGAAAATAGGGTCCTTAAAAGCGATTGTGAATCCAAGATCTTTTGCGGTGAAGCTTCTGAAAGAAGAAGAGTAAAAATGTTGAAGATGACCAAAAAGTATAAAGGGTTGAAAATAAGAGGCGCAACTTTTGAAGAAAAGCACTCGAGTAGCCTATGCGAGGCTATTTGAGCCATTGTCTAAAAAGCGACACGTCGCATTCAAACGCTTCTAAAAAGACCTCTTCGATTGCCCATGGGTTAATCTCGAGGTCTGAGGGGCAATGTTTAGGCCCAAAATAAACATTACATTTATTTTAATATTTTTGGGCCTCAGAGACAAAACATGTCGACCACATGCGGCCCGATTGGAGCTGCAAATCAGGAAATGATATATCTATGCGATTTCTAAATGAGTTAGGGAAATCTAGATGCAAGATAATATTCCTTTTTTTCCTAGTCGATAATGTTACCTTGTCAAGCCAAGAAAATTAGAGTACCAACCTCTATAAATAGAAGAACCAAAGAGGATTTGAGGATATCGACACATACATACAATTTGCGCACAAGAAAATCTTATTCTATTGTGAGTAAACAACCAGCGAACAATGAGCTTAGGATCTAGGCCACCCGACAGAGCGTAGGAATTCTGAAGATCTACGAAATCACCCTATCATGTGTTCTCAACACTTCGTCATTAGGATTGCTCTACTTTATACTCGCCCGAGTGTATAAAGTATCGATTCTTTGTGGCTCGGCAGAGAGACACGAAACTTATGTCTTGCATACCATCAAGACAAGTAGGACTCAACGAGTGAGGTTGGTACTCTCCTCACTCCAATCGCTTGACAAGAAGCAGAGACTACGCGGCGCACAACACAACGACATTCTGCCCTCGGCAGTGGCACGTCTCGCACACAGCACACCTACATCAACCTAACTGGAGAAAATCGAAGCCAAACATAACAACTTTGGTTGATATCCCTAAAAGCGTGTAGGCACTAACAAACTCCTGCAAAAGATAGCCTATATCTAAATTACAGACACTAAGAGGCTTTACACTTCTGGTCAGAAAAGAAGAAGAGGCTTTAAACTTAATCAGTATTGAGCTAATACATACATGTAGTAATAGTAGTTAGCAATTGATAGCTTAGCTCAGTTGGCAAAGTTCTCATTTTTTGTTTGCCCCATCTGCAGTTCGAATTCCCTGATAGGCTAAGTTCCCTTCTTTCTCCTCATTTTCATCTTCACTTACCAGTCTGGCTAAGTTCCCTTATTTTTCCTCATTTTGTTCTTCACTTTCCATGCTGTTCCATTTTCTTCCCCTCTCCTTCTATAGATTTCAGCAAGTTCATTGTTTAATTTCTTCTTTAATTTAACAAAGTTTAAAGATTTTTTCATAACTATCTAAAAGACATCTCTAAAAGTAATATTCTTGTGTAAATTGTGGAAGCAATATTAACCTTGAATGAAACCTTGAATGAAAAAAAAAATAAAGGTAAAATTAACCCCTTCCAATTTTCAATCCTGAATCCGGCCCCTGCCTGAAAGGACCAATTAGTAGTTCTAATATCTATACTCGAATGTTTGGCGTAAATAGTTTTTGGCTAATAATAATTGGCTTTTAATACCCTCAGTGGATTCTTTCTAATTTTAAGTACGGATTTCCATGTATGCTATAAATATCTGATGATGTTACAGTTGGTGTGTAGCAAGCTTTCTATATCTTAGAGGTTCATAGCTGTACATGTTCCATTGTAGCATTAGCTTCCGCATGTAGTAGAAGTGTTTTCATTTTAGACAGTTCAAACAAGGCTCTTCAAAGCCTATTCTGTACAAAATGAGCAGCCATGGGTTGGTTGAAAGATTCAACTCTGCAAAGCCTTTCTTTGCTGTTGTTTTCTTGCAATTTGGACTTGCAGGGATGGATATTCTTTGCAAGGCTGCACTAAACCAAGGGGTGAGCAACTATGTGCTTGTTGTGTACCGCCACGCAGTTGCCACCATAGTTGTTGCTCCTTTTGCAGTGTTTCTGGACAAGTAAGTCTTATCTCTGTCTCTTTCTTGCTTGATTTTGTACACAAACACACATTTCAGAAAGATTGTTAGTCGCTTAACTGGTGTTTGATTTTGATTGTGCAGAAAAGTAAGGCCAACGATGACATTATCAATCTTCATCAAGATAATGGTGCTAGGATTGCTAGAGTAATTTTCTGATTTTCTTGCTATACAAGGTTTCTCTTACTTTCATGTTCAGTAGATTCTGAACTACTTCTCCTGTGATCTTTTTTGCAGGCCAGTTCTTGACCAAAATTTGTATTACCTAGGAATGAAGTACACAACAGCAACCTTTGCTGCAGCTATGTCCAATATTCTTCCTGCCCTTACTTTTGTTATGGCTTGGATTCTAAGGTAACCTTTTCTAACCGCTTAAAGTTCTTTTGAGGTTATCTGACATGGTATTTCAATTCTAACAAGTGAGGAGATTTAAACCTCCGCGAGCTCTGATCTGTCTCGCTGATCACTTTCATGTCTATATTTATCTTCAGGCTTGAGAAAGTAAAACTGAAATGCATCCGAAGCCAAAGCAAGGTGCTTGGAACTGCAGCAACAGTCGCAGGTGCCATGATCATGACATTAGTAAAAGGGCCACTTTTAGACTTGTTTTGGACTAGAGCGAGCACTGATGACCAACGGAAAACAAATGGGGTAGATCTCCAAAGTTCAATCAAGGGTGCTTTAATGATCACAGCTGGCTGCTTCTGCTGGGCTTGTTTCATGATTCTACAGGTGAGTATTTCATCAACTTATATCTACCCTGCTATTTTTATGATCAGGGATAACCATTATTACTAATCCATTTGGCACTCGTGTAGGCAGTGACACTAAAATCATACCCTGCTGAGCTCTCTCTATCAGCTTGGATATGCCTGATGGGCACTTTAGAAGGAACTGCTGTAGCATTGATCATGGAAAGGGGAAATGCTGCCGTCTGGGCTATACATTGGGACGGCAAACTATTAGCTGCTGTCTACAGTGTAAGAAATAGTAACCACTGACACTTGAAGATAAAACAATTCTGCCCTATACTTAAGAATCAATTCTGTGCAGGGAATTTTCTGTTCAGGTCTGGCTTATTACATACAAGGAGTGGTAATGAAACACAGAGGCCCTGTGTTTGTGACAGCTTTTAGTCCCCTAAGCATGGTTATTGTTGCTGTCATGAGCTCATTCCTTCTGCGAGAGCAACTGTTTCTCGGAAGGTAAATCTATATAATTCACAACAGAAATCACACAACTATAGAAGAAATTACTTGACCAGATCAATTTTTACAGGTTACTCGGTGCTGCTGTCATAATCATCGGCCTGTATCTTGTTGTATGGGGAAAGAGCAAAGAGAATAGCTGCCCAGAAGAGGAACTAGGAACCAATAAGCCAGTAGGAGAGGCAAAAGATAGGTCCAATCTTGAGGTCATCACAATTGCATCATCTTGCAAATGAGTTGTAGCTATAGACGAAGCATAGTAAACAATGATTGAAGGAATCTAGTATCTGTATAACTTTTTTGAACTGTTTTCGTGAATTCCAGAATTTCGAAAGAAAACAGCAGTAGTGAACATATCCATTATCTAAGAGTCGAGTTTATTGACTAAAAGAGTTGAGTTTGCCCAAATGGATGGAAATGAATGAATGGGAACAGTATGACCAATCTATTAGATAACAATCGGCATTGAACTATAGTGTCATTTAATTCTACAAGATCCAGCAAGAACATCTGCATCCTGTGACAATAAATGATTAGCCACAGCACCGAATCTAATAACATTTCATTTTTGGCAATAACTGAGTGATAAAGAAATTTAAATTTCAGAAAAAGAAAGAAAGAAGAAATCCATATAACCACTCCAGAAACAGGTAACAAACATCTTATGTTACATATTTGTTCATGAGTTATGCTACAAACTACACCCAGGCATCAAATATCAAAGGACTAAACATATTCCTAGAAACAGGATATAAGATTTATGACAACAATATGTCCTTCACATGATTACCCGGAGTCCTTGAGCCAGTGGAGTACTCACCAACAATGAGAGTACATGTCAGAGCAGAAAAAAGAAGTTATTTGTATGCACAGATGCAACTGCCTTAAGATTGAAGGCGCTTGCTTCATGATAAGGGTTTCACCTTATCCTTGCCATATATACGTTGAAGTTCACGTGTTGCCGCCAAGAAGGATTCTGGAAAACAGCAAGAAGAGAAAGCATTAGAAAAAAATCCATATCATGAAAAAACTACCAGCAAGAGCATAACTTTATTTGTCATCACCTTTCCAGAGACGGTAGGATTTCTGATTGATCTGTGAACCAGTAATAGTCTGAATCACGTCAAACAGCATACTTAGAGGTGTGCTCCTGAGCTCTTGCACAATCCCATAAATAGTCTTCCCATTCTCAAAATATATGTGATTATTTGGGTGCTTTGTTTTGCAACTAGCATGGCGCTCAAATTCATATGCATTGATAACCTAATAAGAAATTGTCAGACCATTGTGTAAAAAAATTGCACAAAATTCCTCTTTGATGTTACAAGAAAATACTGACAAGCTCACCTTAGAGAAGTTACATGCTTGACAGCCACATAGATACCCAGAACCTTTAATTACAGCTTGCAGCTCCTTCTAATATGCACACGAGACATACATGTCATCATTGTCATGAAAGATTAGGTAATCTGAAATCTGAATGCTTGAGAACTAGATTTTACCTCCCGCGACCAAGCAATATACTTTACGGGAACTCCATCCAGCATACCAGTCGATAGCAGACTTCGCACATTTGAAGGAAAGTTGTTTGACGGATTCTTCTTAGACATTTTCTGATCATCTTTCTTTCTTGAAACATTTTCAGCTCCCGCAATTATATGAGACCGATTTAAAAAAGCATCAGCATGTAGTTTACCCAAGTTTTTATCATTCATTGCTTCTGATTTTGGAAAAGCTTGACCCATCAGAAGTTCATAGCCAGGGATTGTTGAGGTATCTCCATCATCATCATCATGGCACCCGCCAAATGATATGATAGTACTCTCTCCCTTACTGTAAGAGTGACCAATTGTTAACAAATTACTGTCTGGCTTACCATATTCATGACCCATTGATATGGTACCATCTTCCTCTTTACCGTAGATATGACCAACTGGCATGGCGTCATCTGCCTTGTTGAAGGCTTCAGAGATCGAGATGATATTACTATCACCCTTGTTGAATGTTCGATTTATCGACAGAGTACTATTATTCTCCTTGTATGTTGGACCAATCCCTAAGTGCTCGTCTCCTTTATTGAAGGGCTGCCCCATTGATATAAAATTATTATCTGTCCTGTTATAGGAGTCATTCATACATATGAAGTTATCTTCCTCTTTCTTGTAGGTGAGAGCCATTGATCCTGAATTGTCATCTTCCTTGTAAGCATGAGGCATCAACATGGCATCGCTATCTCCCTGATTATAAGCACGTTCAATTGAAACATGCATAGCATTCTCAGAGTCCTTTACCTCACTGACTTTGACTTTTCTAAAACCACCATAATTAGCATTGAGTCTAGGATCCTCCAGTGAATGTAACATAGATGAACCATAGGGAGAGTCATTCCCAAAGAGATCCTCATTAATTTTTCTCATTTTTTCTGCGCCAACTGATGAAAGATTTCTGTCCTCAAAACTCATGGCTCTGTCCGTTTCAGAATCAAACCTTTGAGTGAATTGGCCAGAGAATGAGTGAAAACTAGGAACATTACCCCATGGAGAAACACTTCCATTCAACACGCCTGAAAACAGATTGGTGGTTGGAACTTCAATCGCCTGTTTCTTGTTGGGGAATGACTCTACCTCTGAACCTTCCATAAACCATTGATGAGAACGCTTAGGCTCGGTCACAGAAGAATTATCATAAAGATTCTCACCATCATTTACACTGCCGTTAGACTTTCCCATCCAAAATCCTTGATTCTGAAAAGACTGTCACAAATAACAACTCAATAACTTAACCAGATGGCTAATCTATACACAGAAAAAATTATGTTTAATGCTCCATTTGAAATTCACAAACTAATATTAAAGTTAACATTATAGTCATAACTTTCTAACTAGTTACAACTACTTTTCAATAATACCAAAGACAATTTGCACA
Source organism: Geum urbanum (assembly GCA_946800695.1). Taxonomy (NCBI): domain Eukaryota; kingdom Viridiplantae; phylum Streptophyta; class Magnoliopsida; order Rosales; family Rosaceae; genus Geum; species Geum urbanum. The sequence goes on from OX326997.1 coordinate 86,889,206, forward strand.
GAGAGACACCCCACTCTTGTGTTCATTTTCTTAAAAGTAAGTGCACTACATTATACTTGCACACTTAAGATAGATTTCCATATAAACCCCAACAAAAGTTAAAACACATTTCCATATAAAACCCAACAATACAGCCACCAAAAAATTAAACACATTTCCTTTAATCCGCAACAATACAACCAACAAAAATCAAACACGTTTCTTTAGAACCACAACAATAAAACCAACAAAAATTAATAAACATTGCCATATGAACACCAACAATAGAACCAACAAAAACTAAGCAAATTTCCATATAATCCCCAGCACCAGAACCACTAGCTCAAGATACACACAAATGCACAACAGCCCTAAACCATACTGCTAAAAAGTGCATGCAAAGAAGCACCATTTCCCGAAAAGGCCAAACTTCCAAAAAGAGAAAGCAACCATACCATTTTTGTTGCTTCACTTCAAACTCGTCTCCACTCACCACTCTCACACTTGTGACTACACCTTCCGACACGATTCTCTTGTCACCAACAATGCACATTGATGTATCTGCAAAAACCAAGAAACACAACCAAACTACACTCGTGATCCAACAGTCAATAAGTAAAAGTTGAAGAATGAAGACATATATGTTACCCAGGTTACATTTATAATAGTAGATAGTTTCCACTGGGTTTGCTTCTCGGTTTCTCAGAACTCAAACAGTTGAAACAGGACATTGATTCAAAGTGACGACAGTGGTTTCAGCTCACATTTGGAATCGAATTAATGCGAACCTGAAGTTTGCGCGATCGCGCGATCCGTGAGCAGATGCCGATGAACTTTCCGTCGTCGGGAGTAGCGCGAAACACGGCGGAAGAGAGAGAGAGTAAGTAGAGTAGGAGGAGGAAGTCGTGGCGAGATCTAACACTTGTGTGTTGTTGAAGCGCTCTCTCTTGTGATTTTTGAGGTTTACAGTTGTGTCTTGTTTTTGTTTTCGAGTTGTAAAAACTAAAAGAAAAAAAGAAAAAGAAGGAAAAGGAAAAATAAGATATGGGTGCCCTGCACGATGAGGAATGAGTGGCGTTATTGACCGTACACGTGGTGGAGGAAAGTGCAGTTCAGCGTGCGGTGCGTCATGTTGGAGTTTCAGAGTGTCGAGAGTCGCGTAGCCGCAAAGGTTGCTTGCGTCATTACAAATGTGTCCAGATCTCATTCGTTCCACAAAGACGAAACTCATGGAAGAGGTTGCGCCGTGGTCCCCTAGTCAATTTTCAGGTGAGGCTAATAGTGCTACTACTGCAGTTTGCTCACCACCCACCACCATGCCACCATTTTTCATTTTCTTCTGCACAATTTTTTTCTGAAGTAATCAGAAATTTGGAAAATGAAGCGAGGGAGTTCTAGTGTGGATCAGATTCATCATTATAATCTAAATAAAATTTTAAAAAGTAGTTAAAATTATTAATCATTCATATAATATAAACGATGAAATTAAGGCTAATTTAAAACGAAATAGTTTCACCCAAACTATAAGGTAATATAGGACAATAGGTTAGGTCTCAATTAGCCTCTCAAAACTTTTTGGTATAAGTTCCACATTTTTTCTTGATCAATAAAATCACTTTGGAGCTAATGATTTAGTGTTTTTAAAAAAAAATAATGACAGTACTTTCAAATATTTTTTAAATGAAATTGTTGAGTATATATGGGAGAGAAGACATAACATCTAAATCTCATATTACATTAAGTACGTATAGAACATCATACAATAACTATATAATCAAACATGCATCAATTAGCAGAGAATGTTGTACAAACTATTCTATCTACTTTATAAATATGACGGTACACTGGAAAGAAATAATTGTTTCCCCCGTGAAAGCATTTCATCAATACCTGTTTTTGAATCGTTTTCCTAGTATGCTACCAAACGACAATTGAATTATTGACACTACATTTCATCTTGTAACTATAAATAATTGTTTCCCCAGTAGATTTTTGTTTTTGAAACCTATGAAGTCGTCAACAAACGATACACACTACATAAATAACGATAGCATATTAAAATTTTGATAGACACTTACAAATATAAAAAGTAACTCATTAATAGTTTGTAAAAGCGACCAGAATGAGGAACTATGAGGTTATAATCTGTTCCGTCTTTCTCACAGTTTTAAGAGCACTTTTGGATAATTTCCTACGCATTTTCATCCAAAATCAATGCTTCCCAAAATCACTTTCAAGCTTTAAGTCTCCTCCCAAGACTTTCACTTAACATTGTCCTCCATTTTCTCCAAATAGAGGGAAGGAGAATTCTTCTGCCAAAAGCTGAAGTATTTACAATTAGTAACCAGCACCAAATTAACTTGAATTAAAAGCTGGTTTTCGGTAGAACTAGCTTATATATAAAACCCACGCTTCCCACGCATGTTCAAAACCCTCAGAGCTGCAGCCACCCAGCCTCCTCTTCACTCTCCACTTGTCCTAAATGCTTACGCTTGTGGCTCAATCCTCTCGGTACATAAATATATATATCATCACCCACCGTCCCAAACTGTCGGAAAAACTTCCCGGGACACATGTCAGAAACCCAACTGCTGATGTTGTCGCTGTAGGTCTTGCACTGGTCTTCAAAAGCTGAACTCAGCTTGTGACCTTGCATTATAGTCAGTGACTCAGAACCTGGAAGAGGAGCCTGTGTTTAAGCAGCTGTTTGCTCTAGGGAGTAGCAAAAGCTCTTCGGCTTGCACCTTGGCCACGCATGTCACTGGCATCCGAGCATTCGGACCAACTCTGCTACTTGCTGTGCTTGCGGGAACAGCAGGAGGTTTGCAATTTTTATTGCTGGCCAAGTCTATTTGGACTGAAAACAAAGAATAGACTGGTCTGTGGTCCGAGAACTTTGATTCGCCTCTTAAATACCACATTTGCTTAAGTCCTTCTCCTTTCCATAGAATCCTGTCACACCTGCATTGTGCGTCGAATCACTCACAGGTTAGCTTCTTAAAAAATGTTATACACAAACAATAGGAGTGTAATTAAAACTAGATTCCTAAACTCCATTTGGCCTAGTTTTTAGAGAAAACAAGTACAAGGAGAAGATAAAATAACAAGGCAAGTTGTTTGAGAGTGACAATTTCTTAATAAGATGATAATGATGCTTATTGATTTAAGATATGGCAGACATGGCTGGTCTGTAAATGTCACATATATATCTGTTATATTATTAGGTGAACTAACCAGGTCTTACCTGCCAAACTCTACCACTTATAATTAGTTGATAAGGTATAGCTTCAACTAGAATAGAACAGAAATGATTGTGTTGTTTTACGAGGATATTGATTTCATAAGGTCTACAGCAGAAACACGACTTAGAAAGGGGTGTCTTGTTTAGAAGTGTTTAATCCTCCACGCTCTGCGCTTATTCTAAAGACTAATGTAGTAAGTGATAGTTGTGAAGCAGCTAAATAGATATTTCAAGAGTCGGTAGTAGAAAACAATTGAAACAACTTTTCAACAAACTGTAGACTGCAGCCTGGAGTCAAAACATATTTCATTGAAGTTGATAGGAAGACTGTGGGCTAATAGAAAGAATATGCAGGTTCTAACATGATGATTACGCTAATTGATTATAGTAAAGTTATCCATATATCATTTTGACTAACAAAAGTTTTGGTCAAGGTACAGCATTATAATGAATTAAGGCTATCTACCACATTCACCACCACATTACGGGCAACATTTCCGAACGAGTTCAAAGATGCAAAAGATGTGTATGATTAGAAAACTCCTTATAAATCATTACGAAACATATAATTACATAGGTGTGTATGATGATTGTGATCACTACTTAGCCCTCATTTTAATAAACCCCAATGAACGGACAATTCAAGTTATATGCTATCATTCACGTGCAGCTCAAATAATAGGAAACTATCATTGGAATTCTTCTTACCAGGCAGGAGTGCGTCTCTTCTCTCTAGAATTTGAAGTTTGGGCAACATAATGATTAGAATTCGCAAGGTATTTGTAAGTAGGAGCAAAGTATATCCTCCCTTCTTCCCAACCATTAAATACTCTACCAGCTTGTTGCTCTATTTTTAGCTGCCACCAACAATCAAGTACCAAGCATAAGATTGAGAATGCTTTATTTTATGTAATCTTCGAGAGGAACCACATATTACAGTACTCACATCAGTGTCTTACCTGATCTTTCTCTAAAAGCGCTTGCCAATTTTGCTTCTTGAGAAGCTCATGCGTGTCGGCGCAAGCCGCTGCTAGACGGTAATTTAAATCGCCAAGCCAAATAATCTTGCTGAACAGGAAAACAAGTTTGTAAGGTTAAGGTTATTGACTAATGAGAATGCATTTATGTTGCTTAAGTTTGAATCAGGACCATACAAAAATGTCTAAAAATGCAAGAGCAGAGGGACTTACTCATGGTCCAATATGCTATCAGGAGGAAGAGGTCGTGTTCTACATGAGTTGGAAAACTTTGTTTTCTTTAATATTTCAATGACATCGGCATTCCTTCTCATCTCGTCCCCTTCTTTCTCACCAGAAGTTAAGTGAGCACACACAAAGCAAAAGGTCGTTTTATGCAATGTCATGCTGATTGATATTGAACCCTGCGAAAAGAACAACACAGAATTATAAAGGTAGTCACTACGTAGACATGTTCTAGCTAGTGTGAGGGTTGTACGCGATGCATTAACTTTGTGATGTGACAAAACAATTTGGAAGTAGCTACCTTATTTCCAAGATATCCCATAATGCCTCGACCGACACAGGAGACCTTCATATTGCTAATGTATCTACAAAGATCGGAACGAACCCACACGCACAAGAAAACTCCCACCATTTGCTTGCTTGCAGCTAAAGAATAACAACGCTGTTGCATTGGACTAGTCTCCTCCTTATGCTGCCCAAATGGGGAGCACGGTGAGTTTTCTCCACTTGAAGTTGATACTGGATTCAAATTCAGCAGCCTCTCGAAGTCTGCATTGCTGAGTTCATCTTCCAAGGAAAGCAAATCCGAGAAGCTGAGCCTTGGCATCATGGTGCCTTGGTGATCAAGATTTGCTTGAGGCTCATTGTGTGTGGCATTGTTGTAACTATGAGGAACTTCGGGGTCATTCTTGTTAAGAGCGTCACGAATGAGCGAAAGCCACTTGTCCGCCGGACCCTTGTCTTCCGCACCCAATACATTTCCCGCATTCAAAGGGACAATTTCTTGAAACCTAATTTCACCACAACACCATAAATCACAAATTCGAATAGCGAGATACGCATTTATTGATAATGATATGCAGACTAATAAGAAAATACAGAGTAACATTATAGGCCTATAATGTAAATGGAATGTAGGAAATATCTAATTTATAAGCTGGACCACTACAGCTAGAGACTATTAAAACAGACAAAAAAGGAGTCTTAGTTGGAAGGCAAATGCGAAAAAAGGAAATTTACCCAAGAACATAGACATCTGCAGGAGTCGGGGACCTAAGCCATTCCCTTAAATTCAAGTCCTCGTGTGGTGATTTGCCTCCAACATTCCATGTCCCCACGAACATCCTATTATACCAATCCAAACAACACAATGCCAAAAGTACCATTTTGTTTGTTAACGTCCAAAACTGCAAACTTGTCAAAAAGAAGCTACACTGCGGAAATTGTATCCCACTTAGATAAGCACAACTCATTCTTCTATTTCTACGACTACCAATCGTTACCTGAGGTTGAGATTGTCTGTGACAGCTGGTGCCTCCGGCGTAAGACTTGTGCGGTAAGTTTCCTCCGTTAACCACCCATCTGGAAAAATTAATAAATTAAACTAAATCAGATTAATACTCAATGCTCAAAACCCCAAAACTGCAAAAAGCTCAATAGCTTTCACAGAAAGTGACAAAGGACACGGCTAGATTAGCTTTCACATGCTCGCCGTACACGTGGCGCACCCACAATGGCTATGAACCAAAATGGACCCAAATCCGGAAACGAGGTTCGACTCGTTTTCGCGTCCAATCATGTTATAAACACAAAGGCGTGGAACGAGGGTTGGTTTCAGCGAGGTTACTGGCCACGTGACACGTGTACGGTAAAGAAACCCTAAGGTGCACCGAGGAAAAGATACGGTGGCGACACAGAGATGTAAAACCCTACTAACCTGCAACTTCGTCCGGTACGACGACGTAGTGGTCCTGGTCCGAGCAACTCTTCCTCCTTCTCTCAGTTACATCTGACAAAACCCAGTTCACAACAAACAGTGAGTTCAGTTTCGACTTCCCCAAACGGCCAAAAAAACCCGACCCGATACGGCCAAACCCGACAAAAGTTATGATAAAAAAAACAAAAACAGAGAACCGGAATCTTACTTTGGATAGAGTAATCGGAATGAAACTCGTCTCCTTTGCTTGGTATGTTGAGCCATTTTCTCATCACAGCTCCGGGCCACGATTTCGGCTGCGAAAAACCATTTCGGATTTCGGTTACACCCGACCCGATATTATCCGATACACACAATATTTGAACTGGCTAAGAGCTAGTATTAAAGTTCGTACCTTGGGGATTTTTCCCATGTTGGTCCGCATTGCTTCGACTACTGTAACACTGTTTTGTATCTAGGCGGCTCTGAAATCTGAATGGGATGGAAAGACAGAGTATTAACAACTTGGTTTAGGTGCTATCCGAATCTGTAACGAATAAATGAGGTGTATAGTTCTAAAACTAGAATGGAGTGAAAGTCATCAAGGTGATCAAAGCAAAAACAAAAATGGAGTTGTAAATCAAATACCAAGAGGGAATTAAAGAAGCAATATTAATTGACAGAGATGTACTCCGGCGAGAAGAAGAGAACGAAATATCCAAGAGAATGCTTAAATTAAACGTCAAATGGAGCATTCAACGGCAATATAAAAGACCAATTTGCAGGGGAAATGGAGACAGCTTAGGAATCAACGTATTCAAGCCGAAATTGAAGAATTTATATTAAAGATGGTATTTTCAGCTCAAGTGATATAATTTATGGGGGAACAAGAAATCGAATAGGCCAGGTTCATCCTTTTTTTGGTGAGGAATATATTCTTCACAAGCAACGGTTCTGATGATGGACGATGGCCTTTACAGAGAGGGAAGACAGAGTGGAAGACCAACAATTAAACACTGAACAATAGCAAGCGAAAAGACTTGGTCTTTTCTTTTGTTTCAGATCTTTAGCCAGGGACCAAAATCTATTTAACTATAGGGGGGAAAAAAGGTTCCTTTTTGAGTTTCATGGCTATATTTTACCTTGGAGACAAGATTTGAGCTTGAAGAACCAAACCCAGAATGCTGAGTGTTTTGATAAATTGAGGATTTGGGTTTTGAAAGTTAGATAAAAGGGTATCAGATTCCTATTGATTTGAGAAAAACCGAGTAAAGAGTGAAAAACAGATCAAATGGGTTAATGGGACACAGAAGAAGAAAATGACAGAGGTTCACTTAAATAGTGGATGAAAGTCATGAAACAGATAACCATAAACTGTGCATGACATTGCAAACAGGAAATGAATTGGACTCATTTGGTCACTCGAATCAATAGTTACAAAAAGTGAAGCAAAGATTAATAATTTGGTTTGTGGTTTCCAAGAGAGACGAGAGGGGGACTCACCAGAATCGACAAGAGGCTGAAAAAAGAGAAGAGAGGCTGGTTCTTAAACTTGTGCTTCTCTTTATGAGGAGCTTTCGTTTTCGTTCAGTAAAAGAGACAAGAAGGCGAGCTCGATGTGGTCTTCTTTGCGTCTTTTGGTTGGCTGGAGAAGATGTTCGAGGAGCGAAATGCAGACGATTTTTTGGGGGCGTTCCTCGTAAAAGGAAAAAGGAAGCAGTTTGGTTCTCAAACTTATAAACATTTAGAGAGAGAAAGTGATCGAGTTGGTCTCGTAGAGGTTCTAGTGAGAGAGAGTGAGGAGGGAGGTGTCCGACTTTGAAGTCCATCTTTTGGAGCATATTTCACTTCTCCATCATTGGTACCTTTAGTCATTGTGCCAAAATTAGTGCAAAACAATTACCATTATAGTGGAATTAAGTGAACAAAATTTTACAAATGGAGCATTTGAACTCTAATATATGTCCATGATTTTCAGTAATTTGAGCTTCTTGTGCAACTTTTTCGGGAATTTCTTCTTGATGGCACAATAGATGGTTAATTTGGTAAATGAGACTAGGGAATCTTTCGTCAAATGTACTTACTGATTAAATCATGTGGGGATGCCAATTAGTCTATGATATTTCTTAGATCTGCTCATTGCAAATTAAAAGTCAACCCAATTTTACAATGAAATTTTGTCACCAAGTGATGTTTTCATTTTATTGTTTTTCAAAAAATGACCAGATTTTGTTTAAATGAAAAGACCCATAAAATATGTTGGATTGGATGATACTTAAACGGCGTATCCTCTATCATCGTTGAGCAATCTAGAATTTACAACTAAAGAATGTATCGTATCCAACTTTTTTCTAAAATGCATAATATGACTAAGAATGTGATACAAAACAAAAGTCATATTGAACCTAATACCCACCAAAAAATTTCCACCGGAATTAAACTTAATTTTATTTAAAAATTTATGAACATTTTTTTGTGTGATTCGAACTTGTTGATCTCTCTATGTGTGGGGTGATAAAAATATGTGACATGTTTATTCACTTAAAATATGCAAACTTATAAATTATAGACAAAAAAATTAATTTGTCAGTAAATATAAGTCTTTTTTGTAAAATGATTTATTTGTTATTTCGTAGTTACCTATAGTCCAAAGTATACTACCTGTTATTTATTGAAATAGTTTTCATCTTATTTTCATAGATTAACCATACATGTTGATATACAGTATCTCAAAGACGCTACGTAGTCGAACTCTTAGTAAGAGCATATGAAGCGGTAGAAGGTGCTCTTTGGCTTGCTCCTCTTTAATTAAAAGAGGAGTAGCAAGCACTATTCAACATCAAGGATGAAAAGAGCAATTTGTTATTGCAGTGATAAACAAAGAGGAGGTGATGTTACTATTTATCAAGTTGAAATTTTTTAATTTTGATTATCGGATAGATTTTTTTGCCAATATAGAAACGACATGTGATTGCCAATTTCGCCGTTACGCAATTAGCGGTGATAACGAATTTTTCGTAAATACGAGATTTTAAAGTCAATTATTTTTTAAATCTGAATATGACTATACTTTCTTCATGAGAGTTGTAGAGTATTTTATTGTAAGCTCATAGGAATTTTCGTATAAATTTTTGGATACTTAAGTTATTTATTATGAATTTTAGAAATTTTAATTTTATTTTCACCTTTCAAAAAATTAACTATTTTCATTAAATCTGGAACGTGCGATTGATTATTTGATCAAATTAAGTGGTCCGTATTAATTAGAGGGAGAACTGATTTGTGCACGCCACGTGGCCCACATTAAATTCTTTTGTAATGGCGCATGCATAAAAAATGATGTGTCTTGTATCACCCACGCGAGGTGGGCTCAGCCAGGAGCAGTTTCTCTCTCCTAAGCAAGACTTGCTCCTCCTCTTGCTCGAGCAAGAGGTCAACAATCGATCGTCGAAAAGTTTTCCCCTGCTGCATTCTCTCTTTTCCTCTGCACGAGCTCTTCTCGGCCAGGCCAACCATCTGCTTGAGCTGTTTACCCACTGGGCAGTTGCACATATATGCATATGCACCAATTGCTTTTGCTCTTGATCTTGCAACTCCTCCAAAGGGCAATAGCATACACTATTCACCAAACAACAAGAGTAAAACTGTTTTTTAATGCAACGGTAAAGAAGGAACAAGAGCAGTTACTATTCACCAAATTGTAAAATGTTAATATATTATTTGTCAGATAGATTTTTGACTAATAACTATGTGACAAGTGTCATTATCGTCTAAATAAACGATTTTCAACCAACGATGGTGCGATGTAATTAGTGTTGGGGAATTGGTGATGAATTTGTCATAAACACGAGCTTTTAAAATCAGATTTCATAAATGAATATGACTATACTTTCTTCATGAGAGTTGTAGAGTATTTTATTGCAAACTCGTAGATATTTTTTTAATAATTTTTTGGCCTCTCGAACTATTTAATATGATTTTTAGATGTTTTCATTTCAATTTTAGTTTATTAAAAAAAGTTGTTTTCTTTAAATTTGGACTGTCGGATCAATTTTTGAATTTGAAACCAACGGCTCAAATTAAGTGGATTATTGGAGAGTAAATGTCAAACAACTATGACACGTGGTGAGCCTATATTGGTGCATTATTTTATTTTTTATTGTTTCCTGGAATAAAAAAATTTACTCTCCTGACATCATCCACATGAGAGTGGGTTCCGCTAGACGCTCGATCTCTTGCCGGAACAGCTTGTTATCAACGAGCAGTCGTTGGCCGGAAATCTACCGTTGCATCTTCCGAAAGATCTGGTCGAGCTCCTTTCACCAGGCCTTACATTCTGTTCAGGCAGATGCTATCCTCCACCCTAAGTTCAAATCATAAAAGTGTCAAAGTGATAAAGCACTTTGCTATAATGCTATAGCACAGTTCAAAGTTTTTGAGTTACACATACTTCATATAGCATATAGGTAAAAAACAACAATCCGTATTACAAGATTTATCCATAGTAAAACCAATAAAAATGCTATTCCCAATTAGCAGCTCATTTCCTTCCGCACTTCCAAATCCAAATATATCTTGCATGCTTGTAGTTGTAGAATTACACAACCCAGTGACTAGTGAGGTACGCCATGTAGCCCAATAGGCATTGGCCAATATACGTTGAGCACTTGAGCACTCCACGTCCAATCTATCAAAGAGTGATCGATTTTAAATTCTATTCAATGCTCCATTGCTCCTTATGAATTTTTACTGATGGGGGAGTGAAAAACTCACATCAGAAGCAGCGCGCAGAGTTAATACTGATCTGAGCAAAGATGCAGAAGTAAAGTAACATCGCGTGGCATCTCGCAGCAAGCAACAGATCGAACTGCAAAGCCAAAAACCAATACAAATGAAAGAATAGTCAAATCGGGTTAATGGCTATCTGTGTACCACTTTCCAGTGCTAGCTCGATCGGTCTCGTGCCCTTTGTTTGCATTGGGTGCCTGCTGCAGCTGCAGCTACGAACCCAGATAGAGCCACAGTAGACCATCAGTACGTACTGTTTCAATTCCTATCTGGGTCCACGTACCCACAAGTTTAGCGTTGATATATATAACAACTTGGACTAGCTGCACCATCTCGTTGAAAATAACTAGTGCCAAATGCATATAAGGAGTTTTATGTACTCAGTATGTATTGGACTCGGAGCTTGCAGATGATTCCTATACTGTACATGTGTTGCTCTAATCATACCATTAAACCCTACGTGCATCAAATCATCACTAAACCCTACGTCCCATCCGTTCATATTCTGCCGTATAATGAATTAATGCTGCCATATATCTCTGCACACTCAAGAACAAACAAAGTGTAAATTGATATGAAAGTTCAATCTTAACCTCTCTAATTGACAAGCAATTAAAGAGCGTCCACATGCATGGACAGTCTCATTGTTATATAGTTAGGTTCCTGTTATATATGCAGAAGATTTTTGAAGTGAAAAAATTCTTGAGTGTACTAGGTGCAAGTATACCAATTTATAAGATATGATCTAAATTATTCATTATCTTAGTGTTAATATTGATGTTAATATCATATAAATAATTAGATCAAATAAATAATTGAGATTGCATTGCACATGACTGGTTCAAGTGCACTCGGTGCACTGAAAATGCTCTCCTTTGAAGCAGACTACTTAATATATTGAGTGGCAAGACATCAAACAAGTAGTAGGCTGATAGGCGGATAAACATTTATGCAAAGATACCCTATTCTCAACTTGGATATATCAATGTAACATTAAATAGGAGTTATCGAACACAAGGAATTTGTAACACTAAATCCTAACAAGAAATTAAAATGCTGACATACTCGACTACAGTACCCTAATGACACTATAACCCTACTCTAAACAGACTCAAATAACACAAAATTTGGACACACTATACTTGACACAGTGACGGACTACCACAAAAAATATGAGGATATTCGGAGTTGATTTGAGTACCGAACATAATCGGCTAAGCTGCGGCTAATGCAGAAAGTAAATGTTGAAAGTAAATATGCGTATGAATGTAAATGAGTTTAAACTATATGATAAATGAGTTAAGAGGAATGCAATCCACCACCCTCATTCCATCTCTCTAACACTTACTTAATTTAATTCACATATCCAATCAATAAAAGTTCCCAGGAAGATCGATAGGCACGACACATCTTATTACCTAATCTTTATGCCTATGTGAGTTTGTCATGGACCTCCTACACATCTATCCCTCTATTAAACTCATAGTCATTGGACCCCAAGGTTTACAAAGAAGAAAACATTACGTTCTAGAAAAAGTTTGAGAATCTACAAGGGTTTACAGGTACACTATGAGCGTGTCCTGCTAGACCTAGGGTTTCAATCACCCGACGGTAAAATCGATATATCACTATAGAGAATTTAGTAAAAGAAATTATCTTCAGTCGCTTGTATCTCATGACAATAGAATTCTAGCATGCATACTAAGTTGGCCACCAAAGCAAACATACAAGAATTCATACGGTGAGTCACATAGAAAAAGAAACCTCATTCGAATTGAATATACAAAACTAGATTGAAGTATATGAATTAGAAATACTTCATGTACGGGGCTTCAACCACCCCCTTAACAATATGTTTAGCTATTGAAAGTCATAATTAAAATGAATCAAAATCATTTTAGCAAGTGCTTCATATTTTGTGTTGGGATTGGGAATAGTGTTGCTGGGAAGACCTCTTTCCTTGACTTGAGTACTTAGCTTGCTGAACTTGGCTCATTTGTCTCTCTAGGAAGTCAATTGCATTCCCTTGCTGCTGAGATGAAGCCTTGAGTTCTTGAGTTGTGGCCTTGATGTCTTGGCGAAAGGCACCCATCTCTTGGAGGAATACACTGTTCTCCTGGCGAGATGCACTATTTTTCTCTCATTTCTTCTTGTTTTCAAACATCATTTGTTGCATCATGGCTTCTAAGGTAGAGTTCCCTGATGATGTTTGAAGAAGAGTTTGTTGTTGCTAAGACACACGTCGTTGCCCATCTCTTGTAGCACTACAACATTTGGAGACATTGCCGGCGACTTTTAAGTCGCCGGCAATGTCTTTAGACATTACCGGCGATTTTCGCCGGAAAATCGCCGGTAATGTCTTTTTTTTTTTTTTTTTAACATTACCGGCGATTTTTGTCGCCGGTAATGTCCGTCGCCGGCAATCCCTCGATGGTAATGTAAAAAAAAAAAAAAAAAAGACATTACCGGCGACTTTATCATTACCGGCGACTTTATTTATGTCGCCGGTAATGTCTTTTTTTTTTTTTTTTTTTTACATTACCGGCGACATGAATTTATGTCGCCGGCAATGTCTTTAGCTTCGAGACATTACCGGCGACATAAATTCATGTCGCCGGCAATGTAAAAAAAAAAAAAAAAAAATTACATTACCGGCCTTGTTTTTGGACATTACCGGCGACTTAAAAGTCGCCGGCAATGTGTAAAAATGTTGTAGTGTAGGCTATCTCTGCTGATATCCAAGTGGAACAATAGGAGGATTGAGCACATTGTTGCTCATATAGCTCAACAGGTCCCTATTTCCACCATATGTGTTTGGCTATCTCTGGAAGTAATTTGCTTCATCCTCTTGATCAACTTCTTCATTTGCTCTGAACTGGGGACACTTTTCTGCTAAATGGTTTATACCTGCATTGAGAGATCTCATACTTACTCCCATAGTTCTATCTCTTGTCAAAAACTGTCTTGAGTTTTCTGCTTGGTTCTCAACAATTTCCTTTACTTCAGCTCCAGTCTTATTCCACTAATTTCCCCCACAACCTGAATCAAGCTTTGATCTGTTAAAAGAATCAAGTCCTTTATAGAAGAACTCCATTTGAGTGTTGAGGTTAAATTTATGATGAGGGCATTGTCAAAGAAGACCCTTAAACTGGCTCCAGGCTTCATGTAGTTCATTACTGTCTTTCTGCCTGGATGTGCTAATTTGCTTATTTAAGTTATTGGTGCGGGACGCAGAGTAGAACTCTTTCATAAATCCAGAACACATCTTCTCCCATGTGTCCATAGATAGAGGACTTAAAAAATTGTACCATACTTTTGCTTGCTCATTTAGAGAAAATGAAAACAAGAGGAGCTTGACAGTGTCCTCTTCCACATTAGTTGATTTCTGGATCCTGCATAACGCTGTGAATTCATTGAGATGGTCCTGAGGGTCTTCAGAAGGCGTTCCTCTGAAGTGTAGCAGATTTGATATAAGGGATGAAGGAATAGAATAAGACCCCAAATTCTCTGATAAAACGATCTGTGAATCTGCTGCACCTGTTCCTGGCACAAAGGACTCTCTCAACTTGGTTGCGTTTGCAATTTTTCTTGGTGATGGTGTTGGTGTTGGAATATGTTCCTCTTCCTCAAATATAGACTCTGAACCTGAATGTCTTTCTTGCTCAGGTTGACCACAACTATTCACACTTATTGACCGTTGTCCTTGCTAAGCGTTCAATCTTTGAATCAAGTAGTAATGGATCAACGCTTCTAGTGTGCCTAGTACGCATACACAATGTTCTTGCACACTGAAGAAACTATAAGACTCAAAAGAAAAAAAAACTAAACTAAACAAAACTTAAATTTAAAGACTCAATTAGGACTTAGAATTAAGTAATTCCCTGGCAACGGCGCCAAAATTTGATAGGCGGATAAACATCTATACAAAGATACCCTATTCTCAAATTGGATATATCAATATAGCTAGCATGATAAATAGGGGTTATCAAACACAAGGAATTGGTACTACTAAACCCTAACACGAAATTAAAATGCTGACAGACTCGACTACAGTACCCTAATGACACTACGACCCTACTCTAAACAGACTCAAATAATAAAAAATTTGGACACACAATACTAGACACAGTGACGGACTACCACACAAAATATTAGGGTATTCGGAGTTGATTTGAGTACCGAACATAATCGGCTAAGCTGCGGCTAATGCAAAAAGTAAATGTTGAAAGTAAATATGCGTATGAATGTAAATGAGTTTAAACTATATGATAAATGAGTTTAAACTATATGATAAATGAGTTAAGAGGAATGCAATCCACCACCCTCATTACATATTTCTAAGATGTACTTAATCTAATTCACATATCCAATCAATAAAAGTTCTCAGGAAGATCGATAGACACGACACATCTTATTACCTAATCTTTATGCCTACGTGAGTTTGTCATGGACCTCCCACACATCTATCCCTCTATTAAACTCATAGTCATTGGACCCCAAGGTTTACAAAGAAGAAAACATTACGTTCTAGAAAAAGTTTGAGAATCTACAAGGGTTCACAGGTACACTATGAGCGTGTCCTGCTAGACCTACGGTTTCAATCACCCGACGGTAAAATCGGTGTATCACTATAGAGAATCTGGTGGAAGAAATTATCTTCAGTCGCCCATATCTCATGGCAATAGAATTCTAGCATGCATACTAAGTTGGCCACCAAAGCAAACATACAAGAATTCAGACGATGAGTCACATAGAAAAAGAAACCTTATTCGAATTGAATATACAAAACTAGATTGAAGTGTATGAATTAGAAAGACTTCATGTACGGGGTTTCAACCACCCCCCTAACAATATGTTTAGCTATTGAAAGTCATAATTAAAATGAATCAAAATCAAGCATAGAGTTTACAGATTAAGAATGGATGAAAAACTGAAGCTGTCGTCCAACTTCCCTGGGTCGAAGACGAAGCCTTCGATGGGTCGAAATCGGCTCTGACTGCTCTTGCTGCTCTCTCTCTCTGCTCGAGTTTCTCTCCTTAATTTCTTATTAGTCTTCCCAAAAATCTAAAATAGATTTATATATGTCTCCCAAATGATTTCCTAGAGTCCACATGGGAATAAACTTCTTTAATTACACAAAACTCATTCTTTAATCCATAATGAGTTAAGAATCCATCTTTTATTTTCTTTTTCTTTATTTCTCCACAAAACCTATAAAACAATAAACATAATTAAATTACTCAATTATATAGCTATAAACTAAGTATAGAGAATGAATTAAACACCGAATAAACACATAAATATGCGACTATCATAGGCCTTCATGCCCGAGCTGAAGCTTCCAGTTAATCTGTATCGATCAGTGATTCTCCGCTCACGTGCATTATAATTAACTGCATGCATTAAAAACAAGTTCCAACAAGATTGGAGCCAAAATTATATGGGTACCCCATATAGTGGTTCAATAAACGTGACAAATCAATTATAGCTAAAGATGCAAATGGAGAAACTAATAGAACGGAGCCTAATTTGCTGTTAGGCATCTTTTGTTTTTGTTGTTCTTTTCCCTGTATATATTTTCCTTGATTATAATTAGTGGAGAAAGAGATTAGAACCAAATAGTGGTACGGTATATATTAAGAAAAAATATGCAGGTAAATACAGTAATATATAGCGCTTGAGCCAAACGGAATAAGCCCCGCTTTGATCTGGCATTCTGGCTGCGGGATTTAGCATTTGTTTCAAAAGTTATTAGTTGTCCAAAAAAGAAACATTGGCTAGCTTAGATGAAAATTGTACGTAACTTGTAGCTCAAGGATCGAGTTACATAGAGGTTCACTTTTGGTAGCCATTCAATAAATAAAATGGTGGCTGTAGGTACTAAAAGCCTAAACAACTATTGATATGACAATTAGTACACAGCTTATTAGTATCCCAAGCATGAAGAGAGGTTAGAGAGCTAGAGAAATGATTATGAAAAGTACTACACTTATACTTACAATTGATAAAGACGCTGCAGGATTTGCAGCATCTACCTTCATAACTAGTAATGTATTTTGCTCAATACTTGCTAGAAGTAGGACAGGATTCATGATAAATGGGTTTCAAGTATCGAACAACGAACCACCAAATGGCCTTAATTGCTCATATTTTAAGAACAAAACCATATATTAGAAAGGGTCAAAAACAACATATAGTTTCTTTGACAAAATACATGTGGTGTGATGAAGAGATTAAATGAATCTCTCTAAATTTTGAGAAAATTAACTTTTTTCTATATATATATCGTAAAACTAATTTTGTAACGGATAAAATGCCAAACAGATGTCACTTCGTGGACGACGTGAAAGTGTGGAATCGGATTCTTCCTAATGCTGCTCAAATTGTTACTCAGTTTAATTTCTCTGGTGCGGACTACTCTAAACAATTTTCTCTTTAATTGTTAGTTCTTTCTCCTTTTGTATAAAAATAAAATAAAAAAAATACATTGTCCCGCGATTTTTTATTGATACAAGGAGCAGATCCTTTCCCCAACTCCACAAATCAGATGGTTCAGCGGCCTCTAGTCCTTTACCGGCCCAACACTTGGCCATGTCCATCTCTTGACATGTGGAACTCACAAGTCATAAGGACATCGAGCCCTAAATTAATATAGTACTAAAAACCTTAGTTATCTACTTGATTGGGTAATTACACAGATCACTACACGTTTGGGGGCTATTTCGTACAATTAGACTACTATTTAACCTGCAATGACAAGAGCTTAAGGAGTAAAAGCGACCAAATTTGATCGTGTTTGTACACCTGTCACTGCTTAGTGCAATAGTCATGGTTAGTTTAACAAACATCAACAAGGATTAGGCAAAAATCCGTAGTAATCCAAATCAAATTTATAATTAAAAGTGGGATTTAGGGACTTTAATCATGTGTCCTAGATATGAACAAATATATAACGCTAATATAGTATAGAAAGTTTAAGCTCTTGGAAATATAATAAGATTTGAAGCCAATGCTCTTGAGCAAGGCGTCGGCGTGGAAGAGTTAGAGTTGGCTAGGCGCCGTGGCCATCATACAGTGGCTGAGGAGATTCGAGAAATCAAGCCCTTAAACCTAACCCAATATTGCTGGAATGAAATATGATTTAAGAATGATATTGGCTTGGTCAAGTGCACCTTAAGGGAGGCATCGATGGTGCTTTGATTATTATACTGAATGAGTATGGAAACGAATACGTATGAGCGAGTGAAAAAGTGGAAGAGGGAGCGTACTAGCTTGACTGGAACTTGATGGCATCAGCTATCCCAGCTAGCTGTAATGCAAGAACAATGTTGCAAAAGTGCTAAACCAAATTAAATTAAACGATCGAGGATGCATGAATCGAAAGAGAGGAAGCTAGTTTAGTTTAGTTTAAATTGCTTTCATGGAAGAGACTGTTTCTGGAATTCTTCTGGTAAAGTAATATTATTCTGGTTTCATGGAAGAGACTATACGCGGTTTGGATAAGCTTTTCGGTCATCAACTCGTGATATGAGAGTAACTTAAATCTGTCTTATATATGGATCGATCTCCAGAAACATACAAGTCACCATCCCGTTCGATCTGAAACGATCTTACAGACCTATAATATAGCAATTTCACCCGTAAAAATAGGAAATAAATTATAATACTGATGGCCTAGGTATACAATCTATTGTTTTACTAGACACGTATACTAAATTTACATGAACAACACCTTTTTGACGTGACCAATATAAGTAAAGTCCTCCAAATTCAGCAGAAGCAACCCACATCTGATCGAGATGGACTGATGGAGATCGATCGAATACAGCCAATTTTATCATGCATGGTGCTTATCACTAATCAAAAATTTACACAGGATCCATATTAGGTCATATTTGACTCATCGCGATTCTAGCTATTGTTCTAAAGAAACTGTTGCCATGTCGGGAAGTCGGCCTCAGTGGCTCAGTGTGATTCCAAATTACATGATGTCAGTAATTACCAAGATATATCTGATCAGTTTTACATATAGCTAGAAACGTGGTGAAATATTGCGGTACGGTCAGGATCGATTATCGGTAAGTGCTCACTCTAGCTAACTGGTTCAGGTATAGGTATATATATATATATATATATATATAAATAGGAATAGGTTGGACTTGTTGTACTACCTCCTCCGAGAACAGACTATGAAGTTTGGAAATATCTCACCGTGTAGATCCAGCTTCAAACAATTCTTGCACAACCTCAACAGAGGCATGCACTGGTCAGTGAATGGAAGAGGCAGTTGCGTTTGGGATCCAGACGTCATGCCAAATGAGGATCGATTCACCATCACTAACCCTCCGCATAACTCCAGTTTTAAGGATCGATATCGCTGACATCAAGCTTCTCCAGAAATAAGAGGGAGCCTCGCTCAAACCAGCTTCTTTCTCGTTTGTGTCATATTTCGATTAGGGATCTCTAATTCAACAAATTCATTTCTTCTTCTTTGTCTTCGTCTTCTACAGTTAATTTTCTTGTTGTTGAACGTACATCTACAAATTAAATATTTTGTCGAGCATCTAGCATTAATAAACATCAATTTCATCATTTTAATGCTAAACTTATTCTGTGTGCGCACATACTAGCTAGATAAAAACGTATTCTTTGTGTCGGATGTGTTGAAAATATTGTTCCATATCTAATTATAATTATTTAAGATTTAAGATAGATATCGTTTCCTATTAATAATATGTTTTCTATTAGGAATATACTTTGTAAAGTGCTATATATATATATCCCAATTTGGGAGTGAATGAATACAATACAATATCATTGAATTCTCTCTGAAACACTTTTCTATTTGGTATCAGAGTTAAAAATCCTGAGAATTGCACGCTACACCCATACCTTCTCCAAAGGAGGTGTGGGTGTCGCACATCACTAGATATTAAAGCTGCTTTATTCCGCTGAATTGAAATCCCCTGAATTACCACCACAATTTTTTATTCCGTTGCACTTGAAATTCCAAATCTTGAAACCCTTGAAATTGAATTGAACATGAATCCTTAAAGTTGGAAAACCCCGAATTGAAGTTGCAAACCCCTAAATTTCCACCACCACTGAAAAAATCATTGACACCACCACTGAAAAAACAGAATTTCCACGACCACTGAAAATCCTACCACGACCACTAAAATTCCTACCACCGAAAAATTCTTCCACCCTGAATTTATTTATTTTTACCTTTGAGGAGATGGCCCTCATGAAGATGTCGCGTGAATCTGAACCATATTACTCAGGGGGAGTTTCAGAGTCTTCCCTTCAGGGGGAGAAAAGTGTATGTGAAGGAAATTCTCTAAATCTACCAGAATTTGAAGAAGTAGAGAACTTGGAGAGAAGTTTTGAAGTTGAAAGTTTTGAGCTGGAAATCCAGGTGCGAACCCGAGAGCCTCATTCGATGGATCGAAAGAAACTCTCGATCCATCGAAGCCTACACAGGAGACGAACCTGAGAGCATCCTTCGATAGATCGATAGATCGAAGACTGAAGGAAAGATAAACCCGAGAGCATCCTTCGATGGATCGAAGGAATTTCTCAATCCATCGAGGACTGCAGAAGTAATGGATCCGAGAAGAAACTTCGATGGATCGACTGGTATTTTCGATGGATCGAGGATTGAAGCTGAAACGCCACAAATTCAAGTCCAATCTCATGAAGACCCCCCTTTTACTCCATCAACTGAAGAACATTAGTGAGAACAACCAAAAAACAAGGATCAAGGAGGCCGAAACTTGGTGCAGCTGGCTGATATTCTTACTAAAGGATTATGTCATCAGGCATTTGACAATTGAATTGAAAAGTTGTGTATGATTGACATCTATGCTCAACTTGAGGGGAATGTTAGAAATATTGTTCCATATCTAATTATAATTATTTAAGATTTAGTATAAATATTGTTTCTTATTAGGAATATCTTTTCTATTAGGAGTATACTGAAAGGACGCAACCCCGATTTAGTTTCCTAAACCGGAATCAAACCCTTTCTGAAAACACGAACCAACAAAAAACATAAAAATTTCGGCAGAGTAACGCTACTAACGCGGAATTGCCATTAACCTGCACCCGGAAAATACACTTCATCCTATGCCACAAAAGCCAAACCGTGGGTACCAATCCCATCCGGATTTCTCAATATCATAACAATAATAATAAGCAGTACACATAACTGCATAATATAGAAAATCCAGGAAAATCCACATAAAACATGTATCAGTATCGTATCAGAGCGACCTCTAGTGTATATATACAAAATATACAACAGTAGGCGAAATAAGGAACCTACTGGAAAAGACAGGTAGCTCGAGCAACTAGCCTCCGACCACGACGTGAGACAATAGAATCCGAACTGCAAACTGGGCACGGAAAACCGAAAAAACCCAGGGGAAAGACATGAAAACTGTTAGAGTGAGTGGACGAAAATAAATGTCTTTCGCCAAATAATATATGTTATAAAAACATATGCGAGTCAAAATGAATGAATATGATATAGTACACGAGGCGAACCCAAACTCCTCCAGCGTATAGAGCATGCATAGAAAAATCCCACGGGGTCACTCATGGACACATCCGTGCTAGTACAGTCTGAATCACGGGATCCCAGACGCACACGTGATTCTAGCCAGAAATGCCTCAGGTCATGGTATCTGTTCCCACCCGGAAATACATCGGCACAAGGAACAGAAATCTGTACCCACCCGGAAATACATTGGCACAAGGTACAGTTCCCCCCTGGTAGACATCCTCGGGGATCAGCCGGGATACAAGTGTATCGATACAACCATATATACTAAGACTGTACTCTGTGTAAATCAAATCATAAATAGTTTCATGTATACGTATAAAGCATAATATAAATGCATAATCATAAAGCACATGCTCGTAAAATGTAATATAAAGACTCGCAATCGATCAGTGAAAAGAAAGGTCCACTCACAAAAGAGCAAAGCGCGCACTCGCGCTAATCACGTGGTCTGGCGGAAGATCCCTCGCCCGAAGCACGATCTCGATCCCCTGAATAATCATAAAATATATCTGATCAAAATCACAATTCACAACACTGTACCACACCTCGGAAACCAACCGTTCCCGGAAATATATAACGCAGTGCAAAATAATCGACGAAATTCCCGAAATCTCCACTCAAAACCCTCGACTGAAAATCTGATACCCAAATCAACTCGAAAATCTCAAAGCGACGATTGGGGCGCGAATACGAGTAAAACGACATTAAAATCATCGAAAACCAAAAAGTCAACGCCCTCGCCGAAGCACCGCCGTTGACCGCCGCCGGCGGCGGCGCCTCGCCTTCAACGGAGAATTTCTCCGGCGAGGAAAGCCCAGTTCTCTAGCTTACCTCAAGCCCAACACAAATTACAACTACCACAAGTCTCAATTGTTACCAAATCAACAGGAAATCATCTCGGAAAAACAGATCGACACATAGCTCCGGCAACTACCACGGGTTCCACCGAAAACCCATCCTCGTCCAAAATTAACTACCCAGGGAGCATCAATGGAGCAAGGGGAGTCGAAACCCCATCACCCCCGTCACCACAGTTCGCCGGAGCACCTCCCCCCGTCACCGGCGAAAACCGGAATCTTAACCCGATTCGAAACCCCACGAAACTCAACCAATTCATACAAACTCAAACACAAATCGATAAAGGAACTCAAGAGAAGTCTAACCGTACCAAAGACGTGGCCGGAGGTGGCCGGAAAGTCCAGGTCGGCCGGCGAGTTACAAACGGGTCGCGTTTTCTCCACGGGTCAACAGCAAAAGTCAACGCCGGTCAAACTTCCAACAATGTTTTTCGACAATTTTTGACTATTTCCCATATTTATACTTGCGTCTCGGGACGATGACGGTCCAAAACGGATAACCATAACGATTCGGATAAACTCGATACGAACGGATAAACTCGTCGATATTCTGAAACTTCAAATATTCATATTATATTCCTCGGTCGTCAAAATAATCATCCGGAACCGCCCACGAACTCAAAATCACATATACTACAATTCTCGAGAAGAGACCCAACTCAAATTCTACTGCCGATAATTAAGTCGTAATCAAAATCGGCAAACCACACAACTAACGAAAAACTGCGATTACGTACTAAGTCGTGAATTACGCTGATTACTCTACCGATTCTGGTTCGGGTCGTCACATATACTTTGTAAAGTGCTATATATATATATATATCTAAACTTGGAAGTGAATGAATACAATACAGTATTATTAAATTCTCCCTGAAACACTTTTCTACTAGTTGAAATAGTGACAAACGTGGCATGTGGACTCCCAATCTAACTGATATTGTCCAAACTTGAACAACTTTTAAGGTGTTGGGTTTTATCTAAAAGGCCTATGTTAATATTGAGTTTGGTCCATTCACTTATAAGTTATTTTCAACTTGCCGCCTTTTTTCCAATGTAGGATTTCCAATCCAACACTCCCCTGCACGTGCAACCTAACTCTAGGTTAGCACGTGAAAATACATTCAGGAGCCAATGCATCTTTTCGAAGGCCTAATTTATTCATTCAGCTAGAACCAATTTAATTTGGTCAAGATTTCAATTCGAGCTCATCAGGCTCGGGACATGATTGGAGAGGAACCCGCTATGATACTAAGTTGAATTAGAGATAAGCGTGGCACGTTGACCCCCCAATATAACCGATATTGTCCCAACTAGAACCACTTTTAAGGTGTTGAGTTTTATCCAAAAGATCTCGGTTAATATTGAGTTTGGTCCATTCATTTATAAGTTATTTTCAACCTGCTTATTTTCTAATATGAGATCTTCAATCCAACACGATGTGAATGCTAGCTCCTAGCTTTCACCATTTATATACACCAATTTAAATTAATTTCAGATAAACTAATTTTCCGGATATATGATGCATGTAGTGACTGGCGTTGAGGCTGGTATTATTTTGAAGACGATCGAGTCGAGGAAAGTTGGCTGGCCATGCTTGGAGGTCGGATCAGCTTTAATTGATCGATGTAACATATAATTGCTTCATTGCTTGTATTGAAAAGTGAATTAGTTAATCATCAGAAAGCTATTCCTATAACAATACGCACAAAGCCAACCAAATTAACATATTAGTTCAGCTAGTACTCCCATGATTAGGTGTTAGTGCCCTAATCATTAGCCTCATGGAGCTAATTATGCATAAAGAAGGGGCGGGGGTCACCCCACTTAGCATGCATGTACTTTAAACTTAACTCAATAAATTAACAACCGAAATACTGTACTATAAGCTTGATTACCTTGAGCCTTTGAGAACATGTAAATCGATTCCATCTTACATTTTTTAATGACGTGCTTCAGTTCTATGGGGATTATTATACTTTCTTTTTAGAATTATTGATAGCAACTTACACTTAATTTAGCAGAATCGACCCGATACAGTAGTAGCTTTATTGAAAAATGTCGTTACTCTTATAAACTACTTTACTTTTTATTATATACTACTACGATGTATATACAGTACGTATTCAACTCCATATAACAACAAACATATTAGTTAGTACGTACTTAGTAGACCTAGCTACTCTTATAGAAGTATAGATATGGATATCAAGAACTAATCAACCTACTGGCCGGCATATGTACGTACGTACACTCGTGTTAATTTCACATGGTTTTTGAATAGACCATTCTCAACGAAATTAAACCAGCCGACGATCGACTAGCTCTTTCAACAACTACGCATTAGAGCAAATAATATTCGTTGACGCTTAATTAAGCAAGTTATTTAGTCAGGATTATTGGTTCGCGTATGATCACAAGCTCCATCTCTTATGACACGGTATTTATAAATGGCACTAACCGACTATAGGGATCTGTTTCTTATTTTCTCAGCAACTTTGTTCCATGAAAGACAGAACTGACAGCAAAAACATGATATACGCGGACGCTATGTGAATATATATAAAAGTGAATTCGACCACTAATTAAGTATAGTTAGCTCTAAGAAAACTGTCGTGAAGCAACAAAAGTTTTCTGTTCTATAATGTACTCAACTGGTCGAAGACTAATATTTGCCTAATGTACGTAGGTATTGGCATACAGGGCGTCGAAAAAGTGTAGCTGGATCATTATTTATGTAATGGCTTGCTTAAATTAACGTTAATTTCACATGGTTTGTATGCTGAAATGGTTTGTTTCTCCGAACCCCTTTTAATGGTTAGCGCATTAGCGTAAACAATTGTTCCTTAAATAAGTTAATTTTCGCTTCCTACGATTTGTTTTGATGTCATTAAACAACTTTCTGTGTGCATCACCGACCAAGTTCTTTATGCAGAAACTTGTATGTACGTTCCTTCCATTTTCGAGACATTTATGTGCTCCAAACACAGACGTATTCTATTAATTCCCAGGTTACTTTTTGTTGTGATTTTAGAATAGAAATGAATTGGACAGGAGAAACATGGTTCACGTAGTCGGTAGCAATATGCATGATCGCCAATATCTTGGAGTCATGCATTAGTAAATTCAACCACTACTTAAAGTAGTTCTCAATGATAAATTATCAGTTCAGATTCAGTGTTCCTGCTGCCACTCTTCCAGAACAATAGAACGAGAATAATGTGAAGTAAGCTGGTCAGTTCATTTTTTTAATCGACGAATAAAAGTAACTTGATATCGATCTCAAAACACTATATACTAGAAGCTTCGCCTTAATTCCATATGCAGTGAAGTGAAGCCTAGCCATCCCCGAGTGATTTAATTTGCATTCTCATATTGGACTGCTGGTTCTAAAGTACGTCACGGCTGACGAATCCAGTGGCATTTTAATAGCGAAATCCTGCTAGGCTAGGGATCCACAACAAAACAGTGATGTACAGTATTACGTACTGTTTATTATGAACAAAACTGAGGCATTTTGCATTCGCACAGAAAATGTATGAAGTCATTCGATCAGTACCTAGCTAGCTATGTGCGAGGATGACGTACGTATGGAGGATCATATATACAAGTTTACGATGAATTAACATCAACTTGATGTTGGATTTGGATTGGAGATCTCATATTGGAAAAAAAACAAGTTGAAAATAACTTATAAATGAATGGACAAAATTCAATATCATCGAGGTCTTTTGGATAAAACCCAACACTTTAAAGATAGTTCAAGTTGAGACAATATCGATTATATTGGAGGTCAACATGCCACATTTGTCACAAATTTAACTCTCGATAGCTAGTGTCTTAGTTAGTAAACAAATTATAAAGATATTAATTTCCTTCAAAAAAAGAAGATATAAATTAATTTCTGATTTTGTTTTCTTTTCTCTAGTTGAGTTGAGGTAATTAAGGATGTTTGCCAGTCTGATTAACCCAAGGCAGAGTTTGTAGTTTGGATTCTCTTCATCAGTATCTAATTAAGGCAGGAGGCCGGGAAGGAGAGGCCGAGATGGTTCGGCCCAGATCGAAGCCCAATATAAATAAGTTTTACTTCCTCGAAGCTCAAGAAAGTGAACAAACTACCCAATGCGAACATAAAAATGAATTAATGTTTGAATGGACCTGTACGTCTAGTGATAGCATGCATGGTAACTGCGTGGTAATTAAAGCGACTACGCATTTTGTTCGCATGCATCTTATATTCGATCCGATCAATGTTTTTATCAACTTATTGTCATACATTTTCAATTCGCTTATTCATGTCTGCTGGGAGAAGACACTATATAATCGTCGAAAAGGAAGTTGGGTGGAGGAATTACTTACAAATCAATACACATGCATATTTAGGCCTTATTGATGTATTGGATGAAATTAAGTTTGATAAAATCTTAGATGGACTTTTGTGGAGTATGTATATATCTAGAAGAAAAAAAGTTTAAGAATGACAAATTAAATAATGAAGGATTGACTACACAAAGTCAAATAAAGATAAAGTCTCTGAAGATGAAGAATTTGAAGGTTTCAAATAATAAAAAATTATTATTTTGACCTTCTTATTTTTTATGTTAATATATATTTATTGGTTAAAAAAAATTCAAATTTTGATATATGTTGAAAATTTCCTTTTCAATGTTTTTTGCTCAAAATTTCTTCTTCAACCTTTTGTAATAAAACTTCAATAAATAAAAATTCAATATCACTTTTATAATAAAACTTCCCTAAAATTTATCACTATCAGAATAATGTCTATATTAGACGACAAAATGGATTCGTCGTCTAAAAGAGCCATTTCGTCGTTCACGATCTTAGGCGACGAAATGTTCATCGCCTAATATATGTCGTCTAAGTGTCGTCGCAACAAGCCTTAAACAATGAAAATATAATATTCGTCGGCTTAAGAGTTTTTTAAACGACTAAAACATTTTCGTCGTCTAAATTTTCAGGCTACGAATACTTTGTAGCTTTAACGACGAACATTTTGGTCACAACCATATCTTAGGCGACGCATATTTTACGTTCGTCGTCTAACCTTTATTATTTAGACGACGAACGTAAAGTATTATTCGTCCAAAATTTCATACTTAGCGGATGAATAATTCATGTTCGTCATCTAAACGTTCATATTTAAGACGACAATTTATAGTGTATTCGTCGTCTAAGTTATTAAATTAAATTAAAAAAGAAGTAAATTTCAAATAAAATTACTAAAATTAAAATATCTACATAATAGCCGATTGATATCTACATTATCTACAAATAGCCGATATCTACATTGGTGTCCTCACCCCTAACCCACTTCCGCAACCGTCATCATCACCATTGTGGTCGGTGTTTCGTGAATGCTGAGACGGCACATGTGAACTGCAACCAGTTGGTTGTAACCCTATATATAACATCAAGTCTCGAATCTGCACCTCGTTCCTGCCTCGATCTCTCGAAGCCGCAGCTTGTATCGCTCCTGGTCTCCAGAAGGCGCATCTCCGCTCACTCCCTCTCCACGAGAAGATGTGCCTCGGCCCGCTTCTCGACCTCTCAGATGTGATCATCGACTCCACTTGAATGAGCTCGTGAGATAGACGTCGATGACTGACTCATATCCCGAACGCCAGCACGTCTGAGATCCCGAATCTCCTTCCCGGGTCGGATTCCAAGCGTCTTCTCAAACATCTGGATTTGAGTAGGTACATCCAGTGGAGGGAGCTGTTCGCGCGGAGTGTCCGGGTTCTGCGCCGCCCTCTCGACCATTTCTTCCTAGGCCAACTGAGTCATCTTCTCCTACAATAAAATATTCAATTAAAAATTACTACCAAACTCGACTAACTTGGATAATTCTACCAAAAATTTGACATAATTTTCCCTAAAATAAAGGTTGCCAAAACCCTAGAAACACATAAAATTGCATTATTCTAACACACGAAACAGCTACATTCTCATTCTAGCAACAAATATCCCCATAACTGTATTTCAACGCTTAGTAATTAATCAATTTGAATTTTGATTCATCAATCAAATAAACAACGCATATAAAGTAAATTTCTTCTGGTCACCATCTACTCTAACCTATGTGCACACCGGGAAGATGCTTCTAAGGTTGTGTTACATAAACATTCAAAAAAATCAAAATATTGTTTGTTTCAAATTAAGTGGATACTTACAGCATTCAAAATCACTTCCTCTTCACTAGGCCTCACGTACGTATCTTTGTATGCGTCTAAGAATAACACCTGCGAACCCTTCTCCATATAGTCCATGACCAGGTAGATGACCAAAGTTAAGGCCGGTTTAGATTCTTCTGATCCCGGTTGTTCGCGTTCACCTCCGACCTCATATGTTACAGGAAATAGTAAGAAATAGTTGAATATGAATAAATTATTCAAATAATATACTTTTTATTCGATATTTAACACATTATCTTAAACTTTCCACTCTCGAAGTGCTGGACCAACCATTGCCATTCATTCTCCAGATTCTTGAACTCTACAGAAGTAGGGGACCCGAACTCCTTATAGATCTTGTGCAAGGTGTACTTGAAAGGACCCGACCTCGGTTTAGTTGCCTAAACTGGAATCAAACCCCTTCTGAAAATATGAACTTTCAAAAATCATAGAAATTTTGGCAGAGTTTCACTATGTCGCGTAGTTACCATTAACCTGCATCGGAAAATACACTTCATCCTATGCCAAAAAATCCAAACCGTGGGCACCAATCCCATCCGAATTTCTCAAAAACCATAACATAACGTAAAGTAATAAACAAAATTGTAGCCTTACAGAAATTCGGAAAAATCATGTGGAAAATATAAACATCAGAGTATTCAGAGCGACCTCTAGTATTTACATATATACACAACAATAGGTTAAATTAGAAACCTACTGAGAAGAAAAAGTAGCTCGAATACTAAGCCTCTAACCTTGATGTGCGACACCTGAATCCAAATTGCAAACTGGGTATTGAAAACAAAGAGCCCAGGGAAAGATATATAAACCGTTAGAGTGAGTGAATGAAAATAAATATCTTTCGTTGAATAATATATATGTTATAAAACATATGCGAGTCTAGATGCATAAAATCAAATGGTACACGAGGGAGACTCTAACTCTTCACGCGTACAGAGCATGCATCGAAAATCCCGCGGGGTCACTCATGGACACATCCAAGCTAGTACAGTCTGAATCACGGATCCCTGATCCTCACGTGATTCCAGCCAAAAAGGGCCTCGGGTCAGAGAATTTGCTCCCCCCGGTAAGGACATCGGGTCAGGGTAACAGTCCGCCCCGGTAAACATCCTCGGGAATCAGCCGGGATGCTAAGTGTATCGATACATCTATACATACTAAGACCGTACTCTGTGTAAACCAAATCAAAAATGGTTTCCATGCAAATGTATAAAGCGTAATGAAAATGCATATTCGTAATACATAATTATAAAAGCATATTCGTAGATGCTTATTCGTAAATGCATAAACGTAAAACACATGCTCGTATAAATTATAATCGCATATGCATGCTCATGCTTGTAAAACGTATAATAAAGACTCGCAACCAATCAGTGAAAAGAAATGTGTCCACTCACAGACAAGCACAACGCGAAAATGCGCTAATCCCGAGATCCGGCAGAAGATCCCTCGCCAAGTGTACGATCCCGATCTCCTGAATAATCACAAATACCATTGATCAAAATCACAATTTAAAACTCTGAACTACACCTCGGAAACCAACCATTTCCGGAAACATATAACTTGGATATCAATGAAATCGTCGAAAATCCCATAAATACTCTACTTAACCCTAGACACAAAATCCATCACCCAAATCAACTCAATAACCTCAAGACTACGATCAGGGCGCGATTACAAGTAAAATTGTATAAAACTTCTCAAAATTCCAAAAAAGTCAACTCGCCGAAGCTCTGCTGTTAACCACCACCGCCAGCGGCGGCGGCGCGACGTCAACGGTGGCCAAATCCGGTGAAAATTCCCAGATCACATATACTCCTCAAACCCAACAAATTTTCCTTCTACACCAACCTCTAATTCGAAATCCACCGGCCAGAATCAAGCTCGAAAATTCAAACCTCCATTAATTCCGGTGACCTATTCCGGCGAGCTTCAAACGGCCTCCAATTTCAAAATTCTTTCACCCAAAAGCATCTATGGGTTGAGGGGAGCAAAACCCCCAACCCTATCAACCCCAAAAGTTGCCGGAAAAGCTCACCCGATTTCGGCAAAAATTTGAAACTTTATCAAGTTGGTTCTCCCTCAAAACTCAACCAAATCAACTCAAACTAAGTTCAAAACAATAGGAAATCACGAGAGGAAGCTAACCATACCAAACTTGAGGTTTGAAATGGCCGAAAACGGAAACTCGATCTTGGTCAAAATCCTTCCCGAAATGGCTTGGTCAACGCGATCAACGCTTGGTCAACGGTCCAATTTTGGTCAACTCGGCCCAAATGTGACTTTTCGACAATTTTACGACTATTTCGATATTTATACTTGCGACTAAAATGATCAACGGTCGAAAACGGATCGAAACCAAACGGATAAACACGATTAAATTTAACGGTTGGAAATATTCTTAACATATTCATCGAACATCGGAAAAATCCTCGGAAAACTCCTACGAGCTCGAAATCATAAACTCTACAACTCTAGTGAATGAACTTATGTCAAATTCTCGCCCGATAATTTAATCACAAGCCAAATCGATTAATTACAACAAACTGCGATTATAGGTGAAACTCGCGAATTAAGCCGATTAACTACCATTTATGGTTCGGGTTGTCACAGTACTTCCCATCGGCATACCTTTTTGTAGTTCGTTCCTCAATGAACTCAAACATCTCTGGACTCTCTGGAAAGTCAAAGAGTACATACAAAAAATATGATGATACATTAAAATCTATCATAACTACTAATTATTTACATTAATTAATTTAATTTAAATTGAAAGACTCTTACCGAGAGATAGACGTACACCTTGTCTCTCTCGGCCTGTGGGAGCTCGTTCCATGTTGGCGTCTTCATCGCCACCTTGTTCCGTATGGCGGCCTCAATTTGGTAGGTAATCAGGCTGCTCAGCTACTTTGTCGGAGGGCCTCTTGCGAAGTCCTGGTATGTGACTTCGATCTTTTTGTTCATCATCTTCACCATTTGAGAAGTTTTCATCCCCTTACACAACCCTCGAGTGCGTTTCGTGGCCGGTCCTACAACAAAATTAAAAAGGCTATTTAGTATTTAATGAACACATTTAATCGATTTATATAACCATTAAACATTTAGGTGAACGCATAAGAGATTCACCCATGGTGCTACGCCCTTTGCGGTGGGCACTGATACACACTTCATCCGCTAAGGGAGTAGATGGTGATGGAGTCGGAGGGGTCGGAATATTTACTGGCGGGATCTCAGGCAGGCCTTCTCCTTCCTGTGGCTCTTGGGTTGTTTAGTCATTTAAAGTACAAGCCTCCATTCCTCTGACACAACAATTGATATGCGGTAAGTCTTGCTTCTTGTTGTTGTTTCCTCTTCAAACTCCCAACTGACAACTTCTGCTATATCCTACACAGTAAAGAAAAAATCAATAATCAACTTGTACTATGTAAACATGTTACTTCCTAGTTTCACAATCAACAACAACAACAACAACCATAATTACTAATCACATCATATTAAGAACCGGAAAACAACAACAACAACAAAAACAAAAACACCAACAACATTCCCTTTGCTATTGTTGATATTGCACAATTTGTAGAAAATCATGCACAATTTGATATTGCTACCATTTGATACCTCATGGAGTTTGCTAGTGTTTGATATTAAACAATTTGATCCTTCTCATCAAAATTCTTGGTTTACAGTAAGCACAAACGCACAGTTTGCACAATCCTAAGCACAAATGCACAATCCTCAGCACAAATGCACAATCCTAAACACCATTTGCACAGTCCTAAGCACAAATGTACAACTTGCTAAGTAAACAAAATTAAACTCATATATGTTGAAAATAACTTATATGTGTAGACAAAATTTGGAGAGATTCGAAGTTTAGTAAGGCTTTCATCATAGTAGTCAACCATAAAATTGAATTTTCAATGACACGGAAACATTCACAATCAAAAATTCGTAACTCCGTATTGACACTTACAGTCTCAAAAATGGTCAGCATATGATATCGACAAAAAAAAAAATAAGATGATATATAGAGTCGTGTCCTTAGATGACTGGCAGTCAACTAGGACTTAGACGAAGAATACTACAGTTTTCATCATCTAAGCGTAACGTTAGGCGATGAAAATAAACAATTTTGTTGGCTAAGGAATCATGGTTTAGGGGTTGAGAGTTGGGTTTTAGGACGACGAAAGTCTATTTTTCATCGTCTAAAATATTCATCAGGTGACGAAGATACCATATTGCGTCGTCTAGGTGTTTGATGGATCGAAAAAACCTCCGACGGGTCAAAGGGATGGCTATGCCCGAACTAAAAAAAAAATTACAACGGATTGAGAACATTCCTCAATGGGTCGAAGAGGACATTTAGTATTTTGTCTTGGATGAGGAAATATGTTATTTTTTTCGGCTAAGATTTATTTAGGCGACGAAGATACAGAACTTCGTTGTTTAAGAGTTCATGTCAAATAGAACAGAACCTTGTTTTTTCTAAAGCATTTTTGCATTGCTTAAAACAGTCATTGATTCCTTCCTGCTTGAAACACTCATGCTTGAAACACACTCATGACCAAAAATTATTCATTTGAAACACTTAAACACTCAAAATAATTAACATACTCAAAATAAAACATATAATTGAACAAATTATTACAAATATGTATTAGAGGCATGTATCATTCACTTTCATAATCTGTGTCATCCTCCTTATCATCCTCACTGTCACCTGAGTCTTCCTCCTCGTATAATATGTCATCATCGTCCTCTTCGTTCATACTATTTGTCTTTAGTTCCTGCACTTCAGTTCAGGTAAGCTCTCTTGCCTCAAGTTCATTTGCTATAGGGTCTTCGTTCATACGAATAGAAGTTGTGTTTGGTAAGTCTGCAATACCAGGCTCTTGATATGGATCACTGACATCATTCATGTCACTCTGTTCTGTATCATACCTTCATTAAAGTGTTGTTGCACTCTAAATATTTTGGTGATACATATGGTTTACAACTTTCCAACCACCACCCTCCTTCGGATCATCCAGATAGAACATCTACTTAACCAAGGTGGCAAGAGCAAATGACTCATCATCGTACCACCTTGTGTTTGTATTTACCAATAACAGCCCAAGATCCTTCTTTGTAGTATTTTGACGGTTTGGATCAGTGTTGAACCATTTACATTTGAAAAGCACAAAAGGCATTCCATTCTCATAAATTAACTTAATGACGTTGACAAGAACCCCGTAGTATAAATCATCGTCTTCTCTTACTGAGATCCCACAGTCTTGTGTTCTCTTGTCTTCATCTCTAGCCAATGTCTGAAACTTAACCCCGTTCACAACACATGCACAATATATCTCATGCCTTTGTGGCTTACTCGCCAAATTGTGCAACGCCGGTATGTACCACCCGCGGTGGTTACTTGTTTGGAGGGTTGTTAACTGCCAACTTATGAGAAAATATAATATGAAGATTAAGAAACTATTATGTACAGTTAATAATTTTATTTACTATATATACATACCCTTTCGAGGAAATAATTCGAGAGCAACATCTTATGATGTGAAAACAACTGTTTAGGACTAAGGTGCGGATAATCTCTTTGAAGTGCTTGAAAATGTCTTGTCATGAAATCGTTGACCTCGTCACAGTCCCACAACACTACCCAATGTGCCTCAATAAGTTCCTCTTCACTTAAGCTTTTTAAAATTTCGTGTACTAGTCTAAACACTCGTACAACATCTGTGATGACAAAAAGATTGTAGTGATCAAGTGATGACAAGGAGGAGTCAGAAGGGGTTGGCTCGATGGTATATTTGAAATACACATTGTAGTAGGTTACACACTCATGTCTAATGTATATTTCTGCTATAGACCCTTCCGGACTATTCCAATTTTTAACATATCTTTTGTACTATCCGAGTTGTCTACAAAAATTATGAAATCATCAATATTTGAGACATATATAAGCCATAAGTAGTGGCGCAAAAGTTTCATTAGATAATGTATCTTTCCTGAGAATACATCCAGGTGTAGTGTACTGGACTAGATAACAACACTTGTTCGGGAAGGTGGATCATTAGGTGAATTATGATGTCAAAAAAAGCAGGGAAAAAATCCTCTCAAATTTACAAATTATGTACACAATCTCTTCTTTCAATTCCATGACACATGACTTTTTCAACTCTCTAGTACATAACTTTTACCACCACATGGACAACGCTACTAACAGCTCCACCACGTCACGATGCAAATATGGTCGATTACTATTGGAAGAAGACGTTGCATTATGACATGACAGTCATGAGTCTTTAGATCACGAAACTTCATATCCTCAACTTTAACACAATGAGATATATTTTCTGCATAGTTGGATGGATAACGAATACCACGAAACCAAGCAAAGACTTCCTTTTTCTTGTTCGACTTCACTGTGTATGGTACAATAGGTATCTCAGGTCTGCTCGCCCTCGACTTTTTTAACGACAAGTGACGACGGATTTTCATACGCTGCAAATATTCATGCGCTTTAAGAGTGTCCTTATTCTTTTTATGAATACTGAGAATTGTTCTTCGTCAACCACATGATTGTTGACCTTTACAAATGGACACTTGCTCAACACTCCAAGATCAACACCGTACAACCTTTTGGAAAATCTCATCACTAGACCTTACTTGGGGTTTCAGACCATTCTTTACTGTCTCATTGAAATTCGCCTTATCCGATCTCCATTGGTGATCCTCAGGAAGCCATCTACGGTGACCCAAGTAACACACACATATTTTCCGTGTGATAGCTAGAGTTTACGTCATCTAAGCAGATAGAACAAGCCTTGTACCCTTAGTCCTGCAAGATGCAAACATCCCATAAGCAGGAAAATCGCCAATGGTCCACAAAACTGTTACTCTCATGATGAATGGAGTTTTAATGTAGCTGTTCCAAATTCCCATGCCAAATTCACACATATTTTAACTCATCAATCAATTGTCTTATAAACACATCAAAACACTTTCCAAGTGAGTAAGGACCCGGAATTAATAAAGTAAGGAAATTAAATTTTTTGCTCATACACATCCAAGGATCTAGGTTGTACGACATGACAATAATATGTCAAGTGTTGTATGCGCCATCAGTATAAGGATTGAACCCATCAATAGAAAGTCCTATCTAACATTTCAAACTTCTGGTGCGAAGTCTATAAATGTCATGTCAAAAGATTTGAAGGCCTCCCCATCTACGGGATGTATAAGCATATCGTCGTCTCTTCTTTTTTTCCCGTGCCATCTCATTGCCTCTTCCGTGTACGAAGACATGTACAATCGCTCCAGTTTAAGAATCAACAGAAAATGACGAAGCACCATCCAAGGAACACTTTTCTTCTTATTCTTCTTCACCAGGTTTCATCTCGCTCGCAATAAATCAGACAATGCTAGAGGTCTGCGTGTTCTTTGTAAAATAGGACATAACTGTTTTTGCGGACGTGATTTTCGTCGATGAAAAGCCAAGGTAGTTCAAGATCCTTTTTACCTTATCATAACTATCAGAAAGTTTGTGATCAGCTCGAACCAACTTAGATATATGTTGATGGACATTGTCAAAACCTGCATTCGACATTTTGTGCTTCACTTTATACCCTATTTCCTCTATTATGGTACTCAAAACAGTCTCTTTATCACATTCGAACCATTTTGTTTCGCCATGTTGTAATAGAGACACGAATGATATACTATAAATATATTATTATATAAATAATAAATATATTACTTTCTGGGTACAACAGTGTCTGGGCTTCTAGTAGAAGCATGTTGTACTTATCGTAATTAGTAGATCTCATCAAGCCGGAAGCAAGAGGGGTTTTCTTATGGTTGGGACTATTGTAAGGTCCCTCTTCAAAACCGTATCCACTAGAACTATAAGATGGAAATGCATTGTGCCCAAGTTCCATAACAGGGTTTCGAGAAGGTCCGTCAGTATTGCTGGATATGGCACCTTGGTACCCTGATTTGAACTTTGCCATTACCGTTTCAACAGTAGTATCTAATACTTTACCGCGTTCAATCCATGAAGTGTACTCCAACATCATATCCTATTCAGACAAGTGTTGAAACATCGGTGGAACCGAAAGATACTCTAAGTTACGACATCTCCTGCACGGACACATGTAACGATCCTATCCTTGACCATATTCAACTGCAAACTTCATAAAGTCGTAAATTCCTTGTATGTACTTAGCATCACCTCTTTCTAACCTTAACCAGCTCTTGTCCATATTCTGCGTAAGTTCTAATGAGCGAAACAAAAAGTTGTACAAATCTATTTAGAGCCATAATCATGCACTAATTATTCAAGAAACTATATAACTAATTTTTCCACACTTCAAGAAACTAGATAGCTAATTTCGGAACAAATCATGAACATAACCTACGTAGCTAGTTAATTATACATTGAGAATCATTATTACGTACACCTGATAAATTGCATAATATAAATTAAACTAATTAATATATATGTATTTAATCCAAAATTATTAATTTGTCAAACTACGTACTAATCACAACATTTCATATATATAATCAACACATGCAAAAGCATTATAGTTATAAGGCGATTCTATACCAACAATTTCGTCGAAATTCATTCACCTATAAGCTTCAAAATACACCTAAATTTGAAAAAAAATTCAAAGAAAAGAGTATATACAAGCACTAATCAATATAAGAAGTTGATGGAATTCTTTTGGAGGCCTCGATGAAAGCTTTTTCGTTAGAGATCGAAAAATCGCCTGAGGAGGTGTTGAGAAAGTTTTTGTGGGGTTGTGAGAAGATGAGGTTCGATTTGGAATTGCTACTGTCTCTTATTAATTATTTCACTTAGAAGACGAAAATTTTCCTTTGTCCAAGAAACAAACCTCGTCTAACTACTATCTTAGACGACGAAACGTTTTCGTCGGCTAACATCTTTCTTGGCTGACAAAACTTTATTTTCGTCGTTTAAAAGACACTTCAAAAATGACGATGAAACATGATTTCATCGGCTTACATGTAACTAAGTCGACAAAACCAATTTTTGTCGCCTAAATCGTTTTAAGGCGAGTAAAATATCTACTTAGGCGACGAAACAATATTTCGTTGCCTAAGTCAGCTTTAGATGACGAAACCAAAAATATTTCGTTGTCTAAGTTAAGAATTCTGGTAGTGTATGTAGCATTTCTATGTTTACATTCAACAACACTTATTTCCACTAGTAGCATTAAAAAAAAAATTAAGTATCACTTTCAATATAAATACTTCAAAATTTGATAATGATGAAGTAGCAGCTTGATAAAAACTTTAGTAGTAGCTTGATAAAAACTTCTGTAGCAGTTTGGAAATGATTCAGTAGCACTAAGAGAATAATTTAGTAGCAGCCGGACAAAACTTTAGTATTAACTCGGAAAACGATTCAGTAGCACTACGAGAATGATTCAGTAGCATTTGGACAAAACTTCAGTAGCAGCTAGACGAACAGTGCAGTAGTAGCCCTATGAAAAATTCAATAGCAACAATTTAAAGAACGCAATAACAATTTTGAAAAACTCAGTTGTAGCAATTTAAAAAACACAATAGCAACGGTTTGAAAAATACAGGAGTCGAGCAATAGTTCAAAAACACAGTAACAACAGTTTTAAAATGTATTAACACTAAAATGTAGTAATGACAACTTTGAAAAAAAATGCAATAGCAATTTAAAAAAAACACACTAATAGTAATAGTTTAAAAAATAACACTAGAAAACAGTAATGACAATTTCTAAAAAAAAATGCATGGCCGTTTTGAAAATTGTAGTAACAACTTGTAAAATTTGAGCAACAAAAATACTATAATAGTTGATTAAACTCACAAGCAAGGAATGCAAAATCGAAATTATCGGCGATATTTCGCCGATATTTCGGTTTTTTGAACTTACCTGAAAAATCAGTGAATATATCTCCAAACTTTTCGAAATTTTCTGAAACTTTCCGATATTTCCGATATATCCCCGATATCCCTGATATATCCCCGATATTTCCGATATTTTCCGATATTTACCGAAATTTTTGAAATTTTCAGTAACTTTTTTAATTTAACAAAATTAAAAACTTGTCAGTCATTTGTCAATCAAGTATTGATTCCATCATTGCGTCAGACTTCCCACGTTGCCATGTTTACTTGCTTCCCAAATAGAAAAGCCTTTATACTTTATAATTTATAGTGCAATCAATCAATCAATTCCATTATCAATCCATCATTCCATCTCTCTCTCTCAGTTTCTCATACATATATATATATATTTGCATTCTGAGTTTCTGGTTGAATTCATCACACCGATCACTTCTCTCTCAACAAAACCTTATTTCTCACAACTTCTCTCTCACTCTCTTAACAAATCTCTCTATTACTCTCTCAACAATTTATAGTAGATTACCCAATCAGGTATGTTATTACTTAGTCGGTTAGTCTTTTCTATGTTGATAAATATATTATTATTGTTCTAATATTTCTTGTTAAATGTATTTATGTTAAAGGCTTAAAGCACTTAATTATACTTTTTATGTTGATAAATTTATTATTATTGTTCTAATATTTCTTATTTCTTGTTAAATGTATTTATGTTAAAGTACTTAATTATATGCATGTTACGTTAATAATGTGATATTGATGCCATATTGATTAAGATTTGATCATGTTAAAAAAAATTATATGTAGGAGTTCATTAAATTATTGCAATGAATAGTGGGTCAAGTAGACGTGATCCAGCATGGGAGCACGATGATTCAATTCCCGGAAACAAGAATGGTTCTATATGCAAATATTGTGGGTTTGTGATGAAAAGCGGAGGTGTCACACGTTTAAAGTATCATCTCAGTGGACTTGATCCCGGCTCTATATTCAAACGTGAAAAGATGTGAATCAGTTCCGGATGCAGTCAAGCAATTTATCACTTCAATAATGAAGAGTAAACAAAAAGAAAAGGCCAAAAAATCTCATATGATCGACGACATCCGAGCTGAACTACGTGGAGATCTGATCGTGCAACTCGAAGATACAAGTGAGGATGAAGACTATGACGGTGATGACATGGGGCATGAGGAAAGGGTACAATTTCGACAAGCAATACCAGAGTCTAAGGAAGCCCAATGGCAAAGAGAGCATCTCCACAAACTCCCTAACAGAGGACAAAGTAGTGGTTGTAATGTGCAACGAGCCCAGAGCTTTAATGAATCACAACCAACGGCACCATTGGCGCCAAACCTCAGCAAATCAACTCGAGGACGGCAAAAGAGTCTCAAGAATATGTTCTCATGCGGTTCAGTGAAAGAGGCAATGGGCCGTTTAATAAGCAAATTTTTCATATATGAAAATGTCCCTCCATCAAAAGCCGCATCTCCTCACTTCCACAACATGGTAGTTGGATGCCAACGAGCCGGAGAGGGAGTAAAACCCCCCACACCTTATGAGATCAGGCATAAGTACTTGGATATAGAGTTCAAAGAGATTACTGAACATGTTGCCACATTGAAAAGTCAATGGGAGACGTATGGGTGCACGATCATGTGTGACGGATGGACTGGTCCAATAAGATTGTCTATCATTAATTTTATGGTCTACTACAGAGGTACCACTGTATTCATGAAGTCTGTTGATTCTTCTAAGCATAAAAAGGATCATGAATATATATATGTATTATTGAAGAACATTATTAGGGAGGTTGGGGAGCATAATGTTGTTCAGGTGGTGACAGAAAATGCAGCCAATTATGTTAAAGCTGGAAAGAAGTTGATGAAGCACCATAATGTTTACTGGACTTCTTGTG
The DNA here is from genome assembly GCA_946800695.1 of Geum urbanum. NCBI lineage: Eukaryota > Viridiplantae > Streptophyta > Magnoliopsida > Rosales > Rosaceae > Geum > Geum urbanum. The sequence goes on from OX326997.1 coordinate 86,929,566, forward strand.
CAGCTCATTGTATTGATCTCATGTTTGAAGAGATGGGGAAAAGAGAGAGTGTCAAAGATGTGATTGATAAGGGTAAAAATATTTCAAATTACCTTTATAATCATAATACATTGTTAGCAAAGATGCGTGAATTTTGCCAGGGGGGAGATTGTTCGTGCCGCACCTACTCAATTTGCCACTAACTTCATTTCATTAGAGAGCTTACTCAAGAGGAAGTCTGGGTTGAAATAATTGTTCACAAGTGATTGGTGGAGCACTAGCAACTTTTGTCGTACCAAACACGGTCGTACTGTTGAAAGTTTAGTATTTGATCAACTATTTTGGAGTCAAGCACAACATGTGTGTAAACTATCTGAGCCTCTTTACAAAGTATTATGTGTCGTGGATACATAAGTTTATCCGACTATGGGTGCAGTTTATGAGTTGATGCGTATAATGAAAGAGCAGCTGGAAAAAAAGCCAAATGCAAAATGGGTTGTCAAAATTATCAATGACAGATGGTTTAAAACTTTAAGACACGATTTGCATGCTACAGGTAATAATAATCTTAATTTTCATTCTTAGTTTTACTTAACCATAAGGTATTAATATTATAATGTATAATAAATTTTTGTATTTGTATTTTTGTTGTAGGTTATTATTTGAATCCTCGTTATAATTATAAACAAGGCGTTGGAGATGACCCCATGCTTATTCAAGCTGTGCATAATGTATTCTCTAAGTTGGACCCTGATTGTCCGACACTACGCGATTTTGGAAGAGAGGTTTGGCTTATAACGAATTATTTTTACAATTTATCATTTAAAATTGTGAAAATGAAAGAATTCATCTTTTACATTCAGCTCACATATTTCAAAGATTCAAAGCTTAATTTTGCCATGCCAGCGGCAGTTGCTTCTAGAGAAAAGATGGCTCCTAGTATGTATACATAGTATATACTTATAATTTATGTACACTTTCATTAATCACAAATTGAACTTGATTAGGAAAATTAATAATTTTTTTCTTATATGATAGCTGATTGGTGGATGATGTATGGGACAAGTGCACCTACCGTAAGAAGATTGGGCATTAGAGTATTATCGCAAACTGCTTCTGCTTCAGCTTGTGAAAGAAATTGGAGCACATTTGCTCTAATTCATACAAAACAAAGAAACAAGTTGGGATATACTAGGCTGGAGAAATTGGTCTATTGCTATTATAACATGAAGCTTATGCTCCGAGATAAAGAAGCTGAGCAAGCAAATGTTGAGGCCAGAGATCCATTGGATGTGTTTGAAATTGGTACTGAATTTGATGATGAAGAGAGAGATCAACTTTATCAATGGATTAGACCACTACACTTGGATGACGAGGAACAAAATCCAGCTGAGAAAATTGCTGCTGCTGCCCGTGCTAAAGGAATATATGTCGAGCAGGTACTTCGTGAAGAGGTTATAGGACATGTTGATGAGCATGACTCATTTAAATCTCTCATGAGTCAAGACAATATTCAACCTAATCCAAAGCCTAGAAGTTCACATGCTTCCCAACCTCCACAGTTGAGGAGGGATACCTCAGGTACGAGATCTAGAAGCTCATCAAGCACTGGAGGAGGAGACAGCGGAATGCAGAGTGTTGGAGCCGGTGGTTGTGGTAGCTGATATGGTGGTTACAGTGAAGATGAACCATTTTACTTGACAGAGGAACAAAATTTCACACATGCAACCCAAGATGAAGACCATGGAGACAGAAGAGCAGGTCATGGATACGGTGGAGGAGGCAGAAAAAGTGAATATAATTCAAGAGAAATGGGTCAAGGGAGTTTATCAAGGAATGTTGAAGATGTGTTATCCACCACTTTTGGCTCAATAGGTGTTGGAGATGGTAATTACCAACCTTATTATTATGGTCAAAATTTTGCAATGCCTTATCCTTCATATATCATGCCTTATGGTCTTCCAACAAGTGATAACTCATCGTTACAATCACAAACAAATGCCTCAAATGATGATAGCAATGAAGAAAGTCGAGCAATGCCTGGTTCATACTACGAGCTCCAAAATCTTCAAAGACCGCCCCCTGACCCATATGACTGGCATGTAAGTCAATACGTGCAGAATTACATGGGAGAGCAATCATTTAATGAGTACTCTTCACAATATACACATGATTCTGCACAGAGAGATGGAAAAAATAGTGTAAATTTCGAACCTCATAGGTCCTCTACATGGTTTTGAAGTATTTATATATTTGATTTTATAATGTGTGATGTGTAACATATTGTACAAAAATGTGATGGCCTAGCCTCCCATTAAAGTTTAGCCATCAAAAAAATAAAAATAGAACTATTAAATTATATTTTAATAGTTATCAGCACTTAACACGTACTAATTCATATAGTAATATAGCAAATTCATATGTTTTGATGTTTAATCAATATTTTCTTTTCACATAAGGTAGGTAATTGATCATATAACCTCCAAAAGTTTCATTACAAATTTCCATATATTTTTATTAATTTCCGTCAGAATTTTCAGTGGATCGGTATTTCGTCGATATATCCAAATTTTGAACTGTCGATATATCCTCGATATCCGATATTTTACTACTTGCTCACAAGATCTCATCGTCGATCTACTGCTACTGTTGAAAAAAAATTCAAACTCAACTACTCACATTAAAAAACACTCAACTGCTCCTACTGCTCATTATAATTAAAACCATTGCTAGCACACTCGACCTCTACTACTACTAACCATCAAAATATGCAGTCACACAAAATGCATTAACACACTTAACAACTGCTACTACTAAGAAATAAACTCACAAGATCTCATCGTCGATCTACTGCTACTATTGAAAAAAAACTCTAACCCAACTACTCACATTAAAAATCACTCAACCACTCCTACTACTAATTGGAATAAAAACCACCGGTAGCAAACTCCACCACTGCTACTACTCATCGAAATATGCAGTCACACAAAATGGATTAACACACTAAACAATTGCTACTACTAAGAAATTATTCGAAGCTGCTACCAAACAAATACCATTTCCGTAAATCAAACATTTGCAGCCAATAAACAGATGGAAGCACTAGTAGTAGCCATCGCTACGATGCTAAAATCAAAAAATTAACTTGAGCGGTAGCAACCCACTCTCAAGTTTATCTATTACTGTGCTAGCTAAAAACAACAAACTCTGACCGAATAAAATCAACAACTCAATATCCACTCAATCTTCTTCTATTTTAAAACTAAATAAAACTCAAAATAACAAACAGTACCAATATATATATATATATTCAATATGCAAATGAATATTTTCATATCTTAAAGCAACAAACACAAAAATAAAGTGGAGGGCTTAATGTTCTAATGCAAAGGCAAAACCTGATCTGGTAGTGGAGATAGAGTAGCAGCGCGAAGCAGAGCTACGGTGGGAGATTTGGTGAAGTCGAAACTGTTGGTCGACAGGGCCGAGGTTGAGCTCGGAGCTGCTGGTGATGGTGGTTGATCTCAAGGAGGGCGGATCGACCACATGCGAGAGGTTGGGCGACGTCTGAGGTCACTTGGAGTGCATCTCGAGGTTGCGGGATATGATGGAAGCCGAGAGAGGCGACACGAGGCCTTGAAACGGCAGAGTCGACATCGTGATGAGTGGCAACAGTGGAATCGAGGTCAGACAGTCGACGGTGGAACGACGATATCTAGGAAAGAGAAGCAGATGCGCGACGTGAGCGGAGGAGCGCGTGGCGGCGCAAGGGTGAGGCCGACTGCCTGGAAGGCGGCGCGATGAACTTGAGACCAAGGCAGGCCGACAACGCGAGTTGATCTCGATGTCGATGGCGCGGCATGAGTCAAGCTTGAGGCTAAGAGAGGCTCCGAGAGGTGAATTCGAGGCAAAGGAGGGTGGTGCGAGGCCTAGAGTGGCCAGCGGCGGCGAGCTTGAAGAGTGGAGAGCCACTGCTACTATGTTCGCTGCAGAGAGTGTGTGAGAGTATGGCTACTACTTTGTTTTGTGACTTGGGATTGTTTTATACTAGGTGAAGCCCCGCGCCTAAGGCGCGGATGAACGTTAAGTTTGAAGGTAAAGTTGTAAGGGGATGAAGAAACTGAGAAAGAAAATTAAAGAACATAGAAAAATATATTAGATATAAATCTAATATAGGTATTGGAATGCAGAGTACTAAAAATGCAGAAATGATCCATATATTACATACATTACATTTGTATGCCTTCTTTTTTTGGGCACGTTGCATTGAAAAATTGAGTTGCATATTCTATATCACATAGAGACATACTTTCACTTTATTATATTCATCGTTGCGTTTACTTGCATGACATACCAACCCTTTATGCCTTATTTTTCATGTATTTCGAATTCAGGCCATACATCTGCAACACGATTGTTGACCTTAGTCAGTATCCAAATTAACAGTACCAACACACAAACTACAATATCCAAATTACTTTACATGCTTGTGACGATTCAAAGCATCAGGCTTTGTTGATCGTGACTCAAATTCCCTTAATACAAATCTAAAACAAATACGTTGCATTAAGATCACAATCTTCTTAATATCCACACTTGAAAGATACCAGAACCTACATGAGACGACCAAAAACTCAACAAATCCTCACATACAATATTTCATATTAAAATCCACACAGACAAATATGACACCAAATTAATCATCAAAACTCATCAATACTCATAATCACAACATAACAAACAAAAAAAACCAAACCCAATCGCCATTAACAGAGTACTTTACCTACTTGTGACGATTCAAAAGCATCAAGCTTTGCTAATCGTTGTAAAAGGAAAGACAGAATCTGCACAATTCAAACCCAAAATGATGAGGATCAGTGTTGAGAAGGCATGACCCAAACCATATATATATTTGATCACTACCCATTACAAAAAACTTCAAAATCTACCTTAATGGATCAAAACTACTTAAAAAAAACATATCTTACCTTGCTGAGGAGTCTTGCGATTCGCAAATATGAAAGCTACGACTCAGATGCCATCTTTCAAGTAATAACTGAGACAAAATGTCGCCGACTTAGTTAGAGTAAATACCACATGAGGCAAGGTCTTGCTAGTTATGCATTTTTTTATACTTCTAACTTACCCAGATTAATGCTAATAAGGAGAGAGTTAATCTACGTTTTTCTATCAATTAGAGTTAATATACCCAGATCAATTGATCTTCATATACGTTTTGAGGACAAAAATGTGCTAATGTACCCAGATTAATTTATAACGTGATAGTCCAATCTAAAAAGTCTGTTTTGCAAGTGTTATTCTTATGCTTATAATATGAATAAAATGATGAAGGAAATTGTATATTTACCGTAGTTCTAAATTGTGGCAATTTAAAATGTATATATTATAACAAAAATTATGAATGAATTATATACCTTGCAATACATCTTTATAAACAATATTTTTTGTAAAATTATTGGGAATTTCGTCATTGTTGTTTATAAAAATTTTGAGTCCTTTTTTTGATGTAACTCTTGATAATGCCACATATAATTGTCCATGAGTAAAAACAGCTTCTGACAAATATATTCCAACTTGATTTAATGATTGACCTTGACTTTTATTTATGGTCATTGCATAACATGGTCGGACAGGAAATTGACGTCTCTTAAATGTAAATGGCCATTTACTTTCCGTAGCATATAATACAATTCTTGGAATATGAACTTTTTGTCCCGTGTTATTTCCTGTGAGTATTTTTGCCTCAATTAATCTCTCAAATAACTTTGTCACAATCAATCTTGTGCCATTACATAAACCACGTATTTGATCTAAATTTCTTAATAACATAATTGGCATGCCAATTTTTAAAATAAGTTCATGGGTTGGTAATCCATTAAATTCAAGCTTGTTCAAAAACTCCATGGGATATAAAAGATTAATATTATTACTATTACTTGAATTGTATGAAATTGAATCTGAACTGAAATATGATTTTTCCTGACCAGGTAATAATTTAATCGCGTAATTATTTATCTCTTGAACAGTTATATTTTTCGGAGTTACTATGACACACTCTTTTAAATAATTTGTATCATTATATCTATTTAAAAAATTGGGATATGTTGCTTCAAAAATTGATTGTATAGGATCAATTGTAGGATCAGTAAGTAATTCATTTGGTATATCGATCCAACTCACATCTGGATCACCTGTAGGGAATTTTGATTCTAATCGACCTTCACCTATTTGTAACATCCATTCACCAAATTGTTTAATTTCATTCTTTTCTATATTGCTTAAACCAATAGTTGATAATCTCATATTTTCAGTAAGATGAAATATTGTAATAGTAGGCCACAGGTATGAATTATTGAACGATTGTTGAATGACTTGTTCTTTACTGCCACCTTGTATAACCGGCAATGTTTGTCTAAAATCTCCTCCAAATAAAATTGTTTTTCCTCCAAATGGTTCTTCATTTTTTGACAAAATATCTCTAAGTGTCCTATCTACTGATTCAATACACCATTTATTACACATAGGAGTTTCATCCCAAACTATTAATTCAGCATTTTCAATTAAACCAGAAAGATTAGTTTTTTTATTTATGTTACAACTTGAATCTTTATCTATAATAGGTTTTATTGCAAAACGTGAGTGAGCTGTTCTGCCTAGTGGAAGTAATAATGATGCAATGCCTGATGAAGCAACAGCTAAAACAATTTTTCCTTCAGATCTTAATCTTGAAATTATGGTATTCCATAAAAAAGTTTTTCCCGTACCTCCACAACCATAGACAAAGAATGGTCTTGGATTTTTTTCTTGGACAGCGCTTATTACTTGATCGTATATAATTTTTTGAGTAGTGTTCAATTTGGCGATCAAGTCGGAATGTTGTAGTTTTAATGCTTCACAATCAAAATTTAGTTCTTCTCTAATAAGCCTATTATCAAATTCATGTATTCGCTGTATTATTGGCATTGGCAATTGATGATTCTTTAAACTACTCGATGACATGTTAAATAATTTTTCAAGTTCATGCAGAACAGCATTCTTTAAATCTTCATCTGGTATAAAAATATTTTGCATTCCAAAATTTAATTTCATTCTATGCGATATATCATCAGACATGTTAATCCAATATGCATCAAATAAAGCTCTAGGATTAGAGACATTACAAAACAAAATAATTGTAACAAATAAATGACGAATTTGAGCAGAACTTGCAATAAAAGTAGATTCTAAAAGTGCTTCAAACCATTCTTTATCATCACCTAATAATCCCAAAGCTCGGCATGTTTCTTGATAAGTAGAATATGTTATGTCATTGACTGTTCTAATTGCCTCAAAATCAGTGCATCCTTTTTGTATATTCAAAAGCATTCTTAGATAATATAATTCACCAGCATTTGGCGGCACATGCGCTATTCTACCAAGAACACAGTATTGTTTTCTTTGGGTCCATAATTTTTGATTATTATTCCACACAAATTTAGTAGGAAATTGAGTGTACGTTAATTCTTTTGCCTTCTTATAAGTCTTGTTTGCAATGAACCAAGCAGTTAACATCGTAGTTTCTATGGATGGATCTTGTAAGACATTTTCAATAGAGTTAGATCCATGAAAACAAACAGTTTGTTCATTAGGCAAATGAATTTTCAGGTATTGAACCGCAGGAAACCTAGAGTGAATAGAAAATTCAAAAAGACGCCACACAGACTCATGAGGAGTTAAATATCGACAATTAAGGTAATTTTGTATTTCGTCATTTACATTGTCACGGATCAATATGCGTGCTCTATCAGGTCCTTTGTTTATGTATTTGAATAAATATTTAATTAACATAGATTGAGAACATGATTCAACATTTATATGAGCATTATACCTTAATAATAAATTAGCATTATATGGTACAACAAAATTATTTCCAACTTCAACTCCTTTTTTGATCACAAAACGTGAATCATCATCACGGCGTCTATACTGAGGAGAGTTAATTTCTTGAAAAATTGTGTTCGGAATAAATGGATTTGGAAAATGTTTTGTACATAATTTATCTCTCATACACGGAGAAGATGGATTGAGTTGACCGCATGGACCATGAATCATAAATTGGCTAACTATTTCAAATAATTTTGGATTAGTATTTTTATCAGGCAATTCTGCCGAAATTATAGAATCCACATCACTTGCTGTATGACACCTGTATTTATTTTTAAGCTAAAATAATAAATGAGCATGTGGCAATCCTCTTTTTTGGAATTCAATTGTACATACGTGAGCATGAACTTCCCCAAATGGTTTTCCATTTTTAATATAAGAAATCATATCATCGACCTTTATTTTAAAAATTCGACAAATAATATCAGGACGATCTTCCGGCTTGTATCCAGGTTTTTTTTCAAAATATCTCAAAATTTCTGGCCATTTTACATTGCATGTGAAAGTGATAAACAAATCTGGATTCTCATATTCTCTACAAATTGTCATTGCATCTTGATAATTATTAATCATATCTCTTGGACTGCCAGTGTGAGAACCAGGAAGAAAAATTCTTTTTCCGACATCATAACCTTGGACAATTCCATCAGAAACAAATGTAGATAAATTATTCCATGTTTCAGACCTCAATTCTGGTTGATGATGCCTTATATATTCCAAACGATTTTCTTCGACAGTTGCATATGCATCAACCAAATATTGTTGAAATAATCTGCCACCTTTTAACAAAGTGCTCGATTGATTTGGTCTATCATGAATTTGATAACACACAAATTTGCTCATGGATAATTTTCTATCTTTATTATCAACATCACTTGGCATCGATTTCAATTTCATTTTAATTTTAAACCCGTCCTCTCCATATGGAAAAAGAAGTGGATATTGTAACGACATAAGTTTTGGATGAATTTTAGAAATACGCTTAAGAGATCCTTCATTAGATCGAATAATTATATCTCTATTAGAATTAAATTCACCTATGTCACCCACAATTAATCCACTAATTTCAGGCACAGATGGTAATTCATATTGTTTGCCGTCATTTTTTTCACGATCAAGTACTGTTATATCAAAATTTGGCAACAAACAATTTTCAAAATCATCTCTCACAGAGCGATACTCTTTTGTCAACTCATTACATTCATCTAATAATTCTACCAAGCCCTTCACAATATCATGATCAATCTTATTATTTGCATTATTTGGATCAATAGCAGTGATGCGATTTCTAATTTCATTTTCAGTGTCATAGACGTATAACTGAGCATATTTAGGAGATTGCCCTTCTGAAGGTAAAACTGAACCCATAAGATGATGTACTTGACCACATATTTTAAAAATATAAGGAGCTCCTCCACTGTTTATGCCATGTTCAATTTTAGCTCCCATAGATGTAAAAGCAAACATAGAATTATAGACTCTGATATTATCACGAAATAACACGCTCCTTCTACCATTATCTGGATTTAATAATTCATCAAGAAAATGAGGTGTTGGATGTGATATCGGAATTTGAACTCGGCCTTTTTCACAACAATGAGTATATATTGGTTGTTTATTTTTTTTTTTTTTAATGCTTCATCTAACCAAAAGCAAGCAGCACAATACTTACATGCATAATGATCATCACCACAATCCTTGTAATCAACAATCACATCTGCAATGTCAATTAGAATAGTATAAATTAGATAATCTATGATCAAAGATATTTTTTTGATGAATATTTAGTGTCAAATAATTGATATCAAAATTTCTACTAACCTGCTTGATTTCGTTGATATGATGCTCGTCCAAAAGATCCAAGATGACCACCTATGATTCATAATAAATGACTTAGTTAGATTAATCAATAAAGGATAAGAATGAAAACCTATTTTTTCAAGTTAATTATAGATCCATTTAGATAACAAAACAGTTGACCATTATATTGAACAATTCATTTGCATGAAATAGTAACAATGAAAAAACACAATATACTAAACCTATTATATAATTCCCCTCTATGTCATGCACTTGTATTTATGAAAATTGTACTTGTAGGCAACATAAACTATATTTGATATAGGATACACGAAGTTATTCTAGATCATCCTATATCAAATTAAACAATATACACTAAACCCATATATTAAACTGATATCATGATTCAAAAAACTCGAGTCATACTAAAAGAAGCAATATTTCCAACTCAAGAAAAATAAGACTGGTGTGCTAATGAAAAATCAACCATAATCATCAAAATTTTAGCCAATAAACATATTATATAATTTCACATTATTACTTCTACTGCACTACATATGTGTGAAAATTCTGCAAAATAGTTGAGAAGAAGAAAAACAAAACTATTTTCCTAACATATATATAGTGAATCTATTATATAATTGCACATTACTAATATCACTATAGCACGTATATCATTCATATGTATGTATGGAAATCCTATGTTGAAGTAATCTGGTTCTATTTTTTATTGCATATGTATATGTCTCAGACGATCAATGTATGATTTAGTAAACACGAAGTTCTACTAAATTATCTTTTAACAAATTTACGAATATACAATGAAATCATATAATGAACTCATATATGAGCACATAGATATTAAACTCATACCAATTCTACTTCAGGGAAGAAGGAAAAACTAACAAATTGAATGAAGAAAAAATTATATATAATTATCCTAATATATAGCCATTTACTTTGCACACATTCCATTATTGTTTGTCATCAAATAAACCCCTATGAATCATTTAAATTCCAAGTGTCACATTCAAATGCTAATCGAGGATTCCAAACACCAAAAATATCAAACTGAACAAAAAATCATAAAGATTACACCTTTACATCGCCCAAAACTAAATTAAGATTTAAAAGTAATAACATCTATAGACCCAATAGTCTACAAAACAAATTTTAACTTCTAAAATAACAAAACCACATAGATGACCCATTATTATCATAAAGTAAATGAAAGACTGCATTTTGGGATTTTTGGCTTAGGAAAACAGAAAACGAAGGAATGTTGCGACTCCTTTTTTTTACAGCGCACATAAATAGCTCTATTGTTATATAGATATTCATCAAATTTTTGCCGAACTGTTATTTAAGCTATACTCATTACGTGTTATTTGTGCTCTAATATAGATAACAAAAATCAAACTATTTTGCTGACACCAACCAGTAACACTCAAATAATTATGTTCTAAAACACCTGATAGAACTCTGTGAACATCTTCATTGTGGTTATCCTCCTGTGCTTCATCACTGCTCTCATTGCCATACATCTCTGGGTCAAGAGACGGTAAGGACTGATGAGACCTATCAGCAGACAAACATGTTCTCTTAGAAGAAGGTTCCGCTTGATCTGACACCATTCCTTTTCCATACTTCATCTCGCACATCATATTTGAAAAACCAATTTGAATTCCATCTAACAATCCAAACATAAAAAAATTGAAAAGAGAGAATAACAATGTGGATTATCTTATAAGAACAAAAACAAAACTAAGCAATAAGATTGAATAGTACGGACCACACGGAATTTATTATCAAATCTGATGGTTTATGACTCAAAAATGTGTCATGTATTATAATACCTGTAATAGTCTGATGGAGATCTGCATCTTCACTATGTCTATTCATTATTGTTTCTACAAAAGATTTATGACGAAAGAATTCAAATAAATATCATGCTCTACTAAAAGAAAAGAAAAGAAAGCAACAAATATTAAAGGAGGCAAAATCACATGTACACCATATTCTGGAATTACATCATATAAATGAAAATAGCCTGTCTAATGAAACTATACAAAACTATAGACAAAATAGCATTAACAATACATGAGAAATTAAACAGTAACACACTAATTATAAACCTATGATTAGTTAAATATATATACATATACCACAGTTATGAAACTAAGAAACAAACTAATAGAAATGAACATCAACAGTGACAACCGGAAAACTATAATCAAACACACCACAACAGAAATCAAAATGTCCATACTTCAAACTCATTCATACAACTAATATCCACACACACATAAATTAATTTAACGACTCACAAAATCAAATCATGCACAAAATCACAATGCCGAAACCACGTTAGCAGAAAAGAATAATGGCCAGACAAACATTGGCACACCATCCTTGGAGGAATCAACACGGTAACAAAGAATAGTAACCAGACAATAGTTGCTAGAAGAATATATCCAAGGGTAACCATCCCAAGGACTCAGAGCCAGGTGTCCAACAAAGCAAACTATCCCACGCACATCAGTCTGCTCAATAAAGCCAAAAATTGAACCACAGAACGGATTAAGGTTAAAATGCAATTCATAATTGAATATAGGCAGAAGTACGATCCTCACAAATGCAAGAGTAACACTGATAAACATCAAATCCTTATGGGCACATTTGCCTCACCATTTTAGAACTTCAATCAATCAATCAATCAATCAATCAATGGTAAAATATATTGCAACCAATTGTATACTACATCAAATCCATCAACAGACACAAAAAATATATTCTTCAAAACAAATCAAACATTATATTCTTCGAAATAAACACAAAAACGATTATTGTATGTAATAAACTGCTATATGTATGCCTACGTTACCTGATATAATTTTATTAGCATCTTCACTGTTGTCCTCTCTTACATGTGTACAGCTCAACAGTGTTGTTGTCTCATGGCACGTCGAAGATTCAGCAAATTGGAAACAACGCTGTCTCTTAGTCAAGCGTCGGTTGTCTGGTGTACTTGTTGTAGGATAGTCCAATGTTGCTGCTGAACCTTTCTTTCTAGTTGAAGAGTCATAATTCCTCTTTCGAACCATGTCTACAAAAGGTTTTTATAAATTTACGTAACCAAAACAAATTCCTTCAATCATCATAAATAACATTGTTTTTTTCATAGCCTAATAGTTTATTAACATTATATTTTTACTATAACTATTGAGGTCAGAAAACACACATGAGTATTGATGGCAAACTGAAAAGGACAAAGACAAATGTCAAAGAAACAACAGCACTGTGAAACAACAAAGTATTTTTAGCATATAACAAATAAAACCTGGAGAATAAATGAAAAGAATGGAAAGATAATAAAAAACTACAATCACAATAGTTTCACATACAACATAAACAACAATCAATTCATCGAATTAGCAAGCATGAAACTGGTAGAGAATATAAAAAAAGACACAAAGGAAAGCTGATATAGATTCACACCTCAACTAACCATAAAAGCAATCAAGAAATACACTATTTTCAATTTTATCAGGAAAAAGTATTTAAGACAATATAGATATACTACACATTACCAGTATCGTTAACATGCAACTACTCATTTCAGAAATAAAGCAAAAGTCAAAAAGTTGGACAGAAATCTTACTGATTAAAGGTCAAATGCGGTACAACTATATAGAGGCAAAGTTCAATTCGTAATTTGTCAAAATTCTCCACAAAAAAAAATCAGTTTATTACTTCATTTGTTCAAATTTGGTTACTCAATTTCAAATATCACAGACATAACCAACTTAAGTTATAGTGTAACACAATCGACCATCACTAATAGAGCCCCAAGTATATGTGCAGCTGGAGTATACCATCAAATCAAAGAAGCCTATTTGTGCAGGTTTTATCAAACTTATAATATATGGAGAGGTACGTAGTTTATAACTGGTAAATAGAAGCAATTATAGTTCTCATTCATTGTATTTTATAACTGGTAAGATCATGAGTTGCCCTAAAAGCAAAAAAAATCCTTGGGAATAAAAATCTGACAAAAAGAGTTCAGCACATTTATCATATATCCCCTTCTATTAGCACCATTACGGGGAGTAAAAAGATGAGTTTAGGGATATCCAGAACCAACAAAATTGATGAGGAGGGATAATAACATTACTATGGAGCAACTTTCATCTACTTATTGATCTACAAAAGAATGCATTATACATTGAAGATACTACACCATCATCATCTATATGGTTCCTTGCCTTTATGCCTAGACGAAGTAAACAAAGGTATTCCATAGTTGAAGCCGTGAAACAGTAGAGGAACACACAAAATAAAAATATATTGACACATTTTCCTTTTTTGAGAAAATTTAGGACAACACAGACAGTTCCTTTTGTATCATGCCAAGAGACCGACATATGTCAACCCCACTACGTAACCAAGCAAAATGGGAAAATGAGTTTAAGTACGAACAAAGTAAAGGAGCTTGAAGCCTACGTATCCTCAGCAGTGCCAGTAGTGACCAGAAATCATTTGGACTTAATTAAGCCATACAGAGCTACACACAACCATTCTCATTTATGAAAACTCACAATTCAATTATTAAATCCACTTAATTCTATAATTGTTTCCATTTCTTCTCCGTGGACTTTCTTTCCCACTTGAAATTGAGGATAGCACGAAACCCACAAAGCTCAGAAGAAAAAAACCACCCACAACTCCATTTCCAATTTCCAATTCGACAAACTGAGAGCAGTCTGCAGAGAAGCACAGATTTTGAAGAAGATTGAGAAAAGAAAACAGAGTAGGACTTTAAACGAAAACAGAGGATATCCAATTAAAGTTTCCAACTTTAATGGCGGCTAAGCACCGAGACTCAATTACATCATTGAATTACAACACGAATCTCTCAAAGCAACATTTTCAGATAAGGTTCCATCTTCCCAGAATCATATCATTGGCATTTCTTAAACACACACAATTCACTGAAACCTCATTGCTCAACTTCTCCGGAACTTATCAAGGCAACAAATCCTTGTTTTAGACAAAGCAATCAAAACGAAACCTCTTCATCCAGCTAAAATATCGAAGATAACCATCGAAAGACTCGAAGAGTACAATACATAAACCATCTTCTAATCAAACAACAACAAAATTATACCACTACTTCCTCTAAACAGAATTATAAACTCAAATCATCAAACTTTCTAATCCCATAATAATCAAAGTTGTACAGATGAAAATAAAAAACCAATCTTTTACTATTTCCAAATCCCAATGACACAAAGCTAAGAATTTTTCAAACCTGGAACCCAATCCAGAGGAATCTGGAACCCAAAATCGAAAAATAATCCAAACCCATTTGATGCATATTCGATCGGTAACTTCATATATCTTATTTTCTTCAGTTGATTAAAGATCAAAGTTGATGTATGCTTCTTAACACTTTGTTTTTGCATACTGCAACAAAGATCAGAAACGAAGAGAAAGAAAGAGGGGTTTTAATTTCAAACCTGGAAAGATGGAAAACGACGGAGATTCGCTTGCTTGTGGTGTTGCCAATGAAGGAGACAGAGAGCGCGATTTTCCTTGCTTGCTTCGATTGGATTGAGATGGAAAGAGCAAAGTCTGAGAGTGAGATGGAGAGATGATAAGAGAAGAGAGGCTGAGGGAGTGAGAGTTCGGTTGCAGAGAAGAGGGCTGGGTTTCTCTTCTGCTAATTTTTTTCATGACAAAAATAGCCCCCTATAGACAGTAACAATGAACAGTAAAACTATAAACCCACAAATGTTATATAGGTAATATATGAGGGTAATTTCGCAATTTTCTTATGTTTAATAGATTGAGTTTGGCTGATAGTGTTTTTGGCTTTCAGGCCACTCCTTTAGTGTCTAAATATTATAATAATAAATTTATTTGTAGTTATAATATCTAGCTTATACTCATAGGCCAGTTTAACATCTTTTCAAAATATCTTTTTTTAAAATGTACAAAGTATATTTTAGTAAGAAAAACAAGCTAATCTTTTCTTCACATTCATAATTTAACTTATATATGTAGTTTCTAGTACCAATAGATCGAGGAAAATTGAGTGAATTGAAAGTAAACTAAATACATACTATTAATCAAATCTACTTGAATTAAATAAAAGAATGACCGATGATAATTTAGCGACCATTACAACAAATTAAGAAATAAAAGTATCAAGTTTTGGTGCAGTATTCCCAAACAGCAATCTCAAGTCGTTCTCTAAAGGCGTCAAGTTGAGATCCATGTCCAAACACATGACCCTCTTACTATTCGACCTCATCAGCACCGGAAATCTCGAAGCACAAGCAACTGCGTCAGCTGCAGGAACCGAAGAAGAAAACTCAGCATTTGGAATTATTCTATGCCTTCTCATATGACCTCCCAATGCTTGTCCGGAACTAAATACCAGCTCACATATGGAGCACTCGTGCCTTAATTTTGGCTTGCTCATATTGGTTTCGCTAGTTTTAGGTTCTTGATCACTTCCCGTTAACTTTCTCCGTCTCTTGTGGCTTGCGCTGTGGCCACCGAGAGCTTGGAACGACGGGAATTGGCGGTTGCATGTTTTGCACTCAAACACATGATTCGGTGAAGACGAGCATTTCTTGAACTTGGTTTCTACGCTGCCACATGATAGTAGCAATATCATTTTTGCCATGTCTATGCCAGCAATCACTTCTCTCGTTCTCTTCATGGCTAAAGCAAATCAAGCAAAAATAATTAATACGCAGAAGGAAGATCGAAATGAAGCCTAGCCTTCTGCAAGTGTTTCTTGAACTAAAGAGGCTCTTTCGTGTCTATTATGTAGTATGGATTTTTGGGGTGGTCAAACGTTTGACCCAAGTCCAAAATTTGACCTGGTCTTACGTTTTGGATTCCACGTGCAACTGCAAGTACGTAATCAAGTCTGACTACTAACTGGACTGTCGTCATGGCTTTCTCTGCTCGATCTATATATCTCGCTGTCTGTATCGATCAGCAGCCTTTCAATACCATTATGGCAAGTAATCTCAGGCCCGATGGAGAAGAATATTAGCTCATTGATTCAACGTAGAGTACGTAGGCATTAGATCAAGATCTTCGATCTACTTTAAGTTTTTTCATTTCCGAAACTTAGATTCGAAAACATTTGTTTTTTGAAAAGAGGTATTTGAATTGGTGCGAGGCAGTCACCAACTTGAGAACATTGTGAACCACCCGTGGATAGCAGAACCCAATTAATATCTGAGTTCAAGTCAGTGACGGATTTAGAATTTAAAGTAAGGGAGGCTTGATTAAAATTTAAAAATAAAGTAATTTAATAATACACTATTAAATAATTTTAGACTTGTTTTAATTTTTGTCATTTTCCTTTAGAATTTTTGTAGGTCGTTGTTAGATTTGAGTTAGGATTTTTGTAGGATTTGAGTTAGACGATTCTCTAGGATTTTTTTTCTTTTTTTATGAGATATTTCTCCATTGAAAGTTGAGAAGTAGATAGCCAAAGTATAGTAAGTTATATTTTAGGCAGAGGAACACAGCAATTTATAAGAAAATAATAATTTATAAACCTAGTTGTAATAAGATACGGTTATCAAATTAGTTTGGGGAGTAGGACTAAAATTATAATAGCTTCATATTTTATTTTTAAGTATTGAAAAGTGCCAATAAAATCATGTTATTGTCAGACTTGAATTTAGATTTGTGGACTCAAACTAATTTGTGAAAGTAATGTCTACGGACAATGGTGGAGTATTCCTATATAATAAATTAATCATTACATATAATAGACTAGTACTATTTTTTTGGGGTCAAATTTTAGGGGAGGTCCAGACTCAAGCTGACCCTCAAGTCCCTCTGCCATTGGTCCAAGCCGATTTCCACATTAGAGAGTGAGACCCTGCTGGCCCAAACTTTTCTAGCTTGAAAGTCCGCAAGCATCGATAATCAGGTCTCTTAATGACCCAAATTCTTTTGATGTTGACACTTTTTATTAATGTCAGATGGATCTCGTAGAATCACAGTACCCAACAACCTACCAATAAGAGACTTGTGAATATTAAAGTTTGAACTACTTAGGGAGAGTTTCACTTAAGCCCGGGCCTTACCTCTCTCTTGCCAACACTCATTGGTCACATTCGAAAGCTTAAACAAATATGATCAAAGTTGTTTGCTCTGATACCAACTTCTAGTACCGGATCGGATGCTTACTTTACAAACTTGAATAATAATTTATTGATAATCAGAGATAAGTACAACTGTTTATAAGAAGATAGAGAGAGAGGGTAGAGAGAAGGTAGAGCTATAAGAAGAGAAAAACTAAAACTTGAGACTTCTGAGGGAGAGAGGTTCCCTTTTAAAGGCTCTAAAAGTAAAGCTACCGGCTACCGGCTGCTAAAAGCAAAAGAAAAAGACAAAGGCCTAAACAATTGGCCGACAAACAAAAAGCTAAAGTTTAAAGAAAGCAAAGCTATTCCGTAAATCACGCCGGGTGCTCTTTGGGCCCCATCAAACACGTGAAAAAAGGATAGAAGCTTCTTTTAACTTTTACAAGGGAAAATATCCCTGAATCCTGACTACTTTGTCTCCATCTTGGCTTTGGCCTTCTTGTTCTGGGAGACCTCAGGTATATCTTCATTAAGGGAGCTTAATAACTCTTTTGAAGGATTAGAGAAGGGAACAGCTCCCAAATAGTCATCCATGTCTTCATTTTGCTGAATACCATCATCTTCAGCTTCTAGATCAATGTCAGCATCTTCTTCTTCTTCCATTGAGGCCGAGTTTGAAGAGGCTTTGGATGAAGAGCCCTTGAAAAGGACTGCCACATTATTGTCTATTTGAGACGCCAGATTTTGCAATAATATTTTCTTAAGCTCTTTGGGAGAAGCTAAAGGGAAGGCAGCCTTTAAACCTGCTAAAGAAGGGATAACAAAATCCTTCTTTGAATCATCATTCTGAGGAGTATATTCCTGTTTCATTTTCTTGAATTCTTCAATACATTCATTTATTTTTAATAAATGAGGATTATAATCAAACTTGGACCACCATTTATAAAAGAATTGGCGGTTAAGGGAAAGAACCCCAATATCTAACTGGCAAACAGAAAAAGTCCACTGCCAGATCCAGGGAAGACTGAATCTTGCCAGAAAACGAAGAAAATTGCTTCCACTGATAACCCTTACATCTTGCTGTTTTGGGTCACTTAAAATATAGCTTTTGTAGGAATTAAAAAGCTCTTCTGGGAGGAAGTCTTCATTTGGTCCCATCTTGTCGAACCAATTATAAAACCAGAATGGTAATTCTTGTTTGAAAATAGATGGTTCTATCCTAATGAACCAAGTATGCTTTTCAGCTTTGTTTTGATAATAAAAAGCTTTATTCCATGCTTCGATGTAATCCCAATAATTGAAACTGGCATGAATAAATTTCAAATCCATAGATTTGTTGGGGTTTAAACCCCATTCGGAGATATGAATTACGCGTTGAATAAACGCTTTGCTGAAGGAAATGTCTTCAGTATGTTTATTTTGGTTCATATGATGGAATTTTATTGAACCTGTCTCAATAAGAATGCATTCATAATACTTCCTATTCTTTTGATCGAATAAAGGAAAATTGGCTTCTGGTTCAAAATACCTTTTTGCCAAAGTATTGGGAGAGTTAAAATATCTCTCATCTCCTTTCTGGAGAATGATAATTTGCTCTTCAAGAGTTTTTTTAATACCTGGAAGAATATGTTCTTTTAGAGCAGCAGAAAAGCTCTCTTGAGATTTTCCGGTGGATAAATAATCCGCCATGTCAGCTGGCTCACTCCTTTTTTCTCTGGTAGAAGGAGGAGAATTGGTAAAACTCCTGGAGTCTGTCATCATAGGGAAGCTGTAGTCTTTTCTACCTCTTCCTCGAGAATAAGGCCCGCCTCGCGAGCTGGTGCCCCCTCTGGAGCCTCGACTAAATTGGCTCATTTGGCGCCGATAATAAATTCCCTGGTTAAAAAATCAGGAAGAGAGTTAGTTTCTCCTTTGATAAACTCTATCTTAAAATCAAATATGGATAATATAGACTGCCATCTAGCAAAAATTTGTTTAGAGGCTAAATTTTTGACATCTTTTTCCAAAACATCTTTAGCTGCTTTACAGTCTACTCTTAATAAGAATTCTTGATTTAATAAATCATCTTGGAATTTTGAAATACAACTAACAATAGCCAGAATTTCCTTTTTTATAGTGGAGTAGTTTTTCTGGGCATCATTCCACTTTCCAGAAGTATATCTGGATAATATCTCTTTTTCTGAATTAGAAAACCTTTGTTTAAGGATTCCCCCATAACCTATGTCTGAAGCGTCTGTCTCAACAATTTTGAAGCTGGTTGGTGAGACTAGTGCTAGACAAGGGAGGCTTTTTACTTTTGACTTAATAAGTCTTACTGCTTTTGTATGAATTTCTCCCCAAGGAGGAGGATTTTTTCTCAATCTTTCATAAAGAGGAGAGCTATCGGCTGACAGATTTTTATAATATTCTGCAATATAATTTAAGCTTCCTAAAAATCGTTGAAGCTGAGTTTTATCTTTCAACTCATCTGGAAATTTTTCTGCAAATTGAATAGCTCGCTCAATAGGAATAATTCTTCCTTGTTCTATTTCTTGACCGAGGAATCTAATTTTTGTCTGAAAAATAGACATGTTTTTAGCAGATACTACTAGTCCTGCTCTTTTGATAAGATTAATAAATATATTTAAGTGCTTGAAGTGTTGGTCAAGTGATTGGGAGAAGATGAGAATATCATCTATGTAAACAATAGAGAATGAAGAATAAGGTGTAAAAATATCATTCATAATATTTTGGAATTCTGAAGGAGCGTTCTTGAGCACAAAAGGCATTACGTTCCATTCATAATGTCCAAATGGGACAGTAAAAGCTGTCTTATATCTGTCGTCTTCTGCAATCTGGATTTGCCAATATCCAGATTTTAAATCA
This sequence comes from Geum urbanum, assembly GCA_946800695.1. Classification (NCBI taxonomy): domain Eukaryota; kingdom Viridiplantae; phylum Streptophyta; class Magnoliopsida; order Rosales; family Rosaceae; genus Geum; species Geum urbanum. The sequence goes on from OX326997.1 coordinate 86,950,277, forward strand.
AATTTTGAAAATATTGAAGCTTCTTGGAGTCTTTCCAAGAGATTTTTTTTATTGGGTAATGGATATCTAATCCATTTAAGAACCTTATTTAAAGGTTTATAATTAATAACTAATCGAGGAGTTCCTCTTTCAATTTCAGCATTTTTGTTAACATAAAAGGCTGTACAACTCCAAGGGGAATAAGACTTTCTTATTAATTTCTTCTGCAGAAGAGAGTTTATTTCTGCTTTGCAATACTCAATGAGTTCAGCATTCATTTGAGCTGGCCTAGCTTTGGTAGGAATGTTTTGTTCCTTAAAGTCAAGCTCATAAGGGAGAGTGATAATATGCTTTTTCCTTTCCCAAAAAGCATTAGGAAGGTCACTGCAAATTTCTCTTTTAATATTCTCAGATAATGTTTTAATCTGATTTTGGCGGGAATTAATTTGAGTTGTTATACTCATAATTTTTAAATCAGATTGGATATAATTTATCTGATTCTCTTTGAAAATAAGAGTATTTTTTATCATGTCAATTTGACGAGTTTGGGGCTGAGTAATGAAGCCAAAGATTATTTTTTGGCCATCAATCTCACAAATAATACCTTCACTTGTCTTTGTAAAAGGTTCTAAAAGACTAAGAAAAGGGGTTCCCAATATGATTTGTTGGGTCAGACCTTTGACCATAATAAAGGGTGTTTTAAAACACATGCCTGAATTACAAATATAGGCATTGGATAGTTTATATCTAATTTTTAGTTTTGAACCATCAGCAGTGTTTAAAGCCTGTGATGATTTGTCATAATATCGTGTAGGGATTATTCCTTCACAAATACAATTTAAATCTGCTCCACTATCAATAAGAGCGATTCCTTTTAAGACATAATCTTTGTCTATAACAATAGTTACATTAGAATACCATTTTTGGTACGTAACTTGGTTAATAATATTAAGAAAGTTTTCTTCCTTTGAATTAGATGATTCTCCTTGTTCAAGGGTTATCTTACTGATAAATTCTTTGAGAAACTTGGTTTCTGTTTTTAAAATATTTATTTCTGTCTTTAAGTCAGAAATAGAGATTTCTCTTTCTTTTATAATATTTACCTCCATTTTTATGGAGTTAATTTCTTCTTGTAAATCAGAAATAGATAATTTCTTGGAGGAGTGGGTTTTCAAACCATCAAATACTTCTTTTAAGGAATATGATTCCTTTGGGATATAAGGAGAGTCTCGAGGTTTATTTTCTCTCTTTATTGTTTCTAAATAATGTTCAATCATATTTTTCTTGGTTTCAGGATCTTGGATCCCATTAATGAGGTCAAGAATAGATTTTTCTTGGGATGTAAGCACATTTATACTTAACCCATTCATCTCTAGAATAGCTTTGTAATGATTGGCATTACAACCACAGTCTGACGAAGAGGGAGAAGACTCAGAGTCAGAGCTGCTAGTTTCTTGGTTAATAATATTAACCTGTTCTTCTGGCTCACTGTCAGAAGGATTTAGAAGAATTGCTAATAATTGCTTTTTTAGACCTTCATCAGAAATTTCATTAATTTTTCTCTTGGTCCAGCATCTGTTAGCATAGTGGCCTGTTTTTCCACATTTTCTGCAAATAACGTTGGAAGAGTTCTGGGAATAATTCTTCTTATAGTATGGTTTTGAGTTTCGCTTTTTCTTTTCCTGGGGAGGAGAAGATTTTTTAATAAAGCGTTTCTTTTTCTTATAATAAGATTTTGAATCTGATCTTTTTTGTTTATTTGGAATTTGGAGATCAAAACCAAATTGGTCACAAAATTCACCAATTTCTTTTTTGCCAGTTAAATGTTGGCGTTTCAATTGAGCTTTTAATTTTATATCATTACAGAGAGATAATCCTTCAGCAACGCACTCACTAATGAGTTGACCATAAGTATATTCATAATAGGGAATGGAGTTTCCTCCATGTTTTCTTAGAATACGATCTCTGACCTTTTTGGCAAAGAGAGTAGGAAGACCTGCTATAAACTTCTCTTTCCAGAAGTCAGCATTGGCGTCTGTCCTGATCATTACTTTGGACAAGAATACATCATTATACCACCTGAACTGGGTTAGAGTGGGGCATTTTAGATTGACTAATAAATCCTTATTTCTTTCAAATGAGACTGGGTTAGATCCCACGAAAGCTAATAAAATTGAGGTTAGCAGTGTATAGACTGCATTGGAAATATGGGTTTCAGTATATATAATACTGTCTTGACCTTGTTCATCTTTCATGGTCATTGGTGTTTGAACAATTTTTGTCGCATTTAATATTTGTTGTTGCTGTTCTGAGGTAATAATGTTATCCCACCAACCACGAAGTTGGCCAGCAAAACCTGCAACAATGTATTCTGCAATCTGTTTATCAGTATTATGGGCTGATATACAAACAGTAGAATACATAGTCATACGGTGTAATAATGTGAGAATCTGGTATTCAGATAGACCATCAATATTCCATTCATAAATGGTTCTAGCACTAAAGCTAGCAGTAATATTTGAATTTTCTTCTTCAAATAATAAGTCCTGAGGAGTTGGACGAGTATAATAATGTCTAGTTGAAGCAGTAGGAACTGATTTTCTGCCAAAAGCAGTGCTTCTTCCAAAAATATTTTGGTTTATGCTAGGAGTCTGATCTTTTTTAAGATCATCTTCCATTGCCAGAATTTATTTTTCAAATTCATTTATATCTGAATCATTATCTGAACCAGAGAATGCTTCTGAAATAGTAGCTATTTGAGCTTTTTTCTCATTAGATTTATGACCATTAATTTGTAATGATTCTAACTGTTGGGTTAGAATTGAAACAATATCAATATCTTTTTTACTAGGCATAGTAATATTGATGCTTGGCTTCAGAATAGAAGGTTCTACTATTTTTGGAGTAGAAATAATGGGTGAAGATAAACTTGATTTAGTTTCTTTTAGAACTAGAGGTGTTGTAATTTTTTCTAATTTTTCCTCCATTCTCCCAATTTGAGAGCACATAGTTTGGAGAGTCAGGTTTGTATAATTATGTTGTTTTTCATGACTGAAAGCAACTGACTCAATAATTGTTTCACCTGCTTTAATCTTCAGATGTTCTGAAGGTGGATGAATAGAAGTAATGATTTTACCTTTTGCTGTAGTCCAATCTTTTTCTAAGGACTTAAGCATGTTTACACAAGGATAATTTTGGTTAGTAGCATAATCTAAAAACCAAATAGGGAAAGATATAACTTTCTCCTGTGATTTAATAGTTTCATGAAAAAGAAACTTATAATTTTGTTGTTCTTCTTCTTTGTATGTAGAGAAGAACCATTTTCTGAATGATTTATATTTTTCTTGCATAAGATCTTTACTGCAAGCTTGACGATCATAAGTAAAAGGAATAGAAATGACATTTATTGATGCAATGTCATTAAATTCTGATAATGTTTCAGGTTCCTCATGATATATTCCTTGAGGAATCTGTTGAGAATTTGTACAAACTCCATCAAATATAAGATTAGGAGTTTTTATGCCTGATGACGAGGCTTTCATAGTTTGGTTTGGAGTATAAAACCTTTGAGACTGAATATGCTCATTTTTTGATGAAATAGAAGATCTACTGTCCTCAGATAATGATAATCGAGTGGATCTTCTGCTATTATCAAATTTAATAATAACATCTCCATCATCATATTGAAGAATTTCTTCAACTCTTTTGTTTTCTAGAGGTTTGGATGGAGTGGCAGATTCTAACATCCATTCATCAGGAGTTTTAATATCTTGCCATTGGATGGTCTGAGGAATAGACACATCTGATTTTAATAAATTAGTCTCGATTAAGACTGTCTTTCCTTTTGTATCATAATTCTTTGCCTTTGGGCTAAGGGTATTCATTGCTTTATAATAAACCCTGTATGTTATGTTTAGAGGTTCTGATCCCTCTTTTAAATTATAACCACTGGTCTTAATGTTTAATGTTAAGACATCTAGAATATTTCTGTCTGTTAATGAAACACAGAAATTAGGGAAACAGTTAAAATAAACTGGTCCGTTGCATAAACTAGTTTGAATGATTCCTAATAAGGAGTCATTGAAATTGAGGTGCCTGCCATCTCTTAAGGCAACTAATAAAGAGGCATTTAAGCCTTCTCTTGATAGTGGTCGAATAGCCACTTGTACCATTCCAAGATGGAAATATTTATATTTATCCTTATATCTTCTAATTTCTTCAGGATGGAACAACTGAATAGTTTCATGTTCCTTTCCTATTGGAATAGTTTGTTCAATCGTTTTTATGGTCAAGGCCATATTTAGATTGAACATATTCATTGAATAAATCATTGAAGGTTTAACTTTCGGGAGGCTCCAGCTGTGAATTCGAAGCTGATTCTCAATATTTGAGAATTCAATATCCTCCTCATTCTTAATGTGATTAATAATAGTTTGAGGAATATAATTCCTTGAAGATGAAGATGAAGCTCTAGAAGATGTTCTGGATAATTTGGAAAGCATTTTAAAAAGTATATAAATATGTTTTTTTTTTTTTTTTTTTAAGTAAATGAAATAAGCATGAACAGATTGAAAGAAGTATAAAAGACCTTGCCTTATACGGCTGTCAACCACTTACGAAGACTTACCCTGTACTGCTTTCTTCTCGCAATTGGGGCTTCAAGGCGACTTGGGTGCCATGCGATAAGGGTTGGCTCTGATAATGACCCAAATTCTTTAGATGTTGACACTTTTTATTAATGTCAAATGGATCTCGTAGAATCACAGTACCCAACAACCTACCAATAAAAGACTTGTGAATATTAAAGTTTGAACTACTTAGGGAGAGTTTCACTTAAGCCCGGGCCTTACCTCTCTCTTGCCAACACTCATTGGTCACATTCGAAAGCTTAAACAAATATGATCAAAGTTGTTTGCAGTATGCATGCATGTTTTCCATGTGTCATTTGTAAGACTTCAAAGCTATAAGCATATGTATATGTTCACATAAGAGGTGGGGATATATACGACCAAAGGACCAAAAGAGGCTGTAGAAATTATGTATTTAATTATTCCTTACCGATTTAGAGTCTTTTAAGTCCTTTTGAAAAATGTCGAAAATTTGCCAACGGTCTAAGAAAAGATTAACATTTATAAGGGGCTCGATCGATCTATCCATCGGCACTCTAGCTAGTTTTGATACTCGCTATGTATGCATGTGGCATGTGTTTACCCATCTCACTTCATTAGTAGGAAAACTCTTTAAGGCCACCCGTTTACTGAGAATAAATTGAGAAACTGTTTAAGGAGATTTATTCTCTATTAATTTTAGTGTGTGTTTTGTCCTAATTAGATATGGATATTGATTAGATAGATACATAAAATCTATGTTATATCGGGATAGTTATTGTAACAGATTATATCAACTTGTATTTAAGGCATTCTATCAATGAAAATGGCAACTACTTTCTGTCTATTCTACTTTTTCCTGCAACACGTTATCAACATGACTCTCAGAGTTAATAGAAAAACCCTAAAACTAGGAGAAACCACTGCCACCGTTGACCACCACCGCCGATCACTGCCGGCAGCCAAGATCACCGTTGGCCTCTCTTCGTCTTCAACAAAATTCTAGGAAATTTCAAGAAGTTGATAAGATTGCACGACTTCCAAGATATCGTTTCAAAAGAACTTCTTCTTCATCAAGTGTAGTGGTCATACCGAGTATAATACCCGTTGAGGTAAATATTTTCTAAACCGTCTATTGCTAGATCTAGGCAAAACTTACTGACCGAAAAACCCTAAATCTAAGTTGATGATAACTGTGATATGAGTTGTGAATATTACATGTTTATACCATAGCTCCTATGAACATATATCCATAGAGTATACGTCTCCTATGAACATATATCCATAGAGTATACGTGACGGTTCTGAGGGAGTCACGGTTTGGAAAAGAAGAAGAAAAGAAAAGGGAAATCGATTATATGTGACTGTTGTGTCACGGTCGCTGGGTGTGGTTTTTACCATCGTTTTATAATCGATTTTGTGACCATGCATCATGGATCACGTTCTTATTCAATTAAACTTGAAAGTTTTATGATTGTAATACTCGATCATTTCTAATAAAACATCTCCGTGTGTTTTTGTAGATGAGTTTGAATGAGCCCACAAGCCCAAAACTCGAGATCCTTGACCTGGAAGGCAATGAATATCATCGTTGGGTCTCTGATATAGAGAACAAATTCATCGGAAAGAGACTTACCAACACCATCAAACTCACTGGGCCTGGAACAAACCTCCTCCCACCTATTGAAGAAACAAAAGCTCATGCCCTCATGTTTTTGAGGCGTCATATTCACCCATCTCTACAGAAGCATTACTTGAACAAAACAGATCCCATGGTTTTGTGAGATGTTCTAAAAAAGAGGCTCAATAATGTGCATAATGCACAACTTCCTGAGTTGACTGCGAAATAGAACAACACCAGAATGGTGGATTTTCCAAAGATCAACGCTTTTAACCAAGCCATGCTCGATCTGCAGTCTGAACTAAGATTTTGTGGTGTGGAAAAATCTGAGGAAGATATGATTGAGAAGGCGTTACAAACCTTCCCCACATCTATGAGTCTTCTAGCTCATCAATACCAGATTAAGTACGAGTAAGGGAGGATTGCCAAATTTAGTGATCTCATTAATAGTCTTGCGACTAAAGAAAAATACCATGAGATCATCTTGAATAATAACTCAAGACTGGTTGGTACCAAAAAGCCTGAGAGTTATAATACGGGAGGAAAGACTCGAAAAAATAAGAAGGTTGCTCGTACAGAACCTTATAATTGTGGTGGACATGCTCCACATGGGGAAGAGGAGGGCGTAGGCGTGGGCGTGGCCAAGGCCGCAGCCAAAATATGACTTGGCATAGAGATCATAACTTCCCTTCTCAAAAGAACCAGTCTGGTTCAGTTCCTGATGGTCAACGGTATCAACAATCTGGCAAACTTGGTTGTTTCAAGTGTGGCTCTACTAGACATATGCACAAACAATGCCATGCTAGTAGAGAAATTCAGAATATCTACAAGAAGCACAATCAGTATTTGGTTTAAGAGTCGAATTACACTGGAGATTATGAGATGGAGGTTGACACCAACCTAGTTTTAGCAGATGACAAGGGGAAAGAACTTGCTAACCCATATTTTGATTAAGCCTATGTAAAAGACAGTTGTCTCTGTAATCTTTCAAGTTTTAGTTTTGTTTTTGGCTTACTTTTCGGTCAAGAATTTAAAGACACTTGTCTTTGTTTTATAAAGAAGAACACACCTATGTTGTAATTTTTGTTGGCAAACAATGAATATTTCTCTATTTTTGGTATATGAAAGTGTTTGAGAATGTTCTACTCCATATGATTCTTATGTATGGTTCGATATTTACACATATGGCAAAAGGCAAGCCAAGATACCATTTTGACAAAGAAAAAAAAATGTCAAAAAAAATTGAAACAGTCCTTAGAGCAGCTTCAACCCGTTGAAAAATTGAACTAAACAATTTTTGACCGGTCGATGCCTCGCTTCTGTCCGAAAGTGGCTCGAATTCAATCCGTCGAAAAGTTGAACTAAACAATTTTCGACCGGTCGACGTCACGCTTCTGTCCGACATTGGTCCGAATTCGACCCGTCAAAAAATTGAACTGAATAATTTTCAACCCGTCGATGCCACGACTATGTCCCAAAATTGGTCCATTTTCGACCCGTCGAAAATTCTGGTATTGGAAAATCACAAGTCATTTTGGGTTTTCTCGACTGGTCGAGGCCTTTCTTTGACCTGTCAAAAATCTAATATGAATGTGATATTTTTAGATGAGTTTTTCATCTGTTTCATTGGCTTATGATGTTATTTATACATCTAAATCGACCAACCTAGATTTCAGCACCAAATGTTGTTATTACATCGGTTAATGCCATGCTATATCAGCACTTAACAAGAGTCGCACCTTTCTCAAATCTTCGAGTGTATACTTGAAGTGTGTGTCTCGTCTTTGCTACTAAGACTTACTTGTTTACATTGATTTTGTAGATGTATCAAGGTGAAATTGAGTGTCTAGTAGATAGTGGTACTACTCATACCATTTTGCGAAATAGGCAATTGTTTGTGGATCTTTTCTCATACAAATTCTCAGTGACAACCATGATTGGTGTAGCACCCGTTATTCAGGGGCGTGGTAGTGCAGAGTTTCTGCTGCCCCATGGTACAAAATTATATATCACTGATGCCTTATATGCGCCAAAGGCCAATCGAACCTTGCTAAGTTTCAAGGATATTCATGCCAACGGATTTCACTTGGAAACCTATTGTGAGAATGGAAAAGAATTTTTGTGTATAACCTCCTTAATTGTGGCTGCAAGCGCATTTTAGAGAAGTTTCCGGCAATTTATAGTGGTTTGTACTTAACCACGATTCGGATCATTGAATCCTATGCCGTGATTCACACTACTATGTGTAATTCTGATCCATATAAGCTTTGGCATGTACGACTAGGATACCCAGGTCGGGATATGATGATCAAAATCTTGAAAGATACTCATGGTCATCCGTTCTTTAGAGCCAAGAAACATGTGGGATTACCTATTTTCATCGGTTTAGATGGTGGGGATGAGACTACCCCTCTCAATCCTAACTTGGTCTCCACGACAAGTATAGCACCTTCCCAACAACATACTATTGAGGCATCATGCGTTATCCCACCAAATTCTTATGTTGCCATCTCTGATGCGCATCGCTCGTTCTGCAAAGCTTGTTCCTTTGCAAAATTGACGGCTCGTCTTTCTTTTGTTGTTGATAACAATGAAAATATTCCATTCTTACAAAGGATCCAAGGTGATATTTTTGGATTTATCAAACCTAAATACAGACCATTTAAATATTTCCTGTTTTTGCTAGAAGCATCAACGTGATGGTCACGCGTTGCTTTGTTATCCACAAGGAATGCTGCGTTTGCAAAACTCCTAGCTCAAATCATTAAGCTCCGGGCTTACCACCCGGACCATCCAATCAAGTCTATTCGATTGGATAATGCAGGAGAGTTTACATCAAAATATTTTGATGATTACTGCATGTCTCTTAGGATTGATATTGAACATCCCGTTCCCTACGTCCATTCTCAGAACGGTTTAGCACAGGCTCATATCAAGCGGTTACAGCTTGTGTCTAGAGCTTTGGTAATGCATACAAATTTACTGGTCTATGCTTGGGGTTATACAGTGTTACACACAACAATACTCATTCGTTTTAGACTTGTTGCTCGTCAACCATTCAGTGCGTACCAGTTAGTAACTGGATATGAGGCTGATCTTTCACATTTACGCATTTTTGGTTGCGCGGTCTATGTGCCTATTGCACCTCCACAGCATACTAAGATGGGTCTTCAACGAAGATTAGGCATTTATGTTGGTTTTGAATCACCTAAGATAATCCGCTATCTTGAACCTTCAACATAAGATCGCTTTACTGCTAGATTTACAGATTGTCAATATGATGAGACATATTTCCTGCCGTTAGGGAGAGATAGAAATAGTTCTATTCCAATTCAACGTCAGGAATTGACGTGGTTTGATCCCACTGTGTCTCATCACGATCCACGCACATCTCAGAGTGAGATAAAAGTACGTAGGATACTCGGTCTTTAGCAAGTGGCAGACTCCATGCCTGATTCATTTGCTGATATCGCTAAACTGACAAGATTAGATATACCTTCTGCTAATGTTCCTACAAGGTTGGAAATCTTGGTAAATATATTTTTTAATAGCAACACTGGGTAAGGAGGCGTTCCTCCTACTCATGTGGATGGTATTGCTTCAGCCTCGGCTCCTACCAGAAAGAGGGAGAGACCAAGAAAATCCACAGATGAGCCGCCGGTTAAAAGGCAGGTCATCAAGGCACCAAAAGATCCACTTATCATCAACGTTGTGAATCCTTCACATGAGATTATCTCTGATTATGGTTATGTTCTTGAATCACAATTGGCATCTTTGGGGGACGCTCTAGAACCTTTTGTGATATCAGAGAACTCAGAAATCTCACTTAGAACAAATGATGCGTATATTCTTATGGATAGATCTTCCATGTTAGTTAATGATATGTTTGCTTATTCCGTTTCTCAGGAGATCATTGATGACGATGAAGTGAAACCCCGCTCAGTTAATGAATGTCAATGTAGAGCAGATTGGCCAAAATGAAAGGAAGCAATCTAGGCTAAACTATACTCTCTGAATAAAAGGCAAGTTTTCAGTCCGGTTGTGCTATGCCCACCGAATGTTAAGCCAGTTGGACATAAATGGGTCTTTGTTCAGAAGCGTAATGAGAAGAATGAGATCTTGCATTACAAAGCTAGACTTGTAGCGCAGGGTTTCTCTCAGTGCCCCAGAATTGATTATAAGGAGACGTATTCTCCAGTTATGGACATTATCACCTTCCACTATCTGATAAGCTCGGTAGTGTTCGAAAAGCTTAGTATACAGCTGATGGATGTGGTTACTGTATATCTCTATGGGGATCTTGATTAAGAGATATACATGAGAGTGCCAAATGACATTGCTATATCCAAACCAAGTAACTTTAGACCACGGAGTGCTCACGTTATATAATTGAGATGTTCACTGTATGGATTAAAGCAATCTGGTAGGATGTGGTATACACTACACCTCAGTGACTACTTGATTGGGAAGGGATATAAGAATGATGATTTATGTCCTTGCGTGTTCATTAAAAGAACAAGTTTAGGATTTGCTATAATAGCTGTCTATGTTGATGATATGAATATCATCAGAACTCTTGAAGAGATCAATGAGACTGTTTGCTACTTGAAATTTGAATTTGAGATGAAAGACCTTGGTAGGACTCGATTTTGTCTCGAATTAGAGCTAGAACATCGAGTTGGTGAAATTCTTATTCACCAGTCTGCTTATGTCCAAAAGCTGCTAAGGCGATTCAATATAGACAAAACACCTTGTTAGCACACCAATGGTTGTTCGCAGTCTGGACCCCAAGAAAGATCCGTTTCATCTGTTAGATGATGATAAGGAGATCTTGGGAGCTGAAATTCCATGTCTTAGTGCTATTAGAGCTTTGTTGTATTTAGCTCAGTGAACACGTCCAGATATTGCATTCTCAGTGAACTTGTTGGCAAGATTTAGCTCTGCACCAATGCAACGTCATTGGAACGGAGTGAAACAACTCTTTAGATGCTTGAAAGGTTCCATTGACATGAGTTTATTCTTCCTTTACAAAGAACACAGAGAAAAGCATGAGATTCTCGAAAAAGAGAAAGTTGAAACAAATTTTAGGGATTTCGACCCGTCGAAACCTGCACCCTGGATCGACCGGTCAAAGGATTCTCTCGACCCGTCGAAAAATAGTCCTCTTTCAAAAAAATTTCATGCTATCCCCTATTCTAAAACACCGGTTGATGTGTTGGTTGGATTTGCTGATGCTGGGTACCTCTCTGACCCACACAAAGGTCATTCACAGACCGGTTATGTTTTCATTATGGGAAACACTGTGATCTCTTGGATAGCAACAAAGCAAACTCTTGTTGCTACTTCCTCGAATCATTCTGAGATAATTGCTTTACATTAAGCAGTTAGAGAATGTGTTTGGCTTAGGTCAATCATATGTCATATTCGAGGATCTAGTTGATTGAAATCTACTGTTACTGATCCTACTTACATCTTTGAGGATAATGATGCGTGCATTGAACAGATGAAGTTGAGTTTCATTAAGTGTGACAAGACAAAACATATATCGCCAAACTTTTTCTTTAATCAACAACAACAGCAGTTGTTGAATATTCATGTGAGCCATATAGGTTCTGTTGATAATGTTGCGGACTTGTTTACCAAGTCACTTCTTAAATCTAGTTTTTGTGAAACATGTGAGAAGCATTGGTATGCGCAGGTTATCAGAACTCCTAGATTGAGTTTATAGTCAAGGGGAGTTACATTTTTGTAGACATCAAGGGGAGTCTACTCCCTCACATGTAGTAGCTTCAGTAGTTGGTGCGTTGTACTTTTTTTCCCTTAGACCAAACTTTTGTTTTACCCATGAAGTTTTTGTTTGCTTGACGAGGTTTTTAATGAGACCAACAAGTCATGCATCATTCTTATGGCCATCGACATAATGGGGAGTGTTTAAGGAGATTTATTCTCCATTAATCCCGGTGTGTGTCTTGTCCTAGTTAGATATGGATATTGATTAGATAGATACATAGAATCCCTATTAGATTGGTAGAGTTATTATAATAGATTATATCAACATATATTTAAGGCATTCTATCAATGAAAATGGCAACTACTTTCTGTCTATTCTACTTTCTCCTGCAACATAAACGAATCTTATAATATAATAAATGATACTCTTTAGTTTATTATATACTCATTAATTTAAGGATACGAATAACTGTATCAAAATTGAAAATAAAATTAAAATTAAATATTATGGAGGAACATTGGCTACAGAAGTCTAAACATAATTACAAATAGAATAATAAAATAAATGGATAATTGTGATAGATATTGAAATCCTTCTCGATTGTATTAGATAAATGTTTTTCACTCAATTTTATAGTTACCCCAAATTTTCTGGAATATGTATTATGAAATTTAGTAATATTTAAAAATATATAAACGATCTCATTTTTGGTAGTACATACTGAAAATAAGCATTATGTACATATACGTATCTATTAGATATCTATTGGCCACGATTTCAGTATCCAATATGGATACAAATTGCATACTTATTTTCCATATCAAAGATTAACTAATATTACCCATTGGTTTTGGTATTTATTAAGTATTTTCTATTTTCTTATATATGTAATCCTATTTTCAATTACAATGAAATTAATGGAACATGTATTTTAAAATGATATATAATAGTGAATAAGTACTTATGGCATTTTTTTTGAGGGTACGCAAAAGTTTAACGACTATAGGAACAGAGTCGGTAGTAATACAGAATTCCACCGTATTACCCGACACGCTAAAGATAGAAATTCTATAGTACCACTACACCTAGTTTAACTATATGTCACGTAGGCCCTAAACTAATAAACCGGAGTAGCACAAGCAACTGCCAAACTTAAGGGTGCACCACTCTTTAATTAGCTAGGAGCCCCCTCTATTACTCCGCATTGCGACACAACGCCTCAGCATCCATATCACCTGGTAAACAAATTGTAGACTTTTTGGGCGACACCTTCTTCATACCCCTCGCTTTGGGGCCAAAGCTGGATCTGTCCCTCTTATTGTTCGGGCATCCCTCACTACCATGGGACATCCCCAGGCTCCCATGTTCAGTCGCCATCATGCATGACCGGGGCAGTAGCATGAAATGGGATTGTGGAATTTCCATCGAGCCCCACAACTTCTGCGGGCATGACAGTAACGCCTGAGTCACACTCCAGAGAAACTAGGAGAGTATTGAAATGAGATTGTGGAACTCCAGAGATCGCCACAAATTTCGGAAGATCTGAAACAGCCACCTGCAAAACAGTATTCTTGTTAGAGAAACTACCCCCATCAAGGACTGGAACCATAGTCGGACTAAGGTTCGGCCTAGATTGGACCGGCGCCGTGACACCAAGTACATGGAGGGGGGTGCCAAGAACAGGTCCCCCCTCCCACTGAGAACCTAAGGCAGCAAACGGCATGTCCAAAACTTACCAGTTAGCAGCTATTACTGTTGGCTCGGGTGGTATAGGAGAAGAGGTTGTATGGGCCTTTAGACAACTCGCCGCACCATGCTTGAAGGCACCACACACACAAAAATAGACATTCAAACATTTATATTCTAAAGTCACATCAACAGAGTAGATGCTATCAATAATAAAAGTAGTACTCACCACAGGCGGTCGACGAAGATCGAGATCCACACAAACTTTGACCTCAGAACGGTAAGACACCAGGAGTGGATCATGAGATCGTTAACCACCTAGCGCATTCCCCATGTGCTTGAGACACTTGACTTGGAGAGCTGCATAAGCAAAACGACCTGAATCAGGCCGGATAAAAACCCAGGCAGAGCATCTAAAGGCCGAAATCAGGAAATGATCAGCGAAGCCATCAAAGTGCTCCACCATGATTGTTGTATCATTGTGAAACTAGGGACTATGCTCCGATCCACGACCCTTTTCCGATCCTCCACCGACCAAAACTTACACACAAAATGATCAGGAGCAATCTGTTCAAACTTGATGTTACCTGAGCCAGAAACATCTCACCACAAACTAAACATCTTCATTTTAAAACCTTGGATCTTGTCGGGTTCAAAAGGGTTAAGAGAGAAACAACAAGCAACAACGTAATACCATTCATCTTCCTCCTCATCATCGGACACGGTGAGATCGACTGCCCCCAAAACTGTCGCCAGGATATGCGGCTCAGCTTCAGGAGAATGATCGACCTCGGGAAGGGAGGGACCTACCTCCATGGTATGCGATGTCGACATGCAGGAGAAAATATAGGATATGTGAGAGATTTGAGGGGGGATACCGCAACTAAGAGAAATCACGATGAGGAGTGTCGGCGAAGTCAAGTGAGGCCGAGAGGATCTTTGCAAGAGCACTTGTAAACTTGACGAAAACACACATGCAACTGTACAATTTGGTTCGGTGAGAGGTGAGGAAGACGGTAATGACCTCCGATTTAGAGACGGAGGAGAGCTGAGGGAGATTAGAGAGGAATAGATAGGCGGCGCAGCTAGGGTTTCCCAAAGGGAGTCGGTTTACAAGGAGTCGTGGTACTAAAGGGAGTCGTGGTATTCTATTCTGACTTCAACTATGCTCATTACTTACGGCATATATGATTATCTATGTTAATGGAACAACGTATATGAGTAATATATTAATTGAACAGTACGACACATATGCCATGGAGTAGTTAAACAAATATGAGTTACTTTCGGTATCCAATTTGGTTTCATATTCTATGGAGTACGTCTCAGGTATATATATAGCTACATATTTATTTTGTTTATATTAGAGATTTAGTGTATATTTTATTTGAACAGTTGTTTTCAGCGAAGTTCTAATATCCAAGATATGTTAGAAGATGTTTGGCATTTACAATGATGAAGATGACAATATGGAACCAACGTCTACGGAAGGTCCATCTTTACCTCATGATAACAGTGCTGATGTACGTAGAAAAATTCTAGATACTGATTTGTATCTTGGTGCGGAAAAAAAGAATTTTGATTTCTCGATAGAGTTGTATCCAAGAAAGAAAATATCAATTTTATCGCTAATATTTTGATAATAATTTCGTTATTTTCTCTTGTCGATATAAATTCAACATAATATTGCCGATATATCATATCTGGCCGATATCTCGCGTCAAGGCTAACCCCATGCCAATTTTTTAGCCATATCTCACCGAAATCTCGCATAAAGCCAAAACTCATGCCCATCGCATAGCAGAAAATCCAATTAAAAATGATCTCATTGCTGAGATTAGAATAAGACTCAACCAACTACGCTGAAGCTTCTTTTGTGAATAGGTTAATTAACATCTTTTCAAATTGGAAGATTTAATTGAATTTAAGTTTAATAAATTACTTTAATTTTTTTTCAAAATTTTGTATGGATCGATATTTTCTGAATATTTTTATCAATATATCCATAATTTAAATCATCACTATGTCTTTGATATCCGATATTTTACTCATTAGTTATATCAGATGAAAACAATATATAGTTGGCCTGACTTGTTAATTGTGATGGGCTCTCTGATCGACTTAATTGCAAGTTTAATTTGTTTGTGCATGCACGCATGGGTGATCGATGTGCCTCATGCATGCTCGAAGTTATAGTTATATGTAATCTTAAAAAATAATTCATGTAGCTTTTTTCTCCGGCCGGGTAGCCACCCCTGGCTCCGCCAGTGTTGCTGCTAGCTAGCTCATTAGTGTATGAAAGTTTTCTTACGCACATTTGCAAGTATCGATACTTATATTAATTTTTCTTATGCTTTAAAAGTTTAATTACTTAAGAACAAGTAATTATGTTCCGAACTCTAAATCTAGTTTAGTCATTATTTTGGCCTTCTTTGTTTAGATGATCTCTATCCCATCTTAAAGTCGATAATGATGTTAATTACGTGCTTCTAAGAAACATCTCTGCTTAAAAGGGATGCAAAAGACCTTGGTTAATTAAACAAGAATGTAAAGGAGCATTCAATAAAGAAACATCGTATATTGAGTACGTTGGAGTATTTAACTTTGTCCTGTTGACATGAACAACAGGAGCGGATGATTAAGTAGGTTTCAGGTGTTCGATCTGTATATGTTTGAATGGACTTCTGACCTGAAGAGTCAAAGTGTCAAACTAACCAGACACGAACTGTTAGCTAGCTACTTCAAAGTGGTTAAAGGATGATACAGAATCATACACACACACACACATATATGTACGTATATAACACGTGTTGTAGAGCATAGATCATTTTCTAATGACAATTTAACGTATAGGTATTGCCGTATTGGTGCGTGTTTATTCATCAAAAAAACAAAAACAAAAAACCTCTATCGAGGGATTTATTTATCTTGGGACCAAAGTGCCTGTGTATTTGTTTCACCCTTCCAACGTATGCATTTGGAGAGGCACTTGTGCATGGAGTTCCCTTGTGCATTAGTTTAAGAATATTACGTACCGTTTCTACTCCAGATTTGTCATGGACAAGATTTTTATGCTTCGATGTTGTTTGCCTATGCAAGTGTATTTTGGTTGCAGGTGTTTATGCCCTTTTCTTTTTCTTTGCTTTATTTTTCAATTAAAAAAAATCTGCACAGTTTAAATTTTATAGTGTTTAATCCATTATATTTTACATTATTTACAAGGTATTTTATATCATATATATGTTCTTAATAATTAATAAACTAGTTGTAGCATGTAGGTAAATTCGACAATGGGTAGCTAATTAAATATGTGTTGATAACGCATAAAACAAGTATCAAATATTAACACAAAGTAGACGCTCAACATATATTTCACACGTATGCAATTTAAAACCCTTCTTTGTAGATGTAGCATTGATAAGTAGGGATCGTTCTTAACCGAGGATTGAGGGTACTAAGCATGACAACGTTTGTAAATATAAAATAAAAGGTATAGGGGGTTTGAAAAGTTTGGTTTAGTAATCTACGAAATTAATAACAGAAATTGGTAAGCAAACATATTCAGAAATCCTAGATTCTATCATGCTTCACTCATAGACAAGTAGAAAACAAATAAGAACAAAGAATCCTAAACATGCTTGCTAGACCGAAAACAAAACACTAATTCTATTTATTTACAAGTGATCATCTCATGTCCTCACCTTAACTCTTTATAACATAACCAATTTCATGCATCCTATTAAGTATCTAAGCCTTTTTTTTTCTTCTGATTTTGAATGCTCAGTAGAAGTGTGTTATGAACATGCTCTTTTATAATTCATTGTTTTGTTTATGATGCTTATGTTCAGTAGCAGCTTAATTTTTATTTGGTTGATTTTGATATTTTTTACTCCAGTATCAGTTGTATTGCTAAATAGGTGTGACTTTTTCTTGTTGTTGTTGTTACTCCAGTATCAGTATCTATGATTTTTTTATGTTTCAAGTGTAATTTACATTATGACTGTGATATATTATGTTTAGTAGCAGTTGATTTATTTCTCATATTGATTTTTATGTTTGTCCCAGTAGTAGTGAAAGTGGTTATTGGCTAATGTTTTTATTACAGTAGCACTGATTTTTTTACTGTGTTTGTATGCTCCTTTGCATTTTTTGATAACAATAGGATTTAGAGTCGGTGGTCGCGGTACAGCGGCAAGCTGCATTTTTTTGTTTTCATTCAGCAGCAATATGAAGTGACATTTTTGTATTTCATTCTCTGCTTAGCAATGCTATTTTTCGAAGCGTGGAAAGTTTACTTATGGAATGCAGAGCGTGCTTATCTCAATCATGAAGGAGACAAAGTTCGACATGTTGTGTGATCAACTATGTTCTAAATTTCGTAATTTGAAGTTGGGAAAGTTCATATTGAGGTACTCATTCAGCGATTTCCTTAATACCCTTCTTGACTCAATAGAAGACATCATTGCAATGATCGAGTTATTTGTGTATATGTTTGGTGCTAGTTTGATAGATATCCATGTGATAGAAGTTAGTTCTGGGTGTGAATCTATTGTTGAACAACCAGCTTGTGCCGATACTGCTTGTGGTGCTACTGCTTTTTCTGCTATAAGGATCACACATCATGACAAAGGACATGATGATGATGCTCATATCAGTAGTGATGACTTAAATTATGAGGAGGATAATAACCTGATATTGGACAATTTTGTGTCAAGGAAGAATAAGAGGAAGTTTTTATGTGCTGAGTGGGCTGACTATATACTTGAGGTTGGGCAGTTCTATAGTGGCAGAGCAGTTGAGTTCAGAGATAAGTTGTGCAAGTTTTCTGTTGAGAATGAGGTTGAATTTGATTACATCAAGAATAACTAGTTTCGCGTTACAACTGTTTGTGCAAAGAAGGAGAGCGAAGATTGTAAGTGGTCTGTTTATGTTTTCTTATGTCAGACCAATGGTTACTTTTATCTGAGGAAGCTAGGTGCTGATCATACATGTGTTTGTAAGGTTACTCATAAATTCCTAAAAAGGCTTGGTGCTAATGTTGTTGCTACTATTGTCGTTGATAAAGTTTGATATGATCTGTTGGTTAAGCCAAAGCAAATTATGAGAGATCTCAATTATACATTTGATTTAAAGATTCACTACCACACAACGTATCGAGCTAGAAATTCTGTCGATCAAGCTCTCAATGGTGACGTAGCCACTGGTTATGCCTTATTGCCATGGTATACAGAAGCATTAAAGGCAACTAACTCTGGTTCTCATGTCATTCTCGAAGTTAATTAACAAAGGAAGGTTTTAGCGTTTGTTTGTCTCCTACCATTCATCTATTAAAGGTTTTTAGTTTTGTTATCCAATGCTTTTCCTGGATGGTACCTTCATCAAAAACAAGTATAAAGTGATGCTTTTAGGTGCCTGTGTCAAAAATGGTAACAAAGGTATGTTTGTTTTTTAGTTTTGATGTTCTCAGTATCAATTATGAACCCAGTAGGCAACATTTGTATTTTTTTAAAACTATTTTTCACAACAGTTGCAGCAATAGTAATCCCCTCGTATGTTTTCTTTTCTTACAGAAATATTCCCAGTTGGATTTGCTTTAGTTGATGCTGAAAATAAAGAAAATTGGAGGTGGTTTCTTGAGCAGTTGACTATTATGCTGGCTGAAGATTATTGAAACATTGTTTTCATGAGTGATCGCGGAAAAGAACTTCTTGATATTGTGACTGAGATTTTTCTAAACTCTCCTCATTGCTACTGTTGTGAAAGATAATTTCAATGAGAAGTATTCTAGTGTATTTGGTGCTGAATTCAAGAAAGTGATTCCCAGGATGTTTAGCAATTGTGTTTATGCAAGAACCATGGAGATTTTTGATAAATTTAAAGTTGCTGATCGTGGTCCCGCTAAAGATTTCCTTGAAAACTTGTTGCCTAAAAATTATGCTATTTCTTATTTTCCGGGGAAGAGATATGGTGAGATTAGTAATGCCCTCGATGAGAGTTAGAATAATATGATCAAGGATAAGAGGTGTATGCCACTACCTCTGCTTGTTGAGAATATTCGTGTCTACTTGATGGAGAAACTTTCTCATAAGAAGCATATGTCATCATAGTGGCAAGGTGAGTTTTCAAGTAGACACGAAATTCTTGTTGTGGCAACTCTCAACAAGCACCATTTTGGTGTGTCCAAAAATGGAGAAAAAGCTTTGTAAGAGGATTGATACTAGAAGGAACTAGAAGGTGAGTTTTTCAGTAGCAATGCTTTTATGCTTTTATGCTTTGTTGCTGGTTTTTTCTTTAGTAGCAGTGTTTCCACTTTTGTGATTTTGTTTTCTTTACAACATTAGATTTCCATACATAATAATGGTTTTTGCTGAAGTTATTTTTATACATTTTTCATTTTGTGTAGGATATCTGATCGAGTGAGGATATTTTTGAGGTTATTACTGAGGACAGTAGCTGCATGGTTCTTCTTGCTGAAAGGACTTGCTTGTGAAATTGGTGGTAGTTTTGATGCTTCCCTTGCTCTCATGTTGTATAAGCTATCCAAAAGGCACAACGTCTTACTTACTGTTCTTGATTTGGATAAACCCTCCCCTGCTAGCTTTGAAAAACAGAGTCTATCGACAAGCTCATGCCCTTCCCATCTTTCTAGTTCTTGATTTGGATAAACCCTCCCCTGCTAGCTTTGGAAATGGGGCATTGTTACACCCTACCGCAAGGAAGCCTTCTGGCAGACCAAGGACGAGAAAAATCAAGTCTTTGGAGAATCATCAAGGCCTATGGTGGATGGTCGATGTCACCAGCTTGGACATCATAATAGTCGTTCTTGCAATGTCGCGCTCTCATGAATAGTATACAACTGTGCGCATTTTCTAAGTTCTATTTGATTCAAATTGATTGATGATATGATAAATTTTGATTTTTCATAGCTCGCTTCATTCTGCAACAGTAATTTTTGAGCAAGTCTGCTTGTCTGAAGCAGTATTAGTAATGGTTTTTTAATTTGTATATGTAATGAATGGAAATATTTTTTCTAGTATCACCAATTTTTTGTAAAGAGAAATGTGCTTTTTTCAGTAGCAACTAGTGTCTTCCTTTTCAATATCAGTAGCAGTGTTTCAGCCATGGTGCCGTGGTATGCTACTTCATTGGATAGTTAATAGAAAGCAATATGTATTCTTATTTCTAGTAGTAACTTGAGTTCTAGTTCAATATCATTGTTCATTCTTATTCCAGTAGCAATGATTTTAGTAGTAGTGCTTTCATTCCAGTAGCAGTCTTTTCACTCAATAGGAGTGTATTTTCAGTAGCCCCGCCATTTTTTTAGGGAATCTTGAAAATCTTCCCGTTTTGAAACTCTAATAACTCCATCTTGAAATCTAAATTTTCAGGCTTTAATGAGAAACTTGTTTAGTTCTTCTATGCACTATCTTAACTCCCCTCACTCATATTAAGATTTAAACCCTACTATATATAACCCTAATCAAACCCTAATTCTCCATCAATCTTTTTCTATTCTATCTTTCTCTCAAGTATTTACTATTCTTCTTTCTGTTCAAAATGGCTAGGAACAAGCACACTGCTCCTTCATCCTCCCAAGCTGCTGGAGGCCCAGGAACAACCATACTGCTCCTTTGTCCTCCCATGCCGCTGGAGGCCCTGAGAATCATCCAACTAGACCTCAACCTTCTCGACTCACGTGCCCCCTTTGTTGTGTTCAACATCCTGCTACTGCTCCATCAGAAACCTACATCTACAGTCATCTTGTCGCTGTTGACCACATGTTTTGCTCCACTATCAGCCACCATGGTTTCATTTTGAGGGATATCCAGGCTACACAACTTAGCTAGAATTCAGTTGTGGTAGCTACCCTTCGGGGGATCAACGAGAATCTCCGTGAATTCCAACATGCTCTTCGAGATCTCTAAGAGGGTGGAGCAAGAAGCAATGATGACCAACCACAAGCTAAGAGGGCCAGGGGACTCTGAAGTTGCTGTTGTTTCTTAAGATTGAATTTATTTAGTTTTAGTTTTTCTATGTCTTTTTTTAATGTATCAGACTATGTTATGTTTTTTTTTGGGTTATAATAGATTTCTGTTTTGAATCCTGTTTAATTTTTGTGTTTTTAGCTTATATGGATGTTTCATTTTTGTTTTTGTTTTCATTAATAGAGGTACATGAATATAATAGCAGTCTAGTTTTAGTGTTTATATATTGAGCAACAATGCATGTGCAACATCAATGCATGTTCAATGTCCAGTATCAATGAATGTCCCCATGTTTAGTATCAGTGCATCTCTCATTGATGGGGGTTTCCAAGTTTAATGTTATAGTATCAAAGTCATGTTTGTAATGTACTAGTCCATATCCGAAGTGCAGCTCTACTAATCTTCAGTTGCACTTTAGTAGCAACTAAATATTGATTAAGTAGCAGTTTTGATATTGATTCAATAGCAACTGGAAAAATAATATTTTTTTTTGTTTGTACTGTGATGCAGCGGCACACTGCTTGATTGAAATAATTATTTTTTCAAATTTACAATCTTATGTTACCAGTAGCAGTGAACATTTTATTCAATGACAGTTTACTTTTCTTTCAGTAACAGTGAACTTTTGTTTTTAGCTGTAGAGAATATAAATTATCCAGCATTCAACCTTTTTTTCCCAGTAGCAATGAACTCTTTTTTTTCCAGTAGCATAGATTCAATAGTTATATTTAGCATAATAATAGTAGTATAAGTATCATATGCTTAATATCTACATAGACATTTTTATATGTACTAGACCCTGCACAAAATCACTTACATATTCTATATGTTACATAATATAGTACTAGCATCTACATCCTATGCCCCATGTACTTCGACATATAGCTGTCCTTGTTGTCGATGAACTCTGTCAGAATCTTTGTGCAATATTTGAGCACATCTCTTCTTGGAAATGTTTTCGAAATTGGTTTCCCCTTTGAAATTTTTTCCTTGAAGTGCAACACTTCCACAGTCTATCCTGTAAATTTCAAAGGAGGGGAACTCTAATTTTGGTTCAGTACATATAGTAGTATAAAATAATGTCGTTTTCAGTTCAGTTACATCTACCAAGGAAGACAAATTTTGTTAACTACTTATGTTGGGCCCTATCTTGCACATGCCTGATGATTTGTGATTTTCATCCAGTTTATGCAAGCTATCTTACTTTTCATCCTCATATTGTTGAGACCAAGAAACTTCAATTTTGTCTTTCTGCAATAAGTATCAGTCATTAATAAAGAAGTATTAACATAATTCATTTAATAGTAGCATTCAATATGTATATATAAAACAAGTTCTATACATACCACCGCTGCTGCTCTGTTGTAGTCTGGGTCTTCTGCACCTTCTTCTATCTGCCTTGTGGAGTTGTCGTATGTCCATTCTCTAGCGCTTATGTCAAAGACCAACAGGCTGAAGTGGTTGGCATTCTTTGTGTGCATAACCGGGAAAAACATAATTTCCTTTCCTTTTAGACTTGTCCTTGTCTTCTCTAGAAGCATGTCCTTGTAAACTTGTTCATACCGCTCGTGTGCATCATTACGTTGGAACATCTGTAATAAGTAGTAGAGATATGTACATCCATCAATCAAGTTTTAATCTCAACGAACTGTAATAATTTAGCAAAATAATTTAGTAGCAACGTCACATGAAACTTACAGTATATTCGCACTTCATGTGGAGACATTGTTTTATCTCACGATTCTGGATGAATGTCAAGTAAGTGTTGACTAAGCAGTTTGAAATTTCTACATCCTTCAACAGTTCTTCCACATCGTCCCGAAAACACCCGGTATAAAAGGAATGCTGTGTAAATTGAACACACATTATTGTCAAATACAGAATTCTGATAAATAGTTGCTATATAACTATTTTTATACTTATGATTGGTCCTTTTTTTTCCAGTACTTTTTTAGTAAATACTTGTGCTCCTCGTCCAAATTGTGGTAAACAAGGTAATTCTTCCATTTTAGAGTTACCCCTTTCTTACTTGATTTATACTTGACATTATTCTTCACTTCGTCTTCTTCATCTGCCACATTGACAACCTCTCTCTTAGCCTTTCTCTTGCATGGTATCATGACCTTAAACTATGGCATCAACTTCTCTTTTCTGTCGTCTTTGCTTTTGATCCTTCTTACGTATGACATCAGTAAAGGGGTTGTTATCATGCTTGTCATTTTGCAAAGTAGCATCAGCAGCATCCAACCTTTCAAGGTCCTCAGTAGTAGTAGCAGTAGCACAAGATCTCGCAAGGTCCTTTGAAGTTGTATCAGTAGTACCAACATCCGGTCTCGCAAGATTCTCTAAAGTTCCCTCAGTAGCAACAACATTATCAACAACATTATTCATCTCCTTCCTTCATTGAACCAAACGTCTATATATTTCCCTGAGATCATTCAACTCCACATTCTTACGATTAAGCATATTCGTCAGAATAAGGGTTCTATTCTTGTATTCTTCCTTTTACTCCCACAACCTCTCGATGTAATCATTCTTTCTCATGCAAGATTTTATTGCACATTGTACCATTTCCTGCTTTAGGTTTGCTTTTTCCTGCCGCTCTGCAATTTTCGTCAACAAGTTCTCTGTAGAGAGGTCTGGTGGGGTTTTGAGGGTGGCTTTACACAGTAGCATTTCCTCCCATTCGTCAAGTTCCTCTTTGGTGTATCTCCTCTGATCATGATTTGGGATCTTAACATTATCTTTGACATGAGTCGTCTGCCACCCCTCGTTGACTAACTGAGAAACCAGAGGACTTGGGTGAACTATGGAACTTGGGTGTGGATCGGTGAAGTAATCTGGTAGTTGAACTATGGGGTTGAATCATTGCCGAATTTGGTTTGTTCGTCCTCTTTAGTAGCAACCTTATCTACTTCAGTAAGGTCAGTATCAGCATTCTATGCTTCTGCTGGGGCATTAGCAGTAGCACCACCATGCTTATCCCATGTAGAATCTTCAATAGCAACCTTATTTGCTTCAGTATCCTCAGTTCTAGCAACTTTGTAAGCTACATCAAGAGCAGCCACATCTTCTCCACCGATGCTAGAATTGAATTTAAACATGTCGTTACTGATAATAGGTGCAACTTTTGCAAGGTTCTCCAAGTCAAATTTAGGAAATACCAAGCGATATTCATCATGATCATCATCATCATCCTTGCCGGTCTCAACAACTCCAATAAGAGGTGAGGATGTTTTTGTTTACTCAGTATCAGTTTCACTGAGAATTAGTTCTTCGTATAATCCCATGTAGAATTAGTTTCACTGGAGGCACTTGTGTGTCCGGGTAAATGTCTGATACTCTTTCTTCTTTATCAGATCCTTCACCATCTTCTTCTTCCCAATCTGGCTCTATGGGAGCACTTACTGATTGTATCGGTTCATGATTATGCTGCATATAGGATTGAATATTGATCGGGGCATAAATAAAATTTGATAGGTAGAAAACTACATATCAAAGATAGTCCATACTAACTATCTAAATATGCTAAAAATATGTCAATATAGTACAATAGAAGTAGGGGGCATTCCCGCAAAGGACTGAGGAGACTAATCACTTTAAAAAACTTAATACAATAATATCATAAATCTGTCAGACTCGACCTATAGATAAAGAAATAATTTATTAAACTATTTAGACTCGACCTCAAACTACATAAAAACAAAAAAACACAGAAGACTCAGTGGCGAACTACCACATAAAGTTGCATAGGCTTTTAAGACGAGTTTGTTGGTGAATTAAATTGACAAACACGAAATACGAAACAAAAATAGAAAATTAAAGTTGTAGAATATCAAATAGATTAAAGCGTTAGGCACTTATCTCTATCCTAGATACTCTCAATCTACCCCAAACTCAAATCACACAACAATGAATGAATGTTTCCTATGCATGAGCTATGATTAAGTCACATACATATTACACTTTTTTACTTGGCATGTTATCCGGATTGATTACCTGGCTTAATGTGATCTTAACCTAGGAGACAAGGTACTATGATGGGTCCAAATCTACCTAACCTAAGTCATTACGATCCATATAGTGTCTGAAAAATAACAAGACTTCTAGAGCTAATATGATGGGTGCTCTTGCATCACCTAGGAATAACTCCACACAACGAATGATGTTGCTTTTATCTCTACCGAATATGCAATGATAAGATGGTCATATACACATCCAAGACAATAGACTCTACCACATGCATGTAAGTTTGCAACCAAAGAAACATATAATAGAAATTATCAATGATTTAATAGTGAAGAAATTCTCATCCAATATTATGCAAATCAAGAGGGGTTCAAAATCGAAACATATCTAGGGATTTGATCAGCCCCTAAGTAAAGAAAGCTAAACAAACATATTACAAAGATGGAGAAGAATAGAAGATAATAAAGAAAGAAGAGAGAAGAGAGACGTGAGAAAGAGAAGGAAAAGAGAAGAGAATCTGATTTTTTGTCTAATAAGGCTTATATCTTCTTTAATCATCTTCCTTGTAAGTTTGAGACTCTTGGAAGAAAAGTCACCCTCTCTTTTCTTTTATTGGCTCTTGACTTTTATGACTTCTTATCACCAGCCACATCCATATTAAATGAGAATTTCGAGCACAAATTCGTCCATGGGATTCTCGGTGAGATTTGTGCCTCAAAACATAAATTCTCATCCAAAGTCGGATTCCGGAGCAGACTGACCTCTTGGTACTAATACAGCCATAACTTCTTCTAGAGACATCCAAATCATGATCTGGAAATGTTCTGGAAACTAGACATCTGGAGCTTTTTATGAATATGTAGATCACCATCTAGTTTCTCCCCAGTTGTTCCCAGTTCTCTGTCGAATTTGACTGATCAGCACAGAAAAATTTTCAATTTAAGCTTTTAATCCCTCTTTTCTTCCTTTCTTCTCATCCACTCCAAAATACCTATAAAATCATAAAATAAACTAATATTACTGACTTTTTAACAAAAGAATAAGTATATGAGCATTAATAAATAGCATAAAGGTGTATATTTATGCACCGATCAATAACCCCACACTTATCTTTTTCTAGTCTTGGAGCAAAAAAATAAACTAAGACTCTGAAAAGACTCAACAATACATAAACTACAAAACTCTAATGCCCTAACATATTATCTCAGCACTCTTCCTAACATTGCAACACCAAGTTCACAAGTTATCACAATTTCAAACCATAGAATTTTGAAGGTTAATGTCAAGGCATGACACACATGTAATATGTGGGGCGGAGAAATAATCACGGTGAATATCAAGCTGTAGCATGCAGTAAACAAGTTAATATCCAACCTCACATAGATATGCTCTCAAAAGTGTTTCACTCAAGATATGTCTAATATTTTCACTCAACTCAATTATTTGTCAAATGGACCGAACCATATGCTCAACTTTTGTGACTAATCTCCACAGATCAAAGGCTACTATCTTAAGGATTAGAAAGGTCTTTCAAAGGTTATAATGGGGCTAGGCTCATGGGCTTATAGAATAAAAAGATATGGAATTTAAGAATAAGTTCTAGAACCTAGTAGAGCACCAAATGTAGAGACTTTTCTCGCTTTGAAACCATTGAATTTCTCCGCTATTGTGTCACCTTTATGTGGCCAAATTTTATCTTGCTGGGCCTTCACTTTATTTTTTTTCGTCAACTGTTAATCTGGGTAACAAGCTAGACACCATAAAAACACAAATTTTCTTTTCTTTTCTTGCCATTTTCTTCTTCTTCTTTTATTTTTATTTTTATTTTTAACCATAACACTAGCTTGATACCTCACACTTATTTCTTTGTATCACCTTCATAAACTATCACCTTGGTCTTCAGCACGATTCTTCTACATAGCTGATAAGCGCCCTGGAATTCCATTATAATAGAGCATCTTGAGGTCAAATCCATGTTCCTAAGTCAAGATGAAGTGAATACTAAAGTAAGAAAGGGAAATGGAAACTCATCCCATTCAAGCGTATGAGAATCTATAGTTTCTAGTTTCTAGCCTGAGACAAAAGCATTGGCACTTCTCCTTGCATGTCCGCTGTGAATGGCTACTAACAAGAACAAGGAAAGTTGCATATTAACAGTTGAGCAATCGTGGTTAAACGGCGTTGATCATACCAATATTCCCACGGGGGGCAGCAGTGGGCAATCTTGGACAATGGGCGAAAGCCTGATCCAGCCATATCGCGTGAGTGAAGAAGGGCAATGCCGCTTGTAAAGCTCTTTCATTGAGTGCGCAATCATGACAGGACTCGAGGAAGAAGCCCTGGCTAACTCCGTGCCAGCAGCCACGGTAAGACAGGGGGGGGGGAGCAAGTGTTCTTCGCACTAATCCCTACAGGTGCCCGTAGTAGGCCGGCCACCCTACCTAAACCAATCATCATATCGATTCCTAGGCCCCATTGTTGGAAAGGCTCGGCGTACATGTCTCATTTAAAGCTCTACTGAGTCCTAGAACAAAGATAGAGATACATCTAATCTATGATTCAAGGTTAAGGTTATGTAGGTGATGATAAATTGGCTATCATGTAGGCTCAAAGTGGTTAACTAAGGGGTGCACAACTCGTGTACACAAAATATGGGATACATGCTACATATGGCCGTGGTAGTAGATCCTAAGTGCCTTTATCACTTTCTCAATTAGGAGATATATTGACTATAAGTTTTGAAAAGCATAAGAGCAAGTTCTAGTAATCTCTAGAGTCCATTAACTTAATCTGTGACAAGTAATTGACACTCAATCAAAGAAAGCATGTATATAGCATATATAAGGCTCAATATCTCACAGGTTAAATGAATCTCAACAATGTCTAAGCATGCTCAAAGATCTATACCATGTTAACTTGTTTCTACATCCACTACACATTCGTATATACATCATACATCAAGATTAACCAAAGAAACTCATATCACAAACTCACATGTTCATATGCTTCACTTTTAGTCACAATTTTAGAAGATATAAACACATCATAGACTAGTCAAGGGCAACCTAAGACTCAAAACAAGACTCTTTTTGTATTTTTCTTGACACTTTTTATTTTTGTATTTATTTTTTCATATAAAAGACTAAAAACACACAAGAAAACAAAGAAAAACACCAAAAACTGACACTAAGCTTCGATGGGTCGAGGATAGTCCTCGATGGATCGAAACATGCTATCTGGTCTCATTCTGGAATAACCCTTCGATAGGTCAAAATATAGGTTCGATGGATCGAAGGGTCGACTCTGGAACGCCTAAGAAAGACTCGAAAATCGGAAATTTGAGCATACCCACTTGCAGAATTTTTACATAATTCATTACAGATCGAAATCTTCTGAAATTTTATGAGAATAAACTAGGCACATGTAAAAATATTTTACAAATATTTCAGAATTTTACGAGACCTGTAACCATGTCAAATAAATTACACAAGTCAGCATACTGCACAGTTCTAAACTAACAAAAAAAACACAAAATTTATACGTAGACTCTAAGGATATGATATAAACCTCACCCCACACTTGAAATTTACATTGTACTCAATGAAAAACAAGACTAAGACATGCAATACATCAAGCAAGTATGGAATGAAACACATATCACACACAAAACACACTAAATAAAGAAAAATAAAGTAAAGAATAAATGAAAAATAGAAAGGAGAAGGGATAAGAGAATAAATCTGGTAGTCATGTTTCTCCATCAACATGGGTTGTCTCCCATGTAGTGCTAAGTTTAATGTTTTCATCCAGGCATCTTCAAAACCATCAGGTGGCTATGGTCTTGGCTCGATCAAGTGTTTGGCCTTTAATAGCGATGCTAGATGAGCTTTTCCAAGCAACTTGGGCACCCTAGAAATCTCCAGCACCTATACTCGAGAAGAGCTTCGAGCTCGTCTAATTCTTGCTCGATTAGCTTCTGTTTTGCACATTTCGGCTTACTTGATCCAAGCACTTTCTTCAAAGTATCATCACCCTATCCATATTGGAGATATTCCTCATGATGGTATTCCTCTTCAAATAGATTTTCCACCTTCTTACTGTCACACTCTTCTTCTTCTTGAGGCACAATAGTCACATCTAGCACATGTAACTCTTTGTCATAAAGCTCAGTGTCACTATGTTGATTATTGAGTTCCTCTTCTGCTAATGGCTCATCCATATCAAGAAGTGAGTTATAATGTTGAGAAAAAGTCAAATCCTCACTTAACTACGGTGCTACATCCTTTTGATCAAAATATGTGTGCTTGACTACATCATCCATCAATTGTTGCACAGAAGTTTTCAACCTCTTAAGTCTTGAATTCATAGTGATCTAATCTATCAATAATCATTCAAGACGAGACAGGATTTCTTCGAAAACATGAACTTCTTCTTGTTGATATCCTTGATGTGCATAGCCATAGCTAGAGTGATAATCACAAGTTTGAGTATGAGGAGGTGCGTAGTAGTTTCTCTGAGTGGTAGAATAACTTTGATATTGCATATATGCACATTCCTCACTTGAGTGTCCTGCCATAGAATATATAGAACACCACTACAAGAAAACTGCACCTAGACAACGGACCATTTCCGTCGTCTAGGTGAAGTTTTCCGTCGTCTAAGTACTTAGACGACGGAATCTTCGTTGTCCAAGGTCCGTGCTCCAAGTGCTGTCGTCCAAGCACCTAGACGACGGAGAATTAGTTCTCCGTCGTCCAAGTTCACTTGGACCGCAGACAATCTCAGTGGCCCATGTATGCACCTGGACGACGGAGAATTAATTCTCCGTCGTCCAGGTGAACACCTGGGCCACAGAGATTGCTAACTTCTCCGTGGCCCATGTATGCACCTGGACGACGGAGAACTAATTCTCCGTCGTCCATGTGAACACCTGGCCCACGGAGAAGCTAGCAATCTCCGTGGCCCAGGTGTTCACCTAGACGACGGAGAATTAGTTCTTCGTCGTCCAGGTGCATACATGGGCCACGGAGAACTAATTCTCCGTCGTCCAGGTGAACACCTGGGCCACGGAGGATGGCAGGGTTTAGGGTTTAGGGTTTAGGGGTTAGGGTTAGGGGTTTAGGGTTTAGGGTTTAGGGTTTGGGCACCTGGACGACGGAGAACATAATCTACGTCGTCCAAGTGCCTATTTAATTTAAAAAAAAAATTAAATTGTAAATAAATATTATTAATTTAATTTAAATAATGAAAAATAGTCCAAATTAATTAAATAAACTAAATTTTTAATATTAATTAATGTATTAAATAATTAATTAATTTGTACATACACATCCAAATTAAAAACCCATAAAAATTATATAATATTGTTCGGAACTCGGAAATAAAGAAATGCGATAATTAACTAGCTAGCTAATACACTGGATGAGCAGATGCGCCGCCGAGTCCTCCGCCTCCAGCCGGGTCGTTGTCGTCGGGGTGTGGGTTCGGAGGAGGTTGACAAGCTTCTCGATTTTGTTGCATGAGGGCGATGAGTTGGGCTATTTGTGCTTGTTGTTCGTCAAGTCTTTGCCGCATGGATTGATTCTCCTCTCGTGCCAGTCGAGCCTCTTGAATGGCTGCTTCGACGGCCGTAGCCTGAGTCCTTCTCCGCTGGCCCGAACCTCCCGTAGATGATGAGTCGGAGGTCGTCGACAAATCTCGTACCACCCTAGGCCCGAAGTGCCTAACCTCCTTGCCAGCTCTACGACCGTAGACCTCATCCGCGATTGCAATTTGGCTCTCTAAGGATACAGGAGGCAGGTCTTCCGGCGGCACATCTGGGAACGCAAGCTGAGTGTTAGCCAACTCTTCCTGCGCACGCTCTATCACCCTTGCCTGCAAAAGAATAATTAATTTATTATAATGAAAAAATATTTAAATAATAATTACTATAATTAAAAGCACATATATATATATATATCATTTACGCCATATTGACTCACTTCATTATCGAGCTCAGGCGTCACGTACGCGCTTATGCTTGCATCAAGATAAGGGTGTTTGGAGCCCTTATCCTTGTGCTCCTTGGCTATTTGAATGAACTGCTTGGCGCCGGTAGTATGGTGTTTGTCCTTCTTCCCCCAGTTGGCTTTGTTGACACCGGAGAATTTCTTTTTATACAACATAATTAAATCATTAAAAAATTAATAACTAGAATTTAAATAATTCAATTATCTTAATTGAATTATAAAAGAAGTAAATTAACACCTTAAAGGAGTCATTGGCAAAGTGGTTACACAACCACTCCCACTCATCTTCTCTATCCCCACGCAGCTCTACGGGGGGAGGCGAGGGACCGTAAGTTTGGAAGTACTGATGGAGCCTGTACTTCCAATCTTTGTAGATGGAGTTGGCGGTTTGGTTGATATGCCTCAACATGGCCGGTGTCGGATCCACCGCAAATTGTTCCTATAAAAAATAAATAGAAAATTATAATCGTATATATATTATGAAATTATAACTAATATTAACAATATTATATAATGACTAAAATTGGACGTATTACGTACCGAAAGATTTTTGAAGACTTTCGCCTTCTCATGATCCGGCGCCTCCTTCCAAGTAGGGGCAGTGATTCGAACTCGGCTATGGACGATTGACCCGATGCTATGCGCCGAGAGACTTGCTAGCTGAGCTGTGGGAGGGCCACCGGTGAATTCGTCGTAGGGCAAGTCGATCTTTTTCCAGGTCGCCTTGCAAATTTTCTCCGCTTTGCCCCTTTAACGAGACCCCGAGTCCTTTTCGGTTCCGGGTCAGTGGGGGCCCTCATTTGCTTACGGCGGGCGCTGTACATGATTGATTCAGCGGTGGAAGACGCCTGAGTACTTCCCGTTGAACCGGTACCGGGCGTCGGAGTTGAAAAAGGGTCGACGTCATCACCGCCGGAGATAAATGGGGCAGACGGAATATCCCCAAGAGGCGCCGCCTCCGAAGCAGATGAAGGGTTGGGATTGAAGGCGTCGTTGCCCTCCGGTAATTCCCAACCGACTTGGTCCGCCAAGCGGCGGAGCATGGCATCTTCTGCCTCCTGTTGGGCTTTCTTCTTGTCGGATGGAGCCATTTATAACCTTATAATGAGAACGTTGTTAAAATACGTACTTACCATAATAATTACAGCTAAAAATTTTACGCTAATTAAGTACGGTTAAGATTTAAATAGAGTACACTAGCTTGGCTTTTTCGGTCGTTCAATGGACGTGCGACCCGCGCGATAAAGTGTAAATTTTCAATTAATCAGCCTTGGTTAAATCGAAAAACATGGCCAGTTAGGGATAGAGATAACGCGAGAGGCAGGACTAATTTCGACAAAAGTCTTTCTTAGTCCAAATCCTGTCACCAGTCATAACCCGTTTCTAGACACCATGTCTGACATTCGGCCAATTTTTAGAAAATTTACACTCCCTCAAGTCCTTTGCAAACTCCGCCCTCAACCTCGTGTCCATAACTTCACTTAGGTTATGGTGTGCGGTGATGAAATCTACACATCACGAGGGGTTAAGGAGATAAGCTAGGAAAAGAGGCGCCATCTATTCCAAAGAGTGCGACTTAATAAACCAAGCCTATGTACTAAATTTAAATCGAACACGTACTACCATGCAATTTACTCGAAAATACACGTAATTAATTATCAATTAATTAAAACAATAAATAATTACAATAATGAATTATTATTTATCATGCATATATATAATAATAATTATTCATTTACCAATATAATTAATTATTATTAACAATAATAATTATTGCTATTATTTAATTTTAACTAATAATTATTTATTACCAAATAATTAACAACTAATAATGATTATCCCAATATTAATAATAACAACTCATTAATGATTATAATTATAACTATTAATTATTTTAAACTAATTAATAAATTAAAACTATTTATTAATTAAATAATTAATTAAATAAAAAAAATGTAAAAGAGGTAAAAAATAGAATTATTACCTCGTCGGAATGTCGCCGGAATATCGGAAGAGTAGAGTCGTCGGAGAGGGGGAACCACGCCGGAAATTGAGTCGTCAGAGCGTCGCCGGAGGAGGATCGCCGGAGGCCGGAGAGGAGAGAGAGAGAGAGAGAGAGAGAGAGAGGAGAGGATTGTATGGGATGAGGAAAAGAAGATGGCGCACAGCCTATTTATAGGCTTTCACTTAGACGACGGAGAACTATTCTCCGTCGTCTAAGTTCACTTGGACGACGGAAACGGTGTTTTCCGTCGTCTAAGTGGCGGTTTAAAAAAATTTCAAGCGGCGCCAATTAATCGGCGGGATGTTTTGAACCGCCATGATTTTGGACTTAGACGACGGAGAATGAATTCTCCGTCGTCTAAGTGAAAATTTAAGCGTTCCCAAAAACGGAAGCGGTAAATTGAACCGCCATAAAAATTGGACTTGGACGACGGATAATGGCAATCTCCGTCGTCCAAGTGAAAATTACATGAAAAAAATAAACAAAAATAAATTCAAACCGCCATGGTAATTTGAACCTGGACGACGGAGAATGGCCATCTCCGTCGTCCAGGCTCAAATTACGTAAAAAAAATTTTTAAAAATAATTCGCTAGGAATTTAGCGATCAGTCATTCGAGTGAAATAGTCGTACGATATCGATGAACACATCGTATATATGAACAGTTAAATTTGAACCGACGAATAATTTTTCGTTTAGAAAGTTGTTAAGTATCGACTAATCCTTACGACTTAAGTGTTCATGAGTAGAGGCTCATTTCCAGCAGAGTATTAACGAAATTGAATTTGGAAAAAATAACTGTTGGATATGTTCGTCGTAACATAATATATAATTGTCTTCAAAGGACCATAAAATAATAAGTTCGGGAAGGGTTTCATCGGCACAGTCAACCGCAAAACTGAGCATTTAACAAACCGGAAACGTGGATACAAGGCATTTCGCAACTCCGATTTTCGAACCGTCGAAGCTCACATACCAAGAATTGTTTGCTCTAAAGTCTTGACGAAGAGAATATGCATTGGAAGAAGGTCTAGATGGTCGGTCTCTTAGAAAAATTTACGATATCTGCACCTGGACGACGGATATGAGCTTTTCCGTCGTCCAGGTAATCAACTGGACGACGGATATGATATTATCCGTCGTCCAGGTACTAACCTGGACGACGGAAAATCTCATCTCCGTCGTCCAAGTGTATAGACCCTGAATTCAGAGGTTAGGGGTCGTTAGGGTATAGGGTATAGGGTTTAACACTTGAACGACGGAGAAGGTCATTATCCGTCGTTCAGATACACACTTGGACGACGGAGAATGAACTTCTCCGTCGTCCAAGTTCTAAACCCCGAATTCAGGGGTTAGGGCCTTAGGGTTTACGGTTTAGGTCGTCCCCGGTCATTTGTGTGTCCGTTCAATTATTCTAATTCAAAAATATAATTAAAAAATTGATCGATCGATCCGATCTGCTAGATTTAGGGTCAAGGATTTAGGGTTTTATATGAGATTGAGATTTGGCGGGGCGCCAAAGGTGAAAATGGCAGGGGACCTAATATAAACGTCGACGGAATATCTCATCTCCGTCGTCCAGGTGTATAGACCCTGAATTCTGGTGTCCGTTCAATTATTTTGAATCAAAAAAAAATTAAATAAATGATCGATCGATCCGCTTTGCTAGATTTAGGGTCGAGGATTTAGGGAGATAGCCAAAATACCCAAAGGCGACAACCTGCAATTAATTTCTCCGTTGTCCAGGATATATAATTCGGATTAATTAATTACCGTAAACCTGCATCGATCATATATTACAATAATTACAATAATTAATTACCAATTAATAATCCTCGTCGTATGATCGTACTCTTCGTCATAATCGTCATCGTCCTCATCCCCGTTAGACGACGGCTCATCCTCGTCATCGTACTCAACATCGTCCGACGAATAACCTGAGTCCTCGTCCGCGTCCTCTTCCTGCCTGTCTTCTTCATCTACCTCATCGATAATCTCATCTTCAGTTAGATCTGTACAACTATCAGGCATGGGTAACCGTTCACCATCTTGAACCAGGTCCATTATATCGGAGCGGATGACAGAAATATTAGGCTCTTGATAGGCAGGAATGTCTCTTTCTGGTTCAGCAGCATCTTCAGTCGTCGCCGGTGTCCCTTCAATTGACTCTGTATTCCATATTCCTCGGTGAGAGATATGGTTCACTATTTTCCACCCTTCACCGGCTTTCGGATCGTCGAGATAGAACACCTGCCGAACTAAGGTGGCGAGAGCGAAAGGCTCATCCTCATACCAGCTTGAGTTTGTATCGACTGATAATAGTCCCAGGTCTTCTTTTGTACGCTTGAACCATCTGCACTTGAATAGAAAAACGTTGACATCATTCCCGTAACATAGCTGAACCACACATACAATAGCCCCGTAATATAGATCATTGTCTTTCCCAACCGCTACCCCACTGTTTTGTGTTCTTCTTCCTTCGTCTCGGGCCAATGAATGAAACTTTACACCGTTCACAAAACATCCGGGATAAATATAGTGTTTAACCGGCTTCCCTGCTAGCAAGTGCTTTGGCCATGACCACCACCCCCCGTGGTTTTCAGATTTTTGCAGATCAATCATCTGCAAAAAAGGGCAAATTAATATAAGGGCTCAACTGTCTACAAACATGATCGATATGTATATAAATTACTACTTAAATACCGAGACGTACGTACGTACCCATTGGAAGAAATAATCGGGAAACTTCTTCTTAACCATTTTCTCAATCCACGCCGAACTCTTGTTTTGATTTAACGCCTGAAGCATCTCCCTGTATGACATAATGTACGGCTCAACTTCGTCACAGTCTCGCAACACTACCCTATGTACCTCAATAAGTTCTTCCCGTGTTAACGATTCCTTTAATACTCCTCTAAACGGTCGGACGACATTGGTGACAACAGAAAGATTGATGCGGGCACTGCGATCGGAGGCAGTGGGAGGTGGTGGATCTTTGAGGTACTTGTTGCAGTAAGTAACACACTCATGCATTAGGTATGTCTCTGCTATGGAGCCATCCGGGGCCGACCTGTCTTTGACGAATGACTTATACTGTCCAAGCTGTCTACAAAATCAAACGTACAATAAGAATAAGTACATATAGCTAGCTAGTAATCTCCAGTGGAACAAATTAATTAGTTGTACGTACCTTTCTTGAGGATACATCCAAGTGTACTGGACTGGACCAGAAATGAGCACCTGCTCGGGTAGGTGGATCATTAGGTGAATCATGATGTCAAAGAAAGCAGGGGGAAAAATCCTCTCTAGTTTGCAAATGATGTGCACAATTTGTTGTTGCAATTCCACCACATCTGACTTCTTTAATTCTCTGGCGCATAACCTCTGCCACCACCTGCACAATGCCACAATTGGTTCTACGACGTCACGAGGCAAGTATGGTCGAATTACCACTGGAATCAGACGTTGCAGCATAACGTGATAGTCATGTGTCTTTAGACCTCGTCCACTGCTCCAGTTATAGTAGCTGCATACGTAGCCGGATAACGAACGCCCTTAAACCAGTGAAATACAGAACGTCTAAGCGTCAGCTTCACTGTGTAAGGTGCAGCTGGCATCTTGTTGTACACTCCTTTCCTATCCCTCCTCAACCACAAGGGACGACGTAGATTCATTGATTCCAAATCTTTGCGCGCTTTGGGAGTATCTTTAGTCTTGAACTTAATACCGAGAATTGTTCCCACCACGCTGTCGCACACATTCTTTTCTATGTGCATCGCGTCCAAGTTGTTCCTCAGCTTCAACTTCGACCAGTAAGGGAGTTCAAAGAATATACTCTTGTGATCCCAATAGCTCAGATCATGTGGAGGAATTGGATTGCATTTCTTTACATCCGCGTCATTGCTCAACACACCAAAGTCGAAATAGCTCAACCTCTCTAAAATCTCTTCGCCCGACCAACTACGGGGTTTAGGATTGTTCTCTACCGTCCCGTCGAAATGAGCTTCATCCTGTAGCCACGGATGGTCGTGAGGAAGCCATCTACGGTGACCCAAGTAACACACCTTCCCCGCGTTCCAACTAGAGTTCACGTCGTCCAAACATATAGGACATCCATTATATCCTTTTGTCCTGCAGGCTGCCAACATCCCATACGCTGGAAAATCGCTGATCGTCCACATTACGGCAGCCCTCATCGTGAACATCGTGTCAGTGAATTTATCATAAGTTGGGACTCCATTTTCCCACAACAGTTTCAGCTCGTCGATCAAAGGTCTGAGGTAGACATCTAAGCACTTTTATCTTCATTTTGTGCTTCACTTTTATCTTCATTTGCTCCATCACATATTGCAACACATTCTCTCGACATCCAGGGAACACCGGGGTCTGCGCTTCAAGTAGCATCCGGTTGTACTTATCCATGTCACTGGTGTCAGTGGCCAAGCTAGCATCAGGGAATGTGTCATCATGCTCATTAGTGGTACTGTAACCTCCGTCTTGGCGTTGGTGTCCACCATGACTACATCCCGGAAACGCATCATGGACCAAATCTGCAGTTGGGTTGCAAGTTGGGGGTCCGCCACCACTCCCGCTGGATGAGGCACCATGGTAACTGTACCCTGAGCTGAAGTCTGCTGCGCTGAACTCTACTGCTTCACCATGCTCGCTCCATGTAGTGTAACTCCACATCATACCATTTTCGTACAGGTGTTGCACCATAACATTAACCTCCGCATACTGACAATTAAGACATTTCTGGCACGGACACCTGAAACGCTTCTTTCCCTGACCATGTTCTATCGCAAAATTCACAAATTCGCTAATTCCATCCATATACCGGACATCACATCTATTCTTCAACTTCATCCAACTCTTGTCCATACTGCTACAAAATATTATAATTAATTAATTATTACATATATATATATTAATTAGTCCATTAATTTATGCTTAATTATACGTACTCGATCTACATCGATCCATCAATTACGTACGTACGTAATTTAATCTGTATATATAGCTAACATCCATGCATGTATGTACGTACGTTTTCACTAAATATATATTAAGCAAATTTTAACTGCATACGTACCTGCTGGCCTTCTCGATATCTGTTAATTAAGCTAGCTAGCTAGTCAGCGGAGATCCCTTATCGGCCTGATCCTTCTCGGCCTTATCCCTTCTCTGATCCTTCTCCCTTCTCCTTCAATTCTTCTTCGAATGGAATGAAGAGATCGGATATATGGAATGAATCGAGTTTGGCATCGGGCTTATATAATGCTTCACTTAGACGATGGAGGTGTCGGTACGTCGTCTAAATGGAAGTTACTCGGACCACGGCGTGTCGGTCCGTTGTCCAGGTTATCACCTGGACAACGGAGAAGACTCTGAGGTCCAGGTGGCCACCTGGTCGACGGAGAACACCTCCTCCGTCGTCCAGGTGATCACCTGGAGGACAGAGAAGACACCGTCATCCAGGTGATCACCTGGACGACGGAGAATACCGTCTCCGTCGTCCAGGTGGACACTTGGACCTCGGAGTCTTCTCTGTCCTCCAGGTGATCACCTGGACGACGGAGATGGTATTCTCCGTCGTCCAGGTGATATGACGGAAACATGCATTTAAATTAAACACATAAATCAACCATAAACAATTTAAAACCCTATAGATGTAGTATAATATAAGCAAGTAGGGATCGTTCTAAACCGGGGATTGAAGGGTGCATGCAATTCTTGTGTAGTAAAAGGGGGTATAAAGAGTTGTTTTTAATTACCTAATTTATTTACTAGAAACGTCTCAAACATAGCACATAATCCTATGACTCTAACATGCATTGACTCATAGACAAGCAAACACATATGAGACCTAAAAACACATACCACGTTTGAAACAAAAAGAAAACCTAATTAATTATATACAAGTGATCAACTTAATCCATAATCTAACTCATTTATTAACACATGCAAATAACAACACTACCGAAATCCCATAACCCTAAATTTCGATTAAACATGCATAATTCATATTTTATGCTAGGCATCCCCTAAACACCATTGATCTAGACTAGGAATCCCCTAAATCAAAACCAAAGCATTAAGAACCAATTAACTTCATGCAAATTGAAATCTAGAATAAGGAACACATGGAAAAGTTATTGAAATTTACGTATGTAATAAAACCGAAATACAATCATCCAAAACACACAAACAAGTTTCATGAACAAAAAGAGACTACGGAGTAAAGAGGTCATTGTTACACTTTTATATCTTCGGAATCCCCTATGGATACTCAAGAGAACTAGACTTCTTTGGTGGATGACGTTCGGAATCCCCTATGCGTCGGTGGAAGAAGAGATGCGGCGGTTTGATGGCGTAGTTGGCTTCTTGAGGATGTCGGCTTAATTTGTGGGGAGGAGGAGAGTATTTGGCAGAGCATAGGCTA
Source organism: Geum urbanum (assembly GCA_946800695.1). Taxonomy (NCBI): domain Eukaryota; kingdom Viridiplantae; phylum Streptophyta; class Magnoliopsida; order Rosales; family Rosaceae; genus Geum; species Geum urbanum. The sequence continues at coordinate 86,990,309 of OX326997.1, forward strand.
TAGAATAAGTGATGTCTTTGCTTTGAGTCGAGCTCTTGTATTTATAGGTGAAGAATTCCAACTTTCCTCTCCAAACTAGGTTTTCCTAGTGTACTCGGGCAGAATTGCCAGCCTGTCTTGAAACGTCTTTTTCGGGAGATCTAGAGCTCAGAAAATTCCGATTCTTGTTTCATTGGAAAGCTTATTCAAAGGGCTATAAAATCCATATAATGAACGCCATATTTGGAGTTGAATTGAATTTACTACGGATTTTAGAAGTTGAGTGACCTGACTGCCCAGTTTTCTTCTTCTTCAAGGAAAAGGAAATCTTTATATCTTCAAATCTTGCATTCCTTATTCCTCAATACTTCTTGGCCGAATATACCATATTCTTGCACATATTTTGGCCCTCAAATAAGGTATTTTTCTTCATGGAATATCCTTCAAAAATTCGTCCATTATATGCTCCATATATTCCGCCATATTTGCTCTTTCCTGGGTCGCGCAGGAGAAATGTCTTCATCTTTTTGTCCACCATTTTGGTATCCATTTTATTTGGCATTTGGTTTCCAATTCTTGACACCATATGGGAATGTATTTTAGTAACCATTTGAAGACCATTCCTCGGACTATTTCTTCTCCGGATTTATTGCGTTTTGCGTGCTTGTAGACTCCTTTACTCCGTCTCTTTTGGTCAACACCTGAATTTAACAAAATAAGTTAAAACTAATAAAACTAAGCAATTATCAAAGTAAAAATGTAGAGAAAACACATTAATTAATACGCTTAAAATGCGTAGATCACCAGGTTGTACTTGGACGATGGAGACTTCTCCGTCGTCCAAGTGTCACTTGGACCACGGAACAATTACGTTTCCGTGGTTTAAGTGCTGTTTTCTTGTAGTGCACACCACAAAGTTAGAATATATAATATACAAAAGTCAAATACAAGATACAAGTTAAACCAATTAGAGTTAACCAATCCCCGGCAATGACGCCAAAATTTGATAGGCAGAAAACCACCTATCAACCACGCAATTAGAGTTAGCCGATTTTTTCTCAGCAGCATCCATTTTATGTTCGTAAAATGCTCCGAGTAGGATCTTTAAGGGTGTGGAGTAAAGCTTATCCTTCAGTAGCATCCTTGATGCGTTGTTTATTTTGAAATCACCTCTTACACCAATCATGAGGTCATGTGTAGCAGGTGTAGAGCATATATGTTGTGCAACTGGTTCTACAACTCTTTCCCTTACTACTGGTACTTTCTTCATATCTGACTTCCCACCCTTACACTTTTTTGTTGACTTTACAACCTCTTTCTTCATTTTTACAAATATCAATACGCAAATATGATAAGCATGAAAATGACCAACTCCAGTACCAACAACCCTATTTCTAGTATCAACTCCAGTATCAACCATTTACACATAAACTTTTTCCAGTATCAAAATAAAATAAAATATAGTATCAGATCATGCATGTAAATTTGATTATTCAGTAGCAATCAAACCAAAACACCAATTTTTGAAACTGGTAAAGTACAGTAACAATGAAGAAAATATACATAGTACAGTATAACACATTCAAAATCATAAAAAGTCCAGTAGAAACCATTTACACATCAAATTTTTCTAGTGTCAACAATTGACAAACAACAATATATATTCATCAACTCAACAGTATCAAGTGAGGGTAGAAACAAACATAGTATCAGTTTTTTTAGGTGAAAGTTCCAGTGAAACCATGATTTATGAATCGAAAGCACAATATCCACGCAAAATCATTACAATGAAGCCCAGTCGATAGATGTAAAAGTAACAACAACAAACACATTATCATTTTAAACCCGTTTGTGTTTCAAAAACTTTTGATCTCAAAATTGTACATTATATCATCTAAAAATCAGCGAAAATAAAGCGAAAATACGTAGAAATTCAACAACTCAAACATAGTAAAATCTTGAGACAAAATCCTAACTGAAATAATCGATTTCTTAACAAAATGCAGTAGCAGTGCAAACCTTTTGTTGAGCGAAGATGAACAAGGTGATACTACATCCCGAAACGTGCTTGATCTTGCGGTTGATACTTCGTATATATTGACAATCATTGTCGGAGTGGATAAAAAGAGATGATCTTAGTTGTGGATTTCATTGCAGATGAGAGGTGTTTAGAGTATCAGAGGCAACAGTTGGAGAAATGAAGCGAATGGGTGCGATTGAAGCAGATTTTGTACGGGGGTAAAAATGTCATTTTAACGGACTTAATGGGTTGGGCTACTGATACTACATTTTGGGCCCTGAGCCCATGTCCTTGGTTGTCTAAATATTGGGTTTGTTGGCTTTTTTGTAGTATTGAAACTATCATTGTCCTTGTGTATTTTTTTTCTATAAAATAATTACATATCAGATCAGAAAATCATTACGAGTAAAGTGACAGGATAAAAATAGATAAAATTCAATAGTAGAATATATATACCCTTGAATTTGAATCGATCATACATGCAATATAACAAATGAAAGAAGAACCCACAGCGGTGGTGAGCAAATCGAATCCAACAAAATGACTACGGTATTCGTTTAGGGTCACAAACTATATATATAGAAGAATTATAAATATTTAAAATTGAGTAAATTATGAAATTTAATTGTTTAGATATTTAATATTGAATTAAATTGAAATGTCTAAGAAAATAAATGTGTGCATAGAAACTCTCCAAACAAAGCAAAAGGGTATTACAAGAAGACTATGAATTCGTAGGGCAAGCTTGAAAAGGAAAAATTATTAACTACATCATGACTGATGGACTAAATTTATGAATAAAAATGTACCTAATTAAAGTTTTTTCTAAAATTTAAATGTGAGGGAGTTTTCCCTAATTTCTTCTTATTTTTTACAGGAATATTAACCAGCCATCCATGTTGTACTAATTAAGAATATTCTGATCAACCCAGTAATTAGTTCATCTGTTCATGTAGTTGTATTATAGATCTACTTGATTCGATCAAATGAATAATATATACATAGCAAAGGTATATATGTTGAAAAATTAAGAACACAAGCAAGAGTTCATAAATCAATAGAAGTAGGGTACATGATGGATGAGTTACAATTAACAACAATGAATAATTGAGTTAATTAAAAAGAATTGGTCAGTACATCAACGAATAAAAGAATGAATACAACAGCGATCGATCAGTTGGGGACAACACGAAAGAATGAATTAAGATATCAAAGTATCAACTTTTGGTGCCATATTCCCAAACAACACCTTCAAGTCATTCTCCAAAGGCGTCAAGTTCAAGTCCATGTCCAAACACATCACCCTCTTACTACTCGACCTCATCAGCACCGGAATGTTCTTGGACGAAGCAACCACAACCGTTGACGAAGGAACCGAAGAAGCCGAAAACGTAGCGTTCATCATTCTGTGCCTTCTCATATGACCCCCCAGTGCTTGCCCCAACTTAAACTCCTGCCCGCATATGAAGCACTCGTGCTTTTTCGGCTTGCTCTGCGTCAATTTGGTCTCACACTTCGTGTCCTGATCGCCGTCCGTCGATGTTTTCGGTTTCTTGTGGCTTGCTCGGTGACCACCGAGAGCTTGAAACGATGAGAACTGACGATGACAGGTTTTACACTCGAACAAGTCGTTTGGCGACGAAGAACACTTCTTGAACTTGGTTTCTAACCTACAAGAGAGTAGCATTAGACATTTCGCCATGTCTATTCCCATAACCCCTTGATCTCTCATTGTCTTCATGGCTAAGATAAAGTAAGCAAAGAGATGAATATGTTCTGGTAAAGAAGACGAAGATATACAATGACAGCAAAGAAAGATATTTGTTGTGCTGAATGAATTGGAATGAAGATTTGAAGAAGATATGCAAGAAATGAACCCCTCCGTTTAGCTATTTATAGGGCTTTGAAGTCTTACACTTTGATAGTTTGACTTTGATTTCAATGACTGTACTGCCCCTTCTGTCAATGCAAACTTGTGTTTTCGAGGGGAGCTTTTGGGAAATGAGGAGTTTGACGGTTATTCTTTGACTTTTGACATTGCGAATGTTGTCCTTCTGTAACGAATTAAAGGGATTGACTAAATAATCGGAAAAAAAGAGGGATTGACTAAGAAAAAAAATGAGAGAATGGGATTGGTTATTCTTTCTCCACGTCATAATTTCACTAGCTTAATATTTTGTTTTTGAAAAGGCTAAGCATATTCTATTATTTATGCACTTTAGACCGAGTGAAACAGTTGTGGCCAGTCGTCAGTGGCGAGCGAATGTCTATGCATCATGGAGGAAGCTGCTCTGCCGGTTCGAAGCTTTTACCAGGTGTGTTCAAAAGCACTTTTTTGTTGTATCTTAACAGTGAAGAATGGATAGTCTGTTCCAAACAAAACCGCAGAAAGGAACCGGAAGCTGAGCTACTGCGGCACCTAGAATCTCAGTTATATATATATGGGTTCTCATTCTTGTCCCCATTCTGGTTTGGATTATAAGCTGCATTTTAACACGGTTGAGACCTGAGAGCACCTTCCAGGTGGGTGCTTTTCAAAACTGTTGATTACCCAAGAGAGTTGTGTCTCCTTAACTACTAAAGGAATAAATGGGAACACTATCGGTGGCTCAATAAATGAGCAGCACCCGAATAGATAGACTGACTTGTTCTGTTCTCAACTTATAAAACTCATCAGTTGATGAGCATGTTTTGACATATGGATTCGAACAGCTAGCATTCACATCATGCAGTGTATATTCTTGACTGCAGTTCAGTTGACATCCGCAAAAGGAGTTCTAGGACACGGGATCTTCGTTACGATTAGGCTCCGCTTCAACTTGTTATCAGCAGCATTCTCTTCTTTGACTTCAATGGAACTTCTCAGTTCCTCAATAGCTGCCAAACTGGGGACTTCTATAACTCGTTTCTTAGGAGTTCTAGTATGTTTATCAACCTGTTTATAGACATTTGGATGAGAAACTACTAAGCGTAATGCAATAAGTTCACCATATTAACTATTAGATGGACACCATACCGCATAGTCTTGTACAAGGCACTTCTCTGCATGGTTTAGTATGGTTGATACGCTTTCACTGTGATTGTCTTGCACTGATTTGAGTTGATCCAAGCACACAGTAGTCATGGAATCCATTTCGTTTGCCTTTTCATGGTCTTGCTTTAGCGAAGCTGCCAAGTTTGAATTCCAGGTTATAAGCCTCAAAATGGTGGGTTATAACTTATGAAACAGTGACTGAAGGAATTAGTTCTGCAATAGTAAACTTGAATTTACCATTAACGCATGCCAGAGTGTCAGAGGTTACACCGTCGAACTCTGCATCAACATGGGAATACGCAGACACAAACTCTTCATGTGCCAAACGGTTTGCTGAAATGCTTTCCCTGTATAGGCAAGGAATGGATTATTAAATAATAGTACATATTATGACGGCTGCAAAATTTAATGAGGCAAGTAATCGACACTCACTTCACTGAAGATTCAATCTTGGAAACACTGTTCTTGTTCATATGATTAATGGATGACTGAGTACTTTCCCACTGTTGTCTTGAATAATCAACTCTCTCTGAGCTGCTCATACCATAGAAAGAAAAGCCAACTTATGAAATGAAAGATGGATAGCAACACACCATGTTAGATAAGTATCATTAACAGATAGATCAAAACAAAAATTGCAACTTTTTAATATTATGACATAATTGCATTTTGAAAGTCATTCTAAATAAAATTTCTGTCCATGCTTATTAAACATAAAATTGAAAATATCAGGAACCATTGCAATGTAACAGCAATTCAACATACCACTCCTGGAGACAGCTTTTCATGATTGCCTGGGATTCTGCTGCTGAGAATGTGTCTTCAATAAAATGACTCTCGACTTTTTCCAAATGTTCTCTCAATTCCGTCCTAGCATCTGTTGCAACTTGTTGCATGATACACACCTCTTTCTGCAAGCTCTTATTCTCTTGCGTATCTGTATCCTTGATCTTGGTTGATGCTTCCGTTACCTGATATGTATCTCTTTCTGTCAGTTACAAAATAGTTATAAAGGAATTTAATTCGAGTGACCAGAGAAAGAGATGCTTACCATAGAAATCTTCTTAGACGTCAAAGTTTCTAATATTGCTGCAATTTTATCAAAGGCTTGTTTTTCCTCTCTAATAGCCTCTTCCTGTTTCAAGGTAGTACAAACATCAGCCTTGGTTCTACCCAGCACTAATATCATGCAAACGAATCACTCAAAATTGTTACCTTAAATGTCTTCTCAAAATTCACTAATTGGTGGAATCTATTAATCTGACTGTGTTGAAGAATTTCCATAACTTGAGATGCACGGTGATGGAGGTCGTCAAAGAAGTTGCCAGTGGCCTTGGAAATAACTTGTGCTGATTGCAAACTTCGTTGTAATCCCTACAGTTAAGATAAGGTTAAGAAAATCTGTTCATCCTTTTAAGCAACAGGTCACAACAAGCACAAACGTACCAGCTCCTGCTGTTGTGCAGAGAAAGCCAATAGCTGTTTCTGCTCAACAAGACACTTCTGAATATCTTGGACTACCTCATTACCCTCCATAACAGCAGTTCCAAGAAACTAGAAGACAACATCATACTATACTCAGCTTAAAATCGACAAGACTACAGTAAATAAAAACAAAAGTTTCAACACAATACCTTCTCAACAGCCACTGTATGTGATACAGTTTTATCATTTATCTGCTCTAGATCAGATGATGCTTTCATTTGCAGCATGTTTGCAAGCTCTTTTAAGGCTGACACCCCAGAACTGAATGTTTCTGATATTTTCTTAATCTTTAGTTCCAATATCTTTGTTGCCTGTACATTTTATTTGTGTTAACAAGCAAGTGACCAAATCAAGGAAAGCATTATTAAAGTAGATGAAACACAATTTCCCTTACGTCACATTTACTCGCAAGTTGTGAGTGCACATGTTCCTCCATGCATCTTAATTGGTCCTGCTGTTGAGAAACAGACCCTAAGATGGTCTTGTGCAGATCTTTTAAACTCCGGTCAAGCTGCGAACCAAATGTCAAAACCAAGTTTTTATTTCCTGCTTCCATTCTGTCTTTCTGATCTGCAGTGGGAGCGAAGAACAGTCACTTGTGCCAGATACAATAATGAAATAAATCATGTCTCTTAATATTTCATTTCTAACATGAAAAGATGCATATATAGGATCGTAACAACTCGTCAGAAAGTTCATGTGAATGCAACCAAAATGAGTAAATGACCATGTAATGTAGCATTCGATCATCGACAATGCAAGACAGAGAGAGTACTTTTCTATATCATAGTTGCTGCTTGATAGACAAAGTGTATACCTAATTTTTCATGTAGGGAACTTATATCCTCTGATGCAGTCTGCAGATCACTGCGTAAGTCCTTGGCTCGTCCAATTAAAAGATTTTCTGTGAATAACAATAACACAGATATTGGCCACCAAGATATCATATATCAAACAAGCAGAACGAAATATTTGATCAACAAATACAAAAAAGAGCACAAGTCCTCAATTATATATCAGTTGCCTTGCCTGTGTGTAGTAGTTTGGAGATGATATGCTCCTTTTCTTTTAGGGTTGATATAGCTACCCGGTAATTCTCTTGAAGTTCAAGCAATGCCTTGTCAGTCAGGTCCAGGTTTATCTGACAAATATCATTTAATTCTTAATGAGATGCACGAACTCAAAATATATAATGATTTCAAGTTGATGATACATACCTTGCAGTCCTTGAGCTCACTTTGAAAATCCAGTTTCTGTTCTTGCTCAACGAGATAAAGATCACGGAACTTTTCCACTTGCTGCAAGACAAAGTGATATTAATGAAATGAACATTTAACATCATACAAAATATAAAATCCTAATAAAGGGGATCACAAATAGTACCTTTTCTGAGAGGCCGAGGTCATTCTCCAACTGCTCTATTCTCTCAATCCTAGCCTGCACGGTTCCAAATTTTAGAAACATGAACCCACACAGCAACAATATGAAAAGCTGATCACAACACATAATGCAGAAAACTTAAGCACCCACTAATCTAAAGTGGGCTGTAGGTTTCAGGGTTTGCTCTCAGTAAATTTGAAATAATAACTTCCGCGTGTTTAGAAAGAAAACTGAATTTGAGGATGTTGTGACAAAACTACCCTATCTATAAAGAATGTTCTTGTCAACTAATCTATCAATGTACCTTCTTTTCAGCTTCTTCCAGCACATATCTTTCACGTGGAATGTAAACACCATTCTTCTCCCGTGCTGCTCGTATATCTAAATTGATTTGAACAGTTTACAATTAATTTAGACCTCTTTCTTACATAATCAAACTAAATTATGCAAGTGTGTTCTAACCTTCTTTCATTCTCTCAATCTCTATATACAGATCTTTGAGCAGAACAGTTTTTGACATTTTCTGGTTTGCCTGCAAGAACAAAATTGAGCATTATAAAGCAGCATTTCCATGGAAGCAAAGTGGAGATAAATTATTAAACCAAAACAAACCTCGGGTTTGTTTTTAATGTTCTTAGCTCGATGAGCATAATCTAGTGTGCTTAGAGTCTCGTCAGCGAAATGTGCACAAGGAGATATTGTAGCGATAATGCAAGTTTTTGTTTTGCCTCCTAGCGATTCTCTTAAGAGTCTTGTGAGCTTACTGTCCCTGCGGACAGAGTACAGCAATTTGGTAAAAAAATATTTTCAAGAGAAAGAAAAGTATATTAGATCAAGCAATTTGAAGTACCTGTAAGGTATATGAGGGGAATGCTCCACTAGTGCATTTATGACACGGCCTAAAGTGAGTAAGCTCTTATTTATCTCCCCTGCTTCTCTTGCACGAGCCTGCAGATATAAGCAACAGTTTAAAGCTAGTCTGATATGCAAACCAACTGTAAAGTTCAGACATTGTTGCAAACTCATGTTAAAGCAAGCATTTGTTTCGGTATGCCTTCGTATTACAAGTCTACAGCATAGGATCTACGAAGATCAAAAATTGCTCGCCATATGACAATCAAGATTAGCATATGGAAGTTTCTTATAATACCTCACGTGCACCTGAACGAGATATGTTTTCTGATCCGGCTAAATCGACAAGATTAAGTTTGCCACACTTAATTAGCTCCTCATCACCAACTGCAGCTTCTTTTACAAGAACAGTGATGGAAAACACAGAATGAGAGCGACTGCAGCAATGAGACAAACAATTGATAAGTTACAGTCTCTTTGAGATAATAATCCAGTGAACAAAGAAAACACACCTGCTGTGCTTGTTCAGAAAAGTGTCTGCTGTTCGCCTCTTTGCAGCTCCTCTTTCCAAAAGAGTATAGATTTCATTTACGGTATACACAGGTTCTTCTTCAAGGCCTCTCACAATCACACAACCCTTTCCATCCTCCATCAGTGAAATGGGTTTCTTTTGCTTGTCCTCAGAAGTTCTGGAGTTGTCTTCAGGAGCTAATAAATCAGTTATTTCCTCATTATAAAGTTCTAAGAATGTTACTCTCATGCTGTAGTCAGCATTCTGTGACTCAAGTGTATCAAAAATCTGACGGACAGCTCGTGGAATAACACCAGCCTCAGCGGGCAAATTGCCATTCTGCAAGAGATGTAATATACGCATTAAATAACCATGGAGAGATAAAACATTACTTTTAAAATCTGTTATAAAAATTGATGAGTTCTAATCAATACCTTCTTTCTCATTCCACCTTCCATTGTATAAGTTTTACCAGTGCCTGTCTGCCCATATGCAAAGACAGTGCAGTTGAAACCATCAAGAACTTCACTCACAATAGGGGAAATGGCTTGGTCATATATTGATTTTTGCAGTGCATTTGGCCCAAAAACCTAACAAATTTGTAAAGTAAGGTAAATCAGCAGCTCATTACGAAAGATTATCAGCTAAAAAGCTTAAAATTTAGACGCACACCTTGTCAAAAGTGAAAACTTTATCCACTTGTTTATTATTCAGATTTTGTGATACTGTAACTTCTCTTTTTTGATCATTACACGATACCACCCTTTGAGCATTCGCCTTTTGCTCATCCTCACTCAATGGCCTGCAATAAATATGAATGAAAAGCTGATGAGATATAGCTTAACTTTCAATGATTACACTTCAGTGAACCTAAAATGCACATTAGAAATCAACAAACAGTCGATTATATTTCATTTCCATTTCATAAAGCATATTTTGTAGCTACAAAACTTCATAGCCAAACAAGAGTCAACAATATAAAACCAAACATCCCATGATCTACATCCTCATTTCTTCGTTCATGACGCAGCAAGTTAAACTATTAGTCTATCACCTAATGCTTGTAATAACCACAGTTCCAATCACAAAAGCTAAACCAATCCAAAACATATTGAAACCACAACACTCATATATAGTCCCAAACATTTCAGGTCAGACGAAAACCCTAACAAACTCAATGATCCGAGTCGATATAAAACTGACCTGCATCTGAGCACAACTTGCACGTTAACTTCTTTCTCCTTATCTTTTTGACTCGGATTCCAATCGAGCGTTCCTCGCCGCTTTTCGGGACGAGGCGTCAGAAACGGAGACGGGGACGCGGCCACCCCCGTCCCAACTTTCCTCGACACATCGGGCGTGAGTGACGTCATTTCTCAGCCAATTCCAAAACCCTATAAGCGAACGACCAACGCAGTTCAAAAACACTGCAATTATAGAAAGGATCAAATTCGATTAATCAAACTCAAAATTAACTGCGATTAATCATTAACATGAAGCAAAATCAGCGAATTAGAATTGGGAGCTGAGAAATTACCGGAGCCGTCAGCGAAATCCCTCCAGCAATTAAGAGGATCGATGGCGAAAACTCGGTTAGATTCGCGATCAAAGAAGAATTAGGGGTTTTGAGGGGGATTGAGAATTGAGATTTTGGGGGCGAGTGTGTGGATTTGAAATGAGGAAGGGGAAGCGGGGGGTTGTCTTTCTACAAACTAAAAGGGGCAACGGCTACTACGAGAATTATTTGATGAGGTGGGACCCAGACAGATTCCGGGCGTTTTTCAAATGGTAGGGTCTGTCGGCTTCAAAATTCAAATCAGGCGCGTAGCCTAAGGCGTTTGGGATAAGAAACTTGAAAAGAGAAGCTCCCCATTTTTACAGTGGTCCATTTACAGTTCTACTTCTACCAAAATAAAAGCAGAGGGAGATAACATTTTTGTTGTTTAAAGAAGGGTGGTACCGCAGTCTTTAACTCTTCATTGATGAAACAATTGAATACATACTCGGGAGAAGAAGGGGCATGATACCATTGATACACCTAAACCATGTATTATAATAGACTCAAAGAGAGTGTCTCCGATAATAACAAGACTACTCTTACTATTTATGCATTCAAATACACACTTATTAGCAGAGAGTGCAATGTAACATTTTCATAAGAATAAAAAAGGCAAATTATAAACTGAAAAAGAAGAAGAATTTGAGTAGGTTTTTCAAGGTGATGAAGATATGTAATCATCATACGTATTTTAGGCCGTGTTTGGTAACGTTTAACAAAATATTTTTCGTTTGGACTCTTTTTTCGTTTTCTAAATACATAAATGTAATGAAAATATGTTTTTGGCAAATTATTTTCAGAAAACAAATTTTAAAAATAGAAAACATCGAAGACAAAAAATGCACTACGTTATGTAAAAGTTTTAATAGTTTTTTTAATACATAATCTAAATAAAAACATTAGGAGAAAATTATGATTATTTTATATTGAATTTTATCCTTTAAATATACATATATAATCATTTCAATTGAAATCTTAAATCAAACAAATATTAATTTGTGTTTTTATTATTTCCATATTAAAAATATAGTTTCATAATTTTACTCACCATACATGTTTTCAAATCTTAAAAATGCAAATTTAATTTGCTATTTTTTTCATTTTACAAAACAATTTTTCAAAAACAGTTTTGAAAAATGATACCAAAGCATGAAAGCGTCATCATTGATGATGTTCATAATTCCAAAATAAAATGAGGGGTTCTAATGTACGATATGGTGATATGGATAAAGTAAAAAGAGCATTATCATTGTTGGACCGGGGTATTTTTTTTTCAGAGGAAAATAACCTTCCGGTTTGGAAAGCGATTTTATTAACAAATACGACTAAAGTCGTAATTAATGACATCCAGAACAAATTTCGAAGCATGACCGAACCATTACAAGTGAATGTTCAGATTATAAGCATGGCAAGCAAGATTTTGAGATACTCTGTTACATTGTCTAGGAGCAAAAACAAGTGACAAGTCTACCTGTTTCTTAATCACCTCTTTCACATCATCAATCAAGCCTCCCGAGAGAGAGTGATCGTCCTCCTTATTTGAACACCAGTTAATAGCAACAAGGCTGTCTGACTCGATAATAGCCTTAGAAACTCCTAACTCACTCAAGAATTCCTGGCCATCCCTTATAGCTCTAACCTCTGCATGTGCCGTCGACATCGCCCCAGCATAATGGTAGGCAAAACCCGCAATGAAACCTCCTCTATCATCACGAAGAACACCTCCTCCACTACCCACATCGGAATTAAAAGCAGCATCAACGTTTAATTTCAAACTTACTTCAGGTGGGGATTGCCAATTTTTATCTTGCATGCTCTTCTTGTTAGACGACAAATCAGGTTTTGGATTAGCTTGTTGAAATTCAACATACCTAGCCATGGCTTGTGCTGCAATTTATTTAGCCTCCTTTGTTGTGTCTTTCCACAGCTTCTCTATTCTATTCAGCCATAAACTCCATATGATCATCATTAACTCCTCAAATTTTCGTTTCGAAAGTCGGCTAACTGGCTCCAGAAGCCATTCTTTAAAGTTAAAGGCCGGAGACATGAAAACTGTAAGATCAAAAGGGCTGTGTTATGATTTCTTTAGCAGTAGGACAAGAAAAGAAGAGATACCCTGTTGATTCAAAACCCGCGCCGCATAATACACAACAGAGGTCGCCGGTGTATCCTTTCATACTTAAAACACTCCTGAGTAGGCAAGATATTATTAGCAGCATGTCATATACAAATGTGTACCTTTCCCGGAATGTTAGCTTTCCATATAACCCTCTATGATGGTTTAAAACTGTTTCCTGTTTAGGTGGAAGCCAAGGTTGAAACTGGTACCAAATCACTTGCAACAAAATATCCGGATTTCACAGTGTATTGCCCTTGGTTGTCTAGCTTCCAAGCCCAAGTTTCCTCCAGATTCTTATTACTCATAGGAATGCACATGATGTGTTGAACGACCTCAGTTGAGAATAGCTGATGCAGTTTAACTACATCCCAACATTTCCAGGACGCACTAAAGTATGTGAAGCTACATTGGAAATCCATTCATGCTGCCATATATTTGTTGAAGTACCATTACCGATTCTCCTAATCAGCCCCGGCTTTAGAATTTCCATGGCTGTAGCTATGCTTCTCCATGAGTAAGAGGGAGAATCCCCTATCTCGGCATCCAGCAAATTTGAAAAAGGATGGTATTTGGCTTTGTAAAATCTCGCAATTAATGATTCTCGATTTTTTAGCATTCTCCATCCCTATTTTGCAAGCATAGCTAAATTGTGAGCATGCAAATTTTTAAAACCCATACCTCCTTCATCTTTCCTCAAACACATTTTATCCCACGATCTCCAATGGCGTGGAGTGGAATCGGTTGGATTTCACCCTAGGGGTCTAATCCTCAAGGTTTGGAGGACCAAGGAGCAACAATGGCGTCAGATTTGGCCGAAAACCATTTTCAGCAATTTTCGGGCCATGGGGTTTTTGGGCAAATTCCGGCCGATTTAGACCGAATTGGAAGTTGGGCTAGTTATAAGAGTTGTTGGCCTCGTTGAGATCTTTTCAACAAAGTGTCGAATGCTCCCATTAGAGCAGTCACTGCCGGAGGCGCGTGGGACTCACGGCCCAACTTCCAAAATGGGGCGGGGGGTTTCCGGAGAAGTTTCTGAGTTGATTTTCGCACATTTTATCGAATTACAATATTAAATGAATCTATTATTTATTCAGGAGATCGTGATCGAGATTTTGGCCAGGGAACTTTCGCCGGACCATAGAGCTAGTTGTGTACTATGAGTGAACACTTCTATTTTATACACTTTATGATTATGCATTTGCATGGAGATGCATATGATTTTGTTTTACACATAGCATAATCATAGTTAATGCATCGATGCACTGGCTTCTTGGCTGATCCCCGAGAGGCTCCAGGAGGGCCGGAGACCTGATCCGAGGATTTAAATAGTACCCAGGAGGGCCAAAAACATGACCTGGCCAGTCTCAGGGCTTGTGGTCGTTTGACCCAAGTCACAACCTCTACACATCACATAGTACTTAAGAGTCTTGGGAATCTGACCTGGATGTTTACATTATTAGACTCGCATCATTTTTTTGTATATTTTATAGTGAAAGACATAATAATTATAGTTTCCAGTTTAAAATGAAATATAATTTTTGTCCACTCACTCTAACAGTTTTATTATTTTATAGACATTTCCCTGGGCTTTTCAGTTTCCTTTACTCAGTTTCCAGTTTTTATCCTGAGGTAGCACGTCATCGACGGAGACGTAGAGTTCATGTTACTGTATTCATCTAGTAGGTTTCTAGCTTAACCTGCTAGTCTTGTGTATATTATAAATTAGAAGTCATTCTGAATACTATGTTTAAGTAGTTTGTTTTCGTTTGTGTTGTATTTCTAAATAATCATCGAATTTCTTGTAACATTTTGAAATCAGTACATCTGTTGTTTGTACAGTATTTGGTTGATTTGAGAATTCTGGATATGAATCAGTGCCCTACAGTTTTGTGGACTATTTTAGAAGTGTGGTTTCATTGCAGGTTTTGTGTTTCTTGAATTTTAGAGGAAACTTTGGCAAAATTTGTGTAGGTTATGTTGTCATTATGGCCTAATTTCGGTTTAGACAACTAAATTGGGATCAGATCTTTTCAGTTGGTATCAGAGCATTAGGTTATAGGTTCTGTAGACTTCCACAGTTGTGATACCGAGGACATTTGAGAATGCACAACACTTCCGGAGTGATGGCCCGACCGGCAGGCGGATCCCCATCAATGCTCACGGTGTTGTGTGCTTTTAAATGTTTAAGGTTTCATGACTGTATCCTTCGTAACCTGTTAACTAATGTGTTTTCTCTTCCATAAGAGATGCATCCTCGACATGGAGCCCGCGTTAATAGGGCTGTGGATCGTGATGAGGATCAGCAAATGCGAGACTTCCGAACGCGAGTTTTACGTTTAGACGAGCGTTTTAATCCTGTAGCAAATGCAAAGATAGCTGGAGCAACCAAATTTCCTGGTTCCATAGATCCTGAAATATGTAAGGCTTGGATAGTCCAGGTTGAGCAAGTATGTGAACGTCTACACTTCACTCCAGAGCAGAGGACTGTAGCAGCGGTTGGATTACTTGAGTTAGATGCTTACTTATGTTGGGCTAGTATTGAGAAGGTTCCTGTTGACACCCCATGACCTGCATTCAGAGAATTGTTTATGCACCAATATTTCAACCAAGCTACCCAGCGACAGAAGTATGAAGATTTTACTAACCTGAGGCAAAGAAATATGTCAGTGCTTGAATATCGAGACAAATTCACTTGTTTATCTTGATTTTTGTGTGATATGGTTGTGACTGAAGAATCCAAATGCAGAAAGTTTGAGTTGGGTATGAATCTGAACATCAAGAGGACATTGACAACTATGTCTCGGGATAACTTTGATGAGTTTGTTAGTGCAACAATCAAAGGCGAGGATGTGGAAAGAGAGAGATAGTTGCAGTTTCAGTCTCGCTGCTTTAAGGAAGGTGGACCCAACCAGGGTCCTTCAAAGAGATTAAGTTCATGTACATCAGGCTCAGCCTCTTCTTCTGGCAATGGACCTTATAAATTTTTTGCTGGCACATTTGGTCAGGGTAGGAGCCAGAGATGGAGGAGGAATCGATCTCAGAGGCAACAATCAAGTGCAAGTTTTAGTGAATCGAGTTATCCTTGGCATCCATATAACATACCAGCTGCACCGAGAGAGTTTCCATTGTGCAATAATTTCCACATACATCAATTGGGTCAATGTCAGCAGGGCGTTAGAGATTGTTTTACTTGTGGCCATGAGGGTCACTTTGCTAGGAAGTGTCCATAGAGGAGCACTTATGGTGGTTTAGCTGCTCAGAGTTCAGATGGAGATTAGGATACCACTTCTGGAGTTCAGGTAGCACAATCCATATGATAAGCAAATCAACAGAACCGCAATGAGCATGGACGATCAGCTGAACAGGCCCGAGTGCATGCCATGGCCCTGCGAGAGGGCAGAGCCTCCCTTGAGGTTATCATCGGTACGTTATATGTTTTTGATTATCTAGTTCTTACATTATTAGACCCTGAGGCTACGCATTCCTTTATGTCATACAGATTAGCATCTTTGGCCACTATACATGTCTCTCCTCTTCCGAGAATGTGGTGAGTATTATATCCATCCGGTGAGATTGTGAGTGTCGGATGGGTGTATAGGGACTGCGAGATATTCATGGGTGGTTATGGGTTAGCCGCGGATTTGATGTTGTTAGACATTGTAGATTTTAATGTAATTCTGGGGATGAACTTCTTGGAGGCTCACTAGGCAGTCTTTGATTATCACAAGAAGGAGGTCATCTTTAGAAGTTCAGATATGCCAGAAATCTTATTTCATGGCGAAAGAAATACTTCTCCACTTTGTTTGATTTCGGCGGTGAAAGCAGAGAAGATGCTAAAGAAAGGTTGTGAGGCATACTTGGCACATGTGATCAATACTGAAGTTTGTGCATCGAGTATCAGAGAGATTTCAATGGTTTGTGAGTATCCAGATTTATTTCCAGAGGACTAACCTGGTTTGCCTCCGATTAGGGAGAATGACTTCACCATTGAATTACTTCCAGGTACGGGTCCTATTTCTCAAGCACCATATCGAATGACCCCAGCAAAGTTGAAGGAATTGCAAATTCAACTATAGGAGTTGATCGATAAGGGTTTCATTCAACCCAGTGTTTCACCCTGGGGTGCTCCAGTGTTGTTTGTGAGGAAGAATGATGGTTCGATGAGGTTGTGCATTGATTATTGAAAGTTGAATCAAGTCACAGTGAAGAATAAGTGTCCTTTACCGCAGATCGATGATTTGTTCGATCAACTAAAAGGAGGTACAATTTTCTTGAAGATTGATTTAAGGTCAGGATACCATCAGCTTCGGATTAGAGAATCAAATGTTTCTAAAACAGTCTTTTAATCGCGCTATGGGCATTCTGTGTGTCTTGTCATGCCTTTTGGCTTGACAAAGGCCCCAACTGCTTTTATGGACCTATGAATCGAGTCTTCAGGCGATACTTGGATAAGTTTGTCATTGTATTTATCGATTACATCTTAATATATTCCAAGGATGTGAAGCAACACAGGAAACATCTACATGTTGTTTTGCAAACTTTGCTAGATTTTCAGTTGTATGCAAAGTTTAGCAAGTGTGAATTTTGGCTAGATAGTATGAAATTTCTGGGTCATGTAATTTCAGCTGAGGGAGTTAGTGTGTATCCAGATAAAATTGAGGCAGTGTTGAATTGGAGCAGAACTATAAGTGTAACTGAGATACGAAGTTTCTTGGGTTTAGCGGGTTACAATCGCCGTTTTGTACAAGACTTTTCGCAGATTACGGCTCCGCTTACCCGATTGATAAAGAAGGGTGTTAAATTTGAGTGGTTTGATGCCTGTGAAGAGAGTTATCTGACGTTGAAGGAGAGATTGACCATCGCACCAGTATTGACATTACCTGACAAAAGTAGGGAATATTTCATTTATAGTGACGCTTTGAAATTGGGTCTAGGCTGTGTTTTGATGCAGCTTGACAAAGTTGTTGCATATGGTTTCAGAAAATTGAAGTCCCATGAAGTTAGTTATCTTACACATGATCTTGAGCTAGCCGTCATTGTGTTGGCACTGAAGAGTTGAAGGCACTACTTATATGGATCGCAGTGTAGGATTTACAATGATTATAAGAGTCTCACTTACCTGCGTACTGATCAACCAGATCTTAACATGAGACAGCGAAGATGGATGGACTTGATTAATGATTATGGTTGTACTTTCGAGTACCATTCAGGAAAAGCCAATATAGTTGCAGATGCCCTTAGTGGGAAATCTAGAGCCTCTCTATTTCATGTACGAGTCGCAAGAGTATCACTCTTAGCTGAATTGTAAGTTACAGGAGCAGAACTGGAATGGAGAGATGATGGAGCATTGTTAGCTAGTTTTCAAGTTTGACCGGTGTTGTTTGACCATGTACGTGGGGCCCAGGATGCAGATTCCTATCTGTTAAGTAAAAAGAACATGATTCAGAATGGCGAACCAACAGAGTTTCGACTAAGGAATGATGGAACCTTAATGTTCAGAGGAAGATTGTGTGTTCCAGGGAATGATGAACTGAAGAAGGAAATACTTGATGAAGCTCATTGTTCAACCTATGCCACATATTCAGGTAGTACGAAAATGTTTCGGACACTTAAAGCTTATTACTGGGAATTGGTGCCCCACAACTTATTTTTGTGGACTATTTTAGAAGTGTGGTTTCATTGCAGATTTTGGGTTTCTTGAATTTTAGAGAAAATTTTGGCAAAATTTGTGTAGATGCAGGGTCGGCCTTGGGGCAAGGTGGGATAGGCCCACACCTAGGGCCCCCAAGCCTAATAAGCTCCCAAAATTCAAACTCATATATGTATATTTATAAGAAGAAAAAAAATCAAATTGGCTTAAATAATTTTTAGATATCAATGTCTGCATAGAAAGACTATTAAACACGTCAGTCAATCACGCTATCCAAGACAAACCTAAAAAAAATTAAAATTTAACCCAAACTTGTGATTTATTTTCACCTTCCGAAAAAAATTCCAAACTCTGTGAGAGAGCTTGAGAGGACAAATATTAGCTTGAGAATCGATCCCTTCCAACTCATTTGAACGTTCATTTCATACTTTTAACCAGATGAATGAGATGATAGAACTCCTTCATTCAATTAATTTAGGTTGTCGATTGACAACTCCTCTCACCATATCAATTTTTTTTCCATATTTTTTTTTTGTCAATTACTCAGTTCACTCATATTTTTCGATCAGTTCTCTACTTCCTTTTTTTTTGTTATATGTTAAATTGTTTATATGTTAGTCTTTTGTATGTTCTCTCTTGTAGATTTGCTTGAGTAGTTTAGATTTTATTAGAACACTTTGATCATGTAACTCCATAAAATATCTATTTTGATTGAAATAAATTCGATCCATTGTTCAATTGAAATATTGTAGTATTTATTCAAAGGTTTTTCTGTACATCGTTACTTTATTAAATAATATGTATATTTTCCAAAAAAGTTCAGGCCCCAAAAAAATTTCTGCCTAGGTGTTCTTGTCGTTAGGGCCTAATTTCGGTTTAGGCAACTAAATCGAGGTCAGGTCCTTTCACTATTACTTCACCGGAGCTGATTTAGAAAGTGTGACACCTCATTTTTCACCAAGGAATTATCAGAGATCATCCTTCCCGGGACAAAAACACTTTGCAATGGGGATATAATCTGAGGAAGTATCTTTTTGAGTCTGTTAGCTATCACTTTAGACCCTATTTTGTAAGCAACGTTGCAAAGGCAATAGGTCGATAATCCTTGGCCGTCTTAGGTTCTTTACCTTTCGGCAGCAACGTAAGGTGAGTGAAATTTGATGTTTTTGGTATAATGTTTGGAGTGAGAAATGTCCTCACCGTCACACACACATCGTGACTCACAATGTTCCAATAATTTTGAAAAAAAAAAGGTGACATGCCATCCGGTCTGAGCTTAGGTGACATGCCATCCGGTCTGAGCTTGAAGGATGCATTTGAAAAAGGGATGCTTTAATTTCCTCGTCTGAATATGGTTAAAGCAAGTCTTCATTCATCGCATCATTGACTATAGGAGAGACACAATTAAGAACTTTATTAAGAGCATCATCATTCACACCCTCCGATTAGAAAATCTCTTCATAATAGTCAACAAGCACGCTAGCAATGTTAGATGATTCCATCTGTCACACACCTTCATTGTCTTTTATTCCTTTTATAGTGTTTCTATGTTTCCGATTCGATGCTTTCCTGTGGAAATAAGGAGAATTACGATCTCCTCTTCTTAGCCAAAACACTTTGGATCTGTGTTTCCAGTATGTTTCCTCTTGTGAGAGAAACTCATTATATCTGACTTGCAGATTATAAAATTCATCAGCTTATCATCATGTCGCATATCTGCAAGAACATGCATCTTGCTTTGTGGTAGGGCCATCTCGTTTCTCCTTTGCCTCACCGTGGCTTGATTCCACTACATTAATACCTTCCCCATATGTTTTATTTAGAACCCAATTGCAGAAGAGGATCACCCGTAGACGGCAGGGACCAACCTTGCTTAATCTTGTTCTCACAATTCGGGTAGTCCGCCCACAACTTTTCAAAATGAAAAAATGACGCACTTTCCTTTCATCTACATTTACATTCTTTGCCACTTCCACCAAAAGAGGTAGATGATCTGACTTATCGGGCGGTAAAGTAATGACTCGAGAATATGAAAATAGGGGTAACCATTTTGGTGTGTAACAAGCACGATGAAGTCTCTCCTTGGTAGACCAGGAGAACCAAGTGAATCTAGAACCCACAAAACCCAAATCACAAAGATCACAATCACTCAAAGCTTCCCGAAACAATCGCATCTGCCTTGCCGGACGTAGAGGCCCACCGGACTTTTCCTCGTTGCTTACTATCTCATTGTAGTCTACTGCCACTAAACATGGCAGAGAACTCTGATCCCTTAAAGTGCGAAGAAGATCCTAGGTGCAAACTCGATCATCATTTCCAGCACAACCATAAATTCCTATAAATCTCCATACTCCTTGCGCACGAACCTCTCCGATCTCAATATCAATATGGTTTATGGAGTATGTACGTAGACGGACTGAATCAGCTTTCCTCCATAATAAAGCCAGTCCACAAGAGTCCTTAGATCGCTCCTTATAGTAGCCTCCATCAAAACTAGTGTCACGTCCCACTTTCTCCACGACAGCCGCTGGAGCTAGGGTTTCAGAAAGGAACAAAAGGCTAGGTTTGTGATGCTTGACTAGAGAGATGATAGCATCTTGAGTTTCGTTATTGACTAAGCCGCAACAATTCTAGACTAAGATATTGAACTCTGCCATGTTTCACCGTAAAATAACGTCATCCGACAGAAGAAAAAAAAAATCGCTAGAAGATTAGGTTTTCGAGAGAGAAAAGCTGGGTTTCACTTACCGATATTGATATGTTGTATGCTCTTTCTAGTGTTAAATTCTGTTTTTCTAGTACTTTTGTAACTCTTTATATTGATATGTTGTATGCTCTTTCTAGTGTTAAATTCTGTTTTTTTAGTACTTTTGTAACTCTTTCTGTTGGACTAGGGTATTGTACAGTACTAGGTCCTAAAATTAGTTTTAGCATAACTAATCAAACGAATTATACTAATGGTGAATAACAATTCTCATTTCAAAGTAGAAATGATTAGTAACAATTGAATGGATGATTGTTTTTGTTTTTGTTTTTTTGATAAGTCAAAAATTTACATTAATGGGAAATTCAAGTACAATCATTATTCAGTGCCTCTAACAGGAAGGTAGAAGTTGAATAAAATATCATGGGATAGTGGGTATTAGCTAAACCCACTTAACGAGTATAAGAGCTACATTATTAGCCTCCCGTTATTTGTGTTCGAAGAAGGAGTTCAAGGATTGTGATAGTGGAGTGGTTATATCATCACACGAATCTTGGAATTCGGGAGGTCATGTGTACAGATCCTGAATGGCTTTAACAAGGATGAAAGTGTCAAAACTGGATCTAGACCATTGCCCAAACCGAGTTGGCATGCCTCGAATGTAGCTATAATTTTCACTGAAAGAGGAGAGTAATGTCCCCCAATTTGTCGGGCAAATCCCATGATAAAGTTGCCCAGCCAATCTCGAACCACCACACTAATTCCTCTTGTCGAATTACGGTCAAAGGCTCCATCCATGAAAATAAAATAGTGACCTACTGGTGGAGCGTACCATCTTAGGTTGGCGGATAGGTTTTGGAGGCTTCCAATTCATGTAGATATAATGCTTATGCCAAGCCAGAGTTTGGAGCCTTATTGCTCCACCCACAATTCTAGTTTGTTCCAAACCTTGTCATTCCAAGCCTTCAAGATGAACTAAATAATAAGTCACTAGCTGACTAAATACCTCAGCAAACAACTGCTTGCCACATTCCTGCATCTAATCTAGTAAATTGTTAAGATGAGCACCCATTCCCAAAGTAAGGGATCATATCAGAAGACTCGTGCATCGACAGTCACAGAACAGATGGAGCTCTGTCTCTGTGGCCGCATTGCAAGGGGCACATTTAGGTGGGACATCTACCATCTGGGATCATAATTGGATATTCAGAGGCAGATAACCTTTAACGGCAATCCAAGCACACATCTTCGTTGCAGGGGCGGCTTGAAGCTTTATGACAACCCGACTTACTATATATCATTTAAATCAATAAAATATTTAATATATCCAGTAATTAATTGACCCAGATTAAACTCTATCAAATCTAGTTGAAACTCTTTCCGATGAACTCATTACGACAATACAGTAGCAACAATATAAGACACACTAAATTATTCTGTCGACCGCACCGCCATTGGCAGCGACACGTGACCCCACGCGTCACCACCGCCCACTTACTGGGTCGACGACATCTAAACATGAATAAACCTCACGACTATACTCGTGACTTTATTAAGATTCTAACAACATATGACTTGACTGATTTCAAGAAACTTTTTCGGCCAAGCGCGCCACAACAGATGGCATCGTCTGCAGCCATCCCCCACCACCGTCGATCCCCATTGATGGTAGAGGTTGATACCTCAATATTTTCCTCTCATCAAGCCCAACAATTTCTACAAATTTAGCTAAACCTGATTCTGACTCCACTGGCCGGAATCGGGCCCGAAAGCCGACGGATCCAAAAACCACCCTGGAAACTTCTAGGGGATGGTGCACCATTGTTGAACCACCTTAAGGCTCAAGGCTTGGTGCAATCGCCCCCCCCCCCCCCCACCGTTCAGAAATCTACTTGAATCTCGAAAAAACAACCTGCAAACGCAGAATTTCACAACCCAATACAATCCACACATCACAAGGATTTGAATCATACCTCAATCGACGACCAAATCGACCGAAAAATCATCGACCCTAGAATCTAGGTTTTCACCGTACATCTTCTCAAAATTCTGGCTTTCTCCAGCAAAATCGACGATAGTGAACATAGGGGAAAGATAGAGCGGATCGAACCGATTATTTTGATACCAAGAATTTCCAATTTGGTGGGCGAAAACCGTTGCACTGCTGGCCGGAAGCTCGACAACGATTTGGGTTGCCAGAGCCTGGTCAACGCGGGTCAACGGTTAGCTACCAAAAATGAAAAGTCTCGCTTTCTATATCTGGCAATCTCTATTTATAGTCACGAACTTTCATTTCCGTAATTCACGACAAACTTTCGTTGATCATAACTTTTATGTCATAACTTCAATTACATTATTTCGCGTGTTGACGAACTAATCTCGATGAATCCTATGACTTCCCTCTAAAGTAAACCGACATAATTAATTTGTTAAAAGTCAACCGTAGTTCTTGCAATCTTTACTGTCGGTAAATATTATTTACCGCGCTCAGTATATCGAATTAGAAATATTGCTAAATTGAAAGGACCCAATCCCGATTCAGTTACCTAAACCGGAATCGAACCCCTTCTGAAAATACGAACCAACAAAAACTTTTCGAAATTTCGGCAGAGTTTCGTTACTAACGTAGAATTGCATAAACCTGCACCCTGAAAATAACACTTCATCCTATGCCACAAAAGCCAAACCGTGGGCACCAATCCCATCCGGATTTCTCAACATCATAATATAAGCAATAACAGTAAACATACTGTACTATGTATATATATATCCGAGAAAACCGTATAAACATGTATCAGAGTATATCAGAGCGACCTCTAGTGTAAAATATATACAATATACACATCAGTAGGCGAAACAAGAACCTACTGGAAAACACAGGTAGCTCAGATCACTAGCCTCCAAACCGCGACGTGAAACACCAAACCTGAACTGCAACTGGACACGGAAACCGAAAAGCCCAGGGGAAAGACAATGAACTCGTTAGAGTGAGTGGACGAAAATAAATGTCTTTCACCAAGTAATATATACGTATAAAATCATATGCGAGTCAAATGCATGAAAATCAAATGGTACGTGAGGAGACGCTGACTACCACTCACGTACAGAGCATGCAACGTAAAATGTATCGCGGAATCTCTCATGGACTACCACGCGATAGCACAGTCTGAATCACGAGATCCCAGACCCACAAGTGATTCCTAGCCAGAAAGGCCTCGGGTCAGGATATATGTCCCCCCCGGAGCGTACTCGGGGATCAGCCGAGAAGCCAATGTGTATCGATACCACAACATATACTGAGACTGTACTCTGTGTAAACCAAATCATAAATCCTTTCTATGCACATGCATAAAACATAATATATATATATACATGTATACTCGTATATGTATATTCGTATATGCTTAATCGTAAAACACATGCTCGTAAAAACATAATCAATCTGCATGCTCAAGTTCGTAAATCATAAATAAAAGACTCGCAATCAATCCGTGAAAATAAATTGTCCACTCACAGACTCGCGTAATGCGCACACGCGCTAAACTCGTGGTCCGGCGGAAGTTCCCTCGCCTGAAGCACGATCACGATCCAGATCTTGATTTCGATTCCCTGAATATTCATAAAACATAACTGATCAAAAACATAGTCCAAAACCCTATACTGAACCACGGAAACCAACCGTTCCCGGAAATAAACAATGCAGTACAAAATGGTTAACGGAATTCCCGAAATCCCCACTCGAAACCTCGACTGAAAATCGGCTAACCAAATCAACCCGAAAACCTCTAGACGATAATCAAGGCGCGATTTCGAGAAAAACGACATTAAAAACGTCGAAATCTGAAAAAGTGAACTCCTCCGTCGTTGACCGCCGCCGCCGGCTGCGGCGCGCCGTCAAAGGGGAATTTCACGGCCAAAATTTTCAGAATTAAAGCCCATCACAAGCCGAGTCTCTTCTTCAACAGTCACCAGGTCCAATTCACGGTCTAACTCATCCAAAACAGCTCGAACCCGAGTTGAACTTCACCTCCGGCAACCGAATCGGGTTCGCCGGAAAACTCCATTACAGCCCATTCTAAGCTTAGGAATAGCTTCACCAGGCCAAGGGGAGGCGAAACCCCCACCTCCCCGCCACCATGGCTTGCCGGAAAGCCACCCCCGTCACCGGCGAAATCCTTCAACCTAACCCGAATCGTTCTCCCTCTAATCTCCATCAATTCACAAAATTCCAAACACAAACCAATTCAAAATCAAAGGAGGAAGAGAACTGTACCCTTCTTGAAGCCAAAGGTGGCCAGAAAATAGGTCGTCGAACGGCAAGCCGAAACGGGAAACCTTTCCTTATTGGTCAACAAGTCAACTTACTATTTTTGGAAAGTCAACGGCCCGGTCAAACTTCAACAATATTTTTCGACTAATTCTCGACTACTATTCCGATATTTATACTCGTGCCTCGGGTCGATCGACGATTCGAAATGGATAACCATCACGATTCGGATAAACTCGTCGGAACCCGAAACTTCAAATAATCATAAAATATTCCTCGGTTATCGAAAAAATCTTCCGGAATCGCCCACGAGCTCGAAATCATGTACTCTACAATTTCCGTGAAGACTCTCAACTCAAATTCTCAACCGAAAATATAGTCGCGAATAGAGTCAGCAAACCACATATATATCAAAAAAACTGCGACTAAACTCAATCTCGAGAATCGTGCCGAGTACGCATCTAATTCTGGTTCGGGTCGTCACATAAATGCCAATAATCATATGGAAAATTTGGGATATCACAAGCTTCTAAAACGTTTTCCAAAGAGTAGTCTGGGTTAGTGTTGCTGGCATAACCTAATTAGGAAATACAATGGTACCTCGTGCAGTAATGTAGGTGCTACTAACCTTAAATATGCCCTTTGATATGTAATGCCATAGTAGCTTGTCTTTGCACACACGCTTGCTTAGCGGTATAACATGTGCCAAAGTCACATCCTCAGGATATACATACTGCTCCATCAATGGTACGTTCCATGAACGATCTGGAAAGAAAAACTGAGACACATAGCAGATAGTTATTGGAGTGCTCGACTGTGAAATCGGCTTGAAATTTCTGGGGAGGAATTACCAATTGTCTTCCCATACCGTTATAGAGAAACCATCACCTACCTGCCAACGAGCCCCACAATCTACTACCAGCCTAGCAGATAAAAGGCTACACCATGTAAAGAAAGAAGCGTTGTTCATTGTTGCATGCCGAATAGAACACGAGTGAAAGTACCGAGCCAATTAAATTTGACTAACCAGTGAGTCGAGATTCTTTAGAATATGCTAGAATTGTTTTGCAATGTCTCCCTAAAAGAAGTGCACAAAGTGTTGCAGCTCATCACAGAAACCCGTGGGCAATAGATAACAGTTCATGGCATAATTAGGTAAGGATTAGATTACTACCATGTAAAGAAAGAAGTGTTGTTCATAGTTGCATGCCGAATAGAACACGAGTGAAAGTACCGAGCCAATTAAATTTGACTAACCAGTGAGTCGAGATTCTTTAGAATATGCCATAATTGTTTTGCAATGTCTCCCTAAAAGAAGTTTGCACAAAGTTGTTGCAACTCATCACAGAAACCCGTGGGCAATAGATAGCAGTTCATGGCATAATTAGGTAAGGATTGGATTACTACCTTATTGAGGAGTTCTCGGCCCGCAACACTCAGTAGGCACCCTTTCCAACCATCTAGTTTGTCCCGCACTTTAACCTTTATATATGCAAAGTCAGCTTCTTACTTCTTCCAATATGGGTGGGGAGGCCTATGTGTTTGTCATGATAGGGAATTAGCTCCATAGCCAGAATTCCAACAAGGTCCTCTGAAAGGACCCAACCCTAGATTAACTAGTAATCTAGAATCATGCCCTAACGACAAGACCTAAACTACGGATTTCTGTAAAAAAAAAATTGACACAATTTCCTCTATGAAGTGAACTACCAGAAACCTGCAAGAAAATTCACACCTCGAATTTCCCACAAACAATATTGTAGACCACTGATGTCCATCAAGATTTCTCAATAAAGTGCAGAAAGTAAATTAATTAAATTGCTGGAATAATAATACAGAACTGAAAACTCATAATCCAGGAATACAAACAATTCACTACAAAAACTTAAAAATATTTACAACACCAGTGTTCAGAGCGACTTCTAGGAGTAGAATAAAACATATGAAAATACACTGCTAGTGACCGAAACCTACAGGAATGTATGATAACCTGGTGGATTCAAAGCCTTAGAGGATCCAAAATTCAGCTCAAGAGAAGGACTGCAATCTGGGCACGAAAAATCGAAAGACTCAGGGAAAGGCAGATAAAAACATAAAAATGTTAGCGTGAGTTAATAAAAAGTCATAATCAGTGTAAAATAATAAAATATTCTATCTGTGCCTTTCCACTAATTTCTGCGAAATAATACGAGTTCAAAATAAAGAAGCTGAAATGCAATGAAGGTGGTCGTTCAGGGCTCCTAACCCGGTATGACTATAAACAGTAAATACAGGTGATGGGAGCGTCTAGGGTGTTATCTGACCTAAGACGAATCAAGGTCAGGCAGGGATCCTGTCCTAGTCCGACCGGCTATTCAGTGATCAGCTGAATAGCTAGAGTATCGATGCAACTAAATAAACCATCACAAACAAATCTCCAAATAAACACTCGGAAAAACATACTGTAAAGCGTCACGCATAAAAACCAAGAACTCGCTATCAACTGTAAAAATAAAGGTGTCCACTCACCGTACAATGTCGGGATATTCATAAAGCTGTAACCTGGTAATCAGCGCAATAATCATCCGACATGACCTGCTAACTCGTAATACTGAAAATACGATTATAATTAATATCTACTCGTCAATATTGAATAACTAAGCTCGTAATCCTACAAGCAATAATGTCAAAAATCTCTCATTCTCGAATAACGTATTTTCTGACTAAAAACGAACTTAATCAAATTTCGAATTCAGTTCCTTGCATTTCATCACTATAAATAAATTTTAGAGTCACAACATAAATCTTAAATATCAAGCGACTCGAATTTAAATCGAGAGTCGGATCTTCCGTTAATAATATCGTGAAATCAATTTATTATAATCCGATTAAATACACGTCTAAATTAATCAAGTCCATATTCATACAAGAACCCCACCATTGCATTCGGCACAAAATTACGAGTGGAACGACATAAAATTTTGGAGAAAATTTCACCTCGCCGGAGCTCCGCTGCCCACGGCGGTGCATGGGGACACGCACCACCGCCAACGGCGGCTAGAATCCCATCAGCACCAAAACGAGCGAGTCGCACATCAAATTTTGCATCTCAACAAACCCAACAACATTAATGAATAACACAATGCCAAATTCTAACTGGAAAGGCACAAAATTGCCAGAAAACCGAAAAATCCACAGAAAATTCAATTTGTCCAATCGTCATCGTCCGGCCACGGCAAGGGCCGAGACATGTCGCGTTGGACTCGTCTTGCTCGGGGTTTCAAAACCCCCCTAATCTCGAGGTCCAACGACGATGTGAGCACTGCCACCGTTGCCGAGAAATTCAACCCGAAATTGGCCAACTTTCTCCCCCGTGAATCTCTTTCCTCCGACCACTAATGTCGGTGATACTACCACCAAACAATACAAGGGCCCAAGCCCAACAAAACCCGATACATTTCACGAATTTGGCTAAAATCTCACCGCCGGTGAAAAATAGATAGCGAAAACAATGCCGAGAAGGTGGTCAACGCGGGGTCAACCTGGTTGCCAAAAATGGAAACTTTCGACTTTCCCAAAATGAAAACCTGTATTTATATCCGCGATTTTGTGACAAAACGTTTTCCGATATTTCCGTAAAATTTCTGCCTACCATAACTTTTTCGGCGTAACTCCGATTTCAACACTTAACGTGGCCACGAACTTGTATCGACAAACTCTACAACTTTTTCCAAAGAAATTTCTCGAAAAACATAATCAATAAATTCTCGATAAATCGCAGGCAAAAGTTACCAACGGTAAAAACTAATTACCATAGACGATTAACGTAATTAACTAGCAACTAACCGCATAAGTTTTGATTATCGTGTAATATTGTTCCGTGTTGTAACATCCTTCTGGATGCCAAGTTCCAAATTTTGACTAAATCAAACACTACTCTTGATAAAATTGATTGATTGCCCTAAAGCTTCCTCATAAGTTTTCAGAATCTCCTTAATCTTATGTCCCGATGCTATTGAAAATAACAAACTATCATCTGTAAAGAGTAAATGTTGTAAGACTGGAGCCCGCTTACATATCTTTATGCCATGTAGCTATTTTGCATGATGGTCCCATCTGATATAGGCAGAGAGTCCTGAGGTATACAACAAGAAAATATAAAGAGAGATAGGGTCAGAGCGCAGGCCTTGGGAAGGTGTAAAACATCCACGGGGAGAACCATTGATGACTACAAAGTACTTCACAGTGGTGACACAAGTCATTATAATGGTTACCCACGACTGAGGGAAGCCCATGCGGAGCATAACAGTCTCCATAAATTTTCATTACAACCTATCATAAGCCTTACTGACATCTAGCTTCAATGCCATTTGTCTGGAATCTCCTTGTTTCTTGGTCCACATGTAATGGGCGACCTCATTGGCAACCAGTTTATTATCCGTAATCAACCAGCCCAGAATGAAGGTGCTCTGGCAGGGATTAATGATCTTATGCAGGATCGATTTCAACCTATTTGCCAGGATTTGGGTGCAGATTTTAAAAATAACATTGCATAAAGTTATGGGCCGGTAATCATTAATTTTGGTGGGATTAGGTCCCTTTGGTATTTAATAGATATGTGTAAAATTGTGTCTTTGTAGAAGCTAACTTGAAACGAGAAATTCCTTTACTGTGGCAATCATATCAGGGCCAACCACCTTCCAGTATTTTTGGTAAAAGAAGGGGGGATACCATCCGGTCCCGGACACATGTGTGGGCCCATTTGAAGTAGTGCCATCTTGATTTTCTTGTCGAAGGCACCAGGAGTTGATCCCTCACATCATCCATGATAATTGGTGA
Source organism: Geum urbanum (assembly GCA_946800695.1). Lineage (NCBI taxonomy): Eukaryota > Viridiplantae > Streptophyta > Magnoliopsida > Rosales > Rosaceae > Geum > Geum urbanum. The sequence continues at coordinate 87,020,686 of OX326997.1, forward strand.
TAAAGAGGTAAGGATTGGTGCCATCCGCTTTGTAGTCACCTGACTTGATGTAAACAAAGATTCATAGTAGACGAGTACCACAGATTCCAGGCCGCCTGGAGTGTCCTGCCATACTCCATCATCAACGAACAATTTATGTATCTAGTTTTTCTTTTTAAGGTTGGACACTCGGTGGTGTAGGTACTTAATGTTCTTGTCCTTATTCTTCAACCAACTGTTCTTGGATTGCTGTTTCCAATAGGTGGTCTCATGTTGCAGTAACGTTTCTTGTCTGGCATACAACTCCTTTCTCTTAGGCACGTTAGCAGGATTGAACAACTTATTGAGGAATTCCCCCCAACTGGTTCTATATTGACTCTAGCTCTTGTTTCTGATTCCCAAAAACTTCCTTAAACCATTCCTTTAGGCCCAGTCTGGTATTCGACACATGAGTGACGAATTGATTTTGCATGTGACCTTCATTAGGCCCTTGTGAAGCCTCTTTTATCGCATCTACGCAGATTTTGTCATCGGCCCACATGGCCTCAAATCGGAAAAAATGTTGACAACCCGCAAAACGAATTTCCTTTTCTTCTCTAACAAGTATTAAGATAGGGGCATGGTCAAGGATTATGGGGAGGAGATTGAGTACTTGTGCTGCAATAAACTGTTGTCGCCATGTCGACGTTGTTAGGCCGCGATCCAAACAACACTAAGTAGTGGAGTCATACCACGTGAATAATTCACCCGTGCAACATAAATCTTCCATCGTATAATCATTCATGCACTGGTTCATTGCATCCATCTGCCAATTGGGTCAGACATGTCCTCCCGATTTCTCCAGGGCTTGCATAATCTCATTTAGGTCTCCTATAACACACCAATTTTCCGATCCAGCCTGTTGGGATAGCAACTGAAAGAGATCACATATTTGGTAATGCGTTTGAATGTAGGGATTACCATACACTCCTATAAATTTCCAGTCCCGTCAAGATGAAGCCGCCATCCGGATATCGACATCCATAAACCAAGGCGAGTGATCACGGAGGTGATGGTCCATGTCATCCGCCCATAAAAGTATCAATCCTCCAGCCAAAGTATCAGAGCAAGGAACCATCTCTCCTTTCTGAAACCCTAGTTGGGATCAGATATGTTTGAATGGGGTTTTGGACCTACACTTCCTTTCTTGCAGGAAAACAATGTCGAGCTTCTTTGAGATAATAGACCAGAGGGCGTCAATCTTAGCGTTGGCTCCTGAGCCTCTCATGTCCATGCCAAGACATTGTAGTTTACCGCCATGAATGGGGGTACGGCAATTTAAATGAGAGGAAGATGTCAAGAAGATGATAGGTGATTATGGTAAAGGATACCGAGAGAGGAGGCCAAATACTCATATGTGGGTCGTCAGTGGTAGTCGGTGATCAAGTAGGGAGATTAGCACATGGAGAAGTCTTCGTGACGGATCATGCTAGGCTGGAAATATCTAGGCAGTGCTAGGTTCTGAATCGTTTGTAAGAAGCTTGGAGCCTATGGTTTTTTCTCTTCTGTTTTGATTCCCAGTTATAGTTCAATTACCTCAAGAAAAAACTTGGGTCGAAACTTAATTGGATGTCAAGGTCCAAATTATTCTCATTTATACAAATTTCGGTTTGTGATTTTATTATCAAAATCACCTAACACATAAATTACCTCGTAATGATCATGTATGCAAAAATTTGATTAAATCGGAGATCGTTTACTAATTAAATTGTTGGTTTAATTGATAATTAAACACTCTTAATTTTTAAGTTTTTTTATTTAATACAAAGAAAAATTCGACCCGACCCGGCCTTATGAGCTTAGCCCGGCCCTAAAAGCCCGTGGCCCAAAAGACCTGTGAGTTTTAAATTTTCAAAAAAAGTCCTACTCGGCCCGACCCATTGCCGACCCATAATTGTTAATTGCTGATGGATGTGAGCTTAATTACTTGAGTGACAATTATGATTTACAATGTAAAATATTTTACATTGCGTTAACAAGCACGAGTGACATCACGACATGAAAGATTAACCAACTGAATTACCTAGATCGACCAATGTAAAGTATATGATCAACAAAAGAAATGAGCAGGGGCGGATCCACTTGAAGGACTGTGTAGGTTATAGCCCACAGAGAATTTGAGAACTATGATAAAAACCTGTATATGCTATTAGCTCACATGTTATATGTTAGTCCAGTTGGTCATTTGTATTAGGTTTATGTGAGAGGAAAATCTTCACGTCGTTGATTCGAATCTCCATAAATGACCTATTTTACCACCCAAACGTCTCTTTTCTTCTTTCTTATTGTTTAGTTTGCCTTAATTTAGGTTCCTTCTTTCTACTTTCTTCATTGGGTTCCTTGACTTCCTTCTATCCCATTTTCTTTCTTACTAGATAATTCCTTCATATCATTACAATTTTTTTTTGCTGGTTCTAGCCATGTGCATAGTATAACCTTGAAAAAAAAATGTGCGTTGCACAATATAGCCCACGCTACTTTGAAATCCTGGATTCGTCCCAAGAAATGAGTACGTTGTTAATAATCAAATCGAGCTGATTCATGTCATTCAACCAAAAAGCTTATAATTATGACACAAGCTGAACTGGCTTATATACTACTACTTTGCACTGTCTTAATGTTAAGGTTAAATCATCAATGATTGAGTAAAATGGTGGTTTAAGCTCCAATTGGTATTAAGACTTCGCCCCACCATTTTCTTTCTCAAGTGCTATATATGACTTTGGACATAACAAATTAAGGTCTCATAAATTTACTTTTGCGTTTTTAATTACAAAATCCATTTTTAATATCTATCTGATTTTGTTCTCCTTTATTTCTTTTCCTTTTGAAAGAAATTTGGTTTCACTTTCTTTTGTTTAATCTACATCGGTTTTAATTAGCCTCTGCCTTATCTGTGTATGTCATTTAATTACGTTCAATTATCACATTTAATTTGATTCAAATAAACGATTATCACATTTAATCACACACCTCAGCAGCCATCTAAGAGCATGGTTGTCACAAGACTTGTACATTGTACGTGCCCTATACATGAGAGCAATCTTCAGCCTATCATAGTGTGCATTGCCGTGCATTGAGTTCCTTGGCATACAACAATGTTGATCCCAAACTCTTTCTTTCAACCTCGAGACGAGGTAGAAGTGTGTAGCAAACTAGAAGGATATGTCGGCCCATACTATGAGGCCGAAATAATAAGCCCCGCCCAAAACTCCAAGTACATGGTTCGCTACGATAGCTTGGTTGAGGAAACTAATCCTGATCGTAAGCTTGTATAGCTTGTGAGTGTGGATGAGGTCCGTCCTCGTCCGCCTCTGATTGGAACTAGTGAATTTTCTCTGCATGATTGGGTCGATGCATTCGACAAGGACGGATGGTGGGTTGGCCAAATTGTAGGTGTGAGGCAATCGCGGTGCAATAGTTACAAGGTTAGATTTGAAGAGTATGGAGTGGAGGCTACTTACCGAGCTTATGAGCTGAGGCCACATCAAGACTGGATCAATGGTGAATGGGTAGTTCGTCGGTAATATATTATATATATAGATCTCATCTAGAAGAATATATTGAGGAAGGTAGAGAATCCTAGTTATTCAGAAATAGTGTCATCCCCTCCGATAATGAATCTAGTTTCAATGTCTGTGTTATTGATCATTCCTTCTGCTTCTCTTCCATATCATTGTGTCTCCATAAAATATTTCTCATTTCTCAATTTACGCTATATAGTTGATTTAAAAAAATTCAAATAGTAGCATCCTAGCTCTTCACGCGCGTTTTATGGCACGAATGTATATCCAACAATTTAAATATAAACGATCTTTTACATCTCCAACTTTATATATAATGAGTTAATGACAAACCATCTACTCTATATATTTAATTAATTTTTCCTTATTTAACAATGTTAATTAAGTCGTATTTTTAGTTTTCGATCAAAAGCATCTCTCGTAGCGGACATGATATTTTTATTTTTTATACATTTTTAGCTCCTAAGAAATTCCTTAAGTTACTTTTGAACTTCATTTCATTTTAATGAACTAGTGCCATTTGCAATACAAAAATAAAAACAAAAGAACACTACAATAATAAAAATGAAAAGATACAAAAAGATAGATGAATCAAGGCCCAAGGCCCAAAAAACATGGTCGAAACCCAATTGGATCGGGAGATCGTGGGTTAAGTTTCCCTAAACCGAGAGGGATTAGGCCTTGTAATATAAAGAGAGACCAGCAGCTTCAACCTTTACCCACACTACGCAGTTGCACCCATTTTCAATTCCTTTAAAAAAAAATCAAAGAAAATGGATTCCCACTCAAGGTTGTCATTCCAGAGAGGCGATCACGTCGAAATCTGCAGCAAAGCCGACGGCTTTCTGGGATCTTACTACGAAGCCACCGTCGTAGCAAACATGGGCAACAACTACGTCATCCAGTACACCAATCTCACCCGGGAGTTCAACCCATCCGAGCCGTTGAAAGAGACCGTCATGGCCGCCGAGGTCCGACCTCTGCCGCCGGCGACCGGAGCTTCTGGGTTTCGCGTCGGCGACAGAATCGACGCATACGATCTTGATGGGTGGTGGGTCGGTACGGTTTCGTCGGAAAAGACTAGCTCCGGTGAGCATTCTGTGTTCTTTGAATACTGCGGACAGGAGCTGACGTACTCAGTCGAGAAGCTCAGGGTTCATCAAGAATGGCGCAATGGGAAATGGGTCTCGTCCAAGAAGACCAAGACCAAGAGAAAGAGAAGTGCTCTGTGATTCTGACTCGGTCGTTCACCAAACCAAACGATGTCGTATTCGGGTTCCCGAACGATGTCGTTTTCGGGTTCCCGAACGATGTCGTTTGGGGAGGGTTTTTAATAATATTTCGTTCCAAACTAGAGGATTTAGGAAGATCTATATGTATTGTTTTGTCGATATTGAATGCAATCTCTAATTTTGTCACAGCTTTACATAATAGTTACTAGTGTTTGTCAGAGAAATCACAAGATGATGCTCTGCTGCAGAAAACAACAATGGCATTCACCCTATCACATATTCACATTATCAAGAAGAAACTGAAAAACCCAATCAGTCTTGACACTTCTCTATCACCAAAGAGACATTGTACATCAAGTAGACTTGGTAGAGCATCAATAACTTGGTGAGATTCGAGTTATATGAGGAACACCAGATTTTTGAATCACTGAACTTTCTTCTTGCAATTCTACGAAATTCAAATGAAGTTGAGCAACACATTCTATCCTCATACATCATTTTCTAGTTGAAAGTAATCAGAGTGGAACAGAACCGTAGAAAACTACTTCCGCAGGACCAGTCATGTAAATATGATTGTCTTCCTCTCTCCACTCAATCTGCAACGGCCCTCCAGGAAGATCAACTGTGCAATTCTGTTGGCAAAAGAGAAGCATAAACAGATGAACATTGGAATTCAAGCAACTGAAACAATAGTTGATAATTAGGAAGATTTGGACACCGATTCTAGCAATCGACAGCTGAGTAACAGTCAAAATATGGAGTATTACAAATTCACAATAGAAAAGAAAAATACAACATTCACTTCTATCCATTCATTTGTGTCAACTGCAATTCCACAAGTGCAGGGAAGGTGTTTCTTTATTTTTGGTCCATAACGAGGTTTTTCTTCTTCTTCCCATGTTATATGATTGTTGTTTACGAAACGATTTCGCTACTTAAGTCATCGGTCACGTGGATCACACACATATACATTATACACTAACCATGCCTTCTTTCACATAAAGGTGTTAGAATATGCCTTGAATCAGGTTTGTATGCCGGTAGCATATGAGGGTCTCGCTACATACGTAAGAATATCAAACTTAAAACTTCAAAGGAACTGACTGACCAATGTGGCAATATCAAAAAGTGGACAAAAACAGCAAGATTAACATGTAAGCCGACTGGAAGTAGAGACAACATTATTTCCTCTAAAAATATGGCTCAAAACTTACCCGAGCAGCACGACCCTCAAGAACACCTGCTACAACTACAGCACAAGCACCAGTTCCACAAGCCAGAGTTGCACCTGCAATCAAAGATGATTAAGCTTATAGCAGATTTTGTAATACATCAGAATGTACAAGATTTTCTTCTGCATCCAAGGGAACCAACCTGCACCACGCTCCCAAACTCGCATTTTGACGTGTGAAGGAGTGAAAACTTGCACAAATTCTGTACATAGTATCAATTTAGATTCCAGCATATCAATTTGATTAAGATTCTGAACACATGAAGAGATAACCCCATGGATTTACTGGAAACAAATCTTAAGTTTACTTACCTGTGTTAGTTCGTGCTGGAAACACCTCATGATTTTCAAATTTCGGACCAATTTCAGCTAGATTCAATTCATCAACTTGTAAGTTCTGTTCCATAACATCAAAAATTAGTCAACAACGATGAATTTGGGAGGCAGAAAAGGTATCCAGTGGACCCATAATAGAAGTAAAGAGAATTGAAATGTTTGAAGTTATGCTAGCACAGTTACCTGGTCTTTGTCTGTACCATAAGTTACACAATGAGGATTTCCCATACTAACACAAGTTACATTCCAGGTTACTCCATCAACATTCAACCCTGACTTAACAACAGCTTGGTCTTTGTTTGCAGGTAGTTTAGTAGGTACATCTGATGCTTTCAGAATCGGCTCACCCATATCAACTCTAACCTGTATTTACATGTATCATTAGCTAACACAATTGTAAGCATCCAACACTACAGCAAGATGAGGAATCCAGTCCAGCAATGTGTGCAGTAGTATATTCATACTTAGAGAGTAGCACTGTTTCGCAATCATTTGATGCATAGTGCACTTGCTGCACAATAATATACTTAATCTGAACAATGTGGTAAACAGCATACCAGTCCATCATCTACAATTTCTGGAACAATTAACCCAGCACCAGTATGTACCATAAATCTGCAATATGTACACAAACACAACTGATGTTTAGAAAGTAGTGACCATGAATAGCATTCATCAATACTGAACTGAACAGCTCTCTTCTAAATTTTATAAGCAACAGATAACAATGCAGAATAAATACAATTACTGATAGATTCAAATCCCCACCGTTGCTTCCCTTGCAAGTTCTCAAGTTCCATGATGAACCTTGCGAAGCATCTGACTCCATTCCCACACATCTGGATTACAAAATTTAACATCAAACAATTGGAAATTGAAACCACCACTCATATACACAGTAGCTCACACATATCCCAATGCAGTAGATACAATCAATTCATCTCTAATCACAGACATACAATGTAGCAATGACAAGTATGTTTAAAGCACCAAAATGTAATTCACCTCCGGCTCGCTCCCATCGGAATTGAAAATCCTCATGGTATAATCAGTTTCATTTACACCAGGAAGCGCAAAGATGACTCCATCCGCGCCAATCCCAAAGTTCCGATCACACAGCTTCACTGCTTGCTCCGGAGTCACCTTAGGCTCCGCCGAGTCCCTATTATCAACCTATTACTCGAAAAATCCCAACAAACAATCACAAACGAAACCCTAGTTTTTCGATTATTTGATTCAAGTTCATCAAGTGGTGAAAGTGAATACCAGGATGAAGTCGTTGCCGAGGCCGTGGTACTTAACGAAGTGAAGGATTCCGGCCTCTCTCCGGTCGAGAAATGAAGCCGGAGACACCTTTTCGGCTGCTCCAACGCTCATTGAAGCCGCCGTCGCCGATAAGCGTAAGCGTGGACTTTTCAAGGAGACGGTACGGCTGAGAGAGTTGAATTTGAGAACAGGAAAATACGAAGAAGAGAGACGAGAATCGAAAGAGGTGAGTGATCCACGAGTTGGAGATGTGAGAGGCACTGAAATAGCGGCGGCTATGGCCATGGCTATGGCTTTGGAATGGAGTGAGCTGAGTTTTCCCTCTCTGAAACAGTGTCCCGGCGGCGGCTATTGTGTTTAGTTGTTTGTCTTGGCCGTTATAGGTAAAATGTACAATTTTTACGACAAGAGTTTAAGGGTAAAACAGTACAAACTGGATTCACCACAACGATTATAAATGGTGTAGTTATCATGGTGTGAGGGTAAAACAGTACAAACTGAATTTATCACAATGATTCTGTAGTTATCTCAGTGGTGTGTTTGGATAGAGGTAGAATAAGAGAAATTTAATTAAACTTTAAAAATTTAAAATTTCATCTCCTAATTTTTTGTGTTCAGATAACTTGTTTGAGAATTTTACAATTCCTCCATTTTAAAAATGAGGAGAATTGAAGACTTAAATTCTCCCTTCAAATTTCCTCAAAAAGATGTGTCATTTTACAATTTTCTTGAATCATTTTTAAAAATTTGTAATTCTTGTCATTATTAAATTTCTTTATGAAGACATCCAAACACAAGAATTCACAAATGATGTAATTTAAAATACTGAAATTCTAATTTCCGTCATTTGTCAATTCCTATAAGAATTAAGAATTCTTCATCCAAACACACTGTAAGGGAAAAAGTCACTAACAGTACCCCAACTTTCAGTGACATACAACATAAGTACCTCAACTTTCAAAATTCTAGGAATAGTACCTGAACTTTCGAAATCGTACTAACTTTGGTACCTACGATGATTAACTCACTAACGTCGTTTGCTCTGACAGAAAAGTAAGGGTAAACTCGTCTATTTATTAACTCCCACCATTTTCTGACATTGATTATGCCATATCATGGTTTTCCCTCCAAATCTCACTCTTACTATATCCCCTCTATAATTGAAGCTTTAGATTGTACCCAAGCATCTCTCTCGGTTTTCCCTCCAAATCTCACTCTTACTCTATCCCCTCTATAATTGAAGCTTTAGATTGTACCCAAGCATCTCTCTCTCTCTCTCTCTCTCTCTCTCACACACACACACACACACACACACACACACACACACACACACACACACACACACACACACACACACACACACACACACACACACACACACACGTGAATGGAGCATCAAACCCCAATTTGCTATTAAAAGAAAGATAAGTACTCCATATCATGTCATTAGTACCAGTTTGGGGAAACTTATAAGCTTAATTTCTATTTTTAAACGGAGAAGACGTACGCGCTCTTGAACACGCCCGATCGGTCCCCCCCCCCCCCCAAATTACACAGTCTTCTCGTTCGGCGGCCCAAGCATTGGTGATGGCCTCTGGCCTTGCCGGCGAGCTGTGGGTGCGGCCAGACGGGGCCTTTGTTGCCTTATGGCTGGTGTGTCCGTCAATGGACAGTAGTTGTTGGAGGAGTTGGAGTGAGAGCTTGGGTTCTGTTGTCTTGGTTATGTGATGTCGCTGAGAGTGTTGTGAAGGAGAATGAGGGTGAGGGTTGGCAGCAAGGGGAGGTCAGAAAGTGCTCGATGGATCTTCTGGTCACGATGTGCGTCTTAGACGAAGTACAGAGTTTCACGGCATGAAACGAGTTCATGGAATGTTCGAACATTTTGGTGGTGGTCCTCGGTTAAATAAAAAAGCCATGTCTGGAAGGAGGCAACAGATCCAAGTGCAACCCAAATCTGGCAGGATTGCGTTGGAGTTGGTCAACTGGGTTTCGTGGATGGTAAGGGTGTTATTTAGTGGCATGTGGTGGTGCGACAGACACAGGATAGAATATGGGCTCATTGCTTTGTCCTTTGTGGGGTTTGGTGGTGGTGGGCTAGGGTTTATATCCTAAGCCCATGTAGTTATATATTTTTTTAAGTATTTTCTATTATTGTTTGTTGTTGGATGTTGGATGTTAATATTGTTTTGTCAAGAATAAATCCCTATGTTATGTGGCTAGGGCGAGTCGGGCGTCTTAAGTGGGTTGTCTATGCGTGCACTTTATGTGCCTTGTCTGCTCTAGTGAGAGTGCGTTATATTAAATGGACATATCCTCCTAGTGGCAGGATGAAACGTAGTGGCGACGACTTAGTTGTCATTTGGTAGCATACTAGGAAAGATGTTTCTAAATGAGTATTGGAATATTTTCGCGGGAAAAGTAACAGTTGGATCTTTCCAGTGTGTCGCCATAATTGTAAAGTGGATGGAATAGGCGGTATGGTGCATGTTTGATTACATAGTTATCGTAGGATGTTCTATGACTATCCGAAATTTTCTGTGTGTGCTCGATGTAATGTGGGGTTCAGGTTCTTAGTAAAGGCTCGAGGGCTTCCGCACCGCTCTTTCTTTCAAAACAAATAATACGCTTTCTATTTAGTTGTGTTCTTCTATTTTCATTTTACGAGAGAACAGGACACTGTAACTTCTTCAAATGGATAGATCCACCTACACTTGTAGCTAATTGAGAAGCACCTGGACATGATCTTGTGGTTGCTCAGCAAATGGAGAGAAAGATATGGAGTGTGATGCTATGGTGTTGGATGGTGGATACATGATCAAGGATTGATGTGAATAATCTGCAGCAAAATAAAATTCAATTAGACGCTGAAAACAAAAGACTTAGAGCTCAAGAGAAGAGGTTATGGGCTGTTATAATTGACTTCATTGCTTTTGTTATGTATTTTCTAATGTGAGATTATAGTCATGGAAGTACGATGCTGCTTTTGTATGTCAAATTTGTGCTATATATATGAACTATAATCTTTATGTATGGTGTACCTGCTTGTAAGTATCAAATCAATGTGTGCCATTTTGTGTACCACTTTATGAAGATAGGGCATTCTGTTTCAATGAATCAATGATGTGCACCAATATGCAACAAGATATACCAATATGTCTAGGAATACAAGTACTTCAATTAACCTGAATCATTGTTCAAACATTACAGGCCTAAAAAACTAAGTCACATTACATCTTACACAAAAGCCTTATGCATTGTCCAAACATTTCAACTACTTCTTAAACAAAAGCAAGGCAATAATCAGTCCACAAAATAGTTGCAAAGGTATGAGGTTTTGATTCTTAGCCTAGGTCAGTTAGTACTTCCACAAAGACCTAGTCACCCTACTCTTGGATGATTCTCTATTCTCTGAAGCATTAGTTTCATCACTTGGATTTTCTTCGACCTCTTAGGGGGTTTGATCCTTCTATCTAGAGTTTTTATCTCTTGTAAGAATTAATTGGTGGATGTGAGGTACATGAGCTTGCATTATCCTAACAAACCAAATACAAAAAATTACATGAATTTCAGCGAGCAAGTGAATTGGCTAAAATGCCATAATCACCAACACAAAACTAGAGTACGTAGTTAAAATTACTTGAATTGGACCAGTAACATTATGTTTTGTTTGGCTTGTTGTATTGGATGAAGCATCAAAGCTAATCAATTAGTCAAAACTGTCGTTAAGTTGTGCAACTAAGGTAGAATATGCAGGATGCTCATGTGTATTGGCTGGAACTTGAGGTCCTACATTATCAGCTTCATTTTGCTGAGCATGGTCTTCATTTTTTTGCTCTTGTTCAACAGTATGAGATTGTTCATTTGCTTGAGCTTCTACGAGAACTTGAGCTTCTGCTTGTTGCTCTTGTTCAGCAGCTCGAGGCTGCCATTTGGTACATAAAATATGTATGATTACACACACCAACTCATTAGTTTCATTATTATATAAATTGAACTACACGATGATTATATACCTGATTTCTCCTAAGACATGTTCTTTTGTTGTGTCGCTTCTTATGGCACAATCTACATTTGATTTGTGTGTAATGGCTCTTAGGCAACTTTGAAGATAAGGAGCTGGTGACTCTTTACCTACACATCACAATATACTAAGTCTACAGACCAACAAACCGAAATGACAAACTGAAAAGCAACCAAAAACACAACTTTCAATACAAAATAGAAGTGGAAAAAAATTACAAAAATTGAAAGATAGCCAAATGAGGTACCTGGTTCTTTCCATCTTTTAGTCTGTGGCCTCCTCGGTTGCCTCCTCACTATAGGTGGGGCTATTGGTCAATGTCTTATCTCCCATTCTCCAACTCCATCAATGAGATTGATCGTTGGTGTGTAGGCCTTCATGTATACACTATTTGTATAAGCTTCATTCACAAAATCCTTTGGATCCTTGCTTTTGAAGTAGATTGCGCCAATGGCATGGCCACAAGGTAGTCAACACAGATTCCACGTACCTATTGCAAGTGCATGTCTTCTTAGCCAAATCCACAAAATGTTGAGCAATCACACCACTTTCACAAGCTACGCCCCTTCTTTGAAGCTCGTACTTATCTTTACTTGACTCCAAAGGCTTGTAGTTATGGCTCCAACTAGCATTTTTTTTAATCAACTTAGCAATCTTAGATCCAACTTTGGATTTCCATTTACCGACAGAGTTCCTTCTATTAGCTAGCCTCACCATAATAGCTACTTTAATTGCTTCCAAACAAGGAATTATTGGTTTCTTTCTAGCTTCATTTATGCTTTTGTTGAAAGGCTCACAGTGGTTATTTAGCAAAATATCACACTTGAACTCTTCAATAAAATGTGACCTAGACCAAGGAGTTGTTGATCTATGCAAGCACCACTTCCATGCAAATTCATTCTTCTTTGCTAAATTCTCCATTGCTTTGTTGAATTTAGCCATTGTATTAGCTCGGGCCACAGCCCAAAACAGTTGCTTCAATTCCAAACCACCATGTCCATTTCTCTTCAAGTTGTTGTGGAGGTGATGCACACAATGTCTATGATTAGCTTCTGGAAACAAGTCTTGGATGGCTCTCTCAAGACCTTTTTACTTGTCAGATACAAATACATAGCCATTGGAATCATAGATTTGCAGATCCTTCCTTAAAAATTCAAGAAACCAGGTCCATGAGTCTCTTGTCTCTAACTCACAAATAACACACGCTATCAGATACATCCCATTATTGTCATAAATTCCTACAACACTCAGCAGTTGACCCTTGTAACTACCCTTGAAATTATAGCCATCCAATCCAATTATTTTTCTACACCCTGCCCTCCATCCATCCTTGCAAGCTTTGAAGCATGTATAAATTCTCTAAAATGTAGGTACATCACCAATAAGCTTAATTTTTATCCAAACTGAACTTCCAGGATTTCTGTACTTGAGTTCATGTGCATAACTCTCTAAAAGATTATATTGCTTCACATATGTCCCTTCAATTATTATTTTTTGCATAAGACTTAGCCCGAGAACACATATGGTAACCAACACATATTAAAATCTCTTAAAATAGCTGTTTGAACCCCTTCTTTAGAACAATGTGGATCATGCATGAAATTACTCATGTACTCCTTAGAAATGAAAGGAGCACTCAAATGGAATACCTTGCCTTCCCCTAATGCATAGTTATGTTGCATAATGAAAGTCCTTATATACATTGTACATGTATTATCATCTACAGTTGAGGCATATATCCAAGAGGGACAACATTCTGATGTCTTGCACACTACCCCTTCACTTTGTGCCTTGTGTTCTTATCAAACGTGAGCTCCTATTTAGTTAGAATAACATGTTTTCTAATTGAATTTTTGAAGACTTCATTGTTTGGAAAAGCCATTCCAAGCTCAAATGTTGGGCTCTTGTCATCTATGTTCTCATTAAACTCCCTCCAATTAGACCATGTTTTTTTACAGTTCACCCTAAACCTTCCTTTATCTGCTTGTTCATCATCATCATCAGAACCGTTCATACTTTCTAGGTCATCTGAGTTAGTTACATCATCATCTGAAATAAACCCTTTGAATCTCATCTCCTTATATTCATCCATCATGCATTGATCACCATCCACGTTAACTTGAAAGTCAACTTCAACATCTTGTTCATTTAGCTCATAATCACTATCAACAAATGGATAGCTTGGATCTTCTACTGAGTCATCAGAACTGAACACATCTTCATCTTGTACTTGAGGTTCAGCTTCATCTTCTTCTTGCACCTCAGTTTGCACTTTTGATCTTGGGGTACGATATGAGTATTTTCCTCTTCCAGACCTTGTATTGTACCTCTTAATCTAAACTTTGGTAGATTTCTTCAAAGCTGATGTCTTCTTAAAACCACCTTCTTCTTCATAATAGATTCTGAAACCTTTTCTTTGCCTTTTCTGTTGGGCTGAGTGTTCTCTATCACTATGCCATCTTCTCTTCCATTTGTGTTGCCTTTGCCACCAAGTACTATTGGCTCTTGCATTTGAGCTATAAGTCCATATATATCCATTTGAACATTTAGTTGGTTGAATTGTACACTTGGAGGATGATTCTCATATACTTGATCATCATCTTCTAATGGCAAATCATCAATAACATGGCCAAAATAAATATCGTCATCCACTTCATTATCATAATTATTCATTTCCTCTGGCGTAAATGATATTCTTCCTCCTGAACATAAAATAAACACCTTAAGCTCTCTCGTTTTGCTTGGAATAAAATTCACCATGTCTTTAGCATTTTCCTCATTCACAATAGGCAAGTATCCACTCCCTTCCTCACTTCTGGGTATCCTAAACCAGTAATTTATTGGACCACGATCATAGCCCAAATCGTTGGCCCAACAATTAAATGCACTAACACATAATTTATCTGAGATTACCCCATCCACATAACACATATCACCTCCCTTATACTTCTTGTAAACTCCTCCATCTCTACTGTAGAGTCTGCCTCCATGATGGATCTTACTCGTAAAACAATGATCTAAAATAGAAGAAGAAAAAAAGTTAGCGAAAATACTGGAGACTATAACTCCAAAACACAATATAATATCATGTTGAAGTATTAGTTGTATAACTCTTTTTTGCTTGCTACGATCGTTAACAACATTTGTCTACTACATAGAAATTACAAGCACTCACCCACCACTACCCTACTGACACTTGTACTTTCTTGTTAGAAATTTATCTTGTTGCTGAACATAATAATATTAGAGAACGATTTGCAACCAAAACTAGTTCCCAGCCAAAATTCATGAATCAAACCAACTTATTTAAAAAATTATGTCCAGCACCAACCCCCTTCCAAGCATTCATTATCAACACCAACAACCCACCCAAAACATAAAGCCCATCTTCAAATACGATACCCAACATTAAACCATAGCACTATTATTTTTTGTATTGACCTAACACCATTGTTGACTACCCAAAACTCTAGGACCACTTATAAGGAAAAAATTCCTAAAAGGAAGAGAAAACCCTAAAAAATTTACCAGTACAGAACAAAAAGGGGACCATATTGCATACTCCTCCTCGATGAATATGATCTCCATATAGCCTAAAGTATCTCCAAAAATTGTCTATAAGTGGACAAAGAATCAAATCTTCTTTACTCGACCACAAATTTTGTTTTTTTGGTAGGTTCGATATGTTTGGCAGAGAGATTCGATTTCAGGCTGAGATGGGTTTAGGGAAATAGAGTTAAGAGTGAGACTGTGATCGAGTGAACGGAGGTAAAGAGTGAGACGAAGAAAACAGAGATCATTGAACATAAAAGATAGATTTACCTTTCATTATTTTCATAATGGCATTTGACCAAATGGCATTAATCATCGAAGGTACCAAAGTTAGAACGATTTTGAAAGTTCATGTACTAATTCTAGAATTTTAAAAGTGGAGGTACTTATGTTGTATGTCACGGAAAGTTGGGGTACTGTCAGTAACTTTTTCCCTTATCCTAATTCACTCATCAAAAGTAGTTGTTTACATTGTCTGTGATTCTGCTGGAAACCAAATGGTAAGGACTCCACCTAGGATTAGAATTTTGAAGTCCATAATCGGCTATAATTTGGTAAGTGGCTACACTAGCTACATACCGATCCATTACATATCCAATCCATTTACATATATGATTTCTTGTCAGGATTGGATTATGTTTCAAAAATACTCGGAACATTTCTAAACCTATAAATACAACTGCTTGCTAGTTCTTCCATACACAAACCAACTAGCAGCAAATTCATTCTTTAAGAATCAAATAAAACTTTCAGACATGAATTTGCAAAGGAGCTTTGTTGTTTTCTCTTTTCTCTTTTTGGTTGCGGTTACATCATTTTCACCATCAGAAGCGCATCCAACTGGAAGCTATGAACACCATGAGATTCTACTTCCAGTAATCGACCCGAAATCCCTGCTTTCAACTGTAAATGAGCTGTTTATACAGGTGTTGCTGACGGTCGGATTTTCAAATTTGTTGGAGGCCAATACGGGTGGGTAGTGTTTGCAACAACGTCCCCATCTAGGCCAAGATGGTGCGATACCTCAATCAATAAAGACTATGAGCCAATCTGTGGCAGACCACTCGGACTCAAGTTCAACCATGCCACATGCGAGTTTTACATAACTAATGCGTACTTTGGCCTCTTGAACAGTGGCGAATCTAGGATTCAAAGTTCGGTAGAGCTCATTTTTAAATATACATGTTAATGAATCTCAAGGTACAAGAGAGATTTTTTTGTTTTTGTCTGGGGGGAATTATAGCTTATAATATGAATCTCAGATTAATGTCAACCAAGGAAAGAAGAAGAAGAAGACGATATTCTTATAAGAAACAAAATGTATATCACACATGTAACCTTGATCATGTTTAGCTACAAGTTGCATGTTTCCTAATAATTTTTGAATTTTGACGATAATATGCCCGAAATCGCGAAGATTAAACAAGAAACGAGGAAGTGGAAGAACAACACTGCGAAACTCCAACAATATGCGAAAGAGATACGCTAAAATAAAATGAGCAACGGTGGACTCAAGGACTTTCGATTAATTTCTCTTCTTATTATGTAGTAATTATTAAAAGTAGTAGTATTTTTTTTTTTACTCTTAAAAACTCACCAGGGCTTAAGCCCTAATAAGCCAGTGGCTCGAATCACCCCTGCTCTTGAAGGTGGGACCCAATGGTGGCGTAGCTTAAACACTTGCACATTCAGCGGAAGGTGTCCCTTTTCGGTTCACTAATTCTTTGGACATCGATCTGGTGTCTGGAAGTGTATATTTCACGGATACAAGCACAATTTATCAAAGAAGACATTAGGAGTCATCATTTAACAACGGAGATAGAACTGGACGACTAATACGATATAATCCTTATATGAGAAGAGTGGACGTATTGCTCCATGGCTTGGCTTTTGCAAGTGGAGTTGCTCTAAGTGCAGACCAATCATTTGTGCTAGTAATCCAAACAACAGCAAAGAACATTCTAAGACATTGGATTCAAGGACTCCCGAATAATCAAGAACTTTTCTCGACAACTCAAGGCTTCCCGGACAATATTAAACAAAAACATAAGAAAATTTTGGGTTGCTGAGAATAGTAATGAACAAGGCAAATCAGTCAATTTTGATACAATGGGATATTTTATAAAAGTGGTGGATGGACTTAGTCCAATAAGCCGTGCTCAAGAATATCTTGGTAACCCTTGTGAACTCATTTGGAGGCGTTATACATTTTTGAGCGATAGATATAAAATTGCCGCTTTAGATCTGTAGCGGACAATAGTACGCAATATCTTTAGACTCTTTTTTTTTATAGTAATATTTTTCTTTTGTTCTTGTTACGTATTTGACCAAAGACGTCTTTGTACTTCTGTTACAGTTAAATTTTGTATGGTTCTCAATGAATTCATGTTAGTCAAACATTACACGTTTGACGCTTGAGATCTTTTAATTTAGACTTCTCCAGGTCGAAGTCGATCCACAATCACACACCTTTTGTTCAGATCGAAACACGTAATTTTATGAACTCTGTGTACGTTAATATGATCATGCTTTTGACAAGCTAGGCATTCACAACAATATATTCATGGGATTTAATTTACATTTACACAGGGGGCTGGCCGGCCGGCCAGATCTAAGAAAAGAAAAGAACTAATATTTTCCGATGGCTGGCCAGCGGCTTCTTTAAGGTTGGTACGTTACACTATAGTCAACGAGTTGAGCCTAGTCGACTTTTCCAGTAAGAGATCCATTAGTAGCAACTCTTTTGAGCGGTTGGTGGCTTTTCCAGTAAGAGATCCATTGCCGACAAAGCCAATCAAGTCAACTCTTTTGAGCTGTTGAAGCTGTGAAGTATTTGACTTTACTGTAGAAAAGTCCATCCAGAGATGAGGTTCGTGCCAGTGTTGATGGAACCACGGTGTGGGGATGACGCTCAGCTTGCTGTCAATCTGCTTGATCAATTCCACACAATAATGAGAAAGAATTTTCACCAAGCGCTATTGTAATTTACGTCCATGTCACTAGAAAGTTAACTCAGATGTTCGAAAGCCATAGGCTTACCTCGATGGACAACTTCACCAAGGAAGGACATGAGTTTAAGAAGCAAGCAAGAGAATCCCTTTTGTCCTTGTTCATCACAGAATCCACCCAATGTAGCTCCTTCAGTTTGTTGAACTTGAACTCAAGCTGCCCAAATATCACTCCTGCCGAACACAACCACTACAGGACTATTGCACGTTATAAACCATTTATAGTTCGATAACAGACAGCATAAGGTCACATAATTCCGGGGTAAGAAAAATTCAGGGATGATATACAAGTATAGGTACCTCAAGAAGCCAGCCACTTATAGAGAGAAGCTCGACGTCTTTGAAAGAAATTAGGATGGACAAGACATCCTCACAATTAAACTCATTGCTGCCTGGTCCATCTCTCAAATCGAGCACAACATCAACCAAACTCACTGCATTTCTTATGTCAATCTGAGGAAGAAGGCCATGATACTCAAAAGATTTGAGATTTGGTGCTGAAACTAAAATAGAGGCCATGTCTGAAGAGTCTTCCACCACCAAGCTCTGAAGACTCTCTGTCTCTACTTCAAGGCTTTCCAACCCTCCACATTTCTCGAGCTTCAAACTTTCCAGAGAAGAGCAATTTGAGAACAGCATAGAGGCAAAAGGCTTGCTAAGATTTGTGATTGATCTGAGGTGAAGAAGCTTGACCCCGAAGAAACTAGCTTGAGGGTGAGGATTGCTTTGAAGGCACAAACAAGTAATTGCTGCAACTTCCTGGGATTCAAAGAACTCAACATGAAGCTCTTGGTCAGCCACCTTGGTAGCTTTGACAAGCAACTCCTCTTTGCTCTTGTGAGTGTTGTCCATGACTTTGAGATTGAGCTTCAGTTGCTCTGGACAAGCATAAGACCTCAAGAACATGCCCATAGCCTGTTGAATTTCTTCACCACAATCTCCATAGACTGACGGGTTCGGTTCAATATTCAAGCTTAGCTGAGTTGGAGACCAGAGGCTTTTTCTCCAAAAAGTTGAGAGAGCGCTTGTTCTTACTGCTTCCTTCAATGGCAGCAAGGAAACAATTCTCTGCTGTATTTCAATTGGTAAGCCGCTGATCAAATCATCAAGCTTTCCTTCCTCCATGACTAACCCACCTCCAAAAAGCCTAGATGCTTGTGAGTTTGTTGGTTGAGGTTCAAGAACAAGAATATATCAGCAAAGCTAATAATGAGTGGGTGCTCGATCATATACCTATGAGAAGAAAAAAATTTATGGATGAGTGCTTATGTGATTGATGAAGACATTAAGTGATTGTGATATATATTTTGTCATATATACAATAAAGTGATTGGGATTGGACGCGATGGTAGTTTGACTGATCAGGCAGCCTACGATATTGATTAATTTCAATTATTCAAACCAATGTAATGAAGTAAACAAATCTAGTGTTCTTAATGGTAGTTGATTAATGGTAGTTGTCTAGCTAGTTGATGGGTAAAGACCGTCAAAGTATTAGAGACACGAGGGAGACGGCGGAGATAGGTTTCTTCTATTTAATTAATTTGGCGGTTGTCCTAATCATGTTTGTCAATATTTATGGGCTACACCAACTTTTGAGCGCTGCTTCGACGAAGTGAGGAAGGAAACAATTGAAGATTCATATTTTCGAAAGAAAACCATTCGTTTAGGCTGTTGTGGCATGTAGAGAAGCAAATGAGATTAGATATTACTCGTATTAGACAATATACCAAACGAGAAATTTGAGTCAAAGCAAGAAATTTGGATAAAATTACAAATAGATCGACTTGGTTTTGATCCTTTTCCCTTACTGCACTACTAGAAAAACCCCCACTGCACACGCTTTAAAATTCGTGTGTATTGGGGTCAATACACACGGCGCACACGAATTTTAAAGTCATATGTTGTACAGACCGTTGCTATCGGCTTTCCGTGTGAATGCTATTATTATGGGTCCAAGTTCCCAACTCAATTGCAGCGTTCACACAGATCTTGGTGTGACTATTGAAATACAATTAAAAAAAATTGGCTCGGCTAATCCACTCAGCCAAGCCGTTTTCTTTTTTGCTACTCAGCCCGGCAGAACTAGCTTGTTACAGACTTACAGGAGCTGAAGACATAAAAACCTGGAAAACACAAGAACATACCGTACTAACAGTAGTCATAAACAGAAAACCAATAACTATAACAACATATAATGAGATTATGAGATGATTCTTGGATCTAAACAGCACGATTGCGTGAAGGCAGTTTTTCCAAAGACTACCATGTATATGAATTCCTACAAGAAAATCAGAAAATCAGAGTAAGATTAGCAAATCAATTTAAATGGTTGCAACATTTGATGGGTTGAACAAGCATTCGATAAACTTCGATCTACTTACAGATCTGAAAAGGATAATGAACCATAGGTGGTATGCATATGATAAAGCCATCTCCTTGCTAGATCCAATTTTTGTTGATTAGCCAAAGCTCCTGTATTACAGTGATTGAATGAGGATCAAAGATGGATTTAGGTTTCACCAAGATTCCAAGAGCAAAAATAGGATAAGCCAAGTGTGGAATCAAAAACCATGTACGGATATACCTTACCTGCAAACTTAGATCGAGATGTATGAGAGATTTGTCTTCAACTGCAAGTCTGCAATAGAACCAAAGAAACAACTCAGCAAAACAAAACAAAAAAAATATATCTAAATACTGTGAAATTCAACTTCAACAAATGAAGCTAGCAGATTTAAACAGAACCAAAAATCCAAAATAATTTAAGAAGGACATACCTGGCAAATGAATAACCCCATAATGAAAAAAGCAAAAGCGTCAGAAACATCAGACTATGTATTTCACATATAATCCGGCAGAGTTCCATAGTCTGCAATGAAGCACTAAACCATTGCTACACAATCAAATACTGGCCAATTTCTATTCGGGAAAGACAATTACTTAGT
Organism: Geum urbanum; assembly: GCA_946800695.1. Taxonomy (NCBI): domain Eukaryota; kingdom Viridiplantae; phylum Streptophyta; class Magnoliopsida; order Rosales; family Rosaceae; genus Geum; species Geum urbanum. Next base: position 87,041,822 of record OX326997.1, read on the forward strand.
TGACATACAGATTAACAAATTTTTCTGCCTCCTTGAACCATCAAAACTAATCATAGTAACTTGCTACTCAATTGAATTCTATTCTTTAAGAAAACTAGCAATCAAAACGGATAACCAGTAGCTCAATTTGGCCAGAGTATTAAAGCCAACAAACCCAGTATCATATTCCCAATCTGAAACAGAGCTAAACTACTTCTGCAATTCATGCATGGAAATTGATCGATGCTTAATCACCTACAAAAATTATCCTATAATGAACTAAATATGCTTGTCAATGCATTATAATAATATAGGGGTCAATCCACAGGAAAATATGAAACTTAATACTCTAAACTACAAACAGACGCGACAGTCAGAAATCTGATAACCTCGACAACTGACACTAACATAATTAATTAAAATAGCTAGACTCAACCTAAACTCACGAAATTAATACAGAACACTATAGACACAGTGATGGACTACCACACAAATTTTCAATGTAATCGGAGTTAGTTTGGTTACCGAAAAAAATTCTGCAAAACAGATTATGAAACAGAAACAGTAAACAGATTAAGAGTAAAGTTGACAATCAATGATAAAAATGGTTAAGGGGAGTGTCATCCACCACCGTCACGCCATCTAGACAACTAATACAGAACCAAAATAATGTTAATGTCATGAATGAAAGTTCGCAGGAAGATTCAAAGCTATGAACACAACCTATTACCCAATCCTTACGTCTACAACATTGAAGGTCTGCTTATCAATATTGTCTATCCCTCAAAGAACCCGAAGTCAAGGACTCAAATTTACCAAGAGAAAAACATTAAGATTTAGAAAGGGTTTGAAAATCTACAGGGTTTTACAGGTACACTACGGTCGTGTCTCGCTAGACCTAGGGTTTCTTATACCAAGCATGTATGGGTTCTACGATTGAAACTTGAGGAAGGTAATAATCACCTACAGCCATCAATTTTCTTAGAATTAGATTCATAAATATGCATACTAAGCGTGCACTCAAAACATACACAGATAAGAATTATCGATGTATAAACAACAAAGAAACCTCACTCGAATAACAAAAACAATTTTTAGTTAACAAGCATAAGTAATTTAGATGACATGAACGGGGCTTCAAAACAGCCCCTTAACAATGGAGTTTAACTCTTCATGGTAGCCATAAGAGTCTAAGAGAAAAGATAGAAAAATTACAGAATGAAGTGCTCTCCCCTTTCTCTCTGCGTTCTCTTCCTTTTATTCTTCTTCTTTTTCACGTCTTCACTCCCTCTTTCACGTTTGGTCTCTCTCCCTCTCTTGTTTCACGTCTCCTCCTCCTCTCTTGTTTCACGTGAATTTCTGATTTTTCTCCCCTTTTGTTTGATTTGGTCTCTCTTTATTTAACCATAAACTAATTTGGTTTGGCTTATTAATACTAAATGGGCTGAATCCACATTCCATAGGGTTTTAGTAATCCATCTTCAAGTTGGACTTGATCCATTTAACTCTTGACAGCCCATTGCTACTCCTCGTTGGGCTAGGAAAGTTCAATTAATCATGTTTTATTTATTTACCTCCAATTACCTACAAAACAAATAACGATAATAAGTCGCTTAAAAACGTAACGAAAGAACTAAATATAAAGTTCGGTTAAATACATAAACGTTGCATAAATATGCAACTATCAAAAATCAAACTCAAAGCCCAAATCCAAAACAGGGTATCTATCTCCAATAGAAGAACAAGTTCCTAAGCTTAATTATACATAAAGATAAAAAACTTTGAGATTAAAAACGGCGAATTGGGTATTAAAGTTCAAACCTTTTCGAGCTCATCTTGAACCTCCTGCAATTTCTCAATGGAGAGGACGAGTTTCTCGTTGAGATCTGGGTTTTGGTCCTCGGGAAAATCGTATGGTTTTCTGAAACCATGTGCTATGGCTCGAATCCGTAGTCAATCCTATTTTCAATAGGAATAGTTGGGCTTCTTACCCTTGTCCGCCACCATCTTCGTTCTTCTTGTGTTTTTTTGGGGGTTTCTCTGTTGTTGGGTTTGAGCTAAAACCCTAGTGCTGGCTCTGAGTATTCGCTCAGGTGTTATCAGAGAAGTTAATGGTCAGCGCCGCCAAAAGACTAGCAATAACTGGAACTTACTCCCCTCGACCGCTCCCTCGCTTCCCTTGGGGTTTTCTCTGGGCTTTGCGGCTATGGCTACGGCTAACTTAGAGAGAGAGAGAGAGAGAGAGAGAGAGAGAGAGAGAGAGAGATGAGATTTCTCATTTTTATTAAGGTGTGTATTTTTGTGGTCTAGAACTCATTGGTGTCGAGTATCTCAACAATTCCTAGCATGAATGTTTTGTTAGTGATTGTAATTAGCTTAAGCTTAATTAGTTGAAGTTAGCAGTTTGCCGTGTTTTCCCATCTCTGATGAGGCATCTATGAAAAATATCCCTTTTATTTTCATTTTGCTCCCCTTTTACTTATCTTCATCGTCTCCCTTAGCGTTTCTGCTGCCTACACCTAACCCTAGATCTAGTGCCTCATTAATTAGTATCTAGTGCAAGGTTGCGATGGATAACCAAACAAATCTAAGCAAACAACGGTAGTCAACAGTACCGAAGGAATCAGTGGCTATAGAGGCACAACTACAAGCTCACATGGATGTGACATCAGTGCAGATAAACTCCATCAAGGATTCTCTGTCTGAGATTATGCAGGAGATGAAAGCTCTATGTGCACAACCTAGACCTCCTGTGACGGAACCAAGGACTGGCCCTCCACTTACAACCACAAGCACAGAGTTGGAGTTAACCCTCACTCCTGGATCCAACATAGGAAACTCATCTCTATGTGGCTCGAATTCTAGGTCTAATTTTTGTCCTCCTAACCCATATGTTATGGTAGATCCAATGAGAAGTGATATAGAACTATTGGTGTTACCTTTATTTTCTCGATATTGTGACAATTTGAACCGGAAATTGTATGTTAATCGGCTTGATTTGCAAGTTTCGCGATTAGTCGTGGTTTTACCGTAATTAGTCGATATGGCGGGTCTGTTCACGACGTGATTTTCGGTAATAAATTTGATATGGGTTCCTTCGCGAAAGTTGTAGAGGATTTAATTTCGAGCTTATGTAAATTTTTGGAAAATATTTCGGATAAGCGAACAGTATTTTATCGAGTTTTGAAGTTGGTTAGTGAAATAGTCGAAAATGTTGATTTAATTGTGATCGTCCGATCTTGATCAGATTGAACCGTGGTCATTGATTTGGGGCTGTATATGTACGGTATAATTGTATGGTATAAATACGTGATATTTCGGGAAGTTTTCATTTTGGGAAACCTGGGTCGTTGACCGAGTTGACCACGGGTCAAAACTAACCCGTTTTGGGCCGAGACTTTGTTACCGTCGATGTGCCTTTTTCTGGCCATGGTTGGCCGTGGTGTCTTCATAAAACATGTTGGGCTCGTGCTCCTCTTCGATTTGATAGATGGATCGCTCATTTTGGTTGCCGGATGAAGAATATACGACGATTTGAAATTGGTGGTTTTCCGGCGAAAATCGCCGGCGACGGAGGCGGCCGAGTTAGGGGTCGACCTTGTAAGGGTTTTGTAGCCCTTGGGGAGAGGAAAGTTTTAGAAGTGGTCTTGCACCTTGCAGTGGCCGGTGGTGGCCGATCGGAGTTAATGAATTTCGGCGAGAATTTAAAACTTCAAGGTAAGTTTTGGGTTTTTTCAGTCAAAATTGAGCTTAGCATTGAACTACAAAGTTGTTGGAAATGACGAGATCTTCAAATCCATGTAGAGGTCGAAGATTTCTGGGTCGGTTGGGATTCCGGCGGCCGGCGGTGGCAGCGGCGGCCCCACATGCAGCCATGCGCGGCGGAGTTCCGGCCGAGGTGGTTTTCGACAAGTTTTATGTCGTTTTGGTCGGAATTGCGCATTGATCGCAGTAGTGAGGTTTATAGTTTGAATTGAGCATCAGAATTTGTGGCGAGATTTTATAATGTGTTTATTGTGATTTCGGTTATTCCCGTCGAGATATGAGTTTGTGTTTTCCGGGAATGCTTGGTTCTCGCCACATGGTTCAGTTTATTGAATTATGATATTAATCAGATATTTTTTGTTATTCAGGAGGATCGTGGTCATGTTTGTGGCGAAGGATTTTTCACCAGACCACAGAAATAACGCATTTAGCGTTGTGCTTGTCTGTGAGGGGACATTTCTTTTCACTGTTGGTTGCGAGTCTTTTATATATGTTTTTACGAGCATGAGCATGCAGTTATGATTACGAACTATATGAGCATGTGTTTTATGATTATGCATTTACGAATATGCTTTTATAATTATGCATTACGAGTATGCTTTTACATTACGCTTTATGCATTTGCATGGAAACCTTTATGATTTGGTTTACACAGAGTACAGTCTCAGTATTAGTTGTATCGATACACTTAGCATCCCGGCTGATCCCCGAGGATGTTTACCGGGAGGGGGGGGGGACTGTTACCCTGACTCGAGGTCTTTATCGAGAGGAAGCAGATACCCTGACCCGAGGCCCTTTCTGGCTGGAATCACGTGAGGATCAAGGATCCCGTGACTCGGACTATATTAGCACCGATGTGTCCATGAGTGATCCCGCGAGATTTTTGATGCATGCCTTGTATGTGTGAGGAGTTAGAGTCTCCCTCGTGTACCATATGGTTTTTATGCATCTACACTCGCATATGTTTTATAAACATATATAGTTATTCGGCGAAAGACATTTATTTTCGTCCACTCACTCTAACAGTTTATATGTCTTTCCCTGGGCTCTTTGTTTTCAATGCCCAGTTTGCAGTTTGGATTTAGATGTCGCACGTCAAGGTTGGAGGCTTAGTATTTGAGCTATTTTTCCTTCTCAGTAGGTTTCTAGTTTGGTCTACTGTTGTGTATATATGTATTTAGAGGTCGCTCTGAATACAATTATGTTTATATATTCACATGATTTTCTCGGATTTCTGTAAAGCTACAGTTTTGTGTATTGCTTTACGTTATGTTATGTTTTTGAGAAATCCGGATGGGATTGGTGCCCACGGTTTGGCTTTTGTGGCATAGGATGAAGTGTATTTTTCGCTGCAGGTTAATGGTAACTACGCGATATAGAGTAACTCTGCCGAAATTTTTATGAATTTTGAAAGTTCATGTTTTCAGAAGGGGTTTGTGTTTGGGCCTAAATAAAGAATTTCATTTTGGGCTTAGATGGCCGAGGTCTATGCGAGCGGCCCATTATAATTAATGGTCTTGATAAGGAGTCAAGTTATACAGCGTCTGGCGAGCTTCGCTAGAAGAAGACTTTGAGTTCTATTAGAACTGTGTCTTATTAGCTGGTTCTATGCGGCTTTGATTTCTATCATAATTAGTTCAGTTATAGATAGAACTCTTGGAAGAGTTATGATAGAAATAGAAGATCTATGAGTGATTACGACACGTATGCTGGTGTTGAATTCAGACTGTGATTACAAGAGTAGAAGAATTTGACATTGAATGAATGATTGCTATTAAGCGAGTATATAAGGAGAGTAAGGATCTTATGGGAGCCCCCCCCCCCCCCCCCCCCCAAATCAATCAAACAACCTTGCTATACGCAAACAAACCTAGACGGACATCTCGTCCTCGAGATTCCTATTTTCTTGCAACCAGAAAGTCTAAGTGCTTGTCACCTATCGAGTGAAAGTATTGCGACTGTAAGGAAGCAATTGCTACCGGAAAGTTGAAGAGCGGCTCACTTGTATGTTGAGAGCTTGAATACTCAAAGGGAGCGAGTGTTCTCAACACTCTGTTACGAGATTGCTCTGCTTTGCACGAGAAAGGACATGTGGAGTATCGATTTCAAGACTTAGCGAGAGATTCACATATCAAAGTCCTAGGTTTCTAGGCAAAAAGGACCTATTCGAGCAGGGTTAGTGCTCTCCCTGTTCTAATCGCTTAATTTAGAAGTCAGGCGGCTGTGATCAGTCCATATTCCGTCGAGAGATGGTAGGACGTCAGCATACGAAGCACATACAGGATAGACCGGCCCACGCGGTTAAAACATCCGAGATAAAAGAGACTGCTTCGCGAGAAGGATCTCTTCGCGAGAGATATTTTTGCATCGAACATTTTGGCATGCCCAGTGGGACATCAATATCTCTTTGCATCTATAAGCGACAATTGAAGATCCTTATCGAAGGGTCTATCCTCAATGTCGCAAACATCCACAACTGGTTTACCGTGAACACACATCTACGGAGTGTCGTTCGTTAAGTAATCAAGCGGTTGAGGTTATTTTCGCTAACAACTTAAACATCATGTCTTTCCAATTTTTAAATGAGGCGGAAATAACAGGGCTTACGCTCGAACAATACTTGGCTTATGTAGCTAGGCGAGATGTTCACCAGGTTAATCACCAGTTGGTGCTCGAACAGAGAATCGAGCAACAGGCAGAACTTCTCACCACTCAGGCCCAATTAGTTGATACAACAACAGTTGGATTCCAGGCACTACGGGCAGAGTCAAATCAGGATCGTGAGGAGAGAGATGCCATGGCGGCCCAGGTGACTAGTTTGGTAGAAGGTCAAGACAGACTACGGATAGATATCCTTCGCCAAATGGAAAAAGGATTGGAGGAATACCGCCGGTACGCGGCGACTCTATCACAAAGGGTAGACATTGACATAGGGTCTCTAACCAAATCCGTATCCGACTTGGCCAAGAAAACTAGGCAAGCAGAGTCTTTTCCTCTTGCCTGGGAGCAACGGTTAAATAAGTTCTTAGATGATTGTAACATACAACTATCTAAAATGCATGAAACTTACGAGACACCGTTTCCTCCGATGAAAGATGACCCCAACGAGTGGCGTTGGCCAAAATTTTACAAACACCAAACCTTCCAGACTTTCTCTGGTGATGACGATGCGAATGCGGCAACACACTTGGCCTATTTTACTCTGCAGTTAGGCCAATTTGCCGAAGATGAAGGACTCAAACTGAGAGTTTTTGGTTCATCATTATCAGGATCAGCCCTTGTGTGGTATACTGGAATTGAGAAGGGTTCGATCAGTGAGTGGAAGGATATGGAGGCCTTGTTCATAGATCACTTTGGAACGGCAAGGCCAAAGACTATTGTTGGAAAGCTGGCTTCCTTGAGCCAATCGGTGACAGAAAGTCCAGTCACCTTCCTACACCGTTTCCGGTCGGAGTACAATCTATGTAAGACCCCTTTGAGCAAGGAAGAGGTGGTCGAGATGGCCAAGAATGGTCTGGAGGACACGTTCCATCAGCTATTCTTAAACAGCAAATATTACTCTCTGAATGAGTTCATCACGGCAGTGACTAAAGCTCATAGCAACATGCAAGAGAGAGATAACAGAAGAAACGCGTCCAAAGGGACGTATAGTAGTCGAACCTATGATAAGTTGAAGCCAAAAACAGTGGCTTATATTGAAGGTTTAGACGACCAGGAATCAGACTCTGAGGGTGATCATGTGGGTGCTGTTGACTTATCAACAAACAAAGTTATAAAACCCCGCAAGCTCCAGAAGAATAGAGGTCCAATCAAACTCTCAACAGTGGCCTTCACTAAACCAGAATTTGAGAAGTACACATATGACGCCAGCATGGCTCATGAAATTTTGGACAAGTTGTATAGTCTGCGTGTCGTCAAGACAGACTTTGGACCACTTCCCACAGCTGAGTAGTTAAAGGGTAAGAAATATTGCAAGTTCCATGGAGCATGGAACCACGTTACCAAGGACTGCATTAAGCTTAAAGATCAGATCCAGAAGTGGATCAATGAAGGAAAATTAGAATTGGAAGGGTCGTCCAAAATAGCTGCACTAGTGGATTCCGAGCCGTTCCCTCCTCCACAGGTCAATATGGCTGAGGTAGAAAGGATTTCACCCAACAGACATCTTGAGGGTGCGGAGGCATGGAATCAATCATCCTTTTTAGCCTATTCATTCAGGATCGATATGATAGAGGAATTCTTCGATAGGCTAAGGGACATGGGGTTGATCTCTTTTTACCCAGTTACTGAGCTTCGACAATTACGGTATACAGAGCCAGCCCAGCACTTTTGCAGGTTCCACAATCACTTTGGTCATCGAACAGCAATGTGTTCAACCTTGAGAGATATAATCCAAGGTTTGATCAACTGGGAAGTGATTAACATAAATGACAGGGGCGAGATGGATTTTCATCCGAAATATCCTCATAGAACACCATCTCCTCCGGTTACAACTCCTCCTGCCAGTGGTACTTCTTCAGGGGATAGTCAAAATAAACCGACTCACGCGAGGAAGAAGTCCAGGCGAAGGGCTAAGCGAAATATAGCGTTTGTCCGACCTAAGCGGACACGTATAACATATGACGCGTCTTGGCGAGAGGAAATATTCAATGAGCTATGCCTAGAAGGAATAGCTGTGGTTCCTGACAATTGGGGAACACCTGACCCACATCTTGAGGATGTTAAGGGTTTCCCTTATTGTCGATACCACCATAAGTGGGGATGTCACACCACAAGTGCTTGTCGAGATCTGAAATTCAAGATACAACAGTTGATTGACGAGGGAGTGATAGAAATAGAACAAAAGCCCTTGTCAAACTTGACCACCCCCATGCCCATGGTTGGAATGTTGGAATTGACACGTGACAAATCAAATAAAAGAAAACAGTCCAACGACCAACCAACTACTGGCGAGAGTCCATCTTACACACCAAGGAATAAAGGAAAAGAAGAGGTGGATCCCAAAGCAGAATCGCCAGTAGCCCTTTGTGCACATTGTAAACTCAGAGGTGGACTGAAGATCTCTTATGAAGAACTGGCTCAGGCAACCAAGTCTTTCCCAGAACTATTCTCGAACACAGATCATCAGCCCCCACAAACAAGACAAAGGGATACTCCAGCTCCCAAACGCTCGTGAGCAACAGACCAAGCCAGTTTGGCTAAAACACCTGATTCTAAAGTTGCAAGTACGCTCGCGAAGCCATATATTCCTCCAGCTTCAAGAAATATTACAAAGGAAGATGTTTGGTACATAAGGGAGAAAGGAAAAAACGTGGAGGTGACTCCGAGCAAGAGGAGAAACCTTTAACGACGCTTTGGTAGGGCCAACAGAGCGTTAGATGCTTATGAGGCTGGCCTCATCAAAGAAGAAGACCTGGAGTTTCCTCCAGAAGTGTTGCAAATGAGATTGAACACCCTTGCAGCAAACCCATTGGTGGTCTTTGGGAAGAAATCTCACGAGCCTAAGGTAAGGGCTCAAAGACCAGGGGTTTTCGAGCAAAACCCAGAGTTAGGGACTAAAGGTAAAGAGCCTGAATCTACTCAGGAGATTCATCGTGAAGCTACAAAACGACAGCCAGTAAGGAGACGCCTCACTTTCGAGGAAGACACGATGAAAATAGTAGGGCTAAAAACCCCCCTAAGGGAACAGGGGGCATGTAGAAACAAGATACTCCAAGCAAGCCTCTAGTCTTGCAATGGAAACCCAGGCCTTTGGTTGTGGAAGAGCAAGCGAAGGCCCAAAAATTAATCCCTACTCCCAAGGAGAAAACTCCACCACCACTACTACCAGCAGCCATTGATCTTATTCCTGAGGATCCAATTCAGCAAGTGGCACATCTTGAGGTAACTATAATGTCTAACGAGGATGGACACTTGGTTGAAGATGATAACTACGACGACGATGAGCAGTTGGTAGACTACGGTGAGGACGAAGATCTTGAAGCACTTGCTTGTATCGAGGAAGATACTTCCACCATTAACATGGTGTATGTCTTATCTTCTAAATATGCTTTGTCTCCGTCAGCATCAAAAAGTGAATCCAAGAACGTCAACAGTGTGGTACTACCAGATGAAGAACCAGAACTACCAAATGACTCAACATTGGTTGAAGTACCAGAGTTGGATTCATCACACACAAAAGGACAGATGATGTTCTCCAAGCCTACCATTGACATGGCCATGCACATGCGACCGTTATATGTCACAGGACAAGTCCAAGGGATTCAATTGAATAAACTCCTAGTGGACTCAGGGGCAGCGGTTAACATCATCACTGTTAAGGCAATGGCCTTAATAGGTGTTCCCAAGTCTGCTATCCAAGAGACCTCGCTTAGTGTTAGAAACTTTCAGGGTAGCATAACTAAGACCTTGGGAATTGTCTTCTTGTAGGTACACATAAGGCTGGCCTCAGGCACTTACACATTCTTTGTGGTAGAATGCACATCTCCATATAGTGCCATTTTGGGGCGTGACTGGATACATCGAAGCTACTGTGTACCATCTTCACTTCATCAGCAGATGTTACTTTGGAACATGGAGTCAGGCGAAGCAGAGCTTGTCAATGCTGACCCTCGTCCATATTCTGTTTCTGCTAATGCATTAGAAGCCAAATATTACCACAGTGACCTTAGGCCATTGGAGGTATGTGGCGTCGACAGTAAGGGCCGCCCAGTTGGAGTTACGGCCTCTGAATTAGCTCAGTGGGGCATACTTCAAGCAACTCAAGATAGTCAAAGACCCTACACCATTGAGCTACCATCCAAACATTCTCCATGAGTGGGTCTCTATTAGGAATAGAGACCGAGGCTTGTCTTTCTCTACACGAACGCTTTCATAATTTCCTACTAGAAAGCCAAGCCTATGAGAGGGTTCCAATGGTTGCAGCCTTGAAATACGTGGATGAAGACGTTTTGCAAGACTTTGAGGTAGAGGACGAGATTAAATTAGCTCCAGCAGCTCTAGATGATTTACCTCCCAAAGTCAAGGATCCCATTGAACACATTAATATTGGGACACACGAAGAGCCAATCTCTTTGGCTATTAGTACCTTCTTGGAGCCTGAGGAAAGACTCAAGCTTATTGAATTGCTAAAAGAATATGCAGACTGTTTTGCAGAAAAATACGATGACATGCCTGGTCTGTCACCAGATTTGGTTTGTCATAATTTGCCCATCATCGAAGGGAAGAAGCCTGTAAAATAGGAAATGCGTCGCATGAACACAGAAACAGCAATTCTAGTCAAGGAAGAGGTCGAGAAAATGCTCAAGTCAGGGATTATACGTGTAGCCAAATATAATGAGTGGCTTTCCAATATAGTCCCAGTTAAGAAAAAGAATGGAAAGATGCGAGTATGCGTCGACTACAGAGACTTGAACAATGCAACCCCAAAGGATGCATACCCTATGCCAGTAGCTGATTTGTTGGTTGACTCAGTTGCCCGCCATGAAATGTTAACATTCATGGATGGCACTGCTGGCTATCATCAAATTCCAGTGGCTGAAGCAGATAGACATAAAACTGCGTTTCGGTGCCCTGGCTTTGCCGGTGTTTTTGAGTACGTGGATATGCCATTTGGACTCAAGAATGCAGGGGCAACCTACCAACGAGCTATGAATTTGATCTTTCATGATCTTATTGGTAAGACCATGGAGGTCTATATTGATGATGTGGTAGTTAAAACGAAACACAAAAGTGATCATTTTGAAGACTTAAGGCAAGTGTTTCTCAGAATGAGGCAACATCAGCTAAAGATGAACCCAGCCAAATGTGTGTTTGGCGTCCAGGCAGGAGATTTCCTGGGCTTTTTGGTCCATCAGCGTGGGATTGAGATACCGGATGACAAAAAACAAGCGGTTCTCAATGCAGTCCCACTAAAGAGTAAGAAAGAGCTACAACATTTATTGGGAAAAATCAATTTCTTACGACGGTTTATTGCCAATGCTGCTGGGAAAACACAACCATTTTCCACATTGCTCAAGCTTCAAAATGAAAAAGACTTTGTATGGGAGCCTATACATCAAGCGGCCTTTGAAACCATTAAAGCCTACTTAACAAACCCACATGTCTTGGTTCCTCCAAGACCTGGGGTTCCTCTTAAGCTGTATATATCAGCTACTGAACTTTCCATTGGAAGTCTATTAGCTCAGGACGACATGGCCGGAGTTGAACATGCTATTTTCTATCTTAGTCGCACCTTGAACGATTGTGAAATGAGATACTCTCCAATGGAAAGGTTATGCCTAGCCTTATACTTTTCAGGGTGTAAGTTGAGGCACTATATGCTTTCCTTCACTAGTGAAGTATATGTTGTCCAGACCGATTCTCCGTGTAAGTTGAGGCACTATACGTGTGTTATTGCACAAACAGATTTAGTGAAGTATATGTTGTCCAGACCGATTCTCCGTGGACGCATTGGCAAGTGGATTCTAGCTTTGTCAGAATTTTCTTTGCAATATGTCCCTCAGAAGGCGGTAAAAGGCCAAGCAGTGGCTGATTTTTTGGCTCATCATCCCATAGAAGAGGTGGTTGAGGGGCCAGAACTGGATCTTGCTCGCATTGACTTGGCCCCCTGGTGTTTATATTTTGATGGGTCCAGTACGAGTACCATGGCTGAAGCAGGGGTATCTTTGATCTCCCCACGCGGCCAAACTTATTCTTATTCTTTCAGGTTGGACTTCAAGTGCACAAACAATCAAGCAGAGTACGAAGCTTTAATCATTGGATTAGAACTTCTGTTAGATATGGAGATCAATGATGTGCATGTCTTTGGAGATTCCCAACTGGTGATCAGACAACTCGAAACAAAATACAAGGCAGGTCCAATATTAGAGCTTTATGCGAGGAGGGCCTGTGACTTATTAAAGTTGTTTACAGAAGTGGAGTTGAGTCATGTTCCTCGTGAGAAGAACTATGCAGCTAATGAGTTGGCTCAACTAGCAACGGGTATCAGTTTGCAAGATGGGGTACGCGAACGTATATTAAAGGTTGAAAGAAGAACCCTTCCATCTTTCATTGTACGACAAGAAGATAAAAATGAATGGTACGTTGCTACACTTGATCACATCGACAAGGACTGGAGACAGGAAATCATCTCTTATCTCTAGGATCCTAATAATCCGGTTGACAAGCGGATTCGATTTTTAGCTCCCAATTATGTACTCAAGGATGCTAAGTTATATAGAAGGGGAGAGGAAGGCATACTGTTAAGGTGTGTCTTTGGACGTGACGTTAAGCGGTTAATGAGAGAGGTCCATCTTGGGATTGCAGGGGCACACCAGGCTGGTCCCAAGATGAGATGGTTATTAAGAAGACATGGCTTTTATTGGCCAGGAATGCTCAGAGACTGCATCACATTCGCCAAAGGTTGTGAAGAATGCCAGAAACATGGTCCAGTCAACTATTTGCCCAGAATACCATTACAGCCAATAATCAAGCCTTGGCCAGCTCGAGGATGGGCTTTGGACTTAATAGGAATGATTCATCCTCATTCATCTGAAGGGCACAAGTTTATCATTGTGGCTACTGATTTCTTCACAAAATGGGTCGAAGCTCGCCCTCTCAGGGTATCTTCTGCAAAGGCCATCCGCCAATTCCTATTTGAAGATATTATTTGTAGATTTGGTATTCCTGAGAGTTTGGTTTCAGACCGTGGGGCTGCATTCATGTCTGGAGAAGTAGATACTCTAATGAAGGATCTTGGGATCCATTTTCTTCACTCTTCTCCATACTATGCCCAATCCAATGGTCAGGCTGAAGCGAGTAATAAAATCATCATCCATATCCTAAAACGGATGCTCGCGAGCAATGCCAGACTGTGGCATGAAGCTTTTTAATACTCTGTGGGCTTATAGGACTAGTAAGAGGACACCCACACGTACAACTCCTTATGCATTAATGTTTGGACATGATGCAGTTTTGCCTTTGGAGATCAACGTTCAGTCTTTACGCGTGATGGAACAACACAATTTGATCGGTGAAGACTATGTCCAAGCGATGTGGCAAGAGCATGAAGACTTAGATGAAAAACGTATCCAAGCTTATGATAGTCTCCGTGCTGAGAAACAAAAGGTGGCTCATGCCTATGACCAACGAACAAGGGGCATGAGTTTTGCAGAAGGAGAACTTGTCTGGCGAGTTATTTTGCCTATTGGCGAGAAAACTGAAGGACGAGGTAAATGGTCAGAGAAATGGGAAGGACCATACATTATCGATCGACTGTTGGGTAAAGGAGCAGTACGTTTGCAAGATCGAGATGGAACTATACACGCGAACCCAATAAATGGTCGATACCTAAAGAAATTCACACAACCTGTTTGGGAATATGAGGATCCTCCTACTATTGCTTAATCTAGTTTATTTATGCTCTCGCACAAGTAAACTACAGGGGCAACACATACACATATCGAGGATCATGTACATTATAATAGCCTATTTATGAGGTTAAAAAGTTAGAGCCTGTACTCGAGGCCAAATTTTTATGGTTTTTCTTCCAAGTCAAAGTTCATATTAGCCAGTTTTTGTGGCCTAAATTTGAGCAAGCTATATATGAGTTTATCAATACAAAGAACTTTTATATCTCAAATATAGCATTACATTCAATACTTGGAAGAATACAAAGGTTTTGCGGCCTCAAGCTCTGATACCATATGCAAGAACAAACCTGAATCAACAACAGAGAAAAAGAAAATAGTTTGTTCTTTCACAAGATCCTCTGCGTTGTTCGCCATCTCTTGGGGTCGAGTTATCGAATGAAGACCAAAACACGAAGTTAAAAAGAGATCGACCTCGGCGAGGAGATGGAGAGGATTTGAAACGCCAAGGCAGACGGTGCATCAGATCAAAAGATTTTTACACCTGCCTTGACGTTTGTTGCCTTCTTCCCAGGGTGACGCCCCCATCTTTCCCCATCTATTGCAGGCCACCTTGAAGAGGCCCCCCACCTCCAGTGCATATGGACACCGAGCGGGTGCATCGGAGGAGGACGAAGAGGAATTCACCTCGGGATTGTGGCTTCTCCCTTCTTCTACTGACACAAGTTGGGAGAGCCAAGGCAACGCCTGGGCATAGATATTGCTATCTAGTCCAGGTTTGGGCATGGATATTGTTATCTAAGGAATACAACATGGAAAGATATATCTGAAGGTTTCTTTAGATGGAAAGACCAGAGCAAAAGAACAATGAGGTAGTTCATTCTCACGAAAGTGTTGGTTCATAACACGAAGAAAAAGGAAACCTTTTATAGACAGGAGTCACACCGGTTTGGTTTTGCGAGAATAACTACGCTTGAAAATAGAGAATACGTGTCCAAATAAGAGTGGACCTTGAAGACGGTTTATCTGCTCGCAAGAAGCGCATGATAAATGAGAAGATCTTTGGGGCAGGTAAAACGTATTTCAAAGATTTTTGATCGTTTGACGCGATACGGATTCCAAGTTTAAGAATTCAATTCCATTTATTGTTGAACGATCAAAATAGTCAAAATTAATTACAGCTTAAAACGAGGTTGGATCGAAAATTGGAAAAAGGGCTTATTCAAGAAGCCCAAATTGGGTGTTTGTGGTCAAAATGATTAGAATACATAATTAGTTTAATTGTTTGTGACAAAATAGATAAGGCCCATATCTGAGGCCCAAAGTGTTACATTTGGAGGAGAATATTCTTCACTGAGATTTTACTTGTCTCAAAGGCCACCCAGGCTTAGTGAACTGCTTGGCGAGCATTATTGGCTTCCTCGCATGCTTCTTGTAGCAGTTGAGCGTGGTTCTCGCTTTCCATCACAACTTGGTGTATTTCGTCCCGACGCTTGGGGATGTCGTTTCTCAATGCATTTATTTCGACATCAAGGGAAGCGAGTTCAGCTGCGAGGGCAGTTCTTCTAGCCTCTTTAGTTGCTAAAACCTCCTCTTGGCTGGTGCCTTCCTCCAATATTTTCTGGATTTTCTCTGTCTCCTTGCGAGTTTTTTGTCTCAAGGTCTCTGCTGCTTCATTTTTACGCTCAACTTCAAGCTTTAGATGTTGGAAGACTTCATATTGGCCCAGGAGTAGAGATAGATTCTCTTCTAGTGTATCCAGGCAAGGAGCGAGTTCTGCTTGGGCGTTGGCTTTCAGGGTCTTCACTTATCTTTGAGTGGATTGAATGTCTTTTGGAGAATCTAGGGGCTCAGAGAGAATTCTTCTTAGCGAGACGGTGGTGTCCGAGAAAGTATTCAGTGTATCC
This sequence comes from Geum urbanum, assembly GCA_946800695.1. Classification (NCBI taxonomy): domain Eukaryota; kingdom Viridiplantae; phylum Streptophyta; class Magnoliopsida; order Rosales; family Rosaceae; genus Geum; species Geum urbanum. Next base: position 87,057,822 of record OX326997.1, read on the forward strand.
AGTTTGCTGTAAATTTCTTGCAGCCTATTGAGTGATTCATAAACGCTGGGTAACTGAGGATTGCTTTCTCGTGATGAAGTTGGCTTAGGACTTTCTTGGACTTGAGTTTCAGGCTCTTCATCGTTGACACCTGGAGCGTTGTCAGGTTGATCTTTAGTAGCCATTGTAAGTGGTTCGCTTGATGTGCTCGCCTGGTTCCTTGGACTGTTGGGGGTTGTCTCGTGAACATTTAGGTCCACAGGAACAAGTTTAGACTACAATATGAATAATAAGTCATATCAGGACTTATTCAGAAATCATTAATCTAGAAGCGAGGGTACAGAGTTCTTACTTGTTGGGGAGACAATTGCTGTGTTTCTTCAAGAGCTTGAATTTGTTGCTCTGGCGAGGGGGGACTCGGTTCTTCGCTTTCTGGGTTATTTTCGACCAGGACTTATGGTTGTTCAGTTATGAGCTCTGGCGAGGAGATGATTGGTTTCTCAGGCTCTGGAATGACTTGTTCATTCTGGGTATTGGGACCTTCGCCAGAGGAGGAAGGAATAAAGCAGGCTTGAACTTCAAATTGCAGACGCCTGGATAAGATATCAAGAGCCACAGGCTTTATCTTCTCTTCCTCCTCGAGTTCTGCTCGATGGATTCCAGCTAGGATTTGGACTATGAAATCCTTGCAGCATTCTTTGTGGCTGTTATAGATCTTGGGATTTGTAGCCCTATCTGTGTTGCTGGATATGTTGCTGGACTCATCGAACTTCAGAATAAAAGCTTTACAGTTCCCTTCAGCGTGCCTTTCTCCTAGTGAGTCAATTATATAGTAGGCTTCGTTTTCAGCCTTGAGAACGAAGAAGTGGTCGTTCCAACTCACTATGTAGACTTGTGGCTTCTGGCTCTTCTGGACGTGTTCCCATAAACTATCAAAGGAGGGAAAGCTATTTAGGGCTGTAAACTTTTCAGGGTCAAAATACCCAATGAAGGAACCATCGACTGAGAATTGAAGCAGTCTGATGTTCGCCTTCAAGATAGCTTCCAAGTCAAAATGCTGGTCTGGGTACTTGCTCGCAAGGGACTCGTCCTTACATAATTCATGCCATTCCCTTGAACCTTGAATTAGGAGGTCATCGAGCTGGGTGAGTGTATGGGTGCTATCTGGGTTTGCACAAAGCCAGTGTGCAATAACAAAAGCTATAGTCGAGCAAGCGCTGGACCCTGAGGCTTTGCTGCTCCTCTGATCAAAAGAGGTAAGGAAGGCTCGAGCAGTGAGTCTTAGTTGTTTGTCCTTGCTAACAACTTGTGAGTCCAGCTAAACCCCACTTTCAGCCTCTGGGGTCCTTAATCTAAGCTTCTTGGATTTTGGAGACTGTTAAGAGATTGGGGTCAGTATCAGGATCAGTGATAAAATCAGTTGTTCTGGATAAATAAATAGTTTGAAATACTTACAGGGGATCCAGAACGTTTGGTTCTTTTCTTCCTAAATGATTGAATGGCCATAGTCACATCCGGTTCAGGGTTGTGCTGTGCAAGGAAGAAAGAAGTGGTCAGTTATGATCCAAGAAGTTGCTAATATATGTGGTAATTTTTGATAAAAACATACCTGTGGCCATGGGGGAGAACCTGTGCTGGGGTGTGGTTCGGCCAGTGCAGCCAAGTCTCTTTCAAGCGAGAATTTCTGACTGAATTTATAAAAAAAATGGCAGCAAAGCAGAAGTCTAGTCCTTGGTTTCGCTTCTCTTCCCAGAATTGGGAATACCATGTGAGATACGATGGGGTGACCGACCTTGATATCGACAGTGGCTTTGTTATTGTTGGAAGCAGCACTAGTGGAAAGCCAAAGTGTTCGTCGCGTACTTCTGCTGCAATAGGCTTGTTGTTTCCTCGCCAGAGAGTATACTTGTTAACAGAGCAGGCGAGGGGCATATGAGCATCTTGACTGAGCCCAAACTGTCTACAGAAGTGGTTTGGGGCATAGAGCTCATATCCGGAGCTTACTGAGTCTGGGATTTGCAGGTCCTGGCAAGTGTTGAACTTAATAAATAAGTCCCTTGAGTGAGCATCTTGTTCAGGAGAGGGCATGAATCCACTTGCAAGGAGGCTAGGATAGCGACGACTCAAAATTTTCTCAACTGCAGTATGAGGAAAATCCGTATGCGAACAGAGGTACTTAAAGCAGTCGAGATAGGACCATTGCTTAGTCCTGGGCATTGTGGAAACCAATGATTTGCCCAATAACTTTTGTTCTTCATAATGAGGGGTTGATGAGGGGCAGAAGAAGGGGAAGTAGATTTGCAACCAGAGTTCAACCATCCACAGTGGTCCTGATTGATTCAAATCAAGCTTCGATAAGGATACTCGCCTGAGGCCATAGTAGATGTAGGCGAGGATGGGCTCAACCAAGCTTAGTTGATCACCGTTGTAAAGGCGTTCAGCGAGGTTAGTCCATGTCTTGATAACCTTTGCAGAGGTTGAACAAAACAGATACTTCGATAGCCAATACTCCAAAAAGGCTATTCCTCCTTGTGGTGTATTCTTTTCCTCGCTTGCAAAGTGTTTCACCCAGGAGGAGTAGGATGGAGGACGTTCTGTTGAGGCTTGGTTGGAAGTTTGGTTGGTATCTTGAGGAGCCCAATTGTTTCCAAAGGCAGGAACTCCAAAGATAGTATAAAGATCAAGCATTGTAATGCTTACATCCCCACAGGAGAGTCGGAAACAATTTGCTGTGCAGTCCCAGAAGCACATGGCTATAGCAAATGGGGCTTTGTTACCCCCAGACGGAAGAGAGAAGCATAAATCGATAAGCTGAGAAATTCCGGCTACCTCCCACCTATTGATGTCTTGTCCACGACGGTGCCGGTACCAAGTAATGTCGTCTGGGCTTGAATGTGGCCATTTCCCAATAAGACAGAGAGTGTCTTTTTGAGTCCATTCCTTTGGGTCTGCTCTAGGGTCTGCCTGAAGTATAAGTGATGAACTGCAGATGGGCTTGCGAAGATATGTGAAAAGCTCTGGATTTAATGGAGTTTCCAGAAATGGACCAAGCAGACCTGTATTTTCTATCGGGTCTACAGTGAGAGTGCAAACAGCGTCTGGGTTGTGTCGTTTAGCGACTGTCTTGAGCTGTTTTGAGAATCTTTTGGCGTCAGGAGTTTCATGAGGGATGGAGATGTCTTTGTGATGAGGCATTTTTGTCTGAGGAATAAGGATTGACGGCGGTGAGAGAGGAAGGTTTGAACTTTTTGACTGAGAGAGTTAGAAAGTGCAGGGTTCTTAGCAGGTGAAAGGGTTTTGTTGAAAGATGAAATTTGTGGATATGGACTGGTGCTCTTATAGAGGTGTCAGTCGAGCGTCATACTTTTTCGAAGAGTCGGTTGACGTGGCGTTCGAGTGATGGTATAGCGTTTCAAAGTTCATGGGCACGTTGGTCAAGATATATTCAAGTCTTTTCGCTTGTTCAGAAAGTTTCCAAGTTCAAGACCTGAGGGGCAATGTTTGCGCCTAAATAAAGAATTTCATTTTGGGCTTAGATGGCCGAGGTCTATGCGAGCGGCCCATTATAATTAATGGTCTTGATAAGGAGTCAAGTTATACAGCGTCTGGCGAGCTTCGCTAGAAGAAGACTTTGAGTTCTATTAGAACTGTGTCTTATTAGCTGGTTCTATGCGGCTTTGATTTCTATCATAATTAGTTCAGTTATAGATAGAACTCTTGGAAGAGTTATGATGGAAATAGAAGATATATGAGTGATTACGACACGTATGCTGGTGTTGAATTCAGACTGTGATTACAAGAGTAGAAGAATTTGACATTGAATGAATGATTGCTATTAAGCGAGTATATAAGGAGAGTAAGGATCTTATGAGAGCCCCCCCCCCCCCCCCCCCCAATCAATCAAACAACCTTGCTATACGCAAACAAACCTAGACGGACATCTCGTCCTCGAGATTCCTATTTTCTTGCAACCAGAAAGTCTAAGTGATTGTCACCTATCGAGTGAAAGTATTGCGACTGTAAGGAAGCAATTGCAACCGGAAAGTTGAAGAGCGGCTCACTTGTATGTTGAGAGCTTGAATACTCAAAGGGAGCGAGTGTTCTCAACACTCTGTTACGAGATTGCTCTGCTTTGCATGAGAAAGGACGTGTGGAATATCGATTTCAAGACTTAGCGAGAGATTCACATATCAAAGTCCTAGGTTTCTAGGCAAAAAGGACCTATTCGAGCTGGGTTGGTGCTCTCCATGTTCTAATATCTTAATTTAGAAGTCAGGCGGCTGTGATCAGTCCATATTCCGTCGAGAGACGGTGGCACGTCAGCATACGAAGCACATACAGGATAGACCGGCCCACGCGGTTAAAATATCCGAGATAAAAGAGACTGCTTCGCGAGAAGGATCTCTTCGCGAGAGATATTTTCGCATCGAACAGTCTGATTCTGGTTTAAGAAACTAAATCGGGGTCGGATCCTTTCAGATATATTGCTAGATATCCCTCACATGTTAGATGAGTAGAGAGAATGGAAAATATGGGTACTCTGTGTAAACATGTCTCCAGTTAACTAGTCGTACCACCTATTTTTCATAAAATAAGTCTGGTAGCACATATAAAAATACAAGGGTCCACAGTGTTCTAGCTTACACACGGGCCTCTGTGTGAAAAGTAGCAATTTCACACAAAAAATCATCCGTGTGAAAGTATCGTGTGAAGAAGGAGTTTTTTTAAGTAGTGTTGAGAGTGACATTAGCTAGATTAAGACATGAGAGCAGACATTGGCGTGTTTGAGTCCTTAATCCTTCCTGACTGGTTCGTGATTCTCTTATAGAGTCATATAGTTCTATGACTGGTTCTATGTTTCGTGACTCTCTGTTCTTAAAATCGTTGCAATCACTTGAATTTTAGGTGTTGTAAAAGTCAACATTGTAATTAATTGTTTCCTAAAAGATGTAAATATAATCAATTTCTAAGTTAATAAATGTTAATTATTTTTATTAACCAATCAAAACAAAGTATTTATTCATATTTAACTAAATTATGAGTAATATTGTTGGAGTAAATTTTTACAAATGCTTAGCTAAAATAGGTTTGAGCTATATTTTGAAACAAAATAGAAAAATTTTAAGTGACATTGTTAGAGATGCTCTAAGGTTACCAGTGAATCAAGGTTCATTAGCAGTGCAGTATATGGAACGGAGGTTTCCGCATAGCAGTAACAACCAAATTGGATAAGGAAAGACAAAAAGGGAAGTTAGAGACCAAATCCCACTGATTACGGGGAATTTAGTGACATATATGAACAGAGACATGAGTATAATATTATTACTAGTAATCTTTTAAAAAAGCTTTCAATGTCATACCTTATTATCTTTCCACCATTTAAGATTACGACTCTGGAAATGGTAGCTTGCTGAATTGTAGCACTTCTGGCTCTTCCTCTTCAATTTAAAAGTCGGCTAGTCTTTGTTGTTATACATCACTACTGTTTTGCTACTACAGAGAAGAGCGTAAGATAGAGAATGGTTCACATTTCGAATGATCAAGAGGTGAGCAATTTCTTCAATCCAAGAACATGGGGTTGGATCTGTTACATGTTACTATGGAATGGTTTCATTCACTTTTAACATTCAGTATGATTCATATCTTTAATAATTTTTGTTAAAATGATGTCAGTTGATTTGAAATTTACCATTCAAGCTTCATGGCATAAATTCGATTTCAGTCCCCATCTATTTCATTTATACGATTCGTTTCTTATATATGATGATTGCAGGATCTTAGTTTCAGCCGAAAGACAACAAACGTTCGCTCTTGCTCAAGTTGTTCATTCTTCTGTGTTTTTAAAATGGCTAGTCCAACTCTTCTGTACTTGATGCATTCATGCATGTGATGAAGTGATGATAGGCCAAAATAGAAATGGGATGCTTTTTCTCCATGTTTCAGATATACATGTGTCGATTGTATGTTTCAATCAAAACTAAAGTTTCTTTTTGAAACAGAAATTGGTTAGAATTTGGGAACTATTTATGATCTTTGAACTATGATGTTCATTTTTTTTTTTGTTGTTGTTGAGATTTAGGATTTAGGGAGGAGCTGTTTTTGATTGAATATTAGCTTGTTAACTGATTAGGCCTACTTGGGCTTTGAACATGTTCGTGTATCTATCTAATTTCACTCAATTTGTTATATGGTAGAGTGCTGATGAGGGCAATCCAGGAAGTAAGCAAGAACGAGGAGATCACAAAAGAATTGCTTCATCTATTGAAGGTAGCTTATCAAGAGAGAGATGAAGCAAAATACCAGTTGCAAAAACTACTTAACATGTTCTTGCCTATACCAACTGAAAATGAAACCAATCCTGTAATGCCAGAAGCCAAGAATGTAAGCACATTTCCTCAAAATGCCACAGAATTCTCAACAGTTAAAGATTCTGATGTTGCATACAAGACTGGTTCATGTCACACCAAATACAACTTTGCTGCTGATTCAAGGAACTTTGGATTTCACAATAAGGCTGGTGTTCAAGCATATGATGAGTCCATCCAGGCTACAATGTCTTTATCAAACTCGAAGATTGATCCTGCTGATGTTTTGATCGATAATATCGTTAAGGTAAGACCACTGCCTAAGAAAGGAAGACTGTTCCAGGCTGAAAGGAAGACTCTTCCTGTTGCTCCTCTTCCAAAGTGGAAAAACCCTCCACCTGTTCCTCCATCGAAACTTTCATCAAATCCCATTTACGGATGTAATTTAGACTCATCGGAGCAGATTGAAGCAGTCAATCCGATTCGTGCAATACAAGGCTCAAGCTCACTAGGATATTGAAGCAGATACCATCTTCATCTGTGTTGAACTTTGCACATAGTTATGCTTGTATGAAAAATGGAGTTGGTAACACTTCAAGTGATTTCATTCAGTCAGATTGGAACATGTAAGAGAAGAAAAAGAATGTTCTGATGAGCATAGCAAATCCCTCTCTTCTGTATTTTATAAATCTTGGCGTCTAAAAGTTAGTTAGGGTTTTCGGGTGACTTGTAGTAAAAGAAATCATCGTTTAATTATGAATACAATAAATTCTACAAAATGTTGTTTTCTGGGTTTGGTATCTGTTGTAAATGATATCTTGATATTGGATTCCACAAGTATATTGGACTTGCACGTCTATCATATTGTTCAATCTTAATTTTAAAACGTGACAAGCAGTTATTTAATAAGTTCCTCACTAGTCCTCACACCCTTCACAAAAATGTAAAAACTGTGCAGTTCTGGTTCCAAAGAAGAAAAGCTACTCGGCTCCCATGAAACCCATATTTACTCGGTACCCTATCTCTAAATTCACAGGAAGGAAGATCCACAGTTGCTCCATTCTTAGTGAAACTGAGAAAGCTAATGCCCATGTTCTTAAGCCTAATGTATCTCTGGATGCACGCCAAATGTTCGATGAAATGCCTGACTTAAACGTGGCATCTGCCACAAGAATAATAGGCATCTTTGCTCGGCAGCACAATCACAAAGAACCTATATATCTCTTTTCAAGGATGCTTGCTTTGAATATACGACCCAATGAGTACACATTTGGCACTGTCATTCACTCATCAACTGCCCTTGGAGACTTGAGTATAGGCAAGCAATTTCATGCATGTGCAATAAAGATGGGTTTGCATTCTATTGTCTTTGTGAGGAGTGCAATATTGGATCTTTATGCCAAGCTGAGCAAAAAACAGGATACTCGAAGAGCTTTCGAAGATACCCAAAACTCGAATGTGGTTTCCTACACTACGTTGATATGTGCTTACCTGAAAAAGGAGATGCTTAAGGATGCCCTCGAGCTTTTTCGAGTGATGCCAGAGAGGAATGTTGTGTCATGGAATGCAATGATCGGAGGGTATAGCCAAACAGGGCATAATGAAGAGGCTGTGAATCTTTTCATCGAATTGCTTCGTAATGGTTTGGTGCCAAGTGAGTCTACTTTTCCTTGTGCTATTATCGCAGCCGCCAATATAGCAGCATTAGGAATTGGGAGGAGCTTTCATGCCTGTGCTGTCAAGTTTTTGGGTAGGCTTGATGTTTTTATTGCCAATTCTCTAATAAGCTTTTATGCAAAATGTGGGAGCATGGAAGATAGTCTCTTGGTTTTTGATAGACTTAGGGGGAGGAACATTGTTTCTTGGAATGCAGTGATTTGTGGCTATGCTCAGAATGGTAAAGGAGAAGAAGCGATAAGCTTTTTCGAAAAGATGAGGCTTTCGGATTGTAGACCTAACAGTGTTACACTTCTTGGCTTATTGTGGGCTTGTAATCATGCTGGTCTTGTTCAAAAGGGTTACTCGTATTTTATCAATGCGAGAATGGAGAATGCAGGCATTCTAAAGCCTGAGCATTATGCTTGTATGGTCGATTTGCTCTCACGATCAGGGTGTTTCGAACAAGCTGAGGAGTTCATTAGTGACTTGCCGTTTGAACCAGGCATCGGTTTCTGGAAGGCATTGCTTGGTGGCTGCCAAATCCATTCCAATACTGAATTGGGGGAGTTTGCGGCAAGGAAGATACTGAGTTTGGATCCTGGAGATGTGTCATCATATGTTATGTTGTCTAAAGCACATTCTGCAGCTGGTAGATGGGAAATTGTGTCAACAATAAGGAGAGAAATGAAAGACAAAGGAATGAAGAGGATTCCAGGTTGCAGTTGGATAGAAATTCGAAACAAAGTTCACGTATTTGTAAACAGAGATAAGAATCATGACCAAATTAATGATATTTGTTATGTATTAAGTATTCTCTATATAGCATTTGAGAGTGAATAACAAGAGGAAAACTTTGCTTCTGTGCTTTACACACTAAAGCATCACAATTTAGCAAAGATTATCAGATTCTCCTGTGTTTATTGTAAGTAGAAGGCTCAAAGATTATCAGATTAATTCTCTAGCAAAAAACTTAAAATTGTCACTCATGTTTAATTAATTAGATACTTTAATCACTAAACTTTTAAAATTATAACTTTGGTCACTCATATTTGATAAAAGAGACACGTTAGTCACTCAACTTTTGAAAATATAACTTTAATCACTCATCTCACCTCATAAAATTGAGTGACCAAAGTTCTAATTTCAAAAGTTAATTAATCAAAGTGTCATTTTAGCCAAATTTAAGTGACCAAAGTGTCTAATTTACCAAGCATGAGTGACTATTTGAAGATTTTTACCTAATTCTCTTATATTTATCGTATTTAATTAGCTAGACCAAAGTTCGAATCTCCTTATGCAAAAATATCAGACTAACCGAGATATTTCAGAGATGATATATCATTGAAAACTGGAAAGGGTATATCATCACCAAAATTCCAAAAATACGACAAATCTTGTCATTTTGTTTCCTTTTAGCATTAACTTCCAAGTTTGGAGACGGCTTATTTACATGCTTCACTTTGAACAAGCTTCAGTCTCATGATTCAGGTTACTAATTATAATTACTATGTAATTTTTTTTGTTCTGCATTTACAATGAGTTCAGTTCACATGAGAATTTTTTCCCCATTTAAGATTTAAGCTTAGAAAATATTAGTATTTGTATTGTATTTTATTTTCAAATTCAAATTTTGAAAGGGAATATGCGCGTGGTACATCACGGGGGCCGCCACCGGACACGTGTCCGATAACGGCAATGGAAAAAGGCGCGCAGAATACACAAACATACGGGTGGGTCGGTCCCCGCGCCCGCGTTTTCAATCAAAATCTGCGGGACCCACTGACCTAACCAACCCCAACCCCAGTTACAACCCCTTTAACCAAGGTCACTTCCCCCACCCAATTTCTCATGAAAGCTTCAGATCCAAAATTAGGGTTCTCCACAGCTCAAAAATCAAAATTCCTTTTACCAAATTCTTCAAATTCCATCGCCAATTTTTCCTCGTTTCAATTCTCAGCAGCCTAATTACTTCCTCAATTTCTGGTTTCCTTAATTTTTTTTCTTGATCATCTGTTGTAAATCTCAAAAATCAAAATTAGGGGAAAAATGGAGACGCAGAGAATAATTGAATTTCCTCACCAGAATATGGATAAGCGACCAAGGAAGCGAGCTCGATTAACATGGGATATGCCTCCGCCTATCCCGCCTCCCGAGGTTTCTATCTCTTTTGATCTCAAATTTTTGTTTCAGATGATAACAGTTTTGAATTTTTAATACGATAACCTAAATTTTACTTATTTTTCTTGGTTTTGATGATGATCGGATGATTAATATGATGTCAAGTGCTCATTTCCGTTCTTATAGTTCAAATTTTGAAGAAAAATGGATCTCAATAGTATTATTTATGATCGATAAGATATATAAATTTGAAATGCAATTTAGGCTCTAGAATTTAGTGTGGCAGATAGTGGAAATTTCGTGATAGGAGTTAGGAAATTGTATATACTTATGCTCTATGTATTTTGCAGCTGCTTCCGGCAATGTATTACAGGCAGGAGTTTGCGAATGTACCAATCCCTAACTATGCGTTTACATCTATGATCTATGGTGGAGTACCTCGCAATGCATCACCTCCGTGGAGGCCTGATGATAAAGATGGTCATTATGTGTTTGGGATTGGAGATAATCTCACCCCTCGATGTACGTCTCTTCAACTATAGTCTTATCTGGATGTCTGTATAAGTAGGTATAATTGTGTCACAACTTATCAATGATTTTTTTTGATATCTGTAGCCGGTTTTTTAACCTGATACTTATTATTTGTTTACTGATACATTTTTCTCATGAATTTTGGCAGATAGGATTCTCAACAAAATGGGAGAGGGTTCGTATTTCATTGCTTTCCTGGGACTATAGTTCACTTTCCCTAGAAAAAGTACATATCTGTGTTGTACTTCTTAATTAATCTTTGGTTTGACTTTTCTCAGGGACTTTTGGCCAAGTGTTGGAGTGTTTTGACAATGAAAAGAACGAATTTGTGGCAATTAAAGTCATCCGCGCAGTACATAAGTATCGTGAAGCTGCGATGGTTGAAATTGATGTCCTACAAAGGCTTGCTAGGCATGATATTGGTGGCACTCGGTAAGTGTATCTTAATTTCTGTCGACTTATTGAATGTAGAAGTTGAAGTGATATTGGCATAAGCGAATTCATTCTTTGCAGTTGTGTGCAAATTCGGAATTGGTTTGACTATCGTAATCATATTTGTATTGTAAGTATTCATTGGTACTTCTGATTTAATTTGCTTGAAGGAGCAATATATAATCCTTCATGCCTGAATTTTCTGTGAGTTAAAAGAACTTGCGGATGGATTTAAATGGTTTCAACAGGTATTTGAGAAGCTTGGACCTAGCTTATACGATTTTCTTCGCAAAAACAGCTATCGTTCATTTCCCATTGATCTGGTTCGGGAGCTTGCCAGACAACTTTTGGAGTCTGTTGCATGTGTGTGGGCAATTCTTTGCACAATTTTGTCTACTTTTTTACAACTTAATTTTATCAAAGCTGAAATCTAAATTGATACATATTTATATGGCATATCAGTTTCTCCATCTTTGTAAACAGGGCACTTGTTGGTCTAATCTGTAGTATTTCATAATAATATGACAGTTAATTCACTTCTCTTACGCTGGTTTACTTTGCAGTTATGCATGATTTACGCCTTATACATACCGATTTAAAGCCGGAGAATATTCTGCTTGTTTCCCCTGACTGCATCAAAGTGCCAGACCACAGGGTATTGGTTTCAAACTCGTGCTTAGTCTTTTTGTTATATTAACGTAATGAATGAACTTTCTGCACACACAAGCAGACAACAGCATTGTATCAACCTAGAAAATTTTCCTGCAGATTGTTGTATTTTTTTAGACTCATTCTAGTAACACTGAACCATGGATTGTTGTGCAAGCAAATTTTCTGATTTGCTCATTAATTTGGTACATGTTCATTTTAGATCTTGTTACTCTAAGTTCTGACTGGATTAATATCACTAGCCATCTTTAGATCTTGAGTCCCAGTATATGTTCGTATTTCTGACATTCAATTTTGTTATATTTTCTCAACTACAATGAAGTTTCTAGCACGGTCAAATAAAGAGGGTTCTTATTTTAAGAATCTGCCCAAGTCTAGTGCCATTAAGCTCATTGATTTTGGAAGCACAACATTTGAACATCAGGATCATAGCTATGTGGTGTCAACACGCCATTATCGTGCACCGGAGGTTATTTTAGGTAAACAAAGCTTGGGTAGTTGAATACAAATCTTGATATGGGTTTTTCTTGCACATTCTTGATTTGCATTTTCGATGACACTCTTATGACTTTACCTGCAGGTCTTGGGTGGAACTATCCTTGTGATATTTGGAGCGTGGGATGCATACTTGTTGAACTTTGTTCTGTAAGTACCTGTGAATTGATATTACCCTATCACGTTATTTCCTTTAAAATTTGCTAGCTATGTTATGCTGGAAGATTATTCCCTGTATGAAAACTCTGCATATCCCTAAAAGCTGAACTCCTCATATGGCTAACTATGAAATTGTGGGCTCTACAGACACACAATTTTGAGGATCCCAACAATAGATTGCCTAAATGTCCATTACAAGTGCTCAAGGAAAAAAGGGCCAAAGAACTAATTTTTGGTAGGCGTGTAACTGTTTATAAGAATTCACCTTGTATGTGTCACATAGTGAGAATTATACTTGGGACTTATCAAGGAAAAAGAGGACAAAAGAACTAGTTAATAGAGAGGTGAACATGAATCCAACCTGTATCAGAAACATTGTGAGAAAGTGAAAATTCTGTAGTTTCCATGCTTGAGAGGAAAATTTGGTTTCCTCTCATTATTAATATTTTTTTTCCATTCCTTCTATATTGTCTTTGGACAGGGTGAGGCCCTCTTTCAAACTCACGAGAACTTGGAACATCTTGCCATGATGGAGAGGGTTTTAGGGCCACTACCGCAGCATATGGTGCTCAGAGCTGAGTAAGAGTCCTACTCTCTCTAAGTAGTGTTTGTGGAATGAAAGTGTAGCGCTCTAATGTTGTCTGTTGACTTTTGCAGCTGTCGTGCTGAGAAGTATTTTAGGAGAACACGACTGGATTGGCCTGAGGGGGCTGCATCTAGGGAAAGCATGAGAGCAGTATTCAAACTGCCGCGATTACCGGTACAGATTCAGAACTGATTTCTTTCATCATAATTTATGTTTTCATTTTTCTTGGAGCAAGTACCAGCAGACTAATGTGCTTTTGTCGAAACATGGCTTTGCAGAACTTAATAATGCAGCATGTGGATCACTCTGCTGGTGATTTGATTGAACTCCTACAAGGGCTCTTAAGGTATGAGCCTGCGGAGCGTCTCACTGCAATGGAAGCACTAAGACATCCCTTTTTCTCCATGAGAAGGGGTGGCTATCTCTTGTAACAACCTTCCTCATCTCTGTACGAGTCAAAAACCACTTTTGTTTCTTTTTTTCCTTCTTTGTGAATGTACGATTGTCATATATAGTAAAGCGTCTCAGTTCTTCTCTCTTGTCATCGTTTCCTGTTGATCTTGTTCTATAGCGATAAAATCGTTGTGTGTTCTGTGGTTTTGATGTTGAAATGCTTAACGTAAAGAATAAATTCCAAAACTTTTTAATGTTACTCATTTGCTTGATGTGCCTCTCTTTTCCAACTGTAGATAACATGATTAACATCAAGTAATGAGTAGCTAATGTTGTAAGTGGGGGATTTATTTGTTAGTTCCAGCTCAAATTAAACTGAATATTAGTTTAGGCCTCTTGAGTCTAAATCTCTCCAGCTGTAATGTAGGTAATATGTTGATCGCCTTTGTTTTTCGATAGGTCTTGTTTTTCGTGCATGTTAAGGTTCTTTTAACCAATAAAAGAGACTAATTTACTTCAGCAGCCGTTTTAGTGGTGAAGTTACTAATAATAGAATACGATAAGGTCGTGATTAGTAAGCAATCAGGTTGCTAATCCCCCGAAAAGCGTTGGTCCCTTAAAATGAAACGGCGACGTGTTTCTAGTCTTAAAACTTAGCTCCACTCTACCCTATCTTTAAGGATCTGGTTGGAATGCATCTCAAGACTAAACATCTTGAAGTTTAAATTTTTTTTATAACATGTGTCATAATTTAAGTGGTGGGGTTTCTTTAACTTTCATTATATTTGACTGAGTTTATGATAAGCTCAGTATATGTGATCATTTCTTTGTCCATCACCATATTCGTCGGTAACCCTCCCCGTCCATCATCGATTCACCACCGCTTTTCACGAACGATGAGAGATTCAGAGTGACCCGAAGTGAAGTGAAGCCAACCTGTCCCTGCTGAAATTGAAAACCACGGCGTTCCACGACCTTCTCGGGAACTGCCGTCGATTACAGTCTCTACGTCACTGCCCGACGCTTGACCGTATCCGACCTGAAAACCTCCTCGATGCCGTTGCCCGCATCCTAGATCCAGTTCGGGTCCATCAAGACCAAGGTTGTGACGATAAACAATGGGTTGACGGTGGATAGCAAGCATTGGCAGCAAGCTCTTGTTCTACGAGCTTTTGGGGATTCCTGGAGTTTGGATCCATGACGGAAATCAAGCATGCATATAAGCAGCCATGTATGATGAAGACATGGCCAGCAGAGGGCTTCATCTTGCCTTCTCAGCAAGACGATAGGATGATGAGGATTATTAGAACCTCAATGTATTTATTTATTTTGGTATGATCTTGGTGTTTTCAATTTCAGGTGTTTTTTCTAGAATTTTGTCATTAATTTTTTCTAGGAAGTTTTTGCAATTTTCTGGGTGAGGAGGAGACAACTCGATCAAGAGAATGATCATATAGGTTGAGCCTCTCATAAACTCAGTCAACCTTGAAAAAGATTGATACAAATAACCAATCAAAGTGTGACATGTCACTTTTAAAAATAGTCCTATTGGTGAATAACCTTAGGGTGCATCGTAGAGTTTTTCCTATCCTCAATCCCCCCGCCAAGTCTTCACTTTTTAACTCTTTAGAATAACCCTAGAGAGTAGAGAGTAGTTTGAGAGCTTTCAGAATTGTGAGAATGGCAGGAAAAGAAAAGAAACTTGCAATTGGGATCGACCTTGGTACCACCTACTCGTGCATTGAAATTTGGATAAATGATCATGTTGGGTTCATACCAAACGATCAAGGAAACATGACAACTCCTTCCCACGTTGCCTTCAAAGACTCTGAAATAGTCAGACCTAAGGATTTGAGACTTGAGGCGATAATTGAAAATGGTACTCTCTCATGATCATACAAAAAAAATATACAAAATTATGTTACATACATATCCAAATCAATCTACTTTCTTGTTGTTCTCGTATCTACAAGAACAAATCTAAATCAACATGAACTAACATTTATGTTTAATTTGTTAATCATAAGTGAAATACAAACAATAATCAAATACTTATAAACCAAACCAATATAAGTTCATGTTTCGACATTATTTATAAAAAAATAAACTAAACGTTTGATTTGTTAATCAATATCAAAATACAAACCTATAATCAACTATTTATCCTAGTTAGTAAATTCGTGAATAATTTGTGAATTGACAAATTTTTGAATAAAATGTCCATTTCATTCACAATGCAAAGATTTAAAAAAATGCATCTATTTGAATCCCGCCGAATTAAAGGCGAATTTTACGTTTTTTTAATGAAAAAAACGTGAATTTAAATTTAAAAAAGGAAGAAAGAAAGACGACTATTTCTCTACACGCATGTTGTGTTTTATAATATAAAAGTAATTGAAAAAGAAAGTGACTGATGTTTCCTAGAACTCTTCCTCTAGTGCACAACACTTCACATGTAAGTGTGGAAGATTGTACCTGTTATTTTTATTGTCTTTTGATGCAAAGTTGTAGATTATGTGATTATATTATGAATGCATTTTTATGGTTTAGCAAAAATCTATGGTTTCAGTCTGTTTCACAATTATATATTAAAATATATTGATACGTGTAATGTGTATATATCCGAATTTATACATTTTTTATTTTAATCATTTTTCGTTTTAAACACGTATGTATCGAATTTTATAATTTACTGTTTCCGAATTTTATTATTTAAAACTACTGAATTATACACGTACGTATTTTTGACTTATAATTCGTGTACCGTTTTTTACTAACTAAGGTATTTATAAACCAAATTAATATATAAATTGATACTCCAATATAGTACATAAAAAAATAACAATATTCCAACACAGTACTTGAAAAAAAACCTAACTGACATTTATGACTATACTAATAAAAAGGAAAATAAAACAATTCCCATGTCACAATTTTTTTTACATTTAGATATGTATATTTAAAAAAAATTGAGGTCTTCAGAATTTTAGTGCCTGAGACAGCCATCTCCTTCACCTCATCTCAGATACGGATCTAGAAATACTGGTCGAATATGCTGCTTTCAACCAGGTGGCAAAGAACTCCACAAATTCCATATTTGGTACTCTACTAAACCTCCTTAATCTATTTAGTTCCTTTCACAATTGGTGTTGCGTTCTTGTATCTGAGAGACTAGTGTGATTATGAGTACAAAAGTAATTTAGAAGCCAAGTCCGATGCTTTTTAAGTCAAGTCAAGTCCGAAACTTTAGAGTTCTTATATGGCATGGACGTAGCCAATGTAGAATGAGGAGTGTCAAAGGACACTGCTAATTTTTTTTCTGAATAAAAAACTGCTGAGGAGGGTGTATTCAATCACTGATTTTGAAGGATTATTTTGTATTTTAACAATCCTGCCACTCCTCGCTCGCCTTGACCAGCTCCTCGTCCTTCTTCGATAACAAGCCGTTGACACGGGCCAGCTCCTCGGACGACGCTACCAAAGTATGGCACTGGTGGCACATCAGTTGGAGAGAAGTCGCAAAGGACCTCAGACATTGCTCGGCACCATTGGCGATATCGGACACAGTGGCCACGTTGGGAGGAAGAAGAGCGAGGATCTCGGCCGAGTAGGGTGGCGGCCCTTCCCAGTTGCTGGAACGAGCGATAACGACGCTACCATCGACGGCAAGATTGGCATCACCACAAGGAGCACCGCCTAACAATGTATAAGGGGGAAGATCAGGGTCAGCAACCAAGGGACCAGCTTCAATATCGAAATACCAAAGATTATCAGCATCACCTGTTTCAGTGAGAACGGCATCGACGTTGCTGGCCGGAACAGCAATGGTCACCCGAGAAGCTTCCGCGTCATCCGGCACGGGGATAGGAGCACTGGCAGTGGCACCCGCCCGCTTCAGGCGCCTGAAAGGAGCAATCTCGCCCTCGGACCTCCTTTTGAGGCGAACGGGCGAGCGAGAGGGGCCCTCGGGTTGAGCGGTGACAACCTTGACAGGGGCACTGCTTCCCACCATGTCGGTCTGAGACTCTGGAGGAGGGGGAATGTCGGTCTGCTCGGAGAGGCTAAGGCTCCTCCCAGAACAGACGTCCAAATCAACCTTCTTGGCGGCAGTGGCCTCCTCCGCCAGTTGGACGATCAGCTCATCAATATTGCCATAGGCACTGGACATCTTGCGGTCTCGCTTCTGGTTTTTATAGCCAACTACAAAACAAGAGCAAAGAAGTCAACACCGATATACAACAGAAGATGAACAAAACAAAAGCACACAAGCACAAACAATACAAACAGAAGAACGGCATACTAGGCGTCTTGGCAAGACCGGTCATTTCCATAATCCGGTAATCAGCAAGAAGATAGACACTCTTAAACTTCTCACTGAAACCTCTCTCAACCCTATGACACCGCCGCTTCTCGGTGGCGGACAGAGAGTACTGGCGCGTAAGTACAAAATAAAGACGAGTAAGACAGAAGAACGCCAAGACAAAAACGAGAAGAGAAGAACGCCGAGAAGAAGGGTCACCTTGGGCCCGAAAGCGAGTAGGGACGTGGTTGTTGGGGAAGGACGACCACCCGCTGGCGAAGAAGTGCTCACTCCTCCAGTCTGGGCATGAACTCGCGAAGTCCATCAGCCCAAGTGAACTCCTACGCCGCTGACGCAACGAGAGCGTACCTCCACACCCCTTTTTCGTAGAGTAGGCAACATCGAAGAAGTACATCACTTCATTGCGTGTGGGGTAGTCCAGGCCAGCCAGCTTCCACAGCGTGAACATGGCGCTCAGGACCTGAAGCATCAGTGGCGACACTTGCCCCACGGCACAACCCAGCTCCCCAAAAATGTACTCGTGGAAGGGATGCAACGGCAAACGAACGCCGTAACGAAGTTGGGCGCGATCGAGAGCGATGAAACCCTTGGGCGGCCTAGAAAAAACTTCCCCAGGAGCAGGGGAATTCAGGACCATGCCGGCGCCGATCTGAAACTCAGATCTCACCTTATCCAGCTCCGTCATCGATAGCGCCTTGGATGGCTCGTCAACCTCTTGGCCATCTCGCAGAGTCCACAGCAAAGGCCCATCCAGCCCTAATCGGCGAGCTCCAGAGCTAGCACCAGTATCGGTGTCGGGACACGAAAAAGAAGACATGTCACCTGCGAAACAGCCACGGATAACGTCAAAACCTAACGGTTCGCCGATACCGGAGCACCAGTCCGCAACTAGCTTCCCAGGCGACATACCCTCCAGCAACACAGACACAAGCGAGAAGGAAAATGTGAAAGCAAAAACAACAAAAACACAAAAAACACCAAGTACAACGGGATACCGGCGTTCACCCAGGAAAAACAAAGCACCAAACAGCACATTACAACAAACATGAAATCCAAAACCTAGAAAAACCCAGAAATAAAAAAAAAAAAAAAAAAAAAAGAGAAGAAGGAAGAAAGAGAGGAAGAACAGGCGACGACGCCTTACCTAAAAAAGAGTGAAGATGAAGATGAAGATGAAGCAACGGTGGCGTAACACCAACAACACTGCGACGGCACGGCGGAGAACGGAGAAATCTGTTAACTTAGAGAGGAAAACAAAAATTCTTTCGAGTAGCAACAACAAAGGTATGAAGAAAACAGAAGCGAAAATTTATATATAAGCACACCAGCGAGATCGCAACCGTTGGAATAGACACGTCGGTCTAGGAGATCGCAACACGCGGTCACCAGAATCAGAAAGGTCTGGAGCGAGAACCAGTACGCACCGTTTCGAGATGGTAGGACCCTCGAAGGGAACACAATCATCAAATATGTCTCACCGCCGCCATAACAGGAACCACCGCCGAGAAAGCTCCAACCCTAATGACCAACACCGCGCAATAATCGATCAGGATAGCGCTCACGCGCCAGACCAAAGACCAGTCAGACAACACCTCAGCAATAGAGCATACACACAGGTCCCACATCAAAGATAAAGTATGAGCCCAAGCTCTAACCACCAATATATACTGGTCAACTCAGCATTAAATGGTACGCATTCAATACTCAATCACGTCGTTACTCTATATAACTTGTATATCGCATCTGACTTAGGCATCGGAGGGTTAAAGGCGGGCTATCCCCGTCTCTCCTTAACCGTTGTTAATCTTAACAGCGACAACGAGTTGGATTAGGAGGAAAGCAAAGAGCGATATTGAAAGCAGTTCGATACCGATACCCCAACACTGATCCTCCAGTAAGCATACTGACACACAATCTTGTTCAATATCCGTTATATATATCGGTAACGGGTATTAACAATTGCTATACTGAATTGGTGGGGATCATGAGAACATTCTACTGTTAAACAGAGTTGCATCAGGTTCAAATTAGTTTGAAATGTAAATCTCTTTGTTGAAGAAATGTTGGTGTTCCTTGAAAAAATGTGTGGTATATATTGATTGTACAGTAGTTGGCATGGCAATCCTTACAAATCCAAACAAATCAAGAAATCCAAACAAATCAAGGCAAAAAAATACAAGAAAATCCTTACAATACATGGATTTAAAACAATCCTCAATAATTTATAGATTATTAGAAATATTTTAAAATCATTTAAAATCCAGATTGAATATACCCCCTAAGTTTTTTATGTTTCCTCAATTATTTACTTGTTGATTTGTAAGAGCATTTTCATGCCCGAGCAAAATCGGGTGTCTTGCTCGAGCAGTTTTGACTGAGTTTTGATTGCCCAAATGGAAACCGACGACGCAAAAGTGGAAAAAGCCTGGGTGGCTACTCGTTGACTTTTGACTCAAGCGAAGTTTGCTTGTCTGGCTGCTCAACCACGTGGCGGAGCCCACTGCACGTGGGTGACGTCAGGCGCGTTACCTTTTTTTTTTCTTCTCTGTAAGGCGCGTGTAATACACACGCCAGTCAAAAGTTAAAAAGAAAAAATGATGCATGAATGAGGGCCTGACACGTGGCTTACTAAGCAGTGAAAGCCTCTCCAATGGTCCAATTTTTCTGGCCATCCATTTCGAATCAGAAATCTCAATCCAACGGCCTGGATTCAAAAGCAGCTGGTACTGAATTTTCAAAACGAAAATATACTAAAAAAGCTCTAAAAAATAGTCAAAAAAATCTCAAAAATTTGCCTATAAATACTACTTCAATTTTTGATCAACTCACACCAATTTGTGCACAACAAATTTCACATCTCCCTCCATCTCCGCTCTCATTTAGTTGAGCATTTGTTCCAAAAAAAATGGGCACACATTGGCTTCCTTCCGAAGATTTACAAATTTGCATCTCTTTTGTACTTCATAGCGTTGATGAATACGACGGCAACAAACAAAATAGAGAGAAATTGTGGGAGACAATTCATGCCGATTATGTGAAAAATTGGAAGCAATGTGAGAAACCTCCGAAGGAGCCGAGGACCCGAATCGCGCTCGCGTCTCACTACAACAAGTTCAAGGTACTCATGCAAAAATGGGGCGAATGTTTGCACGCGGCACGGCAACGTATAGCTAGCGGCACTTTGCTAATAGATGAAGTAAGTTTATATTGTTGTACCATAAATTATATAAATTTTATTTCATTATATCAATTAAATTATGTAATTTATATATGTAAATTGTTTAAATATGTAGCATAGTGAAATAACTAATATAAATTTTTCATTAGGTCAAGCAAGCTCAATCTTGTTATTATAAGGAAAAGAAGAAAGTGTTTACACACTTTGAATGTTGGGAAGTGGTTAAGAATCATCCATCTTTCCTTGCGGTGATACCAACTACTCAATCTCCATATGCAAGTAATTACCAACCTACTCCTTCCGCCGCCGAATCATCTCCAACCATCAATTTGGATGACGAAAAAGTGAATGAGATACCTCAAAGTCACATGACTGCTCCCCCGAGTCCACTTAAACCAATGGAAACCAAGGCGGCAAAGGAAGCGAGGCGGCAAAAAAAATAAGGTAAGACTCCAATTGAGCAACGAGTTGAGGTTTTGCATACCATTGCAAGTGACCAAACATCGTGGCATACCAAGAGGCTAATGTATAATGAAAGTGAGTTTAATTATTATGCGGAGTATATAGAGATCCAAAAGCGGAAGGATGCAAGGGCGGAAGAAGAGTTACGATTGAAGAAACAAGAGGAGGAAACAAAGATCATGACAATGGATTTGGAGGCGATGACCCCAATCTCAAAAATGTATTTTACTAAGAGAAAACTAGGCATCCTTAATGAAGGAGAACCTAGTCAAGACCAACCTACCGATGAAACATATTCAGATTATTATCACCCAAGTCACGTGCTCTTTCCATAGTAGTTATAGTATTGTACTAAGAAGAAATCTGGGCTTGACTCGTCATTTTATGTAATTTAAATTTTTAGAAAATAAAATTATAATTTATTTATTAAGATGAAATTGAAATACACATTAAATTAAAGCACATACTAAAATTAAACTAAAATTAAACACAAGCTTAGTGAAAACACATAATAAAATTAAATACACATATTTAGGATAATATTTAGAGTATCTCACCGGTTTCTAACCTCCAATTGTGCTTCACCAAGTCATTTTGGAGCTCTTTATGGATGTAACCAGATTCGAGATCGGCAACACGGTCGTGAAACCATTGTATATTGGCTCCATCTCTACTAATTGGCTCAAAATAAATTCAATTCCCTTTTGCATCCATTGGCCCATCATAAACCCGGAAAGCCCTCGATGAGGTTTGCATGTCTTCTTCTTCCTCTTCCTCATCCTCATCCTCCACATACTATTCCTCAACAATCATGTTATGCAATATGAAGCAAGCTAACATGATGGTAGTCATTGCCGATTTATGGTGCAATGTACAACTATGACGAATAATTGCCCATCGAGATTGCAAGATGTCAAAGGCCCTCTCCACATCTTTTTGGTATGCCTCTTGTTTCTTAGCGAAGAGTTTATCTTGCGGCTTATGGGGATTAAAAATTGTTTGACGAATGTAGAGTACCTCGGATATATTCCGTCAGCCAGATAATGAGTGTGGTTGTACCTTTCTCCATGGACTTCGTAGACGGTAGTAAAGCCTCTTCCTATAATGATCTCTGAGAACACATTCAATAGGTGGAGCACGTTAATGTCATATTTGACTCCAGGTTACCCGAAGAAACTGTGCTATATCCATGTATCATATGAGGCCACCGTCTCCAGAATAATAGTTGGGCGACCCTTTCGACCCGAGTATGCCCCTTGATAGGCGGTTGGGCAGTTCTTCCACTCCCAATGCATGCAATCGATGCTTCCAATCATACTTAGAAAGCCTCAGCGTTGACCTTTAGCTAGGAGTCACGTGAGGTCTACTGGTGTTGGACTGCGGAGGTATTTTGGACCATAGATTTGATACACTTGGCTGCAAAAATTCTTCATATATTCCAAGGTAGTCGATTCCCCCATCCTTGTAATTTCAGTGCACTGATCCGCGGCTGCCTCATACGCCAACATTCCTAGAGCACCAGACAGCTTTTGTTCGGGAAGAAGCCCTAGCAATCCAGTGGTGTCTGGTCTTTGATGCCAAGATTGGTCGTGGTTGCAGAGATCCATCATGATAGTGTTGAATCGGTTTCTGCTCATCCTATACCTTCAGCGAAATTCTGCCGCGTTGAAGTTGGGATGTTGGAAGAAGTAATCATCCATGAGATTGAGTCCTCTAGAGAGCCTTTATCGTGGATGATTCGATTTTTTACCGAGACGTGAACCGCTTGGTCGTGGTGGTTCATTGTCGTGTTGTGCTTCTGCCATGACCACTTGATTGACGAATGATTGCTCCATATCGTTGTCTTCTTCTTGTTGACGTTGTCTCCGCCTAAAAAAATTGTGGAAGTTGAAAGGATTCATCAGAGTGATGAACAAGGAAATATTGCTAAGTGTTTAGAGGGATGAATTATCTGCTCGAATTCTTGTAGATGGTGTGAGTATAGAATGAGTGATAGATGAATATTTTATAGCCAATTGTAGATAATCTGATCGTTGAAGATGAACAAACGTGTCGCATCGTCATATATTGGACGAAAATCATACCGAAAATCTGGTTCAATTATTTCTTCGACAATGTTATATCGTAGTGGCAGATGTCGCTTCTTCATTGGGCGAAAATTTTACCAGAAATCTGGTTTAATTATTTTGTCGACGACGTTATCTCGAAGTGACATATGTCGCATCGTAATTGGTCAAAAATATTACCAAAAATCTGGTCCTATTATTTTGTTGACGACGCTATTTCATAGCGACACATGTCGGATCGGCATTGGTCGAAAATCTCACCGAAAATCTAGTCCAATTATTTTATCGACAATGAAACGTGGCAGTGACACGTACGTGTCAATTTTTAATTTATCGGAAATCTTATCAGAAATCTTGTATAATTATTACCGATAAAGACACGTGTCACATTATTATTGGTGATAAATTTATTTGGTAAATAATTTTTAAACATTTCACAACATGACAAAATAAATTTACTTGAAACAAATAATGAATGTATGTAGTCGAAAATTAATTTGCTTGAACAAATAAAAAATTTACTTTACTTCAAACAAAAATTATTTTTATTTTACTTGTTGCTTTGATGCTCTAAGAGTGCAGCCTTTGATGCTTAGCTTCAAGAGAGATCGAGTTAATGACGAGCCCATGAACAAACAGTAGAGCAGACCTAGTCATTATCAATTCGAGCTGTAATTGCACTGACTAATATTTATGTAATTTATATTGGTTGGCTTATATTATCTTAATCCTTGCTTATTCGATTAAAGTCCGTAAAGCAATCATTCAAGTCACAAGTCACAAGTCACAAGTCACAATGCGATAGTTTATTGATATTCTAGAATACAATAAAGATTAATAGCACCGACATAGCATGCTTGTAAGGTTGATCATTCTAGATCGAGTACAGATTAGAAAAGCATGTGTTTAATTGTCTACCTAAATGTTTTTGAAAAATGGATATGACCAATTATCGCTTGTCATTTTTGTAATTATGTTTTTCTCTAAATGAGGTGTGCTAGGATCCATTGGCCGGCGACAAAAACACAGCGGTAAATCAGAAATCTACATTTCTCGCATCAAATGAAAAGTGATAAATTAAGATAAATTGGATTGCTGGTAAATATGTGAGGTTACTCATCATCAGTAAGGTCGACTAAGGAAGTCAAGTTTCATGTTCAGGCACAGCAAATGTAATAATATGTATAGTCACTCATCGAATAGTATAATAGTTGAGAGTGCAAAAGCAAATGGAATCACCACTGTGTTTTCACAGCAAATGTATAATCACAAATCTTGTAATCTTCATATTTGGGGGACAATTGTGTTCTAGGTGGAGCTGAAATTATTTTAGGTTTTGATTTTTTTGGGAGTGGCTGTCCTAAAAGAATCTCTTTGTAGGTTTTTTTCTTTTTCTTATAAAAAAACAAACGGAATCCTATGCATGCAGTGCGAGTTAAATAGCTTGTGAGGTCCACGGTTTCAAGCAAGGAACTACAGCAACTCCCAGCAAGTGCATGTGAATTAGGACAGGAAAACTTACAGATCGAAGCTAACAGCTGAAGATACTGTTGATTTAGTTTCCTGACTTTCCTCTATTTTAAGAAGAGAAAAACCAATAATTACTTCCATGGATACGTCCATGTATGCGCGTGCGTTGTGTCCCCAGTTCGAGTAAGTCCTAGTACCAGTACTAGTTTGTAGTACACAATCACATGCCTCCCATGCATATCAGAATGGCATGGCTCTCCTTCAGTAGCCAAAACCATTACTATACATATTCCCATATACCATAATCAGAGGCAGAGCTCATGCAAACAGGATTGGTTGATTACATACAAACAAACTTGTGAAAATGCACAAGAGCCACCGATTGAAGCGCCTACAAACCTCCAGGAACCCAGAAAATGATAATATCAGAAAGGTTTTTTCTTCTCGCTGGTCCCTAAGTCTCAGAAAACTAAAAAAAGAGTAAAAGATACTTCTGTAGATCTTAATTGGAACCTAACTACTAAAAGACAGATTTTCACATTAAATTTATCGATCATATAAGAGGACTATATATGATCAAGAATCATACATGCAGAAAAGAATTGCATCAGTACCTTATTAATTTAATTGACATGTAATTTTACCGGTTGAGATTCAACCTCTATCTCCATACTCAACTTGTCTCATATACAGTAACACTTCTTAGTTGGAGTCGCTGGTGACTTGTGATGAGAAGAGTGTGGGCGGCTGCTTGTGCGGCTGGAGCCATACAACACACGAAGTAGGATACATAGTCTTTCAACACATGTATTAGGTGAAAGGACGACCTTATGTGTCATGTGGAAGAGTAGGTTTAGTGCCACGTAATGGAGACTAGCAAAGGCTGCTAGCTCTCACAGAATCTCCTCTAATCCCCTCTCCACCAATCGTCTCCTCCCTCCCACGTGGGCGTTCCCAACCATGATGACATCACACTCTATCACAAAGATTCTACTCAAACACATCGATCATGCACTTTATATTTATTTATTTGTCTCCGGCCTCCTCTTTCCTGTTCTAAACCTATTAAAAGTCTTAGCCTCCATCCGGTACACAGTCCAGTACTCACAGCTTCCTATTTATATGATCCATCTCTCCTTCCTCATATAGATCTTGATCTCTCACTCTTCTAGCTTATGATCTCTCGTAGCTCCAGGTTGATCTAGCTCTCTGTAGAACCAAGAACCATATATTCTTCTAGATCGAGGTAGTAGTACTGTATGGGCGACTCTGCTTCAGCTTCATACATCCACATGGTAAGCTTACCTAACTAGCTAGATATGTAAGTTTTGTTTGGGTTTCGTTTTCATAAGTTCTTCTACATGTCTTTGTACGTTGGTCATATATATATAGAAGGCTTCGAAGTTTCGTCATTTGATTCAATATATATGCATGGTTTGGTTAGGTACACCACTTGATTGAGGAGTGCATCATCTTCAACATGAACAGAGAAGAGTGCATGGAAGCTCTTTCCAAGCATGCAAACATAAAACCCATAATTACCTCCACAGGTACCCAATAACTAGCTAATTAAGCTCTGCTTTGAGATGTATCTATCTTCGTCTTAATTACAATTGATTAACGGGCGCCGTGGCATACAGTGTGGACGGAGTTGGAGAAGGAGAACAAGGAGTTCTTTGAAACGTACACGAACAGTAGAGAAGTTGCAAGAGAGTCCAAGACGGAGACAGAGCAAAGAATCCAGAATATGCTTTCTGGTCATCTCTCTCATCAAACTGCAGACACAGACAGCAGCAGCACTATTAGTACTGAATCCGACGACTAGCTAGTACGTAGTTTGGTCGACTTAATTAAGACGCAAATATTATTAATTAATTTGATTCAGACAACGCTAGCTATCGATACCGATGTTAGGCGACCTTTTTTTTGGCTTCGCTAGCTACATCACCGTTGGATCGATATTATGTGTAACATCACCGTAAAGTTAGTTAGCCTCCCCTGGCTGTAATATATAGCAAAGCAAATAAGGACAGCACAAACGACGACGTCCGGTTGTTATCAATACTAGCAGCTTCTTTTGCTTTTTGTCTTGGCTGGCAGCTGGGATATGATCTTGTGTAGTTGGAAAATGTGATTTCTGTGGCTGGGGCATCACACGTGGCTCTACGTGGCCAATTACAACTAGTTGTGTATGTATGTGTTTCTCATGCACACGTATGTGTGATCGTTCTATGCGTTTGATTCAACTTTCGTGTTCTTTTCAATATATGGCTTTGTTTTTAAATATTATATGTATGAGATTATGAGTTTTTCATTTTTGGACAGCATTTCTGTATCATTCCATCAGGATTGTTGTTGTTGTTGTTTTTTAAATATTATATGTATGGGAGTATGAGTTTTCATTTTTGGACAGCATTTCTGTATCATTCAATCACGATTGTTGTTGTTGTTATATGTATGCATGTAATAGTCATTTGGTCTGGTCTTTGAGTGACAATTTCGGTTCAACTTCGATAATAATCATGTAGTTTAGCCAGCACCTGTTAGGTGATCAAAAGATAACTGGTTCAGCCAACACCTGTCCGACATCGTCTCCGTAACTATAGTCAGCTATTATTATATAGTGACGATTAGTACAACCAGTATCGTACCTGCTAATCATCAACATCATTATAGACTTGAGTAGAAGTCATTGTTTACTATATCACATGCTAGCTTTTAAATTCAAATATTGTTGGAAATGTAAAATGGTCAAATTTACAGTATTCAGTTATTTGTTTTGTCCACTCACTCTAACGTTTTAAAATTACATTTCCTGAAATTTTCGGTTTACATTGCCCAGAACACAGATTAGATGGTTGAAGGTGTGTCCAACCAGTTGACGAGGCTTAGTATCTCCACTGCATCCGTTTTGTTCAGACTACGTAACTTATCTGATGACCTACTTATGTTATATATATTTCCCTACCGCTTCTGGTTCGGCGTGTTGTCATTTGAACATAAAACTCATAAAAACTTCAAAGCTTCGATTCTCACCGCTCTAGTGGAATCGAAAGAACTCGGGTACGGTTGGCTTCGTGGTGACAAGGGCTACAAAGCTTAGTGGGTCTTCTTGGCCGATATGGTTTTGAAATCAAAAACCCCAAAACTCTAGGATTCTTGAATTTTTTGAAGCTTCTTAGCTTAGTTCTTACTTTCTTGGTGAGAATCGTGGTAAAGGAGGTTGAGGAAAGGCAAGAGAACGCTGTGAGGAAGATTTTGATACCTAGGGAGACTGATTTGGTGTCCCTTCGGTGGTAGACCGCCGACGACAGTGAGAGAGAGACTAGAGGAATCGGGAGAGGAGAGAGAGAAAGTGACGCAGTAAGGGATAGAGGAAAAAGAGGGAGTTTGCCTAAAATGGTAACTAGACCTCTTCCATGATCGGAAAGTTTCTATTTATACTCGCGTAGTTACCGTAACGTAATATTTCGATAAAATTTCTTCAATCATAACTTCTTCGTCGTAACTCTAATTTCAATGATCTAAGAGTCCACGAACTCATATCCATGACCTTTGCGAATTTCACTAAGAAAGTTTCTCAGGTTATAGAACCAATAAATAGTCGATCAAAGGACTTCTGATAACTACAAACGGTGAAAATTATCTACTACCCTCGACTAAACCTTACTCGATATAAAAAAGTTAAGTTTAGGTACTGGTTATTCCCCCCCCCCCCCCAAGAAAATTTCGTCCCCGAAATTCGTACTTGTTTGTTGATCGAAAAGATGAGGGTATTGTTGGCGCATCTGGTCCTCGGGTTCCCAAGTTGCTTCTCTACTTGGTGATTCTGCCATAACACTTTCACCAAGAGAATCACTTTATTTCTGAGTACTCGTTCCTATCGAGCACTTATACAAGTTCCTCTTTATACACAAGATCTTCTCGCACTATAATAGGTTTCTCCTTAAGAACATGTGAAGGATCCACTATGTATTTTCATAGTATTGATAACTGTAAGCGGTATGCTATTGGACTCATTCTTTCCAGAATCTCATAGGGTAGGATCTGTTAGTACCTATAGATTCATCATAACGAGTTCTATCCATTAATGGAGAGCGAGTCAGACATAGTTTAATAATTTTTGAAGTCGTTCATTAGGTGGCTCACAATGTCATTGTTATGGTCGATGATTATCTCATATTTGAGGTGAGTGGGTTATATAATGTGTTTCAATGTTCTTTATTTTATTTTCAATGTCTTTCTATCTTTTTCAAGTGAATCATGTTTATTAAGTGTGAGTTGAGGTATAATATAATATACGAGTCGTAATATTAGTGGTTGGGAATATTCATGGAACATGTGTACTTACTTATTTGTTATAGCCGAAGTGAGAATGTGTCACACAGAGGTATATGGCCGAAGTTGCCATTAGGGTTGCTTGTGATGGTCACTAAATCGAAGGATAACAAATAAGAAGTGATCATGTGATATGACGTCGAGTCGGGGGTATTTTTATATATTATATAGCGTCCGTCTTTTATTTATTGAAAAATCATTGCTTCACTGGAATATTACATGATTTACTCACTGAGCGCGTGGTTAGCTCACCCCTCCAAAGATCTTGCAGATTGGGTTCGAGAATCGAAATGATTAGCTGAGTATATGTTAAATTCTAGATTTGACATGAAAGACATGGGACAAGATGATGTGATCTTAGTGATTAAAATCACAAGAACATCAGAAGGGTTGATATTAAATCAGACCCATTATGTGGACAATATTCTTGGCAAATTTGACAAAGAAAATTCTGGAGTTGCTAGTACTTCGATTGATATGACTCTTCATTTTTCAAAAAAATAGGAGAGAGTGTTTCACAATTAGAATACTCTAGAGTCATTGGAAGCCTAATGTAATTAACAAGTTGTACAAGGCCAGATTTAGTTTAGACTGTAAATAAGCTAAGCAGGTACACGAGTAATCCTAGAGGAATACATTGACAAGTAATTGCAAGAGTACTCAAGTACTTAAGGTATACTCGTACCTATGGGTTGCACTATACTAGATATCCAGCTGTCTTAGAAGGATACAGTGATGTAAATTGGATCTCTGACATAAAAGACTCAAAGTGTACTAGTGGTTATGTGTTTACACTAGGGGGTGCAACAGTGTCCTGAAAATCTTCAAAACAAACTGTTATAACCAGATCCACGATGGAAACTGAGTTTGTTTCCCTAGACAAATGTGGGGAGGAGACAGAATGGCTACGCCAATTCATAGAGGATATTCTAAAGTGGACAAAGCATGTGCATGTAATCTGCATACATTGCGATAGTTAATCTGCAATTGGCAGAGCACAAAGCAATATGTACAATGGTAAGTCGAGACACATTCATCGAAGACATAATACCATTAGACAACTACTCTCTACTGAAGTTATCTACATTGACTATGTGAAGTCAAAAGATAACATAGCATATCCGTTAATCAAAGAATTAAACATAGAGTTAATTGATAAATCATCAAGGGGAATGAAACTAAAGCCCATGAGTTAAAGTCTTTACAGTGGACATCTAACCTAGATGACTGGACATCCCAAGATCTAGGTTCAAAATAGACAACTAAATTGTAGAAACTGTGTCGGATAACTGTGAGGATTTTTTCCCAAGTCTATTCCTATGATGAAAACAGTGATGCCCATAAGAAATGAGGTTAAGCTCCAAGCTTTTAATGATTCTTATGCGTCGAAAATCCGAACGGAGTAATGCGGGTTACTCTTAATTGAGAAATCACTTATGTAAGAGAGAAGTATGGCCGCTTCTAAGGGATTGTTCATGGCACAATTCATGTCAAGCTCTTACAGAACCAGACGCGTGTCTAGGGCCAAAACGGACACAATATTGAGAACTGAAAGTATCGGGAATAAACCTGTGTGAGGTATGTCATCGTTTACACAAATGGCGAATAGCTCAAAGACATCGTGTATATTGTTTAGTTAGTAAAGTAAGCATACTTTCACAAAAGAAGGTTCAAAGGGTTAACCCTTACCTATCATATGCAAGTTTTTAACCGCAGAATCTATCACCAAGTCTATCGAGTCTTTGGTTGCCAATGTTCATTCATGTGGAGAATTATTGGAAAAATGGTGGTTTCCACCATTTTTAGTAAAACAATTTAAACAAAATATTTAAGTGAGATGCACTTAAAATTAGTGAAAGAGAAACATAAACTTGTGTTCTTTTATAAGAGTACATAAAGCTTCTGTATTCATTTGTTTAAATTGTTCAGGGGGTGAATGAGAAATTATCACACAGAGTTTATCACTTGAAAATAAGAAAGGATGTTTATCCCACATAGGTTGGACACGAATACCGCTCCCATTTGGGCCGGGTTACACGTGTGGGATAAATATCATTTCTTATTTTTAAATGACTAATTTTATGTGACAATTTATCATTCATCATTTAACTAATTTAAATAAATAAATAAATACATAAACTTTATGTACTCTTGTAGAAGATGTTCTCTTTTACTAATTTTAAGTACATCTATCTCATTTAAATATTTTGTTTAAATTATTTTACTAAAAGTGATGGAAACCATCATTTTTCCAACAGTTACGACACCATCATTTTGAGTGGTCGATGAATCGGTTTTTACTGGTACTCGATCTACAGTGACTTGTCATTTAATTTAATCACTCATGATTGCAAATCTGAAAACTCAATTAATAGACATGATTATTCAACTAATTCGAGATCGAGTTTGAGAATGTTTCAGTAATTAGCTCATTACAGCACAAAATTATTCCTCGTGATTCTCAAGGCATCGACTACCAACTTGCAGGCACCATGTTCTATTGTTTTACAGCTCTAACATGCAGCTCAATAGGGGTCAGCATGGGCAGGCACGGGTCGGGTCGACACGGGCTTCAACAATATTTTAATATTTACAGGTCGAATTGGGTCAGGATTTATCTTTTATATAAGGATCCGGCCCCGGTCAATTCAAGCGAGTTTTGTTGGCCTTTGCGGGTTTTTACGGGTCGGGCCTATCGGACTTTAATTATTAAAAAATTAAGACATTTCAAAATAAACGTAATCTTCATCCATGCACCGGGGTTTAAACGTACTCCGACGAGTCTAAATTTTACGTACGGTGTTTATCACTATAAGATGGACATTTCTACATGTCCTCGTTTATCATTAAAACATATTTGATTCTCATATTGCTTGAATTCTCCATATATATATTAATGTTCTTACGTTTGTTCCTTTGTTATATGGAATGAAATACCTTTGTGAAACTTAATCGGACATGTTTAATTATTTTATAAAATTGACCGTTGGATTGATTGGTTAGAATATTATAACCATGCCTTTAAAATTTTATAAATTTTGGACTTAATTTAGACATCGATCCATGTATTTCGCCAAATGTGACTGTAGTACTCTTACAACTAAAACGGAAATTACCCCTCCCGAAAATAATTTTTTAACATCAAATTTTGGACACATATTCTTAGGGAATACATATCTATCTCATAATGTCAACAAAATTGACATAAAAAATTGATTTATCTACTCCCCCATAGGAAAATAAGGAAAATAAGATTAGTGTATTTTAGTGTTTTCACAAATTTTGTTTAACTGTATTGACCTGGATCCAAACGTACTTCGATTAGGCTAAATTTTACGTACGGTGTCTTTTATTACAAGGTAAATTATTATATATGGCCTTCTTTATTGTTAAAACATTTTTAATTCTTATATTGCTTGAATTCTCTATATGCACACTAATGTTCTTACCTTTATTCCTTGGTTATATGGGTTGAAAGACCTTTGTAAAACGTAATCGATCATGTATCATCATTTTACAAAACTGACTGTCAGATTGGTTGTTCATAATATTCTAAGCATGCCTTTAAAATTTTATAAATTTTGGACTTGATTTAGACCTATATCTATGGCTTTCACTAAATGTGACCGTAGTACCCTTACAACTAAAACGTAAATTACCCATCCCTAAAGAAATTTTTTAAGATCAAAATTTTAACACACATTCTTGTAAATTACATATCTATCTCATAGTGTCAAAAAATTGACATAAAAATTTGATTTATCTAGTTTCTCCATGGAAAAATAAGCAATATATAAGAGAAGGGTATTGATGTCATTTCACACACTCTCAATTAAACTCTCACATTTGACAAATTACAAGATCTAATCTGAACCATCTATTATATTTACTGTTTTACTATGTAAGGTAAATCGATAAAAAAAATTACAATGAAACCCTAAATCCTAACTTACTCTAAACCTCAAAATTCCTAAACCTTAACTTACCCTAAATCTCAATCCCCTAAACCCTAACTTACCTTAAACCTAAACCCTAACTTATCCTAAACTCTAAACAATGATTTAATAGTAAAATAGATACACTAATATAACTATATATGGAATTCCAATATTTGATCAATATATGTATATGTAATATATTAATATAGAC
The DNA here is from genome assembly GCA_946800695.1 of Geum urbanum. Lineage (NCBI taxonomy): Eukaryota > Viridiplantae > Streptophyta > Magnoliopsida > Rosales > Rosaceae > Geum > Geum urbanum. Next base: position 87,091,132 of record OX326997.1, read on the forward strand.
ATACACAAATATAAAATATATATCTATATAATACTAGTCACTATATTATATATATAAGTGTACGTATAATGATATATGTACTACTATCTTATATATATAAAAATTGCGGGCTTTGATGTGCCGGACCTAACGGGTCTTGACGGGTTTTTGGCGGGCCGGACCCGTGGGCCGGGCCGGGCTTTAGATTTCTAAACCAAGTTCGGCCCACCAACCACATTGGCGGGATTTTGCGGGCTTTTTTCGGGTCGGGCCGGGCTTTTAGCCCACGGGCTTGCGGGCCTCCACCGGCCCACGAGTCCCACGGGCCAAATGATGACCCCTAACTCAAGACGATCCCTTTATTTTACAAGACTTGACTTTATACGGTTACGAGGCATGCCTACTCGTTTTGGTAACAGGTTTTGAGGCCCCAAAAAAAGCCCAATTCAGCATCTTGTGAAAGTTCTTCATTGATGAAAGCCCACTCCGATACTATCCGCTTTTTGGTACGCACTACTTTCTTGGATTCCCGATTTAATGCAGATTTACTAACCCTTAATCTCATGGTCTCACCTTTAAAATTTTTGGGAGGAGTGCGAACTTGTCCTTGGAAGATTTGGTAGAAGAGTTGAGGAGTGCGAAGTAATTGTCTAAGATGAGGAGTTTTTCTCCCATACTAAACTGTAGCTTGTTGCTGTTGATAGGAAATGTAGCAAATTAGCAATTAAGCAAAAGGTAATTAAACAAAGCCAACAATATAGAAAACTCAGCAAGGAGTAGGGAAGATGGCAGAACAATCTATACAAATGAGATTGTGGGGTGCAATGAGAAAAAGAGGAAACTGTTTAAGGAAATTTATTTCCATTAATCTCGGTATGTGTCTTGTCCTAGTTAGATATAGTTATTGATTAGATAGATATAGAGAATTCCTGTTATATCGGGATAGTGATTGTAACTGATTGTATCAGCCTCTATTTAAGACATTCTATCAATGAGAAGAATATAACTTTATGTCTCTCTACTTTCTCCTGCAACACATTATCAGCACGACTTTTAGAGTTAATAGAAAAACCATAAACTATGAGAAACCACTACCACTGCCGCCGCCGTCAACCGCCGCCAATCACAGTCGGCCTCTTCTTTTCGTCTTCAACAAAATTTTGAGAAATTTCAAGAAGTTGAAAATATTGCACGACTTCCAAAAAATCGTTTCAGAAGAACTTCTTCTTCATCAAGAGTAGCGGTCATACCGAGCATAACACCCATCGAGGTAAACTTTTCTAAACCGTCAATCTCTAGATCTAGTAAACTTACTTACCGTAAAACCCCAGATCTAAGTTGATGATAACTGCAATATGAGTTGGGAATATTACATGTCTATACCCTAGCTCCTATGGACCTTTATCCATAGAGTATACGTGACAGTCCTGGGGGAGTCACGGTTTGGAAAAGAAAAAGAAAAGAAAAGGGAAATTGATTCTATGTGACTGTTGTGTCACGATCGCTGGGTGTGGTTTTTTTATCACCGTTTTACAATCGATTTTGTGACCATGCATCATGGATCACGTTCTTATTCAATTAAACTTAAAATTTTTGTGATCGTAGTACTCGATCGTTTTTAATAAAATATCTCTGTGTGTTTTTGTAGATGAGTTCGAATGAGCCTGCAAGGCTGGAATTCGAGATCCTTGACCTTGAAGGCAAGGAGTACCATCGTTGGGTCTCTGATGTAGAGAACACATTCATCGGAAAGAGACTGACCAACACCATCAAACCCACTGGGCCTGGAACAAACCTCCTCCCACTTACTGAAGAGACAAAAGCTCAAGCTCTCATGTTTTTGAGGCATCATATCCACCCATCTCTAAAGAAGCATTACTTGAACAAGATAGATCCCATGGTTTTGTGGGATGTTCTAAAAAAGCGGTTCAATAATGTGCATAATGCACAGCTTCCTGAGTTGACTGCGAAGTGGAACAACACCAGAATGGTGGATTTCCCAAAGATCAACGCTTTTAACCAAACTATGCTTGATCTACTGTATGAACTAAGCTTTTGTGGTGTGGAAAAATCTAAGGAAGACATGATTGAGAAGGCGTTACAAACCTTTCCCACATCTATGAGTCTTTTAGCTCATCAGTACCGGATTGAGTTTTTAGCAAGGGAGGATTACCGAATTCAGTGATCCCATTAACAGTCTTGGGACTAAATAAATACATCACGAGATCATCTTGAATAATAACTCAAGACCGGCTGGTACCAAAAATCTTGAGAGTTATAATACATGTGGAAATGCTCGAAAAGATAAGAAGGTTGCTCGTTCAGAACCTTATAATGGTGGTGGACATGCTCCACGTGGAGGAAGAGGAGGGCGTGGGCGTGGCCAAGGCCACAGCTAAAACATGACATGACATAGAGATCAAAACGCGCCTCCTTCAAAGAACCAGTCTGGTTCGGTTCCTGATGGTCAACGGTATCAACAATCTGGTAAACTTGGTTGTTTCAAGTGTGGCTCTGCTAGACATATGCACAAATAGTGCCATGCTAGTAGAGAAATCCAGAATATCTACAAGAAGCACAAATAGTATTTGGCTCAAGAGTCGAATTATACTTGAGAATATGAGATGGAGGTTGACACCAACCTAGTTCTAGCAGATGACAAGGGGAAATAATTTGCTACCCCGAATTTTGATTAAGCCTATGTAAAAGGCAGTTGTCTCTGTAATCTTTCAAGTTTTAAAAGGAATTTGACCTACTTTTCGGTCAAGAATTTTTAAAACATTTATCTTTTTTTTTTTAAATAAGAACACATATATGATGTAATTTTTGTTGGCAAGCAATGAATGTTTATATATTTTTGGTATATGAAAATGTTTGAGAATGTTCTATTCCATATGATTCTTATGTATGGTTTGATATTTACACATATGGCAAAAGACAAAGCCAAGATACCACTTTGAAAAGAAAAGAAAAAAACATTGAAAATTTCTTTGAAGCAGTGCATAGAGCAGCTTCGACCCGTCGAAAAATTGAACTGAACAATTTTTGACCGGTCGATGCCTCGCTTATGTCTGAAAATGGCTCAAATTTGACCCGTCGAAAAATTGAACTAAACAATTTTCGACCGGTCGATGCTATGCTTCTGTTCGACTTTGGTCCAAATTCGACCCGTCAAAAAATTGAACTGAACAATTTTCGACCAGTCGATGCGACGACACTGTCCCAAGTTGGATCCATTTTCGACCCGTCGAAAATTTTCTCGACCGGTCGACATTCGGTATCGGAAAATCACAAGTTATTTTGGGTTTTCTCGACCCGTTGAAAATTCAATCTGAATGTGATGTTTTTAGATGAGTTTTTCATCTATTTCGTTGGTTTATGATGTTATTTATACATCGATTTTATTGGAAAACATCGAAAAAATTTTGACTTGGATTTCAACATCAGATGTTGTCATTACATCGGTTTATGCCATGCCATATCAGCACTCAACAAAGGTCACACCCTTCTCCAATCTTCGAGTATATACTTGAAGTGTGCACTGTGACGACCCAGAACAGAATCAGCAGTGTGGTCAGCTTGGTTCTTGAGGTTACTGCGTAGTCGCAGAGTTACGACAGTGTTTGAATCGCCAGGCTTGTTAACTACTTAATTATTGGCCAATAATTGGAGCTGAGTCTCTTCTCGAGAGTCGTTGTATGTGTGATTTTGAGTTCGTGGGCGGTTCCGGATCGTTATTTGGACGACTGATGAATAAATTATGAATATTTGAAGTTTCGATATAATCGGGTTTAAATGGTGGTTTTCTTAGTGATTAAATTACCGGTCGAGGATTTGGTTTCGGTACCTTCACGGAAGTTGTTGAGATTTTAATTTCGAGTTTGTGGGAACTTTCGGAGCATTATTTTGAGTTACGAAGATTAAGTTGTGAATATTTTTGATTGTTGATTATTTAGTCGGTTTAAATATGTGTTGGTTTAAACAGTTGACTTTTTATCCGATTGGACGATGTGTTTGACTTCGGGTGATAATTGAAGAACATGTCGAGACGAGTTTGTTGCCGCGAGAATTATCGGGATCGGAATTACGACGAGGAAGTTACGTGTGTCTAAAGTTCGTCGAAAAGGATAATTACGAAGTTTCCTAATTGGGAAAGCTATAAATAATGGGCTGCTATATTGGGTAAGTCAACAGCTGATATTTATGAGGTTGACCGAGTTGACTGAGTCAACTCGGTGGGAGAAGGGATTCACGACGGAGCCACGGCCTCACCGGCGATGATCCTCCGTCCGGTCACCTTTGACCACGGTGTTGGTCCCAAAAGTTGCGCCTTGGCATCCCAAGCTTGTCTCCGGCCTCCCTCCACGGCGTGGCTCGCCGGAGAAAAGGAATTTTCCGATCAAAAATGAGGGAATTTTAAGTGAATTCGGGTTCATAGATTCCGGTTGAATTGAGCTGTAATTTGGAGTGGGCTTTGAAGCTCTCATCACCTAGATGCTACCATGTAAGTTTGGTGATCTAATTTTGCTTGTGTGTGGAGAATTTTGGAATTGAAATTTGTGTGAACATTCGGTTTTGCTTGAAATTGGACTAGTTAGAGTGAGAATTGGCCTTTGTTGCAGTTGACAAAGTTGCTCAGTGGGTGATTTTGAGTGGAATAGAGGTTGCTCCGCCGTGGAATTTTCCGTTCGGGTGGCGGCGGTGGTCAACGGCGGTCAAAGTTTGACTTTTTGGGGTTTTCGACAAATTGCATGTCATTTCACTCGAAATCGCGCCCCGATCGCAATGGGGAGGTTCGTTTCTCGATTTGAGCATCCGAAAGTACAGCGAGGTATTGAGGTGTGATTTCCGGATTTCCGACAGTTTGTCGTAATCGGATTATGTGTTTCCGAGAACGGTGGTTTCTCGTGATTTGATTTGAATTGTCGAGTTATGATTTTGAGTAATGGACTTTGTGATTATTCAGGGGTTCGTGATCGTTCGTATGGCGATGGACTTTCCGCCGGATCACGGGTTAACGCGAACTGCGTTACGGTAGTCTGTGAGTGGACAATTTATTTTCACGGATTGATTGCGAGTCTTATATATACGTTTTACGAACTTGAGCATGCAGTATGATCATGGTTTTACGAGCATGAGATTGCATACGAGATTATGTTTATTATGAGCATGCGTTATACGATTATACTTATATCAGTATATATATTACGTATATACACTTGTATATTGTTTCATGCATTTGCATCGAACTATTTGTGATTTGATTCACACAGAGTACAGTCTCAGTTTTGTTATTGTATCGATACACTTGCCTCTCGGCTGATCCCCGATGGTAGGCCTACCAGGAGGGGCAGTACCCCTACCTGACCGGCGAGGGGCAGTACCCCGGAACCGAGGCCTTTCTGGCTATGAATCACGTGAAAGTCAGGGACTCCGTGATTCCGATTGTACTAGAACGGATGTGTCCATGAGTGACCCCGTGAGATTTTCCTTGCATGCTCTGTTTACGAGTTGGAGTCAGCGTCTCCTCGTATACTATTTGATTTGTTTTATTTATATTTCGACTCACATATGTTTTTATAACATATATATTACGTGGTGAAAGACATTTATTTTCGTCCACTCACTCTAACAGTTTTCATGTCTTTTCCCTGGGCTTTTCGATTTCCGTGCCCAGTTTGCAGTTCGGACTCTGGTGTCGCACGTCGTTGTTGGAGGCATAGTGCTCGAGCTACCTTGTTTCTTCCAGTAGGTTTATTGTTCTACCTACTATGGTATACTTATATGATTATACATTAGAGGTCGCTCTGAGTATTCTGTTGCGTATATTATATGATTTTACACCGGATTTCAGTAAAGTGCAGATATATTTATTGTTTTACTTTACTGTTGATATATTGAGAAATCCGGATGGGATTGGTGCCCACGGTTTGATTTTTGTGGCATAGGATGAAGTGTATTTTCCGCGTGCAGGTAATGGTAATTCCACGTTAATAACGAAACTCTACCAAAATTTCTACGGTTTTTGTTGGTTCGTGTTTTCGAAGGGGTTTGATTCCGGTTTAGGCAACTAAATCGAGGTTGGGTCCTTTCATGCACCTCGTCTTTGCTACAGAGACTCGCTTACTTACATTGATTTTGTAGATATATCAAGGCGAAATTGAGTGTCTAGCAGATAGTGGTACTACTCATATCATTCTACGGAATGGGCAATTGTTTGTGGATCTTTTCCCATACAAATCCTCAATGACAACCATGATTTGTGCAGCGCCCGTTATTCAGGAGCGTGGTAGTGCAGAGTTTCTGCTGCCCCATGGTACAAAATTATATATCACTGATGCCTTATATGCGCCAAAGGCCAATCGAACCTTTCTCAGTTTCAAGGATATTTGTGCCAATGGATTTCACTTGGAAACCTATTGTGAGAATGGAAAAGAATTTTTGTGTATAACCCCTGTTGAATGTGGCCGCAAGCGCATTCTAGAGAAGTTTTCGGCAATTCGTAGTGGTTTGTACTTAACCACAGTTCAGATCATTGAATCCAATGTCGTGACTCACACTACTACGTGTGACTCTGATTCATAAAAGCTTTGACATATACGACTAGGACACCCTGGTTGTTTATACCAAACTCCGCAAGGATTTCTAGTAGAAGTACGGGTGGGGCTATTTCGGGTGATCTGAGCCGTCGCGCGTATATCGTCATTTACCTGCTGTTAAGAGTAATACACCAAACGGGCGTTAGGAGTCTTGACGGGGTGTTCCCGCCTTCGAATCTCCGACGCTCTAGTTAGTGTATGAATTGTAACAGTAGTATTGGTAGAGTAACGGGCGTACCTTGTATCTGTCATAAATGTGTTGCTTATATTGTCGTTTGAGTGTGTGGTCTTTTGTTGTTCTTCGATGTGGGATCCTGTTTGTTTGTACATGACCTGTCCTGGTACCTTCCGTTTGTTGTTCCGAACGCGTGGGTTTTCGGATGGTGTTTCTTCCTTGTTTAAGTTTGGAGTCTGTGTCGCTGTCTTGCGTTTGGTCTGAGCTGTGTTGACCCATTTGGAGTGACTAAGTGTGTAATAATTATGTGTTACGGGATCACACACTAACAAGTTCTCCAAGTCCCCAAGTTAAGGGAATCGACTCTTGATTGGAGAGTTGCAAAGCTTTTTTTGGATTGCACACGTGGTCAGTCGAGGAGGGTTCCATACCCTAGTAACCCCGAGTCCCCCAACTCTCCGATGAAGAGCTGGTTTTGAGGTCGAATGTCGAATGTTCGTGTCGTAGGGCTAGTTTTCTTCACTCGTCCCGCGATAGTGCAAACGTTTGTTGCCCTTCAGCTATCGGGGTGGATTCCGAAACTTGATGTTGCTGTTTGGATCCGTTTATGTGGCGACAAGTGATGTTGCTACTCGTCTCACGATAACGCGAACGTTGTTACTGCTTGGCTATCGGGTTGGACTCCGAAACTTGATGTTGCTGTTTGGATCCATTTATGTGGCGACAAGTGATGTTGCTACTCGTTCCACGATAGCACGAACGTTGTTGTTCGGCTATCGGATTGGACACTGAAACTTGATGTTGCTATTTGGAGCCGCTTACGTGGCGACAAGTGATGTTGCTACTCGTCCCACGATAGCGCAAGCATAATTGCCACTTGCCTATCGGTATTGCTTTATCGAGATGATGCGTAACAGGAGGTCCTAGACCTCAGTCCATTAGCCCCGATTAGTGGCGCAGGTCATGATGGTATCAACCATGCCCATGATAGCGCAAGCATAACTGCCACTTGTCTATTGGGGTGGACTCCGAAACGATGTTGCTGTTTTCGAAGTGGGCCCCTCTTGTCTTTTCGTATTCCGACATTTTCGGCTTCGTAACAGTTATCTGTCGCTTGACATGCTCCCAAGTCAGACAGTTTATTTCAGTTGTTTGCTGCATGCGTGACGCGTGGTGCGCCGAATTCAAAGCGGTAGGGTAATTAATTTTGGTGGGAGCGCGTGAGACACATGTCGTAATCCTGCGGTCGGAAGCGCTGAAAATAAACGCTAGGCGTTCGCCTAGGGTTAGTTTCGCTGCATATAAATAGTTTGGTATTTTCACTTTCACCTTTTACACTTTTGCTGCTCAAACTGAAACTCTGCAAAAACGTTCTCTCGAATCTGCTTGTTATCAATTTGGAGTGTGTTTGCCTGCTAACTCGTGAATCTTCCTCTTATCTCTTCAAAGGTAGTTTCCTTGTTCTTATTGCTTTTGAAAATTGTTTGTGGTAATTTCTGTAGTTTGTTGGTTTTTCTATTATGGGTAAGGTATGGCATTTCTTTGTGTTGGTGTTTTAAAAGTATTTCTGGGCTTTTCTGGGTGTGTTGCGAAGAACAGCTTCGAGTTCTTGAGGTTTTTGTTGTTTTTGGGTTTTGATCAGTTTTTGGGTTTTGCAAAAAGTGGGTGCTTGTTTTTGCTAGGGGATTGGGGTCGCGGCACTCTACGCGTTCGCTGTTTGGCTTATGCCCCATTTTCTTTTCTCTTAGGACCATGGAATTGGTAGTTGTATCCAGCGATGAGTCCCCTCCACAAACCCCTAGGTTTCGTATAGGGTCTCGTGGTTCATCCTATAGTGTTTCAGATTCTTCGTCCGATACCGTACTGAGCGTCTCCCCCTATCCATTAACGCCAGTGGTGCTTTATGTAGGTCGTCAGTGTCGAATATGGAGCGAAGTGGATCGATGGTTGGGCGGTCCGAGCAGCCAGGTGCTTCGATGGGGACGAGTGGTGAGGCGTCATCGTCTTCCGGGGGGTCGGATGGTTACGTTATTCTCCCGTGCGGTGAACGAGCGTCTGGTATTGCGCTTCTCGTGCTTCCCCAGGGCAGGCCCGTGTTGTGGCGACTTGCGGATGACCAAGTTGTGCAGGAGCCAGAGGGGTCCCTATCGGTGCGCGTGATCGAGCGATGGTATCGCAAATACCATATCCCTCGTACAGTGAAGCTCAAGGCCCTCCATCAAGACGAGTCGTTCACACACCCTCCGCGCGGCTACGTGTGCGTGAGCGAGTTTCAGCTCAAGGAAGGGTTGAAGTTTCCCATCCACCCATTCTTTCAGTATGCGCACGCTCTCTTCAATATCACGTTAGGCCAATGCGGGCCGACGTTGACGCGCATGCTGATCGCCTTCCACAACATCTGGAAGCTTAGTGGGCTGCAGTTCCCCACACGGGCGGAGAACGGGCATTTCTTCAATTTAAAGTATTCTTCTCGTATGAAGGACAAGTGTACGATAACGATGGAGCCCCAAACAAAGTGGTGGTTAACGGAGCCCCCTTCCTCTTCCACAGCCTGGCGTAGGTATCATTGTCTTATCGGAGGCGAGTGGGAGTTCGACAAGCTGGATGGTGCTCTATCGTATGGGCGCGATCAGATACATCGAGTCCCCGAGTCTTTTCAACCGCTAGGTGTGGTGTTGTAGTGTCAGCTAACGGCGTTTACTTTTTTTCAAGTTTATATTCGTGCTTGCTAACGCGTTTGCTTTTTTTTGTAGACCAAAGTTTATACCCTCTCACCCCTTTGGAGGAAAAGCGGTTGGTGCGTATTAATTTTGGCTTCGACCCCCACCCGGACGCGCGGAATTTCTGGGCAGCTAATCACTGGGAGCTTGTCGAGCGTTGCGGTCTCTCACGCCCCCTGGTATGTTTCTTTCCTATTTATTGCGTTTGTTCATTCCATTTGTGTGGGTTGTCGGGCTTACCCTTGTATTTTTCTTGTTGCAGCCAAGATGAAGAAGTCCAGATCCTCCACTAAGCAGGATGCTGCCCACCAACGTATGTTGGTGCTCATGGAGAGGGCCCGGCAGGCCCGCATGGTCGTTGAAGATGCGAGCGGCCGTCTTGTGCAGGGCGATACTTCCCAAGGCGTGCTACACCCTCCGGACTGCAATCAGTACCTCGATCCGGTACCAAAGGTAGACGAGGAAGTTCAAGCCGTGGGCGCGGCTGTCGGCGCTACTACCGAGTTGTGGGGTAAAGAAGTGGCCTCGGATACTCGAAATGGGGAGGGTGAGCAGGCCCGAAAGAATCGCCTCTGCCAGGAGAAGGAGACGCGCAGTAAGGAGCGCTGCGAGAGTCATGTTGAGTGCGGGGATAAGCGCGCGAGCCAAGGCAAGTCCCCCTCCACCCATACGGGTTCCTCCAGGAGTTCCTTCGAGCTCTCCCCCATCCGCCAACCTGGAGAAGCGGATGCGCACTGGTCTATGCCCTAGGCGAGGAGGCCGGATGGTCAAGGCACTTCTAGCCGTCCACTGAAGCTCTCCCGTGGTCCGTCGACCAAGCCCTCCCCTACTGTCATAGTAGTGGTGGCGGGCGAAACGGCGCTCTCCTCGGAGTTCATTGCCCATATCCAGAGCTTCATGAGTGCGGGCATTGAGTCCCTCCAGAAGTGGCATCAGCTGGGCGCCGATCCGAGCGAGTCCCTCAATGCTATGTTTGACACCTGCACGCAGCCCCAACACCAGCTCTTCCTCATCAAAGGGCTCGAAGGGTCGATGCTGCAGACCACAATGCTATCCAAGGCGAAGGCCGAGAACAGGCGTCTGCATGCCGACGTTGGCAAGCTGCAGCATGCGCTAACCAAGTCCACTGACATAGCCAATCAGAAGATCGCCCAAGTGAACGAGCTTGCTCGCAAGGCGGATGAGCTAAGGAATGACCTGGGGGAAGCGCAATCCGGCATCGCAATCTTGGAGACTGACTTTGCCACCCTCTGGTCGTCCAGTGGTGCGCGCATTGTGGAGCTAGAGCGTGAGCTTGCAGAGGCCCGAGCCCATGCGGTAACGGAGGAGGTTCGCATGAGGATTGAGGAGGAGGCGGTGGCCGAGTTCAAGGCGTCTTCTGAGTTTGAGAAGGTCAGAGCTAATGTGGTCCAAGCTTTCAAGGATTTGGACGAATTCGAGGACTTGGTTGCTGCTGAGGCCAACGTCCAATGTGAGGACTTCTCCTCACTCGTGCTTCCGTTCGTGAAGGTGGATGAGTTCGAGGAGTGGCAGGCCGCTGAGGCTGAAAAGCTGAAGCGTTCGCTCGAAGAGCCTGAGGTTGCTGCACCTGCTGATGCGGTGACGGAGAAAGGTGGTGGGGCTGATGCAATGGATGGGGCCGAGTGACAACTTTTGTTTTCTTGCTTTGTAGTTTTTTTTTTGCCTGTCTACCTGAGTGCGTTTTGCTAGACATGTGTAGTTTTTTGGAATATATCTAAGTACTTTTGTTTCATTTATATTGTTTGTCTGAATGCGTTTGATGTGTACTTATATTGTTAACGGCATAAAACAAAAACTTGCGATCGTGCACATACAAAAGGTAACAATCACTAGATGTATGCACGTTAGGGCCATTCAAACGTAGGCAGATGAACACTTAGTGGAAATTTTTCTCAAGTGCTACGTGTTCCAGGGGTTGCCTATCCTCCTTCCGAACATATCCTTGATGTAAAACGTACCCGGGCTTACGACCACGTTGATGACGTAGGGACCTTCCCATGACGGGCTTAAGCCATTTGGCTTCGTTGGATTGCCTTCATGACCCAGTCCCCCAGTTGAAGCGGGCGCTCCTTCACGCGTTGGTTGAATAGTCGAGCGACACGCTACTTGTTTGCAGTGTTGTGAAGATGTGCTGTGTCTCGTCTTTCCTCTAGGAGGTCGTTGTCGAGTCTAAGTCCTTCGCCATTAGTGGTGGGGTCGTAGCTTTCAGTTCTTAGGCTCCTGTATGTGAGCTCAAGTGGTACGGCCTCCGTTCCGAATGTGAGGCTGGACGGGGTTTCTCCTGTTGCTGCCGTTGCGGTCGTTCGGATTGACCATAATATTTCGGGGAGTAGCGTGGGCCATCGTCTGTACCAAACGTCTCCTTTTTCGATGAGTTCGATCTTCTTCTTGATTCCCTCCTTGATGATTTTGTTTGCCGCTTCTACCTGCCTGTTTGTCTGAGGGTGTGCTGGCGATGCAAATATTAAATTGGTGCCTTGCCTCTTGCAATATACCTTGAGCTCGTCGTTGTGGAATTGTGGCCCATTATCGGTGATGATGTTGAGTGGGGTGCCATAGCGACAATAGAGGAAACGTCACAGGAATCTCTTCACCTTTTCGGTCGTAATTTTGACCATCGGTTCCGCCTCGATAAACTTGGTGTGGTAGTCAATGATCACGATGATGTATCGATATTGGCCCTTGGATTTCGGAAGTTCTCCGATGAGATCGAGTCTCCATTGTGCAAACGGAACAGGAGAAGTGAGGATCGGTAGGGGAACCGCGGGTGCGTGATTTTTGTATGCGTATAGTTGGCACTGGTGGCAGGTCATAGTGATCACGGTTGCATCTGCATGGATGGTGGGCCACCAGAATCCACTTTGGAGTGCCTTTTGTGCGATGGATCGTGCTCCCGCGTGGTGACCACATACGCCCAAATGGATTTCCCTGAGTATCTTGTCACCTTGCTCTGGTATGACGCATTTGAGGTTGGCCCACGTCTTCCCTTGTCTATACAGGCTGTTGTGTCGGATGTTAAAGTTGACTACTCTGGCTATGATGTTTCGCGCTTGTGCCCGGTCTGTTGGTAGTTCGCCCCATGTTTTGTATTTGATGATTGGGTCCATCCAGCTGGCTACGTGTGGCTCGACCGTGAAGATTTCTTCTGGCGTTTTCGTGATACTTGGTCTCTTTAGGACTTCCACTACTCGTTGCCCTGGCTCCGTTTGTATGGGCGATGTTGCTAAACGGGCGAGTGCGTCTTCCTTGGTGTTTCATCCCCTTGGGATGTGGTTAATGTTGAAGTACTTGAGCTTGCTTAACATTATGTGTACGTGGTCGAGGTATGTCGTCATCGTATCGCCATTCGTCTTGAAGTCACCCCAGATTTGGTTGACGGCTAGTTGTGAATCGCTGAAGATGTTGATGCTTGGGGCCTCTGAGTTTCGGGCGAGTTGTAGACCTACGATAAGAGTTTTGTATTCGGCCTCGTTGTTCGTTGCTTTGAATTTGAACCTTAGTGCGTATTCTGCTCGTACGCCCCCCTACCCGGTTAGGATGATCCCATCCCTACTGGTATTCTTGGTGCACAATCCGTCCATGTAAAGGTTCCATGGTGATTCGGGTTTTTGGGGTTCTTCCTTGGGAGGCTCCGTGCTAACAGGCGGTGTGTCGAGGATAGGCTGTGTTGCCTCTTCGGCCTCTGTGTACTTGGTTATGAAGTCTGTGATAGCCTGACCCTTTATTGTTGTTCATGGCGCATAATGGATGTCGTATTCACTTAGCTCGACGGCCCATCTCGCCAAATGGCCACTGTGGTCGGGCGATTGCAATACCTGTCGTCATGGGACATTGGTAAGGACATGGATGCTATGGGCCTGGAAGTATGGCCTGAGTCGCCTTGCTGTCGTAACGAGTGTGAGTGTCACCTTCTCGATCGTTGGGTAATGGGTCTCGGGAGGTGTCATGCCCTTTTCGGCAAAGAAGACTGGTAGTTCGGAATTTGTTTCTCTCTGAACCAGGGCCAAACTGACGGCCGTCAGATAAGCGGACATGTATAGATATAGGGTTTCTCCCTTTACGAGTCTGGATAAAAGAGGGATTGAGGTGAGGTATTGCTTGATGGATGCGAATGCGGCTTCACAGTCGGTTGTCCAAACGACGCTTTACTTGTTTGTCGTTCGGAGGGTCTTGAAGAATGGTGCGCATTTGTCGGAGTAGCGGGAGATGAAGCGATTAAGGGATGCCAGTTTTCCCTTAGGCTTTAGAGTTCAGCCTTAATCGTGGGGGGTTGCATGTCTAGTATTGCCTTTACCTTTGTTGTTGAGGCCTCGATGCCCCCATTGCTGATGATGTATCCGAGAAACTTGCTTGTTGTTACGCCGAACATGCATTTGGCCGGGTTCAATCGCATGCCGTTCTTGATCAGGAGTTCGAGTACGGTTCGTAGGTGTTCGGGATGATCCGTTGCCTTGGTGTTTTTGACCAGTATGTCGTCAATGTAGACTTCCACAATTTCGCCCGTTATCCCGTCAAATATGATGTTCATTAATATTTGGTAGGTAGAGCCTGCGTTCTTGAGGCCAAACGACATAACTACATAACAATAGAGCCCCTTGTCCGTTGTGAAGCACGTGGCCTCCTGGTCCTCAGGGTTTATAAGGATCTGGTTGTACCCCGAGTATGCATCCATCATGGATAGTAGTTCAGGCCCGGCAGTCGCGTCTACGAGCTGATCGATCCGGGGTAACGGGAAACTGTCTTTCAGACAGGCTTTGTTCAAATTACTGTAATCTACGCACATGCGCCAAGATCCGTTGTGCTTTTTGACCATGACGGCGTTGGAGATCCATTTCGGGTAGTCGACTTTTCGGATGAAATCGATTTTCTACAGTCTGTCTACCTCCGCGTGCATAGCTGTATATCGTTCCTGGTCATACGCCCGCCGTTTCTGCCTTATCGGCTTTGCAAGTGGGCTGATGCTGAGTTTGTGGGAGATAATGCTTGGGGCGATTCCGGGCATGTCCGCATAAGACCATGCAAATACCTGCTGGCAGTCCATTAGGACCTGGATTAGTCGAGCCGCTATGTTGGGTTCTAACTGTGTGTCGATGCGAATCGTGCACTCCGGGTGTTCGCGAGACAGTTGTAACGTACATTGCCCTTCTCGCTCTGTGGCGGACTGGATAGCGTTTAGTCCGTCACGCGGATCATCAGGTTGTTGCTCTTTGGGAGAGCACTCCGCCACTGCGAGTACCTCAAGTCCCGTGTTGTTTTTGTCTAGTTGAACAATTTTTTCCACAAAATCGTACCCCCTGACCATGCCGAATTCGTAGTCTGTCGGGAACTTTGCCAGGAGCATGTGGCATGCGATGATCAAGTTTAGTTTTGAGATACCCGGCCGCCCAAGGATCATGTTGTAGGATATGCAGAGGTCTATGATAATGAAGTCTGTTCTGATCTCGCTCTGGAGGGTTCCTGGTGCTCCGATGCCGAATCGCATGTAGTCGCTACCAAGGGGGTAAGTGGTTTCACCTAAGAAGCAGGCGATGCTCTCATGGTCCTGCGTCATCTTGCATTTCGGGCGCTTGAGGCCCTCGTATGCCTCCCAAAAGATGATGTTGATGGAGGCTCCGTTATCAATGAGGATGCGCTTGACTAAGTATCGGTCCACCATTCTGTCGATGACGAACGGGAGCGTGCTGTTCCGGTTGCCCTCTTCCTCGTAGGTGAAGGTGATTGGGGGCCAATCCT
This sequence comes from Geum urbanum, assembly GCA_946800695.1. Lineage (NCBI taxonomy): Eukaryota > Viridiplantae > Streptophyta > Magnoliopsida > Rosales > Rosaceae > Geum > Geum urbanum. The sequence continues at coordinate 87,106,359 of OX326997.1, forward strand.
TCCTTCCTGCCCTCAGTGGATTTCCGGGATGTACCGCAAATACGTCCCTAGGTCAGGGTTCTTCCCGTTCCTATGGGTATTCGGCCTTCCGCTTTCCTCCCGAGATGTTGTTAACGGTACCCCTCGTTCGTATGTCCGTGGTCGGGCGTTCAGCATTCGTTGCTCAGAAGATCGGCGTTCCCTCTGTGTGCAGTCGTTCGATTTCTCTGGCTAGGATTTCGCAATCGTTGGTGCTGTGGGTATTTGAATCATGATACATGCACCACGTTCCCCTGTTGTTCCGTATAGGGGCGATGTCGGGCCCCCTAGGCATGGGCGAGCGGATTTGTTGTTTATTCTGTTTGAGCACTTCCTTGTTCGTGCCCTGGTTAATGGAGAACACTGTTCGTCGCTGGTGGGGATCTCTATGTGGTGGTGGGTTTCACGGTGGTGAACGTTCGCGATGTGCTTGCCGATACTATTTTTTGTTCTTGTGCTCGCGATAGTGATCTTCGCGCTTGCGGGATATGGTGGGCTGTGCTTTTGGCGGTGAGTCCTTGGCTATATGGGGGGATGGCGGGTGGTCTTGTGCGTAGCTGTGTGTCTTCGAGGTCGGTGTTGCGCTTGGGCCTTGCCCCCCGTACACATGGGTTTCCACCAGTGTCTTTTGGACGATTAGGTTGATGATCTCGTCATACCCGAGGTGGTCCTTTCTGACCATCTTCTCCACGAACGGGGTTCCCGTCAGGTTTTCTAATAGCGCAGTTTTTGCCACGTTCCTGTCGAGGTTCCTGCATGTGTTCGCAAGGGCCCTCCACCGATTGATGAAGCCAGATAGGTTTTCATTGTCCCCTTGACGGATCTTTAGAAGCGTGCTGGCGGTGTTATACTTGCCCTGTAGCCGGTATCGCTTAAGGAAACACTCTGTAAGCTCTTCGAACGAGCGAATGGATCCTGTGGGCACCTCGTAGAACCAGTTTCGTGTCTCTTCCGTCAGTGTTTCCTGGAACAGAAAACGGAGATTCGCGTCTGAATACCGGGTACCTGCGGTGGCGGATTGATATTCGTCGATGTGTGTTCGTGGGTCTCCCTTCCCGTTGAACTTGCTGATCTTGACGGTTTTGCAATACGGATCCCTGTCCTGTGCCAGGATATCGTTCGACAAGGGGCTCACACGGGGAGTGTACATTCCTTTTGGCCCGGTGTGCATGCTTTTCTTGAGTGACATGATTTCGGCATCCATCTCTGCCATTCGCCGGAGCATGGCGTTCTCAACTGTCGCGGTAGGTTCCTCGTCATCGTACTCCCGTATTCTTTCGGGCGGTGGTAGAGGTCTCGGGAGTCGGTTGTTTCGTAGTCCCTATGGTGGGTCGATTCTGATGACTTGCCTGCTCGCTCCTGGATCCTCCGTTGGTCCTGATTCCTCTCGTTGGGTCTCCTGGCTCCGGATGAACGCGTCAAGTCGATCCTCCAAGCGCTGTTGGGCTTGGCGTTCCTGGTCTCTTTCGGTTCGAGCCGTTTGGAGTTCCTTCACGAGGTGGGTTGTTGCTTCATCCTCCGTCAGGTTATTGATGCTGTTGATCGCGTCTATGGGCACGTCTCTTGTCTTTCGGCTTTCGGGTGTAATGTGGTCTGTTGCCATCTTTGTTGCTATGGTTTCGGGTGGTTTACGATTGCTCGTTTCCCACAGACGGCGCCAAATGTTTCTACCAAACTCCGCAAGGATTTCTAGTAAAAGTGCGGATGGGGCTATTTCGGGTGATCTGAGCCGTCGTGCGTATATCATCATTTACCTGCTGTTAAGAGTAATACACCAAACAGGTGTTAAGAATCTTGACGGGGTGTTCCCGCCTTCGACTCTTCGACGCTCTAGTTAGTGTATGAAGTGTAACAGTAGTATTGGTAGAGTAACAGGCGTTCCTTGTATCTGTCATAAATGTGTTGCTTATATTTTCGGTTGAGTGTATGGTCTTTTGTTGTTCTTCGATGTGGGATCCTGTTTGTTTGTACATGACCTGTCCTGGTACCTTCCATTTGTTGTTCCGAACGCGTGGGCTTTCAGATGGTGTTTCTTCCTTGTTTAATTTTGGAGCCTGTGTCGCTGTCTTGCGTTTGGTCTAAGCTGTGTTGACCCGTTTGGAGTGACTAAGTGTGCGATAATTATGTGTAACGGGATCACACACTAACACAGGTCGTGATATGATGATCAAAATCTTAAAAAATACCCATGGTCATCCGTTCTTTAGAGCCAAGAAACATGTGGGATTACCTATTTCCATCGGTTTAGATGGTGAGGATGAGACTACCCATCTCAATCCTAACTTGTTCTCCACGACAAGTATAACACCTTCCCAACAACATATTGTCGAGGCATTGTGTGTTATCCCACCGGATTCTTATGTTGCCATCTCTGATGCGCATCGCTCGTTCTGCAAAGCTTGTTCCTTAGCAAAATTGACGGCTCGACCTTCTTTTGCTGTTGATAACAATGAAAATATTCCATTCTTACAAAGGATCCAAGTTGATATTTGTGGACCTATCAAACCTGAGTGTGGACCATTTAAATATTTTATGGTTTTGATAGAGGCATCAACGCGATGGTCACACGTTACTTTGCTATCCACAAGGAATGCTACGTTTGCAAAACTTCTAGCTCAAATCATTAAGCTCCGAACTCACCACCCGGACCATCCAATCAAGTCTATTCGATTGGATAATGCAGGAGAGTTTACATCAAAATCTTTTGATGATTACTGCATGTCTCTTGGGATTGATGTTGAACATCTCGTTCCCCACATCCATTCTCATAATGGTTTAGCAGAGGCTCATATCAAGCGGTTACAGCGTGTGTCTAGAGCTTTGGTAATGCATAAAAATGTATCGGTCTCTGCTTGGGGCTTTGCAGTGTTACACGGAGGAATGCTCCTTCATTTTAGACCTGTTGCCAGTCAATCATTCAGTGCGTACCAGTTAGTAACTGGATATGAGCCTGACATTTCACATTTAGGCATTTTTGGTTGCGCGGTCTATGTTCCTATTGCGCCTCCGCATCGTACTAAGATGGGTCCTCAACGAAGATTGGGCATTTATGTTGGTTTCGAATCACTCAAGATAATCCACTATCTTGAACCTTCGATATGAGATCTTTTTACTACTAGATTTGTAGATTGTCAATATGATGAGACATATTTCCCGCCGTTAGGGGGAGATATGAATAGTTCTATTCCAGTTCAACGTCAGGAATTGACATGGTTTGATCCCACTGTGTCTCATCATGATTCACGCACATCTCAAAGTGAGATGGAAGTGCGTAGGATACTCGATCTTCAGCAAGTGGCAGACTCCATGCCTGATTCATTTGCTGATATCGCTAAAGTGACAAGATCATATATACCTGCTTCTAATGTTCCTGCAAGGTTGGAAATCCCAGAAAAGGGATTTTTTTAATAGCAACACTGGGCAAGGAGGCGTTCCTTATGCTCATGTGGATGGTGTTGCTTCGGCCTCGGCTCTCACCAGGAAGAGGGAGAGACCAAGAAAATCGACAAATGAGCCGCCGGTTAAAAGGCAGGTCATCAAGGCACCCAAAGATCCATTTATCATCAACATTGTGAATCCTTCACATGAGATTGTCTCTGATTATGGTTATGTCCTTGAATCACAATTGGCATCTCTGGGATGCTTCAGAACCTTTTGTGATATCAGAGAACTCAGAAATCTCACTTAGAACAAATAATGCGCATGTTCTTATAGATAAATCTTCTATGTTAGTTGATGATATGTTTGCTTATTCCGTCGCTCAGGATATTATTAACGACAATGAAGTGGAACCCCGCTCAATTGATGAAAGTCAACGTAAAGCAGATTGGCCGAAATGGAAGGAAGCAATCCAGGATGAACTAGACTCTCTGAATAAAAGGCAAGTTTTCGATCCGGTTGTGCTATGCCCACCGAATGTTAAGCCAGTTGGACATAAATGGGTCTTTGTTCAGAAGCGTAATGAGAAGAATGAGATCTTGCGTTATAAAGCTAGACTTGTAGTGCAGGGTTTCTCTCAGCGCCCTGAAATTGATTATGAGGAGACGTATTCTCCAGTTATGGACATCATCACCTTCCACTACTTGATAAGCTTGGTAGTGTCCGAAAAGCTTAGTATGCAGCTGATGGATGTGGTTACTGCATGTCTCTATGAGGATCTTGATTCAGAGATATACATGAGAGTACCAGATGACATTGCTATAAACAAATCAAGTAACTCTAGACCACATAGTGCTCATGTTATAAAATTGAGACGTTCACTGTATGGATTGAAGCAATCCGGTAGGATGTGGTATACACGCCTAAGTGACTACTTGACTAGGAATGGATATAAGAATGATGATTTATGCCCTTGCGTATTCATTAAAAGAACAAGTTCAGGATTTGCAATAGTAGTTGTCTATGTTGATGATATGAATATCATCGGAACTCTTGAAGAGATCAATGAGACTGTTTGCTACTTGAAATCTGAATTTGAGATTAAAGACCTTGGTAGGACTCGATTTTACCTCGGATTAGAGATAGAACATCGAGTTGGTGGAATTCTTATTCACCAGTCTGCTTATGTCCAAAAGATGCTCAGGCGATTCAATATGAACAAAGCACACCCTGTTAGCACACTAATGGTTGTACGCAGTCTGGACCCCAAGAAAGATACATTTCGTCCGTTAGATGATGATGAGGAGATCTTGGGAGCTGAAATCCCATATCTTAGTGCTATTGGAACTTTGTTGTATTTAGCTCAGTCCACACGTCCAGATATTGCATTCTTAGTGAACTTGTTGGCTAGATTTAGCTCTGCACCAGCACAACGTCATTGGAACGGAGTGAAACAAGTCTTTAGATACTTGAAAGGTTCTATTGACATGGGTTTATTCTTCCCTTACAAAGAATATAGAGAAAAGCATGAGATTCTCGGAAAAGAGAAAGTTGAGACAAATTTTGGGGATTTCGACCCTTCGAAGGATTTCCTCGACCCGTCAAAACCTGCACCCTGGATCTACCAGAGTCACTTCATCGACCGGTCGAGGGATTCTCTCGACCCGTCGAAAACTGGTCCTGTTTCAAAAGGTTTTCATGCTGTCCCCTATTTCAAAACACCGGTTGATGTGTTGGTTGGATTTGTTGATGCTGGGTACCTCTCTGACCCACACAAAGGTTGGTCACAGACCGGTTATGTTTTCACTATGGGAAACATGGCGATCTCTTGGAGATCAACAAAGCAAACCCTTGTTGCTACTTCCTCGAATCATTCTGAGATAATTGCTTTGCATGAAGCAGTTAGGGAATGTATTTGGCTTAGGTCAATCATTGGTTACATTTGAGGCTTTAGTGGATTGAAATCTACTGCTACTAATCCTACTTGCATCTTTGAGGATAATACTGCATGCATTGAACATATGAAGTTGGGTTTCATTAAGGGTGACAATACAAAACATATATCGCCGAAGTTTTTCTTTAATCAGCAATAACAACAGCTGTTGAATATTCATGTGAGCCAGATAGGTTCTGTTGATAATGCTGCAGACTTGTTTACCAAGTCACTTCCTAAATCTACTTTTGTGAAACATGTGAGAATCATTGGTATGTGCAGGTTATCAGAACTCCTAGACTGAGTTTACAGTCAGGGGGAGTTACATTTCTGTAGACATCAGGGGGAGTTTACCTCACATGTAGTAGCTTTAGTAATTGGTGCGTTGTACTCTTTTTTCCTTAGATCAAGTTTTTGTTTTACCCATAAGGTTTTTGTTTGCTTAGCGAGGTTTTTAATGAGACAACAAATCATGCATCATTCTTATGGTCATCGACACAAGAGAGAGTGTTTAAGGAGATTTATTCTCATTAATCCCGGTGTGTGTCTTGTCCTAGTTAGATACTGTTATTGATTAGATAGATACAGAGAATCCCTGTTATATCGGGATAGTGATTATAACTGATTGTATCGGTCTCTATTTAAGGCATTCTATCAATGAGAATAATATAACTTTCTGTCTATTTTACTTTCTCCTGCAACAGAAACAATATTAAAATATTAAATAAAATATGGAGTGCGAATAGCCGCCTTTTTTGTATTAGTATTCGCGGATCGACACGGGGCATATTCTCAGGGTTTTGGATCGTTTTACCTTTTCACTGTTTTTCATCTCCCACTTCTCTTCATCAGGGTTTTAGACCTCCTCCTCCTTTCTCCTCCTTTCTCTTCACCCATGGAGTCCCTCGCCAAAATCAACCACTGCAATCAGCCCCTCCACCTCTCAATCAATCCCCACCGTCCATCTTTCCCCAAGCCCATTTCCTCCCTCCGCCCGCCTCGCTCTTCCTTCTCCTCCCTCAAAATCCGCGCCTCCTCCTCATCATCCTCAGGCGACTCACCTCGCCAAAACCCTAAACCCTCTTTCCTCCGAAAGCTAACCCCTCTCGCCTGCGCCGCCATCGCCGCCGCTGCAGTCTTCACCATGCGGTTCAAACCCGCCATCGCCGCCCCAATCGCACCGTCCTCCTCCACCGTGGAGCCCACCACCGCCGCCGACGAGGAGAAACTCCCGTTTGATGACGCAGAGAGGCAAATTGAGGAGCAGCTGAGCCGCGACCCCAACGATGTCGACTCACTCCGGTCTCTCATGGAGCTGAAAATCAAATCCCACAAGCTGGCCGAAGCGGTTCAAGTCCTGGACCGCTTGATCGAAATTGAACCGGAGGACTTCGAGTGGAAGTTGTTGAAGGCCAATGTGTACACTTATCTGGGGGAAAATGATTTGGCTGTTAGTGAATTCGAGGACATTTTGGTCAAGGACCCTCTTCGAGTTGAGGCCTACCATGGCCTGGTCATGGCATTCTCTCAATCGGAAGACAAATTAAAGGTTGTGTTGAAGAGGATTGAGAAGGCCATGGAGGATTGCAAGAAGACTGGGAATGTTTCTGATGTCAGGGACTTTAAGCTGTTGATTGCGCAGATTCGTGTTATGGAAGCCGAATATAAGGATGCTTTGGCTCTTTATGAAGAGCTGGTGAAGGAGGAGCCGAGGGATTTCAGGCCGTATTTGTGTCAGGGAATCATATATACTCTGTTGAGGAAGAAGAGTGAGGCGGACAAACAATTTGCTACATTCAAGAAGCTTGTGCCAAAGAACCATCCATACAAGGAGTATTTTGATGACAACATGTTTGCAACCAAGCTTTTCGGGCAGAAGGTGGAGAGGGAGACATCAGGGTCGAAAGTTTGAGGTGAGGGAATGAGTCATTGGGAACGTATGATGATGATTAGTGTTTGATGCCTCGGTTTTTGGGTTAACACTTGGGCTTATAATGTTGGTTCTGAGTGTAGGTAGCTTTAGTAGTGCTATTATAAGTAAGTAAGTATTTGGATCGCAGAGTAATGCTGTGAAATGAAGTGCTTTGTTGAAACAGATTTGTCTCATTTTTGAAGTTATATATAGATAACCGTATTTAGAATGGTGATTTAGATGTGTTGGTCCATTCAATTTTACCTAGAGCAGGGTTTTAGAATTTCCTATACATGAAATTGTATTTGTTTTTAGTTAATGTGCGAATACTTCTTTGTGGATGAGATATTGTAGAATCTCTGGATGATGGTAAAGAAGTTGAATAATAACTCTGTTTGAACTTTGATCCAACACCTGAATTACAATACTCTTCGCATTTTCGCATTCACATCTAGTATTGCTAGCTGTCCTAGACTCTTCATTATAAGTATATTAGGCAAAGACAATTGCCGCTTTTTCGATAACATAGTTAAGGCCTTAAGGGTGATTGTGAGAGCAGAATGTGGAGACAGAGAATCACTTGATTTCATCTTCTTGTCATTTATGTGGTTGCCCCTATTTTAATGCTTCATCTGGAAGGGTTTAGTCAGAGTATAGGTAACTTTCGTAGGGTATTAGTAGTTGCAGTAGACTAGCAGTTTAAGTATGAATGTTACTATGTTAGTATGTAAAACTGCTATAGTATGCTACACATGGATCATTGAATTTGAGAATAAGTAGAATGTGGAGGTAGAGTCATTTTATTTCTATTTATCATCTTTGAAGTGGTTGTTTGACTGTTTCTGTCTTCCAGTTAATGCTTCAGCAGTTCAGCTAGTAGTTTTCAGTCAGACTAGTAAACATCAATAGTGGAGTACTAGAGGAAGGTTCAGAATATGCTTTGTTGCACATTGATCAGTGGACTTTCATATTTTGTTGAACTTGCACTTGCATGTCAAAGAATTTTGGATGTTTTGCTGCTGAAATTGTTTTATATACAGTGATGCACAAGGAATATTGTGGTGGGTAGTATTGGTTAGTAGCAATGAACTGATGAACACTTTCCGCATGATCTGTTTATCTTGCATATAAATCATAGCAGTAAATGACTTGGTTGTTGCTGATATTAGACAGAGAGATGCTCGGTGGTGGAGTGGATATACTGGTGTTTACATTACATTACATACATTTATAAACAACACAATCTGTTTCTTTATTTGCATTCTTGATTACACTGTGCGCTGGTTGTTTCTGTGGAAATGTTGCGATTAGCAGCAGTTACTCTTCTGTTCTTGTCAATCCAGGAATCAACAGATACAGCTGCAAGTTTCAGCTGCAAATGCGGATAAGCCATGATATAGTTTGCCTGACAGTCACTTTTGGTGTTTACAAAACCTTTGGAATCTAGTTGAACCGGAATTTATTGAACTTCCAGGCGAACCATCCCGGCTTATAAGCATTTTCATTTTGATACATTTGAAATGTAATCTAGTTGCATCGGAAGTGATTAATCTCTCTGACAATCTAAATCCTAACTTGCTTCCCTAACTAGGCTCTCAAGATTCGCCCAAGTTAATTCAAGTATATATCAGTTGAGGCTTGGCATGTCTGTTGTTACGGATATGTAAGAAGTTGGTTTCAGAATGTGGTCTCACATACACCTACAGTGTTTCAGATTTTAGTTACTTCAAATCTCCCCATTTTGCATATAGTACATGACAAAGACAAAAATCCAGCACGAAATTTGCGTGTTTGGTCCTTGTCCTTGGCACATCACAGTGATCAGATCACACCACTTCTTTTCTTTTTTTCAGGATCGAGTTGAACAAGACTAGTCATAATGTGACGCACGAATAATTGTATGGGAGGATTGGGAGCCAAGGCAGCAATCATACCATGGGAGCGTCCTGGAGTCCCATAATTTTGAACTCGAATAGACTACAGGACCAGGGAGGGAGCTACATGGAGCCGCTGTCAAACCATATTGTGATGGTTTCGAATATTAAAGGAGTGGATTGTCTAGTGTGTATGTCTCGTCCATGCAAGGCAGAGTCCCGAAATATGAGGTCCTCGTTTTCAATCTTGAATATCTGTCCCACAATTTCTGATCGAGATTCTGTTGTTTGATGTGAGTCGCACTGACCCGTTATTGGCGGAGGTTCAACAGCCATTGCTAGTGTTAATTTGTTGTGTTGTGTATTGTCTACCCAGCAGGCTAGGGTTCCAAATGAGGAGGCTTGCCTTTGTCCTGAAGAGTGGTTTCTGGGTCATCTTTGTGGCCGATTAAATGTGTCGTGCAAAGTGATCGAGGGTTAATGAGACATAGGAGGGGGAGGGTCGACAATTGCCAATTTGTCCTACGTACCTATATATACTTGAAAAATGAGCGACATACATATGAGAAGACATTTGAAACAAACCAACACAGGAACAACCGGATAGGAAATAATGCAAAACTGAAAGGAAAGAGTGCAACACGTAAGGCAGTTGTTTGCTTAGAAGGTATTCTATACACAACAGTGCAATTACACCGTCTATGTGACAAGTTTTCACTGGTTCAGATAGCTCATTTCCGTGCATGCACTAGGGATCCTAAGCTCCACATTAAATGGAGTTGTCCTCCTAGAGGCAAATTTAAGATAAATGTGGATGGTTCTTACATGGAAGATGCTAAAAGTGGTGGGATTGGTGTTATAGTTCGGGATGAGCATGGTGAGTTCGTGGTGGCATTAGCTCGGCATCTCCCTCATGTCTTATCGGCTTTGGATGCTGAGGCAGTTGCTTTTTGTCAAGCAGGTGCGATGGTTACTGTGAGCTTTTGTTGGACTGAGGTGGAGTTAGAAAGTGATTGTGCCACTATGGTGTCAGCGTTGAGGAGTGTTGATGAAGATCTCTCTGAGATAGGATGCATTGTTGAAGATTTGAAAGTTTTCATGCGTTCAATTAATCTTTTACAGGTGCGTCACATTCCTCGTCAAGCAAATAGTGTTACTCATTTGTTAGCATACTTTGCTAGTTTTAGTCATTATGATGAGTTATGGTTAAACGAGGCCTTTGTGATTATCCGGGGTGCATTCTTTGAAGACATTTATATTCATCTACAAGGTAAGGGTATTATGTCTCCCTCGACTATGTCTATTGATTTATTTAATGAAATAAGACGTGGGGATGAGCCGTCGGCCGGTCCTAAACCCCGTTTCAAACACATATATATAAGACTAAAATTCAATTTTTACCTTTGTTCTTGCACTATTGTATATAGAATAATTTTCCTTGTTTGCTACCATTGATCGGAACACTGTAGTAGTAACTAGCAAGTGTTTATTTTTACCTGCACACAACCGTGCTTCACAAACAAAAATGCAATCCCTATCACCGAAGTCATGTCATGGATTTGTATTTCATGTAGAGATACGGTTTGGTTTGTCATATAGCTCATATTCGATTCATTGGCCATGTATGGACTAGTGTATATATGACTTTTGTTGTCCTAGTTTCACTAGGGTTTCTGTAAATGATACACAACAACACAAGCACAATAATTGAAAAAGGTTTAAGACTTTATATAAGGTACCAAAAAGCAGCTTAATTGTGCCTAATTAGATGGTTTAAAGGTCCTAAGGGGGGGGGGGGTGAATAGGCCTTTCCCACTTTTTCGTTCAATCTGTTCTCGGAATAGCAAGATAGAGATCTATCCCAAATCACAAAATACGAGTACTGAAATGTAAAGACAGCAAGTAAAGAGTGACACAAGATATTTTTGATAACGCAGAAATCCTACAACCAGGATTAAAACTGCGTGCCCCTAACTCTTGAGGGACAAACATTTCCACTATCAAGTAACACACACAATTACAAGTCTCTCGTACTCTGGGGATACATAACCCGTATGCTATCCTGACTAGTCTACCTACCAGTTCTAACAGAGCTACACTACTCAAACTATGTGTTTACAATCTGGAAAGTATTCAGAAGTATCAATTCAGATCTTAACTACTTCTCAAGTTAAATCTTCTTGATCAACTTCTTGGGTTGGGCATCTCCACACTTTATCTCAATGGAATGCACAATGAAATGATGCATATGAGTTTTGAAAACAGTTTTTATGCTTAAGAATCCATGTCTATTATACACTATAAAGAGCAACCAGAAGACATGGAAGGGGAAGAAAAGAGAGAGGAGAAACTACAAACGAATGTGCTCTCAAAGAGTGACAAAACAGAATAACCTAAACCCCAAAGTTTACACTCAACCAACCAAGGAGCTAAGACAGCTTAAGACTCCTTATATAGGCAAGGTTATTTCAGAGGTCAAAGACAGCTAATAGGCACGTGAAACACAGCTACAAGGAAGCCTAAACGCAGACCTAAAACCGTCCTAATGCAGTCCTACAGCAGCCAGCTACTGATGGGACAAAAGCACGTCTAAACAGTGAGCAAAACCAAGACAGCTTTTTAGGTCTCTCCATTTTAAGCAAGGGTTGTCTAAACAAGGCAAACGGTTTCTATGCTCTTGTACAAGAATAGCTATAGCAGTAGTCAAAGGTAGAGCACGTTTTTGACAGCCAAAAGCAGAAACCCAGCTGAACCAGAAAACAAAGAAGCAAGACAACCAGAAAAGGACAAAACAGATTTCAAGAAGTCACATGTGAACTTTAAACAACTTCCATAGGGTTCTTCTTTAATCAAGCCAGTTTTTCACAGTCAAAGAGTACACAGATTAAGAACAAGTAATCTGAGTTTTAGAAGTGATTAAAGCCATGAAAGATTACACAAGAAAAACATTCCAAATTATCAGGGATACATGCTCAGTGTTCTATCCTGGATGAAAACATGTAATGCAAATGAATGATATACCTGTTTTTCAATGAGATAAAGTAGGCAATGTCACAATGGCTTTGATGATCATTTACTGTTGTGTTTTGTCAGGGTACAAGAAATAGCCAACTGCAAGTATATGCCTTCATGGTTAAGCTGGGAACAATTCCAGAATTCCTCGTTAGCAAGCTGCCTAATTTAAGATTCGATCTATATTTTGGTAGATGGCCAATGTGCTTGTGCCATTGTAAGTTCTAGCTAAATTGGGTATCGTTTATGTCAAAAGTTGAAGATAATTGCGGTTTTAAAGCCACATTTGTGGATTTCCACCTAATTACAAATCACTTTAGCTTAGTCAAGGTAGCTTAACTTAGGTTTCTTTAACTTTTGCTTTTATAATTGTTGAACACTCTACCAAACTAGCAATTAGTAGCGACTAAGATTAATAAGAAGGAAAACTCCAACGCGAATACATCTATTTTCGGTTCGTCTTCTTCTTGATGAATTGGGTAGCCGTATGATCAATGTATGGCTTGTGTGGGGTTTGATCAATCCTATTGTTTTGCCATGCTTCTATGGGAGAGTATGAACCAAATTAGAAACAATAAAGTGAAGGAAGAAAGACATTAACCAAGACATGGAAATGGTCTTCATGATGATGTAAATGGAGAGGTACAAAAAGTAGGCTTGGCCTTGTCAACTAGCTAATGCATGGTAAGAGTCGTCGGGGACAAGAATGATCTTCTTCGGCTTGGGATTCCATTGATGGTCACTGAAACAAAGGAGCCAAGGAAGTCATGCAAATCATATAAGAGGGTCCAAATGTGTGGGGTATGTGATTTTTATTTATTTTTTGGTCTGTGATCGATCATACCATTTTATATCATACTAGCCTTCATGCGCAAGAATAATCGATATATTTATTAAGTGTATGCAATTATATTATTTAGAAAAGAATATAATTTATTTATTTATTAACTTTTTTGTACGCACGTATGCGCGTGTGAAAGACATGGTACTCGTGTGTGCGAATACCATAAACTTATCGAGCGTGTGCACTTATATTTAGGGCACACAGATGTCCCAAATCATCTCTCTTATTTCTCTTATGCCTTTGCTCAACCCCATGTCTAAACTAATATGAAAACAATAAGGTAATAAAGATATAGGCATCAAATAATAAAAACAAAAGTTATAGGGACAATCAAAATTGATGATGGTGACTCATATTGAACGGTCTTGGAATCCAAATATGCAAATCGGTGAAAGAAAAAATTAGAATTCAGTCAAAGAATAACATACATGTATATACAGCAAACAATCGTAAACAGAATTTAAATTGTGGTGATACTTCACCCTCAGATTGCAAAACCAAAAGCCACAATAACTTAAATGTAGTCGTACTCATTGTTGGCTAACCATGTATATACAACATGCTATAGTTGATTATAACTCATTGTGGTGCAGTTTAGAATATAATATTTTAGTCGAGTCTCCTAATAGTATTTCAAGTGTTTATCTTCTTATGGGATTTAGGTTTTATGTCCCCCCCCCCCCCCCCCCCGCCTCTTGTATTATACCATTTCATCAATAGAGACTTAAGGGTAGCCGTAAGCCCGCGCCCTTACTTCAAAAAAAGAGAGTTGATTATAACTCAACTGATGTGCAGAGAACATAAATAGCTAGAGAGTAGAGACTAATGATAGTTGCTGCGCCATTTTTGAGTAGTATTAGTACTGCGCATAGGCATTAAAAGGTATTTGAATTGGTGTTATGGAATGGAGTGAGTGCCTCAGAGGCAAAGAGATCATTGATGGCTTCTTCTAAGCCTTCAACAGCACAACCATACCATCTGCCTTTGTCGATCTCCATCATTTTTATCTCCATCCTTGCTCATGATGCTTCACTCCCTCTTTATCATTGTAAATGGGTGAATCTGAAATATGATTTGACCAAATTCTACCAAAAACTTCTAATGAATCATAAGCTCATTCAACATATGAGTCAAATTCAAATGAAGAGTTACCTTTTTGCAATTTGAAATGGCATTAAAATCCCCTCCATTCTTCTTTGAGAGCATACCTTTTGCCCTGATATGCAATTCGATCTTCGACCAAATCTGCAATGAATTATTTAATTCAAGGAATTATAACTCTTAGGAAAAACAAAATTGAAGATTCTTTAGTTCCTTACCTCCACACATGAGAGTTCCTCAACCTCTACCCATGTTCTTACCCAAGATGACTCTCTCGCACCTTCGCCTTACTTGCAAAAAAATTTACCCATCATTCCGAAAAAGAAAACAATTTTGTAGATTTTACAAGTTTTAAACTAATTAGAAAATTAATTGTGATAAAATGAAACTTACAGAGAGGAAGGAGGAAACAACATATAAAAATAAACAATATTGAATTAGAGAATCAATAAGAAGATCTTACCCGTTCGGTCAAGATGCACTTATATTCTTCTACTACACTTCTCTGCTCAGCAAAACCATCTTCAAAGAAACTCTTTGCTCATATGAAAAGAAACAAAACAAAATATCAAAAATTAGTACTCAAACAACCAAACTAACCCGAAATTTGTTCATATGCAACGAAATAACTCAATCTCAGACGCATCCTGAAACCATAATAAATGAATTTTATGGCCAACTAAAGACCCATACACTCCACGTTGCTACACAGTGAATCACATATCAAAAGTTTAAACCTTTGAAAGAAATAAAACTTGATCAAACTTGCATTAAAAGTACGAAAACTGATTCACTCACCACCAATTCGATCTTTTTTGTGAGTCTGACAACCAAATCGGTCTAAAACTTCAAAATAAATAAATAAAACATAACAGAATTATAGAAATCATACATTGGGTATAATGAATGGGTAAAGAAGTGAAGAAATCCTCAAATTCAACTAAAAATGGCCAACTGGATTGTGAAATAGACATACCACAACATATCCAATTGATGAGATCGAATGTTGATAAGCATCTTAGTGCGCATTGCTCTAGAGTCTTCATCGTCGCCTGTTGGAGATGCAAGTTTTCTTTCGTTCTCTTCTCTTGCGGCTTTAAATTTTTATAAAATTGAAATTGGTTTTTTTTTTTGCAGTTTATGACTTGGCATCGGTAAAACTGTGAGAGAAATTGGTTGATAGTCTGAAACCATCGATGCTCTCTCTCCACATCTGGCCTTTTTACCAAATTATCCATGAAACAATATATTTCTCTCTTTAACACATTTAATCGATCTAGGGTGTTTTGAGAGTTTTTGAAAGTTCTACCATGATAACTGCTGTAAGGCCTGTTTCTTTAATTAATAGAGATACAAAGACCGAGAAGAGTAATACACACACATTTCATGTCCATGCTTCAATGCTTCTATAGTTCTGTTTTTTCTGGGGTCAAGCTCAAGTACATGTTTTACTATATTGTAATAAATTTGCTTTGTATATTTGTTTAAATTTAAAAAACTTAATCGAACTGACTTAAATTTGTCGTATGCTAAAAATCAAGTTGATGTGGCTGGGAACTTTCTTCATTTCCTCCCTGCCATACTCAACCAGTCATGCATTAGAGCATCCGCAACTATGTAGTACTTCCTATGTGCCTTTATTCAAAGAATAAGAGGAGTAATACCTATTTTTCCTGCAACGATGCAAAAATTAACACCTCCTATTACTATTTATCGATTTGAATTTTTTTAATTTTTTAATTCTTGGTAAGATATTCAATCAATAGCTAGGCGATACCTATTTGTTAGTTTCGTCGTTACACGATTAGTATTGATGACGAATTTATCGTAAATACAAGTTTTTAAAATCGACTATATTTCATACACGAAGATAACTATATTTTATTCATGAGATTTGTAGAGTATTTTATTGCGATATCTTAAGAATTTTTGTATAATTTTGTTGACACTCGAATTATTTATTATGAATTTTAGATATTTATTTGTCAATTTCAATTTTTTTTTAAAAAAATATTTGGTTTAATCTTGGCCGTCAGATTAAATTTTTGAATCAAAATCAACGCCCCAAATCGAGTTAAATTTTGATTTCACTGTTTTATTGGCGCGTGAAATAAAAACAACTACACGTTTAATGTCACCCACGTGTGTGGACTCCTCCAGACAGCTCGTGCTCTCACCCGAGTGATTCTTGCTCGTTGGCGAACTCATGCTCTCCGTCAACGAGCAGTCAACCTCGCCTATCTCTATAGCTGCATCGCTTTTGTCACCTGCTCGTGCTATTTTCGACTACTCGTGCTGAAATCTCAATCTCAATGTGATGCTCTTAGATATGATTCCAAACACTTGATAATTTGAACCTATTTCATTATCCATGGCTGTATATAATAATTAAATTGAGATACACAACTCCCATGATATGAAGGACATATGTTTGCTCCTGCTCGGAACAAAACAAAAGAGTGGGTGTGTCAACTTCATAGTGTGATTTTCCGACTCAAAAACAAAACCCAAATCAACAAGTCTACCTACACACTCCATACTTGTGTTCTTATATTAATTTCTAGAAAATTGCCTATATCCATTTTCTCAACTGAATATATCATTTCATTATCGAAGGGATTCCTCTCTTTGTTTGAGCAGCGCATGTTCTTACATACTTGATACACTTCTTAAGATGATCGATCGCCACAGCCCACATTGTTTGAACAGAAAAATGCATGTATTTGTTCGACAGAGGATGTTTTAAAGCTTGGTACTCGGTGGCTAGGACGTATTGTGTAGGATGAAGATTTTTTTTGGTGATACCATCCTGTTTTTATTTTGTTAATTTTGTATTTACCTATGTGTTTTCAACATGGGTAAGTGAGTGACTTGCTTTTCAATCTATAAGCACTGTCTATTGATGTTTGTTGAAGAGATATTACCTGCTTAGCAACGTTCAATGAGTTTTTCATCGTTTAGCTGATTTGGTTTTGAAGGAGTATTGAGATCAGCCATCAGGGGCAGATCGATGCCCATTGTAGCTTACCCCGGTGAGATTTTTAAGATTAAAAAAAAACCACTACTTTACGGTTAAAAGTAAATAATCTAGCTATTATATATGGTAGAAAAGTGAAAGTACTACTACTATTGTTTTTTTTATTTTTTATGAAAGGGAGTACTGCTATTGTTTATGAAAGAAAAAATTTATCAACCCATTTACCTACATACTCAAGTAGCAATTCAAATTCTAAATAACAAATGTCGAGTTTTAAGGTTATCTCCCGAGCTTGAGTTACAATACTCGTACGTTTTGACTACTTATACTCTAAATATTTGCTTATCACATATTATTTGAAATCTTTATTGTTATGGGTTAATGTTTGAACAAGAAAAATTCTCTCATTCCTTGAGATTTATATAAAAGTTTCTTCAAACTAAGCCCTAGTAAAGATTTCATCCAGGATCTTGTCAACCATGTCATGCATAGTTGAAGGGGTATTGTCTCTATTGTAATAAAGTTGGGCGTGAATTTAGTGTCATCAGCCTCACCAAAATTTGAACTTTCAAAATTATTCTTGATAATATTAAAAAAAATAGAAAAAGCAAAACTATAATAGAAAATGTAACCTCCTGCTGCGAATTTTTGCTAGTGTGTTTAAAGCCTAGCCTCTAATCAGCGACATACTTGTCAAAGCGAGATCTCCTCGACACAGTAAGCTTTGTCATCCTAACGTTAGCTATTGATGTTTGTCCTAGGTAATTGTATTTTAAACATGGACTGGCATCGTCGGTTACTTTTCCTCCAAATAGTTTGCGTGCAAGAACGTCGTCTTGCCAATAATTTGTAATCATATGAATTAATACAAATTTCATACCGTACATACATCGTATTCAATTCTAACAACTTTTGTTTGTTTCGAAACAAGTTATCTGTTAAATAACGATTTAACGGTAACTAAATCAAAGATATCATAACTTTTGTACCATAATAACTGACAGAACTAATCTCTTGTTTAACATTTTATGAGAAATTGAATGAGATGTGCAAGTAGATAACTGAAATTAAACTTTCTCCGTTTGAAATATAATATTTATTAAAATTTAATTTCAATGTAGATCAATTCCGTAATAACCGAACCAAATAACATTTTCCAACAACCCCCCATCCGACCACTTAAACAACACAATTTTTGCAGCTACTTATTTCCTTTAGAGCAGCCGCACCGCTGCGAGATCGAGCAGCTCGAGCAGCGATCGATCGGCGGGCCCCAGCACAGATCGCACGAGCAAGGAGGAAAGGCTTGTGCACCGGGGGCGAGCAACGAGGGCGACCGCCCGTTGACCGGCGGGGCGAGCAGCTGCTCGAGCAGCGATCGCTCGTCCTGCTGCTCGTGCAGGTGATGACGTCATCCACGCGCGTGGGTGACGTCATCAAGTGTAATTTTTTTTCACCATGGCGCGTGCATTGCACGCGCCAGTAAAAGTTAAAAAAAAAATTTAACCGGCCCAATGGTATGCTGACACGTGGCAGCCCGAAAAAAAAAAAAAAAATAACGGTCAGATTGATCTGGACCGTCCATTTCAAATCAAAAATCTGATCGGACGGTCCATATTCAACCGAAACGGTAACCTGATTTTTTTTCTGAATTTTCTGATTTTTTCTGCCATTTTGCAAAATAACCCCTAAAAAATTGCAAAAAAATCCCTAAAAATTCTAAAAAATTGCAAATAACACCCTAGTATTTTTCTATAAATACTACATCAATTTTCATTCACATCTCACACAATTTCATTCTCTCCTTCCTCTTCTCCTTCATCCTCTCCTTCCTCTTCTCCTTCATCCTCCTCACAAAATGTCGAATTGGCAAGCTTCCAAAGATTTGCAACTTTGTATTTCTTATTGTCGCATTACCGTTTGCCCAATTACCGGCAACTCGCAAAAGTCCGACAAATTGTGGGAAAAAGTCTATGCCGATTATAAGGAAAATTGGTGTCTTGCGCATGGTGAATCAAGGCCGGAGCCTAGGACCCAAACCGCGGTTTCTTCTCGTTTTACAAAGTTGAAGCCGAGTTTTCGAACTTGGGGTGCCGCTCTTGCATATGCACGAAGGAATGTACAATCCGGGGAAAATTTGCAAGATGAGGTAAGTGTTAATAATTTTGTCGTAAAGCTCATCTATTACATTTATTTTAACATCTCCATTTCATAGATATTATTTTGACATACAAATTTGTGGCACCTTAGATAAGAAAAGCTCAATCATGGTACGTGGCACAAAAAAAAAAACAGTTTACGAAGTTTGATTGTTGGGAAGTGATGAAAAACCATCCAAATTTTCGGGCCGTCGAACCTACCATACCACCTCCTTCATATTCCAACTCCGCAACTACTCCTCCTTTTACCTCAATGCCTCCCCCCGTCGACGTGGAGGATGATGAAGTCATTCCAACACCACAAAGCAATGAAGAAGAAGTGTACTCTAGTCCGGTTAGACCAATCGGAGTGAAGGCGGCCAAGGAAGCCAAAAGAAAGGGGAAAAGAGCATGCTCATCTTCAAATGAGGTAAGAGATGAGGTTTTGAAAAACATGATGGAAAATCAAAGAATGCATCTCGCCGGGCAAAAAGAAACCGATGCCACTGAACTAGCTTTGTACGAAAAACAACTCGCCCTTAAGGAGAAGGACTACAAATTGAGGGCCGAAGCGGAGGATTCAAGGATAATGGCAATGGATACGGATGCTATGACCCCAAAATCGAAGAGGTATTTTTCGAAGAAAAAGGAGAGTATCCTAAAGAAATTGGAGGAAGAGGAAGGAGATGGTAGCGATGAAACATTTTCAAATTGTTATCGCCCACTGTTTCAGTAGTTTGGTATTTGTTTTTCCATTATGAAATTATGTACTTTAAATTTCCAATAATTCTAGGGTTTGATTGAAATGATGTACTTTAAATTTCCAAGTAATAAAAACGCACTTTTCTTATTACATCAAAGCTCACGCACAGTACAACAACACATAATGACTTAAAATGAAACACACATCACTCAAACAACTAAAAGGAAAAACAAATAAAGCAAACATGTTGCAAACCAGGTTAATTAAAATTACACACCCACATCATTTAAAGTCGTTCGCCGGTCTCTAGATACCAGTTGTGTTTAACTAAGTCCTTTTGCAACTCTCCATGGATGTACGCAGATTGGAGATCTACAACACGGTCGGCAAACCGTTGTTCATTTTGTGCATCCCTTCCAACAGGATCAAAAGGAATACGATTACCTTGTTCATCTACTGGCCCATCATAAACATTGAAAGCAGTTGATGGGTTTTGAAGATCTTCTTCTTCCAACTCCTCGAACTCCTCCTCCACAAATTCTTCTTCGACAATCATGTTATGCATTATAATGCAAGCCAACATGATGCTCTTCAATGTCGATTGGTGATGACACCTAGCTGCATGCCGAATAATTGCCCAACGAGATTGCAAAATTCCAAAGCACCTCTCTACATCTTTGCGGTATGCCTCTTGTTTCTTGGCAAAGAGTTTCTGTGGAAGCTCTTGGGGATTGGAGATTGTTTTCACAAACGATGAGTACCTGGGATATATACCGTCAGCTAGATAGTAAGTATTGTGGTAAGTCATACCGTTGACTTTATACGTCGCACTCGGACTGTTTCCGGCAAGGAGCGAATCAAATATGTCCGATTGGTGGAGCACGTTGATGTCATTTTGTGATCCGGGTACCCCAAAGAAGCTGTGCCATATCCACGTGTCATATGAGGCCACCGCCTCTAAAATAATAGTCGGACGCTTCTTTCGGCCCGAGAATGCTCCTTGCCAAGCTGTGGGGCAGTTCTTCCACTCCCAGTGCATGCAGTCAATGCTTCCGATCATACCAGGAAATCCGCGATGCCTTGCTCTCTTTAGAAGTCGGGATAAGTCTGTGGCATTTGGAGCGCGGAGATAGAGGTCACCGTAAAGCTCGTAGATATGCATACACCACTTTTTCATGCATTTTAGTGTTGTGGATTCACCCATCCTTGTTATTTCAGCACATTGATCTGCGGCTGCGCCGTATGCCAACATACGAAGAGCGCCTGTCATCTTTTGTTGTGGAAGAAGTCCAACCAATCCGACGGCGTCAGCTCTTTGGTGCCAAAATTGGTCGTGGTTGCAGAGATCCGTCATTATACGGTTGAATAAATTGGTACTCATTCGATACCTTCGACGAAAGGCTTGTTCGTTGAAGACGGGGCGTTCGATGAAGTAATCCTCCATCAGATTATGTCCCCTTGACTCCCTCATTCTTTCTTCATTTGGTCGGCGGCGAGGTGGTTCGTCATCGAACATTGCATCGACCACGACCGCTTCAGTGATAAAATTGTTAGCAATTTCGGCATTTCGCCGACGTTGCTGTCGCCTCCTCCGGAAAAAATTCTCAAAACTAAAAGGATTCATCTTATCGGAATGTGGAATATATGGTTGGTTTTGGTGTGAATGAACGATGAGCACCGATCAACAAATATATAGCCGAGTGTAGATGAAGTGATTAGATAAGCTGATGACACGTGTCGGCTTTCAATTGGTCGGAAATCTCTCCGAGAATCTTATACAATTATTAGAGTCGATCATGAACATTTGACATGACACGTGTTGCCTCGTGATTGGTTGAAAATCTTATCGGAAATTTTGTACAATTATTTACCCGATAACCTTCTGTCGGCGTGACACGTGTCAACTCGTCATTCGTCGGAAATCATACCCGAAATCTTATTCAATTATTCAAACACGACAAATTTAATTTATGTCAAATTTAAAAAAAATTAAAATTTAATTTAATTTAATTATTCATACACGACAAGTTTATGGATGGGTTGAAAAATTAAAAAAAAAATTCAAATTTTGTTTATGAACAGTAATAGCACGTGCTATTTTTTGACACCGCTGCGCGAAAAACAGCTTCTGCACCTCCTATTCGATGAACAGTGACTGCTCCACCTCAAACAGTGTCTGCTCCTCCTCAAATTGCTCCTCCTATTCGATTTTACCCATGCGGGTGCTCTTACCGGCACAACCACCGGAAAAACGATCTAACTTGCCCAAAAAATCCACACACACTCTCCCTCCACCACTAGAGTACCAACAATTTCCCTCACCGGACCAATCCATACGAGTACGTGTCCACTCTTGTCGCCGACACGTGTTAAATGGGTCGGGGTTACAATCAGTTGTGTACACACACACTCGCCCTCTACCGTAGCCGACAGGCACAAACACAAAATAGTAAATGACTAGTCGCTGCCACTTGCCCGCCCAGAGCGCAAGAAGACTCGGAAGCCACAGCCCCCTCTCTGTTCGTGTGTCAGTCTCATCGATATTTGAAAGTTCAAAAAAAACCAAAACCAAAACGAAAACAAACAACCCACCTCCTCCTCAACTCCTTCTATATCGCCCCCCACCTCCTCTCTTTCTTTCACACCCACACCCACACTCTCGCTCTCTCTCACACTCACACCAAAATCCAGTAACCGTTGCCGTCTCTCTTTATTACTCTCTCTATCTTTTTCTTTTCCTCTATCGCATTTCGATCTGTTCGTTCTGGTTCTTTGTAATGGAGCTCGAAATTTAGGGTCTAGTGAAGCTCGTGGAAGCTTCTGGACCGGAATTTCCGATCTGCGTTACTCTGTGTGTTTTTGAATTTTTGTGAGATTTTGTATATTTAATGTGCGGAGATGGAGAAGATGCGGCCAACGAGGTCCAAGGTTTCGAGCGGTTCTGAGCGGCGGAGCAGCTCCGGGGAACGATTCGCTTCCAGAGAACGAGCTTCTGCTAGAGGTCGCTTACTCTCATTTTTGAATTTTGCTTCATTCTCGTTTAGCTCGCTGAAGCAGAATTAACCTGGTTTTTGTTCTTGGAATTTGAGAAAATTAGCGAAGCATTTTGAATTTCGAAAAGTACTTTTCGTCCTTGTCAATATATGCTTTTGAATATTGGTATCAACGAAAGGTGTTTTTGTTTTTGTTTTTGTTTAGTGAGTTGCTTTGAATTATTAACTGATTCTGTAATGCAGGTTAATTTTGAGATTATCTTGGTAAATTTGGAAAAAATAAGTGTGACTTTTTTGGTGTGCTGGTATTGATATGATTCCTTCGTTTCCATAATGAACTTTCGGGCTATAATTCTAGTGCTTTTTTCAATTAGTGAAAAAGGAACCATCAGTGTGGCCTGTGATTTCTGCACGGTAGTTACCAAACATTGCCATGTTTTCTTTCTTTATCTTGTTCTCAATGCTCAGCTGATAATCTGCCCAATTCGATTTATGAGGGTTAAACCTTGCCAGTAATTTTGTGCTTTGGATTACCCGTACTGATGTTGTTTGGGAATTTTTGATTCCAGGAAACAGGCAGGTTCTGAAGCAGAAGAACTTTCCGAATTTGGTCCCTGGTTCTAGTTCTTGCAGTAGTGGCTCTACAGGCGAAGATCCGGTGAGCTTAAATTCTAGTTGTGTTAAATGAGTAGTAAATATATGATTTTACCTTTTCTGCTCTTTTGTAACGTGAACAGTGTAGTGATTTTGCATATTGAGACATGCCATTACTGTATCCTTTGCTGATTTTAGATTAATATAGAATGAACATTTACAGAGTTGACATTTTTGAATTCTAATCAAGTGTATTTTGGGTTTACAGTTGACGTTTGAATCGGGGTGGAGATCTTCAAAACAAGCAGTTGGAGCTCCAATAAAGAACTTATTAGCTGAGGAGATGTTGAGAGAAACTGAATCCAGAAGGAGGTCACCGAGTGTGATTGCCAAATTGATGGGTCTTGATGGGATGCCACCCCAGCAGCCCACTGCTCATAAACAACAAAAAAGCATTCCAGAGAATCGTCATCAGAGGGCCAGATCAGTAGAGAAAGAGCACAGAAGTGGTGTGCGTTACGAGCACCGGTCTTCTAGGAAGAACTCCAAGGAGCAGCAAGAATTTAAGGATGTGTTTGAAGTTTTGGAAAGTTCAAAGGTGGAAAGTTGTAGTTACTCGACACGAGCAGCTTCTAACTATAAGCTCAGTGATGCGGAGATGGCTTTTGTTCAACAGAAGTTCATGGATGCTAAGCGTCTTTCAACCAATGAGAAGCTACAAGACTCAAAGGAGTTCGATGATGCACTTGATGTGTTGGATTCTAACAAGGATCTTCTATTGAAGTTTCTTCAGCGACCAGACTCATTGTTCACAAAGCATTTGCATGATCTGCGCACTGGTCCTCAATCCCATTGCGGCCGAGTAGCATCTATGAAGTCATCACAGGTGCAGAAGTATGAGAAAATTGATCTTGGCTTGACTTCGGCTAGGGAAGCACCTCTATGGAACTACTGTAAATCTCCTCAGAGGCATCGTGAGTCCTTTTCAAGCTACTCTGATAGTAGACATCCTACTCGTTATTCTCTCAAGTCATCACAATACCAATCAGCACCAAAACATGAGCCTACCAGTACTCCCACAAAAATAGTTGTTCTGAAGCCAAACATTGGGAAAGTACTGAATGCTGCCAAAATGAGTTCATCACCTTGTTCTTCTCAAGCTTCAATGTCAGTTTGTATGAACCACACAGAATTAACTAGCACTGGAAATATGGAAAAGAAAAGCTTCCAAGACAATGAAGGACACTCAAGGCATAAGTCTAGAGAGTCTAGAGAAGTGGCCAAGGAAATTACAAGGCAAATGAAAAGTAACTTTAGCATGGGTCCTGTGAATTTTTCATCTTCTGGATTTAAAGGGTATGCTGGCGATGAGAGTTCTTGTAGCATGTCTGAGAATGAATCAGGAAATGAATCAGAGATTATGTCAATGGCTTCAAAACATTCATTTGATGTACATAACCACTCCAGGCGCTCGTCAAGCTGCTCTACTGAATCCTCTGTTAGTAGAGAGGCCAAGAAGAGACTCTCAGAAAGGTGGAAATTGACTCATTCCCAGGAAGGAGGAGCAGCTAGCAGGGGGAGCACACTTGCTGAAATGCTTGCTATCCCAGATAAAGAAATGAAAGCTGCAAAATTGGATGCCATCAAAGGTGAGGCAGAACTCAAAAATAAATTTGCCAGAGAAGATCGACATGTTGGGTGGGATGGACCTCTGGGCATCAGCAGTAGGGATGGCTGGAAAGATGGATACATCACTACTTTATCAAGATCAAAATCTCTTCCTTCTTCTTCTAGTTCTCTTGGGAGTTATAAGACAAGTAGACGCCGGGAAACGATACGTGATGATAGGTATCTCATACCAGCTGAGGCATTCAGGAATGAAACAAACCAATCAGTAAAGGTTGATCTCGATCATAGAGAGGCTCCCTGCAGAAGTTCTAGATCCAGGCACAAAAGATCTTATACTTCTCGCACCTTAAGTAGGGAAAGTATTGAAATTTCATTTGAAACTCCTACAACTCCGCACACAGATAAAACTTCCCTGGAGGAGAGCCAACGATCCCAGCAAGATATGGCAGTCTTTGAGTCATCATCTAGTAATGGGCTAGATTCAAATCCTGCTTCGGTAAAGTTGGTGGAATTGGATGTTTCCATGTCTTCTGAAACACCTGATGCATTTCCTCCAGAATTTTCAGCATGCATGTCGATGGAAGGCGATTCCTGTAGCAGCCCTCAAGATAACCATATATTAAAGGTCTGTGCTTAATTCTTCTGATTGAGTTTTAAATACTTATTACTATATAATTGAAACTTTAATGTCATAAATAAATAGTCTTTTCGGAAACCGATCAATTGCTGCTGATAAACCAGTGAACTAAATATGACTAAAGTGATTAAACTTGTAGCCTTTAAACTCTTGTTAATTATGTCTTGTCATTCCTTAAAGAAAGGTCTGGTGCATTATACTAGCTATGAAATATTTGCTGAACCTGATAACTTTCTCATATACTATTAATTAAGACTATGTAGAAGCATCATATTACTTTATGGGAATAGAAATCCTTAGAACTGGGCTGATTTGAAAATCGATTTTCTGGTCTCCATCAGGGATATTTCTATAATAATGTTTCATTAAATTCCAGGAACCATCAACTAGACCATCTGATGAAAAGTCAGTCCCCTCTGAGCACTCTGTATCAGGTATTGAATCTCTTGCTAGTAAAGAGGCTGATCAACCCAGTCCGGTTTCGGTGCTGGAAGTTCCCTTTACCGATGATGCTTCATCGACTTCTGACTGCTTTGAGACTCTCAGTGCCGACCTGCAAGGTAACTCAAAGACCACTTTTATTGATTGTTGTTTGTTTGCTGGTGCCAGTTAACCTTTGATCTCCGAACTATTATGGAAGTCTCAACAAATAAAATGAATCCAAACTTACATATATTCTGGAGATGACAATGATCCATGCTATATATGTATTTACTGGTTTCGGTGCTTTCTTTGAAAATTGATCTATTTGATATGATAGGAATATGTAGAGTTTGAATAAAAAAGGCTTTTAAATCTCTATCTGATACGGTGGAACTCTGCAACTTTACTTTGGGTTTGAGAACCGACTTTGATTCTTTAACAGCGATTCAGCATTGTAGTTTCTCAATTTGCTCTCAATTATTTATTTTTTACTCACCTATCCCTTCTGTTTCTTTTGGTCTATCCTCCTCTTTTCTACTCCTAGGACTTCGGATGCAGCTTCAGCTACTCAAGTTAGAGTCGGATTCATATGCAGAAGGATCTATGCTAATCTCAAGTGACGACGATGCTGGAAAAGAATCCACTCGGTTTCGGAGTGCACTATGTAGAGAAGAAGAGAGCTGGAAGTCATCATACATGATTGTTATATTAACTGAATCGGGTTTAAGCACCGCTGACCATGAAACCTTCTTGGCAGCATGGCACACTCCCGAGTGTCCAGTAAGTCCTCTACTATTTGAAGAGCTAGAGAGAAAGTACTGTGATGACACTTCGTTTTCAAAATCAGAGAGGAAATTGCTGTTTGACCGAATAAATTCAGGACTTGTGGAGATGTTTCTGCAATTCACTGATCCGCGCCCATGGGTTAGGCCTGTGAAGATACAGTCTGGTCCACAGTGGATCAAGAAAAATGCCCTCCAGGATGGTCTCTTTAAGTTGCTAACAAGTGAAGAGAATGCTGATGAGGAGAGTCTGGACAAACTGCTAGAAAAGGACTCCTTGTGGTTACATTTCGGAGATGACATTGACATGATAGGTAGGGAAGTAGAGAGGTCGTTGCTAGATGAGTTAGTAGCAGAGGTAGTGGTTATGTAGTGCAAACAAGAGCCCAGAGACTTCAACCAAACATCCCTTCGATCTAGAAAGCTGAGAAATAGTATGTAAATGAGGCAGTGAAATGGTTGTTTGATGAGAACATGAATAATCAAATTAGTGTTATGCAGAGCAACTAAATACGGACATAGAACATCCTCCATATATTGTTTGACTAACATGAATATAATTCATTGAGATTCCATTATGTGATTTATACCAAATTATGAATGATATGAAAGCTTCCGACTATTAAACTACAAAATAAAGTTAGATTCATAGAAAAGGAAGAGTGAATGTGCGAGTTATACCTTGCTGAAAGGCAAACTGGAGAACTATACAAAGATTAACAGTAACATAAGTACAAAGAGTTGGTTATGAAATATGACCTTTATTAATAGATGAGCTATTAGAAATTTGTTTCAAATACATAACAAATGAAGAATGTTAACTATGAAAAAAACACTAAATATATTATTACAAATCTAAACCAGCATGATAGTACAAGGACTGCTCAAACAGGTATAACGCCTACAAATGGGTACACAAGGGAGCCAATCCAAAGATTCCCATGATATTCTTGGGCATGGCTGATCAGATTCAGTCCATCCACCATTCTTATGTCCCCTTGCATCAAAATTGGTTGCTTTACCTTGTACATTACTATTTCAGTAACCCAAAACTCTCCTCTTATGTTTCTATTAATATTGTCTGGGAAGCCTTGAGTTGGCGCAAAAACTTCTACATTATCTCGGGGTCCTCGAATCCAATGCCTTAAAATATTCTTCGTTGTTGTTTGGGTTACTAGCACAAATAATTGGTCTGCACTTAGAGCAACTCCATTTGCAAAAGTCAAGCCATGAGCTAATACGTCTACATGTCCTGTATATATAGGGATTATATCGCATTTGTCGCCCAGTTCTATCTCCATTGTTAAACGATGAGTCCTAATGTCCTCTCTGATAAATTGTTCTTGTATCCGTAAAATACACCCTTTCAGACACCGGATTGATGTCCAAAGAGTTAGTGAATCGAAAAGGGACACCTTCAGCCGAACGAGCAAGTGTTTGAGCTACGTCACCATTGGGTCCCACCTTCAAGAGGCCAAAGTATGCATCAGTATGTAAAGCTCGCATGTGGCGCGATTGAACTTATTGAGGCTGAGTGGTCTTCCACAAATTGGCTCATAGTGTCTTTATTGGTTGAGCCATCGCACCATCTTGGT
Organism: Geum urbanum; assembly: GCA_946800695.1. Lineage (NCBI taxonomy): Eukaryota > Viridiplantae > Streptophyta > Magnoliopsida > Rosales > Rosaceae > Geum > Geum urbanum. Next base: position 87,134,902 of record OX326997.1, read on the forward strand.
CTAGATGGAGACGTTGTTGCGAACTCTACCCATTCGTATTGGCCCCCAACATATTTGATAATCCAACCGTCAGCAAAAGCTGTATAGGCAACCCCTCTACAATCGATAGCAAGGCTTTCGAAGCCGACTACTGGAACAGGAAGCTCACGGTGTTCATAGCTTCCAATTGAACGTGCTTTTGATGGTGAAAATGATGTAACTGCAATTGAAAAAGAATACAGAAAATCACAAAGCTTCTTGGCACATTCATGGCTGAAAGATTTATTTGTTTCTGAGAGAGAATTTGCTAGTTGATTGTGCATGGAAGAGCTAGTAAGCAGTTGTATTTATAGGCTTAAAAACGTCTGTATGTTTGAAGCATGATCCAATCCTGACAATGAATTATTATATGCTCCTTTAACTTTCCTTAACCAATGAAAAAAAAAACTCATAACTTATAATTTGGCTTCTGAATTTTTTACAAATTCTCTTAATTGTAAATACTTATTATTTATATGCCAATATTTGTTATATTATACTGTTTGTTTCTCAAAAAAAACTATTTGTTTCTTAATACCTTAAGTAACTATATATTTCTTAGCAAAAAAAATCTAGTAATTGTTCCAGGAGAAATATTTCTGGTATCTTTGTGTGTGTTTTGTCTCAATTAGAATAGAAGTAGATATTCTCACAATTCCTGATTTAAAGGAATAATGATTGTAAAAAATTGTAATGCCTATTTAATGTCATCTATCAATAAATAAGTAAAGTTTAAGATCATATCTTCCGCGCATCTATTTTCTCCTTCAACACGTTATCTCACAATTCCTGATTTAAAGGGATAATGATTGTAAAAAATTGTAATGCCTATTTAATGTCATCTATCAATAAATAAGTAAAATTTAAGATCATATCTTCCGCGCATCTATTTTCCCCTTCAACACGTTATCAACAGCTCTTGAGTTAATAACCATCACCACAAACCCTAAAAAAAAAAATATACCCTAACCCATAAACTCCACCACCGGAATCATCACCACTGTTGGAAGATCTCCAACGTCACAGGATTTTTGTGGTTCTTTCTTCAATTTTTTTAAGTTTTTCATACAAGGCATAACACCCTCGAGGTAAATTTTCTAACTTCCTTCGATTTAGAATTAGGTTGCAAAATTAATTACTGCAATACCCTCGAGGTAAATTTTCTTTCTTTATCCGTCTGCCAGTGAATGAATTCCGTTAATTAACCTATTTCTAGCAGACAGAACATTTTCCGTTTTCTAACAATCCCTTTAGACAACAGAATTGGCAAAGGAATTTAAATTTCGTCTTTTTAATGATTTTTGGAAGACAAAACTTGCCAACACAACAAATCCGTCATGTAAAAACGTTCTTGGCAGTCGAATTTGCGACGAAAACTATTTCCGTTGCCTGACAGGTTGTTAGAAGACAGATATTTTTTCAAAGCAAACCGTTCACATATCCGTCATCTAAGAGTGTGTTAGGCAACGGACTTAAAAAAATTCAGTCTGCTAACGAAGGCATTCTGGTAGTGTTATTTCATATATAATGCAACCATAATTTTAATAGACTTGATTGTATACAAACTTGGCTATTATTGAATTGCTAAGTGAAGTTTTTCCATTTTAAATTTGTGTATTTTGTGGCTTGTCTAATTCTCTAACTCTTATTTTTATATTTGTGTACTTGAAGTGTTGTAATAGGCTATAAAGGTCTAATGAATTTATCTTAATTTGGAGTATGGAGAGATTTGTAGTATGCATTATGAACTATGTTCTTTAAGGTTATGTATTTTTCATTTTTTTCCTGATCTATAATTTTGTTAGAACCCGAAAACCCGACAAATCCGAACCCGAATAATTCGATTGGGTTGAGTTCGGGTTTGCTTAAAAAATTACTCAACTCTAACCCATGTTGTATAATTCGGATTCGGGTTCGGGTTCTATTATTTTATGCACAAACCCAAACCAAGCCGCCTACAATGAATTTTTGACTCATCGATAAACATCCCTGAACTGTCGAACCCGGAATGGTGTTTCAGATGTATTGCACATCAGTTTTCTTATGCCATATCAGCACTTTGTAAAGGTCACAACCCTTCAAAAAATCTTTAAGTATTTACTTAAAGTGTTCAACAAGTCTGAAAGACTAATTAATTCAAATTATTTTGTAGATGTTTGAAGAAGAGATCGAGTGTCTAGCAGATAATGATATTACTCATACCATACTGGGGAATAGGCAATTGTTTATAGATCTTATGTCATACACATCATCAGTGACATCCCTGATTGGTTCTACACCGGTTATACAATGGCTTGGTTCAGCACAATTTTTGCTACTACATGGAACAAGAATTCATATCACTGATGCATTATACGCACCAAAGGCTAATCGAACATTGCTAAGTTTTAAGGAAATTAGAGTCAACAGTTTAAACTTGAAAACTCATACTGAGAATAGAAAAGAATTCTTATGCATAACTTTTGAGAGGTATGGTAGAAAACGCTACTTGAAGAAGTTAGGGGCAATCCGTAGTGCATTATATGTATATATCTTACTATGGTTAGGATTATTGAATCAAATGTTGTCACACTTACTATTGTATGTGAAACGTCCTCATACAAGCTTTGACAATATCGACCGAGACACTCAGTTCGTGATGTGATGATCAAAATATTGAAAACCTCTCATGATCATCCATTTTCAAATGCAAGAAGCATGTGAAAAATTCCTAAAACCATCAGATTTGATGGAGTGGATGAGATTAACAATCTCAATCCGGTCTCAATACCTAGTGTTATTCCACAAGATTCCTTTATGACAATCTTTGTTGCTCATCACTCTTTTTGCAAAGCTTGCTCATTAGCAAAGTTGTAGGCTATACCTTATTTTACGATTGACAACAATGACAACATACCATTCTTACAGAGAATCCATGATGATATTTCTAAAACTATCAAACTGGAATGTGGACTATTTAAATATTTTATGATTTTTATATATGCATCAATGAGATGGTCACACATTGCTTTGCTATCTACAAGAAAAGTTGCATTTTCAAAACTTCTTGCACAGACAATTAAGATTCGGGCTCACCACCTGGATAACCCAATCAGGTCAATTTGATTGGATAATGCAGAAGAATTCACATCAAAGACTTTTGATGACTATTGTATGTCAATTGGAATCGAAGTTGAACATCATGTCATCTTCATTCACACAATGGTTTAGGAGAGACACAACTCAAGCGGTTACATCTTGTGACCAAAGCAATGTTTATGCATACTAATTTACTGGTATCTGCTTGGGGATATATAATATTACATGCAGTAATGCGTCTTCCCTTGAGACCTATAGCAAGCCAACCATTCAGTGTGTACCAGTTGGTAACTGGATACGACCTTGAAATTTCATATCTATGCATCTTTGGTTGTGCAGTGTATGTGCCAATTGTGCCTCCACAGTACACTAAAATGAGTCTTCAACGTTGATTAGACATATATGTCCATTACTTAGAACATTTGACAGGATATCTCTTTACCGCAAGATTTGCATATTGTCATTTTGAAGAAACATACTTCCTGACGTTAGGTGGAGATATGAATGCCTCCATTCCGGTTGAACGTCAGGAATTGACAATACTCCTCTACTATGTTTCATGAAGATCCATGCACATCTCAAAGTGAGATTGAAGTGTAACGTATACTTGATCTTCAAAAGGTAGAAAACTCGATGCCTGACTCCTTTATTGATATTGCCAAAGTGACGAGATCCGACATTCCTATTGTAAATGTTTCTGCAAGGTTGGAAGTTCCTAAAGGGAAGTATAACGTAGATCCAGGGCAGAGTAACGTGTCTCTTTCCCATATGGATGGAGTAGCTGTTTGATGCAAAAATATCTCTCGCGACGAGATCCTTCTCGCGAAGCAGTCTCTTTTATCTCGGATGTTTTAACCGCGTGGGCCGGTCTATCCTGTATGTGCTTCGTATGCTGACGTGCCACCGTCTCTCGACGGAATATGGACTAATCACAGCCGCCTGACTTCTATATTAAGCGATTAGAACAGGGAGAGCACCAACCCTGCTCGAATATGTCCTTTTTGCCTAGAAACCTAAGACTTTGATATGTGAATCTCTCGCTAAGTCTTGAAATCGATACTCCACACGTCCTTTCTCGTGCAAAGCAGAGCAATCTCTTAACAGAGTGTTGAGAACACTCGCTCCCTTTGAGTATTCAAGCTCTCAACTTACAAGTGAGCCGCTCTTCAACTTTCCGGTTGCAATTGCTTCCTTACAGTCGTAATACTCTCACTCGATAGGTGACAAACACTTAGACTTTCTGGTTGCAAAGAAGATAGAAATCTCGAGGACGAGATAACCGTCTAGGTTTGTTTGCGTATAGCAAGATTGTTTGATCGATTTTTGGGCGGGGGGTTTTCATAAGATCCTCGCTCTCCTTATATACTCGCTTAATAACAGTCATTCATTCAATGTCAAACTCTTCTGCTCTTGTAATCACAGTCTGAATCCAACACCAGCATACGTGTCGTATCACTCATAGATCTTTTAATTCCACCATAACTCCTCCAAGAGTTCTATATAAAATTAAACAGTTATGACAGAATCTAAGCCGTAGAACCAGCTAATAAGACATAGTTCCAATAGAACTCAAAGTCTTCTTCTAGCGAAGCTCGCCAGACGCTATGTAACTTGACTCTTCGCCAAGCACCTAATAATAATGAGCCGCTCGCATTAGACCTTGGCCATCCAAACCCAAAATGAAATTCTTTATTTAGGCCCAAACATTGCCCCTCAGGTCTTGAACTTGGAAACTTTCTGAACAAGCGAAAAGACTTGAATATATCTTGACCAATGTGCCCATTGACTTTGAAACGCTACACCATCACTCGAACGCCACGTCAACCAACTCTTCAAAAAACTATGACGTTCGACTGACACTTCTATAAAAACACCAGTCCATATCCACAAATTTCATCTTTTAACAAAACCCTTTCAATTGCTCAGAACCTCTGCACTTTCTAACTCTCTCAGTCAAAAAGTTCAAATCTTTCCCTCTCACCGCCGTCAATCCTTAGTTTTCCAGAAAAATGCCTCCTCGTAAGGACATTTCCAACCTTTATGAAACTCATGATGCCAAGAGATTCTCTAAACAGCTCAAGGCAGTCGCTAAACGACACAACCCAGACGCCGTCTGCACTCTTACTGTAGACCCTGTAGAAAACACAGATCTGCTTGGTCCATTTCTGGACTCTCCAATTAATCCAGAGCTTTTCAATTACCTTCGCAAGCTCATCTGCAGTTCATCCCTTATCCTCCAGGCAGACCCTAGTGCAGACCCAAAGGAATGGACTCAAAAAGACACTCTCTGTCTTATTGGGAAGTGGCCACATTCAAGCCAAGACGACCTCGCTTGGTACCGGCACCGCCGTAGGCAAGACATCAATAGGTGGGAGGTAGCCGGAATAGCCCAGCTTATCGATTTATGCCTCTCTCTTCCGACTGGGGGTAACAAAGCCCCATTTGCTACAGCCATGTGCTTCTGGGACTGCACAACAAATTGTTTCCGACTCCCTTGTGGTGACGTGAGAATCACAATGCTCGACCTTTATACTATCTTCGGAGTTCCTGCCTCTGGAAACAATTGGGCTCCTCAAGACTCTCTCCAAACACCCCACCAAGCCTCATCAGAACGACCTCCATCCTACTCCTCCTGGGTGAAACATTTTGCACGCGAGGAAAAAGATACACCACAAGGAGGAATAGCCTTCTTGGAATATTGGCTATCGAAGTACTTGTTCTGTTCGACCTCTGCAAAGGTCATCAAGACATGGACCAACCTCGCTGAACGTCTTTACAACGGTGAGCAACTAAGCTTGGTTGAGCCCATCCTCGCCTACATCTACTATGGCCTTAGGCGAGTATCCTTATCGAAGCTTGATTTGAACCAATCAGGACCACTGTGGATGGCAGAACTCTGGTTGCAAATCTACTTCCCCTACTTCTGCCCTTCAGCAACCCCTCGCTATGAAGAACAAAAGCTGCTGGGCAAATCATTAGTTTCTACAATGCCCAGGAGTAAGCATTGGTCCTATTTCAACTGTTTCAAGCATCTCTGTTCGCATAAGGGCTTTCCCTACACTGCAGTTGAGAAAATTCTGAGTCGTCGCTATCCTGGCCTCCTCGCAAGTGGATTCATGCCCTCTCCTGAACAAGATGCTCACGCGAGGGACTTATTCATTAAGTTCAACACTTGTCAGGACCTGCAAATCCCAGACTCAGGCAGCTCCGGATATGAGCTCTATGCCCCAAACCACTTCTGTAGACAGTTTGGGCTCAGCCAGGACGTTCCTATGCCCCTCGCATGCTCCGTTAACAAGTATACTCTCTGGCGAGGAAACAACAAGCCTGTCGAAGCAGAAGTACGCGACGAACACTTTGGCTTTCCACTGGTGCTGCTTCCAACAATAACAAAACCACTGTCGATATCAAGGTCAGTCACCCCATCGTATCTCACATGGTGCTCCCAATTTTGGGAAGAGAAACGAAACCAGGGACCAGACCTATGTTTTGCTGCCATTTTTCATAAATTCAGTCAGAAATTCTCGCTTGAAGTGGACTTGGCTGCACTAACTGGACCACACCTCAGCACAAGTTCTGCCCCATGGCCACATGTATGTCTTCTATCAAAAATTGCCACATATATTAGCAACTTCTTGGATCATAACTGACCACTCTTTTCTTCCTTGCACAGCACAACCCTGAACCAGATGTGACTATGGCCATTCAATCATTTAGGAAGAAAAGAACCAAACGTTCTGGATCCCCTATAAGTATTTCAAACTGTTTATTCATCCAGAACAAACTGATTTTATCACTGATCCTGATACTGACCCCAATCCCTTAACATTCTCCAAAACCCAAGAAGATCAAATTGAAGACCCCAGAGACTGAAAGTGGGGTTTGGCTGGAAACACAAGTCGTTAGCAGGGACAAACAGCTAAGACTCACTGCTCTAGCCTTCCTTGCCTCTTTTGATCAGAGGAGTAGCAAAGCCTCAGGGTCCAGTGCTTGCTCGACTATAGCTTTCACTATTGCACACTGGCTTTGTGCAAATCCAGGTGGCACCCCCACACTCTCCCAGCTCGATGACCTCCTAATTCAAGGTTCAAGGGAGTGGCAGGAATTATGCAAGGACGAGTCCCTTGCAAGCAAGTACCCAAACCAGCATTTTGACTTGGATGCCATCTTGAAGGCGAACATCAGACCACTTCAATTCTCAGTTGATGGTTCCTTCATTGGGTACTTTGACCCTGAAAAGTTTACAGCCCTGAATGGCTTTCCTTCTTTTGATAGTTTATGGGAACAAGTCTAGAAGAGCCAGAAGCCACAAGTCTACATAGTGAGTTGGAATGACCACTTCTTCGTTCTCAATGCTGAAAACGAAGCGTACTATATAATTGACTCACTAGGAGAAAGGCTCTCTGAAGGAAACTGTAAAGCCTTCATTCTGAAGTTCGATGAGTCCAGCATCATATTCAGCAACGAGGATAGGGCCACAAACCCTAAAATCTATAACAGCCACAAAGAATGTTGCAAGGATTTCATAGTCCAAATCCTAGCTGGAATCCATCGAGCAGAACTCGAGGAGGAAGAAAAGAAAAAACCTGTGGATCTTGCTATTTTGTTTAAGTGTTTGCATTTTGAAGTTCAATCCTGCTTTATTCCTTCCTCCTCTGGCGAGGGCGCCAGCACTCAGAATGAGCAAGTCATTTCAGAGTCCGAACAACAAATTATCTCCTCGCCAGAGCTCATAGCTGAACAACCACAAATCCTGGTTGAAAATAACCCAGAAAGCGAAGAACCAAGTCCTCCCTCGCCAGAGCAACAAGTTCAAGTAATTTAAGAAACACAGCCACTGTCTCCCCAACAAGTAAGAACCCTGTACCCTTACTTCTAGATTAAAAATTTCTCAATTGGTCCTGACATGACCTGTTATTCATATTGTAGTCCAACTTTGTTCCTGTGGACCTGGACGTTCACAAGACCATTCCCCACAGTCCAAGGGAACAAGCGAGCACTTCAGGCGAGCCAATTGTAATAGCTACTGAAGATCAGCCTGACAGTCCTCCAGGTGTCGATGATGAAGATCCCATAATTCTGGCTAAAGAAAGTCCTATCCCATCTTCATCACAAGGAAACAATCCTCAACCGCTTAGTGTACAAGAGTCAAACACCAAGATACAAGATCTTGTGGGCAAACTGAGTATACTAAGCACTCCTTCCGACACCAAAGCCCTGCTTCACAAAATTCTCTCTGGGCCCTTAGATTCTCTAAAAGACATTCAGGCCATTCATAATTAAGTGAAAACCCTGCAGACCACTGTCCCAGCAGACTTCATTCCTCGCCTGGATGAACTAGAAGAAAGTCTCTTTGAATTCCAGCACCAAAGCGAAGTCTTTCAAGACCTAACACTCGAGGCTGAGCGTAAGAACGAAGCAGCGGAAACCTTGGAGCAAAACACTCACAAGGAGACAGAGAGAATCCAGAAGCTCCTGAAGGAAAAGATTACAAAAGAGGAGACTTTAGCAACCAAACGTGCTAAACTAATTGCTCTCGAAGCTGATCTCGCTACTCTTAGAGCAGAAATAAATGCATTGGGAACTGACGTTCCCAGTTATCAGGACGAAATGCATCACTTTTTAAATGAAGGCGAGACCCGAGCTCAACTCCTGCAAGAGGCACGCGATGAAGCCAATAAAGCTCGCTTAGCAGCTTATCAAGCCTGGGTGGCCTCAGAGATGACTAAAATCTCGATAAAGAGCTATCTCCTTAAGTTGTAAAATTATTTGGGCCTCAAAAGTAGGCTTCTTCTATTTGTCATCAAACTTTAAACTTTTTATGTATTCAAATTTTTTTGATAACAAAGTCTGAATTGGGTCTAAAAAACCAAATTGGGCTTCTTCAATAAGCCATTTTCCTAATTTCGATCCAGCCCCGTCTTAGGCTGTAATTAATTTTGACTATTTTGATTGTTTCAACAATAAATAGAATTTAATTCTAAACTTGGAATCCGTATCACTTCAAACAATCAAAATATTTGAAATACGTTTTACCTGCCCCATAAATCTCCTCATTTATCATGCACTTCTTGCGAGCAGATAAACCGTCTTCAGGGTCCACTGTTATTTGGACACGTATTCTCTATTTCCAAGCATAATTACTCTCGCGAAACCAAACCGGTGTGACTCCTGTCTATAAAAAGTTTCCTTTTGCTTTGTGTTATGAACCAGCACTTTCGCGAGAATGAACTACCTCCTTGCCTATTTGCTCTGGTCTTCCCATCTAAAGAAACCTCTAGATAAATCTTTTCATGTTGTGTTTCTTAGATAGCAATATCCATGCCCAAACCTGGACTAGATAGCAATATCTATGCCCAGGCGTTGCCTTGGCTATCCCAACTTGAGTCAGTAGAAGAAGGGAGAAGCCACAATCCCGAGGTGAATTCCTCTTCGTCCTCCTCCAATGCATCCGCTCGGTGTCCATATGCACTGGAGGTGGGAGTCCTCTTCCATGTGGCCTGCAATAGATGGGGAAAGATGGAGTGTCACCCTGGGAAGAAGGCAACAAATGTCAAGGCGGGTGCATAGGTCTTTTGTCCTGATGCACCTCCTACGTTTTCAGATCCTCCCCATCCCTCACCGAGGTCGATCTCTTTTTTTTTTTAACTTGGTGTTTTTGTTTTCATTTGATAACTCGACCCCAGAGGATGGCAATCAACGAAGAGGATCTTGTGAAAAACAAACTGTTTTCTTTTTCTCTGTTGTTGATTCAGGTTTGTTCTTGCATATGGTATCAGAGCTTGAGGCCGCAAAGCCTTTGTATTCTTCCAAGTATTGAATGTAAAATTTTCTATTTGAAGAGTAAAAGTTCTTTGTATTGATAAACTCATATATAGTTTGCTCAAAATTTAGGCCACAAAAACTGGCTAATATGAACTTTGACTTGGAAGAAAAACCATAAAAAATTACAAAAATTTGGCCTCGAGTAAAGGCCCTAGCAATTAAACCCCATTAATAGGCTATTGTATATGATCCTCGGTATGTGTTGCCCCTGTAGTTTACTTATGCGAGAGCATAAATAAACTAGATTAAGCTATGGTTGGAGGATCATCATACTCCCACACAGGTTGTATGAATTTCTATAGGTAACGACCATTTATTGGGTTCGCGTGTATAGTACCATCTCGATCTCGCAAACGAACTGCTCCTTTACCCAACAGTCGATCGATAATGTATGGTCCTTCCCATTTCTCTGACCATTTTCCTCGTCCTTTAGTTTTCTCGCCAACAGGCAAAATAACTCGCCAGACATGTTCTCCTTCTGCAAAACTCATGCCCCTAGTACGTTGGTCATAGGCACGAGCCACCTTTTGTTTCTCAGTACGTAGACTATCATAAGCTTGTATACGTTTCTCATCTAAGTCTTCATGCTCCTGCCACATCGCTTGGACATAGTCTTCACCAATCAGGTTGTTTTGCTCCATCACATGTAATGACCGAACATTGATCTCCAAAGGCAGAACAACATCGTGCCCAAACATTAATGCATAAGGAGTTGTACCTGTGGGTGTCCTCTTACTAGTCCTATAAGCCCACAAAGTATTAAAAAGTTCTTTATGCCACAGTCTGGCATTGCTCGCAAGCATTCGTTTAAGGTTATGAATAATGATTTTATTGCTCGCTTCAGCTTGACCATTTGATTGGGCATAGTATGGAGAAGAGTGTAAAAAATGGATTCCAAGATCCTTCATTAGACTGTCTACTTCTCCAGACATGAATGCAGCCCCACGGTCTGAAACAAAACTCTCAGGAATGCCAAACCGACAAATAATATCTTCGAAAAGGAACTGACGGATGGCCTTTGCAGAAGATACCCTGAGAGGTCGAGCTTCAACCCATTTTTTGAAGAAATCAGTAGCCACTATGATAAACTTATGCCCTTCAGATGAATGAGGATGAATCATTCCTATTAAGTCCAAAGCCCATCCTCGAGCTGGCCAAGGCTTGATTATTGGCTGTAATGGTATTCTGGGCATATGGTTGACTGGACCATGTTTCTGGCATTCTTCACAACCTTTGGCGAACGTGATGCAGTCTCTGAGCATTCCTGGCCAATAAATGCCATGTCTTCTTAATAACCATCTCATCTTGGGACCAGCCTAGTGTGCCCCTGCTGCCCCAAGGTGGACTTCTCTCATTAACCGCTTAGCATCACATCCAAAGACACACCTTAACAGTATGCCTTCCTCTCCCCTTCTATATAGCTCAGCATCCTTGAGTACATAATTGGGAGCTAAAAATTGAATCCGCTTATCTACCGGATTATTAGGCTCCTGGAGATAAGAGATGAGTTCCTGTCTCCAGTCCTTGTCAATGTGATCAAGTGTAGCAACGTACCATTCATTTTTATCTTCTTGTCGTGCAATGAAAGATGGAAGGGTTCGTCGTTCAACTTTTAATATTCGTTCGCATACTCCATCTTGCAAACTGATACCCGTTGCTAGTTGAGCCAACTCATTAGCTGCATAGTTCTTCTCGTGAGGAACATGACTCAACTCCACTTCTGTAAACAACTTTAGTAAGTCACAGGCCCTCCTCGCATAATGTTCTAATATTGGACATGCCTTGTATTTTGTTTCGAGTTGTCTGATCACCAGTTGGGAATCTCCAAAGACATGCACATAAGTGATCTGCATATCTATCAGAAGTTCTAATCCAATAATTAAAGCTTCGTACTCGGCTTGATTATTTGTGCATCTGAAGTCTAACCTGAAAGAGTAAGAATAAGTTTAGCCGCGTGGGGAGATCAAAGCTACCCCTGCCCCGGCCATGGTACTCGTACTGGACCCATCAAAATATAAACACCAAGGAGCCAAATCAATACGAGCGAGATCCAGTTCTGGCCCGTCAACCACCTCTTCCATGGGATGATGAGCCAAAAAATCAGTCACTGCTTGGCCTTTAACCGCTTTCTGAGGAACATATTGCAAAGAAAATTCTGACAAGGCCAGAATCCACTTCCCAATGCGTCCACGGAGAATCGGTCTGGATAACATATACTTTACTAAATCTGTTTGTGCAATAACACACGTAGTGAAGGAAAGCATATAGTGTCTCAGCTTACACCCTGAAAAGTATAAGGCTAGGCATAACCTTTCCATTGGAGAATATCTCGTTTCACAATCGTTCAAGGTACGACTCAGATAGAAAATAGCACGTTCAACTCCAGCCGTGTCGTCCTGAGCTAATAGACTTCCAATGGAGAGTTCAGTAGCTGATATATACAGCTTAAGAGGAACCCCAGGTCTTGGAGGAACCAAGACAGGTGGGTTTGTTAAGTAGGCTTTAATGGTTTCAAAGGCCTCTTGATGTTTAGGCTCCCATACAAAGTCCTTTTGATTTTGAAGCTTGAGTAGTGTGGAGAATGGTTGTGTTTTCCCAGCAGCATTGGCAATAAACCGTCGTAAGAAATTGATTTTTCCCAATAAACGCTGTAGTTCTTTCTTACTCTTTGGTGGGACTGCATTGAGAACCGCTTGTTTCTTGTCATCAGGTATCTCAATCCCACACTGATGAACCAAAAAGCCCAGGAAATCCCCTGCCTGAACGCCAAACACACATTTGGCTGGGTTCATCTTCAGTTGATGTTGCCTCATTCGGAGAAACACTTGCCTTAAGTCTTCAAAATGATCACTCTTGCGTTTCGTTTTGACTACCACATCATCAATATATACTTCCATGGTCTTGCCAATAAGATCATGAAAGATCAAATTCATAGCTCGTTGGTAGGTTGCTCCTGCATTTTTAAGTCCAAATGGCATATCCACATACTCAAAAACACCGGCAAAGCCTGGGCATCGAAACGTTGTTTTATGTCTATCTGCTTCAGCCACTGGGATTTGATGATATCCAGCAGTGCCATCCATGAATGTCAACATTTCATGGCGGGCAACTGAGTCAACCAACAAATCAGCTACTGGCATAGGGTATGCATCCTTTGGGGTTGCATTGTTCAAGTCTCTATAGTCGACGCATACTCGCATCTTTCCATTCTTTTTCTTGACTGGGACTATGTTGGAAAGCCACTCATTGTATTTGGCTACCCGTATAATCCCTGACTTGAGCATTTTTTCAACCTCTTCCTTGACTAGAATTGCTGTTTCTGTGTTCATGCGACGCATCTCCTGTTTCACAGGTTTCTTCCCTTCAATGATGGGCAAATTATGACAAACCAAATCTGGTGACAAACCAGGCATGTCATCGTATTTTTCTGCAAAACAATCTGCATATTATTTTAGCAATTCAATAAGCTTGAGTCTCTCCTCAGGCTCCAAGAAGGTACTAATAGCCACAGAGATTGGCTCTTCATGTGTCCCAATATTAATGTGTTCAATGGGATCCTTGACTTTAGGAGGTAAATCATCTAAAGCTGCTGGAGCTAACCTAATCTCGTCCTCCTCCTCTAAGTCTTGCAAAACGTCTTCATCCACATATTCCAAGGCTGCAACCATTGGAACCTTCTCAAAGGCTTGGCTCTCTAGTAGAAAGTTATGAAAGCGTTCGTGTAGAGAAAGACAAGCCTCGGTCTCTATATCTGATAGAGACCCAATCATGAAGAACGTTTGGATGGTAGCTCAATGGTGTAGGGTCTTTTACTATCTTGAGTTGCTTGAAGTATACCCCACTGAGCTAATTCAGAGGCCGTAACACCAACTGGGCGGCCCTTACTGTCGACGCCGAATACCTCCAATGGATTCAGGTCACTGTGGTAATATCTAGCTTCTAATGCATTAGCAGAAACAAAATATGGACGAGGGTCAGCATTGACAAGTTCTGCTTCGCCTGACTCCATGTTCCAGAGTAACATCTGCTGATGAAGTGAAGAAGGTACACAGTAGCTTCGATGTATCCAGTCACGCCCCAGGATTGCACTATATGGAGATGTGCATTCTACCACAAAGAATGTGTAAGTGCCTGAGGCCAGCCTTATGTGTACCTGCAAGAAGACAATTCCCAAGGTTTTAGTTATGCTACCCTGAAAATTTCTGACACTAAGCGAGGTCTCTTGGATAGCAGATTTGGGAACGCCTATTAAGGTCATTGCCTTAACGGTGATGATGTTAACCGCTGCCCCTGAGTCCACTAGGAGTTTATTCAATTGAATTCCTTGGACTTGTCCTGTGACATATAACGGCCGCATGTGCATGGCCATGTCAATAGTAGGCTTGGAGAACATCATCTATCCTTTTGTTTGTGATGAATCCATCTCTGGTATCTCAACCAGTGTTGAATCATTTGGTAGCTCTGGTTCTTCAACTGGTAATACCACGCTGTTGACGTTCTTGGATTCACCTTTTGGTGCTAACGGAGACAAAGCATATTTAGAAGATAAGACATACACCATGTTAATGGTGGAAGCGTCTTCCTCGATACAGTCAAGTGCTTCGAGATCTTCGTCCTCACCGTAATCTACCAACTGCTCATCGTCGTCGTAGTTATCACTTTCAGCCTGCTGTCCATCTTCATTAGACATTGTGATTACCTCGAGATGGGCTACTTGCTGTATTGGATCCTCAGGAATAGGATCAATGGCTGCTAGTAGTAGTAGTGGTGGAGTTTTTTCCTTGGGAGCAGGGATCAATTTCTGGGCCTTCGCTTGTTCTTCCACAACCAAAGGCCTTGGTTTCCATTGCAAGACTGGAGGCTTGCTTGGAGTGTTCTGTTTCTGCATGCCCCCTGTTCCCTGAGGGGGTGTCTTGAGCCCTACTATTTTCATCGTGTCCTCCTCAAAGGTGAGGCATCGCCTTACTGGCTGTCGTTTTGCAGTCTCACGATGAATCTCAGGAGTAAATTCAGGCTCTTTACCTTTAGACCCTAACTCTGGGTTTCGTTCGAAAACTCCTGGTCTTTGGGCTCTTACCTTAGGCTCGCGAGAATTCTTTCCAAAGACCACCAATGGGTTTGCTGCAAGGGTGTTCAATCTCCTCTGCAACACTGCTGGAGGAAACTCCAGATCTTCTTCTTTGATAAGGCCAGCTTCATAAGCATCCAGTGCTCGCTTAGCCCTACCAAAGCGTCGTTGAAGGTTTCTCCTCTTGCTCGGAGTCACCTCAACAGTTTTCCCCTTCTCCCGTACGTACCAAACATCCTCCTTGGTAATATTTCTTGAACCTGGAGGTATATATGGCTTCGCGAGGGTACTTGCAACTTTAGACTCAGGTGTTTTAGCCAAACTGGTTTGGTCTGTTGCTCGCAAGCGTTTGGGAGCTGGAGTATCCCTTTGTCTTGTTTGCTGGGGCTGATGATCTGTACTCGAGAATAATTTTGGGAAGGACTTGGCTGCCTGAGCCAGTTTCTCATAAGAGATCTTCAGTCCACTTCTGATTTTACAATGTGCACAAAGGGCCACTGGCGATTCTGCCTTGGGGTCCACCTTTTCTTTTCCTTTATTCCTTGGTGTATAAGATGGACTCTCGCCAGCAGTTGGTTGGTCGTTGGACTGTTTTCTTTTATTTGATTTGTCACGTGTTAATTCCAACATTCCAACCATGGGCATGGGGGCGGTCAGGTTTGGCAAGGGATCTTGTTCTATTGCTATCACTCCCTCGTCAATCAACTGCTGTATCTTGAATTTTAGATCTCGACAAGCACTTGTGGTGTGACATCCCCATTTATGGTGGTATCGATAATAAGGCAAACCCCTAACATCCTCAGGATGTGGGTCAGGTGCTCCCCAATTGTCAGGAACCACAGCTATTCCTTCTAGGCATAACTCATTGAATATCTCCTCTCGCCAAGACGCGTCATATGTTATGCGAGTCCGATTAGGTCGGACAAACGCTATATTTCGCGTAGCTCTTCATCTGGACTTCTTCCTCGCATGAGTTGGTTTATTTTGACTATCCCCTGAAGAAGTGCCACTGGCAGGAGGAGTTGTAACTGGAGGATATGGTGTTCTATAAAGATATTGTGGGTGAAAATCCACCTCGCCCCCGTCATTGATCACAATCACTTCCCAATTGATCAAACCCTGGATTTTATCTCTCAAGGTCGAACACATTGCTGTTCGATGACCAAAGTGATTGTAGAACCTGCAAAAGTGTTGGGCTGGCTCTGTATACCATAGGTGTCTGAGTTTGTAGACCGGATAAAAGAAGATCAGCCCCATATCCCTTAGCCTATCGAAATATTCTTCTGTCATATCCAATCTGAATGAATAGGCTAAATAGGAAGATTGATTCCAGGCCTCCGTATCTTCAAGGAGTCTATTAGGTGATGTCCAATTCACCTCAACCATATTCACCTGTGGAGCAGGGAACGGCTCGGAATCCACTAGTGCAGCTGTTTTGGACGACCTTTCTAATTCTAATTTTCCCTCATTGATCGACTTCTGGATCTGATCTTTAAGCTTAATGCAGTCTTTGGTAACGTGGTTCCATGCTCCATGAAACTTGCAATACTTCTTACCCTTCAACTGCTCAGCTGTGGGAAGTGGTCCAAAGTCTGCCTTGACGACACGCAGACTATACAACTCGTCCAAAATTTCATGAGCCATATTGGCATTATAGGTGTATTTCTCAAATTCTGGCTTAGTGAAAGCCACTGTTGAGAGCTTGATTGGACCCCTACTCTTCTGGAACTTGCGGGGTTTTATAACTTTGTTTGTTGATAAGTCAACAGCACCCACGTGATCACCATCAGAGTCTGATTCCTGGTCATCTACACCTTCAATATAAGCCACTGTTTTTGGCTTCAACCTATCATAGGTTCGACTACTGTACGTCCCTTTGGACGCGTTCCTTCTGTTATCCCTCTCTTGTATGTTGCTATGAGCTTTGGTCACAGCCGTGATGAACTCATTCAGAGAGTAATACTTGCTGTTTAAGAATAGCTGATGGAACGTGTCCTCCAGGCCATTCTTGGCCATCTCGACCACCTCTTCCTTGCTCAGAGGGGTCTTGCACAGATTATACTCTGATCGGAAACGGTGCAGGAAGGTGACTGGACTTTCTGTCACCGATTGGCTCAAGGAAGCCAGTTTTCCAACACTAGTCTCTGGCCTTGCCGTTCCAAAGTGATCTATGAACAAGGCCTCCATATCCTTCCATTCACTGATCGAACATTTCTCTATCCCAGTATACCAAACAATGGCTGATCCTGATAACGATGAACCAAAAACTCTTAATTTGAGTCCTTCATCCTCGGCAAATTGGCCTAACTGCAGAGTAAAATAGGCCGGGTGTGTTGCCGCATTCGCATCATCATCACCAGAGAAAGTCTGGAAGGTTTGGTGTTTGTAAAATTTTGGCCAACGCCACTCGTTGGGGTCATCTTTCATCGGAGGAAACGGTGTCTCGTAAGTTTCATGCATCTTAGATAGTTGTATGTTACAATCATCTAAGAACTTATTTAACCGTTGTTCCCAGGCAAGAGGAAAAGACTCCGCTTGCCTAGTTTTCCTGGCCAAGTCCGACACGGATTTGGTTAGAGATCCTATGTCATTGTCTACCCTTTGTGATAGAGTCGCCGCGTACCGGCGGTATTCCTCCAATCTTTTGTCCATTTGTCTAAGGATATCTACCCGTAGTTTATCTTGGCCTTCTACCAAACTAGTCACCTGGGCCCCCATGGCTTCTCTCTCCTCACGATCTTGATTTAACTCTGCCTGTATTGCTTGGAAACCAACTGTTGCTGTATCAACTAAATGGGCCTGGGTGGTGAGAAGTTCTGCCTGTTGCTCTATTTTCTGTTCGAGTGCCAAATGGTGATTAGCCTGGTGAATATCTCACCTGGCTGCATAAGCCAGGTACTGTTCGAGTGTAAGCCCTGTTATTTCCGCCTCACTCATAAATTGGAAAGCCATGGTATCGAAGTTGTTAGCGAAAATAACTTCAACCGCTTGACTACTCAATGAACGACACTCGGTAGATGTGTGTTCACGGTAAACCGGTTGTGGATGTTTGCGACACTGAGGATAGACCCTGCGATAAGGATCTTCAATTGTCGCTTAAAGATGCAAAGAGATATAGTCCCACTGGGCGTGCCAAAATGTTCGATTTTGACACAACAGTGGTATCTTGTTTAGAGACACGAGAATTGGGCGAAGTATATATTTTTATTGTCCCACTGGGCGTGCCAAAATGTTCGATGCAAAATATCTCTCACGAAGAGATCCTTCTCGCGAAGCAGTCTTTTTTATCTCAGATGTTTTAACCGTGTGGGCCGGTCTATCCTGTATGTGCTTCGTATGCTGACGTGCCACCGTTTCTCGACGGAATATGGACTAATCATAGCCGCCTGACTTCTATATTAAGCGATTAGAACAGGGAGAGCACCAGCCCTGCTCGAATATGTCCTTTTTGCCTAGAAACCTAGGACTTTGATATGTGAATCTCTCGCTAAGTCTTGAAATCGATACTCCACACGTCCTTTCTCGTGCAAAGCAGAGCAATCTCTTAACAGAGTGTTGAGAACACTCGCTCCCTTTGAGTATTCAAGCTCTCAACTTACAAGTGAGCCGCTCTTCAACTTTCCGGTTGCAATTGCTTCCTTACAGTCGTAATACTCTCACTCGATAGGTGACAAGCACTTAGACTTTCTGGTTGCAAAGAAGATAGAAATCTCGAGGACGAGATAACCGTCTAGGTTTGTTTGCGTATAGCAAGATTGTTTGATCGATTTTTGGGCGGGGGGTTTTCATAAGATCCTCGCTCTCCTTATATACTCGCTTAATAATAGTCATTCATTCAATGTCAAACTCTTCTGCTCTTGTAATCACAGTCTGAATCCAACACCAGCATACGTGTCGTATCACTCATAGATCTTTTAATTCCACCATAACTCCTCCAAGAGTTCTATATAAAATTAAACAGTTATGACAGAATCTAAGCCGTAGAACCAGCTAATAAGACATAGTTCCAATAGAACTCAAAGTCTTCTTCTAGCGAAGCTCGCCAGACGCTATGTAACTTGACTCTTCGCCAAGCACCTAATAATAATGGGCCGCTCGCATTAGACCTCGGCCATCCAAGCCCAAAATGAAATTCTTTATTTAGGCCCAAACAGTAGCATCGACCTCAGCTCCTCTTAGGAAGAGGGGGAGACCAAAACAATCCACAGATGAGCTGCCGACGAAAAGGCAAGCCATCCAGGCACATATGAGATTGTTCCTGACTATATTTATGTCGTAGAATCACAAATGACATCTTTGGAGGACGCTTCAAACCCATATGTGGTGGTATACAACAGTGAAATCTCATTAACTACAATGATGCGCGCATTGTTATGGATATGTCATCCAAGGTAGTTGATGATGTTTTTGCTTATTCCGTCTCTCCAGAGATCATTGACGATGATGAAGTGGAACCTTGTGATGACTTGGTTAGTTTTGCTGATGTTGGGTATCTCCTTGACCCACACAAAGAATGTTCCCATACTAGTTATACATTCACCATGGGGAACACAACGATTTCTTGGAGATCAACAAAACAGACTCTTGTTGCTACGTCCTCGAATCATTATGAGATTATAGCTTTGCATGAAGTGGTTAAGGAGTGTGTCTGGCTTAGGTCAATTATACACCACATTCGAGGATTTAATGGATTATCATTCATTACTACAACACCAACTTGTATTTTTTAGGACAATGCGTCTTGCATTGAATAAATGAAGTTGAGATTATCATACAAAGCATATATCGCCTACATTCTTTATTAATCAGCAACAACAGCAGTTCTTGAATATTCATGTGAATCAGATTTATTCGGCAGATAATGCTACAAACTTGTTTACCAAGTCATTGCCCAAAGCTGCATTTGCAAAGCATGTGAGACACATTGGAATGTGACGGTTGTCTGAACTTCAATTTGAGTTACTGATCAGGGAGAGTTCATTTCCTAGACATCAGGAGGAGTCTACATCACATGTGGTCGCATTAGTTGATGTGTTGCACCCTTTTTTCTTTAGAACAAGCTTTTATTTTTACCCAATAAGTTTTTGTTTGCTTGACAAGGTTTTTGTGAGGCAACATGTTATGCATCATACATCAGAATCGTGACACAAGGGGAGTGTTCTAGGAGAAATATTTATGGTATCTCAGTGTGTATATTGTCTTGATTAGAATAAAAGTAGATATTCTCTTAATCTCTGATTTATAGGGATATTGATTGTATTAGATTATAATTAAGTCGTCTATTAATAAATAAAATACAATTTCAATTTATTATGTATCTATTTACTTTTCTCTTTCAACAAAATTAAATTTGTTATTTCAAAACAAACCTAAATCATGCCCAAAATTGATCGTCAACATTACAAACAATAAAAGCTCGAACTAATGATACCTTAATTGGCGACCCTCCCCTTCATCTTAGGCTCCTTATTAAAATGATCGAGAACATGCATTATATCCTACCATAATTCAAATGTTCATAGCTCCGATGGGATCGAGTTGTTTGCATAGCTCCAAATATGTGACGTACAAGACCCTATCCCTAGCCCCAGTCCTACAATTGCTGGTGTGCTTGCAGAAATACTTTAAGTCCGCAAGCTTACAACACCCAAGCATATTACCCAAAAGCAAGAACAACCAATTGATCGATCTCTTCTTCTCGGTGACGGCCTTCACACTGTTGTTTTCACCACAAAACCTGCAATCAGGGAGAGCGGGATGCATCCAAACAGAGGGTGCCCTTTCATTCATTGAGTGCTTGTGATGAGATACATAACTCGCAATCTCCGAAAACTTTAGAGCAAGCTCGTACTCAATCTCGTATCCTTGGTTACATTTCTGGCATTGGACTGCACCGGTAATGGTGTTGATACCATTAGGTATCAAATATTCAAGAGGGTGGACTATGGCACGCTTTGTAGTGGCCCAAGGGTATGGTGCTGTAATGGTGTCATTCTTGCCTCTGTAAAAAATTACGCGCTGGCGACGTCGACCGGAGGCAAGATGAGGAGTAAGTGCCATGGTAGCTAGCGATGAAACTGAAATAGGCTTTGAAATCAAAGAGCTATTGCATGTACGTACGAATATATAGACCGACATTTGCTTTTCATTTTGGTTATAGATAATTTTTTCATCTAGATTATAGGGGGATAAGCTTCTTTGACGTTTGAACCGAATAGATACCTTGAATTTTAGTAAACATTTTAGATTTCAAAATATCTCTCACAACTTCTAAATTATCTTTTCTTTTTGTTGTGGGAGAGATAATTCTATTACATATTAATCATACATTCATACATCATACTTACTATATAGTGATGATCGATCTATTCTTGAGAAGAGGAGAGTCATATCATAAACTGTATATTTGATTGCATTTTTGTTTATTGAAATCAGATTTATAAATGGATGGAATAATAAGTTTATTATTCTCCTTCAAATTAACAAGTTTATTATTGGTAAATAATATGTAGACTATGATAGATTGTGTTTGAAGGAGGAGGATGAGGTCTAGCTCTTTGTGGAGGTGCAGCTGCGGAAACCTCTGATTACTCATCTGAGGGTTCCATTGGGTCATAAAGCCTG
Source organism: Geum urbanum (assembly GCA_946800695.1). Classification (NCBI taxonomy): domain Eukaryota; kingdom Viridiplantae; phylum Streptophyta; class Magnoliopsida; order Rosales; family Rosaceae; genus Geum; species Geum urbanum. Next base: position 87,156,515 of record OX326997.1, read on the forward strand.
GATGGAATGCAAAGTTGAATATCTGACCCTGGAAGGCTACTCCAGTGTGCTCGGTTTTATGGGGTGTGGTACCTATGATCACTTGCAACGTGATTGTCCCATCCAGTGTTCTCGGTTGGAGGCCAAGCTTGAAGCTGAAGGTCCACAATGGGAAGTAGAGAGGTTGTGGAGGTTGAGGGATGAGATTCTGTGATGTCTAGACCGGTAGAAGGGGTAGACAATCGGCAGGAGGAGGCTGGAAATAACTAAGACAGCGACACTATGAAGCTGTTTCAAGAGAGAGCTCGTAAGAGAAGGAAAGTGGTCGCTAAAGGACCAAGGCCCAAAACGGGCATTCTTTCTAATTAGCGGCTAGTGTTCATCAACTGGAATATACCTAGTGTGTTGGGGGATAAGACTGAGTCCAAAAAGTATAGGTGAATGATCCAAGGGCTCTAGCAGTCATGTAGAGACAGTGCCTAGCTAACTAAGGAGTGGTACACCTCAAATTTTGATAGTTACTCGTGTTGTTCTGGTTTGTTAGTTTAAAGTTGTTTTGTGTTTCAATGTATGTAATCTAGTACATGCATACTATATGACTTCTTTTGTCAAGCCAAATAATCCGGTGTAGTTCTGTTTTCCTGTCACATTCCTCCGAGTGGGTATAAATTTGATCGTCCATCTCAAAAAAAATAACATTCATACATCAACGTTTAAGAGATTTCTCTTATGTATGATATATACTTGTCTTGGTTTGAATATCCACACTCCTCACACAAATTATATGACGATTTTATTCCATTAGAAACAATATGTTAGGCTACCACTTAATATTCGCATGAAGATCTGACGAAGAGATCGAGACTGCAAATTAAGTTTGATTCATCATCCTTAATGGTGTGATTGGAATAATATATTCATAGCAGTCTAAGCTCATACTAGAGAGAAAGTCCCAGTTCTGCTAGTAAGCATTAAATTGACAAAATGTACGTGCATCCTATTGTAGCCCTTAACATAAGATTGTGCAAATTAACATAGCTATGTGTATGTATCTGATAGTGTAACTATGGTAATAACATGTTGTCAGAGATCCAACAATAAATATTTATAAGAACATAGATCGAGTTTGGGTGGAGATACAATCCAGCAATCACTTAAAACAGGAGAAGCTAATTGAACACCAACCAGAACAAGTTCCTAAAACGACTCAAGAGCCTTCCTAAAGCAAAATAACATAAGATTGGATATCAAAATAACACCTGAAAACTCAACAATTAAAAAAAATGAGATGACATAGTTTTTTTAGAGCAATTACCCCATGATCGATCAAATCCGCCAGACTCGGAGTCCCTCCTATTTCATATGTCAAAGGGTCCATTGGGATCGAGTTGCTTCAACAACCCTAAGTAAGTAAGATACAAGACACGATCTTTAGCTCCGGTTCGATGATTCCCGGTGTACTTGCAAAAGTACTTCAAATCTGAAAGCTTGCATATTCCGAGCATTTGACCCAAAAGCAAGAAGAGCCAATTGATCGCTTTCTTCTTGCCCATCTCGGGTTTCACACAGTTACTTTGACCACAAAACTTGCAGTCAGGGAGTTTTGGAGTCATCCAACGAGTCGGTGCCCTATCACACATCGAGCTCCTGTATTGGAACGCATAACTCGCAACCTCCATGAACTTCTCTTTCAGATCAAACTCAAACTCATACTTCTCATCACACTTCTTACACTGGACAGCTCCACTGATTTTCTTGATGCCACGAGCCTGCAAATGCTGAAGTGAGTACACATGGGCACGCTTTGTTGTAGCCCAAGGATATGGGGCGGGTATCTCTTCAGTCTTCCCAGCCTTTAGGGTTTGGGATGAAGAACGGCGGACCCTTCCTGCTTTTCGAGAAGGAGGAGCAACCGGTGCTGGTGGCACCACATTGCCATTCGAGATCGGAGCACCATTAGGGTTTGAAGATGACATATGTGTCGTGACTGGTACTGATGATGAAACGGTACGAGTCACAGGCCTAGATGGGGTCGAGATGGATGGTTGAGTAGATCTCGTTGAGTTGTACCCGAGTTGAAGGATTAGCAGCTCTTCATCGACCTGTTCATGTTCTTCATCTTCATTGACGTTGTCAAAAGGGAAGGAGGGTGCCATGCTGGGAATGTAGCTAGGGTTTGGTTTTTGCGGATTCAGAACATGAAAGGGTCTGGAAGAAGATACGTACAGCTGCAATATTTGAGAAGATAAACTGAGGGGAGACAACAGAATGAAGGGAATTTAGGGAAGACAGAGGGATGTTGAGATATTTAACCGAGTTTGTAGTTACCAAAGTCTTGTGATAGCGAAAGGACTCTGGTTTTAAATCGTCGAAATTGGTGGGATAATAACTAAAGCAATAAAGCTTAATACAGTTCTTTATGCGATTTTGGTGGCAAAATCTTACAGATAATTTCAGTAGATTTTTCTTTTTCTTTTGAAGAAATGATATTGTTGTCTCTGCGAATTCCGTTGTTGCTATCCTAAATTTAGATTGGAAAATTCATTATTATTTTTTCAAATCGCGACTACTTTATTATGTTAATTACATGTGTATTTCCGGTGCATTTTTCTAGGAGAATATGAAAGAAGAGGGAGTGTTGTGAAAGAAAACAAATGGTGCCTGTTTCACACTCATTAAAATCCGAAGAGAGTTGAATGTATCCACTAAACTAGGATAAATAATAAATAATAAATGAAACATACTAAAGTAGCTGATAACCTTTCATTGAAAAAAGTCAACAGTGCAACTAAATGTTCAAAGAGACAATACACGAGGAAACATCCCCGTAAGATTAGACATATTTGAGATCCACCGCAAGCTACTAGGTCGATCCAGGTTATCACACTAACAAAACTATGTGGGCTGAACAAGCCCAACCACATAACTTTAACCCTAGCTTAGACCACCTAGGATTTTGGGGCTACAACTGACTTTATCGATAACATAAACTTTTATCAAGAGTATAAAAATAAAAACAAAAAATTAGGGGTGGTTACGAATTTTGTAAATTTTAAATCCAATTTGATCTCATTTTGATTCTGCTCAAGACGAGACGGGACGAAAAATAAATTTTTATTATTCCATCTCATCCTGACCCGTTCTATTTTTTAAGAACGGGATCGGGTTTTGATTTTGAAATCCCAATAGACCCGTTCTGTCCCGAATAATATATTTTGTCTATTTTATTATTTGTTCTATTAAAATTTGACATATTAAATTATCAAATAATTAACATTATTCAACAAAAAACTAAAAGTACTATTTAAGGAGATTTATTCTCCGTAACTTCCGGTGTGTATCTTGTCCTAATTAGTTATATACGATTTAGTATAAATAGAGATATAGAGAATCTCTGTTCTATCGGGACAATTATTGTAACAGATTGTATCAGCTTATGTATAAAGCATTTTATCAATGAAAGAGTTACAATTTCAATTATAATATATTCTACTTCAACACGTTATCAGCAGCTCTTAAGTTGATAATTGTCAACCCAAACCCTAAACAGACAAATACTTTAAACCCCTAAACACAAAAAGCTTCCACCGCCAGCCTCCCTCCCTTAGGAATAAAACTTCGATCTCTAAATCTAGGAATAAAACTTACTTCTTGCGAAACCTAGATCTTAGGATTGTTATATTGTGTTTATTACATATATGTGGCCTAGTTCCTATGGACCTATACCCATAGAGTATAAATGACGGTCCTGGGGGAGTCACGTTTAGAAAAAGAAAAGAAAAGAAAGGGAAATCAATACTATGTGATGGTTCATCACGGTTTCTGGATGTGGTTTTGAGCCACCGTTTATTGATAATCGATTCTTGTGTTCAAACATCATTGATCACAGTTTTATTATTTCCTAAAATTAATATTAGTGATCGTAGTTTTTCAATCGGTAAACTAATTACATCTCTTGTCTCTCTGTAGATGACACCAATTAAGCCAGAACAGCTTGAATTTGATATCCTTGATCCTCGAGGAGCAGAATACCAGTGTTGGGGGTCAGATGTTGAGAATGCGCTTCTCGATATGAATCTGATTGAACAATCAAACCACCACCACCACCACCTGGTACTGAGCCACCAACTCCAGCTCTCAAAACTCAAGCCCTCATATTTTTTAGGCGGCATATACGTCCAATTCTAAAGAAATAATTTGCTAATGATTGATCTCGCGGTTTTGTTATTGACTTTACAAGACAAGTTCAATAATGTGCATAATGCACAACTTCCTGAACTGCGAGAAAGATGGGATTCAATCCGATTATTGGATTATCCAACTATTAATGCTTTTAATCAAGCTATGTTAGAGCTTCAATCAGAGCTGAGTGTTTATGGCATTGTAAAGACAAATCATGCTATGATCGAGAAATCTTTAAGTACCTTTCTTACCTTCATGGACAACCTTGCGCACCAATATCGCATGGATAAGCGTAAGGGCGACTTTGATCATTCAGTGATCTCATGAGTGTGTTGGCCAAAAAAGAGCGGTATCGCGAGATTCTTCTTAACAACCATGTCAGGCCAGCTGATACTAAAAAGATCTATAATTCGTACAACACTGGTGGAAAGGCACGTAAGGATAGGAGAAACGATCGTTTTGAGCCTTACAATAACCATGGTGGAAGAGGAGGACGCGGCAGAGGTCATGGTAGAGGATATAGTCAGAACATGACTTGAACTCACTAAGACAATGACCATAATTAACAACTCCAACAAGAAGCCATCAACTTTCGGTCCAAGGAATAATGAAAATTCTTCAAATTCTGCTTCTCATTGACGCTTGTCACCTTGCTATAGATGTTGTTCAACCAAGCACATGCACAGCCAATGTCGTGCACCCAAAGATATTCAAAATGTTTACAAAAAGTACACATGATACTTGCTACATGAGACTAACTTCAATGAAGACTATGACATGAAAGATTACAATGTAGCCAATCTTATAATAGCAAACAATACAAAAGCAAGTATAGAGACTGCAATTTTTGAGCAGTCTAAGTACACTGCCAGAAAAATATACTTACGCGATGAAGCAATTCTGTCGCCTCAGTGGCATTATTCGTTGCCTAAGTACTTCGGCGACGAAACTTTTTTGTTTCGTCGTTTAAGGTGATACTTAGGCGGAAAAAAATATTTCGTCACCTTCGCACTTAGACGGCGAAAAATTTCTGATCTAAACGACGAAATTGTCCGTCATCTTAGATGCATCTTAGACATCGAACAACAGTTTGTCACCTAGGTTCAATCACTTAGACAACGAACTTTGATCTTTCTCATCTAAGGTATAACACCTAGACGATGAATGATTCGTCATCTTAGTGATTGAATCTAGACGACGAATTATTCTTGTTTCGTCGTCTAATGATACACGCATTTGCAACCATTAAATTAACACTTAACAATCAACAAAAACGCATACAATTAAAACCCTTTTGTGTAGATGTAGCATTGGTAAATAGGGTATCGTTCTTAACCGGGGATTGAGGGTGCATGCATATTTACGCTATGGTTAAAAGGGGGTTTAAAAAGGTTGTTTGTACTCTACGAAAATAAAGACTAAAACATGGCATAGCAAACACATCGAGAAATCCTAGGTTCTAACATGCTTCACTCATAGACAAGTATAAAACAATCAAGAACAAAGAACCCTAAACATGCTTACTAGACCGAAAATAAACACTAGACTATTATTTACATGTGATCGACTCATCTAGCTTACCCTTGCTCATTCCTAACCTGCAAATTAAACAAAGTTAATCGAAATCCTAACTTCTTAATTTTACAAAACACATGTTCATAATTAGTCGTGCTCGGGATCGCCCTATACACATACCATTGATTTAGACTCGGGATCGCCCTATATCTAAGCCAAAGCATTAAGCATAGATGAACATGTATGATAAAAACTAAGGAACTAGAACACATGAAAAACAGTGGAAAACGTTGCAAGTAAAGAAGAACCGAAATACTAAAAACCACTTCACTCAACCAATAGTTCATACAAGGAGAAGTTACAAAGTAAAGAGGATTCATGTTACACTTTTTAGTCTTCGGGATCGCCCTATGGAGCTAAGGTGTAGATGACTCTTCTTTGGTGGAGTAGACACTCGGGATCGCCCTATGTGTCGATGGAGGCAGTTTTGTGGCGGTAGGATGGTGTAAGCTTCTTCTTGGAGAATGTCTCGGCTCTGTGGAGAGGGGAAAGTGTTTAGGCAGAGCTTGAGAGGCTAGAATGAGTGATGCTTGAGAATGAGGCCGAGCTCTTGTATTTATAGGTGAAGAATTCCAACTTTCCTCTCCAAACTAGGGATTCCTAGTTTACCCGGGTAGAACTGACAGCCTGTCTTCCTTTGAGTATTCCGGGAGTTCTAGAGCTCAGAAAATTATTATTTTGGACTCGTTGGAAAGCTTATTGAAAGGGCTATAAAATCCATATAAGGATCGCCATATTTGGAGTTGAATTGCGACTTCGGTGGCCTCTTGAAGTTACAGGTCTATTCTGAGATCTTCTTTCCTTATTCCACTCTAGATATTTCTTTCTTGATTTCCAAGGAAATATACTCCTTGCCGAAATTCTTCAATATATTCAAGATATTTGGTCTTCAAATGTGGCAAGTGTGATCTCAATATTTCGGCCATGACTTCTTTCCATAAATGTATGCCGACTTGATCTTCCTGGTTCACTTAGGAGAAATGCATTCGTTCTTCATTTGGGAAACCATTTGTGCGTACCATTTTAGTAACTTTTACGAATACCATTTCTCAACCATTTTGCGCGTCTCGGACATTTCGCCACGTCATTCCTAGTTGATTTAGGAAACTTCATTTTTCAGCTCCGCGAAACTTTCCGAGTTGTCGAACCATTTGCATTCCTAACCCGAGTAGGAATCCTAGTCAAAGTAGGAAACACCACTTTTCCTAAGCGAATTAGGAAACCTCCAATTTCTGCGTTTTAAGCTTCATTTCACCTCTTTTATTGTACTCCTTTATTCAAAACCTAAAAACAACAAAGTAAGTGAGAAATGATAGTACTAAGGTCAAAACAAAGCTAAATGTAAAGAGAAAGACATTAAGAATCAAGCATAAAATGCGTAGATCAAATTCCCCCACACTTAGACTTTGCTAGTCCCTAGCAAATACTAAATAAAAGAAAGACTAAAAATATAAACCAACGTTAGAGCTAACCTCCACGTTGAACAAATCCCATGGACTCAAATAAATAAAAACAACTCCTAAGCCCTTAGCACAATTTGTCTCAGAAATTTTCTTACGTATATGGCGATGGAGTCACAAGATTTCATAGTGAAAAGTTCAAAATTTTTTGAGAGATAAGAGAAATATGATCATGTCGTGAACAAGTAGGACTTGGAGAAAACAATGGTGAATTTAAAGCTATGCATATTTCGAAAAAAGTTTAAATCAATCTCACATGGATGCTCTCATCATATTTTCACTCATAAAAAGAGGTTCACTCAAAATGTATATGTATTGCATCGAAATACCTCATAATTACTTGCACAAATGAACCACACCATATGCTCACTCATGTAACTTACTCAACCAATTGAAGGCTACTCATCTTAAGGATCATAAAGGACTTTAGAAAGGTTGTAATGAGGCTAAAGCTAAGGCATTCGAAATTTAGATAAGTGGTGGTGTAAAAACGTTCCAAAGACTTAGTTTAGCACTTAGAATTCTTTAAATTTGTGGCTCATCCTTTCTACACTTCTTCTTGTGTCAAACTTCAGAATTGGGGGCCAATTTTCATCTTTTTGGGCCCTAACTTCATTCCAAACTTTACTCGTCCAAAACTTTTACACTTAGAACTTTTGCCGGAGAGCTTTTACACATTTTTTTCTTTTCTTTCTTTTCTTTTTGCTCTCGATTTTTTTTCTTTCTTTTGTAATTTCGGCAATCATCTTTTGGACAAGTCTTCCCGTATTTTGTATTCTTTCATCACTTTTTTCGCCACTTCTTTTGTGCTAGCTTCGAAACCTCTTCACCAAGTCTTTAGAACAAGGGTTGGAAATTCTACACTAGGCTAAGTGTTTAGATATGTATGTGGTAAATGAAAGAAAAGGCTTAACGTAGGCACAAAGGGGTAATCTAAGGGTGTCGCAACTCGTGCGCACAATAGGACACAAGGCCATTTGGTTTAAGTGGTGGTAACCTAATTTGCCTTTAATCATATCCAAAATCAGAGCATATATCAACTTAAAAGCGTTGTAAGTCTACATGAGTAAGTTCTAGTAATCTCTAGTTCATTAAAATCTATGGCAAGTAATTAGATGAAGCATGTTTTGTTTTTGAAAACCATATGCACGAAAATTCACTCTAAAAGAATAATGTAGGCTCAAAAACTCACTTTTAGGTTTGTATGATTTAAAACTTATTCTAACATGCGAAATCTGTACCATGTTTAATCAAACCATATCCACTACATGTTATGACAATCAAAATATCTCACTTATCACACGAAAACAGTTTGTGTTTATTCATCGCCATATGTATTCTTTTCCCGTCCATTTTCATCATAGACTAGCTAAGGGCATCCTAAAAATGAAAAAGACTCTTTAAAAAATACTTAGTTAAACAAAAAGACACCAAAATTTTTTTTTTTTTTTTAGGGCATCATCCGCCGGAAAGTTCCATTGTCCGCCCGATTTTGAAATTTTACGACTCAAATAAAGTTGTAAACCCCTCCCCCACACTTAAACTCTACATTGTCCTCAATGTATTTAAGGGAATCATAGAATTCCGTATGAAGGGAGAGACCCACGAAAATTTTAGCTAAGGAAAATAAATAAGTAATGAAATTAAAAAGATAAGGGAGGAGAGAACAAAGCCTTGGCGATTTCCTCCATTGGGTTGCCTCCCAACAAGCGCTTGTTTTTTAACGTCTTACAGCCTAGACTTGAGAGTTCTTCATTCATTTGATGTGGCCGGTTCAAATAGAGATTCGTCCTCCACTACTCCCTTTTTTACGGCCGAATGATAAGACTTTAAACGATGACCATTGACTTTGAATTCGTTCCCGGTTGTTGGACTCCTGATTTTTATAGCTCCATGGGGAAAAATTTCGGTGACAATGAAGGGTCCAACCCACCTCGAGCGTAGCTTTCCTGGAAAAATTCTAAGGCGAGAGTTAAAGAGTAATACCTCTTGGCCGATTAGGAACTCCTTTCTCCGGATCCTCTTGTCGTGAAACACCTTCGTTTTCTCCTTATAGATCCAAGCATTGTCGAATGCATCATTCCTGATTTCCTCGAGCTCACAAAGTTGGAGTTTTCGATGCAAACCAGCCTCGTCGCGGTCCAAATTGAATTTCTTGACAGCCCACCATGCCTTATGTTCCAACTCAACCGGAAGATGACATGTCTTCCCATAAATAAGTCGATAAGGTGACATGCCTATGGGAGTCTTGTATGCCGTCCTATAGGCCCATAATGCGTCATCAAGGCATTGGCTCCAATCCTTGCGATTTGGCTTGACAGTTCTTTCCAAGATCTTCTTGATTTCGCGATTGGATACTTCCGCCAATCCGTTGGTTTGTGGATGATATGGTGTAGAGACCTTGTGGGTGATGTCGTACTTCTTCATCAATGCGTCTACTGTCTTGTTGCAAAAGTGACTTCCGCCATCGCTTATTAGAATGCGAGGCATTCCATGTCGTGTGAAAATCTGGGCTTTAAGGAAATCTGCAACAATTCGTGAATCATTAGTACGGGTGGCTTTTGCTTCCACCCATTTCGACACATAATCAACAGCGAGTAAGATGTAAGTAAAACCGTTAGACATGGGAAATGGTCCCATAAAATCTATGCCCCAAACATCAAAAATTTCGACATTAAGGATGTAGTTCTGTGGCATTTCATCTCGGCGGCTTATATTACCAGAACGTTGGCACCTGTCACACTTGGCACAAAATTCATGAGAGTCACGAAAAATACTAGGCCAAAAGAATCCACAATCTAATACTTTCAAGGCTGTTTTCCTAGAACCAAAATGACCTCCACATGCATCGTTATGACAAAACTTAAGAATAGACTCAAATTCGCAATCGGGGACACACCTTCTAATTACTAAGTCAGAACTTTGTTTCCATAAGTAAGGCTCATCCCAAATGAAATGTTTAGCATTTAGTCTAAGTTTATGGCGTTGGACACTATGCATGTGAGGTGGAAATTTATCGGTAACTAAATAATTCACAATATCCGCATACCAAGGAGTTTCCGAGGTACTTACCTAAAGTCCGAAGAGTTGTTCATCCGGAAATGTTTCCTCAATTGCCACCGTCTCCTTGTCATGTACAATTCGAGATAAGTGGTCGGCCACCACGTTTTCTACTCCCTTCTTATCCTTTACTTCTATGTCGAATTCTTGGAGTAGAAGTATCCAACGAATTAGTCGTGGCCTGGCATCCTTTTTCGCCATCAAGTACTTCAATGCAGCGTGGTCCGTATAGACAATCACCTTGCTTTGCAACAAGTATGATCGAAACTTGTCAAGTGCAAACACCACAGCGAGCATCTCCTTCTCGGTTGTTGTATAGTTGCTTTGAGCATCGTCCAATGTTCGAGAAGCATAGTAAATGGCGTAGGGCTTCTTGTCCTTCCTTTGCCCTAAAACAGCTCCGACGGCGTAGTCGGATGCGTCGCACATCAATTCAAATGGTAGGGACCAATCCGGTGCACAAAGGATAGGAGCACTTGTGAGAAGCTCCTTCAACTTGTCAAATGCAGCTCGGCAGTCATTATCAAACACAAAGGGAGTGTCCTTTTGTAAAAGCTTGCACAAGGGACGAGATATTTGGGAGAAGTCCTTGATAAATCTCCTGTAAAAACCTGCATGGCCAAGAAAAGAACGTATCTCTCTAACCGAAGTCGGAGAGGGTAAGTACCGCACAAGATCTACTTTTGCTTTATCAACTTCTATTCCCCTTTTTGAAACTATGTGACCTAAAACTATCCCTTGAGTAACCATAAAATGGCATTTCTCCCAATTAAGCACTAGGTTCGTTTCAACGCATCTTTGTAAAATTAGTTCTAGGTTAGCTAAACATGCATCGAAATTTTTCCCAAAGACACTGAAATCATCCATGAAAACTTCTATTATCTTCTCTATGTAATCGGAAAAAATTGAAAGCATGCAACGTTGAAAGGTACCTGGTGCATTGCAGAGTCCAAATGGCATCCGTCGATATGCAAACGTTCCAAAGGAGCAAGTGAACGTTGTTTTCTCTTGATCTTCCTCGGCGATGCTGATTTGGTTGTAACTGGAATATCCATCTAGGAAGCAATAATATTCATGTCCCGCCAACCTCTCGAGCATTTGATCAATGAATGGCAAGGGGAAGTGGTCCTTGCGAGTGGTGGCATTGAGCTTCCGATAGTCGATACAAACTCTATGGCCGGTTACGGTTCTTTGTGGCACCAATTCGTTTTCCGCATTCTTCACCACGGTGATTCCGGACTTTTTAGGAACAACTTGCACGGGTGAAACCCATCGGCTGTCCGGAATTGGATATATGACGCCACAATCCAAGAGCTTGATAACTTCCTTTTTTACAACTTCCATCATTGGTGGATGGAGTCTTCTTTGAGCTTCTCTCGAAGGTTTAGCCCCATCTTCGAGTAAAATTCGATGCACGCAAGTTGCCGGATTGATGCCTTTGATGTCGGCAAGGGTCCATCCAATTGCTGTTTTGTGACGTTTGAGCATGTTGATGAGCTTGCCCTTTTGTTCTTCCTCCAATGATGATGAAATGATAACTGGAAAAGTGTCATTCTCTCCCAAGTAAGCATACTTCAAATGAGCCGGTAACACTTTGAGTTCTAACTCCGGTGCCTTGATCACGGATGGAACAAGCTTGTTTTCTCCATAGGCCAACGGAATTGGAGGTGGCCTATTTGCAATCAGTGGAGCCTCATTGAGTGCCATAGCCATCTCGAGAATTCTAGGCTCCAAAATCTCGATAAGTGCATCAAAAAGGGCTTCATTCCCGAGTCGAGTCAGCCCCGCTCCTTCTTGTATGGCAATGTCGAGCACATCATCTCCAATGGTGTCTAAGTGTCGTTGAGCTGCTTCTTCTACCACATCCATCGAAAATATTGCATTGACACTTGCCGTGGGAACCTTCATGGCATCTAATATGTTGAATTCGATCTTTTCTCCGTCAATCTCCATGGAAAATGTTCCTCGAAAACATCAATCTTCGTTCTTGCAGTCCTCATGAAAGGTCGTCCAAGAATCAATGGCGTGGTGTTCAAAGGACTCTCTTCCATGTCAACAATGTAGAAATCAGCTGGAAAGATTAGGTTGTTGACTTGCACAAGAACATCTTCAACGTATCCCCTAGGATACTTATGCGAACGGTCGGCTAGTTGAATGATGACGTTGTCTTGTTTGAGCTCGCCTAGATCCATAGATGCATATAAGTAATAAGGCATTACATTAATGGATGCACCAAGGTCTAGCATAACATCTTCGAATTTGTTGTCACCAATCACGCAAGGAACAGAAAAATTCCCCGGATCCTTCAATTTGGGGGGTAACCGACGCTGTAAAACCGCTGAAACGGTTGCATTCACCTTCACAACCTCCTTCGCTCTCGTTTGCCTCCTCTGGGTGCATAACTCTTTGAGAAATTTCGCATAGATAGGCACTTGCTTTATGCACTCGATCAAGGGCAGATTTACTTGCACCTTCCGAAAGATGTCCAAGATGTCTTCGTATTGATCATCTCTCTTAGATTTCGTCAACCTATGGGGGAATGGTGCACTAGCAAACGAAGCATTAGTATTAACCAAACTTGAAGGGATAGAGTTAATACCTTTGTTTGGGGTAGGTTGCGATGATGAGGGTTGTGCCTTGGTGGCGTGAGGAGCCACATTCTTATCGGCTTCTTTAGTGGCCGGATCTTCTTCTAAGTCTTCTTCCTCAAAAATGGTGTGAGGAGGTGCCGAGCTTGTCTTTGGTAAAGGAGGTGCCAAAGTTCTTCCACTCCTCGTAATAATTGCACTCACATTCCGATTTGGTGGTTGTGATTGAGGTGGAAGATGGCCGGAATCTCGGAATTGGCCCATGAAGTCCACGATTTGGCCCATTTGTTTCTTCATCTCTTGTATGTCTCGGCCATGGCTATCCAAGGTCTCCTTTTGCTTTGCTTGTCCCTCCAAAAGAACTTGTGTTGAAGCGGACAATTGTGTGAACATTTTGTTATAGTCCGGATTTGTAAATTGTCGGACCGGAGGAGCTTGTTGCATGGAAGCTTGATGCATTGGTTGCCTTGGTTGGAAGGGAGCACGTTGGTAGCCTTGTTGAGGTGTCGGAGGGTTTAAACATCCCTCATTGCTACTCCACTTGAAACCCGGATGATCTCGGTTGCCATAATTGTTGTTGTTATAGTTGTTGTAACGTTGGCCCCCTTGATATCCTCCAATAGCATTAACTTGCTCCAGATCTCCATTTTGTTCCACCAAATTAGGGCATTGATCATTGTAATGCCCTTGTAGTTGACATACTCCACACGTTGGTCCTTGAGCTTCCTTGGCTCTCTTTGTCTCTAGCTCAAGCACTTGTTCTAGCATAGATGCTAGTTTATCAAACTTCTCGTCCTTCACTTGCGTTGAGCTAGCTTCATTCACTTGTTTTCGTTGAGCCATCCCATATTGAGCATCATTATTGGCTCGGTTTTCCAACAAAGTTCGAGCTTCCGTCTCATCTAAATCCATGAATGCTCCGGTTGCAGCGGCATCAAGAAGCTCTCTATCAATCGGCTTTAAACCATCATAGAAGTAGTTCATGAGGTTTGTCTCGGAAAAACCATGGGAGGGGCAGGTGGCGCATAGAACTTTGAAACGGTCGTAATACTGGCCAAAGGACTCATCCGATGCTTGTGTAATTCCCGTGATCTTCTTCCTCAAAACAGTGATCTTTGAGGCCGGAAAGTACTTAGCCAAGAACAGGTCCGCAAGTTGCTTCCAAGTCGTGATGTGGTTAGGCGGGAGTTCCAAAAGCCAAGATTGAGCTCTATCAATCAATGTAAACGGAAATGCCTTGAGCTTGAAGAGTTCTTCATCGGCATCCGAGGGCTTCATACTCATGCAAATGAACTGAAATTGCTTGAGATGCATGTTTGGATCTTCGTTGGACAGCCCATGGAAGATTGGTAAACGGTGTAGGAAGCCACTCTTCAACTCAATGTCCTTCTTGTCCTCTTGAGGATCTGGAAATCGAATGCACGAAGGACCGCTACTCCACTCGGTGGAGCAAGTACGTTGGCGAAGAGATCGCCTCTCGTTGATGGGAGGATTCGGTGGGTTGTTGTGTGCCATGTCTTGCTCTTCTTCTTGTGAGTGCTCGGTGGAGTGATGGGATGAACGTGGAGAGTCAAAGCCTTCCTCAATGAGAGGTTGGTCGAGAACTTGTGCACTCGGAACTACTTGAGACTTTAGATTTGCCAAACGGTTTGAGAGTGCTTGGAGATCAACTATAGGAGTCGAGTGGGAACGGGACATTCATAGGATCTGATCATCCACCAAAGATCAAGTGTTAGCATCAAAAGAATACACAAGGAATGCAAGATACTAACCAAAATTGTAACATACAAGAAAAACACACGAAAACACAAAAACACCCAAAAACACACGAAATCATAAAACATAAACACACAAAAACAAAGCACACGTTATATATATATATAGGATATAGATTGTAGGAAATGGATGTAATGCTTAGATATATAGATATGCAATGTCTAGAATATACACGAAATGCATGAAGTGAACTATAAACACATGTACACGTTTTCTGCAAAGTTAGACATATATACAATGCAAGACTTATAAACAAGTAAGAACACACATATGCACACGAAATTTATGCAAGTAAAACATTAATCACGATGGATGCACTTAGAAGGATTTTAAATGCACACATAAGGGATCCTACGTGAAAAATGGTATGAATGCATAAGAGAAAACGTTAGAAACCTGCAGAAAACACACAAAGTTACGTGCTAGATACATGATGCAACGTGACCATACGTTTGGCCTCATGTCCCTAACTTCACTTAGGTTAGGGTACCCGGTGGTGAAATCCGAGCATCACAAAGCTGCCGGCAGGTTATGCAAGCTAATGCAGCGTGGTTAATTCTTTACAAGTTTTAATGCACACGAAATTTACAAGTAATATGCACAAGTATTTTGTTCTTTGATTTTCGCCTTCAATTTAAAGAGAATACGTTCATTTAGCCTTTAGGTCTTTCATTGGACATGTGACCCGCGCGATAAAATGTACATTCTCAATCAATCGACCATGGTTCAATCGAAAAACATGGCCAGTTGGGGATAGAGATAACGCGAGAGGCAGGACTAATTTCGACGATGCATCCCGAGGCTTACCGATCATGGAAAGTAGATTTATTCCTTGTCTTCTTTGGGCAACTTTAATAAGCTTGGCCAGTTGGCAAGAGAGACCACGAGAGGTAGGACCGATTTGAAATCTCGGATCCAAAACCCGTCATAGAAACCGTCACCTTCTAGACACCAAGTTACCAAAGATTTCTTACTCAAAGACAAGTATTCATCCACTCACCGGATCATTGGTATATACTCCATTGATGCAAGTCTTTCTTAGATCCAGAACCTGTCACCAGTCATAACCCGTTCTAGACACCATGTCCGACATTCAGCCAAAATTTCGAGAAAGACATTCCCTCAAGTTCTTGTAGACTCCGCCCTCAACCTCATGTCCATAACTTCACTTAGGTTATGGTGTGCGGTGATGAAATTCACACATCATGAGGGGTTAAGGAGATAAGAAAGAAAAAGAGGCGCCATCTATTCCAATGAGTGAGACTTAATCAACCAAACTTGCGTACTCAATGTAAATCGAAGACTTCCTTTAATATGTACCTATTTATATGGCTGCAAAAACAAAACGTTATAATGGAACGTATTATGAACATGTATAAAAAAATTTCGACACTCTACATATACATATACACACTTATTTACACATATTCACATATTTACAAGCATAAACACACAATTCTTTACAATCCCCGGCAACGGCGCCAAAATTGATACACGCATTTGCAACCATTAAATTAACACTTAACAATCAACAAAAACGCATACAATTAAAACCCTTTTGTGTAGATGTAGCATTGGTAAATAGGGTATCGTTCTTAACCGGGGATTGAGGGTGCATGCATATTTACGCTATGGTTAAAAGGGGGTTTAAAAAGGTTGTTTGTACTCTACGAAAATAAAGACTAAAACATGGCATAGCAAACACATCGAGAAATCCTAGGTTCTAACATGCTTCACTCATAGACAAGTATAAAACAATCAAGAACAAAGAACCCTAAACATGCTTACTAGACCGAAAATAAACACTAGACTATTATTTACATGTGATCGACTCATCTAGCTTACCCTTGCTCATTCCTAACCTGCAAATTAAACAAAGTTAATCGAAATCCTAACTTCTTAATTTTACAAAACACATGTTCATAATTAGTCACGCTCGGGATCGCCTTATACACATACCATTGATTTAGACTCGGGATCGCCCTATATCTAAGCCAAAGCATTAAGCATAGATGAACATGTATGATAAAAACTAAGGAACTAGAACACATGAAAAACAGTGGAAAACGTTGCAAGTAAAGAAGAACCGAAATACTAAAAACCACTTCACTCAACCAATAGTTCATACAAGGAGAAGTTACAAAGTAAAGAGGATTCATGTTACACTTTCTAGTCTTCGGGATCGCCCTATGGAGCTAAGGTGTAGATGACTCTTCTTTGGTGGAGGAGACACTCGGGATCGCCCTATATGTCGATGGAGGCAGTTTTGTGGCGGTAGGATGGTGTAAGCTTCTTCTTGGAGAATGTCTCGGCTTTGTGGAGAGGGGAAAGTGTTTAGGCAGAGCTTGAGAGGCTAGAATGAGTGATGCTTGAGAATGAGGCCGAGCTCTTGTATTTATAGGTGAAGAATTCCAACTTTCCTCTCCAAACTAGGGATTCCTAGTTTACCCGGGTAGAACTGACAGCCTGTCTTCCTTTGAGTATTTCGGGAGTTCTACAGCTCAGAAAATTATGATTTTGGACTCGTTGGAAAGCTTATTGAAAGGGCTATAAAATCCATATAAGGATCGCCATATTTGGAGTTGAATTGCGACTTCGGTGGCCTCTTGAAGTTACAGGTCTGTTCTGAGATCTTCTTTCCTTATTCCACTCTAGATATTTCTTTCTTGATTTCCAAGGAAATATACTCCTTGCCGAAATTCTTCAATATATTCAAGATATTTGGTCTTCAAATGTGGCAAGTGTGATCTCAATATTTCGGCCATGACTTCTTTCCATAAATGTATGCCGACTTGATCTTCCTGGTTCACTTAGGAGAAATGCATTCGTTCTTCATTTGGGAAACCATTTGTGCGTACCATTTTAGTAACTTTTACGAATACCATTTCTCAACCATTTTGCGCGTCTCGGACATTTCGCCACGTCATTCCTAGTTGATTTAGGAAACTTCATTTTTCAGCTCCGCGAAACTTTCCGAGTTGTCGAACCATTTGCATTCCTAACCCGAGTAGGAATCCTAGTCAAAGTAGGAAACACCACTTTTCCTAAGCGAATTAGGAAACCTCCAATTTCTGCGTTTTAAGCTTCATTTCACCTCTTTTATTGTACTCCTTTATTCAAAACCTAAAAACAACAAAGTAAGTGAGAAATGATAGTACTAAGGTCAAAACAAAGCTAAATGTAAAGAGAAAGACATTAAGAATCAAGCATAAAATGCGTAGATCATCTAAGTTCAATTTTTTTTGTCAGAAGTATAAATTAAATTTAAAATATTATATTAAATATTAATTAAATTAAGAAACTTTTCATTAAATATAAAAAGTGTATATAAAAAGTGTACGTACGTACATCGATCAAAATATACATGAACTAAACTACGAAACTAAACCGGAAGTAGACATCCCTCTGATTCCCCCCGCCGCTGCTTGGATCATCGTAGTCATCATGCCTAGGAGGGGATCGGATGACACTCCAGCGGAGGTTGCCACCCCATTGACTCGAGGAACTAGAGAAAGGCGCTCATTTGAGTGTTGGTCGTGTCAAGCCGATCCCGGGTCGACCTCACCTTCTTTCGGGCCAATCTAGCCTCTTCCCTGGCGAATCGAGCACTATCTAGGGTAGCTCTGACCACCTTGTCATCCGCTGCACTGTACCTACTTGCCGATACGAGTGATCGGGTCAAATCTCTCTGGACCGCTCGTTCTAGCCTACGAATCTCATTGCTAGATCGGTGGTCGAAAACCGCATCAACGATACTAATATAACTCTCCTTTGATAGAGGAGGCAGTTGTTCAGGCATCATCTTCGGGTTTTGCAGCTATGCGTTCGCCATTTTGTCCTGGGCCATTTGTATCAACCTCTCCCGAAATTAATCATGTGAACAATATATAATATTTATTTCTAAAAACATTGCCATAGATTCTCCTAAAATTGGAGGAAACCAAAAAACTGCATGAAAGAAAATACTTTGAATAATCAATTCTAACATAACAAATTCACCACGGGCACCAATTTTCATATGAATTTCTCAAGTTTAGAATCATAATTTAACCAATTAAAGCAAATTCCAAGAGCACAAACTAATTAAATGTCCTAATCATAATTCAATTTCTTCAAACCAATTACTGTAAGATTAAATTCAATAAATTTCGGAAGTACGATTAAATTCAATTAATTTTGAATAAATAGTTACGTACGTCACGTTCACTTATGACATTGACTTGGCCGGGCTTGACATAAGCATCCACGCTGGTATCTAGGAAATAATACTTCGAACCCGCATCTCTGTGCTCCTTTGCCATGTGTACATGAAACCTCACGAGCCCAAAACATGGTGGCCGATCTTCTTCGCACGATTTACCTTGTTGGCCTATGACCTTGTCAGTTTCACAACAAAGAATATTAAGTAATAAATAAATGTTTAAAATTAATAAATTATTCATTTTCAATACATTAAAGAAAATGAAGACGAACCTTAAACTTGTCGGACTCAAAGGGCCTGACTAACCATTGCCACTTGTCTTTCCTTTCCGTTCGCAGCTCTTGTGGGTAAGAGAGGCGTTGTGTTGCTGGTAGTACTAGTGGAGGTTGTACTTCCAATCCTTGAAAATGCGGATAGCCGTGTCCTCTACGTATTCCCACATCTCCGGTCTGCCTTCATAGTCAAATGTACCTAGGAAAATAAATAAAAAAATTAAAATCCTAGACCTTATGCCTTTATGTTTTGTAACTAATTATGAAATTAAATAAATTTAAATATACCTTATTACCAAGAGTTCGCGGTACACTGACGAGTGGAAAACTATCTTTCAAAAATACTTTATTCTCAATTAAGATATATTATTGTATAATCAGTAAATATGGGTTATCGAACACAAGAAATTGGTGAAACTAAGTCTTAAACACTAGACAGACGAGAATGTCAGAAAGCTGACAGTCTCGACCAATAGACACTAATGCAGCCACGAAACACTAACCTATACTACTCTAAATGACACGAAATTTATACAAAATGAACTAGACTCAGTAGTGGACTACCACACAAAATTTGGGGATATTTAGAGATATTTTGGTTACCGAACTTAATCGACAAACTAAGAACAAATGCAGAAAATTAAATGCTGAAAAGTAAAAGTGAATCAACAAAGAAAAAGAAAAACTTGGAACTTCTCTCCACCCTAGACATCTTACAATTATCCCAATTCAATTGAACTAACTATGGATGAATATTCCCCACCCAAGAGCTTTGATTAAGTCATCTTGTGTATTACACTCTCTTAAAGAGGGAGTGACAATCTGCTCAATCTTGATCCCCAATTAACTGACTTACACATATGGTGATGTAAGCCTAGAAAACTGAAGTCATTATGTTTTAAGAATGTTTGAAGAATAACAAAGCTTCAAGGGTTGATAAGGTGGTTACCCTTACATTACTAAGGACTGTTTCACACAAATACATGTTTGTCTCTAATGAATATGAAATGATAAGGTGATCATGTACACAATCAAGACGCTAGATCTTAAGCCATGCATCCAAGCATGCACTCTAAGAAACATGAATATAAAAATCATCGATGAGAAGAACAGTGAAACAAAACTCATCCAAATAGTTCATAGAATCAAAAGGGGTTCAAAATTGTAAGCATATATAGGGTTTCGATCAGCCCCTAACTAAGTAATTAGCCCCTCATAGACAAGGAAGCTGGACTAAAAAATTTCATAAGAAAAGAAAAGAAAAACTGATAAAATTAGAGAAACCCTGTCGACGATTCGATGGGTCGAAAGATATCCCTCAATGGATTGAAGCTGGACGACTGCATCTGTTCTTTTCGGCTCCTCGCTCTTCGTCTCAAATTATTCTTTCTCCCAATGCTGATTACCTTCACCAAAACCTTAAGATGAGTATATATACTCCTTGGTTGGTCCTCTTCAAGTTCTTATTGGTTTAGGCATATATCTTTATTTATACATGATTCCTTCTTCTTCTCTTCTTATTGCACTAGGAATCCCTCTTTTGTCTCATTTTCCTTTATTCCTCCACAAAACCTATTAAATAATAAATATTAATTAAATACTCAATTATATAATAATGAACTAAATATAGGGAGTGAATAAAACACCGAATAGATGCATAAATATGTGACTATCATACACCCTGAACTTTTCCGATTAGGGCAGCTCGTTCTAAGAGGGAGCAATCATACGTATAATTGAGTTGATGTTGTCTAAGCACAGACTATTGAGCTCTTTAGTCATAGGGCCTTGGGTGAACTCGTTGAACGACACTTCGATCTTCTTCCCCGTTGACTTTACTATGTGCTCGCCTTTAACACCCTTCCTAAGTCCCCAAGTGCGTTTAGGGACCAGGTATGAGGACTCCCTCCTGGTCTTGTGTCTTGCATTTTGGAGGATGAGAACGAGTCCGGCGAGGAGTGGTGGTGGGCTATGGAGAGGAGAGGAAGGAGAGGTCCAGATGATGGCGGTGGCGAGTACAGGGAGGAGAAAATAACCGATCGGGGACTGTGGCAAGCGAGAGAGAATGAGAGAGGAGCACTCGCGTTAAGGCTTGGTGGCCGGCGAGGTACGATGATCTAGATATATATATATATATAGAGAGAGAGAGAGAGTAAATTAGGGTCAATCTGTGGAGAGGAGAGGGAGGAGAGGCCGGGACGGTGGCGGTGGCGAGTAAAGGGAGGAGAAAACAACCGAGCGAGGACGGTGGAAAGCGAGAGAGAATGAGAGAGGAGCACTCACGTTAAGGCTTGGTGGCCGGTGAGGTACAGTGATCTGGATATATATATATATAGAGAGAGAGAGAGAGAGAGAGAGTAAATTAGGGTTGATCCATTTCCAATTTAGGGATTCATATTGATCGACTTAGGCAAAAAAATCTACGGTTTCATCGCCTAAGTCGACTTAGACGACGAATTATACAACCTTTGTCGTCTAAGTAGTTTTTAAAAATGCCCCTAAAAAATTGACGCAAAAAAAACCACCAAATTTTTGGGGTTAGACAACGAAACTACATGATTTTGTTGTCTAAAATGTCACCTAGACGACGAAACCTAGGTTTTTCGTCGTCTAAGTGATAATTTATAAAAAAATTACACAAGTTTAAAAAAAATATTTTGGCTACCTGCCTAAAAATACAATGAAATTAGCCGTCATATGTAATCATTATGTTTATATAATATTTTAGAAAAAAAATTGACGCATATTCGATCGTTACAATTAATAGTTTTGTGAATATCGACAAAAATTTAAAAGACGAAAATGATCATAAATATTGTTAATTATTAAAACTATTTTCGACGTTACAATCGAGCACTTCCACTAGCTTATGTCGAAACTTTAAATGTCAATCATATATAAATTAAAGTAAAATTCACATAAAACTAGATTGACGAGTTAATACTTGTTATCCATTTACTAATATTGTATAACGTAAGTGTTCGTATGTCTGTATTACTCTACATCCATATTAACAAAATTGAATTTGGAGAAAATAACTATTAGATATTTTCATCACCACTTAATATGTAAGTAGACGAATTTTCATTCAATACGAAGTTCGTTAAGAGTTTGATCAATGTAGTTAACCATAAAATTAAAATTTCAACGAAACGGAAACGTTGATATACAAATCTTCATAACTCTGATATTTAAACTGTCGACACCCACAGTCCAAGAATTGTTTACTTTATGCCCTCGAAGAATATAATCCACAATCTAATGTTGATACACATTATTGTACTTATAGATGTCATATTGTGAAAATCTACTTAGACGACAAAAAATACTTCATTCGTCGTCTAAGTCTTTTAGGTGTAGGGAAAATGGATTAGGGTTAGGGTCTATGGTTTAGAGTTTGCACATGTACTTAGATGATGAAATCAATATATTTTCTCGTTTAAGTAATTCTTCCACGACGAAAATATGTTCGTTGTCTAAGTATACTCCTTAGACGACGAACTTATGTAGTGAACCTTAGAAGACAAAATTATAGATTTCGTCGTCTAAGTTGACACAAAATTTGAGGGGGCCCAATATTTTTTAGTTCTGATTTTAGGTGAAAGCTAAAAAAATAACTTAATGTCGTGCATACATAGAAGGAGTAGGCGACTATTTCTGCGGCGTCCAAATTCATCTTCTCTTCGCGCAATGAATTAATGGCCCAATTCATGAACTCGCGATTCACTTTCTCTTTTTCTTTCTCAATTCTCAAGTCCCAGTAGTAATCATGAAGCGATTTACCCTTAAAAATATCTCTATAAAATAAGGCTAAGAATTCCCCCAATTTTTTCATCATCACTAGCTCTCTCTCAATATCCCTCTCTCAATTTCATTTCGGTGATTTTCTTGTTGATGGAAACTCCAGAGCATAGAGTTTCTTTGGAAAATCTATAGACGACATACAAATGGTGAAATTTAATCCTTCAGATTTTCATTTCTGCAAATCGCCAGAATCATCTTCAGTTCATTAACTTGTTGTGCAGCGCAGAAGGTATCATTATGTCTATAAAATTCCAGTTTCTAAATCCTAATAGATTTTGCCTTTTGGTTATTTGATTGTTTTATTGTACACTAATTTAAGGAATAGATATTAGGAATGAATGAATAATTTGCTTATTTTGTAGTACAAATCAGTTTGTCATGTCAGAGAATATGTAGATATATATATATATATATATCTTATTGGATAGATTATCAACTAATTAGAGGTATACTGTAAATGAAATAGTAATGTATTGTAGTGGTTAGTGGTGGTGTTTGTTTTTGATTGTAACATTGCAAGAAGAGAGAAACATATATGGACAGAATTAGAGATCGATAGCAAAGAGAAAATAGAAAATTGTTGCGTCGTAAATCGGCAAAAATAAGATAGATGGCTGGGGGAGGAAGTACTATAGGAGAAAGATAGTTTTGGTTTAGTTGCACAGTTGCACACCTAAAAGAGAACGAAAGAAAAGAGGGGCAAAGGAGAAAAACAGTGGAGCAAAATTGGCAAAAAAAAATATAAAAGAAAAAAGATACTAGAGATGGAGATGGGTATCAAGAAAATTACCTATATTAATATTGTAGAAAAATTTAATGTTTTTTTTTTGTAAAAAGGGCCCCATTTTTCTTGTCGCCCCGGGCCTTATATGTCTTAGAATTGGGCCTGCATTTGTGGATTCTAAATCATTTCTGTATGACATAACTAATGCAAACGTACATACGTACACTCTTAATTATTAAACCTCTTTTAATTAATTAATTAACTAGTTATTAATTAGTTATTCATATATTTAATTTAATTTACAAATTCATATCACTCCTCATTATCATAATCATCATCGTTTGAATCATCCTTCTCACTATCAACTGAATGCTCTTTATCATCATAATTTTCATCGTCTAAATTGTATTCGACATGATCGTCGTCATCCTCCAGCCCCTCTTCAGGGGTATTCTACTCTAACTCATTAATCTCCTCTTGAGTAAGATCTATGGTACTATCAGGCATGAGTACGTGTTCGTTAGACCGAATCAGTTCCCTCATGTTGGGGATGATAAAAGTATTAGGCTCTTGATATGCATTGTCATTATGCTATAACAACCTGAACCTAAATTACTGACTTAATCTTCGTTAGTTGAGTTATTTATCGAATTAATCGTTATATGTTACGTTTATCAAGATTCATCGCTACTAAAATTGACTATGTATAAGTTTTGATTTTTTGTGCTTGTATTCTTTTCAGAAGTTGTAAAAGAAATTATTTTCAAGCTCTTCGAGCCAAGTATGTGGACACGTTAAATGTTAAATTTAGAGTTACGACAAGAAAGTTATGGTCAATCAGAGTTTGTCAGGAATTTGTACGTTTTAGTAATTTTCAAGGTATAAAATACCCACTTTCCAATTTTGAAAATTCAGAGACTTTCCTTTTTGGTCAAGATGGGGTCAACACTTGGTCAACCGTATTTTTTTTTACTGTCTCCCCAACTCGTTTCTCCTCGTGATGGTTGACGCTGGCGAACCACCACCGACCGACTACCAAATTGGTCGGCATTGGTGTCAAAATCTTCACCTCGACCTCCTCTTCCTTTCCCCCAACATATTAACCTTCAATTCCTCGTCGATTGAACCTGAAATTCATGGAAAAATCAAGGGTTTCGACTTGTTTTTGTCAACAACAGCGGTGGGGCTATGGCCGGAATTGGGTGGCGCAAGGCTAGGGGTTTTGAAGCCTACACTGCCACGAGTTTTTGAGGTTGTTTTGTACTACCAATTTCAACAGGTAATTTCAATGGGTAATGTTGTTGGGATCGATGAGAGGAACATTTTTATATGAAGGTTGATCGATTTGGAGCCGGTCGAATTTTGGCTATCGATGGCAGTAATGCGTGGACCCCACGCACCGCAACTCGTTTCTCCTCGTGATGGTTGACGCTGGCGAACCACCACCGACCGACTACCAAATTGGTCGGCATTGGTGTCAAAACCTTCACCTCGACCTCCTCTTCCTTTCCCCCAACATATTAACCTTCAATTCATCGTCGATTGAACCTGAAATTCATGGAAAAATCAAGGGTTTCGACTTGTTTTTGTCAACAACAGCGGTGGGGCTATGGCCGGAATTGGGTGGCGCAAGGCTAGGGGTTTTGAAGCCTACACTGCCACGAGTTTTTGAGGTTGTTTTGTACTACCAATTTCAACAGGTAATTTCAATGGGTAATGTTGTTGGGATCGATGAGAGGAACATTTTTATATGAAGGTTGATCGATTTGGAGCCGGTCGAATTTTGGCTATCGATGGCAGTAATACGTGGACCCCACGCACCGCCATGTGCAGCGGGTGTCCGGCGACCACAAAGAGAAATTTTTCACTGGAAGTTTCGCTAATCGATTTGTACTAATTTTTGAGTAGTTTCATAGATTCTGGAAAACTTGTGTAATGTTCTATGTATGTTTAGGATTCAGATGCGACTTGATACCTTTGATGTGATCTTTCATTGTGTGTCGAGTCGATGCCCACCTTTCTATGGAGCTTGGGATCAAAGCACAACGATTATGTTTGTTATCGCGATGTGGTGAAGTAGCGACACTTAGTGATAAAAAATGGAATGTGAGTATTTGGGATACAATTCGTATTAGATTCCTTATATGCTTTAGTTGTACTCGATTAGAATACTATATTAATTAAACTAGACCTTTGATTGACTTATGAACGTTATGTACGAATTAAAAGTTAGTGGATCGACTATTGGTTTTCCTACAATCCAGATGATTGGATACTTTATTTTCACTGTTGTTTTACAAGTCTACAGTTATGCATTATGTTATGCATTAGCTTGGAGTCATACAACATATATTTTTACACGAAACATAGTCACAGTTGTTGCATCGATGCACTGGCTTCTCGGCCGATTTCCGAGACACTCCAGGAGGGCCAGAGACCTGACCTGTAATTTATTTAGCACACATGAGGGTTAGGACAAACACCTGACCTGGACATGTACATTTTTAGAATCACATCTTTTTTTATATACTCTTTGGAGAAAGACCTGATAGAAATATCTTTCGGTTTAAAACGAAACATTATTTTGGTCCACTCACTCTAATTTTTATTTTTTATTTTCTATGTCTTTCCCTAGCCTTTCGTTTTCAACCGCCCAGATTGCAGAGTTTTAGTTGAGGTTGGGCATGCACGCAGTTTATGGTATAGCAGTATTCTCCGTAGGATATAAGGTTGATCCTATAAGTTAGTATTTTAGTTTGCATATTCAGTTTAAGTTGTCTAGCTGCTATGATGTCGAAAACAGTTGTCTATCTTTTATATTTTAATAGTGAACCATTTTGTGGAAAATTTTATTTATTTTGTCACACTTGAGTTTTGTATTTTTCACTTTGGTTTTCAATTAGTGAGTAGAAATAAAGGTTAGTAGAGTCGTAAGGGCTTAATTCTGGTTTAGACAACTAAATCGGGGTCAGGTCCTTTCAATGTGCTTCAGTGTCAGTCGCTAACGTCCATTCAAGTGTCGTGGCACTCCATATTCCTCGGTGAGACATATGGTTTACTATTTTTTTAAACTTTTCTAGCTTTCGAATCATTCACATAGAACACCTGCCTATCTAAGGTGGCAAGAGCGAATAACTCATCCGCATACCAGCATGAATTTGTATCAACTGATAAAAGGCCCCAGATCTTCCTTCGTACACTTGAACCATTTACACTTGAATAGAAAAGCGTTGATATCATTCCCGTGAAGTAGCTAAACGACATTAACAATAACCACGTATTATACAACAGTGCATTTCTCAACTACGATCCCACTGTTTTGTGTTCTTCTTTCTTCATCTCGGTTCAATGAATGAAACTTTACACTGTTGACAAAACATCTAGAGTAAATATAGTGTTGAATTGGTTTATGGGGCAACAAGTGTCTTTTCCATGACCACCACCCCTCGTGGTTGCCAGATTTTTCTAGATCAATCATCTGCAAAAATGTGAAGAATATATATGGATGTGGGTTTAATTTTTACCAAAAATTTGACATAGTTTCCCCTAAAAATAATGGAAACCAAAAACTTGCATGTACAAACTAAGGCAAAACATTTCGCATAAACAAACACCAAAGCTCATTCGAATTTACCATGGGCACCTATTCCCATCCGGATTTCTTAATTTTTTTAAAAAAACTAATCATAAACCTATATTCATGCATGGTTTAAATTAATTAAAATACGTACTCATTGGAGGAAATAATCATGGAACTTCTTCTTAAACACTTTTTCAACCCAGTTATGACTCTTGTCCGGTTTGGCTCTCTGAATTTTCTCGTTATAAGCTTGCATAACGACCTCGTCACTGTCTCGCAACACTACCCAATATGCTTCAACAAGTTCTTCTTTAGTTAATCTTTCGTTTAATACTTTTTAAACGGTCGTACAACATCTGTGACGACTGAAATATTGTTGCGGACATTTGAATTGGAGACGATGGTCTGGACTGAAAGATTCTGCGTAAGTTTATTATCATATTATATAATTTTTTAACTAATAATTAATTAATCTAATATACTATACTATATTATAAAATTACAAAACACAATTAAGTTAATATGCTATAATCAATCTAATATATTATAATTAATCTAGCTAATATTATATTATATTATTAACTTAATATAAATGTATTTACATATAATATATATAATTTTTCAATTATTATTCTAACATATATTAAACAACAAGCTTAGCAAATAATTAAACATACAATCAACTTAATTAAACAATTATCTTAACGATTAGCTTATTTAACAATTAAACATACATGCAATTAACTTAACAATTAGCTAGCTTAAACCATTAGCTTAACAATTAAAGAAATAATTAGCTTAATCTAACATTTTTTAACTAATTAATCAAATTAAACATACAATTCGCTTAACATATACAAATAGATTAACAATGCAATAAACAAGTAATTATGGTCTCTGAAAACTATATATTTGCAGGAATATTTCACGAAAAAACTCCATCACCATACGTAATTACGTATGTAATTAAATTTTAAAAAAATAACCAAAAGAAACGAGTTAATACCTTCATCGATAAGAAAATAAGTGGATAAACTAGAACTCTGAGGGTTGAAAGATCGATGAATTGAATTATGGCCGGCCGGAGGTGGGTGTTGAGTGAGAGAGAGAGAGAGAGAGAGAGAGAGAGAGAGAGAGAGAGAGAGAGAGAGAGAGAGAGAGAGAGAGAGAGAGAGAGAGAGAGAGAGGAATGAGAAATACTCGATCAGGAAAAGGAATCTGATCTAAATAATTGAGTTTTTCTTAGACGCCGAAATAATTTGTCCTCTAAGTGTAAAGTTTCGTTATCTAGGTACATGCCTAGATGACGAAACTAGTTTCATCATCTAAGTGATCACTTAGACGACGGATTATATTATCCATCGTCTAAGTATGTACTTAGACGACAAATAGTATTTTCGTCGTTTAAGTTGTTAAATTTAAGATGACGAATTATATAATTCATCATCTAAGTAATCATTTAGACGATGAAGATTGTTTCGTCGTCTAGGTATGTCAAACTGAGACGACGAATTATGCAAGGTAGTGTTTGGAATTGGAAAGTTAACACAACACCCGAGTAAGGTAGTGTTTCTCCTACTCATAGTGGGGGTATAGCAAATCCACTAATGAGTTACTAGTGAAAAGGCAAACCATCAAGGCACAACTATTCATCATCAACACATGAGATTTTTTCTGACAGTAGATGTGTCTAAAACTCGACATTGACAAACACTTGGGGACGCCTCAGAGTCAATAACGATGTCAGCAAATAAAGAAATCTCACCAAACCAAGTTAAACAAATGTTAGCAATATTATGGATGGTTCTTCTATGTTCGTTGATGATGCATTTACTTATTCCGTTGCTTAGGAATTGACGATGATGAAGTGGAACATTGCTCTATTGCGAATTATTGACGGTTAATATAGAGCAAATTGACCACTATGAAAAGTTTCAATCTAGGCTGAACTAGCTCTATTTCTTCAATCTAGGCTGACCACCGAATGGTAAGCTGGTTAGACACAAATGAGTCTTTGTTTGGAAACACATAGAGAAGAAATTGTGGTGCAAAGATTTCTCAACGCCCTAATATTGTTATGAGGAGATGTATTCTCTGGTTATGGACATTCTACTCTATCAGTTTGGTAGTGTCTGAATAATTGAGTATGCAGTTAATGGATGTGGTTATGTATCTCTATGGGGATCTTAATTCAGAGATATACATGAGAGTGTCGGTTAGTATGGTTCTACCCAATTCAAGTAACTCTAAATCATGGAGTGCTCATGTGTTCTAATTGAGATGTTCTACTCTAAGTGACTACTTTATTAGGAAGAGATACAAGAATGATTAAGTTATGCCCATGTGTGTTTATTATATGAATGAGTTATTTGAGATGATAGGCCTTGGTAGGACTCGATTATGTCTCGGTTTAGAGGTAGAAAATCAAGTTTGTTGAATTTTTATTCACCAGACGGCTTATGTCTAAATCAGCCAATGAACAAAGCACAACGTACCCTACTAGCACACAATAGTTATTTGCAGTCTAGAACCCAAAATGATCAATTTCATCGGAATGATGATGGCAAAGAGTTTTTGATGCTGAGATTCTATATCTTAGTGCAGTTAGAGCTTGGTTAAATATAACTTGGTGCACACATCCAGACATTGCTCTCTTGGTATGATCCAAAGCAAAGTAATTAGAATGAGGTATAGTACATCTTCCGGTACTTGAAGGTAACCGTTGACTTGGGCGTGTTATTTCCCTACAAAGAAAATAGAGGGAAACTCAAAATTCAGGAAGAAGAATGGTTGAAACACAGCCTACATATTCTAGGATTTTTGACTCGTCGAGTGGATCTCTAGACCCGTTGAATGGTAACCCCTGAATCAACCAGAACCTGTCTCTCGACCCACCGAGAGAAATCTTCGATTAGTCGAAGGATGTTCCAGCTGCAAGCACTATATCTTTCTTCAGTATAATCTCCTACTCGACGCATTGAGATGTCTTCGTTAATTTTGTTGATGTTAGGTATATTTATTACCCACATAAAAGATGTTCCCAAATAAGTTATGCATTCACTATAGGAACATGGCGTTTTTTTGGAGAACAACAAAGTAAAACCCTTGTTACTACTTCCTCGAACTATTCTAAGATTAAATCTTTGTATGAAGCGGTTGATGAGTGTGCATGGTTTAAGACGGTAATACAATATATTCGAGGGTCTAGTAGATTCTCATCTACTACGATAGCGCCAACTTGTATCTTTGAGAATAATGTGGTTTGCATTGAACAAATGAAGTTATGTCACAATAAAGGTGTCATACTTAACTCATTTCGCTAAAATAATCTTACAATCAGCAATAGCATCGGTTATTGATTATCCATGTGAACCAGGTTGGTTCAATAGATAATGTTGTGGACTTGCTTACCAAGTCATTAGCCAAATCTACAATTGTGAAATATGTAAGACACATTGGTATGCACAGGTTGTCTGAACTCCATGACTGAGTTTAAGTTAAGGGAGTTACATTTCTGTACACATCTCTAATCACAAGTATTAGATTTTGTAGTTGATGTGTTGTACTCTTTTTCTCTTAGACTAAGTTTTTGTTTTACTCATGAGGTTTTTGTTTGCTTGGCAAGATTTTTAGTGAGACAAGAAGTTATGCATCATTCATTAGGCCAACAACACAAGGGGAAGTGTTTAAAGAGATTTATTCTTTGTAACTTCCTGTGTGTGTCTTGTCCTAATTAGATACGATTTAGTATAGATAGAAATACATAAAATCTCTATTCTATCGGGACAGTTCTTGTAACAGATTGTATCAGCCTATATATAAGGCATTCTATCAATGAAAGAGTTACAGTTTTAGTTATCATATATTCTCCTTCAACAAGTACCATAAAACAATCAAAGTATTACACTACTTGTAATTTGAATTAAATGTATCAATTAAACATGAAATGAAGTTGTTTATAGTTTTACTTCTTTTAATTAAACATTAAGTAGAACAGTATTACTTTGTGTAATTGTAGTCTTCTATGTCCTACCAAACTATGTTTATCTTATATTGAACTCGAAATTTGGTTCGTCACCTCATTTGAATTTACTCTATTAATTGTTCATTTAAATTGGGCCCAAAATTAGATCCGTCCCAATTTCGAGACGATCAGGACAGACTTATAAAATACCTCATCTCGTCCATTCCCGTCCTGTTCGGGATATGGAGAAAAACGACTAGAAATAGACCCGACTCGACGCGTCTCGTGCCTACCCCTAAAATAAACCTTCCATAGACACTCTGTTAAGAAAAAAAGCAGAAAGGGATCGAGCATTAAGGAGAAAGTGAAAATCCAATTCCAATTGACAATCTAGATCCGACCCAATACCATGACAGACCCCTAAGTTCATATGGCCCATATTGAGCTATAACTTCATTTTTATCCAAAAGACCAATGTTATGCCCAAATTCCTAATACACGAGAAAGGAGCGCAAGGTTGGAAGAATATGATGTCTAAGAAATCTATTGCTCTCAAGAATATCAGGACGGATATTAATAGCGTGCATAACACTAGGGATCTAGGATTAGAAAGTTTGGTGGGCTGTAATTTACTGTGCAGCGTACCATTTTTTTTTAGGGTTTGTAATCCATTAGGAGGTTCATCCTTATGCCTTTATTATTATATATATAAAACATACATCGGAGGTGACATAGAATCAAATTCCGTGAATTAAAAGATCTACATTATTACTAACTAAATCTCCCCCTCTGAGGTTCGCTAACTTCAAACTCATCAACAACCAAATCATTATCAATACTATCAACATACTGTCTTTTAATGTAGAGAACCATGCTATCATCAAGAAACACATCACACATTCTATTTCTAAGAGCATTTTTCAAGATCTTCATAGATGAAAATGCTCTTTATGTTGTTGCAGTAGACACAGGAATAGTTAACACAAGACATATTAATTTATTGATCATCAGAAAGAATGTTGACTTTGTTGTTTCTACCAACCGTCGACTGAAGTCTGATAAAAATGATGTCATGTTGAATCGTACATCCCTTTGACTATCTTCAAGAAAATATCCACACTCCATCTCAAGAGAAAGTATATCAGTAGATATAAAATCTTCAGGATAAAACTTCACAACAAGAGTATGAATATCTTCAACATTGAAAGATCGAAAATTATCACAAATATAAAATGTTGCACTAAGAACAAGGAGCTCCAATGAAGTCTTTATAAATCAGTATCCAACTCTACTAACTAAAAGTATATCACAGCATTTAGAACACTAACTCGATAAAAAGACTCATTTGTAATAAAAATTTCTTTGTTGGCACGTGCTTGAAGTTGTAGCTTCTGTAAAAGCAGCACACATATCTGGCATAACAATATCATTCTCTTCACAAAATAATATTACATTTGCAATCAATTGATCCTAACCATTCTCTCTCATCACCTGAAGTTTAGATTTTGTTAAACTGAGAAACCTTAAAGCATTTAAGATGTCTATGGCTTTCTGTTGCAATGCTTGACAAAGAAACTCAGTAATCTTCATGACATCATGCATCAACAATAAACATAACACAAAATCAAAGTCCTTGAAAATCTTACCAACACTGCTTGCTTGGCCTTTCACCTTTGATGACCCATTTGCTTTCAAATATGCAAAAGTCATTCACGTAGCTCTAAACAACTTTATCAAACTTGATATAGAGCGATGGTGCAAACTCCAACGAGTAGCTCATGCTCATTGCAAACCGTTAATCTGATTAACTCCTGTACCTGTTTCAAGTGTACCAGCAGCTACTAACTCTGCAATTTCTTCTTTGCTGATAGATTTTAGCATTGAATGTCATTTTGCAGAAGAATCCACAAAAGTCACTACCAAATTGAATTTAGAGAAAAACTCTCAAATATCATTAACTCCCGTAGCAACAACATTCAACGTCAGTTGTAAACGATGAGCAAAGCAATGCACATAATAAGTATATAGACATTCCTCTAAAAATAATGCTTGGAGACCATGAAACTCATCCCTCATATTGCTATCACCATCATATCCTTGACCTTGCATATTTTTCACTGGAATATCATACTGAGCAAGGACTTTGGAAATCTCATTTTCAAAGTTAGAGAACAAGTATCTAAGAGACTAACAATATTGAACCTTTTAGTGGGAAATCCATCACGATTAACAAACCGAAGAATGATAGAAGAATCAACCGACTCATCAATAAGAATGCAATACTTTGCATCTCCCAATTCTTCACAGATTTTGGTTCTGACTTTGTTGTCAAGAATATTCAAGATCTGCTTTTGGATTATTGGAAAAATGTACTTGGCATTCCCTGGAGCATTCTGCTTGACAACCTTCTTGACATCCACATTTACTCTTGAAAATGAATCTATAATTGCATCAAAGTTACCCTCATTTAACGAGTCAACTGATTCATCATGACCTCTAAAAGCACATCTTTGTCTAGCTAACAACCTCACTGCCTCTATGGTGGTAAGAAGTCGAAGTCAGTTATCCACAATTTTCTGTGCTGATTGGGCGCTAATCACTCTTTCAATATGTACAGATGGGTTCCTTAGGTTTCTCATTTGAGCATGGAAGTGTTATGCACACTATTAATGTTAGTCCCGATATGCTTGAGAGCAATAGATTGCTTAAACATCATATTCTTCGAACCTCGGGCTCCTTTCTCAATGAATGCAAGATGATGAGATGGACATGAATCAAAGAGAAAAGAAGGAAAGCAATACATTGCGTCGATTATAGAAGAATACTCAAGCCAAGGCCAGTTTTTAAACCATTTAAAGTTGAATCTCTGACCTTGACTCCCACTCTCAGTAGATACCTGAACACACTCAACTCGGGTTGAAACGGTTCTATAACCACATATGCTCTTCGAATATTTTCATGATCGTTCAAATGATATGAACAAATTGGTCTTGTCAGTCCCGGATCATGTTCAAGGCAACTCAAATCAAAATGACATTCTTATGATGGAATAGATGGAAAATGATCAACATGATCATCATTCACAAAATTAGGGATGTCAATCACCAAATCTTCTGTCATAGGTGTACTCCCACTGCCACTGCCACTCCCAATCTCATTATCATTCCTTTATCTGGCAAATTATTTGTTGTAAACCATGAAAGAAGATTTTTGTAATGTTTGGGTTACAGTGATCTGCCATTATACTCAATGTGTCAAACCTATACAATATTTTGTACATTTAATTAGAACATTATAGCTTTACCACATAAGCTATCAAAACTGCAACTTCACACTTTCACAATAAGCAAGCAGTAACCAAACCGACTATGGAGCTCAGCATTTTAAAAAGACAGTAATCAAACTGACTATGATTTTTATCCCCTAGCTTCTTGTGATTTTGATTTTCATACAATTACTTCTTTTTTCACCTACTAGTCTGTCTTGGTGAAACAAATCTGCTAGCACTTTTGTACCAAATCTATGGATCACGGATTCACAAGAACTAATAAGTGGGGATTAACAAGTTCCCAAATCTATGAAACAAATATGCTAGCACACAAAATTGATTGCAAGTTCCTAAATCTATGAAACAAATCTGCTAGCACACCATATTGATTGCAAGTTCCCAAATCCCAATTCAATCATAAAAGAGAGTTTTGTAAATTTCATACCTTGCCTAGCATTAGTGCGGCGTCGGCGACTACGGAGGACGGGAGGAGGATGAACTCAGACGGAGGGTTGATCTGTGCTACAGCTAGAGATCGATATGGCTACAGGCCTACAACAAGAGATCGGTGCGTCTACACATAGTACACAGTGAGAGATCGATGTGGCTGGGCTCTACACAACGAAAGACTAAGAGAATTAAGAGTTAAGACACAAAGCTCAGGCTGGGCTCTATACCAATTTTTTTTACAGGCCCAAAATTTTGGGTGGGCTGGATCCGCCCCTGCATAACACTTCTATACTCAAATGGAAAAACCTAATGAACCCATTTGTACATATTGAAAGAGTGATTAGCGCCCAATCAGTACAGGAAAGTGTGAATAACCGACTTTGACTTCTTACCACCATATAGGTAGTGAGGTTGTTAGTAAGACAAGGATGTGCTTTTAGAGGTCATGATGAATTAGTTGACTTGCTAAAGTTATAGATTCATTTTCAAGAGTAAATGTGGATGTCAAGAAGGTTGTCTAGCAGAATGCTCCCGAGAATGCCAAGTATATTTCTCCAAAAATCCAAAAGCAGATCTTGAATATTGTTGGCAACAAAGTCAGAACCAAAATCCGTAAAGAATTGGGAGATGAAAAGTATTGCATTCTTGTTGATGAGTCGGTTGATTCTTCAAAAAGGGAACAAATGGTTATCATTCTTCGGTTTGTTAATCGTGATGGATTTCCCATTGAAAGGTTCTTCAATATTGTTAGTCTCTCATATACTTGTTCTCTAACTTTGAAAATAAGATTTCCAAAGTCCTTGCTCAGTATGATATTCCAGTGGAAAATATGCGAGGTCAAGGATATGATGGTGATAGCAATATGAGGGATGAGTTTCATGGTCTCCAAGCATTATTTTTAGAAGAATGTCCATATGCTTATTATATGCATTGTTTTGCTCATTGTTTACAACTGACGTTGAATCCTGTTGCTATGGGAGTTAATGATATTTGAGAGTTTTTCTCTAAACTCAATTTGGTAGTGACTTTTGTGGATTCTTCTACAAAATGACAGTCAATGCTAAAATCTATCAGCAAAGAAGAAATTCCAGAGTTAGTAGCTACTGGTACACTTGAACAGCTACAGAAGCTAATCAGATTAGCGGTTTGCAACGAGCAGGAGCTATTCATTGGGGTTCACACCATCGCTTTATATTAAGTTTGATAAAGTTGTTTAGAGTTATCTAAATGACTTTTGCAGATTTGACAGAAAATGGGCCGTCAAAGGTGAAAGGCCAAGCAAGCAATGTTGGTAAGATTTTGAAGGACTTTGATTTTGTGTTATGTTTATTGTTGGTGCATAATGTCATGAAGATTACTGAGTTTCTTTGTCAAGCATTGCAACAAAAATCCATAGACATCTTAAATGCATTGACCTTTCTCAGTTTAACAAAATCTAAACTTCAGGCGATGAGAGAGAATGGTTGGGATCAATTGATTGCAAAGGTAATATTATTTTGTGAAGCATGATAATGTTATGCCATATATATGTGCTCCTTACACGGAAGGTACAACCCCAAGAACGTCCAACAAAGAAATTTTATTACAAATGAGCATTATTATCGAGTTAGTGATCTAAATGTTGTGATATACTTTCAGTTAGCAGAGTTGGATACTAGATTTACAGAGACTTCATTAGAGCTCCTTGTTCTTAGTGTAACATTTGATCCTCGTAATACTTTTTGATCTTTCAATGTTGAAGATATTCGTACTCTTGTTGTGAAGTTTTATCTTGAAGATTTTACATCTACTGATATACTTTCTCTTAAGAAGAAGTGTGGATATTTTCTTGAAGATATTCAGAGGGATGTATGATTCAACATGAAATCATTTTTATCGGACTTGTGTCGAGGGTTGATAGAAACAACAAAGTCAACATTCTTTTCCGATAATCTATAAATTAATATGTCTTGTTTTAACTCTTCCTATGTCTACTGCAACAACAGAGAGAACATTTTCATCTATGAAGATCTTGAAAAATGCTCTTTGAAATAGAATGTGTGATGAGTTTCTTGATGATAGCATAGTTTTCTACATTGAAAGACAGTGTGTCGATAGTATTGATAATGATTTGGTTGTTGATGAGTTTGAAGTTAGCGGACCTCGGAGTGTGAGATTTAGTTAGTAATAATGTAGATCTTCTAATTCACAGATTTTGGTTTTATGTCACTTCCGATGTATGTTTTTCTTATATATCATAATAATAAAGGCGTGAGGATGAGCCTCCTAATTGATTACAAACCTCAAAAAAAAAATTGTGCACTGCACAATAAATTACAGTCCACCCAACTTTCAAATCTTGGATCCGCCCCTGGTTGGGTGGTTACTCAAAGACTCCACCTTTTTCTTAACTAAAGGTCCTAAACACATAGCAAACTTTGAAACACAAAGTAAACTTTATCTACTACCACTTAAGTTCGTTGCACTAGTACAAAAACAGCATCATACGATGCTCTTCAGATGATATAATTAGAAAGTCTGTCATTTGACTGATTTTATATGAGAGAGACGACATTCTCAAAATGTGTGTCATGTCATGTAACTTGAAACAATGATATTTTTAGTTTTCAACGGTGAGCATCCAAAATTTGTAGTTTTCAAAAGGCAGGTACCTCAAATTGTGGTGGTTTTGAAATATTTCTCAAGTCAGATGACAGATGTCCGTCGTTTGAATATTTACCACAAATGTTGTGAATCATTAACATTCAATTTTCAAGGATGGTCATCTCAAAGTTTGGTTATCTTACAATATTGTTAAAGTCAGATGACAGTCGTCCGTCATCTGAGTATTTGGTGCAATGAGTTTTTCCATCATACGTTGTTCGACTATCGTCTGAATATTTGCCAAAAACTTTATAATATTTTTCGCCAATTCAAACAAATGAGGAGTTGTAGGCAATTTTTCAAGAGACCTTACTAGATTGAGTTTTTTGATGAGACAACGGTCGTCTATTGTCTAAGTTACGACATAATCTGAGTGACAAATTTCTCACATAAACTGTCAATCAGCATCCAAAATTTTCAAATTTTAATAGTGGGCATCTAAAATTTTGATGGTTTTGAAATATGCATAAATTAGATGACAGACGTATGTCGTTTAATTAAGTTTTGACATTTCTTTTGCTACCTTAAACGACAAACATCGTAATTGCCTAAAAATAATCAATTTCATGAATTTGACATTTGGATGGGATGATCGGAATAATGTTAAGACGCTGTTGAAAAATTAAAAAATAAATTGACTTGAATTCGTCTTCGATCTGTGCTTATCACTGTTGTAATGCTAAGACTCTTTAAAGTAAAACTCGATTTGTAGTTCCATAAAAAACTAATTTGAGACCAAGTTCCACACATGCATTATGGTGGGGTTCATATCTATCTTATCATATGAAAAATTATGATAAAGAAAATCAATTTAGGTACTCCTCTCACAGGAGAATGAGCGAAATCTTTGAGAAATGTTATTTTAGTCTTTTAGTAATATTTGACTTCATTGACCAACCTCTAAGTGAACTATAATGAGGGTAAGTTTTTTTGGAAAATCCTTTTTATTACTAGGTTGACAGATGTGTATGGACACATTTCTCACTAGACCATTTCGGTTTTTCTAGGAGTCATCATTTGGCCAATGGGCCTCGTGGGCCGGCGGAGGCCCACAAGCCCGTGGGCTAAAAGCCCGCCCAGGCCCATAAAAAGCCTGCCTAGGTGGTTAGAGGGCCGGGCTTGGTTTAGAGATCTAAAACTCGGCCCGACCTGTGAGCCCGGCCCGCTAAGGCCTCGCTAGGCCCGACCCATCAAAGCCCGCTAGGCCTAGCCCGTCAAAACCCGTCAATTTTTAAATGTATAATATATTTAATTAAGTACATAACTAGTAGTTTTGATTAATAAAAGAAAAAGTACAGAAGTAAGGCCATTAAGCACTAAGGTGTCACCAATAATATATGACATAACTCAATAATATAATCCATCTATCCAAATAAAAAGTATAGATTTGATTATAATCGTAAAAGTATTCGTAATAATATACTTATAAACTTATATCTGTGTATCTATTATTCTATATTACTATTCAATTATTGTTTAGATTTTAGGAGTTCAAAGTTTAGGGTAAGTTAGGGTTTAGGGGTTTGATATTTATGGTAAGTTAGGGTTTAGGTTTAGGGGTTTTGGAGTTTGAGATTTATAGTAAGTTATGATTTAAGAGTATTATGTTAATCAAATGGTTAAATGAATTTAGATTTGGCTAAGTTTTTGTATATTTCTTAATTGTATATTTGTAAATATTACATTATAACTAGTGGTTTTGATTAATAAAATACAAAGTATAGAAGTAAGGTCACTAAGAACAAATGCACACATTTCCTTTAATCAGGTTTGTATGCCTTTAATTGTTAGATTATGCCTTTAATCAGGTTTGTATGCCGGTAGCATACGGGGGTCTCGCTGAATTTATTAAGAACAAAATATGATTTTTTGAATTTATTTCTTTGAAAAAAAATTAATTAATAAATACCTAACCCTAACTCTCTCTCACAATCACTTAACTCACTTATATAAATACTACCCCTTATTCTCCTTAACAAGCTAAGACACATAACAAAGGATCTGCGCCTCTCTCCCTCTCGGCCTCTCTGCCTCTCTCAAACTCTCAAAGAACAACTCTCTCAAACCTTACAGATCCTTCACCGGCTCACCTCACGTCCTCACCTCTCTCAAACCTTACAGATCCTTCACGACTCACCTCATGTCCTCACTTCTCGATCTCACTGACTCACCCTCACCGATCTATCTCAATCTCACCGGCACCTAACTCGATCTCGATCTCCCTTATTTCTCTAGTTCTCTTTCTCACTAAGTTGCTCTGTGTAGTGTGTTGATAGAGAAGTCAGAGAACGCGAGGAATACTAGAGGATCTCACCGAGTTGCTTTGTGTTGTGGTTTGCTTCTATTTCATTTGTTTGCTTTTATTTGGTTTGATTTGCAGAATATATCTCTCTTTGTCTCACAATATTGTATTTGGTTAACAAGTCCATCATAGTTTGGTATTGATTTTGTCCCGATCCAATCTGCTACCACTCCAGCTAATCGGCTTGGTATTTATTCTGTCCTGATCTACTTATTTTTTTGTACTTATGTTTTATTTTAGGAAAACTACATCTGTTAGCATCACATCTACATGTGTTTACATCTGTTCTCGAATCCATCTGTGCTCAAATCAATTCCAACTCATATATGCTCGAATCCAATCTGTTAGCTTGCATCTGTTAGTTTGTGTCTATTAGCTTGGATGGTGAGAGGATCTGTTAACTTGCATATGTTAGCTTGCATCTGTTCAACTTTTGATGCTGAAATCCAATCCAACCCATAAGTCTGTTAGCTTTTGATAGTGAAAGGCTTGCATATGTTTACATTATGAGTATCTAGTTTTTAAAAGAAAGCATCTGTTTAAAAGCAAGCATCTATTTACATTATGGCAATCTTATATTAAATGTTAATCATTTCCATACATCATGATGCAGGAACAATGAGGAAATGATATTGATGCACTAGCACTAAGAAGAGGAAAGGAAAGGAAAGGAAAGCTTGCAACTTACGTATCATATTTTGAACCTTTTCTTTTTAGTTTAGAAAAGGAACGTGCAACTGATGATAATGACAATACTGCATCCTCTAAAAAGTCTAGGTTTACAAGTGATGTTTGGGAATATTTTGAAAGAATTGAAGTTAAAAAGGATGGAAT
The DNA here is from genome assembly GCA_946800695.1 of Geum urbanum. Taxonomy (NCBI): domain Eukaryota; kingdom Viridiplantae; phylum Streptophyta; class Magnoliopsida; order Rosales; family Rosaceae; genus Geum; species Geum urbanum. The sequence goes on from OX326997.1 coordinate 87,197,177, forward strand.
TTTGGTATTGAAAAATATATGTTTGATTTGTAGTGATAAACTTAAAGGTGGTTCTAGTGCTGGTACTAGTCATTTAAGAAGACATTTATTCACTCATCAAAAAAATCAGAAAAAATTAAGTGCTGATATTTCTGGAAATTTGAATGCTTTTGCTTATGATAAGAATGTTGCACGTAAAGAAATTCTTGATTATGTTATAAGATCTGAATCACCTTTTACCTTAGTTGAAAAACATGATTTTACTGGAATGATTAATCGAGCATTTTGTCCTCAATTTCGAGGAATTTTAGCCTCAACATGTAAAAGAGATGTAATTGCGTAGTTTAGTAAGAAAAAAGAAGAGCTTTTGAGATATTTTGAAATTTTTTCTGGAAAAATTAGTTTAACTAGTGATGTTTGGTCTTCTCGTCAAAAAATGGGTTACATGTCACTTAACACACATTTTATTGATACTGATTGAGTTTTGAATAAAAGAATAATATACTTTAAGATGATTGAATAGCCGCACACAGGAGAGTCACTTACAAGTCATATATATGAAGAGTTGTTAGCTTGGCATATTCATGATAAAATATTTTCTCTTTCTTTAGATAATGCGTCAAATAATGAAGTGGTTGCATGCATTCTTCCGGATTATCTAATGATAGATTCTGTGCCTAAAAAGTTGTTTCATGTTCGTTGTTGTGCACATATTTTGAATTTGGTTGTGCAAGATGGTTTATCTATTTAGGTTCATCTATTGATAAAATTGTGAATGTTGTTCGAAGTATGAATTCTTCGAATAAGAGACATGAGTTGTGGGTGCATTGTTGTATTGATTTACAGTTTTCTAAAAAAAATATTGATAATGATGTGCCTCATAGATGGAATTCTACTCATGAACTTTTGGAAGTAGCTATAAAATACAAAGGGCCTTTGAATATGTATGCTATAAAATTGAACGAGTCACGATCTTGTAATTTAGATGTCCCATTAGATCAAGATTGGGCAATTGCTACACTAGTTAATGGTATTTTAGCAATTTTTGCATCCTCAACTAAGATATTTTCTTATGTATATTACCCTACATCTTGTTGTGTTATTAGTTGCTTGATGAATATCCATGCTTCATTCGTTGCATATTATGAATTTACTATGTTTAAGAATGCATTGGATGCAATGAAATTGAAATTTGATAAGTATTGGGGAACTTTTTCAATTGCCTTTTGTTTTACCACGATTATGGATCCTAGATTTAAGTTATATGCTACTGGTGAATGGTTGAAATGTTTGAACTCTGATCAGCTTGAGATAGATAGAAAATTGCTAGCTTTAAAAACTGAATTGCATGCTCTTTATGAAACATACAAGGTCAATGTTGTCTCTAGTGAACCTAGCCAACCTCAAGTTTTGAGTTCTCCTTCTTTGTCCTTAGTTTCTGGTTCTTTAAGATGCCTATTGTAGGAGATTTCTCAATGCAGTCTTTAAAAAGGGCAAAGACATCATCTTCATATGCTTCTTCTTCTGCTACATCAAATGATTTACAAATATATTTAGATTTGCCAACTATTGAGGTTGATGATGATAATCAGTTTAGTGTCTTGGCTTGGTGGAAAATAAATCAACCATTATATCCTATGCTTTCTCTTATGGCTAGAGATCTGCTAACAATTTCTGCTTCTACTGAAGCTTCAGAGTCATGTTTTAGTTTAGGTGGTAGAATTGTATATAAAAGAAGGGTCAGTTTGAGTCCAAATGCAATTGAGGCGTTGGTCTGCTGTAAGGATTGAAGTTTAGCAAAATTGAGGATGCAAGAGGTTATGCGTGAGAAAGAGAGAGCTGGAGAAATAAGGCTTATTAGAGCTGCACGACTAGATTGGATGATTGATAGTGAGGTTGAAGATGAATGCTCTTTTGAGGATGTGGTGGAGGTATGTTGATGCAATCTGTTAAATTTTTTGGTTTTTAAATTTTGTTGAATGTGTAGGTTATTAACATTTTTTGTATAATGTGTAGGCCATATTTCCTCAAGTCTCTCAACATCCTCAAGAGAGGACTCCGGTAGAAGTTTCATCCGAAGTTTTCTCATCAACTAATCTTCCTGATTCATACTGATGTAGTTATGGGTTGATAGAATTCTGGGTTTATGGAATTCTGGATTTATATATTTCTGGATTTATAAGATGTAATTTTGGACTTTGAACTATGGACTTTTAAGCATTATGGATTTGGATTTATAGCATTATGTATTTTGATTTTATGCATTATGTGGATTTGAATTTTTAGCATTCTGAATTTTTGTATCCAATATTTGAAGATGCATTGTGGATTTGTAAATCTAATATTCTGATTTGAAGATGCAATTTAGATGTAAATATGCATTTTGGATTTGCAATGTTTTTAAAATTTTGATTCTAGTCATTTAAATAGGCCGGCCTGTTATAATCTAAGAGGCCCGACCCGTAGAAGCTCGGCTGAATGGGCCAGGCCTGGATCTTAATATAAAAGGCAAAGTCCAGCCCGACCCGGCCCGTAAACCTTGAAACACTGTTGAAGCCCGACCCAGCCCGGACCGTTGATGGCCCCTAGGTTTCTCGTATGTCTTTAATTCCATATATAAGTACTAATGTTACTTACAATGTTTGTTGCTTATATGAAAACCAAACCTTTATGAAACTAAATCACTAACAAATAATCATTTTTTAAATATGACTGTTAGATGAGACAATTGGACTAACCTAAGCACGCTGTGAAAAAATTAGAACTTTCTGGTTTGCATTCGAGCTTGATCCATGTGTCCTACCATTGTGACCATATTGCCGTGAAGCATAAAATGCAATTTGCCGCTTCGTCAAAAATAATTTGAGATCAAGCACCTCACTCGCATTCTCGTTGGATTCACATATGTCTTTCCATGTAAAAAAATAAAATTTCTAAACCCTAAACCCTAAACCCTACACCTAAATCTAAACTCTAACCCTAAACCCTAAAAGAATAATAAAAAAATAAAAAAGAATAGGTTTCAAGGTTCAACACTTTAACCCCGACTCTAAACCTAAGAGCAAAAGCACTGGGAGGGGTAATGCTCGAACAAGAGGAGGGCCCGAAAGAATACAGCGGTGAGAAATCGATCAAGACCGGTCGTTGACCGAAGGCTTGCTCGAGTAAAAGGTGGAGCAAAACTTGAAAAAGCTGTTGCTGGAGCTCTTTTTGTCTGTCCGGCTGGTCTTGCTCGAGTTCTTCTTGTTTCCCCGTGCGGATGGTCTAAAAGAATGGAAAAGAAGAAGAAGAAGAAGAAGATCGATACCGCCTCTCTCTCTCTCTCTCTGAGAACACAGTGGGGAAACCCACAGCCACATCACGACCTCGCTGTCTCCAGGCTTCGAGCTTGGTCTCACACGGCCTCGCCCCGCTGCGAACTCGGTTAGCCATGTCGCGCCGACCCCCGCTCAGCCTCGTCGCGACCTAGCCGAGCCAATGTTGTGCCGCCGAAACACAAGCAGAGTAACCACGGGGGGTTGTATCTCCTCTTTCGGCCTATCAAGTATGTATTCCTCCGCTCATATTCTCTCTAATCCCAATCTCCAATTCTTGTATATACTTCCTTCTCATATGTTTCCTCTCTATTCCTGAGAATCAAGCGCAAGTTTCTCTTTGAATTTGTTTATCAGGCGCTTATGGCTTGTGGGTTTTGTAGGATTTGTGTAATATTGGGAGAGAAGCGAAGATGAGGGGGATTTTCGTCGGAAACCACAATATGGTCAGTAGTAGTGGTCATCCCACCACTTTTTCTCTTACTTTTCAGCACATAGCCAATCTTGTTTATTAACAACACATTGGTTCGGCCCGTGCCTACGAGTAATGTCATCAATGGAGGTTCTCATGCTGGCAAGAAGCTGGGTATGCAACTCTTATTTCCAGCTCAGTCCCACCTACACTCTTCGATGGGAAAACAAGAATGGTATAATAAAAATTGCTTGACTAGTGAGTTGCATTTTATCTATTTCGGTTAGCTTTTGTAGTATGAGAGATCTTGTATGTCAATGTGTTTGTTTGAGGCCAAATGCTTGTTCTCACAATTTGGATTGGTTTTCTTTGAATCTAATGAAAATGTTGGCGTTTTCTGTTGTTGAAGGCTGTATGTATCTTACACATGCCCATTTGCTCAATGTGCGTGTATTACCCGGAACTGTAAGGTTGTATTTAGAGCATTTTCTTTGCTCTTTTCTGGGTCTGTGTATTGGTGTTTGGTGCAAGTAATATCAAGCTCACAAATATAAGTCAGATTTGCTTCTGCTAGCTCTTTCTGTAATGGTCATAGTCTGCATCGGCTGCTAGTTTTGTTTTCCTTGATTTTCTCTATTGTCTGGCACTGAATGTGATGAAGAACATGGATAGTAGTCCTCCTTTTCTTCTACTTTTAGGCTACTTCCTCATTCTCTTCTCCAAAGATTTTCACTTCCGGTAGTGGTGGCCTTGGACATGAAAAACACCACCTCATGGTACTCTAGGCTGGTCAGTACCTTGAGACTTGAGAGAATTCAGAAGCACTTGGGCAAGATCAACAAGTTTCCTGTCATGTCCATATAGGTATTGCATATATATTTATATCTATATATACCCTATATAATTTCATTGATTTTCCTCATCTGTGAATCTTTAACGATTCATATATTTTTTGGGTTCTTTGATCTGTGCAGAGCCCAGATGGAGATATAATAGACTGTGTTCATAAAAGAAAGCAGCCAGTGCGCATTAGGTCACCCTCTATTAAAAAACCACAAGATTCAGGTACTTAAAAACTTGACTTAAATGATACCCTTTCTCTTACTCTTTTTCTCTATCCATTTATTAGATTTGCTGGCCTTAAGTATTTTCTCACATTTGCTGAAACAAGTAGTTGGTACAATTAGATAGATAGAACTCCATCATCTTAAATGTTTAGATTTGGTGGTATGCATGTGTTTATATTTATGTGAAAACAGAAGAAGGGGAATCAAGTACTGAGCTGGTAATCACCTTTTCTTTAGTTTTTTTTATGACCCAGCTTATTCATCTTCTTCTTGTTCTTTTTATTTTTTTATGGATGTTCTTTCTTTTTATTTTTTCCTTAACTGTGATCGATCTTTATCATGGCTAGCTAGCTTGGTAGATATCCAGAGTATTAGATTATGTGCTTCATATGATTTTAAGTAATTAGAAAAGCTCTGTATTTGTCATGTGGATGCAAGCTAGCTGAGAGATGATGGTTTAAGTACTTGATTTGATATATAAAGCTAGCTGTCATTGTATTTCTTGCATGTTCTCTTCTATTATAAGTTTGGTATTGATTCAATGAACACATATGGAGTAGTAAGCTTAGGTCCTTTGTAAACAAATTTATTACTTGACAATTTATGTTCATAATGGTCGAAAAAGGCAGTTCAAAATAAAGGCAAAAAGGCAGCTCGAGTATGAGATCCAGGTCCTAATGCAGCTCAACTGAAGTTGGCATTGTGATTACGCATTTTATCTACCACATTATAGCTAGCTAGTAGTACTTAGGTCTAGATCTAAAGTGTGGGAAATTAGTTGTTGTACTTAACTTTTGAGTCCTCGATGACTTCATGCTTTATATAATTGTAGTTTCTACGATTTTTAAGCACATTGTTGAAATCAAATGTTCATATATATGATATTGTTGAGAGAAAATTGATGTATTGTTTATTTGCTAAAATTGAATACTTGCTCGTCACATAAAAGCTGTTAGAAAATGTTTACTCTATCATACTCAGATGATGGTCAAAGAATATAAGTATGTTGAAACAAGCATACTCAGATGACACGTTATTATGACCGTCGACTAAAGATCATAAAGACGACAGACGCCCGTCATGTGAATGCATGCCATCAGACATAAGGAGGTGCATGCATGGATGGCATTTGTTGGCACCACGAATATCATCCGTCGTCTGAACTATATTACCATCATCCCTATAATCGGTATACGACAGTCATTTCAATCTTTTTGGCGTCGTATAAAACTATTTCCGAATAGACGACGGACAAAACATATTTTAGACGACGCGCAATGAGCGTTGTGTAGTAGTAGTGTTGCTAATTCCTACTAACCAAGCAAAATATAGAATCTGGTTCTTCCACCCATGCTGGCTAACAGTGGATTTACTCTAGATTGATTAGTTTTTTTAATTCACATGCAAACCCACAACAGGTACAGAACTACTATTCAATTCCCCATTTTTTTTTTGTTTTCTTTCGGATTGCACTTCTCTCTCTCTCTCTCTTGCTTCACTCTCCCTCTGAATTATGTTAATGCTTGGCCTCTTGTTTGGTAGGACAAGGTGCTGGGGAGGCAGATGGGGTTGCAGACACAGTAGGCCAAAACTGAGCATTCTTCACCTTTGAGACACTTGCAAGCACACTCACTGGGGTTACATCTCCCATTACAGTCACCTTCTTTGCTGCAAAGTCGATGTTGAAAGATGTCACCCCTGCTCACATAATTATCAACAATAATTAGTTCATGACTATATGATTTTATTTGCATGTATCCATGATTAAGATGTAGCTATCTAGCTCTAATATAGTAAACGTTTGAATCTTTAATGATCAAATACATTGTTGTACCTTCCATTCTTGATAGATGCTTCCTCAGTTTTCCTTCACATCCTCTACAGTGCAGTGACACCCTCAACACTACAACCTGCACACAGTAAAAACACCATCAAATTTGATAATCGAATTGTCAAGATAATATAGTGTACGTTTGGTCTTAATGTGCGGTTCAGATTCACAATCTAACAACATAATTTAATTAGTAGAGGTCCAACTAACTTTACCTACGCACTATTCATAGAGTAACAAGTAATTGACAACTTATATCACACATGCATGATGGCAAAGAACAGAGCAGTATGGACAAACCTGGTCGGAAGGTGGAGGTGGTTTTGACAGAGATGAGGAAGCGCTTGCTGAAGAAGCAGATTCGTTTTCTTTCTGCTTACTCATCACCGTGTTATGGTTCTCCTTATTGTCTTCAACTGGAACCAATCCCAAAACCGAGTCATAATCCGATAAGCCATCAAAGAACACTTTGTCATCACTCAAAAGGTATCTGGTTGATCCGGGAGGAGTAGTACTAAGAAGATCAACTGGCTCAGCACAACTCTTCCTAACAACACTTCCTGCACTTGGGACAGAAGAGTACTTCTTAACATTATCATCAGTACTTGGCCTCTTGGGAGTAGAAGAAGTACTCTTCCTCTTTTGCTCATACTTTTCCTTTGAGAAACTCACAATCTTCTTCTTGCTCTGCTGATCACTTGGTTTTGACGCCGAGGAGTTTTTCTTGCTCTTTTGGAGTTGATGATAAGTTTTGGGATTGATGGGTGGGTGAGAATTGCAAGGAGGGTTGATGAATCTAGCACTAGTACTACCAGCGTTTGATCTTCTTGAATCTTGAATAATGGGATTGTGGCGATCGATGGCTCGACCACCAAGTTGGATAACTGATGAAGAAGAAGAGGAGGCTTGTTCCATACTGAAACATATGGCTGTTGAAGCTTGGGATGCACAGAAGATATCTATGCCTTTCAGCTTCATTTTGATAATGATGACACACTAGAAAGTGGTAGTGGTTTGCAGAATCTGCATGAAATGCTGAGAGAAAAGGAGAGGACAGATCACTAAGAGAGCTTTAGAAAGAGATGTAGTTTAGTTTTGATACTCAGCTTGAAGCTTACTCTTGGAGATAAAAGGGGAAGTGAAGAAGAATCATAAATGGTTTGTGGAATTCCAAGCAAATTAAACTATACATTAATTATATGGTGTAAATACAAATATAATACTATTATAGATTATGGCGTTTGCAATCCTCCACTACTGTTAGTTAGATTTTTTACAGTGTCAATGATTGTTTTTACCAAATTGGACAGTATCAAATGACTAACATGCTGGAGTTTACCTGTGTAGATCGAGTGACAGTACACAGACAACGTCTTCAGAGATGAATTGGATTTTTCCAAATAAAAGGGCCTATCCATATATAATTGAGATTGAGGTAAAAGTTGATCGTCTTAGCACCATATAGGTATTCGTGGATCCGAGTACTGTATTTGTATAGCCTGATTGAGGGAGGTAGTAAAAATATGAAGGAAGCAAACAAAAGAAGTTGATGAAGAAGAAGAAAAGTGGGGCAACGATTTCGTTCTCAACATGCAGCAGCCTACGATTGCAGAAAGAGATCTTTATGAATTGCATCTAACTTTCCTGTGGATTTAAGGGATTGAAAATGATGTGTAATAAGTGCCTTGCTTCTTTTATCTATGTCAATGGGGCTACTAATTGCATTAGGGATATGCAATTTCAACATCTTTGCCTTCATGCATTCTTGAAGAAGACGTACACAACAATTTAAAATATCCACCTAAAAGTGTATCAGTCTTTGGACGTTTCAAGGAATAGAGTCAGTTTTGAGCAAATCACAATTCATTTTCCAAAAATGAGAAACATTTATGTCGGTCCATTACAATCATAAACTGCAAAAACTTGAAATAAACGTAAAACGTTAATTAGAGATACATCGTATATATACATCACTTGCAAATCATAAATATCATGTGATTTGTTCATGTGTTTTGATACTCATAACTTAGATTCTTGACCGAGTTTACAGTTGGCTAATAATCATCTTCGCGTAACCACAATTTTATTTGTTAAAAGAATATTGCTTGACTCAAACCGTAAACACTAGACTAATCTCGATCACTTACCCTTTGTCGAATTCTGATTGTATTAGACCTATACAAGGTAAATTCTAACAGTTAAATTTCCTGTAATATCCTTTTGGTTCAAGTAATTAAGGGTTTGAATCAGATATTGCAGATTATAAATGGACACCAAGACCAATATAAATGTTAATTTATATAATTAGAACATCTGAAATGTAATACAATAAACTAGCTAGCTAGCAGAAGCAGTGCATATATATTGGCTTGGGAGAAGAGTGCCCCCGTGACAATTGCGTAGAATGCGTCGACCTGAAGATTATATATATATATAGCTAGGAACCTGATGACTTCCATAAAATAATACACATGCTGCAGAGGGTACCCTAAATTTATGTGAGGGTACTCTGCTCATTGTTGGCTTGTTGGGAATTCATGCCCTACAAGATTCATGTTCACGCTTCAATTCACAGCGACTTGTCCTCAACTTCCAGCTTCAGATTTCAGTTTTTGAAATGAAACATAGGTCAGAAGAGACAGGCCAACGGCATTGTCTTGGGAGATAAGGATTCCAGTTTCCGGATTGGTTGTTTCTTTAGTTCTCTTTGACGCATTTCATCAAAGGAAAACTCTAGTCTTTGAGCTAATTTATCGAAAATTTTAACTATGAACTCTCATTACTCGCCAAAAATAAATTATAAAAGTTGTGGTTGGATTTAAGGCTCCACAAAAATCGTTTTACAAATGGGAACTGCACTGCACCAATTCTAAAAAGTAAAACAGAAACTGCACCGAATAATGTGAGTGTAAATTCACCAACAAACCGCACTGCTACTGAATTAATAGGGTGGTTGCAGGTTGAGCAACCAAACCGTCCGAATATACCTCATCGTACCGCATTTAAATTTTTTATATATATAATGTAATTTTTCATTATATTTATATTTAATAGAGATCTACCTCTATCTAATTTATTTTTAGCCATTTAAAAGTGAGAATATGACAAACTAGACCCAAAATCTTAATTAATAGTATATAAATATTGGAACTACTAAACCCTCTGGTCACTTTTAATCTTCACAGTTTTAGGGTTTAAAAAATAAATATAAAAGACGTTCTACTCACTTCTCCATTTTCACCACAACTAAGTTAATGATTATGTAATATTTAAATTTATTGATAGTCTTAGACATTGATTATGTAATACTCAAATTTTTAAATTTACTTGTTTTTTATAATTACTAAATATAGGTTGAATACCGAAACCGTATCACTCCGCACCGATAATGTATTGCACCAAAATATGGGTGCACCGAATAAGCAAAGCGGTTGTAGTTTATATTTTTAGCAAACCGCAACAAGTGGAATGATTGCGGTTTGAGCTTCAAACCGCACTAATTTAACCCGCGCCCATCCCTAGTTGGATTTGAGGTCCTACCCCTTGAGTAATGCTCTGGTCGGTTCTAAGAATATCAAACTACTTAACATCTTACAAAATCTATAGAAACACAACGTTTGGCAACATAACAAGAAATTAAAGCAAAAGGTCCACCAGAAACGTTTCTAAGAAGCTCCATCGATCATACTAGCATGCAATGGAACAAAGATGGGTAGAGAAAACTTTCCAGATGATATTTATCATACAATTATTCAGATTCTCATTTCGAGCAAAAAAAAAAAAAAAAACAGATTCTCATGGTGATGGGAATAATGCTGCCAGCATATTACAAAAACCATTTGGAATTTTTCTTTCTATCTTCCTTTCTATTTCATTCAGACACAAAAGCAGCCACTATCTTTCTCTAGGTACCACCGATCGGATAGCAAAATACTACTTGGCAAGCTCATAGAATCAGATGCTTATATATTTGGCCGTGTTTCATTCATATACTCTCTTCTTTTCCTTCCTTTATATCTCCCTGCCTACCCTGCACTTTCGCCCACCGAGACTTCCAATTGTAAACGTTCCAGTTTATTATAATTTTCGTTGGGGACTTTATTAAGTGGAAGACGAATAAGGGGGTCTTTACCTTTAAGCTTCTTAATTACCAGGGACTATTATCGTTGCAGCGTCTGAACTTATCAATCTATATCAACTAGCTAGTGTCTGTATGGGTCAAATATCATGGGGTTGGATTGTAGGGATTTCTTGCTTTAAAAATTAGGTCTAGACTTTATACTCGTTAGATGGGGTTTGGTACTTTTTCTCTACCAATTGCCCTATCCAACAACCGTGAACGATTTTGATCCCAATTTCCCCATCAAGAGATGAGGTCGAGGCAAACAAAACTCGTTTTAGGTCGGCAAAGCTGTTCCCAGAGACTTCCATTATTTACTTGCCGAAGTTGATGGAGCTTTAGTAGTTCTGAAGTTTCTACCACAAACCAAATGGTTTGATCATCATCGAGACTCGAGAGCACATCAAACTTCCATTCCAAGTAGGAACACTCATCAGACTCGGGTATTTCCCTAAAATGTTTAATAGCAAACCCACAATTATCGCAACAACATCATATGTTTATAGATTCCTGCAAGCCATAATCCCTTCATATGGATAGACCTCTAGACTTTCTAACTTAATTAGCAAATTTTAGGCAAAGCAAAACAAGATCAAAGGGGACATTGGGGAAAAGGTTATAGATGAAATGCAAGTCATCAATTTCCTCTATTTTAAGAACGGTTCGATGGTTTGCAGAAACGGCTAAAGTTGAGTATCTATAAGACAAAACAACTAGAAGAATGTTTGCACAGGTACGAAGCACTCATGTAAAACTAAAAAGCCTAGCATTAGAATTTTCTGCGTACAAAAACAAAATTTCCTTTCAAGATACGAAAACTGTCAACATAAATAATGAGGATTACATTCCACCACCACAACTTTTTTGCCAGAACGGCGGTCAAAACTGTCATCAAAATATAGTGATTTATAGATTTTGTGCTACTCAAGCAGTGGGGAAACAAGAGATACATCTTCCTACTGCACCATTTTGCTAGAATAGCCAGGTAATATAAGTTGAGGATAACAAAAATAAACGAATGAATTAAGATACAGCCATGCTTCACACTATACACACTGGTTTCCTCTCGTTATTAATTAATTCCCTTTTCCTTCATCCTCATTTAAAATGCGATTCTGAAAATCACTCACCATTAGAGGCAGTCCCTCCCTCAGAGATATTGTTGGCTCCCAGTTCAGCAGCTCTTTTGCTTTGCCAATATCAGGCTTTCTCTTATGAGGATCATCAGCAGTATTTGGTCTGAATTCTATTGCCGCACTTGCATCAATTGTTTCTTTGACGACCTGATCATTTACAGAAAAGAGATAATTTGAAAACTCCTTTGTATGTCTGTCTCCATTTACATGTAGGAAAACTACTCAACAAATTTTATTAGCTTAAACACAGTGAGAATAAACGGATAAACACAACAAAATCTTTAAATCCACATATTTCACAGCATTTCCAAAAGTCAATGTATGAAATAGATTGAAATTATGGAAAGGGGTTAGGTAAGACAAACCTCAGCAAGCTCTAGCATAGTAAATTCCCCAGGATTACCCAGGTTGAAAGGACCCACATGTTCGCCTTCCATCAATGCCACCAGTCCATTCACCTAAATTGCAAACAAGTGCCTTATCAATTCATTTCTACAGTTCAAACAGTGTCATTTGATAATCCATACAAAATAAGAAATGATGGTTTGCAGGCTTTTATAGCCCAATGTTTAACTGGAGCCTGATGATCATGATTAACAGTATAGGACTATAGGGCATGTATTATACATGCATTTAAAAGTGTCATGACAATAAAGTGCTAAGAAATCTTCTTCTTTTTTTCCCTTTTTTTCATTTTATAAAAGAAAGGTCCAAGGAAACGTGTAAACAAGAGGGCATTTACTATGGCTTTAAAGGGAAAACCGGAAAACAACTATATAAAAGACGAAGAAAAGTTCAAATATAGGAATCCATACCAAATCAGAGACATATTGGAAGCTTCGAGTTTGTTTACCATCACCATACACAGTCAATGGTTGTTTGCGGATAGCCTACACAAATAGCCACAGTAATTAGGAATAATAAGAGTGACAATCAGTATGCCAAACTCCCAGTGTACCAGAAGAACCCAAAAGTGATGAGTTAATTGATTCAGAAAGACTCGAATACACTTTTATAGAAAGAGTTAAGTGATTGACCTGAGCAACAAAATTGCTGACAACACGCCCATCATCCAAACACATACGCGGCCCATATGTGTTGAAAATTCGCGCGATACGAACCTGAAAACAGAAATCTTTATGTGAATCCGACTAGGCAGTTGTGGAGAATGAATCTAAACAGATCTTCCGTTAAAGTGTGAAGTTAATTAGTGATAACCTTTGCATACCAAGAAGAATTGCAAAGTCATGTAGATAAGGTAACACCAAAACGAAGCATTACTAGAACTTGACTTGATGATTCTATTTAGGATAAATTACAACTCAGAAGTGAAACACATCCGGGGTGGAAAATGGCATTGCCATGAACTTCAGAGCCACAATACAAGGGAAGCTCAATCGCGAAGCCACCCTCCACTTCTAACTTTACAAACTTTAAGATCATCTCTAGTTTTCTGCCAGATCAACTAAATGGCAAGCCTACATGGACATGAATATCCATTTTCATTCACACTCAATTCAACAACCCTACATTAACTTCAAAACTATGCCTTATAAAAGGCACTCTGAAACACCATGCACAAAGAAAGAGTATACAAGAAAACATAAAAACAAAACATTGGGTTAGACCACAAAGATCCATGTAGATGTGGCAAATAGGTAAAGCTAAGTCTAATATCGCTACAGCTCTCAAAGCAAGGCAAACAAGGGAGAGCAGGTACTGGTAGAATAAAGTAAGCTAAACAACTGAATTTCAAGATTATACAGGTATGGAACAAAATTTGATATAATGCACTATAGAGCCAAACTATTTAAAAATATGATACAACCATATGCTAGCATTCGTACATCTCTAGGTCCAATGATCCTGACACTACATTATAAAATTCTATAGTATCTTAGTATAACTAAGATCAGAGCAATAGGTTCAGTTACCTCAACACCTGCACCTCGATGATAGTCCATTGCCAGGGTCTCTGCTGTCCTCTTCCCCTCATCATAACAGCTCCGCTCCCCTGCTCATTTTCAAGCACATTGCACATATTATTATACGAATATATTAAGCAACACACAAGTTCATTACTATCAACAACACGCACCTATAGGATTGACATTTCCCCAATAGGTCTCCCTCTGAGGATGCTCCAGCGGATCCCCATAGACCTCACTGGTACTAGTTAGCAAAAACCTTGCCCCAATTCGCTTCGCAAGGCCGAGCATATTAAGCGTCCCCATCACATTGGTCTTGTAAACACAGTCAAGGACCTCAAAAAACCATTAACAATGAATGACACATAACAAGTGCCTTAATTAAAACAATTTAACCGAAAAACAAAGACATATAAAAAAGGATATGATTGTCTTGACTGGATTGTACTTGTAATGAACAGGAGATGCAGGGCAAGCCAAATGGTAGATCTGATCAACCTCCAACAGTATCGGCTCGACGACGTCGTGTCGTATGAGCTCGAACCTCGGATTCCCGAAATGGTGAACCACATTCTCCTTCCTCCCGGTGAAGAAATTGTCGATGACGATCACATCGTCGCCTCTAGCAAGTAGCTTATCGACGAGGTGGGACCCGACGAACCCAGCCCCACCGGTGACGACGATCCTGAGCCTCCGCTTTCCGAGGCCGGCGGGGACGCGGCCTCCGCCCTTACCGGCGGCGGAGGAGATGCGGTCGACGGCGGAGAAGGATCGAGGGAGAGAGGAAGGGTTGTTGGTGACGGTGGTGGGGCCGAGGCGGGAGAGAGTTGGCTGGAGGATGAAGAAGGTGGAGCCGATGAGAATTCCGACGAGGATGAAGAGGAGGCGTTGCTCTTTGAAGATGTAGTTTATGGATCTGGGGAGAGATCTGGGGTGCTTTAAAGCTTTGGGTGAGTAAGGTGACCACAGCGAGGTAGGGATCTCTTCGTCCCTCCTCTGATTCACGCTCGATTGCTTGTGTAACTGTTTCATGCTTCCTCTACCTAATTCTCTCCCTGTCTAATGGAGATGGTGACGGAGTGAAGCAACTGAGAATTTAATGGAGGAGGAATATGTGGGAATCTGAGATCATAGTTTTGTTATGAGGACAGGAGGTGCAGTTGGAGGGTCTGTTTCCCGAGAGGTGGTTAGTTATTATGCTGAGTTTTCTTTTTCTTTTTCTTTTTATAAATTTTTTAAGGAAAGACGAGAGGCATTAAATTTCAATGAAATCAATTCGTACAACTCATGACCATTGTGGCATCTAATGCTTGTGGTAGATCACCAAACCAAGCCCGACTACATCTAGATAGTAAACTAAAAGAAGCTACATTATGAGTCTCTTTATTTGCCTCCCTATAAACATGAACCAGTTGACAATCATTTATCGTTGTCAATAGAGTAGCTATATCACTCACAACTTTGCCGAAATATGATTGATCATCTCGGTCATGTAACACTGCTGAGACTAGGACTTGACAATCAGTCTCAATAATCAGGTGCTCCAGTCAATGAAGGATAGCAAAGCCACAAACTTCCTTCAAAGCTAAAGCCTCGACCATCTCAGTGTCGGTGCTTTGCAAAACCTCCAATAACATAGCCCATAGGATTTTGTAGGACAGCTCCTAATCCTCATCGATGTGAGTTTGCAGCAAAGGCAACATCAATGTTAAGCTTATAGAAGCCTGGGGGAGGTGGTATCCATGAACTAGCAACTCTGAGACCTTTAGACCTCTTCTATTTCTCAAATAAAGACCACATAGTTGACAAGTAGAGTCGAACTTGTAGCCCGACTTGTTGTGGAGTCTTCGCTATCCCATACCACAAATGGTGATTTCTCTCCTTCCATACCATCCAGTCCACCACAAGAAGAAGAACAAACTCCTCGATAGTGAGACGAGACCAACACGCAAAGACCCATTCTCTGAAAACCATACATGTCCACCACAAGAAGAAGAACAAACTCCTCGATAGTGAGACGAGACCAACACGCAAAGACCCATTCTCTGAAAACCATACATGTCGGTTGAGGAGCTTTCCTAATCAACTCAGGAAATTGAAAACGCACAAGAGTGCTAAGACTACTAGATCAATATAAACACGAATCTACGACTAACACTCTGAACTCATTGCACAAATCTGATAGTACTAGAACAATGTTGAAATCATTTTCTATACGTAAGACCAGATCGACCAAGGACTTTAGCCAAAAAAATCGGCCTGTTTGGCCCAAAACCAAATGGCCCAAAAAATAAGGGATGGGTGATTTTTGGGCCCGAAACCGAATTTGGCCGAAAATTGAGGGAGTAATTCAACACGGATTCGGTTCTGTCCTCGGCCCGAACCAATTGGTCTCGAAAAAAAATTGAACACATGTCACATTTCTAGCTATGTTTCATTTAACTCATGCACTTGCATACACTTTATTCTTCTCACACATAAAAGTAAAAATTTTACCTTAAAATTTTACTCTCTCACCTCTCTCATTTCTCAGTCGTCTCTCTCACCTCTGTCATTTCTATTTATCGTCTCTCTCTGTCTCTCACCACTCTGTTTATTTCTCAGCCAAAGAAAATCTCTCATAAAGCTTCAAGCCTAAAGCTTCAACCCAGAAAGATAGTATGGCAAACAAAGGTCATCTTCCTCAACCTGAGAACAAAGCTTTAACCCAGAAAAATGGTCTACAGCAAACATTTGTTTGTACCTGATTTTTGCATATCGGTCTGTTAAGCCCAAATGTCGAAGGAGCGGGTTTTATTGGACCTTATTTTTAGCACATCGACTTTCTGATATTTTAGCCGATGAACGAGAAAAAAGTCAACTCATTTTTTTCTAAATCTCAATCATTATCATGTTATTATGATATTTATTGAGTATTAATGTAATTAGAGACCTACTTGGATTAGATGAGAAAGGATAATTATAAACACTACTAGAAAAACACACTTAGGCGATGAAACATTTTCGTCGCCTAAGTGGCATTTTTCGTCTGCCATCTTTGTCGCCTTAAGTTCGTCGCGTAACAATCGTAACCCAAGTACTTAGGCGTCGAAATTTTTTTGTTTCATCGCCTAAGAAGCTACTTAGGCGACAATAAATGATTCGTCGTCTAAGAACTTAGACGTTGAAACAATCTTCCTCTAAACGACGACAATGGTCGTCATCTAAGAATTATCTTAGGCGACGAACAGCTAGAATCGTAGTCTAAGTGCTGCCACTTAGAAGACGACTTGCTTTCATCGTCTAAGTGAGAGCACTTAGACGACGATTATTGGTCGTCATCTAAGTGATGCACCTAGACGACGACATGTTTGTCGTCGTTTAGGTGTAACCACTTAGGCGATGAAACTGTTTTTCGTCTAAGTGTATACTTAGACGACGAACGATTTCGTCATCTTAGTAATTCAATTGGACGACGAAACGAAGAGTGTTCGTCGCCCAAGTTAATTTTTTTCATCTGAATTATAAAATAAATATAAAAATCTATTAATTAAATTAATAAAATATTCATTATATATTTTAAGTGTATGTACATCGATAGAAATAATAAAAAAATAAAAACTACAAAATTAAACCGGTAGTAGACATGTTGCCAATTTCCACGCCACCACTTAGATCGTCGTCGCTGGGGCCAGAAGGGGGGGGGGGGGGGGGGGCGAGGAGCACACTCGTCATCAAAATTAAGAACAGGCAAACCTCATTTGCCTGCATGCCTCGTAGAAGGCGGTCATCTTACGGTTGTGAGTGACAAACCGAGCCTCCACTGATCAGCCGACTCTTGTGCCAATCGAAGGTCGCTCAGAGCGCCTCGGTATCCTCCCTACCGCGCCGAGTTGACATAGCAAATGAACCGGACAAATCTCTCTACATCATCCGTCCTAGCCCACGAACCTCCTTGCCATGTCGACGGTCGTAAACAACATCGACAATAGCGATCTGACTCTCCATCGACAGGGGACATACCTGTTCAGGTGTCATCTCCGGGTTGACCAGCCGGATCGCGGCCAATTCCTCCCCTACCATTTGTATCAACCTCTCCTGAAATTAATTAAGTGAATAATACATAAATACAATATTAATTTCTAACAAAAAATTGGCATAATTTTCCCTAAAATTTGTCGAAAACCAAAAAACCTGCAGGTAAGATTACACTTCGAATAACCAATTACAATAACACAATTACACCGTGGGCACCAAGTTTCATCCATATTTCTCAAGTTGAAAATTATAATTTAACCAACTAAACTAAAGGATAACCAAATTTAAGTTCAAAATCATATTCCAATAGTACAACCTAACTAAGTCATGAATTAATCATAATTCAATTTCTTAAAAATGTAATTAGCGTTATACTAAATCTCAATATGTTTTGAAAGTAAATCGCAAGCTCGATCTATGGTGTTTGTCCTTCTTGTCACAATTTGCCTTGCTGGCGGAGGAGCTTGTCTGTTACACAAAAAAGATAATAAAATAATGGTTAAAAATAATAAATTATGTAATTTTCATTACATTAAAGAAAATAAAGACAAACCTTATACTTGTCCGTCTGAAAGTTTTCGACCAACCATTACCACTCCACTTCTCTGTCGTTCCGGAGCTCCGCAGGCAGAGGAGAGGTGTCATGTCACTGGTAGTACTTATGGAGGTCGTACTTCAAGTCCTTGTAAATGTGACCAGCCGTCTCCTCTATATCCTCCATCATCTCTGCTGAGCCGGAGATTTCAAAATGATTCTAGAAATATAAGTAACAAATTAAAATTAATTAGAGAAATAATACATTTATGTTTTGTAATTACTTAAAAAATAAGTAATAATAAATAGTATTACCGATAGTTCGCGGTACACCCTCAACTTTTCAGATTGGGGCAGCTCGTTCCACGAAGGGGCAATCATACAAATGTTGTTCCGTATGATGGAGCCGATGGAGTGCAAGGTCAGACTCTCGAGCTGCGCGGTCGGAGGGCCTCGGATGAACTCATCGTACGGGAGGTCGAACTTCTTCCCTGTCGACTTCACTATGCACTCGCCTTTGATGCCCTTTCCCAGTCCCTGAGTCCTTTTCGCAGGCTAGCTCGTCTGATGGCTGCATCCTCACCTTACGCCGAGCGCTGTACGCAATGGAGTCGTCGACCGACAAAATCGGACCTTCTGACTTCTAGATGATCGGGACCTTTCCGGCTCGTCCGTAAAGGCTGAGGCCTCCATATGTGGAGCATGAGGGATTTTGCTAGTTGTCAGAGCCGAAGGTTGCTACAGAGGATTTGTAACAGTTTCCTCTTAATCCTGCCTCCAACCCATTGCACGCGCAATGGCTTCGTGTTAGGTCTCTTTGTCCGTAGCCGTGCGCCTCTTTGATGGAGCTATAATTAAGCTGAATAAATGAAATACCTGGGCATAATTCATCCAAATATATCCAAATTTCATCAAATTTATCCAAAAATTCAAAGTTCACAAATATATCCAATGTATCCAAATTTCACAATATTTTTCAAATTTATCCAAATATAGCCAAATTTATCAAATTTATCCAAATTTATCAAATTTATCCAAATTTCACAATATTTGTCCAATTGATTCAAATATAGCCAAATTTATCTAATTTATCCAAATTTCACAATATTTGTCCAATTGATTCAAATATAGCCAAATTTATCCAATTTATCAAAATTTATATACATAAATATTATATACCCAAATTAATCAATTAATATATATGTTCCATTCAATATACCAAAATTATTCCAAATATATTCGGTATACCCAAATTAATCTAACTATAATACATTAATCTATATATATTTAATCTAATATATATAATTAATCTAATTTTTATATATTATATTTTATTATCATATATATATAAACGGAGAGGATTGGAGATATCGACGGGGAGGGGAGACCAGGGTAAAGGAGAGAGAGAGAGAGAGAATCTGACTGGGGAGGCGAGGCAACCGGGAGCGGGTCTGCTGTGCGACAGAGAGGAGAGGGGAGGGGAGGGCGGCGGTGGCAAGGAGAGGAGAGAGAGGCTGAGGGGGAGAGAGAGAGAATCAACGACGTCTTGGGTTCTGATTTTTAGGATCGAAGTAGAGAGAGAAATTAGAGAAAACTGGATCGAAGTCGATCCAGTTTTTGGGATATATCAATCAACTTATGCGACAAAACCAACGTGTTCATCGCCTAAGTACACTTAGGCGACAAAAACATCAATTTTCGTCGCCTAAGTAGTTTTTAAATGGGACCCAAAAAATTTAGCAGAAAAGAATGAACAGCCCAAAAATATTGGGCTTATGCGATGAAACGAGAGGATTCGTTACCTAAGTACTCACTTAGGCGACGAAACGAGTGTATTCATCGCCTAAGTACTCACTTAGATGATGAATCGTTTAGTTTTGTCGCCTAAGGAGTTTATAAATGGGACCCGAAAAATTTGGAGGAAAAAAAAAGAACCGCAAAAAAAGATTGGTCTTAGGCGACGAAACCAATGTATTCGTCGCCTAAGTACTCGCTTAGACGACGAACTGTGAAGTTTTGTCATTTAAGATTTCAGGGTTTAGGGTAAAGGGATTAGTGTTAGGGTTTAGGGTTAGGGTTAGGGTTCACCTAGATGACAAAGACATTATTTCCGTCATCTAGGTTTGTAACGATCTGAACTAAAAGTTACGCTAAACTCTGAGATTTAGGTTTTCCGCGAATTATGCACCTCATAAAATTTTGTTAACGAATTTTCTTTCGGGGGAGAATTTGATCCGACTTTCTTTGCGGAAGTCATAGAGTATTTAATTTCGCGCACGTGGGAATTTTTGGGGAATTTTTTCGGGTTATCGAGCTATTTCTTTCGATTTTTGGAAGTTCGTATATGAAAATATGTATTTTTAAAATGCTTTTCTTGGCGGTTTACTTTGGATCGTTAGATCTTGATCAGATCGAATTGTGACTGTTGATTTGATCAGAAATTTTAGACTTTATAGTAGAAATACGGTGTAAATACAGAATAAATCAGAAAAATATGAAATTTTGTACGCACGCGACCCGTATACTCATTTCGACCCGTTTTGGATTTCGATCTCGACCCAGCGGAAAACGCAACGGTTGCCGGCGTTCTTAGTATGGATTTGAAGCCCTTCATCTCCTCTTTTCATTCATGTATTTGTTTGTGAAATTTAGTGAGGTTTTGTGACCGGAAAATGGCCGAGAACCCATGGGTTTTTGGAGTAGTTCGTCGGCGGTGCTCCGGCCAACTTTCGGCATGGTATGGGGGTGGGTTCGACTGGGCTTGGACAAAGGACCAAAACCCCTAAGGTTTGGTCGGAATCGACCGAAAAAGTTTTCTGGTGATTTTCGACCCGTGGCTTTTCGGGGTAAATTCTGGCGAGTCGTCGGTGATTTGGACTTTAGTCCAGTTGAGAAAGATGTTGGGCTCGTTGAGATCTTTCCAACGAGTGGTCAAACGCCCCCATCGGAGCAGTTTGGACCAGGAGCGCGTGTGGTTCATGCACCACCTCAGATGGTGGTGCGTGACGGCCATGCGCCGCCGCCCGCAGCGGAGCTCTGTCGAGTTGAAAATCTTATTTTTCCCGTGGGGTTTCCAGGATGGTTTATAAGTTGTTTTTTTGCGCATTTTATCGAATTCTGGAATTAAATGAATTATTATTTATTCCGGAAACCGCGAGAAAGATTTTTGCGATGGAACTTCTGCCGGGCCTCAGGGCTAGCTGTTTACTGTAAGTGGACACTTTGATTTTCAAAGTTGATTTGTGAGTCTATGATTATGCTTTTACGATGATGCATTTATGGGTATGCATTTTATGAGCATATATTATTTCGGAGGCATGTTTGATTTATTTTTACATAGAGTATGGTTATTATGGATGCATCGATGCTATGGCCTCTCGGGTGATCCTCGAGATGCTTTGGGAGGGTTATGACAAACAGCTGACCCGTGATTATACAGTACCCAGGAGGGTTAGGAAAAACACCTGACCTGGGCATGTTTGTAACTTAAGGGAAACGTACTCAAGTTATTGCCTCCACATATTACACTGCACCCAGGAGGGTTAGGACAAATTAACACCTGACTTGGGCTTGATTGTTTTGACTCGCATGATTTCGATATGCATTTATTGTGAAAAGCATTTTGGATTTATATCTCCGATTTATGTGATATATTATTATTTTCGTCCACTCACTCTAACGGTTTTACTATTTATATTCTTTTCGCTGGGCTTTTAGGTTTCCTTCTTGCCCAGTTTGCAGTTTCTATCATGTGGTTGCGCGTCGTCGTCGGAGGCCTAGAGTTTAAGTCACCGTTCTTTTCTAGTAGGTTCTTAGTTTAACCTACTAGCTTTGTATATTTGTAAATTAGAAGTCGCTCCGAGTACTATGTTAGTTTATTTTCTTTTGTAATGCTTTCCGAGTACTTACTAGATTTCGAATAATAAGTGTAAGAAATATTTTATTGTTATTCTGTAGTTTATGAATTTGAGAAATCCGGATGGGAATTGGAGTCCCACGGTTTGGCTTTTGTGGACTATCTGGAAGTGTGTTTTCATTGCACGTTTTTGGTTTACTTATTTTATTAAGTAAACTCTGGTGAATTTTTTTTTTAAAAGTTTTAGTGTTGTTAGGATCTAATTCTTGTTTAGGCAACTGAATCGGGGTTGGATTCTTTCAAGGTTGTTCTACTTAGCCAACGAAATATTCCATTTTCGTCGTCTAAGTGTACCTTAGACGATGAAATAATCCATTTTCTTCAGCCAAGAGGCTTTTTTATTTACTTTTCATTTTTTTTATTCCAAACATAATTTTATTTCTAACATCACCATCTGATATAAATCTCCATCCTCATAATCATCATCATATGAATCATCATCCTCACTATCATTTGGTTGCTCCTCATCATCATACTCTATATCGTCTGAATTGTATCCGACATCGTCATCGTCTTCAGGCTCCTCGACTTCTTGGGCATTCTGCGCTAACTCTCTAATCTCCTTTAGAGTAAGATATGTAGTGGCATCAATCGGGGGTGAGGGTTCGTTATGCCGAACCAGTTCCATTACGTTAAGGATGTTTGAAGTATTATGCTCTTGATATGCATTGTCTCTATGTGCTTCAATATCAGTCTCCGACATCCCATCAAGTGTCGTTGCACTCTATATTTCCTCGGTGTGACATATGATTTACTATTTTTCAAGCTTCACTAGCTTTCGGATCATCCAGATAGAACACCTGTCTAACTCAGGTGGCAAGAGCGAATGGCTCATCCTCATACCAACTTCAATTTATATCGACTGATATTAGCCTCATATCTTTCTTGGTACGCTTGAACCATTTACACTTGAACAGAAAAACGTTGATATCATTCATGTATAGCAGCTTAAGGACATATTCAAGAACTCTATAATAGACAACATCGTTTTCCCCAACTATGATACCACTGTTTTGTGTAGTTCTTCCTTCATCTCGAGTCAATGAATGAAACTTTGCACCATTCACAAAATAGCCAGAGTAAATATAGTGCTTAACCGACTTATGGACCAACATATACTTTTTCCACGACCATCACCCCTTATGGTTATTGGATTTGTGTAGATCATCCATCTACAAAAATGTGAAGAATATATATGAAGGTGTAATTTAATTTCTACCGAAAATTTGACATAGTTTCCCCAAAAATAAAGGAAACCAAAAAATCGCATATACAAGGTAAGGCAAAACACTTTGCATAAACAAACACCAAATGCCCTACGTACTATATATGGGAAAAGAGTTTTAAAATAATTAAAAATGTGTACCCATTGTCGGAAATAATCGAGAAACTTTTTCTTAAGCATCTTTTCAACCCAAGCATGAGTCTTGTCCGGTTTAATCGTCTGAATGTACTCCCTGTAGTGCTTCATGTAATGGTCGACCTCATTGCAGTCTCCCAATACTACCCAATGCGCTTCTTCAAGTTCTTCTTTAGTGAATCTTTCCTTTAATACTTCTTTAAATGGTCGTACAATATTTGTGATGACTGAAAGATTGTGGCGGACATTTGGATTGATCTGGACTAGATCCTTGAGGTACCTATTGCAGTAGGTAACACACTTATGTATTAGGTATGTCTCTGCTATGGACCCATCCGAGGTAGATTTATTTTTCACAAATCATTTATACTGTTCGAGTTGTCTGCAAAATCATACAATTAATAATTTGAAGAATAATAGAAACACACAAAAAAAAATGTAAAAATGATGAACAACCATTATAAATAATTATACGTACCTTTCTTGAGGATATATCCAAGTGTAGTGGATTAGACCAGAAAGGAGCACATGTTGGGGTAGGTGGATCATGAGATGAATCATGATGTTAAAGAAAGCAGAGGGAAAAATCTTCTCTAATTTGTAAAGGATGTGCATTATTTCATATTGAAGTTCGAGGACATCTGACTTCTGCAACTCTCTGGCGCATAACCTCTGCCGCCATCTACACAATGCTACTATTGGTTCGACAACGTCACAAGACAAATATGCTTAAATTACCACTGAGATCAGATGTTGCAGCATAACGTGATAGTCATGAGTCTTTAGACCAATGAACTTGTGCTACATCTCGTCAACTGCTCCTATAATATTCGCTGCATAAGTAGACGGATAACAAATAGTCTTGAACTAGCTGAATATAGAACCCTTTTGTATCGGCTTCACCATGTAAGGTGCATCTGACATCTTTTTATACACTCCTCTTCTATCCCTCCTCAATCACAAGTAACAACGCAAATTCATAGATTCTAGATCTTTGCGCGTTTTAGGAGTATTTTTGATCTTCAACTTAATACCCAAAATTGTTCCCACCACACTGTCACACACATTCTTTTCTATATGTATGACATCAAGGTTGTTCCAAAGTTTCAACTTGGACCAGTAGGGCAATTCAAAGAAAATACTCTTGTGATGCCAATAGCTGAGATCGTGTGGAGGGTGTGGATTAAGTCTATTGACTTCTTTGTCCTTGGTCAACACACCGAAATGGAAGCTGTTCAACCTCTCTAAAATCTCTTGGCCAGACCACTGTCAGGGTTTAGGATTATATTCTACCATCTCGTCGAAATGAGCCTAATCCTGTCACCATGGGTGATCATGAGGAAGCCATCTATGGGAAACTAGGTAGCATACCTTCCTCGAGTGGCAGTTGGAGTTGACGTCATCCGAATAGACAGGGCAACCATTGTATCATCTGGTTGTGCAAGATGCCAACATCCCATATGCAAGAAAATTGATAATTGCCCATAGGACGGCTGCTCTCATCATGAACATCGTATTAGTGAACTTGTCATAAGTTGGAACACCATGTTCCCACAACAGTTTGAGCTCGTCGATCAATGGTCTGAGGTAGACATTTAAACACTTTCCCAAAGATTTAGGACCTGGAATTAGCAGACTAAGAAAATAAATTTCTGGTTCATGTACATCCACGAAGGCAGATTGTACGGCATGAAAATAACTGGTCAAGTGCTGACGGCAATGTTGTTACTACCTCAAGGATTAAATCCATCTGTAGATAGGCTGTGTCAAACATTTCGAATCTCTTCTGTAAAGTCTTTGAATTCCATGTTGAAATATTTAAAAGCCTCCCCATCTGCTGTGTTTCGTATCACATCGTCATCTACTCGTTGTTCCACATACCATTTCATCGCATTTGTTGTGTATAGAGACATGTACAGACACTGTAGTTTGGGAATCAACGGAAAATACTGAAGCACCTTCACAAATATTTGCTTCTTCGAACTCATCCCTCTCCCTTGGTTCAAATATCTGCACTGGTTGCATACAGGACAATAATCCAAATGTGCATACTCTTTGTAAAACAGCACACAATCATTTATGCAGGAGTCAATTTTTCTGTACTTTAGGTCGAGGCTTTCAAGATCTTTCTAACCTTATAATGGCTTTCTGAAAGTTTGTGATGATCATGTAGCAACTTATATATATGCTTCTATATTTCGTCAAAAGCACTGCCTGACATTTTATTCTTCATTTTTATCTGAACTTCCTCCATTATATATTGCAACACATTCTCTGGACATCCAGGGTACATTGGGGTCTGAGCTTCAAGTAGCATCCTGTTGTACCTATCCATATTTGTAGTGTCACTGGCCAAGCCGGTAGCGGGGAATGTGTCGTCATGAGTACTGGTATCGTAACCTCCCTCTTGGTTTTAGTGTCCACCATAACTAAATTCCAGAAAAGCATCATGGACCAAATCCACAGTTGGGTTCCAAGCAGGGCCGCCGCTACCACTGGATGAGGCACCATGGTAATCGTACTCTGAGTTACAGTCTACTACTTCATTGTGCTCGCTGCACGTAGTGTAACTCCACATCATACCGTGCTCAGGTGTTGATGTGACTACTCGAAACAGAATCAGTATTGTAATCGGCTTAATCCACGAGTTTACGCGTAATTACAGTTTTCCGTAAATGAATTGAATTGGCGGTTTTGATCACGACTTAATTATCGGGCGAGAATTTGAGTTGAGTCTCTTCATGAGAGTTGTTGTTCGCATGATTTCTAGTTCGTTGGCAGTTTCGGATAATTATTTCGACGACCGAGGAATATGTCATGAATATTTAAAATCGCGGAATTTCGTCGTGTTTATCCGTTCGTATTTGAGTTATCCGAAACGTGGATGTGATTCGTTTTGGACAGTCAATCGTATCGAGCCGCGAGTATAAATATCGGAAATAGTCAAAAAATTGTCGAAAACACTGTTTTGGAAAGTTTGACCGACGTTGACCAAGATTGGAAACGTTGATCCACGTTGACCGAAGGAGAAAACCGGCCACCGTTTGACTCGCCGGCGACCTTTCGTTTTCGGCCACATCCGGCTTTGATTTTGGTATATTTCGATTCCTCTCTTGATTTGCAACTGTTTAGAACTTGGATTTGTGAAAATTGGTTTCGATTTGAGAGAGAACGAGTGAGTTGAAGTTCGTAATTTTTCGGCCGAAATCAGGTCTGTTTGGGGGCGGCGCTTCGGTGACTTTCCGGTGAGGTTTTTGGGTGGAATCGACTAGGTTGTGCTCTAGGATGATTTCCCCTTTGGTTTTGAGGGACAAGGTGGCGTCGGAGCCAGAATCGTCCAGGAAAGTTTTCCGGCAATTCTCGGTCGTGGATGTTTCGAGCTGATTTCCAGCGATTTGGGCCGGAATTGGAAGTTGTCAATGTTGAGAGATGTGTTGGGCTTGAGGAGGAGAAATTACGGTGAGCTTGACCGCCGGCGGCGGCGGAGCTCCGGCGACCCGTTGACTTTTTGGATTTTGATGATTTTTATGTCGTTTTGCTCGTAATCGTGCCCCGATCACCGCCTTGAGGTTTTTGAGTTGATTTGGATACCGAATTTTTAGTCGAGGGTTTATGTGGAGAGTTTGGGGAATTTCGACGATTATTTTGTATCGAGTTATATGTTTCCGGAAATGGTTGGTTTCCGAGGTGTGGTACAGGGTATTGAACTGTGATTTTGATCAGTTATATTTTGTGATTATTCAGGGGATCAAGATCGTACGTTGGGCGAGGGATCTTCCGTCGAATCTCGTGATTAGCGCGTGTGCGCGCTGTGCTATCTGTGAGTGGACCTTTTTATTTCACTGTCGTAGCGAGTTCTTGATTTCCGTATTTATTTACGATACGATGTTGAGATTATTTATTGTTTTTGGAGGTATTGTTTTATATTTTATATGGTGATGACATTACTTAGCATCGATGCATTGGCTACTCTGCTGATCACCGGTAGTGCAGATCCAGGGTTGAGAGATTCCCCTGATATGCCCACTAGGCTTGAGAGATTCACCTAGTCTATCACCGTCGGGTTTGAGAGATTCGCCTGACCGTCGGGTTTGAGAGATTCGCCTGACACCTCCATTCATTATCTGAACTCGCTTTGCTTTATTTTATGATATATGTTTGGTGAAAGACATACGATTATTTTCGTCCACCCACTCTAACGATTTTATTTGCTTTTCCCCTGGGCTTTTCGGTTTCTGTGCCCAGTTTGAAGTTTGGATTCTGGTGTCTCACGTTGCAGTCGGAGGCTTAGTGTTCGAGCTACATTTCTTTTCCTGTAGGTTTCTTGTTTTGCCTACTTTTGTATATTTTTGTATATATATACACTAGAGGTCGCTCTGATTACTCTGTCGCTATACTCTTATATGTTTTCCCCGGATTTTCTGTAAAGTACAGTTTTGATTATTACTTTACATTATTGTTATGATATTGAGAAATCCGGATGGGATTGGCGCCCACGGTTTGGCTTTTGTGGCATAGGATGAAGTGTGTTTTCGGATACAGGTTAATCGCAATTCCACGTAGTATCGAAACTCTGCCGAAATTTTTGTGGTTTTTGCAAGTTCGTGTTTTCAGAAGGGGTTTGATTCCAGTTTAGCCATAATTAACATTAGATGGAACAAACTGATGGTTGAAACATTTTCTGCACGGACACCTGAAACACTTCTTTCCCTAAGCATGTTCCATCGCAAAATTCACAAAGTCTCTGATGTCGTCCATATATCGCACATCACTTCTGTTCACCAACTGTATCCAACTCTTGTCCATATTTCTGCGTAAGGATAGTAACTCAATCTATTAATTAAATAATTTTACAACCAATAATTCATTTATCTAATATACTTTATATATATTATCAAATATAATATCATTAAATTTATATAAATGCATGCATTAATTAATTATATATGTTTATTTTAACTAATTATTCCCACATATATATTAATTAACTCTATATATATTACCTAGCACATGCATGCATGTTTTAATTAACTAATTAATCAAATTAAAACGTATATACCAATTAATTATTTAACTAACTAATTAATTAACCAATTAATTAGGATATATCTTACGATTAACTTGACAATGCAATACAACAATGGAAGTAATGCTAATTATGGTCGCCAGAACGTACTATATATATATTCGCCAGAAAAATCAATCGCCCTACGTTATTACGTACGATATTAAAAAAAATTAATCGATAGAAACGAGTTAATACCTTCACTGATAAGGACATAAGTGGATAAAACTAGAACTCTGGGAGTTGAAAAATCGAGTTTTGATGAATTTTTGCAGGATATAATTGGAGCCGTCGGCGGTGGGTTTTTTTTAGTGAGGAGAGAGAGAATTAGCAGAGAGGGAGAGAGAGAGATAGAGAAGTGATGAGGAGATAAGAAAATCTAATCGAAAGATCTAATAATTGACTTTTTTTAGACGATGAAATATTTCGTCGCCTAAGTTTCATGTTTCATTGCCTAGGTTATCACTTAGGCAACAAAATTGTTTCATCGCCTAGGTGTTCAGTTAGGCGGCAAATGGCTCCAGTCGTTGTCTGAGAGTTCACGTAGGCGACGAAATATGTATCGTCGTCTAAGTGTGTAATACTTAGACGACGACAACAAATGACCGTCGTCTGAGTGTGTACTTAGACGATAACTTTTATTTTGTCGGCTAAGTCGCACTTAGGCGACGAAACTATTGAGATTTTGTCACCTCAGTGCAGTTTTTTGATAGTGAAAGGGATTTGCAATCAACGTGAAAGTTAAGGATGGTGGAGGGTATAGATTAAGACTTTCTCTTGACATGGAGTCTTAATGAATCAATATTGTGATCTAATGATAATAAAGGCGATAATATCACAATGATGATAGAGATTACAGAAGAATCCATGTACAACTCCTTCACCAAGAAATGTATTAATATAAATATGACTACTCTATTACATTATAAAGGGTCTTCGACTAACACAACACATCAATACAATTCATTTTCTCCAAATGCCTTGCATTTTCTTCTTAGTCAAAGTTTATCTTTGTTTATCGCTTTCTTTTTCTTTCTACACTTATTTGTAAATTTTATTTTTCAGCTTTTAATTTATATGCAATTTAAATTCTAGTATTTACTTTTTTGCTAGTTAGTTTATGCATTTTTTTACTTTTCCTAACAACTTTACATCCAAAAGAACAAAAAGAAACACCGCAAAATCCTTATTTACTAAGGCAATAGAACCTTGAGGCCGAGAAGGTTCCTTCCTCGGCCCACAACTGATTGAAGAAGTCACATTCTAGCGCAAATCTATCAAAACCTCGCTTGGTCAATAGGCCGCGAGTTGGCATGCCCGCGCATCCAAGAAGGACACCGTGAGCCAAAATCTCACGGCCGTCGATAAAAGCCGTGACGATTTTTGTGCAAAAAACATCCAAAGCCAAAAATCTTCAAGCTTGGATTATGGCCGAAATTTGTTCGAAACAAGCTGAACGGTCCCATACCGAACTGATTTTTTCGGATCGGGTCCATTCGGTTTTGATTTCTCTTACGTGACAAACCGACCTGATCGAAACTGTACCGAACACATTTTGGGTTTGGTTTCAGATCAATCCCAAACTCGACCTTATCTGAATCGATCCCGGCCCTATTTAAATGTACTCATGCATTAACATAATGGAATTGGAAGTGTATGGTTTCTGCTTCTTATGAAACCTTACAATAATATGACTTGGCCGGTCCAACAAATATCTAGTCCGCTAGTCAAGTATATGTTTTGGGCGCTTGATCGGGATTACTGTGAAGGTTAATTAAGAGCATCTTCAACCATCTCTTTAAAATTTCTTATTATAGAGATGTAAAACACAAAATGTCTATAAAAAATTGCTTCTAACTCCAACAATTATTTCAAATTTTACTCTATAATATAATATTTCTCTCTATAATTTAATGAAATCAACATAAATTATATTTTTAATTAAAATTTATATCAAATTAAATCATTGAATAGGAAGGAGAAAAGGTAAAATAGAGAGATGAAGAAAGAGAATGAAAATAATAAATATGCATTAAATTTTAGAGATTGTGAGTGAGATTTAGAGTTTTTATTTTTTTATTTTTCTATAGATATAGAGCTTTTGATTCTCTCTTTTATCCCTTCCTCTAAGATGGAGAGAGCTTTAGAGTAATCGTTAGAGCAAAAAACATGTATTTTTACTCTAAGATGAATGAAATCTTCACTATAAAGTAACTGTTGAAAATGCTCTTAACTATGAGGCCATAAGGATGACCTAATTTTGTGGCATTAATTTGACATGGCAATTTCATGTCATCTCTCTTTGCCACGTACATCATTATTTTTAGAAGTCTATTTAATCGATCATTTATTGATTTAATGAAAAACTACTCTCTTTTTTCCCTATTAATCTTAATACTTATATGGCAACCTAATTTGGAAAACAATAACAAAAATTCAATTAAATTCTTATAACCTAAAAGAATGAACTGATGAACCCTAGAAAAACTCTATCTAAGATCCACAAATGTTTTGTTCTTGTTGTTACATGATTTCTGAAGAAAAGGGTCATGATTTAATCAATAAAAACATATAGTATATGCTGCATGTCATGTCGTTATATCCTCAAATCCTTATTTATATGTCAGTTCCTCTTCCATGAGTTCCATCCTCTTCCATGGATGGTGTTGGAGTCAACCGTCTACAATTTGGTATTAAGTATTAACTAATTGGTTCACCTAGTTGGCTCTAATCGATCAACATGTTCACTAATCCTTAATTGTATCTCTATAGCTCTAAACGATCTGCATAATTTTTTTCAACCTTAATTTGCGGGTTTTTTTTTCTTCAGAAGAACCATAGAATACCTTGTTTTTTTTTTCAAAGGACTAGGTTTATGTAATAGACATTTAGGTATAATAAAATAATAAATGAGAAATATAAATTGAGGAGTGAATATGATGTGTCATGCCACCTAAGATTATGGCCACAATATTTAGGCATTCCTAGAGGCCATAATCGTTTTCCTTAAGGAGGAATATATATATATATATATATATTAATGCAATTTAACTATTGCATGTATTGAGTAATTATTAAGTATGCACGAACGTATAAGATATGTATTTTTTTACAAAGATAATATGCACATGTATGATAACAAACTAAGAGCATCTCCAACAACTCTTGTAAAAGTTCTCTATTATAGAAAACGAAAACACAAATTCTCTAAAATAAAACGACCATAACTCCAACCGCTCCTCTATATGATTCTCTAAAATTTAATAATTTTCTCGATAATTGAATGATTCTAATATAAATTATATTTTTTTTCTTAAGTTTATATTTAATTAAGCCATGAGATGTATTAAATTTGATTAGAGAGAATGACAAATATAGAGAAAAGATGACGAAAGAGAGAGAAAACATTAAACTTTAGAGATTTATAGATGTACGTATATACAAATTTTAAGTTTTTTTTTATAGAAATATAGAGGGATTCTCTATCTATTTTTTTCATTATTTTTTTTGTAAAATACAATAGCGGTTGGAAATTAAAATGAGTATTTTTTTTCTCATTAAAATATAGAGTTTTTTGTTAGTTTACAATTTTTTTTTTGCCAATCAAATAACAAAAATCGTTAGAGATACTCTAAACAATAGTTCTACAAAAATCGTTAGAGATACTCTACACAATATATAGTTCTGACTAGTATATAGATTCGATATACCGTTTGATATTGAGTTTATGCGAGAAATAAATTAATGGGGTGGGCACAGTTCGAGTATAAATTAATGAATAAAAGTCTTACTGTACGTTTTGAATTCGTATAACACATAAAACAGCGCAGCACCTCAAGATTTTTTTTTCGATCACAATCATCCCATCAATATTACGGCCGAAGTACGTGACTGCTGAAAGGGAAAACACTTCCTTAAGAGCATCTGCACCATGAGCAACAGTTGCTTGATAGAGCTCATCAACGAGCGGTCGTCTGTTCTACACGCACTGTTGCACGTTATTTTCAGCATTATTCGTGCTATTTGTTAGTCGGGCCCGCCTCTCCTCCTCGTTACCGACGTACGTGGCTCCAGCAAACTACTCGTGCTCTCACACGAGCAATCTCTACTCATGCAGTTGTTCGCCGAACTCGTCAACAAGCGGTCGCCTTTTGAGCATCTGCACCATGAGCAACAGTTGCTTGATAGAGCTCATCAACGAGCGGTCGTCTGTTCTACACGCACTGTTGCACGTTATTTTCAGCATTATTCGTGCTATTTGTTAGTCGGGCCCGCCTCTCCTCCTCGTTACCGACGTACGTGGCTCCAGCAAACTACTCGTGCTCTCACACGAGCAATCTCTACTCATGCAGTTGTTCGCCGAACTCGTCAACAAGCGGTCGCCTTTTGATTTGACAGGTCCCGTGCACTGCTCGTGTTGGAAAACAACACTGATGCTGATGCTCTAGTTATTAACCAGCTAGGATCGATCGATTTTCAAGAAAACGAAACCAATCGAGTTCCTGATCACTCAAAACTAGCCATGCAGCCGACCATGTTTGTTTGAATCAATGAATGTTTCCAGCCATCCACGTAGAATGAATGAAATCGAAGCACGTACTGCCATGATATGAAGTGGGCGTATCTACTTAGGACTTCTGAATTAATCTGCATCCGGAGAAACTAGCTAAGCGATTTTAACCTCACATTCTTCGATCTCACGGATTTAATTTCGATAAGGATATTGATCTCGACATCGGATCGATCTGTTGGTAGTCGATGTTGTACATTCAACCGATGAGTTTCTACGTACGTACCTTTCATTTTTTTAAGAGATGGGATTTTAGTACGTGAGCTACTGAAATTAAGATGTTTACGGTTAATTAACACAGTCAATAGCTAATTAGGGTTACGTGTTTACTTGTTAATTAACTCTAGTTAGCCGTTGTCTTTGTCCAGCTGGTGCCCTCTATCTTTGATAGCTCTTTATCGCTACTTTGATAGCTCGTTGGTTAACGTCTGTAATAATAACTCATTTCTTATCACAAGCTCAATATAATGCAGCTCTCTCGTTCTCTACAATTAATCCCAACATTTACGTCTCAAAAAAAGACATGATCGGGCTACGTTAATCATCATAATAACTAGTGGCATGGGATGGGTGGATGCATGGAGCGATGAACAGAGTGCTGATTTATATGATTTATATCTCAACATGTATGTGATTAAATGAAAAGTTAACCTATGCCGTCTGAAAAATACCATAGCCTACTTAAGAAGATACGTATTAATAGATTTAATTTTATCTAGTTGAGTTCGGGATTCTAGCAAGTTGTTTATATATAGTATTCAAGGACTTCAAGCTTGGAATGTCATCTTAATAATATGGTCATTTAGTCCATCATATGTCACCAAAATTGAATGGCTAAATACATGCATCTCATACCCTTAATTTTACTTATGGTCCTCCGTTGATTTAAAATCAGGCCGTAGCCGATTTCTTTGGGTTTGTTCATATGCATGAAAAATTATGTGGCTAATAAGCTTGTCTAACTAATTGGACATGATTCTAGAAGCAACACAATTTGGCATAACACTCTTCTTT
Source organism: Geum urbanum (assembly GCA_946800695.1). Taxonomy (NCBI): domain Eukaryota; kingdom Viridiplantae; phylum Streptophyta; class Magnoliopsida; order Rosales; family Rosaceae; genus Geum; species Geum urbanum. The sequence continues at coordinate 87,231,440 of OX326997.1, forward strand.
CTAATGTTGCTAGATTCTAATTATTTGATAGTGTTGATACAAGATGCCTTAGTGGCTCCTCCTTGTAATTTTTTTTTAATTAGCAAAAACTAAATGAAAAATTAGAAACCTAGCTAAAAAATGATAGAGAAAACCAAGACTCCAATTGTCGGTCAAAAACATGGCGCCTGACTGCGAGATCAAGATATCAGTGAATAACGTTTGTGTGTTGCACAGCTAACATAAGTGGCCGGTAACGAGGACTATTGCCTTTCACCATTCATACGTGTATATATATTAGTTTCTTCCAAATGCATGCATGTGCATGCCATGCAATGGAGTGCATGTGAAACCGTAGCGAAGGTCAACTTGTTTTTAAATTTCGAGCACCTTTAGTTTCACTTCAAAATGTTTCCATCGATCCAGGTCAAGCTTTAGATCCGTAGATAGTACTTTGTTACTCTATACATACAAGCAAAGAATGAATTATCGATAATATGTTCGATATTTTTACGATATTTTTATTTTTTAGACTTCTCAATATTAATCTTACATATCAATATTTTTTGTCCGATATTTTTCGATATATTGCCAAAATCTTAAATATTTTCGAATTTATCCAAAATTTTGACTTTACATATATGTTAACTACCATAATACTTATATTAGACGACGAAATGGATTCATCATCTAAGAGAGATATTTCGTCGATCGGCTAAGATCTTAGGCGACGAATATTTCGTCGCTTAAGGTTCGTCGACTAAGCCTCGTCGCAACAAACCTTAGACGACAAAAATATAATCTTCGTCATCTAAAGAGTTTCTTACACAACCACAACAATGTCGTCATCTAAATTTTTAGGCTACTAATACTTTATGGCTTTAACGACGAACTTTTTCGGCACAAAATCATATCTTAGACGACGAATATTTTGTTTTCGTCGTGTAACCGTTATCACTTAGACGACGTGTAACCGTTATCACTTAGACGAATATTTTATCTTAGAAATGTTCGTCGTCTAACTGTTATGACTTAGACGACGAAAGTAAAATATTTGTCGTCTAACATGTTACTACTTAGGCGACGAAAGTTTCATGTTCGTCGTCTAACAGTTCAGATTTAGACGACGAATATAAAAAGTTCGTCGTCTAAATTATTAAATAAAATAAAGAAAAGTAAATTTTAAATAAAATTACTAAAATTAAAATCTACATGATAGCTGATCCAAGTTGGTTTTCAATTCACAATGTTTCCATCGATCGTGGTCAAGCTTTATCCGTAAATATTATTACTTTGTTACTCATACATGTACTAGTGAACAACTCGATCGTCTCAATAGTATAATCTAGCTAGAATTAAGAACGCCTCTGAAGTAAATAATCTAAATCATATTCGTCTTTGTTTCCCTATATATACAGCATATACATTGGGCAAAATTAGCCGAAATTTTGAAAGAAAAAAAAACATGGTTTATCAGCGGGGTATCTAATTGAAGAGAAAATCAAAAGGAACAATACAGGAGTAGATTGTATATTTGTACTGTATATGGCTGTACCCCCGAGAGCGAGGAGTCAAACTAATGTCTCTTAGATTTTTTTTATATATATTTCTATCATGTTTATTTTGTTCAAAGAAAACATGCAATGCGCGTACGGACCCAACTATAAACCAATCCAAACACATGCCCCAACCAATTTATATACAAACAAACGCGTCCCCTGGAAAACACCATATGCTTCGATACAAATCCGAACCGATCACTGCTCTCTGCATCGTCTATAACCCGTACGGTGATGTTGGATATGAGACAACGGATAGTAATATTATTTTTCCTATATATAAAGCACATGGAAATAATGGAGAAAATTGTGATAATTAATCGATCGAGCTCAAATAACACGGTGAGTAAAAATCCGACCTTATTAAGCTGACAGTGAGGCAGTGGTCACTAAACCAGTGAACCCTAATTCGAAACTACTGGAGACAAAGAGCCAGCCATATATGTATGTGTTAAATATTGGAAAGAGAATATGTGATGTATGATAATTGTGAATAATGGCACATATATGCCAATGCATTAGCTGCCATAATGCAAAATATTATATATGTTTCTTATGAGTATATATAATATTCAAAAAATCAAAGAAATGCAAGTTGATGAATCATTATTAATCCATATTCATCTCGTGCTCAAAAAGAAAATCTTCGTAGAAGAAGGTTCGATTCTTCTTATGGTTTGTACAGGATTGGACTTGTTAGATGTGAAAAAATGAGCATTATTTTCCATACATGCGTCGGATAGTTTAAAACTATGTTCAATCTGATTCAATCGTGTATATATAGTTGCGGTGTTTCTAACCCTCTATCTACGTGTGATCGATCTAGTTAGCTAGGTAGCTGTGCACTATTGTAATGACGAGAGTACGTAGACGGGGTCTAATTGATAGCGATGCAACTCGAATGCCAAAGTCAAAAATTCAGTGTTCCACCATGGTTTATTTGATGAAAACAGAGTTGAGAGTTGCCAGCATTAGAATTCGATCTTATCTGATGTTCATGAAGGCTAGCTATTTAATCTTCACAATGTATAGACCGGACTGTAAGTAGTTTAGGAGATCGATCAATCAGGTCAGGGCTAGCCAGTTGATATTGCAATGGTTGCAGACTAGGTCAGTACAAGTAAATTTACTTGGCGCTGTTATTTTTCAAATTTTAAAATATAAAGTAAAACTTAATTAGTAGATGTCCCCCATATACATGCCTGTTTTTTGTTATTATTTTCTTGGGGTTTATTCGTTTGGTTCAGGCGAAAACGTCATGGCTTATTTTGTTGTTGCTCATTTGGACTCGTTATCAAAGCTCTTGCATATGTAAGCATCTACAAATGATACATACGCTTACGTACGTATTTAATTCAAAATTTCAAAGATAAGAAGTCAAGCTCGGAATGTTAGCCGTGAGACTCAACCTATATTCCAACATAATTCAGGCCAGCCATGCAGTTGAAAACCCACAGTAAAAATTTGATAACGTTGTGTCAACAATTCACAACTATTCAGATTACGTTGCAACTAAAAGAACATTACCACAAAACGGATAGTTCTCGGAGAAACTTGGTTCACCATGAATTAAATATAATTTCAAAAGTAACAAAAATCATCAATCATTTATGTGATATAAACTGTGAGAATAAGACTAGTTCATGGCGAACTGGATTCATCTGTACTGAAAATGAGTTGAATATATATAAAGTTTCTTTAACATATATATATGCATTGTTGCTTTTAGAAAATTGTAAAATTAGTTACTTTCTCAATTTTAATTACACTTATTTATGACTTGAGCTAAAGTTGCTAATGATTCTAGGTTTTATATGACCTACTCCCCAAGTCTCTAAGTTTTAAAGTCAAACAAGCGCCACGTTGTCTTCCACAAATGCTAGTATACGTCCTGGGTCCTCCATCTCCCTCTCCCTCTATATATACCCCCTCCACCCCACACCCAATACCCAACAACAAATCTCACACCCGACTCCCCAAATCCCAAACGCAAACCACAAGCAAAGTAGCAAACACAATCATCCATCTCAACCTAGCTAGAGCTTGAAAATGCCTTCAAAAGGAACGAGAAGCCTCTTCTTCCACTCCAAACCGATGACGAAAACGCAATCCGTTTCGTTTTCGTTTCACTCTTCCCCATCAAGGAGCTCAATCTCATTACCAACCCCACGGCGCAGCAGCAGCACCGGTACCGACCTTTCGGAAACTGCCGTCGAGGAGATCATGGAAAACGCCGGTGCTTTGATCACGAAATGGAACACCGAGTCTTCCTCGTTCGGGAAATTCACCTCTTTATTCTTCGACAGGAAAACGGAAGCAAATGGATTCATTAAGTGCGTGAATGACCTCCAGAGAGTCATGCATTTCTTGGTCGCAGAGGATCCCACCTCCGAAAAGCTCGTGTATGGACAGACCCTCATGCAAATTGCAATGAAACGTTTACAGAAGGAGTTATACCAAATTCTCTCCATGAACCGGGCTCACCTGGACCCGGAGACGGTTTCGTCCAGGTCCAGGTCTTCCCTCTCTTCTCGCAAGTCCAGCTCATCAGATGAGGACATCGAAGATGATGACGGTAATCTCGCGGGGGAGTCCATCTCGGAAGTGGAGCAAGTGTCCTCCATGGCCATGGCGGATTTGAAATCGATAGCGGAATGCATGATCGGTTCTGGCTACGCCAAGGAGTGTGTTCAAATTTACAACATGATCAGAAAATCTATCATAGATGAGGCTATGTATAAGCTCGGAGTAGAGAGAGTTACCTCTTGTCAGATTCATAAGATGGATAAGGAGATCGTCGAGCTCAAAATCAAGAGCTGGTTGAATGCGGTGAAAGTCTCTATGACAACGCTCTTCAACGGAGAGAAAATCCTCTGCGATCACGTTTTCGGCGTCTCGAAATCCATCAGAGAGTCTTGCTTTGCTCACATAGCCAGAGAGGGCGCAACTCTTCTCTTCCGCTTTCCTCAACTATTCGTTTCAAAGGGCAAGAAGAACAATCCAGAAGATACTATCTTTCGTCTTCTCGATATGTACACTTCAATCGCCGAATACTGGCCGGAGATCGAGTCTACGTTCGCTTTTGAGTCCACCACTGATGTTCGATCCGAAGCGCTCAACTCGCTCGTCCGACTCGGTGACTCGGTCCGCTCAATGCTATTTGATTTCGAGTCTGCCGTTCAGAAAGACTCGTCGTCGAAGTCTTCTGTGGTGGCGGGCGGCGGAGTTCACCCTTTGACTCTCCGCGTGATGAGTTACCTCTCTCTCCTCACCGATTACAGTCACGTCCTGGCCGACATTTTCATCGATTGGATACCGCCGGCGAAGCTGTCAGAAGACTCTTCCATATCGGGTATATCGCTCCGATTGGTCTGGCTCATCCTAGTCCTTGTGTGCAAGCTCGATGAGAAAGCCAAGCAGTACAAAGACGTATCACTCTCGTATCTATTCCTAGCCAACAATCTCCAGCATGTGATCACAAAAGTCTGCACTTCGAATCTTCAGTACCTTCTCGGCGAGGAGTGGATTGAGAAGCACGAAACGAAAGTGAGACAGTTTGCGGCAAACTACGAGCGGTTAGCTTGGGGAAATGTGCTCTCGACGTTGCCCGGAAATATGTCGACGGAGATATCGTCGCAGGAAGCCAGGTTGATTTTCCGCAACTTCAATTTTAGCCTCGAAGAAGCGTGTAGGAAAGAAAAGATGAACGTGGTAGCTGACGCTAAACTCGGAGAGGAAATCAAGGCTTCTATAACGAACAACCTTGTTTCTGCCTACAAGGAGTTTCTTGATGCTCATAGGGTTTCAGTTGGAAGTATGAGAAATGTGGCGTTTTATGTGAGATTAACGCCGGAAGATGTTAAAGATTATTTGTCAGACATTTATTAATCAAGGAAGGAGCGAGTCTGGTTTTCTTGGCAACATTTTGTATATAATCGACCGCCGTGATAGTTGTAAAGCGAGAAACTCAAAAACTAGATGAATGCTAGATGTAGACACTCATATTGGGCTTGTTGATATCAATTGTTCGAATTAAGCAGACACCTTTGTTCCTAATATGATTGTCAATCTCTTACTACGTACATAACCATGCATACTGTATATATATATATCACAAATATGCATGCAAGTATGAACAAAATTTACGAAAGAATTTAGTTATGCACGATATGATACAAGTATACATATTGTGCTTGGTCATCGGAATTCGTGGACATTAGCTCTTCTATTCGAACTTAATTTGTAGAAACAAGTTGCGCAAGTATAGACTGATCGATCAATCTTCTGATGTGCACGAGTGCCGACCACTCTATATGACTCTATGAGCGCAAGGGCTGCAACGCCGACACCCCTAGGTCATCTGTTTTTCAACTCAGCCAGTAGCATCGCGAATTAAAGATACGAATTTACAAATACAAATTTCCAGTGCAGGTCATGTCAACGGTAAGTTAAAATGTCATGATCGTCGATCCATGCCTCCCAGAACATATAGGCCAAGCAATTTCAATCCCACTTATATATATTAATTGCGACATTACGAGACTCAGCAGTTCGAGGCTTGGAGCTCATATATTAATTACCAGGAAATGGCAGAGGTCTTTATCTAATATCTCTATGCATGAGTATCACAACAGAGGTAGAGATTCGTTCTATATATCCCACGAAAGATCTCCATGCATACTCTCTTAATAAATTCAACTCAACTTTGTGTAGATCGTGTAGGTATAAGTTTATTGGACATTTTATTATGAATAAAATATGGATAAAGATCCACTAACCATAAAACTGAAGAACAAAATAAAAAATTAAGGTGATCTCATGATTTCAGATAAAACATGTATATGCATTTTATTATTTTTTACTAGAGATATCTATATGGTTTCTTATTCCTAAGTTCCAGCCTTGACAGTTTATATTACCAGTTTTATCAAAACAACGTATATATTTGTAAGACCTTTTTAAAATATATTTCTGACATTTGTAATATTGTAAAATGTATTTTGCATATACAGAAAAATGAAGTCTCATTTCCTTGATTTAGGGAAGATATTTTGAAGAGTAAAAAGGCTTTGTGTGATCACTAAGTTTCTTTCTTTTGGTTTAGAATTAAGCCACAATTTAGGGAAACTCTTTTTAATCTTTTAAGAACTTTGTGTGGTCTTCAAGCCTGCATACTTGGTTGACATGGTTCGGCCTCCCTCTTATGTGCCACCTTGTTTGGCATATATGAAAAATATCTTCTTGATGTGGTGACCAAACTTCTTTATGTGGTGGCCAAGGTCTTGGTACTTGGCTTAGGTTGAACCATGTCTCTCCCATCTTTTAAACAGATTATACATGGCCAATATATGTTGGCCATATCTTTAAACCATCTTCAAAATTTGTGAATAAAGGAAGACTCTCCCATGACTCATCTGACTGTTTTGCTTTGTATTTTGATTGGTTGTCAAAATTTATAAACTATCATAGCATGGTTTAGAAACTATCATAGCATAGTTTCTTTGTTGAGTTTTGCTTTGTTTATATAGGGTTTTACTTTAAGTCTTCCTTTTGTGATTATAAAACCTAGAGTTTCATAAAACCTTTTTTCATACTCATTGCATCTTGCATCCATGAGATCGAATTGGTAGTGCAAGCAACCCAAGAAGTGTTCTAAAGAACCAACTTTGTGTTAGTTGTATTCTGAAAATAAAGCTTCTAATATCTTTGTATGAGAAAACGAAGAAACAAGACCGAGTGTGTTTCAGACTAGTGGTAGACTAGATAGGAATAACATCGTGTCTTTCCATCCTCAGAAAGCTTCGCATGTGTAAACACTTAGAAATAATACTAAATATAGTTCTTAGTCTAGCATGTGAGTCTAGATAGGATAGCACCGTTACTTGCTATTATCGGAGTTGTAGTCTTGTAAGGAGTGTCTTAACATGTATTCTTGGGAATCAACTATGGGAGTTAGATTCTGGGTAGAAGCTTTTGTAGCCTTTGTTTGTAAACACTTAGAGACAAGATGAAGTATAATTCTTAGACTAGTGCGCGAGACTAGATAGGATAACACCGTTTTTGCTATTATCAGAACTATAATCTTGTAAGAAGTGATTTTACATATTGAAAAAGTTTGGCCTTCATGAGTAAGGGTCATGCAGTTTTTATCCCTGATTGCGAGATTTCTGCGAGTAAAAAATGTTATAGTGTTATGTGTCTATTTACTTTCTTGCATATTTTATTCAAATCGTTATGTATCTGTTATTCAGGATAACTGTATATTGTGTTAACCCTGATAACAAACTTTGACGAAAAAATTGACAAAGACCTGTTCACCCCCTCTAAGACCTTCAGATTAACTAGGCCAGCGACATTTACGTATGAGATTCTCACCTAATCTCAGTCAAGACTGATACTGTATATTGATGTACATGACTTGGCAAAATAATTAGCGATGTACATGCACAATATAACTAAGGTCACGTCGAACCAGACTACCCTAGGGTATGTATTAGCTGATCGATCACTAGCTCACTACTAAATTATATGGTGTGTAACACGTACATATGGCTAGCTAGGTCTCTCTTATAACAGAACCTTGTAATTGAGCAGTTGATCATGATGACTTGGTCCCACTACTGGAGGACAGCTTCCAAGCGACGAGGTAAGTACCTTCATCGCTCCAATCACTCTGAGGCGATGAAGATTGAATTTTTTGCCTCAGAAACAATCTACGTCCCTTCAACATAACTGAGGCGACCAACATTGATCTACGTCGCTTCAGAAAAAGGAAATAACGAAATTAATGTATCTCAAGCGACGCAGACCAATGTTTGTCGCCTCGAACGGATCTGAGGCGACGAAGATTGAGCAATCTTCGTCGCTTCATTTTTTTTTAAACTGGATCTGCTCTCCTTCTTAAAGTCAAACCCTTTATAAAGTTGAAATTTTGGGAAAAAAAAGTCATTCGCGTTCTGGAGCTATTCTTGGCCGATTTGGAGAGAAATTTGAAGAAATTGAGAAAGAAGGTTATTCTTGCCATCTATTTGATTCTTAACTAAGGTTAGTTTGATTTTTATCTCTTTAACTCTCTTTATGACCATATTACATGTTAATTAAAAAAGTGAAATTGATGTATATGTGAACTTTTTGAAATTGAATTGAATTTGGTCATATGTTGTAGTTTTAATGTTTGAATCATTGAATTGTGATAAATCATGTTATGGGTTCATCAATGTTGTTTGAACTTTGGTTAAATTTAGTGAAATTTGTGATGATTAGTGTAGATTAGGTGTATTGGTCTCAATTAGTGGTGTTATTAGTGTTAATCATGAAATTGAGTGTAGGGTTATATATAATTATGGTGTTTATCAATTTAGAACTCCCGTTTGAGAATCAAGAACTCATCTAGTTGATCGAGATGAGTTGTTGATTCTCAAATTGTCCCATTTTTGGACATTTTAGGTGAACACGACTTTGTTGATCCTTTTGCTATTCATGTGGTTTCAGTTTCAGTTTTGGGATATGATTTCGATAATGTCTCCTTACAATGTTCCCCGAGTGCAAATTAGGTTGTTTAGATATTTTTGCACTTGAGGAACTGTATGGAGATGCTGTTGAAATTTTTCAAAACTAGAGTTGATACCCATGGGTGCAAGAGGGTTGACAAATGTCGTGTTCCCCTGAAGGGGATAGGATCGAACCCAGAGGCATAAGGAGAAGAAGTGTGGGGACAGGTTGTATTATAAATGTGGCGTGGTAACTTTGTTCATGTTGATTGTTTATGTTGACAGGAAACATGGAAGGACACCCAGACAAAACTTGGATGACCTATCCTCATGTTGATCCAAGGTACATCACAAGCATATTCAAGTTTATGAATTTTTCCCGGCGACATAGTAACGGAGCCGATTATCACTTCTGCCCGTGTAAACGTTGTAAGAACGGTCCGTTCAAGGTTAGTATGGATACCATGTATCATCACTTGTCACACAGTGGTTTGAATCCGGAGTATATTGTATGGCACCTTCATGGGGAAGTTTCAAGTGAACCGACAATGCTCAGTCAATGAAGACAGTGGCTTCAAGACAGAGTCGGTCCTTCTAGTGGTGCCAGTCCTTAAGTGAACCTGCAGTTGGAGATTCTACATGATACATATCCGTATTATCCTGGATACCATGCATATGCACCCGAACAAGTTGTGGAAGATAATTTTGGCATCAACTTCAATGACATGGTAGACGATGATTATGAAAGTACGATAGATTATTAAAGGAGTCACATATCCCATTATATGAAGGCAGTGAGGAAACTGTTTTGAGTGCCATATTAGATGCAATGGAAATGAAGAATGAAAATGGATGGTCGGGCACAAGTGTTGACTCTTTATGTAGTTACAATAATAAACTTCTTCCTAAAGGGCACACATTCCCCTGTTCATACTCAAGAATTAAAAAAATTGTGAGTGATTTTTCACTTGGTTATGAAAGAATTGATGCGTGTGAGTTCAACTATGTGTTGTTCAGGGGGCCGCTTGTAAACGAGATGATTTGTCCAGTGTGTAATTCTGAAAGATATAAGCCATATACGAATGACATTCCCAAAAAAACATTCGTTACTTCCCTCTGACACCAAGGTTGAAGCGTTTGTTCATGTCACCATACACTGCGAAGCATATGCGATGGCTCGGGGAGAGAATATGTGTGGCTAGTAGCCTCAACCACCCAGCTGATGGAGAAACATTTCAACAGCTTGACCAAACTTTTCCAGGTTTTGCACATGACTGCAGAAATGTGCGCATTGGAGTTGCAACAGACGGTTTCAATCCATTCGGAACAATGGGAATTTTGCATAGTACATGGCCCGTTGTTGTGATATCATACAATCTACCGCCATCAATGTGCATGAAGAAGGAATATAACATGATATTGGTGTTGATTCAGGGCCCTATATCCCCAGGAAAGTGCCTTAGTGTACTCTTGGAGCCAATGATCGAGGAGCTAATAAATTTATGGGTCGTTGGAGTCCATGCTTTTGATCGAGTAGACAATGAGGTATTCTTGATGAAGGCAGCGGTGATATGGACTATCAGTGATTTTCCTGGTTTAGGGATGCTTGCGGGCTCAACGGTGAAAGGGTACAAGGCATGTCCAATCTGTCTAGATGAACTGACTTCAGAGCATATATGGGGGAGGATAGTTTATGAAGGTCATCAGAAATGGCTCCACCAAGACCACCCTTGGCGATTGAGTAAGACATTTAACGGGAAGGTGGAGTTTGGCGGAAGACCCATTCAGAAGAGTGGAGATGAAATTTTGGATGACATTAGGTCACACACTTACCCCATTCTAAGCCAACATGACGACTTAAAGTTGCCGTACAATCCGAATAATAGACAGTGTTGGACTCACAAGAGCATATTTTGGAAGCTGTCTTATTGGTCATCATTGAAGATCAGACATTGCTTAGATGTCATGCACATTGAAAAAAACGTGTGTGACAACATCCTTGGAACCATTTTTGCAATTGATAAGAAGACCAAAGATAGTCCAAAAGTTCGCGCTGCATTGAAGAAGAGGAATGTGCGCAAAAACCAGTGGCAAAGAGAGCGTGACGAGGGGACGGCGAAGGTTCCTCATGCACCTTTTTTAGTTAAAAAGGATGCTCTAGAAGATGTGTTTGAGTGGTTCAGGGATGTTAAGTATCCTCTTGGTTATGCAGAAAGTTTGAGAAGTAAGGTCAAAGTTCGTCCCTGTCACAGTTTTATGGATTGAAGACACATGATTGCCATGTATTGTTTCAACGTCTTCTTCCAGTGGTTATCAGAGGGTTCTTACCAGATAACATTGTGAAGCCATTGATAGCACGGTCAAATTGGTTTCATAAATTATGTAGTAGGGAGCTGAAGAAAGAGGTTGTGCGTAACATGGAAACTAAGATAGTGATGATTTTCTGCAATTTGGAGCTGATTTTTCCACCTCATTTTTTTACATCTGTGGTTCATCTGCCTTAACAAGTATTACTTACAGGCCCAGTACACTATACATGGATGTATCCAATTGAAAGATAGCTCTGTAAAATTGCTAATACTATGCATTCTTACGTAATATGTACTAACCATTTATATGTAATTGCAGACAATTAGGAAAATATAAAAATTCAATGAGGAATACACGTTACCCCGAAGGTAGTATTGCTGAACGGCACCTCGTACCTGAGTCAATGACATATTGTAACTCTTATCTAAAACGGGAAGACCAGGAAGAAATTGACAGGAACCCAGAGTGGAATATTAGCAGTGTTTCACAACAAGTAAGGCCAGAGATTATCGAGACTCGGTCCAAGTTTAGGTTCAGTGAAACAGAGACTGCTGAGGCTCACTGGCAAGTTTTGGTGGAAACAGACGAAGTCAAACCATACCTAGAAGAACACCTCACCAGGTTCAAGGCCAAAAATGGTGAAGATTTCGACGATCTTCGTCGGAGGAGGAGTTTTCTTCGATGGTTCTTAACATGGGTACTAAAAACTAATAGTTGTTGAAAGGTACTTTAATGGTTTTTTCCACTAATCGTTCACTTATCTAACACTTATCTTTCAGGTGTCTCTTAAGGAAAAAAACTTAGATCAGGGCTTGGTGCCGGGTCTAAAGTCATTAACCCAATGACCTCAGCAATTCCGGGTTTTTAAGTCGTGTTATGTGAACGGCGTCAAGTTCACGTCGTGGGATAGGGATCAAAGAACCGTGACTCAAAACAGCGGTGTCATGATAGACATGGGTTCATCCAATTTCTACGGCTATGTTAACTACGTAGTCGAAGTATTATATGGAGGTCATATGCCACTGGTGTTATTTAAGTGCACATGGCATAACTCCGAGGATGAGGACGATCTTGACACCATCAAGTTAGATCATGGACTAATATCAGTGCATACAAACAACAGTTACTATGAGGATTCACCCTTCATTATTGCAACCAAAGCAAAACAAATATTCTATATGGATGATCCAAAGGCAAGTGGTACATGGAAGGTAGTACAAGAAATGTCGCACCAAAATATCTACAGTGCCGAAGCACTTGCCATAGATGAAAGCAGGTCGCCTACAGAAGATCATGTATTCGAGCCTTACCAAGATGATACTTCTACGATTATACAATTTTACCAAGATCTTCATATAGTTTTGGATGAAGAACGAGACGACGACGACGACGAGTCTGACGAAGACCTATTAGAGCAAAGCCGAAGACGAAGACAAAGCCGAAGACGAAGACAAAGATGAAGACGAAGACGAAGACAAAGAGAATGATGTAGAGGACGACAAAGAGGAAGACTAAATTAATGTAAAGTTATTTTTGGTAAACTATTAATTATGTATTTTTAAACTATGAATTATGTATTTAAACACATTAATGGTAATTTTTTTCATTTTTAAAAATAAACAACATGAGGCGACCAATAATTCAACCTTGGTTGCTTCATTTGTTTGAGGCGACCAATAAATATATCTTCGTCGCTTCATATGTTCCAGGTGACGTATAATTAGTTATTGGTCGCCTCAAAAATTCCTAGCGACCAATAATGCAATCTTCATCGCCCCATATCCTTTTTAATTGCAGACTTCACAGTTTCATCTTCTTCAGATTCATTTACTTTGTTCTTCGTTTCTTATCGAGCTCGCCCCCAATTCCAAAAATCGACTTCCAAATCCCGGCACCCGAACCCCAAAACCCTAAATCCCCTCATAACCCTAAATTCCCAAATCATTTTTCTTCTTGAATCCACCGGTCCCTCACCTAAATTCCCTGTTGATTCTTGAAGGTATGCCTTTCTCTCTCTCTCTCAACAATTAAATCCATGTAAATAGTTTTATTTTGGCAAAGAGACCGATTCCCATGTGTGAAATGTGCGCCTCCGATTTGCACCAGTTTGGCATGTGTGTGTCCTTCAACAGTTTCGACTCTCACTTCGTCTTCTAATCAGTTTTGCAGGAATTGTGGGTGGTATAAAGAAGCAAAGTGATTATCTTAGTTTTCATAAACTGTATAATATAAACTGTGATTTATAAACCATATAATATAAACTGTGAATTGTGAATTGTGATGGTGATGTGAATTATGGTGACAGTGACCATGAATTGTGATAGTGATGTGAATTATGATTTGGATGATATGAATTATGGGGTCAACTTTCTTTTTTGTGTTTAACTATGTTGCTTCATATGTTTTTTCGCAATCGGTAAATCAATGGTTTTGTTTGTAATGATGTGAATTGTGATAGTGATGTGAATTGTGATTTGGATTATCCACATTTTGTTTTGTAATGATGTTTCTAGAGCAAGAGCAAGAGCAAGAGCATGTTTTTAGAAATTGGTGTTAACAATGGTTTAGCTAAAGTTCTAAAGTTTTATTTCCGATGCTTATGTGATAATGTGGATTCTAATAAGCATTATTGTTGTGCCATTTATTGTTGTTTCTGTTTCTTTTGAAGTTATAGAATGGTTCCCGGAAATACAAGTCACCGAATGAGGAAGGCCGCGCTTGAACATAGAGCGGCGGCGGCGGGTCCTTCTGTATCGGCCGACCCAACACGACATACCGTGTCTCCTCCACAACATAATTTGGAGCATGAAACGCCAGCCCCACCGCTTGAAGACAGCGTTGTGGTATCCGCCGCCGCCATTACGGCCTCCAGTAACTCAGAGCAGCCGCCCGCCCTCAGCATCCGCTGCAAGAAGACTAAACTTCCAGGTCCATTGCTTGATTCCAGTTTGTTGATTAATGTTTTGGTTTGGTAACCGATATATTGGTAATGTCGTTTTGAACGGACATGGTGGACATGGCGACCGGAAACGCAACGACGGCGCAACGGGGGGTCATTGTGGGGACAAAGGCTGAGTACCTCGTCCGACTGAACAATAATCAGTGACTACAGGTGCCTTACTCTACGAGGCACCGAGGGCCGGCGACGAGAGAGTTGAGAAGTCTGTTGTCCAGGGACATTGGCAGCATCATCCGCAGCAAAGTTCCGATGCTTGTGCCGAGATTTTTTGGGACTTAAACATGAGCACCGCGACATCTTAAATAGCGGTATTGAGGTATACTTTTTGCGCTTACTAACCATTTTTTAATTTAGGGTTTAGGGTTTATGTGTTTAGTAACATACATTAACATATTTTTAATTTATGTGCTAGACGAACTATGACATTCCTGCAACCTAAGTGGAGATGTGGAACTTCATAGACATCACGGCGCAAACAATATACAAAGATTGGAAGTATGATTGCCATCAACATTATCTCCACGTCAGCCAGGAGACTCCTGTCGAGTTCCTAGGCCGGGAAAAAGAATGAGAGTGGTTAAAAGGCCACTTCGAAGACCCTGACTACCTGGTAAGCCTCATAACCTATTTCCAGAGTTTGTCCGGCATGATTTTAAATTTCCATGTTTATCTATTAATATTGTTAAATTATTTTTTTGTGTGGCAGAAACTGTGCTCACTGAACAGAGGAAATAGAAATAAGAACAAGGAGCAGCAGCTCAACCACCATTCCGGGTCCCTCGCACTCTCATATCGGAGAGAACAGTTGGAGAAGAAGGGTCATAAAGCCCAGGCCGTGCAGACTTGGATCGATGTATATGAGCCGGACAAGAATGCAGCTGAGAAAGTGGTGAGAGAAATTATGTTTCGTTATTACTTAATATTAATTTTGTTTACAATATTTTAATATTATTTAATTAATATTGATAATTGAGCAGGCGGCAGTCAAGCGAAGGCTCGACGAAGTCTTGTCGCAATAAGGTAATACAGTGGCCGAGGATGAGGGCGATGTGGTTTCCCGAGAGTTTCCTCTTCCTCTTGATACACAAATAAACATCATAGAGGAAGAGATGGGTTCAAGGTGCGGGACCTCTATAAGAGGTAATACTACATAACCTAGTGTCGTTTATCTCGATTTACGTGTATGCTCGCTTTTTGTGTATGATTTATATATATTTATTTGTTTATGTTCGTCCTAGCAGGGGTGGGGCGCCCAATCACACGCGAGCCCAAAATCAGAGGAGGCGCCCGGGTGAACAACAATTATGAGGAAACCGAGATGCTGAAGAGGGAGATCGCGAAAGCGAAAGAGGTGACGCGCCAGTCCAGAGATGATTATAATGCGCTCGCCCAAAGGATGCAAGAAATGGAGGCCTTAGTACGATCTTTCCAGGCTGGGACTCAACAACCTGCAGTTCCTAACCCCGCTCCTGGCACCCAATCTAGTTGCAACCATGACTCTAATTTGTGAACAATAGTAGTTGTGAACAATTGTATAAGCATCAAAACTGTGTACGTTTAGATTTGCGGTTTATTTCACTGTATGGATGATCGTGTGTTCTTTGAGTTTGTTTTGTGCCTATTTTGTGTTTATAATTGTGTACAGTCGTAATTTGGTACGTAATAATTTAAATATTTTTTTTTACTATTACCACTGTGGGCGACGAAGATTGACCTATTTTCGTCGCTTCACGTGTTACACCTTCGTCACCCCAACCCGGCCAATATTAGTCGCTCCAATTTGGTGTGACAAATATCAATATTGGTCGCTGCAATGTGATGTGACAAATACCAATATTGGTCGCTCCAATTCGGAGCGACAAATGCAATCAGTTATGTTGCCCCAGATTGGAGAGACCAATTTAAGACGACGACGCTTAAGCGACGAAGACTCAATCACCTCCCTTCCAGGCAATCAGAAACAGCTCTTGGACGACGAAATTATTTCGTGGCCTCGGTCATCTCCTCCGGTAATGTCCCCAAGGTACTACTTCTAATGTAATGTCAGATATCAATGTCGTTGTATTAGTTGAATATATAGTTGGCCAGTAATTAATATCTAAACGATAGCAATGTTGATATTTACATTTGTTTTTAATTTTTGGTGGGCACTCAAGACTGAGGACTAAAAGTCGTCGCCTTTTGAATTTTGAAACATAAATAACAACACCGCACGCTCCACAAGGATTCCATCAAATTGAGATCTTCAGTAATCAAAGTTAATGCATCTGCTTGAATAATTCACCATGGAATATCTACTTGTTCCCTTTTTTTTTACGAGTCAACAATGGGAGAGGGCTGGGTTTTAAGTTTGGGTACGCAGTGAACGGGGTGGCAAGTCCGTGTCACATTATTTTGGACATTCGATTAATACTCGATACTCACATTTTTTAATTATATATGTTTAAAGAGATCGTTCAATGTATGTTGATCGATTGTCAAAATAATAGAGGCTCGGCGGAAAGAGGAAACACTAAATTACTAGTTTGGTTAACAAAAAAACTTAATTATGTAACTTAAGTTACTTTATTTGTATGGTGCAAGATTAGCTTGCGGACAAACAAGATCTGCAAGTTCATTAGGCTTGACATATACATATGAAAATAATGAATGATGAACTATTTATTCTTATATATTAGATGAAATAATGTTGGAGTGAGTCACACTACTTGTATATTTAAGTGTATATTCTGTAATTAATTAGGATTCTGTAATTGATTAGGTGAAAGTAGTTTCTTTCTAGAACTTTAAGTATGCTTGTATATGTACCAAATGCGGGATTGATCAATATATTAGAAAATTTCCCAAACCCTTGTGTTTTGTTTGACTTGGTATCAGAACTTAGGTTTGATCCTGAAAATCTTGAAGACCTGACCTACCCTATTTCCGCTGCAAATCTGTTCTGTTCCTTGTTTGATTTGTTTCTTGACCTGTCGATCTTGGAAATCTTGAAGACCTAACCTTGTTTTCGCTGTGATACTGTCATTGTTTCTTGTCTTGCCTAAATCTGTCTTGTCCAACTGAAGAATTTGTCATGGCATTGGATATTTCGATGTTTGAAGAACTTGTTTTATGTGGCTTGGAGAGCCAAAACCATATGGAGAATAATGTTTCTCTCACTAAACATCAAGGTAAAATTGGTATTGCTTTGAAAGTTTCTGACTTTTCTAGTGGTGATACATGGATAATTGATTCTTGTGCGTCTGATCATATGACCTTTGTTCAATTCTTGGTTTCGAGTCTGTCACCTTCTCCTATACCTGAAGTGTCTAATGCAAATGGTGTGTCTTTTTCAGTTTTAGGTATTGGGTCAATCCAAGTTACTCAATCTCTTGTGTTACATAATGTTTGTTATGTTCCCTCTTTATCCCATCATCTATTGTCAGTGTCTGAGTTGAATTGCCAAAACAAATGTTCTGTTACTTTTTATCTTATGTATGTAGTATTTCAGGATCTATGTACTCATGCAATAATAGGCAAGGGCGGAGGGGGAGACTGTTCACTTGGATTGCATGTATAACGGGGAGACACGAGTGCCATCCAGATATGTTGCTTTGACATTTGAATTCTGATCGAGTTAAGAAAATTTGGTTATGGCATCGCTGATTGGGTCATTTGTTCTTTGGCGTTATGAAGAAGTCTATGCCATCCTTGTTTATGGGAATAAAAGAATCTAGTCTCCATTGTGAAACCTATGTGTTCGCTAAAAGTCACAAGTCCAGTTACACTCCTAGTTCTCATTCTAGTTCAGCACCATTTGAGTTGATCCATTCTGATGTTTGGAGGACGTCGAAGAATCCATCCTTGGACATGAATGAGATTCTTTGTTTTGTTCATTAATGATTTTACAAGACTGACATGGGTTGTGTTGCTGAAAAATAAGGATGTTGTGTTTTCTGCCTTTACTGCATTTCATAATCTGATTCGAACTCAGTATGATGTTTGTGTGAAAGTATTTCGATCTGAGAATGGAGAGGAGTTTGCCAATCATTATTTCCAAGATTATTTTCAGCAATATGAGATTATTCACCAGACTACTTGTTCACAGACCCCATAGCAAAATGGAGTTTTTGAAAGAAATAATCCTTATCTTCTAGAGATGGGAAGAGCCCTACTACTCAGTGCCAACATGCCAAAATATCTTTGGGGAGAAGCTGTATTATGTGCCTCTCATCTCAACAGCTCTTTAGAATCAGATTCTGTTTCAAGTACTATCTCGTCATGTTGCAATTCCATCTCTCAACAAAATTTCTGCGCATGTCTTTGGTTGTATGGCATATATTCATCTTCGTAAGAATCAGAGGACTAAGTTGGAGGCTCATGCTCTTAAGTGTGTATTTGTTAATTATGGCACTCACCAGAAAGGATACAAGTGTTACCATCCTCCATCTCAGAAGTTCTATGTCACCATGGATGTCACTTTTAGTGAAGACTTGTGTTATTTCTCTCCTTTAGAAAATCTTCGTGAGGAGGAGAAAAATGTGTTTTATGAAGATCAATTTGGGGAACTCGAAGTTCGTGTTGATAATGTTCCAGCTGGAAGTACTGGATCTGACGCCCCCATTCGATCCAATGAGGATGGGTCTCGATCCATTGAAATAAATACCCCGAACCAACCAGAAGCCTCCTTTCGATCTATCGAGGATGGATCTTGACCCATCAAAGTGACTACCCTGAACCGACTAGAAGTCTCCTTTTAATCCATCGAGGATGGGTCTCGACCTATCGAAGACCAACCTGAGGCCTCCCCTCAATCCATCGAAGATATGCCTCATCCCATCGAAGGTACCCAGGAAGATGGGTCTATTCCGACATCTTAGTGTGTTCAACATGTCGAACACGTGTCTGACATGTCAAAAGGAGGAGAATTAGTGAGTAATCAGCCACTAGTTGTTGAAGATATACATGCAAGTCCAGTCTCTCCCTCTTCATCAGTAATCTTTCCTGGCCTGCCATCACCTAAGGTATGTAGTAGTGTTCCATTGTCTAGTTCTAGTTTTCCTAAAAGAGTCTTACTTGCTAGGTCAACCTCCAAAAAGATTTGAACCTCTCTTATCAACTAAAGCCAAGTATCCTGTAGCTAATTATGTGCCAAACCATAGATTTTCTAAACCCTATATAGCCTTTATGAATCAATTATCTGTTGTATCTCTTCCTAGTAAAGTGCAGGATGCAATCAAGGAGGAGAAGTGGGCCGAAGCAATGGAAGTTGAGATAGATGCTCTCAACAAGAATGATACTTGGGACTTGGTACCATTACCACTTGGAAAAAGGACTGTTGGGTGTACATGGGTGTATGTTGTAAAGCATAATATAGATGGAACTGTTGACAGGTATAAGGCAAAGTTGGTTTCAAAAGGATACACTCAGAAGTATGGAGTGGATTATGATAAAACGTTTGCACCAGTAGCAAAGATCAATACTATTTAAGTCCTCATGTCTTTGGCAGCTAATCTGGACTGACCCTTGCAGCAGTTTGATGTGAAGAATGTCTTTCTTCATGGAGATTTGAATGAAGAAATTTACATGGATCTCCCTCCAGGATATGGTACTTTTACAGGTGAGAAGGTGGTGTGCATACTGAACAAGTCCTTGTATGGATTGAAACAATCTTCAAGAGCGTGGTTTGGAAGGTTCACAACTTTCATGAAGAAGATTGGGTATAGGCAGAGCAATTCTAATCACACTTTGTTCCTGAAGCATCAACAAGGAAAGTTGACAGCTTTAATTATTTATGTGGATGACATTGTCATGACTTGTGATGACTTTGATGAAATCAAGAGACTACAAGTACAATTGTATTCTGGATTTGAGATGAAGGACCTTGGAAACTTGAAGTATTTCTTGGGTATTGAGGTAGCTTGAAACAAAGACTGCATTATATTGAGTCAAAGGAAATATGTTCTAAATCTATTAGCAAAAACTGGTATGCTTGACTGTAAACCTGTTGATACACCCATTGAGCAGAATCATCGGCTTGCAGAATATCCTGATTAAGTTTCTACAGACAAAGCTCGATATCAAAGGTTAGTTGAGACATTAATTTATTTGTCACACACTAGATATAATCTTGCTTATGTTGTTAGTATGGTGAGTCAGTATAAGCATAATCCTGAGGATCATATGAAATCTTTGGTGAGCATCTTGAGATATTTGAAGTTTGCTCATGGCAAAGGTCTTGTGTTTCGTAAGAATGGAGATTTAAAAACTAGTAGGTATAGTGATGCAGACTGGGCAAGTAATATTACTGACAGATGTTCTACTTCTGGCTATTTTACATTTGTTGGTGAAAAATCTAGTTACTTGTAGTAGAAACAAGTAGAATGTGGTGGCTCGTTCTAGTGCAGAAGCTGAGTATAGAGGCATGACTCAAGGTGTTTGTGAGCTGTTATGGTTGAAGTATTTGCTTAATGTGCTTAATGATTTAGGTTTCAAGCAGAAATGGCCAATGTCTCTGTATTGTGATAACACTGTTGCAATTGAGATTACACATAATCCTGTTTAGCATGATTGGACAAAGTATGTGGAAATCGATAGACACTTCATCAAGGAGAAGCTAAATGCTCATATTATTTCATTCTCATTTGTTCATTCAAAGGAGCAATTAGCTGACATTCTTACCAAAGCAGTTTCGTCTAAAACCTTTAGTAACTCACTTGACAAGTTGGGCATTCGAGATCTGTATGCTCCAACTTGAGGAGTGTTGGAGTGAGTCACACTCCTTTTATATTTAGGTGTATATTCTGTAATTAAGTAGGATTCTTTAATTGATTAGGTGAAAGTAGTTTTCTTCTAGAACTATAAGTATGTTTGTATATGTACTCAATATAGGATTGATCAATATATCATAAAATTTCTCAAACACTTATGTTCAGTTTGACTAACAATACTATACATACTTGTTGGTAATGGCTTCTGCTACATTAAATCTAGTCATTTAGTAATGCCATATTTGTAGCAAGATGGCTAGTAAATGAATGATATTGATGTAGCAAGAAAACTTTCAGATTTAATGGATGAAATAATGGTGTTTTTGAATAGTACTTTAACTTTGAATATGAAATGGAGCTAAAGGGTAAGCAAAGCCCTTTAATATTTCTGATTATTATTATATATATATTTTGCAAAAGAGTAAAAAAAAAACAGGAACTCACTTGTGCATGTATACATGTATATGTATTATTCAATAATACATACTTGTCTAGTGTATTTATTAATTTGGATACATACTCTTGTTTGGGATCAGACCACTACTAGAAAAATATATTTAGACGATGAAAAAAGATTCCGTCGGATAAGAGAAAATTTCGTCGTCTAAGCTGATTTTCGTTGCCTAAGAAATGTCTTAGACGATGAAAACAAAAGTTTCATCGTCTAAGATCTAACTTAGACGACGAAAAAAAGAATTTGTCGTCGAAGTATAATATCTTAGACGATGAAAATTTCTTCGTCGTCTTAGAAGATGCACTTAGATGGCAAAACAGAATTCATTGGCTAAATTTTCACTTAGACGACGAATATTTTCATTTCTTCGTCTAAGAACATAACCTAAACCTAAACCCTAAGCCTTAAACCATTTCCCCTAAACCCAGAAAGTTTTAGACGATAAAACCCATTTTTCGTTGTCTAAGTAGAGTTTTACAATCTGACCTCTAAGAGCACGATCATGTATACCATTTTAAAATGCATTTTTTTTTTCATTGAGGGCATAGAGTAAACAATTCTTGGACTATTAGTCTTGACGGTTCAAAAATCAGAGTTACGAAGATTCGTATATCAACGTTTCCGTTTCATTGAAATTTTGGTTTTATTGTTGACTACGCCGATCAAACCCTTAACGAACTTCGTATTTACTAAAAATTCGTTCACTTACATATTATATTATGATGAATATATCTAACTGTTGTTTTATCCAAATAGAATTTTGTTAATGTTAATGTGGAGAGAATATAGACATACGAACACTTAAGTTATACAACATTAGTAGATATATAACAAGTTTTTATTCTTAAATTATTTTTATGTTAATTTTTAATTAATTTTTATATAATTGATTAATTAAGTTTTTACGACAAGACAAACACCCGTAACTTTGAAAACGGGTTTACAAATTATTTTTTACGATCGTTCTATCTTTTAACTATTTAAGAATTATTTTTTATGTTTATTTTTAATTAATTTTTATATAATTGATTAATTAAATTTTTACGACAAGACAAACACCCGTAACTTAAAACGGGTTTACGAATTATTTTTTACAGTTGTTTCTGTTTTTTAACTATTTTTCGATAATCATTTAATTCAATCGATCACAATCTAAACTAATCCGAATTTGGTTGATTTTTTTCTACAATATTATATACATGTAATGGTTACATTTGTTGGTTGATTTTTTTATGACTTTTATGCAACTAGTTCAAATTAATTTTTCAGGTATTTATTAAAAATAATTTCACCTAGACGATGAAACTTCAGTTTCGTAGCCTAAGTGCCACTTACGCAACGAAAACTATTAGGTTTCATCGTTTAAGTAAAAAAAAAATTAATATTTTTTCTATAAATAATTGAAAAATTAATTTGACTTATAAAAAAAATTCACTTAGATGACGAAACTTCAGTTCCGTCGTCTAAGTGCCACTTAATTTTTTTTTTAATAAAAAAATGAAAAATAAATTTTGAAAAAAAAGTTAAAACACTTAGATAGACGACGAATATTACTTGTTTCATCGTCTAAGTGATAAAAAATTATGTGGTTTTTTTTCCTCCAAAAGTTTTGCCAAAAATTCAAATGACTTAGGCAACGAAACTATTATGTTTCGTCATCTAAATCAAAATTTTGGCGATTTGTTTTTCCGCATAAAATGTTTCTAAAAATTTAAATCACTTAGGCGACAAAATTTCTCTCTCTCTCTCTCTCTCTCTCTCTCTCTCTCTCCACCATCACCAACACCACCATCACCACGACCACGACCACGACCACCGCCGCCGCCTATAATTAGTTTAGTTGTAGGTTAATTTAGTTTATTATATTATAAATTTTGTATTTTTAAAGCATTTAGACGATGAAACATAATAGTTTTGTCATCTAAGTGCTTTAAAACTTTTTAAATTCATTATTCTCTCTCTCTCTCTCTCTCTCTCTTTCTCTCTCTCTCTCTCTCTCTCCCTCTCTCTCTCTCTCTGCCTCGACTCTCCCTCTCCTTCCCCCTCTCCCTCCCCCATGATCAAACCACCCACCACCATCACTATCACCATCACCACGACCACCGCCGCCGCCGCCGCCACCATACCACTACCACCATCACCATCACCACCACCACACGCCACCACTGCCGCCGCCACCACCACCATCACCTATAATTAGTTTAGTTGTAGGTTAATTTAGTTTATTATATTATAAATTTTGTATTTAAATCTAAAATAATTTAAATGATTTATTTATATATTATGAATTTTACATTATTATTAATAATTAGCATTTAATAAATTTTGCAATATTATGAATTTTGTTATACAAAAAGTTAAATAAAAAATTCATGAAATGCTAATTATTAATTAAGCAGTTACACGACAAAACTTCTATAATTTCGTTGCCTAAGTGTTGCAACTTAGACGTCGAAAATAAAATTTTGTGGTTTAAGTGTTGTATCTTAGACGGCAAATTCTTGGTTTTGTCGTCTAATATGTCACTTAGGTGACAATTTTTTTTTATCGTCTAAGTATTTAGACTACGATTATTAGATGACGAAATTTTCGTCGCCTAAGTACTTATGCGACGAAAAACATCACTTAGGTAACGAAATTACTTCGTCACCTAAGTGTGTTTTTCTGATAGTGGACAAATGTCATCAAAAGTCTAAAGAGCAATAGGAACACATGAAAAGAGGACTCTTAGGTAAGAGTCTCTAGCTATTACTCGATGGGAACTGATGTATGTTCTTATTAGATCATTAACAAGGGGGACTTATATATCATTTTCTACATGCCCTTTTGGATGTAGTGTTTTTTTTCTACATGCCCTTTTGGATGTAGTGTTACTAGCTTCTGTTTTCAAAACACAGCATAGGATCATATATTAAGATATAAGTTTTCAAATCGAAACGACCTAGCACTAGCTCCTCCGATAATTAACTTATGCTTGTGTTGTATGTGTTTTGAATGGTAGTCGGACTAGCTCATGAAAGTATATAGATCAGAAACATTCAAATTAAATGTGTGCAATCAAAATGAATACACTACGTATGTTGTATCGTGTGAAAATTGTTGTTCTTGGAGCGTATGCATGCCTGAGACTAGCTAGCTACGACTTGACAGATACTGTCTTTATACATTAAATGGACAGCCAGCCTATTTTAACTCACGTCACTATTACTGACTTTGGAGTTTTGATTCTGCATGCAATATGTTCCTTTGTTGAGATATAACATACGTTACGCACTCAGAGCTTGAAAAAATCAGAACATATAGATCCTACATTACGGACAAGATTGAAAGCAGTTAGCTTATAGAAGATTTTAAGTCTCCAACATGGGGTTTTATAGTTCACCTCGATCATTACATGGTGAATAGAAGTAAAATCTATAATTAATTTTTTGGTTATTGCAAATGCCTATTGTGAATCTCTTTCCTTGAAATTAAGAAAACACCGTTTATACTTGTTTAATTTAACATTTGAACAACAAATTGCGAAGAATAGATCAACGATAAAGGATTGGATCAGATTTCAACAAACTTAAAATCCCTAAAGAAATATATATGTATATAGCATCAAAGCCGTCTAAGAAGACCTGGCCGAATTTAAGAAGATCAAGACCGATCATTAAAATTCAACAATGCAAGATATATATATGCTGTGGTGCATTTACTTGTCCACACATTAGCAGAAAGCGAGCCGATTTCTCACGCTTTCAGTTCATATGTAAGCAAATTAATCGGGTCGTGGAAGCAATCTGAGGCAATCCATCCCATCATGAAGGGACTCTCAAGTCAGTCAAGAAATCTGGCGAAGACTTCAAATTGTTAAGTGTTAATGTGTTATGCAAGTCATGTTGGAGCAACGGTGTAATTGATCTGCCACAGTACACATGCAGGAGTGTAGCATTTTCAGCAGCAAGGCAAGGAAATTTCAAGTTTCTATATATTAAAAAATAGATGTATTCATGTATATATGTACGTGTGCAGGATGAAAATGAGGGTTGCGAATTTTGACCCATTTGTATACACCCACGTGTAAAAAAAGCCACTTCAAATTAACATGCATGCATGAATCGAAGTGTCAAAATCTGCATGCCATGAAATTTGTGCAACCCAAGTCATCAATTGATTCGAATATATGACAAAATTATAGTTCATTGCGATATGCGAAGGTTATAAACTTATTTAGTGGCACAATCAGACCAGAATTAATAGGATTAATTGAGTAGACTTTTGTTAATAAAAAATTATTAAAATGATAAATAAGTCACGTTTGATATTTTAGTTATTTTATTTTTTAAAATATTATTTTAGTCACTTAACTTTAACTCGTGTATCTGGTCACTTCATCAGTTTTACACGTTAAAGTTTTGATATGTGAGGGGTAAATATATATTTTTTATCCCAAACTCCTTATTATTTTAAAAAAGTGCCGTTATACCAAATTTCTTAAAAATAACGAATTTACCACTGACAGATCTTTGTTTTCCTGTACTTTACTTACCTTTCTATTTCTCATTTAGATCTGTAATACCTGGATCTTATTCCCTTTAATCTTGTTATCCTTAAACACAATTTAAGTTCGTAGTGCAAGCTCATCAACTTCTTTCAATATATATACTACCACATAATGACTCATTGCCGGCGACTTTTAAGTCGCCGGCAATGTTTTTTAACATTACCAACGATTTTTTAACATTGCCGGCGACTTAAGTCGCCAGTAATGTCTTTTTTTTTTTTTTTTAGACATTGCCGGCGACATAAATGTATGTCGCCGGCAATGTCTCGATGGTAATGACATTGCCGGCGACTTAATTTATGTCGCCGGTAATGTCTTTTTTTTTTTTTTTTTACATTACCGGCGACAAAAATGTATGTCGCCGGCAATGTCTTTTCCGGCAAGACATTACCGGCGACTTACATTTATGTCGCCGGTAATGTTAAAAAAAAAAAAAAAGACATTACCGGCGATTTTTCCGGCAAAAATCGCCGGTAATGTCCAAAAACATTGCCGGCGACATAAAAGTCGCCGGCAATGGGAAGAAATGTTGTAGTTTACGTTCTTTCTTTTTACTTTTTAGACAGCGACACCGATTCCGATGGCTGAAAATAGTCACTAGATTCCCAATTTATTTTTGAAAAGTTCGAGATAACCACGGCCCAACATCAAAACCCATCGATCTTTTCGCACTTATTATTTACAAAAGTGTCATTGTCACAAATTTCTTTAAAATAACGAATTTACCATCGACAGATCCTTGTTTTCTTGTACTTTACTTACCTCTCCGTTTCTTATTTTGATCTCTAATATCCGGATCTTATTTCCTTTAATCTTGTTATCCATAAACGCAATTTAAATTCGTAGTGCAGACTTTTCGATTTCTTCCAATCTTTACGTTCTTTCCTTTGGCTTTTTAGACAGTGACACTGATTCCGATGGCTGGAAATGGTCATCGGATTCCCAGTTTATTTCCGGAAAGTTCAAGATAGTCATGGCCCAGCATCAAAACCCATCGATCTCTTTGCCCCCACCCAACCCCTGTGACAACCCGGAACAGAATTAGCAGTGAAATCAGCTTAATCTACAAGTTTGCGCGTAATCGCGGATTTCCGATAATTGTTTGAATCGCCGGACTTGATCACGACTAAATTATTGGCCAAGAATTTGAGCTGAGTCTCTTCTCGAGAGTCGTTGTACGTGTGATTTCGAGTTCGTGGGCGGTTCCGGATCATTATTTGGACGACCGAGGAATAAATTATGAATATTTGAAATTCTGGCATAATCGGTTTATAATGGCGACCTTCTTAGCGACTAAATTACCGGACGAGAATTTGATTTCGGATTCTGCATGGAAGTTGTTGAGAATTTAATTTCGACCTTATGGGAACTTCCGAAGGATTTTTCCGAGTTGCGAGGATTAAGTTACGAATATTTGCGGTCGTTGATTATTTAATCGGATAAGCATGTGTTGGGTTGAACCATTGACTTTTTATCGATTTGGTCGATGTGTTTGACTTCGGGTGATAATTGAAGAATATGTCGAGACGAATTTGTTGCCGCGAGATTTATTGAAATCGGATTTACGACGCGGAAGTTACAGGTGTTCAAAGTTTACCGAAATGTGTAATTAGAAGTTTCCAAAAATAGAAGGTCTATATATGGAAGTTTCCTGTTTTGGTAAGTCAAACTTTCCTTGTTGGTTGTTGACTTGGTCAACGCGGGGAGAGAGAATGGCGTGCGACGGTGCAGGGCGGTCCACGGCGGTGGCTCGCCGTCCGGCCACCCCACGGCTTGGCCCTGGTCCCGTTCTCTTCGCCTTGATGTCCCGATCCTATCCCCGGCCACCTTTCACGGCGTGGCTCACTGGAGGGAGTAGAATTTCCGGCCAAAAGATTGAAGAATTTGGGGTTTTTAGGTCGATTTGATTCCGGCCGAATTGAGCTAAAACAAGTATTGGGCTTTGAAGCTCTCCTCTCCACGAATCTAACCATGTAGGTATGGAGTTCCAATTTGATTTGTGCTCGGAGAATTCTTGAATTGAAAGTTTGGTTTGATTTCGGGTTTTCATGAAATTGACCTAGTTAGAGTGAGAATTGGCCCTTGGTGCAGTTGTGAAAGTTGCTTGTTGGGTGATTTTGAGTGGAATAAGTGTTGCTCCGCCCAGAAATTTCAAGTTTGGGTGGCGCCGTTGCCCGCGGCGGCGGTCAACGGTCAAAGTTTGACTTTTTGGGGTTTTCGACAAGTTGCATGTCGTTTCACTCGAAATCGCACCCCGATCGCAGTGGGGAGGTTCGTTTTTCGAATTGAACCTCCGAAATTAAAGCGAGGTATTAAGGTGTGATTATCGGATTTTCGACGATTTGTCGTTATTGGATTATGTGTTTCCGAAAACGGTTGTTTCTCATGATTTGATTTGAATTGTCGAGTTATGATTTTGAGAAATGGATTTTGTGATTATTCAGGGGTTTGTGATCATTCGTTTGGCGAGGGATTTTTCGCCGGATCACGGGTTAACGCGAATTGCGTTACGCTAGTCTGTGAGTGGACAATTTCTTTTCACGGATTGATTGCGAGTCTTTCATATATGATTTACGAACTTGAGCATGCAGTTTGATCATGATTTTACGAGCATGTGTGTTATGATTATGCATATACGAATATACGTATACGATTATACATACATATATATTATGTTTTATGCATGTGCATGGAAAGGATTTATGATTTGATTTACACAGAGTACAGTCTCAGTTATCAGGGTTGTATCGATACACATTGGCTTCTCGGCTGATCCCCGAGTACGCTCTGGGGGGGACAGATATCCTGACCCGAGGCCTTTCTGGCTAGGAATCACGTGTGGGTCTGGGATCCCGTGATTCAGACTGTGCTATCACGTGGAAGTCCATGAGTGACTCCGCGATATTTACGATGCATGCTTTGTACGTGGGTTGGAGTCAGCATCTCCTCACGTACCATTTGATTTTCATGCATTTGACTCGCATATGTTTTTATACGTATATATTACTTGGTGAAAGACATTTATTTTCGTCTACTCACTCTAACGAGTTTCATGTCTTTTCCCTGGGCTTTTCGGTTTCCGTGCCCAGTTTGCAGTTTAGATTCTGGTGTCGCACGTCGTGGTCGGAGGCATAGTAATCGAGCGATGTTTCTTTTATGGTAGGTTCTTGGTTTGGCCTACTATTTGTATATGTGTACTAGAAGTCGCTCTGAGTATTCTGATGTATATTCTTATACGATTTTCCACGGATTTCTGTAAAGTATAGTTATATTTACTACTTTACATTATTGTTGATATATTGAGAAATCCGGATGGGATTGGTGCCCACGGTTTGATTTTTGTGGCATAGGATGAAGTGTATTTTCCGGGTGCAGGTAATGGTAATTTCGCTTTAGTAACGAAACTCTGCCGAAATTTTGATGGTTTTTGTTGGTTCGTGTTTTCAGAAGAGGTTTGATTCCGGTTTAGGCAACTAAATCGGGGTTGGGTCCTTTCAGCTTGGTATCAGAGCATAAGGTTATAGGTTCTGTAGACTTCTGTAGTCGTGTTTACTAAAAATATTTGAGAATGTACAGCATGTCTGGAATGGTGACCAGACCGGCCGGCGGATACTCATCAATACTCCGGGTGTTGTATGCTTTTAAATATTTGAAGTTCCATGATTACGTTCTATTTATTGCAAACGATGTTTTATTCATTAGGATGCCTCCTTGACGTGCTTTCCGTGTCGGTACGGTTGTGGATCCTATTGAGGATCAATCGACGCGCGACTTGCTAGTGAATTGTGGGTTTGGATGAGCATTCTGAGTTCAGAGATTTGTGCGGCATGGTTTGCCTGGTTATGCATATATGAGCGTCTATATGTTGCCTCAGAGCAGAGAATCATGGCAGTTGATGTTTGCCTGAGTCAGATCATTGCATTTGGTGGGCTGGTATTGTGTGAGTTCCTGTTGTGACTCCATGACCTACATTTGGGGTATCGTTTATACGGTAATGGTTTAATCAGGCTACCCAGCATTCGAATGAGGAGTGTTTACCCACCTGAGGCAGAAATTTATTGTTCACATGTTTATCCATGCTTGCACGAGTTATGTGGCTGCAGAGGAAGCAATGCACGAGGTTCGAGATGAGTTTGAACTTGAGCATCAGAGAGATCTTGACTGATGTGCCTCGAGATAACCTTGAGGAGCTTAGTGTGCTGCACTCAGAGGCGAGGCTATTGAAAAGGAAATGTGTACGCGGTTTCCGATGTGTTGGTTTGAGGAAAGTGGACTTAGTCGAGATATTTTGATGAGGTTGTGTTCCGACACCACGGAATCAGTGACTTCATCAGGCTGTGGCCTTTTCGATTATGTTGTGGGTTATCAGATCAAAGCAGAGGATCCGTATGGTGATGGTGGAGATCACAGAGTAGCGGACTTGTTCCTGTGGTATGAGTTTGGGTGATCGTTGGTGATCCTTCCTCACAGCAGGCGTCGTTGTGACTTGTGTTCGTGGAGCACTCTCAGTTACTATTGTGGTGGCCAGGAGGGTCAAGTTGCGAGGGAGCGCCCTCAGCCAGCTATTTTAGTGGTTCGACAACTCAGAGTTCACGAGGAAGTCATGATGCTGTTTTTGGAGTGACCAACGCAACCTTCTGGACGAGTTAATCAGCAAGTCGCAATTGACGCAGGCGGCTAGTTGGGCATGTTGGAGTTCGTGCTACGACCTTGTATGAGGATAGAAATTTTCTTCGAGGTTACTGTTGCTTGACGTCCATGGTTATTGTACCCGCATCTCCACTTCCGAGGTTTTGGAGAGTGTTGTATCCATCCGAAGGTTGTGAGATCTTTGTTGGAGGATATGGCTTAGCCGCTGAGCTGTTATTGCTGGATACCATGGATTTTGTTACGATGTTGAGTATGGACTTTTGGCGACACATTTGGTTGTGTTCGAGTGTCTCGAGAAGGAGGTTGTGTTTCGACGACCAGGTTTCCCCGAGATACTGTTTCGTGGTGATGGTCGAGCGGATGGTGGAAACGGGTTGTGTTATTACTTAGCTTATGTTGTGGATACTTCGGTTGTTGTGCCCGACATTGGCGATATTGAGGTGGTTCCCGAGTTTCTAGGTGTGTTTCGGAGGAGTTGACAGGTATTCCTCCAGTTCGGGAGACCGACTACTCCATTGAGCTTTTACTGGGCGCTAGACTCATATCACGGGCATTTTGTCATTCGGTGCCAGCGGAGCTGATGGAGCTACAGGTTCGACTTCAAGAGCTGTTGGAGGAGATTTCATGCGACCCAGCGTCCCTGCGTGGTGTGCTCTTGCATTGTTTGTGCGGAAGATGGTTGGTTCGACGAGGTGGTGCATTGACTACCGGAAGCCTGATTCGCTTCAGAGGAGAGCAAGTATCCTCCGCTTCAGATTGATGATTGGTTTGATCGGCTCACGAGAGCTTCAGTCTTTTCGAAGATGGATTTCGGGTCCGGATACTGTTAGTTGAGGATCGATGAGTCAGATGTGGCTAGGACGACTTTCGGATTATGGTGTGAGCACTACGAGTTCTTGGTCATGCCGTTTGGTTGACCAATACCCCGTAACTTTTATGGACTTGATGGACCAGGTGTTCAGACTGTTTCTCGACGAGTTTGCAGTCGTGTTCGTTGGCAACATCCTGATTTACTCCAGGAGTGTGGACCAACACCTGAAGCAATTACGAGCAGTTTTGCGGACTTCGCGAGATAATCTGCTGTTTGCGAAGTTCAGCCAGTGTGAATTTTGGTTGATTAGCGTGAAGATTTTGGGCCACGCGATGTCAGACGAGGGAGTTGGCGTGGATCCTGACCAGATTGAAGCCGCGATGATTCGGAGTTTACCTACCATTGTACCAGAGGTCGGGAGTCTCTTGGGTTTAGCAGACTACTATCGGCACTTTGTGCAGGATTTTCCCGGATTACCACTTCACTTTCCGGATTGACGAAGAAGGCGTCAAGTCTGAGTGGTTCGATGCACGCGAGGAGAGTTACTTACTCCTGAAGGATGGTTGACCATTGCTTTGGTTTTGATCCTACTTGACGATCGTGGCGAGTTCGTGGGTTATGGCGATGCATCGAGATTTGGATTTGATTATGTTTTGATGCAGTGTAGCAGAGCGGTGGCTCATGGTTTCGGGCAGTGGAAACCTTATGTGGTTGCACATCCTATGTATGATTTAGGGGTTGCTGTCCTTATGTTAGCATCGGAGAGTTCGAGACACTACTGCTACGGCGTGTAGCACAGTGTAGGATATACACTGATCACATGAATTTCATCTACTTGCATTTCGGCCAGGTTTGAGCTTGAGGCAGTATGGATGTATGGGGTCGACTAACGACTATGGCTGCACCTTTGAGCTTGTTCGAGAAAGGCTAGTGGTTGCACTTTGAGTATCCATATGGGATGTCGTTGCTGATGCATTTAGTCAGAAATAGGGAGCTTCAGTGTTTCATGTGTGTGTGTGGCTCGAGTTTCCGTGTTAGTCGAGTTATGCGCTACGAGAACTGAGTTCGAGTGTGATGATGTTGAAGCTCAATGTTTTGCGTGCGTTTGGCACTAGTGATGCGGAGATGTATCAGATACTTTGAGTTTACTACTCGTGACGCAACATGAAGAGGAATGTAGCAACTTGTGTGAGCAGATGCCACATTTGTCGGCGGACGATGGCAGCGAGGCAGAGACTTGCCGGAAAGTTACAGCCATTGGAGATTTCCGATTAGAAGTTGGAGCTTGTCACTATGGTTTTGTGTGCCAGTATGCACTTCGATTTGTGGTCCCAGTTGTCAGGCCATTGTAGACCATTTGATGAACTTGGTACGTTTACTTGTACTTTTCGGAACAGATTTCGGTGGCAGGCTGGCATAGCTATGTTTGACGGAGGTTGTCCATTTACGTGGTGTACCTGTGTCCCAGATTGTTGATCGAGGTAATCAGCTACAACTGAGTGTTGGCAAGCGTTGCAGAGAGCATTGGGGACCAGATTACAAGTTAGTACCAGTTGTTATCCTCAGATTGGTGGGCGATCTTTGAGGACTATTCAGACCTTGGAGGGCATGTTGTGGTCTTTGAGGACTAAAAGGAGTGTTATTTTATTTTATTTTTTTAGAAAAAGAAAATAATGATAGAGGCAACTGATACCGATGTGAAGAAATGCAATCCACACAATCTTAATTATTGGCATTACATGAGTATTTTTTTTGAACTGCCTTACTGGTTGAAGTTGAAACTTAAGAAAACCTTAGATGTCATGCACATAGAAAATAATGTGTGCGACAACGTGGTGGGAATAATTCTCGGTATAAAGTTGAAGATTAAGGATACTCCCAAAACGCGAAAAGATATGAAATTAATGAATTTACGTTGTCCCTTGTGATTAAGGAGAGATAGAAGAGGAGAGTACATCAAGATGTCAAAAGCACCTTACACAGTAAAGCTGACACTGAGGGGTTCTATATTCAATTGGTTTAAAAGTGTTCATTATCCGTCTAATTATGCAACCAATATATTTGGAGCAATCAACGTTGAGCAACACATGTTCATTGGTTTAAAGACTCACGACTATCACGTTATACTACAACGTCTTATTCCAGTGATAATTCGACCATATTTACCTCGTGACATCGTCGAACCAATAGTACACACTACCACATATTGACTCATTGCCGGCGACTTTTAAGTCGCCGGCAATGTTTTTGGACATTACCGGCGATTTTTGCCGGAAAAATCGCCGGTAATGTCTTTTTTTTTTTACATTACCGGCGATTTATGTCGCCGGTAATGTCCGTCGCCGGCAATGTCTCGATGGTAATGTAAAAAAAAAAAAAAAAAGACATTGCCGGCGACATAAATGTATGTCGCCGGTAATGTAAAAAAAAAAAAAAAGACATTACCGGCGACATAAATGAAGTCGCCGGTAATGTCTTTTTTTTTTTTTTTACATTACCATCGAGACATTGCCGGCGACGGACATTACCGGCGATTTTTCCGGCAAAAATCGCCGGTAATGTCCAAAAACATTGCCGGCGACTTAAAAGTCGCCGGCAATGAGTCAATATGTGGTAGTGAGTATCATTGTGTAGATGGTGGCAGAGGTTATGTGCTAGCTAGAGAGTTGAAGAAGTCAGATGTGGTTGAACTACAATAGAAAATTGTCCACATCCTTTGCAAATTAGAGATGATTTCTCTCATGCTTACTTTGACGTCATGATTCACCTCATGATCCATCTTTCCGAACAAGTGCTGCTTTCTGGTCTGGTCCACTACACTTGCATGTATCCTCAAGAAATGTACAATTAATTATAACGGTTTTTCATCATTTACATATATTTTTGTGTTTATATTATTCAATTGATTAATTAATTGTATCATTTGCAGACAACTCAGATAGTATAAATGATTCGTCAAAAATAAATCTTCCCCGGATGGCTCCATAGCAGAGACATACCTAATACATGAGTGTGTTACATACTGCAACATTTACCTCATGGATCCAGTCCAGACCACCACCTCTAATCCAAATACCTACAATAATCTTTCAGTCGTCAAAGATGTTGTACGACCATTTAGACGAGTATTAAACGAAAGATTAACTAAAGAAGAACTTATTGAAGCGCATTGAGTAGTGTTGCAAGACTGTTACAAGGTCGACCCGTACATGCAAGCTTACAAGGAGAAAATTCAGAGAGCCAAAATGGACAAGAGTCATAACTGGGTTGAAAAAGTGCTTAAGAAAAAGTTCCCTAATTATTTTCTCCAATGGTACATATGTTTAATCAATTTAAACCATGCATATAGGTTTGTGATTTTTTTTTTTGAATTTGATAAATCCGAATAGGAATATGTGCCCAAGGTAAATTTGAAGCACATTTGATGTTTGCTTATGCAGAGTATTTTTTCTTAGTTTGTGGATGCAAGTTTTTGGTTTCTTTTTATTTTAGGGGAAACTATGTCAAAGTTTTGGTAGAAATTAAATACACATTCATATATCTTCTTCACATATTTTTTTGCAGATAATCGATCTAGAAAATATCCGATAACCTCGAGGGGTGGTGGTCATGGGAATAGCACTTATTGGCTCATAAGTCAGTTTAACACTATATTTACCCTGGATGTTTTGTCAACAATGTAAAGTTTCATTCATTGGATTGAGATGAATGAAGAAAAACATAAAACAGTGGGATCACAATTAGGGAATGCGCTAATGCATATTACAGGGTTCTTGTTAATGTTCTTCAGCTACTTTACGGGAAGGATATATATCAACAAAAAAATTCCTTAAATCCACGTGGGAAAATGACACTCAATAAAAAAGGTGGTGGGAGTTATATTTTATATATTGAGTGATATTTTTTTGATCATGTATCGTCACTTTCTAATATTTATGTTGCGTATATAGGTACAAGGAGTGGAAAAATGAGCTCTTTAAACACTGAAAGACGCATGGCAACAACCGTTCGGGTACCCATAACGAATTTGTATATAGGGAGTATGAGTGGCAGTGGCTTCTAGTCTACTTCAATAACCCAGAATATAAGGTATGTATCATCATTTTTTTTTACTTGTATCCTATTTGGCAAAATTAGTTTCCTAATATTTTTGTAATATATGTTTATCCAACAAGGCCATTTGTGGAATAATCGCGGCGAACCGGGGGCACAATACAAGTAACCATCATACCGGGGCTAGACCTTTATGAGTTGGATGGAGGAGGAGACAAGACAAAGTGAAGTCAACCCATACGTGTATATGTACACGAAAGTGTATCCTCAGTCCACCGAAGATATTGTAAGCCTTATGCCCTTATAACTTAACATATTTGCTTATATATGTATTTTCTCTAACTTTTTTTTATATATGTTTACCAATATGTTATTTTTTTTCCTTGTCAATTAGGCGAGATTGAGGGAAGGGTCTAAAGTGGTGTTGAATCAGATGGTGAGGAAGCAATGGCCAGAGATGCAGGATGAGGACTCCCTCATGCCATCTCTCGGATTGATCAATTTGATGCGACGGTAGGAGCGAGGATCATGGGTCATGCTTTCCCACCACGAGGGAACAATTACTACTATAGAGGTCTAGGACAGCAGGACGATGGGGTCTTGAAGAACACTTCTAATTTCTCACACAAGTCAGCATCTTCTAAGGCTGCTCAGCTACAGGAGCAACTTTAGATGTAGGCGATAAAGCATCAAAGATAGATGGAAGCGATGGAGCAGGTGAGATTAGCGCAGGAGGCTGAGATTCGTTCTTAGGTGGCCACCCATCAGGTTTAGATGTCTTCTTGGTTTCATGCATTTTCTGCAGTACTTTAGGCACAAGGACTCCTGCCCCTACCTATGTTGCCACCAATCCAGCTCCCTTTCGATGCTCCACAGCCGTGAGAGGATACGCAAGATGGTGGTAGTACTCCATATTTCCAGGACATAGATTTGGATCATTATTAGTTTAGGTGTTATGTGGGTTTAGTTTGAACACTTAACTTAGTTTAAGTGCTAAGTTTAAGATATATATACTCTTAAGTTTGATTAATTTGTGTTTGTTGGTGAATATGTGTTTAGTTTTCATTTTATGTGTTGTTGGATATTGTGGAAATAAATTGTGGAATTTGTAGGTTTTGGGAATAGAAATCCAGAATCTGCAGTTTTTTTCTTCTTCGAAAATCAGCAACTTTAGCCGACGACAATAGTCACAGTTGTCGGCTAAAGTGAAAACTTTAGCCGACAAGCTTCATACTTTAGCCGACGAGTTTCATACTTTAGCCAAAGATGTACAAAGACTTTAGCCGACAAAAGTCTTTATCAGTCGTTGGCTAAATTCCAGTTCGGGTCAACCATTTTGACCAACGGGGAAGTTTTGGCTTACGCCATTTCGTCGGCAAAAGTGTACAAAGCTGTCGGCTAAAGTCCATACTTTAGCCGACGATTG
Source organism: Geum urbanum (assembly GCA_946800695.1). NCBI lineage: Eukaryota > Viridiplantae > Streptophyta > Magnoliopsida > Rosales > Rosaceae > Geum > Geum urbanum. Next base: position 87,268,429 of record OX326997.1, read on the forward strand.
CCACTATTGTCGTCGGCTAAAGTATGACCGAAAACCTTTAGTCGATGACACTTTAGCCGACGAAAACAACTAACAGGTCGACGAATTTTTTTTATCGGAAAAAGTGTTTTTTCTGGTAGTGATATTAACATTTTTCTATTCAAGTGTAAATGGAAAGTTTACGAAGGAAAATCTGAGTCTTTTATCAGTCGATACAAACTCAAGCTAGTATGAGGATGAGCCATTCGCTCTTGCCACTTTAGTTAGGCAGGTGTTCTATCTGGATGATCCAAAAGCTGATGAAGGTTGGAAAATAGTAAACTTTATGTCTCACCGAGGAATATAGAGCACCACAACACTTGAAGGGACGTTGGTGACTGACACTAAATTTCATAATGACAATGCATCTCAAGAGTCTAATACTTCTATCATCCTCGATATAAGGGAATTGATTCGGTCTAACGAGCACTTACCTATGCCTAATGGAGCCACTGATCTTACTTAAGAGGAGATTAATGTCCTGAGAAGCATTCCCCTGTAGAGGAGATGGAGAATAATGAAGATGACGTCGGATATGATTCAGAAGATAGAGATTATGATGATAAGAGTCATTCTGTTGAGAGTGAGGAGGATGGTTCAAACGATGATGATTATGATGATGATGAGTGATTGATAAATTAAATATACGAAAAACTCAATAAAAATTATTTAATAGATAAAGATAATTTGATCGAATTTCAAACTTAATTAATTTTTTATACGTACGCGCGTACCATAATTATTAATTAATTAATTTAATTAATTAGTTAAGGCCCGGCACACAAATAATTAAAAGAGGTTTATTTAGAGTGTACGTACGTTTGTAATTGAAAGGACCCAACCCCGATTTAGTTTCCTAAACCGGAATCAAACCCCTTCTGAGAACACGAACCAACAAAAATCATAAAAATTTCGGCAGAGTAACGCTACTAACGCGGAATTACCATTACCTGCACCCGGAAAATACACTTCATCCTATGCCACAAAAATCAAACCGTGGGCACCAATCCCATCCGGATTTCTCAATATCATAACAGTAATGTAAAGTAATAAATATAACTATACTTTACCGAAATCCGGGGAAAATCGTATAAAAATATACATCAGAATACTCAGAGCGACTTCTAGTTTAAATATACAAATAGTAGGCCAAACTAAGAACCTACCATAAAAGAAACATCGCTCGAATACTATATGCCTCTGACCATGATGTGTGACACCAGAATTTGAACTGCAAACTGGGCACGAAAACCAAAAAGCCCAGGGGAAAGACATGAAAACTGTTAGAGTGAGTGGACGAAAATAAATGTCTTTCGCTGAATAATATATGTTATAAAAACATATGCGAGTCAAAATGCATAAAAATCATATGGTACACGAGGGAGACTCTAACTCCTCACGCGTAAAGAGGATGTATGGAAAATCTCACGGGGTCGCTCGTAGACACATCCGTGCTAGTACAGTCCGAATCATGGGATCCCAGACCCACACGTGATTCTAGCCAGAAAGGCCTCGGTTCCGGGGTATTGCCCCTCACCGGTCAGGTCGGGGTACTGCCCCTCCTGGTAGGCATCCATCGGGGATCAGCCGAGATGCAAGTGTATCGATACAACAACGTATACTGGGACTATACTCTGTGTAAATCAAATCATAAATAGTTCGATGCAAATGCATAAAACAATATTTAAATGCATATACGTAATATATACTGGTATATGCATAATCATATAACACATGCTCATATAAATCATAATCTCGTGGGCATGCTCATGCTCATAAAACGTGTAAAAAGACTCGCGATTAACAGTGAAAAAAAGTTGTCCACTCACAGATGAGTGTAACGCGGTTCGCGTTAATCCTGTGATCCGGCGGAAAATTCCTCGCCAAACGAACGATCACGAACCCCTGAATAATCATAAAAATTCATTTCTCAAAATCATTACTCGGATCCCCAAATCAAATCACGAGAAACAACCGTTCCCGGAAACATATAATTCAATAACGACGAATTGTCGAAAATCCAATAATCACACCTCAAAACCTCGCTATAATTTTTGATGCTCAAATCGAAAAACAAACATCACCACTGTGATCGGGACGCAATTCCGAGCGAAACGACATACAACTTGACAAAAACCCCAAAAAGTCAACTTTGACCGGAGGACCGCCGTTGACCACCGCCGGCGGCGGCGTCGCCACCCAACCATGAAATTTCCCGGCGGACTAAAGTCTATTCCACTCAAAATCATCCAACAAGCAACTTTCATAACTACACCAAAGATCAATTCAAACTCTAACTAGCTCAATTTCATGCAAAACGAATTCTCCATGTACAAAACGAATTGGAACTCTATACCTATATGGCTAGATTCGTGGTGATGAGAGCTTCAAAGCCCAGTGCTTCATGTAGCTCAATTCGGCCGAAAAATTTGTCAACCAAAACCCCCAATTTTCATAAACTTTGGCCGGAAAATCTTCTTCCTCTGGCGACCCACGCCGTGAACGGTTGCCGGCATCACCTTGGGGAGGCCAAGGCGAGTCGAAAGGGACCTAGGCCGAGGCCGGAGGTGGCCGGACGGCAGCTCGCCACCGGCGAGCCATGGCACCGTCGCATCTCCCCTTCTCCCCCCGCGTTGACCGGTCAACCCACTTAATGAACAGTTTTGAGTTTCCAAATATAGAAGCCCAGTTTAAATACTTTCCCGATTTGGAAATTACCAAACATACTTTTCGACAAACTTCCAACACTCGTAACTTACGCGTCGTAAATCTGTTTCCAACAATTCTCGCGGCAACAAACTCATCTCGACATGTTCTTCAATTTCCACTTGAAGTCAAACACTTCGACAAATCCGATAAAAAGTCAACGGTTCAAACCATCACAAGCTTACCCGATTAAATAATCAACGATCGAAAATATTCATAACTTAATCCTCGTAACTCAGAAAAATTATCTGAAAATTCCCACGAGCTCGAAATTAAATTTTCTACAACTTCCACTAAGGATCCGAAATCAAATTCTCACCCGATAATTTAGTCGCTAACGAAGCCGCCATATTAACAGATTATGCCAAAATTACAACAAATCGCGAAACTCGCAAATCAAATCGATAATCATTCCATCTACGGTTCGGGTCGATCAACGGTCCAAAATGGATCACAATCACAATTCGGATAGACTCGAACACGAACGGATAAACTCGACAATATACCAAAATTTCAAATATTCATATTATATTCCTCGGTCGTCCAAATAATGATCTGGAACCGCCCATGAACTCGAAATCACGCATACAACAACTCTCGAGAAGAGACTCAACTCAAATTCTCGGCCAATAATTAAGTCGTGATCAAGTCTGGCGATTCAATCAACTATCGGAAATCTGCGATTACGCATAACCTCATGGCTTAAGCTGATTACACTGCCGATTCTGTTCCGGGTCGTCACAGTAATACTTATTATGTCTTATAGGAGTGATTTAGAATAGACAAATGCAAGATCGTTTTCTGGTATAAAGATGACATCTTAGATGAAGAAATCTATAATTTCCAAATTATTAATCGTAAATTATTAATCTTAAAACCATTTTCCAATGTGACGAGCATTTCTAGTTGTGTCGAAACTTTATATATCAACGAGATATAAATTAAATGAAATTTGACATAAAAAGTAGATTGACGAGTTAATACTTGTTATGCATCTACTAATGTTGAATAACTTAAGTGTTCGTATGTCTGTATTCACTCCACATCAATATTAACGAAATTGAATTTGGAAAAAATAACTGTTAGATATATTCATCACATCATACTATGTAAGTAGACAAATTTTAAGTCAATATGAAGTTCGTTAAGGGTTTGATTCGTGTAGTCAACCATAAAACTAAAATTTTAACAAAACGGAAACGTTGATATATATACAAAACTTCATAACTCCAATTTTTGATCATCGACACTCACAGTCAAAGAATTGCTTACTCTATTCCCTTAAGGAATATAATCCGCAATCTAACATGGTATAGATGATCATGCTCTTGTCAGATTGTAAAACTCTACTTAGATGACAAAAATTATTTAATTTCGTCTCTACTTAAATGACGTAACATTGTAATTTTGTTATCTAATATTGTCAGGTTTTAAGTTTAGGGTTTAGGGTTGAGGATTTAGTAATGACGTAGACGAAAAAATAATAAAGGTTAAGATGACCAAACGCTCACTGTTTCATCCACTTGATATTTACTTAGACGATGAAACTTAACCATTTCATTTATTCTAATTAAACTTATTCATGTAAGACATAACAACTATTACAAACAATCCATTTGAACCTTTGTTTATTTGTGCCTTGTAATTCGATCGGTCGAGAGATCATGCATCGATCAAATATTCATACGTGTACAAATTAATTAATAAATTAATTAAATTCAAATTCAATCGAATTCGATCGATCAATCACTTTCGTCATCATTGTCTTCATCAAAATCTTCCTCCTCACTCTCAACTAATGATTGATCCTCATCGTCATAATCTCCATCATCTGAATCATATACGATGTCATCGTAGTCATCCTCTATCTCCTCTTCAAAGCCATTTTTCTCTAGGTTGTCGAATATTTTTCTCTAGGCATTTTTCTGTGGCGTGATCGGACATGGGTAAGCATTTGTTATAGCGAATAAGTTGTGTTATGTATCAAGTTCTTGATATGCATTGACATTATTTCATTGAGTATAAGTCGCTAACATATGGTTAACTACTTTCCAGCCTACACCCACTTTCAGATCATCCAGATAGAACACCTACCTAACTAAGGTGGCAAGAGTTTGTCTCGACTGATAAAATGCCGAGATCTTCCTTCGTACGCTTGAACATTTTACACTTGAATAGAAAAACATTGATATTATTCCAATATAGTAGTTGCACGACTTTAAGAGAACCCCGTAATATACATCAACGGCTTGTCTGACTACGATCCCACTATTTTGTGTTCTTCTTCATTCATCTCGGTCCACTGAATGAAACTTTACACTGCTGACAAAATATAGTGTTGGACCAGCTTATGGGCCAACATGTGCTTTTTCTATGATCACCACCCCTCGTGATTAGAAGATTTGTGTAGATCCTTCATCTGTAAAATTGTGAACAAGATATATGAAATCTATTTAATTAATTTCTTCAAAAAATTTGACATAGTTTCCTCTAAACTAAAGAAAACTATATATAAAACTTGCATGCAAAATTTGAGGAATAACACTACGAATCCATTAAACATCAAAATAACAACAAATTACTTTATCTAAACACTACTGCTAAATGGATTTCTCAACATTAAATAAACGAAGCACAAAACCTATATGGTTTGAACATATCCATTGGAGGAAATAATTAGGGAACCTTTTCTTAACAAATTTTTCAACTCAGTTATGACTTTTGTCCGGTTTGTCTATCTGAATTTTCTCCTTATAAACTTTCATGAACTCCTCTACCTCGTCACAGTCTCACAACACTACCTAATGAGCTTCAATAAGTTCTGCCTGAGTGAATCTATTGTTTAATACACCTCTAAACAATCGTACAATATTTGTGACGACTGAAAGATTATAGCTAACATATGTATTGGAGGCGATGTGGACTGGATCTTTAAGGTACTTGCTGCAGTATGTTACACACTCTTGCATTAGGTATGTTTCGGCTATGTAGCCATCCATAGCAGATTTATTTTTGATGAATCTTTTATATTGTCCAAGTTTTCTACAAAATGGAAAAATTGATTAACTTACTGTAAGAAAAAGAGATATATAAATGATGGAAAACATGTTTAACAAATTTAGTTACATGAAATATTGTACCTTTCTTGAGGATACATCCAAGTGTAATGGACCGAATCAGAAAGCAACACTTCTTTGGGAAGGTGGATCATGAAGTGAATCATGATGTCAAAGAAATCAAGGGGGATCCTCTCTAATTTGTAAAAGATGAGGACAATTTCGTGATGTAGTTCGACCACATCTGATTTCTTCAACTCTCTGGCGCATAGCCTCTGCCACCATCTGCACAACACAACAGTTGGTTTGACAATGTCTTTAGGCAGATAAGGTCAATTACCACAGAAATCGAATGGTGCAGCGTAACGTGACAGTCATGGGTCTTTAGACCAATGAACTTCTGTTTCCCAACTATGATCCATATATAGTCGCTACACAATTTGACGAATAACGAACACTTTTTAACCAGTTAAATACTAGGGGTGGGACATTGGAACCGAAAAAAAACTGATCCAAACCGAGCCACGACCGAAAAAAACCGTACCCGATAAAAACCAAACCGAAAAAACAGAAACAAAAAAAAAATGAAATATTTGGTTCGGTTATGGTTTTTAATTTATAAAAACCGAACCGAACCGAAAAACTGAAGTATGTATAAATAGATATCATTTTGGAAATTTTGTAATATATTATAGAAATATATGCAAAACAAAAACCTTAAACTCCTAAAATCCTAATTTCTTTATGCACAATTCTTCTCAATTTCTCTCATAGAATCTAATTAAAATGTTAGACAACTTAAAAAAAGAAAATTTTTAGACAATTTTTTAGTTATTTTTTCAAAAGTTATTTTTTATGCATTATGTAAAAAACCGAAAGAAACCGAAAAAATCCGGAAAAAAAAACCGAACCGAATAATCACGGTTTTTCTTTTAAAAATTGAAAAACCGAACCGAAAAAAATATTTCGGTTTGGTTATGGTTTTTAGCAAAAATCGAACCAAACCGTCCGAATCTCACCCTTATTAAATACAGTATCCCTCACTGTCGGCTTCATTGTGTAAGGATGATGTATATTCATAGATTCCAAATCTTTTTGCACTTTGGGAGTATCCTTAGTTTTCAACTTAATACCGAGAATTATTCCCACCACGCTATCACACACATTATTTTCTATGTGCATGACATCTAGGTTGTTCCTGAGTTTCAACTTCGACTAGTAAGGTAGTTCAAAGAAAATACTCGTGCAGTGCCAATAGCTAAGATCTTTTGAAGGGTGTAGATTGAGTTTCTTCAAATCATCGTCGTTGTTCAACACACCAAAATTGAAGTTGTTTAACTTCTCAAAAATCTCTTCGCTAGACCACTGTTCGGGTTTAGGATTATTCTCTATTGTCCCATCAAAATTATCCTTATACTGTCGCCACTTGTGGTCATGAGAAAGTCATCTACGGTAGCCCATATAACACACCTTCCCCATGTTCCAATTAGAGTTGACGTCGTCCAAGTAGATAGGACAATCATTGTATCCTTTGGTTGTGCAAGATGCCAACATCCCATACGCAAGAAAATCGTTGATGGTCCACATTGCTGCTGCTCTCATCATGAACATTGTGTCAGTGCATTTTTCATAAGTTGGGACTCCATTTTCTCACAACAGTGTCAGCTCATAAATCAATGGTCTAAGGTACACATCTAAACACTTTCCAAGAGATTTAGGACCTGAAATTAGCAGAATAAGGAAATTAAATTCCTTGTTCATACACATCCATAGAGGTAGGTTGTACGGCATGAGAATAACTGGTCAAGTGTTGACGGCAATGCTATTATTATCCCAAGTATTGAATCCATCTGTAGAAAGTTCAAGTCTAACATTTCTAACCTATGCTGCAAAGTCTAGAAATCCCTGTCGAAATCTTTAAAAGCCTCTCCATCTGCCACGTTTCTGAGCACATAGTCATCTATTCTCTGTTCCACATACCATCTCATCATATTTTCTGTGTATTGAGACATGTACAAACACTGCAATCTAGGAATCAACGGAAAATAGCTAAGCACTTTGACATGAATTTGCTTATTTGAAGTCCTCTTATTATGGTGCAAATATCTGGACTGGTTGCATACATGACAGTAGTCCAAATATGCATAATCTTTGTAAAACAGCACACAATCATTTTTCTACGCGTGGATCTTCTTATACTTTAGACCGAGTTTGCTCAAGATCTTTTTTACCTTGTAATGGGAATCTGGAAGCTTGCAATGGTTAGGAAGCAAATCACATATATCTGTCTTGATTTTGTTAAAACCAGCATCCAAGATTTTGTCCTTCACTTTGTACTCCATTTTAGTCATTATGGCATGCAAGACATTCTGTGCACATCCATTGTATTCTGGGGTCTGGGCTTGAAGTATGTGAGACCCTGGAAGTATTCAAGGTGATTATTGCGACACTTCATTTGTAATCTGGATGATTACCAAGAATCTTTGTGGAAATTTTATGAAATTTTGAGTAAGTAAAAATCTTGGTTTAAAGCTTTGATAAGTAAGTACACAACATCGCGAGTCCGTGGTAATTTTTGTGGTATTTTTTGGAAGCGTTTGCTATTTATTTCGATTTTTAGAAAATTAAAAATAAGGAAATTCTTTTTATTTAAATGGATTATCTGCTAGCCAATATAGACTACTAGATATATGTGTATTTCAAGCTCAGATTGAGTTTGAAGAATCAGAACAGAGATGACCCAACAAAACAACCATCTTTTCGTTTCAACCTTCATTCTCGAAAAAAGCTATGTTGCAAAGCCGAACTCGATATGCTACGTTGGTCTTTTTCCTTCTAGTTATTCATGCAACTTTTTCAAAATTGTGTCTTTGGTATCATATCCAAATTTAGTGACGATCCAACGGTGGAGTCATGCTGGATCAAGGTAAAAGTAACAACTGCTCATCACAGTTTTTAAGTTTTCATTAGCATGAAATTGACTCTAACTTGTGTTGCATGTCCTCTCCTTCCATCCAATCCTCTTCATCTGGGTATGGGTGATGTTTTTCAACTGATATTGGGTACATGAGTTATCTTTGAGAGTTGGAGACCCATCTTGGAGACCGACAACCCACAATCAGACCCGATTGGAATCCTCTCGTTTGACAACGATGCAGCGGTGCACCAGCTCCATTTCCTACATTTTCCAGCCATGTTTCTACTTCTAGAATCAGTTCATCTAGTCGTTGGAGGAGGAGTAAATGAAGGTCAATAGTTTTGATGGTTTCTCGGTGCTTTCTGGCGACTACGATGGCATGTTGTTCTGCATGAGGTAAGATATGTGATCTACTCTTCAGGCCTTGCATGTTGGTATAATCAGTTTTTGAATTTGGTAAGTTTGATGATTTTTCATATTTCGATGTTATTGGTCATCGTTGGTGTTCATTGTACATGGCGACATTCATGGAACTTCTCTGTCTATTTTGATGTTGGGTTTTGCTGTAATCAAGCTTTGGAAGCTCTACTTTCTTTACTTGATGAATTGGGAGCTTGAAGTACAATTGTTCAAAAGCATGAAGTTTGGCATTAATTGAAGAGCAATGGATCATATTTGACGAAGAAGTTAAGTAGGTAAGTTGGAAGTTTGTTTGTGGTTGGATATTCAATTGGTACTGGCTATTGATACTAGGAGTGACAGTTTTATTTTGAACTAGTCAAAGTGATGATTGTTGGATTTTGGGTTTTTTTTATTTATTTTGATTTGTTAGAGATGGATCATTTTTATATGAAGTTCGATTGAACAAGAATATAGTTTAAATTTGACATGGCTTGATAAATGGGTGTCCTTAGTATTGTTGGACATGTCATGGCTTTAAAGAATAAGGTGGTGTCTTTTCGGAAATCTTGTTTGACATAGTGTTGGTGATATTCCGTAATTGATATAAAGTGATTTAATGACATTGAGTATGTCGGACTAGGACTTCTGTTACCCGAGGCGTGAACGTGGTGGTGTTTGCCTAGGAAAGCATGTGGATGTCAAAGTGACGATGTTTAAGGTAGGAGACTCTGGACTTGCATCAGTTAGTGATTTTACAAAAGAACATATTTTCTTTATTGCGTGATTACTATGTTTTCAATGCATATAAGTTTCTACTTGATGACCTGAGCGTGAGAGGAGCATACCGACTTCCCTGGGTTTCGATCCCCTAAACCTCTGTAGAGGCCATATGGATAGAAGAGTGTCTGACATCCTTTGAGGTGTAACTCTACTTCTAGGGGATATGATGTAAGCAGACACTCTCGCTACACCTCGCAAGGTAGACGATATTACTCGTGATAAGGTGATAGTTGGCATAGAGTCCAGTCATCAGGTTTGAATTTTTTCTATGGGCCCTACTATGTTTTTATTCACTGCTACGATTTGTGGTTTTGAGCATTTTATCATATGCATAATTTTCAATTACTTGTCGGCACCTATGATTTCATTTGTTTTCACACCTAGCTGGGGTATAGCCCTTTTGAGCAGCGAGGACGAAAGCTCACCCCTACAACAGTTTTGGATGCAGATACTGTGTACGAAGACGGGGCAATTGGATTATGCTAGTGTGACTTGACTTTTCTTGTGTCTCATATGTCATGGATAGAGTTAGATTCGAGTGACAAGTCTACTCGTTTCATTTATTCCAACTTGATTTGTTTATTGAGTATAGCTTGTTTGTAAAGTTATTCTCTTGTTAACTTATTGTGAAATGCATCTCCTGTCAATCATTCAGATTTGTCTTTGAACCAGACTACTATTTATTAATTTTTACGGGACTTGTATTTGTTTCTAAAGTATTTCACTTTTTAGTTTTCTCGATTTCACCTCATATTCAATAGACGCTTCCGCTAGTTATTTTTCTTATCTACTTTACAGATAAGTTTTTCATTCTTAATTTGCCTTAAGGGTTCATACGGGTCCCTAAATATTAGCTTAAGTTTTAAGGACATGAGACACTGTAATGTGCTAGATTTGATGAGGTGCAAATTGGGGCGTTACAAAGTAGTGTGCTGTTGTACTTATCCATCTCAGTAGTCTCAGTGTCCAGTATGGCTGCAGGGACTGTGTCATAATGAGGAGTATCTTAAACTCCCTCTTCATGTTGGTTCCTAACATGACTAAATGTTGAAAAAGCATCATGCACCAAATCCATAGCGCAGTTCCAAGAAGGGGCACCGCCAGTACCACTGGATGAGGCACCCTGGTAATTGTACCCTGAGCTGAAATTTGGTCCTAAGCTGTAGTATACTACTTCAGCGTGCTTACTCCACGTAGTGTAACTCCACATCATAACATAGTCATACAAGTGTTGAAACATATCATTAACCTCCACATACTGATTGTTAAGACATTTTCTGCACGGTTATCTGCAACGCTTCTTTCCTTAACCATGTTGCATCGCAAACATCATTAACTGACTGATTCCATCCATATACCTCTCATCACTTCTATTTTTCAAATGTATCAAACTATTGTCCATAGTTCTGAGTATGTTAAGAGAAACATAAATTTATCAAATAAGCCATAATTAGTTAGCAAAAAATTGTCATTCTAACAATATTCCATCTAATTACGGAAAGAATCATCTTATCATTCTTAACTTACATTTATTAATATTCATCATATATAATTAAATTATATAACACAATAATATGCATTTTACATATTTAAATCCACATATAATATAAAATTATCAACACATAATCTAACATTTAATCATATATGTATAATTAATCAACACATGCATGCAATTTAGCTGACAACTAATACTATATATATGGAAACAAGGTTTTCAGAGTATTCCACCGTAATAACTCCATCACCACATTATATACATAATTAAATTCAAAAAAAATAGTGTAAAGAAACTAGTTAATACCTTCACAGAGGTGGAAAAACTGTATATAAATCAAATAGTGGTCGGAGGTGGTGTTGAGAGGTTTTGAGAAGGGGGGGGGGGGGACTCGGGCAATCTGGAAATAGAATCTGATCAAAATAATTGAGTTTTACTTAGACGATGAAATATTTCGTCGTTTAAGTACAAACTTAAACGAAGATAAAGATTTTGCCATCTAAGTCATCATTCAGGCGACAAAAACAGTGTTTCATCGTCTAAGTACTGCTTCTAAGACGACGAAACTATAATTTGTAATCTAAGTTATACTTTAGACGACGAAAATATTTTTTCATCTTAGATTTTGTACTTAGACGACGAATTATAGTGTCGTTGTCTTAGATGTTTTACTTAGGGGACGAAACACTGTCTTCGTTTCCCAAGTGATGACTTAGATAACGAAACTGGCGACGAACATGTATTTCGTCGTGTAAGTATTTTCTTGGGCGATTAAACAAATTTTGTCGCCTAAGTGCGACCTAGAGGACGAAATATTTTCTTAGGCGACGAATTTTTTTTTTGTCATCTAACGTTTACTTAGGCGACTAACCATTTAAAGTTTCGTCGCCTAAGTACGAATTTCTTATAGTGGTACCGCTATTCCAAGCATGATCAATTGATCATTAATCTTCTTTTTCCCCCATTGCATACCTGCAGAAACTGTTGAATTTGTTTAGATTTTCTTTTGCCATGTACTAAAGTTTGATATATCAGGGTCATGATTGATTTAGATGAGAATCAAATTCCTTATTATATTAGGGTTCAATCAATTGAGGCTAAAAGTTCCTTATATTACTTTTGTTTTTTATATGAATATAGAAGTAATTAATGTAATTTGCAGAATTTATGTTGCATTTTATGGTAATTTGAAATTACACATAGGTATTTATTTAATAATGTGAAAATATCATATTATTTTAAGGCCACAAATTGATGCGTCCCTTAAGCCCCATAGTGTTGCTCATTATTCAAAGGCTTTGTTCAAATTCATTCGTGAGGGAAATGAAGAGAAAACGTTATGCAGATAAGTTATGGAGAGAGGGAAATGAAGAGAAAGATTAGGAATGGGATAGGGTTTTTTTCCTGCGAAATAGGTTGATTTCCATTAATTATTTTCTGTTTTTTTTTCTTTTTATTTGGTAATATACTATTATACCCTTCAATTATTTAGATTGAATAAGATTAAAAAGGTTAAAATTGGGAAAATTGATAAAAATAGAGAAACAACCCCACTTCTCTTAAAGAATAGTATAAATATGTATCGATCTTTTGCCTTTGTCTTGAGAAGAACCTCATATACACGTTCCTGTTCTTTCTAGCTACTCGACTCCTTTCCGCCCTATTGCCCGTCAGCCCATGCAAGATCATTATTAATCAAGGTATTAATTAAAACATTTGACCAAATTTCAGTATATAGAGCAGGGTAGCTGCAACAAAATACATTTTTGCAAACGTATTATACGAAAAACATGTGCCTCGATCCAAATAAGCTTGCATGGCTACTGGCGAGTTGCTACTCATACCATCGTCTAGAATTTGTACAATTTTGTACATACATAGTGGAAATGATCGATAAGCCAAAGATGAAAATATATTCTTTATTGGATTATCCTAGCTAATTTGTATCAAATGGAAAGATGAGAATCTTTAAAAAAAATAATGAAGTCGAATTAATTATATAACAGCGTTTGGTGATCAACTTCCTCCAACCGCATTAGGTGCAGCTATCACTAAACCTACCCAACATTGATGCAAACAAAAACCCCAATATATGGTGTATATCTGCAAAAATTCTATAGTACTCCGGAGTACAAAAAATTTCTCAGTTTTGGAGCGTTGGATAACTTTTACAGTCCCCACTTTTAGAGAAATATAATGATCTAACACTCTAAAACTGAGGAGTTTTGTTACTCCGGAGTACTGTAGAACACCCCGTATGTACACTGTTTAATTTGCTTTCCTTGTAAATAGCTCCAAATCCACCTTGACCAAGCTTATTTTCATCAGCAAATTAAAATGAAAAAAAAACCTAGAGAACTCCAATAAATTCGGATCGAGCGCAACTAAGTCTTCTGGTCGTGGTTCCTAGCCCGTCCAGCGGCGCGTCACCAAGGCGTTGGCATCGTACAGGGAAGACTGGTATGGGGCGGCATCGACGCAGTTTCGAAGGGAGAGAGGGGTCGGGTAAAGAGGATGTGTTGGAGATGCTCTAGAGTTTGGTGGAAAGACTCGCAACCACCATGGAGGGCCAATAGGGCGGGGGCTGGAGTATGGCGGTTCCCGCTTGGGGCCGAAGTGAAGCAAACGAGATTGTTGGAGCAAGAGGTACTCAGAAGTCCATTCGAGTCGGAGTACCGAGGGATCCTAGCTTAAGGTGTCTGGCGGGGTTTGTGGGCGTATGACGGGATCGACGAATGTGGAGTGGTGTCGCGGTTCATCGATGGGTCGGTGGGTTGGTGGTAAGGGCGAGTTTCTGGTGCGATTTTGGGGCGACATGAATGGGTTTCTGTAATCGGGCTGGGTTGGCTTCCATTGTGCGGGTCAGATATTGGTGCGGGTGTGGGCTTTATTCTCTCCTTTGGGTCTGTGTGGCTGGGCTCCCCTATCAAGTCTTCTTTTTGTTTTGTTTTTGATTTTTAATTTGTTTTTCATGTTTTCGTTCTTTGAGTCCTACCAATTAGGGTTTGTAGTAGGAATAATAAGGGGATTGGTCTCAGTGTAGGCACTTTATGTGCCTTGTCTACTCTAAATAGGTGGTTCCAAGGCTGGCCCTAAGAATGTGGGGGTTTCTAGGCGAAATTTTTGTTTGGGACTCCAATATTTCAAAATATAGACATAATAGTTAATAAAATAATGAAAAAATTTCAATAGATAATACATCAAAATGAGTAGATGAATATAATTTAATCAAAATATATTTTAAAAATGAAAATTATCACCACCAAGGTCTGAACGTTTGCAAAGTCCTCAATGTGATGTCCAAACTTTGAAAACTATTAAAGTGATACCTAGAATCTCAAAGCCGTATCAACATGATGTCTCGAGCCATTTTCCATCACAGGGCCTTTTTCGTTGTTGACGTGGTAATTTTTTATATCAAAATTGAGTGAAAAAGACATTAATACCTTTAATATTTTTATTTTTTCTTCTCTCTCTCTCTCTCTCTCTCTCTCTCTCTCTCTCTCTCTCTTTCGCCGTTGCAATCCTCACCAGCAGCGACTCCTTGAATATTACCTCTCAATACCTCGGCGCCCTGAAATTCTTCTTCCACGGATGTCTACAAGCTCCTTGAAAACATCCCCATATCGTAAGAGCAGGTCCGCCACATCAGTGTCCTCTACCACATCACCGGCATCATCACATTTGTCGATGAAAACCACTTAGTCGTCTAGCCCAATCCTCCAACGCCTCCATTTCTTCAAAGGTTGCAGCGGCATGAAGATCGATGCTGAGATTTTTGAGGAGATGGAGACGCGAAGTCGGCTAGCCAATCTTGGCCAAGAGAGGATCGTAAGGACGAGGCCAAGCGCGGAGGAGTGGGCGAGCTCGGTGGTGCTGTATTAAGTGTGGCTACATTGTGTTATGTCGAGGGAAGCACGAGAGGTTCGCAGGAGCGTAAAGCAGGGGTGGTGATGGACAACGGCAGAGAGACCGCGGCGCGACTGAGGGATTGTGGCGGAGCGGCAAAGACGATAGAGTAGAGGCACGGCCAAGGCGGCAACGAGGGAGCGCAGAGGCGGCGTTGGAATCCAGACGCGCTGCTACTACATGTATTTCTCAATCGATCGATCGATCTCGATCTCGATCTCGATCTCGATCGATCGATCGAGAGAGAGAGAGAGAGAGAGAGAGAGAGAGAGAGAGAGAGAGAGTTACAAAAAAAGTATTAAGGGTATTAATGTCTTTTCCCCTAAGTTTGGGGGTTCTGGGCATGGGCCTTGCCCGCCTTGCCCCATGACTGGCCTGGGTAGAAACTGTCTAATGGCGGTTATGTGTCTGCTCTAGGTTAGTGGCATGCTACTATCGTTGTCAAGTGGTCCTTGCCTCCTAGTGGGTGTTCTTTGGAGCGTCATGTTGAGTGTTCTTTGCTAGTGGGTGTTTAGTTGAGTACTTGTTCTTCGTAAAGATTTCTGTTATTATTTCAAGATATTCTCTAAGTGCTTATTGTAAGCAGCATGTTGGTCGTTCTTTGCTAGTGGGTGCTTAGTTGAGTACTTGTTCTTTGTAGAGGTTTATGTTATTATTTCAGAATATTCTCTAGGTGCTTATTGTAATCAGGGGTGACCCCACCCCCTTGGTACTATAAAGTTTCATCGTTCAAGGCCCAAGGACGGCCACACTAACCTTCTTTCAACAAAAAAAATCGATATATAAACCATATTGTTAATATATGGAATCAATATATAATATGTAACATACATACATGCATAAAATATATCTATATATACATACACCGTTCTTATCAAGTATGAAGCTGTGCATCGAAACTTTTGTGTGAAGTTGTATTTTACATAAAATTGACAACGTAACTCGATAATTGAAGTCAATCATCATTTAGATACATATATAATTACATATGCAAGGATCGTGCCTACAAAATTTCAGTTTAATCAGAGATATTTTAACCATTTGATCGTGACATTGTTTAACAATGCACGCAAATTGTCTGATTTAGCTCAAAACTTGAATGTGGTGATCAAATGGCTAAACTATATTCAACTAGACTAAAATTTTGCAACCATGATACTTGCATAAGCATTTTGAAGATGAGTGATTCCAATGATCGAATTATTTTGTCGATTTTGAGTAAAATAAAACATCACACCGAAATTTCAATACGAAGCTTCGTACTTGATACAAACTATATACATACATAGAGATATAAATGAAAGGACTCAACCCTAGTTTAGCTAATAAACTAGATAGTTTAGCTAGTAAACTAGAATTAAATCCTAATGATTAATTAACTATGACAAATTCTACGAAAACTTTGACATAATTTCCCTTGAAAGCTGAACAATCCAAAAACCTGCAAGAAGAGAACACTTCTACCCAGATTCCCACAAACAAACCGTGGACCACCGATTGTCCATCCGGATTTCTTAACAAATAACAAACAAGAACCAAGAATCTAACTCAGGAATTTTAAACGTAATTGCAACATGCTGGTTCTGAATACAAAGAGAACATACTCGACTACTATTCGAGTAACTGAAATTAACATAAACGACTAGAATTCAGAGCAACTTTTATGAACATAAGATAGATATAAACAGGTCTGACAGTAGACAGGAACCTACTCAATGAGGAACTGACTGGTGGACTCAAAACATTCGACGACACCACGTAAACTCAGGATTTATACAGCAGCCTGGGCGGCGGAAACCGAAAAGTCCAAGAAAAGATATTTAAATTATAAAACGTTAGAGTAAGTGGACAAAAATAACGTAAACTACGTAAAATAATAAATCTGTAATAACATGCCTTTCCGCTAATTTTTGTAAAATAAAGCGAGTTCAAATATAATAAACTAAAAGAAAATTTGGAGGTGGGCGCTCAGAGTGTTTGTCCTAACCCAGAGCATCTCCATGACTGTAAATAAAAGGTGATTTCTAGGATGTTTGTCCTAATCCGAGACAATCTGGGTTGGTAGGTTGTTTGTCCTAATCTGGTCTGACCCGACTAGTCAGTGATCGGCCAACTAATCAAAGCATCGATGCTGAAAATAAAATTATCATAAACATACATTCAAACTCGACTGTAATAAAATACAGGAGACTGTAAATCTGCGTAAATATTAACTCGCAGCAATTGTGAAAATAAATAAACGTCTACTCACAAGTTTGCGATTACTGCTGGGGTCCAGCCGAATTTTCTTCGCTGTTAGGGTCGTGATCACGATGTCTTGTAAATATGGATCATACGATATCAGAATATGCGTAAAACTATGAAAATAGGCCCTAAAAACAACCCCGGACCCGCCGATAATTTCGACAAACTGTCTTGTCGGAGCACCGCAGTGAGTGGCGATGCGTGGTCCTCACACTCCTCCACAAGCGGCGGCGCGTGAGCCCCTTGTGTCTCTGATGAAAGTTCTACGATGGAGGCTTTCAACCCCTCGTTGGAAAGCTCTCGGTGTGCCCTTCCACTTTCATAACTGGACTGAAGTCCAATTCACCGATGTTTGGCCGAAATTAGCCGAAACAGACCAAAAATTTATTTTTCGGCAATTGCCACTAACGGCGGAGATTAACCCCTCAAAACGTTCCCTTCAACCAGCCCAACCAAACCCCCACACCTACGCACCTCAACTCGCTGCCTAGTTGCCGAAAAATCCTTCAAAATCCCACAGCCCGAAACCGGCCCAAAATTTCAACACGGAAAAGCTCCGCCATGGAGCTTCGTCGAACCTTCCTACCTACCCAAAAAGACTCAAGGGGAGGATAGGATCATTTCCCCTCAACTCCCGACCTCCACAACAAGACAGAGCAGCACCACCGACGGCGACGATTCGACGGTGCAAAACTCGAATCGGGTAGCCCAAAATCCTGCAAATTTTCCCAAAAATTACACAACACAACAACAAGGAAGCATCAAGGATCCTTTTTCTACCTTTTCCTTTGCAGGAGATGGCCAGAATCAAAAAAATCTCGTCGAGTCAGGCCTATGGGTCACGGAAAGCAAAACGGATCGAGCACTGTTTGAAATTTTTTGATCATTTTTTTATTTTCTGAAAATAAAATCCCAAAATTCCCCTATTTATACCCCCAAGCTTGTCGACAGATCCACGGCCCAAAACCAATCTTTTGGCTATCGAATGGTCGAGAATTAACTGACTAAAAATTATTTCTTTTTTATTTATTTTTCGTGCAAACTTTCTGATAAGCATAAGAGATAACTCGCTTATACAAAAAATTCATCGAAAATTTCTACGACCTCGAAATTAAATACTCTACAACTTTTGTGAAAAAAGTCAAATTAAATTCTCGCCTGATAAAAAAATCGTGAACAACCTTAATAATGCGACTAATTCATAATAAAACTTAATATAACTTAATAAATGTATAAGTTTGATTCGGATCGTAATAATAAAATTTATTGATGTCAATTTTTATAACGTATTATTGTCAAGTATATGCCAGAACGTATCAAGAGGACCAAAAGTTCGAGAACCATATCGATCTCATATATAAAACTATCACTTTTATTCCCTCGAAATTCCGAATTTAATTAATTACTGGCCAGTTATGGCCGGAACTTCTTAATTAATTGGTAATCAATTGGTGCATGCTACTGTAATGACTAAATGATGTAATTATATCACGTGCTGTAAGAAATTCACATGTATAGAAGAAGCTTCTTATCTATAATTTACGCTCTGTTCTATCTCTATCTGGTCAAGTTGTTCGTTGAAAGCAGTTGGGTTTTGGAAAGTATTGGAACCAAGACTTGTCTATGTATCCAAAAGTTTGTGGATGTCATATTATATTGTGGGCCGCGCCTTAAACAGACCACATTCTACATGAAGCTGAAGCGTGGGATATGCGTCGCAGTGGAAAGGCTGTTATGCAAATTTGAATGGCATTGTTAAAGCAACAGCTTAATTATTCATGCATGGAAGATCAAGTTTCCTACCAATTTCTTATTTGAGTTATTTCTGGACCCCATTTCAAGGAATTAATGAAAGCATTTTTATAAGATGGAAAACTGAAATAGTGGGGAATTATTGACTACTAATTGTGAAGACTAACCCCTTTCTATCTAATAGAAGGCTATAAATAATTCGAGCAAATATACCAGCCTACATTTGCATGACTGGACTGAATTGGAAGTCTCGGGAGGGAAAAAATGGGTTGATTTCCAAGTACAATTGAACACCTATGAACTAATAATATTAGGTTGACAAAAATTTATTAATTTAGTGAGATATTAAATAATTAATAAATTAATAATTTTTTAATTTATTTATTAATTAATAACTTATTAATTTATACCTTGTTCAATATATATTGTTTTTAATTTATTTTATATACATTATTAAATGTGATATGAAAAGACAACGCCAGAAATTTTTACCATGTTAAGAATTGTCAAAGATGAGAGTTAAGGTGATATCAACTTGAACAAACAACAAGTCACAATTGAGTCATTCTTTATGAAGTCATCATAAATAATAATTAGTTAAATATATTAAGATATTATTAATTTATATATTTCATAGGATCTATATATATTAATTCTCGAATTTCTATTATCTTATACAATTAACGAATAATTAATTTAATACGTTGTCTTCAAGTCATAACTGACAAAAAATATTATTTTAACAAAATTATTAATTAATCAAATATTAAATTATTGAAAATGATCGAACACTCGTACTCTAACTTAGCAACTGCAATGAGAATTAATTTACTCGACTATAGGTCGCCTTTACTCAATAGCGCTCAAAAAGTTCCTTTTACTCTTCTCGATCTGTTTTAGTTTTTTGGAATGTTGATTCAGAAGATCCTCTAACATAAGCCAAAATTTTGGAAGATCCTCCGAGTAGTACCTTTAATTAACTTAATCAATATATGATCATTAACATGCCCTAGCCTTATCATTATATATCAAACTAGATCGTTTTAAATGTGAGATTAGACGTACGATCCGAACTATCACCATTTACTTTAAATTGACTATTCAAGAGTACCCAAGCTCACTACTCACAAGGTCTTCAGATACCTGAGTCATCAAATTAGCACATATCATAGACGTGCGCGTACTCTGCTCGAGCAGATCACATACGTACTCGTTTCTGTTTTGTGTACCTCTTTTTCGGCTCTTGTTTGTTTTGCTTAGAGCATCCGCATCGTCGAGCATCTGGAGAGAATTTGGTTGAGCTTCAGGTGGGTCCGGCCGGATTTGTTCGAGCACCATCATTTTTGATCGCGCACCGGTAGAGTTTTGGGCGAGCAGTCGTCGTTGACGATTTGCTCTGGCAAACGGACGAGCAAATCTTGCTCCGGAGCTTGCTCGAACGCCTGGCAGATCCCACGGCACGTGGGTAACGTCAGGCGAGTAGGATTTTTTTTTCTGTCAGTAAAAGACTTAAAAAAAATTGAACGGGCGAATGAGATGATGACACATGGCTTACCGGCTGGTTTATTAACCCCCAACGGTCCTATTAATCTGGGTCATCCATTTTGAATCAGAAATTTTGATCCAACAGTTGAGATTCAAAGGAAACGGTTACTGAAATTTCAGAACGGAAATAAACGGAAAAAGCTCCCCAAAAAAATAGTAAAAAAATCCCAAAAATTTCCAAACTCTCCCAAAAAATTGCATATAAATACTACTTCAATTTTTCATCATCTCACACCAATTTATGCACAACAAATTTCACATCTCCCTCCATCTCTTCTCTCACACCCATTGGCTTCATTCCGAAGATTTACAAATGTGCATCTCTTTTGTGCTTCATAGCGTTGATGAATACGACGGCAACAAAAAAAAGATGGAGAAATTGCGGGAGACAATTCATGCCAATTATGTGAAAAATTGGAAGTCAATACAAGATGAGAATCCTCCGAAGGAGCCGAGGATCCGAATCGCGCTCGCGTATCACTACAACAAGTTCAAGCTACTCTTGCAAAAATGGGGCGTATGTTTGTACGCGGCACGACAACAAATAACTAGCGGCACTTCGCTAATAGATGAAGTAAGTTTATATTGTTGTAGCATACATTATATAAATTTTATTTCATTAGATGAATTAAATTATGTAACTTATATATCTAATTTGAATCAAATATGTAGCATGGTGAAATAGCTAATATAAATTTTTTTATTAGGTCAAGCAAGCTCAATCATGTTACTATAAGGAAAAGAATAAAGTGTTTACACACTTTGAGTGTTGGGAAGTGGTTAAGAATCATCCATCTTTCGTTGCGGTGCTACCAACTACTACATCTCCATATGCAAGTAGTTACCAACATACTCCTTCCGCCGCCGAATCATCTCCAATTGACGAAGAAGTGAATGAGACAACTCAAAGCCATGTGGCCGCTCCCTCGAGTCCGCCTAGACCAATGGGAACCAAGGCGACAAAGGAAGCTAGGCGACAAAAGAAACAAGGTAGACTCCTATTGAGCAATGGGTTGAGGTTTTGCATACTTTTGCAAGTGACCAAACATTGTGGTAATCCAAGAGGATAGCGCATAATGAAAGTGAGCTTAATTATTACGCAGAGTACATAGAAATTCAAAGACAGAATGAAGCAATGGTGGACGAAGATTTACGATCGAACAAACAAGAGGAGGAAACAAGGATCAGGACAATGGATTTGGAGGCAATGACCTCAATCTCAAAAGGGTATTTTACTAAGAGGAAACTAGCTATCCTTAATGAAGGAGAATCTAGTCAAGATCAACCTACTGATGAAACATATTCGGATTGTTATCACCCAAGTCGCGTGCTCTTTCCATGGTAGTTATAATATTGTACTAAAATAAATTTGGGCTTGGCTCGTCATTTTATGTAATTTAAATTTTAGGGAAATAAAAATGTAATTTATTTGTTAAGATAAAATTGAAATACACATTAAATTAAGACACATACTAAAATTAAACTGAAATTAAATACAAGCTTAATAATTAAACACAAGCTTAATGAAAACACATAATAAAATTAAACACACATAGGATAATATTTAGAGTATCTCGCCAGTTTCCAACCTCCAATTGTGCTTCAACCAAGTCCTTCTGAAACTCTCTATAGATGTAATCGGATTCAAGATCGGCAACACGGTCATGAAATCGTTGTATATTGGCTCCATCTCTATTAATTGGCTCAAAAATAATTCAATTCCCTTGTGCATTCACCGGTCTATCATAAACCTGGAAAACCCTCGATGGGTTTTGCACGTCATCTTCTTCCTCATCCTCATCCTCCAAGTACTCATCCTCAACAATCATGTTATGCAATATGATGCAAGCTAACATGATGGTAGTCATTACCGATTTGTGGTGCAATGTACAAGTATGACGAATAATTTCCCATCGAGATTGTAAGATGCCAAAGGCCATCTCCACATCTTTCCGGTATGCATGCCTCTTGTTTCTTTGCGAAGAGTTTATCTTGCAGCGTAAAGGGATGCATCAATTATTTTGAAGAATGTAGAGTACCTCGGATATATTCCGTCAGCCAGATAATAAGCGTGGTTGTACCTCTCTCCATGGACTTCGTAGACGGTAGTTGGGCCTCTTCCTGCAAGGATTTCTAAGAACACATTCGATAGGTAGAACACGTTAATATCATTTTTGGCTCCAGGACACTCGAAGAAACTGTAGCATATCCACGTATCATACGAGGCCACTGCCTCCAGGATAATAGTTGGACGACCCTTTCGACCCGAGTATGCCCCTTAATAGGTGGTTTGACAATTTTTCCACTCCCAGTGCATGTAGTCGATGCTTCCAATCATATCTGAAAAGCTACGACATTGGCCTTTAGCTAGTAGTCGCGTGAGGTATGCCGGTGTTGGACTGCGGAGGTATTTTGGACCATAGATTTGATACACTTGGCTGTAAAAATCCTTCATACATTCCAGCGTAGTCGATTCCTTCATCCTTGTAATTTCAGTGCACTGATCCGCGGCTGCCCCGTACGCAAACATTCACAGAGCGCCGGTCATCTTTTGTTCGGGAAGAAACCCTAGCAATCTAGTGGCGTCTGGTCTTTAATGTCAAGATTGGTCGTGGTTGCAGAGATCCGTCATGATAGTGTTGAATCAGATTCTGCTCATCCTATACCGCTAGCGAAATTCTGCCGCCTCGAAGTTGGGACGTTCGATGAAGTAATCAACCATGAGATTACGTCCCCTAGATAGCCTCTATTGTGGATGATTCATTTTTTTACCTCGACGTGAACCGCTTGGTCGTTGTGGTTCATCATCGTCTTGTGCATCTGCCATGACCACCTGATTGATGAATGATTGTTCCATATCGTCATCCTCTTCTGGTACAATTATTTTGTTGACGATACTATCTCGCAGTGACACGTGTCGCATCGTAATTGGTCGAAAATTTGGTTCAATTATTTTACCGACAATGACACGTGGCGGTAACACGTGTCAATTTTTAATTAGTCGAAATTTTTTTCGAAAAA
The DNA here is from genome assembly GCA_946800695.1 of Geum urbanum. Classification (NCBI taxonomy): domain Eukaryota; kingdom Viridiplantae; phylum Streptophyta; class Magnoliopsida; order Rosales; family Rosaceae; genus Geum; species Geum urbanum. The sequence continues at coordinate 87,292,274 of OX326997.1, forward strand.
TCTTATATAATTACTACCGATACAGACACATGTCATATTATTATATATTAGTGGTAAATCTATCTAGTAAATAATTTTTAAACATTTCACAACATGACAAAATGAATTTGCTTGAAACAAATAGTGAATGAATGTATGCAAAAATTAATTTATTTGAGTAAATTTTGAATATATTTTATTCAAAACAAAATACACTCTTGCTTTATTCATAAATACGAATAATTAGCTTAAAACTTCATGCATTATACGGCGCCCGGACTACACGAGCTGAGCATCCCAAATGATCTATACGCTTACGTCCCATCGATCATATTGGGGTTTTGAATATCGATCGACCTGCTCGTTGGTCATTATCAGGTGACCAAGACTCAGAAGTATAAACAATTAAACACGGACACTTGAAAGGGCAAATTCGGTAAGGTAAACACGCACAAGAAAACAAAAACATCTTATGGTAAAGTCGGATTTTAATTACATCTCTGTACTCATATATAGAATACGCCATAGTATGAAATTGTCGCATGATTTGTCAATCAAACGCGTTAGAGTCAAATTGGAAGGGTTCAGTTCGTCTTATATGACTCGAGCAAACTCTAAAGTCAAACCAAGCCACGTTTCCTCCTTCACAAGCTACGGCGTCGTTCTTCCATCTCCCCTCTATATAGTAACTCCACAAACCATTTCCAATATTCCAAATCATATTCCCACATCTCTCTTAACCTCACTACGTACCAAACCGCAGCCACCAAATATTCTCTGAGCCGAGAGAAACTGAGAGTCCATAAGCTAACAATTTACACTAAACTGACTTGATCGAACAAAAATGCCGACCAAAGGGATGAGGAGCCTACTCTTTCACCACAAGCCATTGTCCACGACCAACTCCTCACCCTCGAGATCCTCAATCTCATTCCCGACACCTCGCCGTAACCCTAGCGCCGGCGTTAAGTTCTCGGACGAGATGATTGAGGAGATCATGCAAAATGCCGCCGTTTTGGTGATCAAATGGGACCCGGAGGCCTCCGGATACGCCGAGGTCACCTCCATGTTCTACGAGAGCAAAACGGAAGCTCACCAGTTCATCAAATGCGTTAACGACCTCCAAAAAGTCATGCATTTCATGGTCTCTGACGACCCCACCTCCCAAAAGCTCGTCCACGGCCACAGCCTCATGCAGATTGCCATGAAGCGTCTACAGAAGGAGTTCTACCAAATTCTCTCCACGAACCGGGCCCACCTCGACCCGGAGTCGGTCTCGACTCGGTCCAGGTCTTCCCGCGCTAATTCAGTCAGCACCACCTCGGATGACGAAATGGATGACGGCGAGGTACGATTCGCCGGAGAACCCGATGAACAAGTCTCCACCGTGGCGATGTCGGACTTGAAATCCATAGCGGAGTGCATGATCACGTCCGGTTACGCCAAGGAATGCGTCCAGATTTACAAGATCATCAGAAAATCGATCATAGACGAAGGAATGTACAAGCTCGGAGTCGAGAGATTTACTTCGTCGCTGCTAAATAAGATTCACAAAGAGTCTCTCGACCTCAGAATAAAGAGCTGGCTGAACGCGGTGAAGGTCGCCATGACCTCGCTCTTCAACGGAGAGAAGATATTGTGCGACACCGTTTTCGCCGTCTCGGCCTCCATTCGAGAGTCTTGCTTCACTCACGTATCTTTAGAGGCCGCCACTCTGCTCTTCGGTTTTCCGCAAGTTCTTGTGGCCAAGAGCAAGAAGTTTTTTTCTTCGGAAGAAAACATTTTCCGATTTCTTGACATGTACACGGCCATATCGGAAAACTGGCCGGACATTGACTCCATATTCACTTTCGACTCCACCGCAGCAGTCAAATCACAAGCGCTCAACTCACTCGTCCGTCTCGGTGAAACTATCCGGTCAATGCTGTCCGACTTCGAGACTACTATTCACAAGGACTCGTCGAAATCTATGGTCGCCGGCGGCGGAGTGCATCCCTTGACTCACCGCGTCATGGAATACCTTTCCATCCTCACCGACTACAGCAACGTACTCGCCGATATTTACGTCGACTGTCCTCCCCCGGCGAGGTCTTTATTGCCGGAATTCGACGTTCCCGAATCACCCGACGAGTCAACTGCACCGACTATCTGTCACCACATGGCTTGGATGGTCCTCATTCTCATATGCAAGCTCGACGGCAAAGCCAAGCACTACAAAGACGTAACGCTCTCGTATCTATTCTTAGCCAACAATCTCCAACACGTCATCGCCAAAGTACGGACTTCCAATCTTCAGTACCTTCTCGGGGAGCAGTGGATCGCGAAGTATGAGGGGAAGGTGAGACAGTTCGCGGCCAGCTACGAAGAGTTGGCTTGGGGGAAGGTTGTGGCGACATTGCCGGAGAATCTGACGGCGGAGATATCTTCCGACGAAGCGAGGTTGATTTTTAGGAACTTTAACTTTAGCTTGGACGAAGCGTACCGGAAACAGAAGACCTGCGTCGTACCGGATTCGAAGCTCCGAGACGAGATCAAGGCTTCGGTAACGAAGCAGCTTGTTCCGGTTTACAAGGAGTTTCACGATACGCATAGGGTTAATGTTGGGAGTGCGAGGAATCTGGCCTTGTATGTCAGATTAAGCCCCGAAGACGTTGAGAATTACTTGTCGGATTTGTATTTGGGAACGACGGAGAGTGTGAATACTTCATCTCATCGGCGGTCACGTTAATAACTGTTTAATTCCGGCGATCTTTTGTATATATGTTGTGTGTACAACAATTTTAATAAGTTAGATACGTAACGACTTTTTGAAACACATACTTTTACTTTGTGATCACACGGTGATCCCCTGGTGGCCTGTTTCTTTAACTTCAACAATTGCTCTATGCGTTCATATTCATATTCCTCTCCCTTTCACATTACTTTTAACGTTCATAGCAACTGTTGGTAATCATATGGATACAATTTGCAATCATTTGTAGACAACACCGGAAAACCGACCATTCAATCAATAACGCCTAAACAATGAAATTTAACATTTTTTTTAAAGGAAACATTAATTTTTTATTCAACTTAAAAATTGTAGAATTTTTATTTAGATAATTTCATTTTTCTAACACCACACCGTGAGAATTTTAATTGTACCCATAAATCTGCTTATCTATGATGGAGCTCGAACACATGATCTTTCATTCTCAGAAACACGTGATTAACCTAGCAAGAGCCATGCATGATTGTTAAAGAAGGATATAGGAGGGGCCAGATTGATCATCTGAAAGAGAAATTGCAACAATTGCTTTGTCAAAAGAGGAAATGGTTGTTCTGCCTGCCCTTGTGTTCCCCACTAATTTTGTGAAAAAAGTTATGGTTGTGTGTGATAATTGGCAACTCCATTACATAATAGAAAAATCTTAAAAACATTTTAAAGACAGAAAGGTAGAATCATCGTCTGTCTTCAGTCCTCCTTCTGGTGTTCTTCAGTTTGTTAAAATATGGCAATGCTAGCTAGAATCGGTCATATTACTTTTATACATACGAAAGCAGGTCTTTCTTCTATCCGAGTCGTATGACATATTGACATTTTCAAAATAATTTGTAAATATTGCATGCCGGCCAAGTCAACTTGAGAGATGTATTTTTTGTTTCCTTGACGATTTGCCAAGTCAATATAGAACTGCTGCTGCTTGCTGATATAGTAAAAGTAAAACAGATGTTTCTAATAACGATTTAGAAAAATAGAATCTGATAGTTCCAGAACTGTATATAAAATCTTATAAAACACCACATTTCTCAATACGATAACGACCTTTACATGCATCAATTGACATTGCTCCAGTGATTGCATCACAATATCCGATCCTTGAGTCCAGTTCAGATTTCCAATACATGATAGTCCTATAAATATGTGACTTATGTGCGTTTAATTAAATTTAATATTTGATTTTATTGTTATGTTTTTGGTAATTTTATTAATATTTATTTATGTTGTTAAGTTTGTGAAAGAAGTAAAGAAAATGAGTTAAATGGAGGAGTTCTAATGCAATAATGAAAGAATTAGGAAGTCTTGTAGTTAAAAAAAAGTGAAAATTTAAATGGACGAGATCTAGCTAGCCCAATCAACTTAGTATATAAACTCTTTTTAGGGTTTTTAGGAAGGCTAATCAGTAATTTTGGGAGCTAGAGACGAGCAAGCAAGAGCGGCCATTCAAAGGAGATCCAACCGCCCAAGTTCGACGGATTGAGATGGTTTCTCGACGGGTCAAGACTGCGACAGCAGCAATACTCATCTTCGTTTCATTAGTTTTTTCCATGGATTGTTTTGATTCATTTTCATACAGTATGAGTAGCTAAATACTTTGTTAAGGGGCTGCTTTGAAGCCCCGTAAATGAAGTCTAGATAATTTATACATTTTGACCTAATTTGGCATTATTTTTGGATGAGGTTTCTTTGTTGGTTTTCCATTGATGATTTTTATCTTGTATGCTTTGAGTGCACGCTTAGTATACATGTTTAGGAAACTAATTATATGAGAGTTTTGAAGCCTATTGATTGTTCATGATCTTCCTCAATCTCTCTGTAGTAGAAACCAAGATTTTTGGTTATAGCAAGACACGCCCTTAATGTACTTGTGAAGTCTTGTAGATTCTCACACATTTTCTAGATCATAATGCTTCCTTCTCAATAAATCCAGGTCTGAGGTCTTTGGGTTCTTTGAGGGATAGTCATTGATGATAAGCGTATCTTCATCGATGTAATCATATGGATTAGGTAATAGGTTGTGTTCATAACGATTGAATCTTCCCGAGAACTTTCATTCATAGGTATGGCATTACTAGGTTGAGTATTTGTTGTCTAGATGGAATGACGGTGGTGGATGACAATCCCCTTAACTCATTTATTCATCGATTTTCATCATAAATATTAATCTATTTTTCTTCATTAGTCTATTTTGCTTAATTTCGTTCATATATCAAATCAACTCCGAATCAACTGAATTTTTGTGTGGCTATCTGCCACTGTATCTAGTATGTCCAGTTTTAATTTTGCAATATTTTTGGTCAAGTCTAAGTTAGGTAATTAATTAGGTTTGTGTACGTATGTAGGTCGAGTCTGCCAGTTTATTGGTTTTAGTGTGTTGTTTGTGACTTAACATTTAGTTTCATCAATCTTCAGTACGTAATGACCCATATTTCCCATAGTACTACATTGATATAAATTGCACAAGAATAGGGATATTTTTGAATGGTGTAAAAAGCCTATCAAATTTTGGCGCCGTGTCGCCAGGATTAATTAATCCTAAGTGTTAAATTGTGTCTTTTATTTTTGGTTTGTTTTAAGATTCTTTTTCTTTTGTGTCTAACAGTGTCTACATGTGTGATGAACTCTTGTATGCAGACTAGACGTTTTAGGAGTGTTGATCCTCACATACCTTTGAACCCTGAAATCTAAAGATCAGCAAGATTAAACAAAAAGCAAAGGAGACAAGTAAACACTAGTGGTGGTGCAAGTTCTGAACTGGAACCTAAACCAAGCTTAATATTTGATCCAGAGAAAGAAAATTTCATGCCACCACCAATGGCAGGAAACCCAGTAGCAAAGATGCTAAATGATGCATTCCTTTATGATACTTCAGGAGTCTCTTCGGCTATTGTTTTTCCTGACTTGCGCAATTACTCTATGCCACCATCGCTACTAGCAGCGCTTCCTCACTTTAGAAGGACATATTCTGAAGATCCATAACAACATCTGTCTGACATTGAGGAGTTGCCAAGACTCAGAAGCTTCAAGGTGTAACTCCAAGAGTGTTGTTACTTATCTTGTTCCCTTTTTCATTAAAGCATGGAGAAAAAATGTTGTACAACTCATTGGCTTCTCAATCTATTCACTCATGGACGAAGATGATCGTTGCTTTCATGAAGAAATATTATTCTGCATAGCATACCAAACAGTTGAAGAAAGAGATTCATAGATTTGTGTAGAAAGATGGAGACATGCTTCATGAAGCTTGGGCTTAGTTCAAGGAGCTATTGAGAAAATACCTACACCATGGTTATGACTTGGAGGACAGGATGACTGTCTTCTATGAGGGTTGGATCCAACAAATAAGTTGAAGGTGGATTCAGCCAGTGGAGGGATGTTCATGTATCAAACTTGAGAAAAAGCCCGAGTCACTATGAAAAAGTTAGCTGAATACTCCAAGCAATTTTATACTAGAGAGCGCACCTTGGCTAGCCGAAAATATGGAGATGTGGGAATGGAAAAGAGGATTTGTAGATGTGGGAATGGAAAAGAGGATGAAAAATAAGTTGGACTCAATTGCCGATGCCATCAAAAGCTAAACTACACCTTCGGTTACTCCAACTCAAGTATGTTCTCTCTGTAACATTACTGATCATTCTTTGGAAACATGTCTTTTTGCTACAGAAGAAGAAAATGGAACTTTTGTTTAACAAAGGCAAATGAATGCCCCATTCTCCAACTCATACAATCCGGGATGGAGGAATCATCCAAACTTTAGTTGGGGAAGCAATAACAATGTGCAAAATCTAACACCCCCTCCAAGATTTCCACCTAGGCTTAGACTCGAAGGCCAATAGGGACTAGTTCATCAACTGGCTCCAGCTACATCAACAACTGACCCTGCACTTCTGAGTGTGTTGACAAACTTGGCCAACAAATTAGATGGTAATACTAAGTCCATTGAGCTTCTGGAGAGACAATTGAGTCAGATGCAAGCACAAATATCTCAAAGAGAGCCTGAGAAACTTCCAAGCAACACAGTTCCAAACCCAATTAAAAGGCAATCCCGAGGAGTGGGAGAGCTATAGAAACTATTCCAGACCTTGAGAAAAATGCTTAAGAGAGTAAGGAGCTGATTATAGAGCAGGTTATACCATATGAGCCACTTGAGGAAAATTCAGCGTCAAAGAAAGTACTTGGAACAAAGAATTCAGAATCTAAGAAATCAGCTCAGGTATCTCCTAATCCTCCTCCTTTAATTTCTTTACAAGCGACTTTCCCTCGCAGGTTGCAAAAGCAGAAAAATGATATGGAGGAGCAAGAAATCTTGGACACATTCCGAAAAGTCCATGTGAACATTCCATTACTAGATGCCATCAAGAAAATCTCAAAGCATGCAAAGTTCCTCAAAGAGATGTACACATCAAAAAGGAAGTTCACCGGAATTGAGACCATGGCGGTAAGTGAGAGGGTGTCTGCGGTACTTCAAAGGAAGCTACCACCTAAGATGGGGGATCCGGGACAATTCATTGTCCCGTGCACAATTGGTAACAGTAATTTTGCAGGAGCTTTACTTGATTTGGGTGCATATATTAATTTATTGCCATATTCTATTTATAGTATGTTGAATATAGGTTCATTGCAGCCCACATGTGTTACCGTTAAATTGGTTGATAGGTCTAACTGCTATCCTAGAGGTTTTGTTGAGGATGTTTTAGTGCAGGTTGACACGTTGATCTTTCCTGTTGATTTCTTCGTTCTAAAGATGGAAGAAGCCTCAACCATCTGAACTACCTTTGATTCTTGGTCGTCCATTCTTGAGAACAGGAAGAACCAAGATTGATTGATATGATGGAACTCTTTCCATGAAAGTAGATGTGCAAAAGATTTGATTCAATATCTTTGAGGCTATGAAATATCCAGGTGACAAAGATGTGTATTCTTGTTTTTTCCATTGATATGTTTGATAGCTTTGTGCAGAAATACATGAAGTATTCATTAGAGGATGATCCCTTGAAGAAAGCACTTGAAATAGACGTTCTAGAGCAGATCATTCGACCCATCGTGGAACTCCCTCGACCGGTCAAATTTCCCCAAAATTCCCAGATTGCTCAAAAACTCGATCAACTGGAAGCCTTTCTCCAGATTTGACCCGTTGAGACTCATGCTCGACTTGTCGAAGCAGTGCACCAAAATGAGACAGAAGGCTCCTTTCGACCCGTCGAAAAACCATGCATGGCCAGGACAGAAGCAACCCTTCGACTCGTTGAGGGTATACCTCAACCCGTCGAAGGTCTAGAAGGTCTAAAAATATTCCATTACTAGTTACCACTGACAAGCTTGTTCCTTCCTTACTATAGGCCCTTGAGTTAAAGCTTAAACCGTTACCAGAATATTTGAAGTATTCATTCATTGGGGAGGGCAACACATTGTCCGTCATTATTTCTTCAAATCTCTCTAAATTACAGGAAGAGAAGCTTCTCACAGTACTTCGGGAGCACAAGAGTACAATTGGTTGGACCATTGCGAATATCAAGGGAATATCTGAGTACACTCACCTAATATTCCTTGAAGAATAATTTAAGCCTATGAGAGAGGCTTAACGACGACTCAACCCACCAATGATGGAGGTGGTCAAGAAGGAGGTTATCAAGCTCATTGATACATGTATTATCTACCCTATATTTGATAGTAAGTGGGTGAGTCTTGTGCAGGTCTTTCCCAAAATGCCAACACTATTCACTCCATCATGTAGGGAATAATGTTGGCATTTTTACCCGCGGATATAGATACCCACGGGTATTATTCCATTTTTAAAATTCACGGGCGGGTAAAAACCTATTTCGTTTTGTTAACGGGCGGGTATGGGTATTTTCAAAAATACCCGATAAATGAACGGGCGGGTATGGGTATACCCGCGGGTACCCACGGGTACCCATCACCCATAAAAAAAACTCCTTTTTTTCAGAAGAAAGGAAACCTTTCTCCTCTTCTCCTCTCTTATCTCACTCTCGCAAAAACCCTATTAGCTTAAGAAGTCCAAAACACAAAGGATGAAGACTGATCAATGTTTTTCCTGATCGAAATTTTGGGGGGTCATTCTCGGTTTTGAGCCACGTGGACTCATCGTTGCCCTCACCGCCTGGAGTGTTGGAATTTGGTGACGTAAGGTTTCCGGGCACCTACATAGTTGATTGCTTTGAAGTCTTCTATGGGTGCGGTGACTTGGGTGAAGGTAAAGTTTGGACCTTTGGTTTGTTTTTGTTTTGAGTTTTGTTTATTTTGTCCAAATTGTAAGGGGGGATATTTGTTTACGTGTTGTTGATTGTGCTTCAGTAATAGCTTCTTTGATCAACCTTGGTAAGTAGCTAGGCTGGTATTACTTGTCTTTACTCGTCTTTCTCGATTGTCCATTTCTGATTAGTTATGTTATTCTTATCTCATCTCTATACCGATCTTGATCTCGATCTCTCTATCTTTTTCTATCGATATTCTGTGTTTCTATTAATTAGTGATCTTTTTGTTAACACTTTCAATGTTTTTGGTTGTTTGGTGAACTCTGTTTGAGATGCATGTGCAGACTAACTAGTTTCTACTAACTGTAAGTAATAGCACGTAATAATGGTGGCCTGGATAAGTGGATAATTTGATTTAGTTGAGCTTGGATCGATTAGCTAGTTAATCTATATATGTTGTTGTTAGCTAGCTTAGCTAATTTAAGTAATGCCGCAGAGGGTGTTATGCTTGATTGGATGAGTACTATCATCTCTCCAGTTGTAACTCTTGTTTCTGTATTTGAAGCTCCTACAAATGTTGCTCCTACAAATGTGTATCGAGGGGAGGTGTAGCCGTGTAGACTTGCTCCTAGAAATGTTGCCTCTACTGTTTTTGAAGCTGCACAGAAGGTGTTCGATAAAATGCCCAAGGGAAATGTAGTTGATTAATGTTGCCTCTCTACTGTTTTTGAAGCTGCACATAAGGTGTTTGTAGCTGGATTTCATACCTTGGTGAATAGTTATGATGTTCTTGTTAGATTATTGTTGAACCTAATTTGATTATGTATCTCATCATGGTAGAAGTTTCTGTTCATAGTGATGGTCTGAGTGATTGGAATCTTTGTCTCAGATATTTGTTTTATTGATTGATCGATCAGCTGTATATATTTGTGTGTGTTTATTTTGTCCAAAATTAAATAGCTACATTCACCATTAGCACAGTACTGGTCAAAAGGAGTTGTGTTACTTCTTATAACAACGATAAAAAATATATATATATAAAAAAATATTAAAAAAATACAAAAAAATATGCAAAAAAAAAAAAATTGAACGGGTACCCGTGGGTTACCCGAAGTTTGACCAGGCGGGTATGGGTATTACCCGTTCATCATTTTATGGGTAACGGGTATTAACGGGTTTTACCCATTCAATATTGGGTATTCCATTCAACGGGCGGGTACCCGCCCGTTTACCCATATTGCCAACACTAGTAGGGAATATGTTTGTTCATATTCAAAGAGTATTGAACTCAATCAACCCAAATAATCAGTATGTGGAGAAAGAAAGAAAACAGGACACAGAACTTGATCATGGGATTACTCAAAGGCTTACACACCAACCAATAACCATTTAGACCAATTTTCCTCTGTGATTACAAATTTACTTTCTCAAATCATCGCAGGCCTTATCATATGTGGACATGCCTAACCACAGCCTTACCAATCCTCAATTTAGTTGATAAGCATGACCCTATCCTGACATACATTTCCGGCGTCTGTTTAGCCAAGAAAATGTCCCGACTCCCGAGCTAAAATTCTACATTTGTTTCTTCCAAAATATCACTTCTATCCGGTTTGAGCTCAGCATGTTTTGTTTCCACCTAACTACACTTTTTTGAACCTGTTGGAAATTAGTTTAAATCGAGCAGTTATGAGCTAGGGTACGTTTTCTATTACCTCTACAAGTGTATATATAGATGACATGAGTGCTATAGTTAGTGGAGTAGGATGCTTAGAAAAAGCTAGGATATACACAAGAAATCAAGCTTCTATAGTGTCACCATACAGTGATAACATATACAATCATTCAAAATAGTTTTCAACAATAGTTGTTATGTCTTGATGTATTATTTCCAATGTTCAAAAAGGCATTAAGCAGTATTAGGCGATGGAGTTACTGCCTAACGCCTAGCCGAGAGATTAATCGGATTCTAGGAGGATTATTATAATTACATTTTTAATTAATTATACAATTATTTAGTATATTATATATAGATGTAATATGAATAATATATACCAAAATAATTAGGAAATGTCATTAGTATACATTGTTTTCAAGTTCTCTAACTTATATTCATGTGGACTCTACAAGATTATCATCTCCAATCCAAAGTAAGTCAAGATACTAAAATGCGAATGTTTATGTTTTGTTTGTTTTTGAGTTAGGCGGCCGCCTAGGCGTATTAAGCGACTGAGGCGGCCGCCTAGGCGTTGACTAGGCGGAGGACTGCCTAGGAAGGGGGCCTAGGACAAAACATAGGCGTTTTTGTCGTTTTCAATGCCTAGGCGGACGCCTTTTCGAACGGTCATTATTCCAAACAAAACTGAAAAATGTAGGAACAGACCAACACTGCAGAATTTTTCAAGCCAGACATCTACAAGGCATCATTGGGATATCTGAAGTACCTAATAATGAAAAGGGACATACCTTCTCTGTAAGGTACTTAAAGGCAACTTTCTTCTGTCCTGCTTCATATATATTGCATTGAGAGTATATCTGGAATGAAAAAAAGGGTATTAACATATTACCATCATATATGATGTATCCGTAGAAAAACTTCAAAGAAACACAAGCTAATTCCATTGCTAATGAGCATTCTCACCTGCGATTCAACGCTGGCACAAACAGCATAAATGCCCCAATTTTGGGTGTACTTGTTATATAGATGTACTTTGGCGAATCTAACACGAGGATGCCGCTGTCGGGTTCCATCAAAGAAACAGTGGTGAATTGTAACCCGGATGCATCTGTCGTCGATATGAGAGGGTCTGCTCCAATTAGCATAGTCTTATCATGCTTCGAGAAATGACACCTGCACATTGATCAAAAGACACAAACTTCAAATTCCACAAGAGCTAAAAAAAGAAAAAGATGAATTCCAAGTTTCCAACAAGTAAAGGGACACTCATCACACCTCGAAATTGTAATATCCGTGCTGCATCTGGTAATATCTATAAGTCCATCCTCATAATCACGGAGGCTGCACCGGTCTATCCATATGTGCTTAGAGTTGGGCTTTATCTGAATGCCATCAACATCTGGTCCTCTCCCACCTTCAAACTCTAAGTTGCATATAATCACATGCTCACATTCCTTGAGCCTCAATCCTTTCCCAGTAAACTTAATCATATGACCTCTGTTTCCACCGATTTACGCGTGGGGGAGTAAAGGGGCGAAAGCAACACGAATAAGCTTCCACGAACTCCTCTCTTCCTCCTGGTGCGTCCGAACGGTGGGGCTGTTCGGATGGGCGGGCACTCTCTCTCTTCGTGCGTGCGGGCTCTCCTTGCGGGTGCTTCCTTCTCTCCTCTCGGGCGTTCGGGTGCAGCTGTTAGAAGAATACAACAATGAATCAGGTGGTCAGGGGTCAAGACGGGGTGACCCGCCTTCAACGCTCCGATGCCTAAGTCAGAAGACGTATTGGATATAACAGTCAAGCAAACATGCGAGCAGATATGTTGAGATGTCTGTGAATGGGTGAGATTGAAGATGTTGACTCCGCTGGGATGTGAATTCGTGTGTTGGAATGTGAATGAGTGATCTTACCTGTAATAAATACCTGATATATATAGGTGGTTGAGTTTGGAGCCTGGTGGTGTTCTTCGATGTGGGACAACCTGTACTCCTGGTGTGTGTTTTGCTCGTTCGGGTGCGCCCTCCACGGGCGCGTGCGCGCCCGGAGGGGGTGGGTTTGGTGAGTGAAGTTGGAGCCTCCTTGGTGGTCTTGCATGTGGTCGAGTAGGTGTTGCTAATCTGCTTAAGTGGATAAGTATGTTAATCGTACAACTAATGATGCAATACTAACAAGTCCCCCAAGTCCCCAAGTCAAAGAGCACTTTCTTGACTGGGGAGTTGAAAAAGGGTGTGCGATTAACAAGAATACTTATCCGGTTGAGCAGTGGTCATGATCCTGTGACCCTCCAAGTCCCCCAACTCTCCAGTCAAGAAAGGGGCTCGTATGACGGAGCGGGACCTGGGTGTCCGAGCGTGTACCTGTTCGGTCGGTGGTGTACCTGTTCGTGTTCTGGGCCCGGCGTCCAAACTGGTCTTGCTAGTGAGGACCCGCGCGCCCGTGGAGTGATAGGTTCGTGCGTTGGTGTACCTATGGGCCCAGCCTCCAAGCATGACTTGCTATATATGCTTGGGAGCCGCGCGCCGGGATGGGGTGGGATTTTGGAGGCATTCATGGTGTAACAGATATACAAACATATGGGCAAATTGGTAGATAGGTAAGTAAATATATAGATATATAGATAGATAGGTATATAGATATGTATATAGATAGGTATATAGATATATAGATATATATGCATGGTATGATGCGTGAATGTATGGCATGAGGTGTGTGTATGCAAAAATGCTGTCCGTACGCCAGTTATGGGATACACTGCGCACGCCGTACGTCAACGGGGATGCCGTCGCGCACGCTGTAGCGTCAACGGGACGATCAGAACCGCGACCTACAAATGTTGCGGCACCCACGATCACGTACTCGTGCCGCCCATCGGCCTTAGCGCGCGCAGAGGCCTCTGCCGCCTAACCGGGAAAATTTCGCGCCCGGAGAGGGCGGACCTCACACCCGGTCTACGCTCATCGGTCTCGGGCCCTTAGGAGGAGAGGACGGACCCCACACCCCCCAGCCGGAACCCGAGTCGGAGAATCGATCGTTAACGTTACGCCCACGGAGGGGAAGAACCCCACACCCGTGCCGCCCATCGAGCTTAGCCCCGCTAATTCGGCTTGTATTTTGCGATCGTCGAGGAGGGGCGCACCCCACACCCGCGTCGTGTCCGTGGCCTATAGGGGGGGCGAACCTCACGTCTCTACTAGGGCTTAGGTGGGCGTACGGAGGGGAAGAACCCCACGCCTGCGGTCGCCTATCGTGTTTAGCACGCAAAGAGGGGACGGACCCCATGCCCGTTGTCGTGTGAACCGATGTTGTTTCGTCAGGAGAGGGGACGTATCCCATGCCTCTGCTAGGAATGAGCCGTCGCACGGAGGGGAAGAACCCCACGCCCGTGGCGCCCATCGAGCTGTGAAACCTCCAGAGAGGGGACGAACCCCATGCCTCTGCGTTGGAATATGGCGGCGTACGGAGGGGAAGAACCCCACGTCCGTGCCACCCATGGCGCGCGCAAGAGAGGGGACGTACCCCATGCTTGTTGTCGCCCATCGAGCTGTGGAACCTCCAGAGAGGGGACGAACCCCATGCCTCTGTGTTGGAATATGGCGGCGTACGGAGGGGAAGAACCCCACGCCCGTGCCACCCATGGCGCGCGTAAGAGAGGGGACGTACCCCATGCCTGTTGTCGCCCATCGAGCTGTGGAACCTCAAGAGAGGGGACGAACCCCATGCCTCTGCGTTGGAATATGGTGGCGTACGGAGGGGAAGAACCCCACGCCCGTGCCACCCATGGCGCGCGCAAGAGAGGGGACGTACCCCATGCCTGTTGTCGCCCATCGTTTTTGGGACACCCAGAGAGAGGGCGAGCCTCATGCCTCTGGCGTTTAATCCGACCTGCCCTTGTGCGAACGGAGGGGACGTACCCCACACCCGTCGCCCGTTGGTTCTAGGGACTGCAAGGGGAGGATGGGCCCCTTGCCTTTTCGTATAGGCAACCTGTATCTTTGCGTGTGGAGGGGACGTACCCCACACCTATCGCCCGTCAGTCTCAGCGCCTGCAACCTGCCAGGGCCGAGCTAGTGTACGGGGAGAACCCAACGCCAGTGGCGCCCGTCGAATTTTACGCGCCATGCCTGTTGCCGCGTAAACTGTGTTGCCCGTTCTTACAGATGGGCGCACGATGGTGTTTTACCTCGTTTGGTCGTGCGCGGGAGGTGTGACTTGCCCTGGATTTGTTGGTGTGCTGATGATGAAACGGTTTGAGGTGACAGTCCGTTTGATTTCTCCTTGGGGATCGGTGAAATAAATGCTAGCCGTCATGTTTAATCCTGAAGGGCAGGCGTCGCGCGCGTGGGCGCGTGGGAGTGGTGGATGGGTGCCACGTGTCGAACCGTTGGAGGCTGTGCTAGGGTTGATTTAAGGCGGGAAGATGATGGGTTGGCACGGTTACTGAGAAGGGTAAGTGAACCGGGTTGTGCCACGCGTCCCGATCCGACGGCGGGTGTGATAGGATGGACGGCTGGCGATGGCTGGCTGACGTCGGTCGATTAGTATAAATAGGGGTGTGGTTTGCCTGTTCCAGTACTTCCATGATTTACAAGAAACTCTGCTGAAATCACTTACGATCTGCCTCCTCGAGCTTTGTTGTATTTGTATCCTCCGTTGCCGGAAACCGTGCTCGGCGCTTGTATCCCGTTGTACCATTCCAACCTGGTAAGGCCCTCGGCCTTAGTGTGGCTGCGTTTCTTCCCCTGCTTGGTTTTCTGTGTTTCTGGGCTGTTTGGGTTTTTTTGGGTTTTTGCTTGTTTTCCTTAAGAATAGGGATTGTTTTTGAGGTGGGGTGGGTTTGATCTGTGTTGGGTGGTGTGTGGTGGGTTTTTGGTGTTTTCTGGTGTTTCTGTTTGCTGCAAAGTGTTGTGTTCTTCGTCCGTGGGTGTATACGGGCGAAAGTCCCCCAGTCTGTGCGCGCCTGGTACGGGCGAGTGCCCAGCGGGCGCGAGCGTGCCAGTGGTGTGGTGTCTAACAAGTAGGAATAGAAAATTTTCGGTGTTGTATCTGTTTGCTAACCTTTCTGCGCGTGTGTTTGCAGCGAAGAAGATGGATGAAGTGGCCAGGCGTCGAATGCTCAGACTGCGGAGTGTTGGGGCGAAGGCCCTCGGTGTGGCGGATGATGGTGGTGGGCCGCCTGCTGTAGGAGATGAGATCCAACGTGCGCCGCCAGTGGGCGATGTGGGTGCCCCTTTTCTACTTGTCCAAGTGCCACAAGCGGATGTTCCTCTCCTGCCGGCGGGCGATGTTGCTGGAGCCGAGACGCGGGTTCAGGCAGAGTGTGAGCAACAACTGGTCGTGCGGGAAGGTGGTGCGAACAAGTGGGAGGATGTTCTTGCACCTTCGTCGGTGAGTCGTGTGCTTGCTGTGGTGCCGTCTCCAAGTCGGGCGATTGTTCCAAGTCGACCTCCAAGTCCCCAACAATACTCTTGCTTTCCAGATCCTCCTCATATGGGTCTGGATGCGCCAAAGTCTCCCCCGCACCGGAAAAGTGGGGAACGTGCGCGGAAGAGGGCGCGGACGGAAGACTCCTCTCCCGGTCCTGCTCCTGGGTCGGGTGATGTTGTGGAGGAGGTGCGCCGATCACTGGCGGATGATGCTGCTGTGTTCGCGGCCGCGCTGCCTCCGGTGGGGGAGGCCCCTTCTGACGGGCTGGATGGGGTGTTTGGTGCCTGCGCCCGTCTGATGCAGCAGGTCTTCCGCTACTGAATGAAGGATACCGTAATAGTCAACGCCATCCTGCCCACCATGGACCATCACCCCACAATTCTGTGTTTTTAGTCGGTCGTCTCGATTTTCACATATAAATTTCACGCCATTGACCTGACACATCGAGTAAACTTTTGAAGCTATCGGTTTCATCGCCAGGACCCTCAATTCGTTTGACCACTCTGGGCAACCATTATTTGCTACATGGTTCATCTAAAAACAATAAGAAACCACACAAGCAATTATGAACATAGAAACCACAAAACCACGTACGTACATACTTGCTATATAAAGAAAATGACAATAAAAAAAAGACATATACACATATACCCTTACCCATTGACCAAAGTAGTTTGCAAACGTCCTGTTGTGGTAATCAACATTTCCAGCATTAGCAGGGCAGTGAAGATGATAGTTTTTCCAATATTGTACTTCTTCACAGTTAATCAGTACCGACCAGTGGGCAATGACTACCTCATTTCCATTCAACTTGTACGACTTTGGCAAGCTTCCCTGTACTACTACGTCATTGGAGATGATAGAAAGGTTGAACTGAGGTTCATCTATCGACATCTGTTGTTGGGGGTCCTCAAGCGCTCCCAAATACACTTTGGTGTACGTTACACACTCGTGCGCAACATATGCTTCAGCGATACACCCTTCAGGTGCATATTTATTCTTCACATAGTCCTTGTAGGCTCCCAATTGTCTACAAGTTATACATATACATGTTAACTAAGGTAAAAATAAGAATTTACATATAAAAACAGAGGCAACCAAATGTACATTTCCATGGGATACATCCAAGTGTAGTGTACGGGACCGGTAAGCAACAATTGTTCGGGAAGATGGATCATTAGGTGAGGCATGATGTCGAAAAAGTTTGGCGGAAATATCCTCTCAAGCTTGCACATGATAAAAATGATGTCATCTTGCATCTCCCTGAGATCTGATTTTTTAACTTCCCTGGTGCATAACTTCTGAAAGAATCTTGACAAGGCCACCAACGGCTCCACCACCTCTTTGGGTAGGTACCCTCGAATGAAAATAGGGAAAAGGCGTTGAAGCAGTACATGGCAGTCATGACTCTTTAATCCGTACATCTTATTGTCCCGAAAGTTAACACATCTGCTTATATTTCCTACATAGCCATAAGGATACCTGCATATATATATATATATATATATAGCCATAGACAACAATTATATTTCTCGCATATAACCATAATCCGGTAAAAATTTAAGGCCAAATTCCTGCATAGCAATAAGAATATATACCTGACATTACTCAGCCACCGAAAAATTTCATGCTTATGCTTCGGCTTGACGGTGTAAGGAGTTTGCGGCATTTTTCTCTTACCATCTCTTAACCACAAATGTTTCCGCAGTCTCATAGCTTTCAAATCAATGCGTGCCTTAGGGATGTCTTTTGTTTTCCCCTCCAAGTTAAGAACTGTGCCCACCACACTTTCACACACATTCTTCTCTATGTGCATGCCATCTAGGTAGTGTCTGATAGGCAACCTGGGCCAGTAGGGGAGTTCCCAGAATATGCTCTTGTGTGTCCAAAACTTATACCTTTCGGGCTTGTCTGGAATTGACGCCACTATGTCAGGATGATTGCTCAGCTGGCCAAAATCATATTCATTCAACACTTCCAAAATTTCTTCCCCTGTCCATCGCCTGGGTGCCGCACCTGTTTCCATAGTCCCATCAAACGCGTCTGGATCCTGCCTAAATGGGTGATCATATGGAAGCCAACAACGGTGACGCATCTGAACAATTTTAATACAATGAGGACTGCAACAATCAACCGTCATGCACTCTGAACAAGCCCTGTAACCCCTGGTAACGTTGCCCGACAACATATCGCGGGCAGGAAAATCACTGATGGTGCCAACAAGCATGGCATGCATCTAGAACATCTCATTTTTGAACCTATCGTAAGTGGGGTGGCCACACTCACTCAAGTACTTAAGCTCCTCAATCAAAGGCCTCAAATACACATCGAGACACTTTCCTGGATAACCCGGGCCCGGAATTAACAGAGTGAGCATATTGTATTCCTTCTTCATGCACATCCATGGTGGAAGGTTGTACAGTACCAAAATAACTGGCCATATACTGTATTGAAGACTCATGTTGCCAAAAGGGTTGAATCCGTCATATGAGAGCCCTAGCCAAACATTTCAGACCTCTGCTGCAAAATGATCAAACTCCCTGACCATGTGCTTCCAAGCCTCTCCGTTGGAAGGGTGTATAAGGGTGTCATCGTCAGGCAAATTCCTCTCAGCCCACCATCTCATTGCTTCGGCCGTGAAAGCACACATGAACAACCGCTCCAGCCTATCAATAAGCGGGAAATATCGAAGTATCTTCACAGCTTTCTTGTTGCCTGCAGGAGTCAACTTATACCTTTCTGTAAAACATACCAGGCAGGCTTCAAGGTCTTCAAGATCTTTTCCCCAGAAGAGAATACAATCATATCTGCATGCATGGATTTTGATGTAGGAAAGGCCAAGATCTTTCAGGATATATCGCACCTTATGATGAGTGGTAGGAAGACGATGATCGGGTGGCTGTAGCGAAGCAGTCCACTTCAACCAAGAATCAACAGCTTTGACAGACATTTTGTTCTCCATTTTGAGCTGCATCACTCCCATCACACTTTCAAGAACAGTCTTACTACAACCGTCGTACAACGGAGTCTGTTGCAATGCAATCAGGTTGTTGTACTTGTCCATACCGCTTGTGTTGATATGAGCTCCAGGTAATGGCTCGACTGGCTCAATATGGGGGAAACCCTCAACGACGGGAGGGACATTTGGTGCTTCATCAGCAAATACACCGCTCTCATGAGGAAACATATCATTGATTAACATCGATGTTGGATCATAGGATGAACTGCCCCTCTCAGCAAAATATCCATGATCATAGCGTGGACTGGCCCTCTCACCAAATTGTCCATGATCATGCGGACCCGCTAACGATGTTTCACCGTGATAAATCCAACAAGTGTACTTATCCCAAAACCCGTATTTACTCAGGTGCTTCTGGACTTTATCAATGGGAAAACGAAATCGATCGCTGAAACACTTACATTCTTTACACGGGCAATAATGAAGTGTAGTGTCTCCACAATTAGCCTTCACAAAATTCACAAAACTCCTAATTCCTTGGTGATATCTGGCATCCCATCTTTCGAGGCTCATCCAACTCTTGTCCATCCTGAAAATTCTACAATTTTACGTATTATATATACACACATTCACTACTAATAATCGACGCGATATCTCAATTCAACTCTAATTAAATCAACACATGCATGCATATATATATATATATCGATCTAATTAGATCGATCAACACACACATATATATATACATACGCATATACGTATACCTAGCTATATATATATATAGCTTCCCGAGTGATCGATCAAGTTTTCAACGCGATATCTCAATTCAACTCTAATTAAATCAACAAATACATGCATATATATATATATATATCGATCTAATTAGATCGATCAACACACATATATATACAAACGCATATACGTATATATATACGTACCTATATATATATAGCTTCCCGAGTGATCGATCGAGTTTTCGACGCGCGCCTTAATTTTGACAATACCGAAGAATCGATTTCAGAGCGTTTTCCTTCTTTCGATTTCACCGGATTTTTTTCGATCAAAATGAATGAGCTGCTGCGATCTGCATCTAATATAAGAGACATTGCCGGCGATTCATTAAATCGCCGGAAATGGAGACATTACCGGCAATGTACGGTTTCTTATTTTTGCGCCATAATAATAAGAAACCATACATTTGCAATTTATTATGTAGGCAGTTACATTTATAAGCTCACATGATTTTGACTTCAAATTTAATAATTATAGCTAAAGTTAAGTCATTTTAAATACTTGAACCATTTAATCAATTGTTAGATAGTAGACTAATTTTTGAATGGTGGGAGATATCATTTTTAAGCAATTTTTTCTCGTCTTTATATCTAAATATAACTACAAAAAATAGTTCAAAATTAAATGTAGTTTAACTTTAATTCCTGTGTTGGAGATGCCTTAATTTTATTTTAACATGCTAAATGAAAGAATACAAATCACAGTTTACCATTTGCCTCCATTCCTTTTCCCGTGTAAAGAAATGAAGCTTCTATTGATTTCATACAGTAATATTAGGTATTTCCTCCACAATCTCAAATTTATTATTGTATGAAATCTTAACAAAACAATTTTAGTTACCCAAGCTTTTCAAACAGGTTAAGACAGTACGAATGTGATGCTACCGTTTTAAGAAAGGAACTTTAATAAGAAACTGCATGCATATCACACAATTAGCATGATCTTTTGTCTGGCTCGAACATGAAACTTGCACCAAGTTCATCATGCATGTACTACGATTACCAAAAAAAAGAAGAAGTTCATCATGTACTATTGTACTTCACAAATATGTAATACATTCTTATGTAAATGTGCATGCAGCATGCTTGTTTTTATCACTAGTGTTGAAACAAAAAGAAAAGAAGAGAAAAATAACTCGGTGGCTTTTTGTCAGTTTCGTGTGTCTTGTTTCTTAGATTACCCGCGCGCTTTGGAGGGAAAAGAACGGTTAGGGGGTGACGTGAGCAACCTACCTGGTCTGTTCTCAGTTGAACTTCGACCACGGGCGTGGCCCGTCGATTCAGAAAATACTAGGGCTGGCTTCAAACCAAAAA
This sequence comes from Geum urbanum, assembly GCA_946800695.1. Lineage (NCBI taxonomy): Eukaryota > Viridiplantae > Streptophyta > Magnoliopsida > Rosales > Rosaceae > Geum > Geum urbanum. The sequence goes on from OX326997.1 coordinate 87,313,392, forward strand.
ACTAAAGAAAAAAATATAACAACCTCAAATATTTTACGATTTTTTATTTTGAATAATTTTTCTCCGGTCGTTGGCCTTCCGCCACCACCTCCCTCCTCCTCATCCCAAGTCCCAACGCACCAGCTCCTCTCGCCCTTTCAAAACCCTGAACACAACAAATTCTATAACTATGATCGTTATGAATAATGAATAATTAAGGGGAAAGGAATTTTCACAATGCAGAATGTCCGTCTGAGACTTGGACACGATGCAGGTACCAACAACAACACAAACATCGCTAGCTTCCTTATTCATTCCTTCAAATTTTGAGAGAATTTAATTTATTTTTTTAATTTTGTGATGAGCAGGCGAGAGGGACCTGGAGAAGGGGCTGGGCCTGCAGCCCACGACGCCGGGAGCCCAATCGGAGCCGCCGACGTCACCCCTTTCATCTCGACCGGCGCTGGTCTTCTCCAATTCCAGCAAGTCCTTACTCAATTCGAATTCCGGGAAATGTCATATGGTCTCGAATTCCGGCAAGCGGATCGACCAGGCTGGCGGCAAGAATTCCAAAAAGTACGTGAAACAGGTCACCGGCCGCCACAACGACACCGAGCTCCACCTGGCCGCGCAGCGCGGCGACGTGGCAGTCATCCAGCAGATCATTGGCGACATCGACGCTCAGATGACGGGAACGCTAAACGGCGCCGAGTTCGACGCCGAGGTCGCCGAGATCAGGTCCGCTGTGGTCAACGAGGTCAACGAGTTGGGAGAGACTGCGCTTTTCGTCGCCGCCGAGAAAGGGCACCTTGGTGTTGTGGAGGAGCTTTTGCCTTACACCTCCAAGGAAGGTGTTTACTTGAAGAATCGAATCGGCTACGATCCTGTACATATCGCCGCCACTCAAGGCCACCAAGGTAATTATCACCACATTGCTACATTGTAGAAAAATTCAGTTTGAAATGCAAGATATTACTAACTTGATTTTCATGCAGCCATTGTTCAGGTGCTATTAGACCATGACCCTGAGCTAAGCAAAACACTTGGCCCGTCGAATGTGACGGCTCTTGTGTCTGCGGCTACAAGAGGGCATACAGAAGTAGTTAAAGTATTACTCAATCAAGATTCTAGCTTGCTAGAGATTTCCAAGTCCAACGGGAAGAACGCGTTGCACTTTGCGGCGCGCCAAGGCCATGTTGAGATTGTGAAGGCTTTGCTAGACAAGGATCCGCAGCTGGTGAGGAGAATCGACAAGAAGGGACAGACTGCGTTGCATATGGCCGTAAAAGGTCATAGCTGTGAGGTGGTTAAGTCTCTTGTGGATGCAGATTCGGCTATTGTCATGCTTCCGGACAAGTTTGGCAACACGGCATTACATGTGGCCACAAGGAAAAAGCGAACAGAGGTATGTAAGTTCCATGACCGGATCTTCACATATGGTTATGTTGTGCTGCTGACCTGAGATTATTTTTTGTCATTACGTTTCTGCATTGTTCTTTACTTACAGTTGTGTTGGACTCAGTGAATATATTTAGCAATTTATTCCTCATCACGCTTGCAGATAGTGAATGACTTGTTACTCATTTGTGACACAAATGTAAACGCTTTAACAAGAGAACAGAAAACACCCCTTGATATTGCCGAAGCACTCCCTCTCTCTGAAGAAGCCAATGCAATTAAGGAAAGTTTGTCTCAGTACGGTGGTCTACGAGCCAATGAACTCAACCAGCCAAGAGATGAGCTAAGAAACACCGTCACAGCTATAAGAAAAGATGTCCACAGTCAGCTTGAACAAGCTCGCATAACCAATAAGAAGGTTAGTGGAATTGCCGACGAGCTTCGTAAGCTACAAAGGGAAGGAATCAATAATGCAACTAACTCAGTCACAGTGGTTGCTTCACTCATTGCTACAGTAGCATTTGCAGCTATATTTACTGTTCCAGGTGGTGAGGATGACAATGGGCTGGCTGTGGTGGCTCGAAGTACATCGTTCAAGATGTTTTATATGTTCAATGCTATTTCACTCTTCACGTCATTATCCGTTGTTGTGGTACAGATCACCCTTGTCCGGGGGGAAACGAAGACTGAGAGGAGGGTAGTGGAAATCATTAATAAGATGATGTGGTTAGCCTCTGTTGCCACTACGATATCATTTATTTCTGCATCATATATAGTGGTTGGTCGACGCAATCGGTGGGCTGCAATTCTAATCACTGTTATTGGGGGGATAACAATGACAGGAGTTCTTGGTACCATGACATATTATGTGATAAAGTTTAAAAAAATTCGTAGAGTAAGAAAGAGAGAGAAGAGGCTGACGAGAACTGCATCGTCCTTGCACTCAGACTCTGGTTCAGAAGTGAAAGGTATCTACGCCATTTAATAGAAGTATGCTTCTGAAATAACCTGTGGTCTGTCTGAACTTCAATACTTGAAGAAGAATGGGAGCAGTTGAATGGTTCTTAGCAATGAAAACATAATCGAGGACCATAGTAATACTATTAGCATCAATGAGTGGATTTCCTGGAAAGGAATCTCAAGGGTTATAGAACTTTGGAGTGGAACTGATTGGAAGGAGGGTGCGATATCATCTGTATATTGTAAGGTGTATACACAGTATCAGTCTTCATTCTAACATATATAGGAGTTCTTACCCGTGATATCTATGCACATTTGAGAATAGATAGTGTCTCGGTTAGTTAGCTGGTCAAAATTTTAAATGTTACTTAACAACATTTTTGACTGAAAAAGAGAATGTATCTGATTGAATAAAATCCATAGCACTGAATTCCTTGGAAAAGGTCTGTATGGTAGTAAAATGTACTGTGGTGGATCTTGCTTGACTTTATGTACATTTAGTTTGCTCCATATGCATGTCTCTGGTACAGCTTTCCATCTATATACGTTTCCCCAGTAATGTCTAATCACAAAGATGATATGACATACTATGTTTGAGTCACTTCTGTAGACTTTCCTTCTGGGCTAAAGATTCCTTGGTGTTTATTAGAGAATAGCTCATCTGATACAACAACACAGGAAGATAATTTTTAGCCAATTTAAAGTGATCGTTGAGGCTCTTGTTCCTGCAGATCAGGAGACAATAGTGGCAATGTTTCTGCAAAAGGTACCATTTACATGCATATATAAATGTGTGTGTCTTTGCAGGTTTTAATGACTGGCTTGGACACAGTTTCACGCTTCAAGCTCTTAATTGAATGCTCAAATATGAGTGTACTAATTGCTTAATTAGTCTGAGCACAATTATATTCTCTACCACTTCCTCCTTCTGACCTTGAGCTTATTATGATTCTTGTACATTGCTCATTTTTATCAGGACAAAATGAAGATCACTAGCTTAATTTAGTGCAGCAAATCTGGTGGATGTGGTGATCACTTAGATCGAGTGGTATATTTCTTGCATATGCACTATGCCACTTTGAAAGCACTACTTCATCAACGTCTTCCACTTATTTGTTGTCGGAAGATGGAAGTCGAGGTTAGGTGCTTTATGAAATCCGTAATTGGACTTTGTCTTGTTTTTTCCAGTACTCTGCGGAAAAGGCTCGATTGAGTTTCTCAAATTACACATGCTATCTATGTGATCTAAGTTACCAACAGAAAACAATGCAGATGTGGATGTCAAGAAATCCACTTCATGGAAGAGATGAGCCATTATGTATATTTGCAAGTCATTTTCTGCTGATTAAGATTGTGTAGGGTGTGATGACAGCAGGAGAATATTGGTGCTACCTTGCTAGCAGCAATGTTCTTTTAGAAGTCAATTATGGGGCCTTGATCTGCTATCAGAAGAACCAGGTGCATCACATGGTGTGGTCTACAAGAGATCTCTCCGTGTACTCTTTATAACAATTAACAAAGTAAGTCATTTGATTATGTTGGAAATGATTACTCCATTTGAAAAATGTTGGGTGCTTAGTTCCAAGTTTTAAATTACTTTTATCCAGAGTTCTTGAGGTGAACAAACAAATTCTCTGTTTACTGCATTGATACAGGTTCCCATCACATGTTAATATGTGATAACCTTTTCTAGTAAGCAAAGGTCAAATACGTTCTTGGTAAAATTGGTCATTGTCTGGTGGCCAATATTCAGGTTTGGTTAATAGCTTAAAAGGATGATTGCCACAGGAATTCACATAACATGCTTTTTCTTCAATGTTTAAGAGTACTCTAATATTGTTTATTTAATATTATTTTGTGTTCAAGAGTATTTAACAGATATTTGTTATTTATTTCTGCTGTAGAATGTATTTTTAGTAATCTGGAAGTTCTTTTTTCCAACTTCAAAATTACTTCAAGCAGACATTTAGGATGTTGTAGCCTTGAAGGATAGCAATTTTGTTTTCTTGGCCAGGTTTTTCAAGGCTCTCACAAAATGGCTGGATAAAGGAGAAGTATATGGGCCGCCTAGCATCTTCATTCTTGACCGACAAAAGAAAGAAAGAAGCGTGTAACACTCCATCAGGATGATGCTGTCTCCTTTGTCTCAATATATGACTTCTGAGACTAGAAGCTAAACAGACCAAGTCCGTTTTAATGTGGTTCTCAGAAAGCCAAAATCCAAGTGGCTGTGCGCTTCCTTCTCTTCCTCATTATACATATCCTAAATGCCGTCCTTGACCTATCTTGTGCCTGGGTCAATGCTTCAATTTTTTATTCTTATCAACCCACAATTTGTCATTATAGCAACAACATTATTGATACTAAGCCATGATTAGTGCATCCGGATGATCCAATTCATGTCATTTTATACTTATTATTTTGTTCATATTATGAGAGCAGATTTGAAGTTTGAGCAGATTCATGTATGCGTAACAACTCTAATAACTTATTATTTTATAAGTTTGAGCAGATTTGAAGTCATTTTATACTTATTATTTTGTTCATATATGAGTAATAACTCTAATAACTAATCAACAAGAATTTGCTTATTTGTACTTTTCATCTCACTGGATTAGCATCATATATTGTTAGTTTATGATGAGTTTGGATGTTTCTTCTTACCGAGTGGATACAATTGTGTGTTCATCTCTCAATATGTAACTATTGTTTTCACTAGACTTGAGAATCCTTTTCTAACAGTATTTAGTTCCGAGTCCGAATTTGATGATGATCCTAGAATGAGAGAGATATTGGTAGGCACAGTCAGCACATTTTTAGTCATTAACTTCCAGTGTTTTTATGCTGACGTGGAAAACCATGACTGGATACAGTCCAAAATGGATTAAAGCTCTAACTGGAGAAGAGGACATGATGATAGAAGTGAAATCATTATTGCAAGAAGCCTGGTTGTTGTAGAGTAGAGCACAGCGAAACCAGCATTTTCTTCTTCATCTTCTTCGAGTGGATTGTCAAAATCACCTTTTGTAAAGTTATTCTGCTGAGCTCACTGGTTCTCTGAACTTCAAGCTTTGGGTTTCACCCTTTTCAGACATCTCAGTTTTATTTTTGTCACTTTGTTCTCAAGTGTTATCAGTTCAATTAATATTGGGGGCAAGCGAGGATCAAGTTCTTCCTTATCAATTCGACCAAGCACAAGATCAGTAAGTTAGTTCAAGCTATGTTTCAAACTTCGTTCATTTCTTCGTGTTCCAACAGTAAACACGTTTTCAACTTTGCATGGGCTCTCGCCTCTTTTGTTCTTTTCCATTTTGCTCTTTTGTTTTGATGATGGAAAATAATGCTTTATTATAAATTTTAAGAGACAGGGAGAAGAGTTAGACAAGTTAGCTTTTATCTTAATACTGGAATTATTTTGTTTGATTGCAGAAGATGTCAGAGTGTGTTATGGGAATCAAGGAATCAAACCTCCAGATTTCCCACGTGCATATTCATGAAATCATCTGAAATAATCTTATCCTCCTCATCATTCACAAATTGATTGTCTGATGTGCCCTTTGCTTGACTTTGATTAATGCTTTCATGGTGTAGAGGGAAACTTTGATTTAGTTAGGGGGAGCAATTTGAATTTGTTGTCTTTCGGAATTAGCTTTGAAATATGGAAGCTCCAGTTAGACAGCAAAGCTTCTGCGGGAAAAAGATGACGAAGCAGTTAACTGGGAAACGTGAAGATGCTCCCTTGCACTTGGCAGCAAGAGAAGAAAATTTGGGATTGGTGATAGAAATCATTTCAAATTGTGGGGATGCAGAGTTGAATGAAGTGTTGATGAAGCAGAATCACTCAGGTGAAACCGCCTTGTATGTGGCGGCTGAGTGTGGGCATGTTGAAGTGGTGAAGGAAATGATGAAGTGCTATGATGTTAGTTTAGCTAGTATCAAAGCTAGAAATGGCTGTGATGCATTTCACATTGCTTCCAAGCAAGGTCACTTAGGTAAGTCTTTATGGATGTTTCGAGGTTTACATACTCTCCTTATCCGTGATATGCTTATTTTCATATTAAATAACCTGGGTCTTCCCATAAATATGTTAAAGCTGTTCATTGGCTTAGGTTTTCGTATGTGATTTTGTAACAATCTGAAATAATTCTATTAAAAAATGATTGAAATAAGATCAATCAAATAGCATGTCATATTTGGGGGAAATCTTACTAAGATTCATTATTGCCTTGCCATGTCTCAGAGGTGCTGAAGGTTCTCATGGAGGAAATTCCAGAACTTTCGATGACTGTTGATCAAGCAAACACCACAGCATTGCACACTGCTGCCGCACAGGGCCATATTGAGGTAGTAAATTTCTTACTGGAGAGTGGTTCCAACTTGGTGTCCATAGCAAAAAGCAATGCCAAAACCGCCTTGCATTCTGCAGCAAGAAAAGGGCATTTAGACATCATCAAGGCACTCTTGAGAAAAGAACCTGAAATTGCAACAAGAACGGATAAGAAGGGGCAGACTGCTCTCCATATGGCAGTTAAGGGACAAAATGTTGAGTTGGTGGATGAGCTAGTGAAAGCAAATCGTTCCATGATAAACGTGATGGATAACAAGGACAACACTTCTTTGCATATAGCAACCAGGAAAGGTCGTGTGCAGGTACTGAGTTGATATTTGGATGATGCATAGTCTTACAAATGTTTCAAGAAACTTTGGGGGCGGGATGGATTTAGTTTATCACTTTTGTCTTCTTTTTCCTTTTCCTTTTTGTTAAATTACATCGAAATAACAAAATTTAGTATTATACTTCTTCAGATTGTTCAGAAGCTGTTGAGTTATAAGGGAATCGGCACAACTACAATTAACAAATCTGGAGAAACTGTTCTTGACACTGCTCAGAAAAATGGGCAATCTGTGATTGCTGCCATTCTAGAAGAGAAAGGCATTAAAAGTGCCAAATCCATGAAACCACCACCCATAAGCGCCAATCGAGAACTCAAACAAACAGTCAGTGACATAAAACACGAAGTGCATGACCAGATCAAGCAAACACGACATACAGGAAAGCAAGTACATGGTATGGTGAAGCGTCTCAGCAAAATTCACTCGGATGGGCTTAACAATGCAATAAACTCCACCACCGTTGTAGCTGTCCTCATTGCCACTGTTGCCTTTGCTGCAATCTTCACTGTCCCTGGCCAGTACCCCTATGACCAGAAGAATCTTCCACCTGGTTTCACCCCTGGAGAAGCAAACATTGCCCCGAAAGCCGAGTTCATAGTCTTCTTCATCTTTGACTCCTTTGCACTCTTCATATCATTGGCTGTTGTGGTAGTACAGACTTCTATTGTTGTTATAGAGAGGAAGCAAAAAGAGAAACTGATGACAGTAATAAACAAGCTGATGTGGATGGCCTGTGTGATGGTTTCGGTTGCATTTCTCGCACTGTCTTATGTTATTGTTGGAGAAAAAGAGAAATGGTTGGCTGTTGGAGTAACTGGTATAGGTACAGTGATTATGGGAATGACATTGGGAACAATGTGTTACTGGATGGTTGTGCAGAGACTTGAGGCTTCAAAACTTCGTAGCAGTACTCGGAGATCGGCAATGAGCACCGGGTCACACTCACATTCTGGATCTTTTTCAGTGATATCAGATTCTGAGCTTATCAACACTGAGCTTAAGGAAAAGAAAGTGTATGCAATCTGACCTCATATTATCTTTGATTCAGCACAGTTAAGTAGCACTTGATGTTTCTAACAAGGTTAGCCAGTTGAATATGTAACAGCATAGACTGGTGATATTGTACCTGTAAATTGATCAGGGGTGAAAATTTGTTACCCAACTAGTTTGGGTTCGCAAACTCTCACTGTATATATTTTTCACTTAAGTCAATAACGATGGTCGCACCCACTGAAGTAGCTTCCCAAATATCAGGACCAAATTTTGGGCCCTAAATGATGTAGCACTCATTGATGGATCATCTCTTTCATAACTAAAATCACAATTTTCCTATTATGTTTATCTTGTTGTATTGTTCTAAGAGGAGAAGTCTTCTTTGTCATTGCTTAATGAAGTGATTCATTTCGGAAGATAAAAAATTACACTTTTCGCAGGTCATCTTTTTGGTAATTGATGTCAAAATTCTTGTAATTCTGATCTTAAAAATTGACCATATCTACCTAAAGGATGGTCACTCCAAAATTGTAGAATCGACATACTGTAGTAGAGTAATTTTAGAGCACTATACTAAACTCTTGTGAAGAGAAAAGTATCTTCATCATCTTCCCTTGGATATGTGGAGGGAACAAATTGTTTGATGTGCGCAAGAGGGCCTGGTTGGTCCTTCTCTAAAGATAGGGATACAAGATAAAGGGGAGAAACTTCTTCTTTTTTTAATCTTTCTGCAATCTTTATTTCTGATTTTACAGGTGTGGCCATGCAAGTTAGCGAGGGAGTGAGGACATGCATCAGAATATCAGTGAAAGAAGATGACAATTTACTTGCAGGAAAACACTCGGTCTAGAAATCTATATATCTCTCTACCTGCAAGGAAATAATGCTGGCGCTTTGAACATCTCTATACTGACACTAGCACATGCTGACATGCTCCACCTTCTCATATTTCCATATCCTCAACACTCTACTACATAATTTCCTATATTTCTTGTAAAAATTATTTTGTATTTGCAAATGAATTACATTGTGTGATGGGGGTAAACAGATCTCAGTTTCAGAACTATATATATGCCCACACAAAGAAACGAAGAAGCTCTCCATAAATATATAAGAACTTTCAGGACAGACGTACAAGGGCTACTCTACTGATCGAGAACATACAAATAATTGATGGCAATGGTGGGGATCTGAGGTGCTTGTAATGTATGCATCTCCATGGCTCTACAAATGAGTTTTCTGCATCATTTTTTTCCAGTTTGTCCCGTCAAAGTTCTAGCAGACACATTTTCTCATCTTAAATGCTCAGTCGCAATCAAAATGAAAATAAATGAAATTCTTAAACTGTTATTGGTCCCGAAAGGCCATTTTCGAGTCCTTGTTAATAGTAATTCTGGTGTCACGTTGCTGTTACATGTTTTTTTGTTCCTAGAACTCTTCTGAATGGAATAGTCTTAGGATGCTCTGTAGAGGTAGACAGGGAACATTTTGTGAGCAGAATTACCAGAACTGTTACTTATATTTTCACTGCAGTTAAAATTACAATAATGCAGCATAGGGTGAAAAGATTGCAACTTTTCATGCACCGTTGATTATGAGGTCCATCTTTATTTGAGAAATTCATGATTTCGATGACAGAGAAATGAAAAGATGAAAGAAAGTTCCTGACTTTCATGCAGCTGTAACTGGAAGTCTGGAATAATTTCAACCACAGTTCTTTTTCGTTTGTGTACAAGTAAAACTAAAAGGATTCTTGTGATGATGGACGTAAAGCCTGACTCATATATTGAGAATCTAGGTTGCGAAAGAAGCTAACGTTAAAACTAGTAGCTACGTGGATAGAGAGACCTGTCAAGCTAGCCAATCTCCTCTAAAAAGTTTTGGTCACTTTGCAGACAAAGGTTTCCATCCCTTGGGTGTGCTTGTACTAGTTGTATAAATAATTCACTTTACTTTCCCCTCTACTAAGCATAAAAGCAGAAATCTTTATATAATTTTGTGGTTCATGTACATGTACACATCATGACTAGTAATTTGAAGTAAGTTTATTTGATGTATAAATCGGAGCCGGTTGATCTCTTTATGGAATTACTTATTACTGAATTAGTTTACTTGATGTATGGTAATTAGTACGATTAATTACTGTAAAAATGTCCTAATTTCTTGAATGTTGACCAAGTTTCAGATAATATGCAAAAGTTTGGGAATGTGCAAACAATGTTGAAGTTGTTAATGTTGGAAATAGAAACAAAAACTCTGAGAATCTTGAGATTTCTTATTAAAGTATTTGGCGCATTCAATAATAACAACAATGTATTATACTAACCAACAGCAATAATCAAACCAAAGGCTGTTTGACTGAACTCAAATAACTACAAAATGTGAACCCGAGGAAGTAGGTTTTAATTTTATGTTTTGAACAGTAAATCCTCTAATAGTTGATTGAAAACAAGAGTTGCCTGTACATCATAGTGATCATACTTCACTAAATGAAGTACAAATTCAAACACATAAGCAAAACAACTTGTACTGGGAGTCATCTCAAATCCTCAGATCTCATAATGAAATCATGTGTGTCTCTCTCACAGCTTTAGATGTGGCATTGGGCAAATCCTGGTTTCTCTTGACCCCCAAAAACTGTCTCTTCACACCCACAACCTGCTGTGACTGTTTACAGTGAGCAATGGCTCCTTCAATTGAGCTTTCAATCTCTGAGTTTGCACTGATGCTTCTCTTGAGCAACTGTGAATCTGAGAAAGAACTTGAGCTAAATGAGAAAGAAGAAGATGAAGAAGAAGAAACAGATGAAGTAGTTGATGAACACATAGAATGCTGCTGAAATGCCCCAGAGAATGACTTCCTGTGACTTAAGTTAGCATTCTCTTCAGCCATCTCTTTCTCTATGCTCTTCATGAGACTAGTATTACTTGAACTCTGATATCTCCCATTGTCTATTTTCCCAAAAGGGTTTCTCTTTGCCATCTTTATGTACTTGTTTAAGCACTCCTTATTCCTCTTTGGCCCATGTTCTGGTTCTGCATTGCTTGCTGACTTTGCTGAGGAGAACTCATGATCTGAGCAAGTGGGCTTACTAAACAAAGACTTCACATATGCCCTTGAAGCCTTGAGCTTTTGGCTCAAAAGGGACTGTTTTATCAGCTTGAGATTTTTGGCCCAGTTAGACTTCTTTGTTTGATCATCACCAATGAAAACACTCATTTCCTCTGTCCACTCAGGGACATAATCATCAGGTGTTAGCTCACTGCTGACCCTGCAAGACTCTGAGGGTGAGATGTTGCAGGACCTATCCAATGGGGTACTTGTGTTGGTGTTGGGAGCAGTTCTAGAGCTTTTGATGAAAGGAAGGTTGAAGCTTTTCTCAATGGCTTGTTGGGTTTTGTTGTCAAGATTGGTGCTTGAGGTCTGGAGGATAGTCTGGACCATTTGCAAGCGAGGAGGGAGATGAAGAGGGAGGAGTGTACCTTTGTAGAAGAGCTCATCAGCTGGAGAAGTTGTGAACTCTTTGTTATTGTTGGGAGCCGAGGACATTTGGAACTCAAACTCTCTGGTCTGTGGTGGACTAGAGCTAATGGAATAGCAGAACAAGTTTGAGTAAGAAGAACTTACTTCCATGTCTATGTAGTCTTCATCTGCTGTCTGATGATCGCTTGAAGCTTGGTTTCTGGCCATTCTCATGTGACCCCCTAGCCTAGACTGCTCTCACTTCACTATTCTCTTTCTCTTTCTCTTTGTGTGTTTACTGTTTAGTGTGTGTGAAGATGCTTATGGGGAGGAGAGCTGGGTGAGGTAGAGCACCAACCTTTAAAGCAAATATGTTTTCTAGTTTGAACAAAAATCTCTCCGATATGATTTTCTTTTTTCTTTGCATATCTTGAGTGCTTCCAAGGACTAAAATACACTAGAAAAAACTAAAGAATGTAAAGGTACAGACCCTAAGATTTGGATGGTTATTAAGCTACATTACATATTAACCACACCATTTTAGAGGTTTATATGATATAAAACGCCTTAGATTGCATTTTACACCGACCATCAAATTAGAGTCTCCGATAAACTCTTGGACGTAACAGATAAACTATTTTGTTATGCACTATTAGTCAATTACAACCATGCATACTTATTTAAAATTAGATAAACAAGCTCATTACGTATTGCATCAAAAAACTAGTATATTTGTGTATCGAGACATTAATGTAACAGTAGTACCTGATCCAATGCATCATGTTATGGAGTATTATTAGTGGGGTGACATTGCTTGTATAGTCCCATCTACATTTGTACATCCACTCCTATCAACTATAAATATACCATGAATTTGGATTGAAAAATGTCTGAGCAGAAGCCTTAGACTCTTTTCCTTCCACTCCAAGAGATGTTGACAGTGCAATGCTCTTGCTTCTATTGTACATACCTTATCTTATCACACAGTACTAAGAAAGTGAAATTACATATAACCAAAGTGAATTCTCAGCTAGATTCTAATTTGAAATTTAAGCTATGAACTGTTGTGCTTCCTCACCAGCTAACTCAAAAGATTGAGCCCATAATTTATGTTCTATGACATGGGTGACTGAGTGCTACTATATCTGAGATCTAAGGAAACAATAGATTTTTAGATTGTTTATGTGAGTAGGAGTATATTATTTATCTTTCTGACTTTCTTTTGGAAGAACATGTCTTGGTTTGGATAATAGGAACAAACCTCTAATCAAAATAATGCACATTATGTTTAGAAGCATATGGCAAAATCCATAATGTAATTTTGATATCTCTCTGTAACCTCCACTAGCCCTCCCTGCAACCAAAGATTTGAATTTGAAATATATAGAAGAAAAAAAAATCCAAACCCATTTTTTTGTTTTTCTATTGTCTTTGAGAAAAAACCCACTTCTCGAAATTCTGCACACTCAGTATTCTATAATCATGGGAAGGGAGACAGAGACTTTTCCTTTTGGTTATTAATTTTTCTTTCCTTGAGAAACAAAGAAGGAAAATTTTATTGCATGTCTCCAAATCTAACATGGGCAATTATAAATGTGTGTGGGTGTCCTTATTCTGACCCTGTCAAAGTGTTGGAGAGATTTATAATAGTTCATCATTGTTTAAACCAGTATTGTCTTTTGAGTTTTCAACTGTTGAGTGTTGACCTCATTAGCACAATTGCAGTGTCCAGGAGAAGGAACATTTCAAGAACAAACTTCAGTTACAACTTACGAGTGATCGATAACTGAATTCAAATAGAGGTGATGAAAACAAAATGATCCATTCATAAAGGTGTTGTCTTCAAATTCACCTACATATATATAATGCTGTTATTAGTTATGAAATGCAAATCCAATAAAATTGGACCATCTTCTCTACATACTGTGCTATGATTTCTAGTCATGCTTAACATTTGCCGCCCTTGACTTCAATTTCTATTTCCTTTCCCATGTTCTTATTGATATGGTTTATAGGTACTAATTGGGAATGAAAATGGAGCAATGGAAGAAGAAGGCATGCTGTGTGTCCACAGAAAGGAACATAAAAGTGGAAGCTGATCACTGCCGGTAATGGTAGTGACCACGTGCCTACACGAGAGAGAGAGAGGAAGAAGTCACGTGATTCTATTCTGGGCAGATGCTAGCTACTAGAGTAAATATGAGTACTGGTGGTACTGAAGCACATGATTGACCACATTTTAGCTCCCATGCCTCGTGCATAATTGGTTTACTTGGTAAGGGACTAAAGAGAGGGGGACTCTCTGGAACTGGTATGTATAAAGCCACTGCAGAGGTAAAGTTCACCCACTGGGGTTTCCACTTTCAAGAGAGGTCCCCCTTTTCTGTCTTTCCAACTAGCTTGGCATATCACAAATGATACATACCTTCAAAACTTCTTCATCAAGTTCTTTTTAAGCACTTTTAAAGAAATTTTGCCGACAGGCGACAGCATTAATCGTTGCATATAACCTACTATTTTCCAGGGAGTGCTGATTTGAACATTGAGTTAAACATACTAAAGTACTAAATTAACCATAATATATAAGGCAGGTAATAACTTGAAGAATTAGAAAACAGAAGGCAGTTGATAGTTTGATATATACTTCGATACAGAATGGTAACAGTAATAAACAGCTCACTGTTAATTTACAGCTCTTCGGTATATCTCAGTAGTACAACAACTCCACTTTGTACTTACAACCCATGAAAAGCCTTTCCTGTAGTGTAGATACATCTTTTGCCAAACATGTTATCATATTAGCAAAAAACATGTTATCATATCAGCCTTGTTGGTTTTCTGGGCCCAAAAATTTAGCCTTGTTCCAAAACCAAAAGGCACCAGTATGCATCAGCCATCATATGAACTTGGGGCTATTTCTCTTGCTGATCATCAGCAGTGGTGTTGTTTTTGACAGGAATACTGGTGGGGATTACTTCCTTCTCGATTTCATCAGCAGTGATGTTGTGTTTGACAGGAGTACTAGTGAGGATTACTTCCTTTTCAAGTTCATCAAACACCCAGTCAGTGATCTCTTCTGTCGAACCTTCTCTGCTATCTGAATCCAAACCTGGATCTAGTCTTACCAAGTGTCCCTTCGAGTTTAATTTCTTGTCCTCCTTTTTCACAGGAGACTTAGATACTTCGTCCTGCTTGGATTCCGGTTCTTTTCCGTCTACTTTCTTCTCCTCTCTACCCAAGGAAGATTTGTTACATCTGAACACTGCAGTCGCGGTTGCCAGTGGTGACAAAGAGGTAGGAGTTGTACTTACTAAAGGTGAAGCTTCAATTAACAATACTGGTCTTTCAATGGACTCAAATTCATCTTTTATGTTCTTGAGGTCATCAAAGAGCTCTTTGACCTTCTGGCCATCTTTCCTGGATCATGAGTGTAACATGTTAACATGTTAAGGCAGTGAAGCGCATGCTAAAAACCTTAAAGTATACCAAAGTATACTAGTACCTGTAAATTCCTTCTGTTTGAACATAGAACTGCTTCTTCATGGTGTCCACTACACTCAAGGTGGTCAATAACTGACAAATGACAAAGGAAGAAAAGAGATTGAGGATTATTTCCATATTCATAGACGAGAAGGAGCAAAAGGTGTCATTAGCACCAATGCAGACAAAGAAAATCACACTAATTATGTCAAGTTCTGAGTAACAAAAAAAGCTCGGTTGACAGCTTTAAGCAGAAAGATAGGGTTAATGCAAACTTAAAAACTGAAGTTCAGACATAAGCTGTAAACTGAAACTGCCAGACACAGAATAAATAATACAAAACAAAACAAGGGAATAAAAACCTTATGCACACCTTGGCTTCCATGTCCAAATACTTCTCTTCAATACTTTTTCTTGGATTACTTGATCTCAAAGTTTCATCATTGTTTCCGGGTATCACATTTGAACTGGTGCAAGTATAAGATCAGCGATTTCTACGTTACAGAATTAATTAGAACAAACAAGAAAATTACCCTTGACTCGAACTCAATGTCTTCACAAGATTCCTAATACCCATGATGGATGAACCCAAGCCTTCCTGGTTGTAATAGGAAACTTATGAAGAAATCATGGTAGCTAATAAGTGGATGCTATAATACTTCACAGAACCTATAGCTATAAGTAGATTGTTATTTACCTTGTAAGTCGAGAGAAGATGGATTACCAAATTTACGAAATAGTCTCCATATTTTGCCAGTTCGTCACTAGAACAAAGTTAATAATCAAGAAAACACAAAAGTCAAAAGAGGGTAGTACGTCATAAGCTTTTAAATCAGATTAAAACATTTGAGGATACAGTTAGTCAACAGAAAATGTTTGCATCATATTAATTTGCTGATCAGTGTGTATCAGATCTACGTACTTGACCTGCTTCTCTTTTCTTTCTGTGTATGATGCCTGGAGAACCCAGGTCTCTTCCAGAAAACTTATCCAGGTATTGACAACATCAACTTCTGCTCTGCATGAATCAATGGATTTTGATAGTTCATCTTCCTGTGATTAAAAATACAGAACAGATAGCTATAGATAAGTGAAAGAGTCTTAGCTAATGACAGCAGTAGAAGAGCATTCTAACCACTGTGTTCAACACTTGACATAAGGCAACATCAAAATTTTAGATACCTTTGATTTTAAATGTACAATAATCTGATTACTTGCTTCATCAAATTGCTCCCTTTCTTCTCTCGCATTGTGCAGGCGTGCATGAAGACCATTCAACGAGATGATGACCTATAAAAAGTGGTGCATCCATTTCAGCGGAAGAAAATGGAAAAAAACACAAGACTCAATATCCTGGCAACAGAGTTGACAAGAGTTACATTTGCAGCTCACCTCCAAATACCCAACTGTAAATAAAAAACAAACACAGAAAATGCACATTGCACCAATAACAAGCCTAAAGTAGATACCGCACTAGAGAAAGAGGACTATATGAGAAGGACCTTCTTCAGTGCTTCCTGGAGTTCTTCTCTTTGCTTCTCAAGTTGTTCAATCTCTGTCGCCAAATCCTGAAAAATTCCAACATACTGTAATTATTCTACCTCAAAAGCAAGATGGAACACAACCATATCTGTATTGCTACAGAAAGGGGTCCTCAATCATATTCAACATAAACAGCTAAATACAGCAATCATATATCGGTTCTGTTAACAGTTGTTGGAGAAGAAACTAGGGCTTTTAAACAAAGTTTTCTTAGCAAAAGGTACACATATTTCTTAACTACCACTGACACAGAATCCTCCATTCTGCAGTATTAAGATTAATCCTCAAAACTTCAGAAGTAAGATTCCTATTCAACAATTAAAGGTGCAAAACTAAAATGATCAAATCTAAAAAGAGAATAGACATGAAAACCGGCAATTGAAAACACCAAATACGCACTCAGCAACTGAATCTCATTTCAACATTTAGTTTAGAGACAGAGATTCCACATGAGACGCAACTTCTATATATATATGCCTTCATTTATCGCGTATAGCTTATCAAGTTTCAATACATCCTTAGTTGGGAATGCATTCAAATGATTCTATGATACATTAGAAGAGAGACAGTATATCTTTAGATGCACCATACCTTCTCGAGTTGGCTCACTTCGTTTGCTTTAGCTACACGGAATTGGAGTGCTTCTTCTTTCTGAAATCTGCTTCAAGTATTGAAGAAAGAAATAAAGACCATTTTACCAAACTCAAAGCAAATCTGGTCTAAACCAACACAAAGTAATGAAGGAATGACTAGCATTATTACAGTACTCATATCAAATAGCAACTGATGAAACATATATTGAACATGCACGTTCTGGCATGGTATACACTAAAAGTGTATTGAGCTGAAATGCAACGTCTCTAACCCTCTATAATGTTACGCAATCCTGAAATCGCCAAGGAAATTAATGAATTACGACTGATAAATCTACTTTTACACCACGTTAAGGCACAACTGGCCCGCACAACTCTATTATTAGTTAGCGCTTACAATTTCTATACTGATATGCCGCATATGCACATCCATTTTTCTCAGATACATGATTACTGTGATAAGTACAGGCAGATCCCATTGAACTCAGGTTCTTAGGCATGAAATGTATACACATACAACTGATACAAGCAATGTATATTTAGAGAATTGAAAATTCAAACCTGTGGTCTACAATTCGCTTTTCTGCTTGTGACGTAGAGTTAGAAAGAGATTCTGACAATACTTTCAGCTTTTCAACCTGCATTTAGAAACAGGAGAGTAAATTACTAAAATAAAAACCATGGCAAAAGAAAGTTGGACCTAATTGACAAAGCACATGCAGTGCCACTCAAAGTAATCGGTATACTTCCTAAGCAGTTTTCAGATAAAATAATAAAGTGATACAATTTGATTAACTTCTATAGCTTAAATTTAGACTTTGTAGCTTTCTATTCACTCTATTCCTCTATTTGAAACCAAGAAATAATTGATCTAATTCTGTAGAGGCGATATGACATGAAATTGAGACCTTTTCACAGTGCAGTTCAGGCGAGTCCCCATTGTTCAAGGATTTCTTCTTTAGTAACAAAGTCTCCAGCCTAGAGCATAGTTGAATTTCTACAAGTGCTGCTTTCAAATTCTGCAAGGAGATTATACAAATACAATTATGAACCCTTAACAAAGAAACAAAGTCTTTAACAGACAAAAAAAAGAACAGTATGGAAGCACGAAATCGGCACAACATCTATTTTACAGACGGTATTGAAACTGCGAGGGACCATATTTGCCAGTGTACAGTAAGTGCATTTGCATTTGAAGAAAGAACAAGCATACCTCTACTGTTGCATCTTTGGCCTTTTCAGATGATGTTTCATAACTTTCACTTATAGGCAGCTGGAGTGCCATCAGCTTATCAAGTTCTTCCCTTAGACTGCAGGCTTCGGCATCTATTCTGAGAGCGGAAGATCACAAAATCACAAGGAGTAAGAAATTAGGTGAAAGGTTGTATACACCAAACTCAGATCTATCAAGATCCACGCATCAAATAGTCACTTGTTATATAGCTTCTGCTTGTAAGCATAACAACATAACTTCCCAAAACCACAAACTCCAGCTACAAAATGATGTTCCTTTATCAAAGACAGAACAGTTATTTTCATTCAAAAGTATCTTTTTTGTGCACATATCATGGCGACATGGCCCAAATATGTAGTAGCTATACTTAAAAGAAAAACAAACAAAATCTCAAAAGAAAAGAAAAGAATTAGATTTTCGTAGACCACCTTCCAACATCAGCATTTAACTTGAGCCCTGAAATTGCATTTTGAGCCAATTGGAGCAATTCTTCTCGCTTTATCTGAAAGAGAAGATAAGAAATAAGGGAAACAAAACAGGAAGGATGCCACTGATCATGACGAAACAAAATTATTTTCTGAGAACTTAAGCCTCGTATAAATCTATAATAGTACCTAACTTTGAATAAAATTATCAGAAAGATCTCTACCGAATGAGGTTTTAGCTGAGACTTGAAATATCATGAATATGTATAGCCTCTAAATCACTAAACT
Source organism: Geum urbanum (assembly GCA_946800695.1). Classification (NCBI taxonomy): domain Eukaryota; kingdom Viridiplantae; phylum Streptophyta; class Magnoliopsida; order Rosales; family Rosaceae; genus Geum; species Geum urbanum. Next base: position 87,332,420 of record OX326997.1, read on the forward strand.
TAGAGGACCAGAGAGTTGCATCATATGTAGCAAACTTATTGGTTCCAACTGTTACATTGTCAACCTAGTACCAAAGTCAGGTCTTGTGTTCTATAGAGCCCCAACTGAAAACTGAATGTATGGGAGTCTTTTTGATCGTTAGTCTTAATCATGTTCATAGAACATACAGCCTTAAATTAACCTCCATGAAAATCCATGCTAAAAACTAAAAACTCTAAACTGTAAAACATACTAAAACCCTATCCTTACTAGTACTTCATCTTGGTAGCATGAAAGTGCTTTCGCCAAAGTCTGTACACTGCTCATCACTACACTATGTACTTCCCTTCCTCCTGTAAGACAGAGCCTGTATATAACCATACCATAAGGAAGTTCAAAACAAATATTTTAAAGTTTGAGGTATATCATCCAGATAAGAAATCTTCTGCATGCACAATTTTTCAATCTTTTGGTCAATCTAACAGTCATGAGAAAATAAGGAGAAAGAGGGACATTCACCCATATATCTCCAAAAGTAGCAAAACTTCCTCCTCATTTGGTTCTTCAAGAATCTGAGTCATACAAAAGAGTTAACCTGCGGTTAAACTCCGTGGATCAGCAAATTCAAAGCTTAACAACGTATGCAGAATGAAGCTAAAACAAACTGACAGAACATTGTTAAAATCAAAGTATAGAACTTTATAAATAACTGTAAGCAGTCAATAAGAACCATTTCAATTTCAATTTTTTCAGTTTCGACAGGAGTTTCTCAGTAATTATTACTATATGATCACGTACCCTATCTAGTATCTACTCATCGTTTGTACACTAGATATCGGACTTTAGTAAATTGTTGAAGAAGCACAAAAACACTTCCAAGTTCCATCCTTTATTAGTACTCGATCTACTACTCAAAACTCACCATGGATAATGTAATGCCTTCGAGAGCTTGGCTATGAAGAAACACATCGCGAAAAGTTTTTGGTTCATCTCCCATATCCGCGTCAAGGTAATAAACCTGTCACAAACACAGTACCACAAGAATTACAAAAACAGCTACTTTCCTCACAAAATTATAGAAAGATGCATACTTTACAATGTGTTACACATAAACATCAGAGCGTTTACCCACCAGGGTTGGTCTTTTCGGGGAATCGAGGTTTTCATCGGAATGTTTGTGTCCTCCAGACTTCCTTTCCTCATGGTAACTGGCAGCTAATCTCTCAATTTCTTTAAGTGCAACGAGCCACCTTCTCAATAGCTGAACCCTCTCTACCCCTCTACACGAAACAGACACTTCCTCCAATCTTTTCATAGTATTCTTAAAACTCTGTAAATTCCTAGGACCCTGAAACGTATTAAAAAGACAATCCCACACAATTCAGAAACAATGAAACTTCATCAACACATAAATCTCAGAAGAATAGAGGTGAGAGAGGAAATGGTACGATGCGATCGGGGAGGAGGAGCCTGGCTCCGCCGGCAACGGCATTTCCGGCGTGGAGGACGACGGTGTCGGCGTAGTTACGAACAGTGCGGGTGAGGCTGTGGCTGGCCCCTGCTTCCACGGCCAAGTTCACCGCATTTTTGATCCACGACATATCACACTCCAAATTTATATATATGAATCAGCAGAATGTGTATAATCGAGTCCTGTTGATTTCGGTGGTATTGCTACAGATACAGATTGATCATTTGGAAGGATGAAGAAGATCTCGGGGGCTTTGTTTCTTGACACCTTTTGTTTCGCGTCCCTGTTTTGGTTTTGTTGGCTCCAAAAAGCAAAACTTGTGTTTGTTGTTCCTAATTGCAATTTGACTCGAAGTACGTATGGGGCGCGCAGGATTTCTCGGCTGATTGATCGCCAAAACATCACCACGATGTCGTTTCATTAGATGAAAATATTATTAACGGAACCTAGGTGAGAAATCGAGACGATCCTTGAACTTCAAAGTCAACTCATGTTTTGATCTAGTTTTACACTAACAACTATACTATGTATACTATATTTAAAGAAGGCTTAATTGCTTAATTTTTGTTATGGTAGGAATCACACTACCACAATTTTTCTCATAACCGACGATTTCAAGAAAATAATGGCCGACGACAACACCAAAAATCGTCGACTGTAGTAGTATAGCCGACGATTTTTGGTGTTGTCGTCGGCCATTATTTTCTTGAAATCGTCGGCTATGAAAAAAATTATGGTAGTGTCAGTTCAATTTGCTACCAAAGAAGTCTTAATTGCTTAGTTGTTATCTAGGAATCAGCTCAGTGTTAATTTATTACTTTAAAAAAATTTCAGTCAATTATGCCTTTAAAGAAATCCAAAACCTCATTGTCAATCGAAACAGAATTTTTTTTACTATAATACCCTCTATCAATTAAAAATTATATTTACGATTAGTTTGTTATAGTCAAAATGCAATACAAAATAAACAAAACAAAGAAAATGTGCACACCCTATAGGTGTGATATGTGATGACCGATCCTTGTCGAAAATCATCAAAATGAATAAAATAATCAGATAAATCGAGGAAGTACTCGATCAGGAAAAAAAATCAAATCGACTAATTCAGTCAAGAACAATTTTGATAACCTGTCACGATGAAACAATCGTAACGATACACAACAAAACTAATTTCTCCGTCGCTCGCACCATCACTGGTGACAACCCCGTAGCACCATCCAACGACTAGGACGACGAAACCTAAACGGTAGAATAACCTCACGACTGTGTTCGTATCGTTGATAATAACCTAATGACATATAACTCGACCTGTTTCAGAAATAAATTTTCTAGACAATTTTTCCAGCCACGCGCGACCACTGGCGATGGCATCGACTAATACATCAAAAGAAAGCTCTCACTGAGCCCAATAACTTCTCTCAAACAACATATACTTGATTCTGGCACGTTTGGCCAGAATCGAGCTCGGAAATAAATTGGCCGAAAATTGATTCCGACACCGAGCACCGCCGTCGATCCTTTTCGGAGCTCGAGGCAGGACTTAATCGATCCAGGAGATAGAGGGGACCAAAACCCATCTGTCCACAATAGCCACAACTGCCAACAACCGTCACCACGGCAGCGCTAAACGGCGGCGACGAAAACCAAATCGAATTCGATTTGAACTTCATGTTAATCACTTGCAACCAAAATATTGCATACACAGTCACAATCTACATATGATAACAAGTCGAATCAAACTAGACCCATTGCCAGAAACCTCGCCGGCGACGGCGACCCATGAAACCCAAAACCCTAAAACTTCATCAGCTTGATTCTCTCCACTCGGCCTTTAATTGCCGGAAAAGAAACCATCATGAGGTAGAGGATGATGAAACGCATCAATCCCAACCAGAAATATGATCGGAGGAGGCCGGACAGCACCGTGCCGCCGATGACCCCCTCACACTGCCCAGGACCCATTTCTCTCTCTTCGGGAGAGAAGGTTGACCCAAAGTCAACCCTCCCAAAACACTCTTACCTTCCAAAAAGGGAAAGCCCCTTTTATTGTAAATCGATAATTAATTTACGACAAACTTCTGTCAATCATAACTTTTACATCGTAACTCCAATTCTGATGATTCATGTGTTTACGAACTCGTCTTGACAAATTCTACCTGAAGCAATTATATTTTAGAATTCAAAGTTTAATACACAGGGAAATGGAGGAAAAACATAAATATTTTTAAGAATTTATATATATATAATTTATTTAGTTAATTATTAAAAAATCCTGAAGAAGTGAAAGTCTATCCACACATCCCAAAGTGATATATAGTTATATATATATACACCTCCAAAAAAAATCGTAACTTTAATAATCCTATTTTATCCTTGAAAAAAAAACTAACCAACCATTTTATCCTTGAAAAAAAAACTAACTAACTCGTTAAAAATCAAACTAATCAATCAAGTTAACAAGGACGAATGTGAGTACAGGTGAGTCAACAGATTAAATCTCTATGGAACTCTTGACTTATTCCATCAAAAATCAACCCCTCGTTCTCAAAATTCATGAATAGCATTTTAGTTTTCTTGTACACGAGAGAGAGAGAGAGAGAGAGAGAGAGATAATATTAGCATATGAGAACCACCATCATAGAACTTCTACAAGACTCGCAAGGATGATTTCATGGTGGTTTCTAGACAGTACAAACAAATTGATATTTGTAAAGTGAAAGAACGCAGGGGCGTAGCTAACATACGGTGAGGGGTGTCAAATGACACTTCTCAACTTTTGGATATTCATTTATTATGTAATTAACTTTATTTAATTATTAATTATTTAACACAATAAAATTCATTTTGACATGGTTAAAAATTTGTAGTGTTGACTAATCAAATTAATTCCTAAACTCATTAAGAGAAAGAAAATAGTGTTATATTATGAAGTAATTAGTAACTTTTTAAAGCATTACTAGCTTATTAATTTGATAAATCTAATGTAATGTTTAGTTTTTTACTACATGAATTTTTTTATTAAGTTTAGTGAAATAATTTTTTTTTTCTAGAGCATTATGAGTCTCATGTTATTCTTTTAAGGATTTCGATGTAAAAAATCGAGTTTAATTATATTTTTCTCATTTGACACGGTTGAGTGAGATTCCTGACTACGCCACTGAAAGAACGGTGGTGCATGTACAAAGGAAAATAAAGAAGAACGAAAAGGGGCAACAGTGGGAAATTTAAGATAAAAAAATTACAAGAGGTTTAAATAGCATTTTTGAAGGCGTGAATAGATGCTCCCCCTGAACAACTAGGCTACGTCTGGTATCGTTTTACTAAACCATTTTTGAAAAACAATTTTGTAAAACAAAAACGAGAAATTGAATTCTACATTTTAAAGATACAAAAACGTGTCTGGTATGGTATATTATGAAACTGTTTTCTATGAACAAAAACAGTAAAACGCGTCTGATAAGTGTATAAAATCTACATAATCTCTATTAATTAAGGCAGAGGGGCTTATGGTAGTTTTGTGAAAGTTCGATGGTAGAACTTTATTAATTCCTCACCGTGTCCTTCCTTTTTATAAACAGGCAATTGCAAAGATGGATTAAATTGTAAAATGGCAATTTGGAGATTGATTCTAGCAACAACAAAAAACTGGCAATCGGGGAAAAAAACTGAATCAACTAGATAACATAACTGCCGAACACACGTTCACAAGCCATTATCCAAGCAATCTGCTAAGAATACCCGACCACTCTCTTCTCCTCCCATCTTCTTCTTTCCGTGAAAGAAATTGGAGAACGAACAATCACCACGCGAGCCGAAGCTCCAACGGCCTCATCTGGGAGTATAATTCGCAACATTTCACTATCAAGGATTCAAGGTGTGCTTCTTTGAATCGATTCTTTTTTGTTCTTGATTTTTGATTTGGTGTATCGGAGCCGTCGTCTTTCAATGTTTTGGTAACTGATTAACCCATTAATCTAATCCTGTTTTGTTTAGTTTTTGTTCTATAATACTGAGTTCCCAATCTGATTGGAGGTCCTTTCCAGTATCATCTTCTTTTTGAATCAGATAAATGAAAAGAAAGAACAAACATACAAACTGATCGAGAAGAACAAGGAAGAAGTAAACTTGTATGAGAAAAAGAAGAAGTGTGAAGGAGGTATGATGATGAATTGATTATAGAGATCCATAATTCTATTCGGTTTGCATGATATCAATCGGTAATGCTAATTTAAGTCAAAATCTACTTCTTCGTGT